>JARFIW010000830.1:2841666-4262500 GCA_036346225.1 Platerodrilus igneus
GGGTCTGAAAAATGGTAGGGCACCGGTACAGATAATGTGCAAGCAGAAACTCTAAAAGCCGCTAGACAAACAGTAACAGAACGTCTCTTCCGACTATGTATGAAACAGGCTAGATTCCCAAAGATTTCAAACGTAACATCATAGTAACTATACCAAAAAAAAAAAATGAGGCGCAGATAGATGTGAAAATTTTCGAACAATAAGCTTGACAGCGCACGTTTCAAAAATATTAACCAGAATTGTACACAGACGAATGGAAAAACGAGCTGGAGAAATGCTGGGAGAAAATCAATTTGGGTTTAGGCGAAACAGGGGAACACAAGGCTATTTTAGCTCTGAGGGTGATAATAAAGAAAACAATAGAGAAGGGGGAAAGCGTATATATAGGGTTTGTAGATCTGGAAAAAGCATTCGACAATGAAAAATGGAAAAAAATGTTCGAAAGACTCAAAAAGATTGGAATGAGTTTAGGAATAGACGAATAGTGCATTGATTATACAAAGAACAAACAGCAGTAATAGAATTAGAGCAAGAAAGTAGAGAAGTAAATATTAGGAAAGGGGTGAGACAGGGATGTGCCTTATCCCCATTAATTTTTAACTTTAACATAGAAGAGGCAATGAATACTGTCAAATGCAGAAAGACATTTGAAATTAATATGCATGGACAAAAGATTGATATGCTTAGATTTGCAGATGAAATAGCGGTATTAGCATCTAGCAAGGAAGAGTTAACAGCTGCTTTTAATGAAATGGAAACAGTTCTAACGGATGGATATGGTATGAAAATTAACAAAAATAAAACTGAAGTTCTAGTAGGCAAAAGAGGGGATAATAAATCAAAAACAAGAATACAAATAAGTAACGAGAACTTACAAGTGGTTAAGGATTTCTGTTATCTAGGAAGTCAAATAACGCAAGATGGGAAAAGCACAAAAGATATAAAACAAAGATTAGCACAAGGTCGTGCTACATTTAACAAGAAATAGCAACTACTGTGTTCAAAGACCACAAACATACAAACCAGGAAAAGATTGCTTAAACATATGTGTGGAGCACAGCACTGTATGGCTGTGAAGCCTGGACAGTAGGAGAAGCAGACAAGAAAAAGGTAGAAGCCTTTGAAATATAGTGCTACTGACGTATAATGAAAATACCATTGGACAGACAAAGTTAAAAACAAAGAGGTATTAGAAATGGTAGGGGAATAAAGAACTATGTGGAAAACAGTAAAAAATAGGAGAGGTAGGGCGATAGGCCACATATAAGACATGAGGGAATAGTGCGGAATATATTAGAAGCAGAGATAGGAAAAAGAGAAGTAGAGGTAGACCTAGGTTAGACTACTGCACACATATAGTGAAAGATGTACGTTGTGAGAATTTCAGGGAAATGTTTAGGCTAGCTCAGAATAGAAATCAATGAAGGTACGCTTCCAACCAGCCGCATGATGAAAAAACTAATGACAAAAATAATAACTGTACTTAAACATGGTGATTACTATAAACAACTACCGATATTGGTTTTGCAATACTCTCAACTAATGTTAATTGTGCGAAAGGATTTATTTGAAAACTATTAATACGGCAAATGTTTATGTGTTGGGGGAACCTTGGCATCCACAGGCTGCTTAACCCCCTTGACATACCACTGAATCTCGGTGAAATAATTAGAAAACAATAGAAGGGAATCGAGCTGTATATCGGCTGTTGGGCGGCTCCGTGGCGTAGTGGTATGTGTGTGACTACTACGCCCAAGGTCACGGGTTCGAATCCCGACACGGTCCGCTTGAAAAATGTTACGCGAGCATTTTTCACAAAAATACACCCTCGTTCGGATGAGAGGTAAAATGGAGGTCCCGTGTGTGAGTGTTGTCATGCACGTTAAAAATTTCTACCTTGCTTAGAACAGCAAGGGTTCGGCAAAATTCAAAATTTTCCAGGTAAAAAAACTCGCTTCCTGGCTAATGTAATACCTTCGGGTGGAGCATTGGAAAATCAAATGTAGTGTATATCTGCTGTTGTGAGAATTGCAAGGAACGGTGTAGGCTAGCTCAGAACATAAATACTCTGAGGTACAACTCCAACCAGTTTCAAGATGTAAAACCCAATGACAAAAAATAAGTGCTCTTAAATCTGATGATTATTATAAACAACTACAGATGTTGGTTGTGAAATATTATCAACGAATGTTTATTGTACGAGAGGATGAATTTTAAAAATTATTAATTCCACAAAGGTTCAGGTGCTGTGGGGACTTGTCAGCCAGAGGCTACTTACCCCCCATCATATACCACTGAGTATCGGAGAAATAGGGTATATAACTGTAAAACAATAGAAGGTGACCGAACTGCATCAAACAAGAAAGAACAGCAGCTATGTTCAAAGACAACGAACATAGATACAAGAAGAAAACTGTTCAAAGCATAGCGTGGAGCACAGAACAGTATATCTATGAAATAGGGGCAGTAGGAAAAGCAGACAGAAAGAAATAGAAGCCTTCTGGAATGTTGTCCTTCAGCTGTGTGAAGATGGTAGCATGGACAGACAAAGTTAATAACAAATTGGTTGTAGAAATAGTAGAAGAATAAAGATATCTTTGGAAAATAAAAAAATAGAAGAAATAGGACAGGATGATACAAGAAGAAAACTGTTCAAAGCATAGCGTGGAGCACAGAACAGTACATCTGTGAAATAGGGGCAGTAGGAAAAGCAGACAGAAAGAAATAGAAGCCTTCTGGAATGTTGTGCTTCAGCTGTGTGAAGATGGTAGCATGGACAGACAACGTTAATAACAAATTAGTTGTAGAAATAGTAGAAGAATAAAGATATCTGTGGAAAATAAAAAAATAGAAGAAATAGGACAGGATACATTCTAAGGCGTTTCTGGAGAATAGTACGGGATATACTACAAGCAGAGACAGGAAAAGAGAGGTAGAGGCAGACCGAGATCAGACTTTAGCACACAGATAGTGATAGATGCAGACTGTGCAAATTTCAGTGAAATGTGTAGGTTGGTTCAAACTAGGAAACAATGAGTGTACGCGTCTGACCAGTTCTAGGTCTGAAGACCTAATGATGATGAAAGTAGTAATGAATTGGTATAAGTTAAAGAAGCAGTTGCTAAAGGTACTCTTTCCCAAACTGTTCTTAATGGATTGTATAATTATGGACAAATCTGAGTTCTCACCTCTAAATGTCGTTTGTTAGATTATATCCTGTAACTGTCAGCCTATGTGTAATATATTTCTTTCAAATTCTAAAGGCGCTTTAACTTTCTAAAGAGCTCGTACTTCGTTTATTAATTTACCACTTTAATTACCTCTCGTACTCGAGTGCTCAAGTTTTTTCTACAATTCAACAACTCGCATACCTTCATTTTCAATAGAATTAATAAATTACTTGTCTCGTATCTCCTCACGTTTATAGCGGTTCAAAAAAAGCGGCTCATTTAGCCAAATATTAATGATAATAAAATTCGGCTGTACGATACGTAATTAATTTATAACTTCTTAGTATTGTGTGCTAATGAATGCAAGCATTTAAGAACTCTTCGAATAATTATTTATATGCGAATGCGAATTTGTATGCTATATTCATGAAATGAAACGGAGGTCATAAAAGTAAGTAAATGGCTATCTTCAGTTTTTACACGTAGGAGCTGTTACTTTTTCGTGCTTTCAAGCCCAAACGACCTGCGCAAAATCAGTCTAGACCATCAGTTTACCAAGCGTTGATTTAAAAATCGAAAAATGTGTTACGGTGAGTTGGAAACGACAATGGTTCCAAAGTAATAAAGCATAAAGCAAAGCAACATCTCTAAAATTTAACGATACGGCATTCCGGAGCGACTGAAGAAATCGTAAACTGGCCTTGCTCCAAGTCTACCCGCGATAAATCATACAATTCAGGCGTTGTGCATATCGATGCATATTTTGATATTCAACCAAATCTTATTGGTGGAATCAATTTTTTCAAAACATTTAAAAACTACAGCTCCTCCCATTTAGTTTATAGACCATGAAGAAATCCGTCTCTCTTCGTGATGCATTTCTTGCGTAAGTTCGTTCTGGTTTGGGCTACAGGCAATGTTAGGGTAATTGCAGGTATGTAAAGCAGATAGTTCGTTGGATAATCCCATCTGGTGGCGCTGTAAACGTGGTCGTGGCTCTTAATCATTCTGCACATAAATTTATAAAGTTAGTGTTTTTTCATATGTTCACGATTCTTCCTCTTTTATCCTTCAGTGGCTCATGATATGAAATTATCAGTTGTACTATTTGCTACTTTACTTACCCCGAGGTTGTCTTGAATTACTTTACTACTTGTGCGTGTCTACCTCTAAAGTATTAATTATGTATCACTTTGGCTCGTTACTATGGAACTGTGGGATAAATAGTTAATTGCAGTTAATGAAATAGTCAGATGAGTGCTTCGTTCGTATATTATATGACCCTACATGCTAACAAATTTATACAGCAACATAAATTAGCAGCCCACGCTTATGTTCGTACATAACCTTAACCATAAGTCACTTAAACTAATTTGTCAACTAAATGCTCGTGCTATTACGTGTAACATAGTACTTGTTATCCAGGTATATCCGAGTGCACTCCAAGTCAAAGAGCAGAATTTAACTGCTTGTAATCTAAATGAGATCGTATAAGTTACCAATTTAAAGGAAGGGTAATATGTGTAAACACCACCAGTAGGGGAGACACCTTCCAACTTCTCTGGACTTCCCCTATTTATCCAGAATTTTCATCTAGTCACATCCCACTGAATTTTGAAAATTTTTCGGTAGTACAAAACCAAAGCTCAGCCTAGCATGATGTTTATTATATAGGGTGTAACAAAATAAGAGTAAAACATTTCAGGGGGTGATTCCTCATCGTAAAAGAGTTAGGGTCTTTCATATAAAGAAACTTCATTAGAGCATCCCTTGTTAAGATACAGCCACTTAAAGGAGGTACATAAAATTTGTTTTTAATTTTTTTTACAAACACTAAAAAAGTTACAAAATTTAAATTAAGATGACATTTTTTACTATCAAAAATGCACTCACTCAGTAATTTATTTGGTTTACACCATGGTTGTAAGGGGTGGAAAACATGAACGTCTCCAAAGTGATTAACGTTCCTCAACTTCTTGGTAATAAAGTGAAACCAACAAATGAGCGATTTGGATTGTGGCTGCTGCCAGAAAATATGTGTAACAATAATCTGGTGACAGATATTGGTAGAGTAGTATTATAATCTATTGGCGGGTGACGTCACATGCGCAATAGGTTCAATTTAAACTTAAACCTCAAGATTCACAACGCTACAGTACAACCCACAAACATCTTGCTAGCAATGTGGCTTTAATACGTCGTCACGAATATCCTATTTATTACGTTAAGTGAAATATTGTTTGTAAGGACCCCGTTCATGCTGGCGGTATCTAGAAATTCATAAATATATGAAATAAATCCAGACCTCCATATAATATCGGAGGTTTTCCTTGTTTTTACTTATAAACAATTCTAGGTTCGTAGTTTCTTTATCCGTAAATATTTGCTGTGGCAACAGTGCACATACTCAGCGGATCCCAATACTGTATATACCCAATGTGAACCGTAACTGTCATTGTCATTCTCGCTCTTATCAAGGTCTTATTGTTTCCAGTTTTCCGTTTCAATATTTGTATTAAGTAATAGTCATTAAAACAGTTTTTTTCAAAACTAACTGATAGTTAATTTCTTCAGCAATGTAAGTATTTAAAAAGAATGTTCGTTCAATGATTAATTATGATATTTCTTAGAGTAATATTATGAATAAGAAGGAGGTGATTCATAGTCAAGGACGACAGATTGTTTTTAATGTGTTTTAATATTTGAAACGCATAAAAGATTCGGGCGCCTCCAACCTGAACAATTTGCAAGAGTGCGTTGCTGAAGCAACAGGTGTGTCATTGCGGACGATGCAAAGAATTGTAAAGGAAGGCACAATCAAACCACCCTGCAGCTAGTTCAGTTCACCAAGGAAAACCGTAAATAAACCAAGCCCTAAGTCAACAGTGAATGGATTTGACGAAGAGATTCTAAGAACCGTTACGTATCGGTTTGCAGCAATACATAAACGCAGACCGACTTTGAAGTTAGTGTTTGACGAATTTAAAAATGATTGCCCTCATTACACGGGAAAATTAGGTTCGTTCAGAAAAATTGTTGTAAGAGCAGGGTTTCGTTGGAAGAGAACTGTAGATAACAGGAGAATTCTTGTTGAACAAAGCAATATAAGGGAAAAGCGCACCATATTTTTGAAAAATCTTAGTAAGTATAAAAAAGAGAGCAGAAGCATTGTGTATAACGATGTAACATATCTGCACAGTTCTCACAGTGTAACAGTGTTGGGATGACGGCACCACCAAGGGTTTGAAATCGCCAGTTTCAAAAGGGAAGCGTTTGATAATTGTTCATGCAAGTGGAAAAAATGGGTTCGTTTCAAATGCAGAATTGATATTTAAGTCTGGTTTGAAAACTGGGGATTATCACGATGACATGAATCATCGCAATTATAAAAAGTGGCTGCAAGAAAAGTTAATACCAAATTTGGAACCAAATTCAGTGTTTGTGATAGACAATACGTCATATCATAATGTTCTTGTGCAGCCTAATCCTACTTCAAGTTGGAAGAAAACAGATATGCAGAAATGGTTGAAGGGACGAAATATCCTCTTTGAATGTAAGAAAACCAAGCCTGAATTATATTCCAAAATTAAGGCACATAAACCTGTTCATCAGCTGTTTTAATTGACCAGCTACTGGCAAAACATGGTCATGTAGTATTGCGTTTACCTCCATATCACCCAGAACTAAATCCTATCGAGATGATTTGGGCGTTACTTAAAAACCGTGTCGCTGCATGTAATGTAACCTTCAAAATAGATGATGTATGGAAGTTGACAGAAGAACAATTAAAAAGTATTGGAATCAACGAGTGGATTAAAGTATGTCTGCACGTAGAGAAAACTGAAAAGGATTATATGGAACGAGAAACTTTAATAGACGAGGTTCAAGATCTAATTATACGGGTTGATGATAATAGCGATAATTCAGATGGATACTTATCCTCAGTCGATTAGTCTGATGATGGGGGTGAAAGTTTGGGATGTGAACTTATTTAAAATATAATTTATGTAAAATAGTTAAATAATGGTCTTTATTTAGCGTTGTACAAAATATGTGTCATAAATACATTTGTTTGTACATTATTGTTTATTACTGAGGTGTTGAAATAAAACTTGCTTAAAGAGGGAAGCAGTCTTTATATCAAATTATGTTCAGTAGTGCTGTGACAATCGATCACTTTTAAAGCTGAAACAATCAATGATGGGCTTTCAAAGTGATTGAATCATTTTACATTTTAATCCAATTATAATCAATTCTGTTAAGCATGTCCATTCTTTGTCTCCAAAAGGATTCTTATTGACTGTATTTATCTCGGCGCTTCTATCCGATCGTGTTAATCCGCTTCAGTTTGGCGACATAAACCAGTTTTCGATCCGATGCAGCGTCTCCAGTCAATCCATTAAAACAAGTGGATTGTACTACTCGATCGGATCTGAATTCCGCATTCGATGACATTATGCAGGCTTGACGATTTAAATAATCTATGATTACAATATCAACAGCACCTGATCAGGCCGGTGTAGTATATCTAACTTCAGTCGTATAAGCAATATTGCTTTAGTTTAGTCAGAAAGGTTAAGATTATTAATTATTCAAGGAATTATTTTATAGCTAGATTATCGATGAAGTGCGTAAAAAATATATTAATTTAGCAAATATTTCTAAACCATAAATGAGGTTATGTAAAAAATATATAACCTGACAAGATGCAAACCTTAATTACCTTTCTTTTCATACTATAACTGTTCCTCTTCCTTCAATTCTACAGCACTGAATTGTTGATTCTATGATCCATTAAAATAAAGCACGAGATATATGCAATTTATAATAATATTAATATAACAAATGATAAAAAAACTTTTTGCTATTAATTAAAAATTGTTTTTGTTTTGTTTTTGTTAGTTACAACACCATGAGTGTCATTGTGTAAACATATTGTTAGAACGTTCTTGTAATAAATCTTAGTAGTATTTTTGAGGTGGGCATTTGACATTTTTATAGTGTTTATAGTTTATAGTTTGTGTTTAAAACAAAAACGTCTATTGATTTGAAAAAAACGAATATGTAGTACTACCAAATTGTTTTTGTTCTACTAGTGACTATAAGTGATAAAATATCTTGTGTACACTGATCCAATCAATTAATAATCTGGGGTATCACATCTAACAATAAGCTCAGATCATTTTTATAGAAGAGCAAAAATCAACATAAAACTATTTAAAACACATTCCTTGGTTGCTCGACAATTTTTGCTCTGGCAACACTGGACGTGCAAGCAGTCGATGTTTTCTAGTCTCACTTTTTTATTTTGATTATTAATATAGCTCCTTCTCGCGCAGGTTTTTTCAAGGTCACCCGCCATGAAATAATAATACCACTATAATATTTGTTATGTCGAAGGCGAGCAGATGCTGACTGATAGACAACACACACCAATTAAAGAAACATTTTGTGACAATATAATGTTGGTTAAAATTAGCGACCTTTCTGACGCCGAACAAACATCTGCAAACAAAAGGAGGTTTATGCTAAAAAAAGAAATTTGTGGTGGATTTAACAGCTATCTACGAAGAAAGTTCGGCCGATTTGTTTTCTCTAGGTATGGTGTTAAAGCTAAGCTTTCATTTTCTCTGGAAAACATTAACAAGATGGGCCAGGGATAAAAGAAATTATCGGAAAATAAGGTCTCGAAAGCATTAATAAAAAATTCCAAAATCCTATGTGTATTCCGTGCAAAGTGGAGCTAGTAGATGTTAAGTTGGAAACTTTATTGGAAGAACTACCAAATATATTAGACGGACTCAAAAAAATTATTACTATCTTTTTGACATGGATGTAACCCAAGATTTTGCTGGCATATTTAGCAATATGGAGATGTGTAATTATTTAACTACAAACCATAACTTTTGCTACAAGGGCGAATACGAAAAACTGCAATGTTATAGTTGACAACGATAAAACTGTGAGAATCGATTGTTTAACATGGTTAACAACCAATGCAAGAATTAAGAAATATAACAAATTTGTGAGTCAGATAACAAGTCCTGGTGTTAATAAACAACTTGGAAATCATGTACTAGATTTATACGTTGTCCAGATGCACGTTCGAGGGAAACATTCGCGTCTACTTTGGCCAAAGAACATGGTATTACGCGATTGGAAGCGACAATATACAACTATACAATTGGAAACTATGACAGTGCGACACAGGTATATAATCCCTTAAAAGACTGTTTAACCTTATTGGAAGATAGTAAGTTATACTTTCTAAAGGCGCCAATGTACTCGGTACCACTTGCCAAAATGTGGAGTAAGCTATCGGACAAGCTACAAAATAGCTGCTGTTTAGTGTATAATAACCTGCTACAGTACGTGTATTGGGGGAATAGCAATACAAAGAAATTGACTGGGTTGCAAATTAAGTTGTCCAAAAAACCAGAGGAAAGAGGAAAATTGATAAGGTATGTGCTTTCGGCTTTTAGTTTTAACTATTTACCTGTAAATTATTTAGGGATAGAAGAGGAGGAAGACGGCCAAGATAAAATAAAAATCTTACACAAGTGCTACATTTAAGCAGGTAGTACATATTTTACACAATCTGCAACACCATATTCTACAATTCCAAAAGAAATAATCATTTCGGAATTGGCGTTGATAAACACGCCTAACATTCGCCCAGAGGTTGTACGACAACGCGTAAATATTGCCAGTAAACTCTATCCGTTTACGCTAAAGGAAATTGCCCCATTATGCACGCCATACGTTGAAAGTGGAAGAAAAAGAGAGCTGGAATTAGAGGAAATGGATGCAAAAAGGCAAAAGTTGGATTACATGGGAAACACTGCGACAATACGCGAACAATACAAAGATGTTGTAACGTATTTTTTTTCTAGTTACATTTAGTTCAATAAAATAAAAATAAAACAGCTATAATTCAAAATATTTAATTTGAGAATTATCATCCAATAAAAATTAATATATAATATTCATAATAACGCATAGATTCTTGTATGTATATACTCTAAAGTTCGTTACCAAGCTGTGTCAAGTTGTCAGTCGGCACTTCATTCTCAACGTTCGAAAGTGCAAGCTGCTTTTGCAGACGAGGTGAAGTCGAGATGGACCCTGTCGAAACATATGGCTTCTAACAAAGTTAGGAAAAAGGAGAGCATTGAAAATTCTTGGTGTCTGGAGGTCGAGCCTAACAGCGGTTGCGTGAGCATGATTTTCGATAAGCCTCGCTCCGAACAGTTTAGTTGATCCCGACAGGCCTGAGAATATGGAACCCCTTTGGACATCATTTTAGACAGTTGGTATATATTAATACAATAGATTATACTAATATTTTTCATCTTAGTGCAATATCTTGAGGACATATCTTGATTAACATTTCCAATAATAAATTAAAACAAATTCTGAAGGCAGTATTTTAAAGCAAGAATTTATGGTTTCGTTCTATTCAATATAACATGCAGTAAAGTAAACGCCGGTTCCACATGTATTCCCGATATTACAACCTTACCGATGAATAATATCACACAAGGATATTATGATGGAACTCTCCGACAGCTGAGGTCAAGGTCCAGCACTTGTAGTACATTTTTGATGCACGTGAGTGTTTTTAACTTTTGATAACTTTGAAATTACAGTAAATTATTATCAATTATCCAACATTAATTGCTTGAGTAACGTAAATAGAAAATAGTTTTTGTGAGAAATCAGTAAATTAACGAATATGTTGTTTGCTTGTCAGAATGTTTGCACATGTACGCAAACAGTGTATTTTATAAAGTTCTGAATGACAACCTATGTCAGACAAAAAATTTGTAGATTCCGTTTTCCTATCTAGACGCCATATGCTGTCTTGATTTAATTTACATTATGCTTGAAGACTTTCAGTTCATGTAAAAGCACTTTCATTGACATATGAAATTCGCGTATTTATTGTAGATAACAATTAAATTAGAATAATTACATTTTACCAAGTCTGCACTTTGATAATTAATTTTTGTTGTAATAATCAAGGAAGTACTTCGCTGATTAAAAGAAACTTATGTGTTATAAACAATTAATATATTATATGTCTATCTAATTAAATCTTATAGAAATGATCTACTCATAGATCTTAATTTTGAATGTAAAATTTCATTAGAATTATTATGAAAAAATACGATAAAGATACAAACTTAAATATTGCAGTCATATGTACATAATCAGAAATTTATCCAAATAGAATCTTTTTTGTTTTTGAAGGACGTTTTATTATTTATCATTTAAAAACAAAAAAAAAATGCAAGTCCTCCCGAAATATAAAAAGTGTGTAGTGAAAATAAATTCCCTCAGTATATTTTAAATGCCTAAATTCTATTATTCTATTTTTGGCAAATGTTTTTGAGGACACAAATGGTGTCCATATTGTGCTTTTGTTTGTTCACAGGTAAAGCTGAGACATCTGTATGACATCTGATGGTTGAGGTCGTGGTAAGTGTGTCCTAAAGAGAGAAATTCAGGTTTTATGGCTATGTTAGTGGTGTTAAGATAAGGTTTCCGCATTCCCCTTATACAAGCACAGTTAAATTTTGTTGGTTATTGTATTAAAAAATACGGTGGCGCTCACTAAATATATTTTTGGTCTTTTATTCACCCATGACCCAAGCTCATGATCTACCCAGAGCTAACACTCGACTAGCCGTCTATATCTTAAGAGTTTATCTTTGTCTCAAGCCATTCTCCATCCGACATTACCTTGGGCTTAAAAGAAAAAGAAGAAATCCTCGACCTTGTGATATCAGATTAAGGTTTAGAAAATTGGGATGTTTAATTTATAGCTGATAGTCACAAGGATAAAGAAATATAAAAATCTAATTTTTAACATTACAATGTGTTAGACAAAAAACATCTTATTATAGAAAATGAGGAATAATTAAAAGATTATCTTATTTGCCGATATACGGACTTAGATGCATCCGGGTTCTACAAACTGTATGCATTTGTGGTTAGTAAGAAAGACTCTTTTAGTTATGTAGGCGTCTTTGCGGAAAAGAATGGTACTAAATCCGTATACTTTTTACAAGGTTATTCTAAAAATGTATTTATCAAAACGGCAGATAACATAGACGAACTAAGGAATGCGGGTTTCGTAACCTTGGCGTACAACGCACGCAAAGGGGTTCCGCCAAACATGATATATTTGCCTAGTAGAGAACCTTTCGGATCATTTAAAACCGAGGGTTCTACAACCTACAACGGCAACATATTCCGAAAAGTGGTGGACATGCAACTACGCAACAGTGAGTGGGAGAATAAGGATTCCCTCCAATACCGACAAGAAGAAGTTGATCACGCTAACAAGATGTGTATGTAGGATTGTAACAAGCTGCAAGAATTACACAAAGGAATGGATCTGGTTGTCGGTGAAATCGAAGACTTTATATATAAAGACAAACTTCGGTACATTTTACAATTTGACAACCTAGACAGTCTCTATGTATCAAACTATTGGCTAGAAAAGGAGATAGAGGACTTGGGTGTCGATTTAAATTTTAAACTGCGAATAAAATTAGATAAAATTAAAACCACTCCAAACAAACATAAAGAAAGGACTGTTTTCTGTGTATAACTTTGTATTAAAATTAAGTTTAAATGGCTTCATGCTTAGTATTAAATATTTTTAAATTTTGTTATGTATAATGACAGAATAAAAATTTTAGAATATTACTACATTGCTCTTTATTTATAAAAGACTATGACATCACCACGACCGTGGAAAAGTATCCAAAGCTAGGTATCCACGAGCATAGCGAAGTGGTGATTTTACCTATATGGTGGTTGTAGTAGTTGGTTTTAAATTTTAGGGGCTAGGTTGCCGATTTTTAGGGTAGGGATAATGGGGGTAAAAGTAAAGCAAGAAGGAAATCCACCTCCACAAGGAGGTTTACAAGGAGGGAGCAAGGAAAAAATTTTTATGCGTTATTTTGGAAGAGGAAAAACACTGTTACAGGTTTCATAAAAGCTTTTATATTTACACTTGTAAGATTGTACCAGGAAGGCAAAGCTAATATTTAATTAGTTAAGATAATAGGTAAGTAAAAGTATGACTTTATATTTTACATGCATTATTTTTCTAGATATTTGAGATTTAAAATGTCACACATGCACATTGTTCCGTCACAAAAGTAAATAAGATAAAACTCATACCAGTATTCCTGAAATATTAAAGAAACGTATACTTAAGTATTGAGCTCCGGCTTGTATAGAACTAGAGAGATTTCAGTTTCTTCTTACTGCTTGTTAAGATGAACACCATCTATATTTAGTTTGGTGTTAACCTCAAACTTCAAATTTGTAAGAAGCCAAACCTTAGTTCCACAGCGATATGTTTTGTTAACGGACATTTAATTTATTTTAGAATGTAAATTAAACGGCAACATAAAATTCTTGTACGATAATAGATAATATTCGCAGGTAGTAGAATTAATGCATTAGGCTTAGAGAGCCTAGCATGTACAGTTAAAAACTCCACCGGAGGATATTTTACCGGAGGATACTTCATCAGAGAATATTTTACCGGAGGATTGTTAACCAGAGAACCGTAAAAAATAAACGTGTTACGAAAACGAAGTATTGTAAAACGCCAGGAAGAACTGTCTGAAAGTTTTATCTGTAATCAACTTACCATTCTTAAACATTTTGAATGGGTTATTCAAGTCAGCGTTTTTCGTATACATTATACTAATATTCTAAAACGATATTTATGTACTTCAACAAGAATAAAAAAAAATACCTTCTACATACCAGGTACGACATCTTGGCCTTAGAAAGGACATCTTTTATCGGGAAACAGCATGTGCACTTGAAGGCGGTCAGATATCAAAAGCACAAAAATTTATTCTGGTTTGAAGATAACCACACATTTTGAGAGAGAGGGACAGACAAGAAAACCGTCCTAAATGACAGATTCATGTATATACCAGTTGTGTATTTATGGACATTATTCAGAGGATCACCAATTAGAAAATTATATCTGATCTTAATTATTTATATTACTTATACAAAAGAAGGAATATTATATTAAGACTAAAGATCGACGTATTTAATGTATTATTTTATAATACTAAAGGGAAATGTTACACAAATCAAAACTAACTAGTGATTGTAAACGGTATTAATATAACATTAAGATAAAGAAATACTTGTATAAGGAAGAAAGTGGGACCTCGATGTAACATGGCGAGACAACGGCGAATTGACATGCTGCAACTGTGGAAATTATGTTTGCTTAAAAGATTAAAATGGTGTAGTAGCAATGCTGTTGTTGTTTCAGAAAACATGCTTTAACTAGCTTATCGTTTTTACAAAATACACTCTGTTAAAGCCACCAAACATATCTTTTTACTTTGAGTTAATTTTTAATTACAGAAAATATTTGGTTGGAGATCTACATCTTAAAAGCTCATTACAGTAGGGGCCATCTTGAAATTTCTAATGATCCAAATTTCTTTCCTATTAGGTACCCAAATTAAAAACAGTTTTAATAAAAGTTACTTATAAAATAATTGTCTATGTGGGAAAGTCATTTAAGTTTTTTAACTGAAAAAAAAATTATTTTTCTGATAATAGAGCGATTTAGACAAAACCAGTAACTTTCCCAAATGTGTGAATAATTTTTATGAATTTTTCATCAAAATTGCACACTACAATTCAGTTTATTTATCGAATAAATCAAATATTAGTATTTTTTAGAAAAATGCACCTGCAATGTGCTGCTGTAGCAAAATTCAGCACTTCCATGTCACACACTATTGTAAAACAGAAATGGTTTGAATACATGCTATATAAAACTAACACAACAAACATCTATTAAGATCAAACTATCCTTATGAGAGTTTTCGACTATAATTATTTTGACAACGATCCTAGGTCATGGATTGAAACGTAAATAAAGTTGATTTTAAAAAATATAAGTGGTTTAATTCCCAAAGAAAATTAAGAAGAATTTTCAACTATAGTCGTAATTGCTCGCAAATCTATTTATAACTTTCATCAAGGATACTATTTAGCGTTTCAGCAATTATATAAATGAGTTGTACTTCATAAACCTTGGATTTATATAAATTTTTATTGGGTTTCTATTTAGTAAAGTAGGTAATTGGTATTCCCCCAGTTTGAGTAGTGTAAGACTTGTAAAAACGAATATACACAGAATTGTTTAATTTTTGTGCTCGTAAGTTCAATTAATGTTTTAGGATAAATTTAAAAAGTCACCAGTAATATTTCGCTCATATTTAGGCTTGTGTAGTAATAGGAAATAATGTAATAAAAATTCTTAGGGTTAATTAGAATTTACAAACCATGTTTAGTTAAGTTTTTTTACCCTCAAACTTCTGTAATACACGTAAAATGTACTTTTGCTTATTATGGTACAAATTCACCATTCACAAACTCCCATACGCAAAACGTAAATAAATAAAAGCAAAACAAACTTTGGACTACTTAAAAATGCAAGACATGCATTTTTATTCTAGTAGGCGAATGTTTACTGTGTCAGATTCAGTACACTTTGTTTATTATTTCGTCGTTAGAAAATGATAAAGAAAACGAAGGTGTGATAAGAAAAGAAACCAAACCAATATTTGTAGCTTTTCACAAACTGTAATCAAAACTCACTTGACACTTTACCTAATCATTTTTGTTCGAGATACGTTTAAACCATTATTCTGTTTTTTTCATTTATTGGCCAAATAATTAATGTAACAGCTTTGTCAATTGTATATTACAAATTGTAAAATAACTGTGCGATGCAAACATGGGAATGTTGAATCTTGTAATTTCTTGTTCCCTAATAATTTTTTTTACATTAGATATCGGAATTTCAAAGGTTTTCACTGGTTATAAATGTTAGAGAATCTGTATAATTAAAATATCTGTGAGGTTTATAACTGGACTAATAAGTTCCACAACACTGCCATCTATATGTGCTCCCTGGAACTTCATAAACCAAGTAGGCGGAGTATTAAACTTCATATCCTTTTCTATTGAATATCTACATCTCGACATTTCGTTCCACCCTATGCTACCTCACCCCAACCCGCGCTTTTACAGCAGATGGTAGGTAACCTACTGTGATAAGCTCTTAACAGCTAACACCGCATCTATTTTGTAACCCTGGTCGTCAGGTGGTTTGAAAATTAAATGGATAAGACTATTAAGCATATAATGGATTGATTGACAATTATAAGGGTGTATTTAAAGAACCGTTAGTAAGCGAATAAAACAGAAGATACAATTAAGTTGAACCAACTAGTAGAATAATATATAAATCATAACAGCCCAGCAGGAAGTTCAGACCGTCTATTAATAAGAGCTCATGCAAGTTTGGCTGTTAAGTTCGAGTGAGTAGAGATATAGAAAGTAGCCCTTAAATTTCCCCAACAGCCTTGACGCGATGATTGCTTATTATATGGCCACGTTGATGCATCAATAACCAACTGTGTCACTTTTGCGCGTTGCTATTCGAAGGTAGAATGGGTGGTCTACTTATTTATAACAGAATTTGTATGGCTTCTGGTATATAAAATATAATTTAATGCAAATTTGTCACAACTCAAAACTTCAACGATAGTATTCCAAATATGTTTACCACTTTGCTGCGTAAACAAATATACGATTAGTAAAATAAATTACGACAGGGCTATGATCTGCCTGCTAAAAAAAAATGTTAATTGCTGTTACATTCACAGAGCATGTAATAAAATCTAATCTGGCGGCTAAAGGGTACCGCAGATAAAACAACACTAAAAAAGCAATTAAGAATTAATTAATAATTAATATAGTAAATTCTTATTCATATGATTTATGTTCTTATTGTATAAAGTGTTTAAAAAGGCCAGACTCTTTATTTAAAGTAACAATATTATGCAAATAAATTAAAATGAGCTATGCCAATAAATCCTTATCAAATAATATCCCGTATAAAATACTCCGTATTTTATTGCGTTAACCATGGTACTCATATGAAATGCCTTTACCTTTCTTCGTTCGTTGAACTCTGCGTGGGTATAAAAATGGTTTTGATGGTACCTTTTTAACACCGCTCATTCACTAATTGGTCTTAAATTCTTCTTTTTGAAATCGCAGCTAGGTCACATTTATCAAATTCCAAATTCGAATAGTCGAAACATCTTAAACTCAAGATAATCATGTGTAATTTATACCAGCTATTGGCTAACATTTTTATGGTGGTTTAATTATTGTTAGAACTTATAAACGATGCGCTATAAAAATAAATGTAATAGAATTATAAAAACTAGGTTTGATGTTCACCAATAGGCTACGATTAAAAGTCTCAAGAATACATACTCCCATTGGGGGATAGGCAACTAGAAGTCAATCTGGAGAATGTTATTCTTCTACGACAATTTGTATCATTTTGGCGATGCACGAAAATGTTAAACTTTAAACAAAGTTGTATTCGATGCCGGTTCATCCATATGCGACGTGAGCATCGTCCTCTTCTATAAAAACAAGAAAGACGAACTATTTTCCCGAAGATTTGACATTACCTAAATTTTCGTAAACATTTAATGTTTTCTTGAGCAATCATCATCACAGTTTCTGCTGTACAAAAAATATGAAATCTATAATTTAGTCGTAAGATGTAAAGCGAAACCAATTTATCTTATTAATGACTAAAATTTGATGAGGCCGCTTTTCTCCAAAACTTCAGAGATCCAAAAACATTTCGTAAAGCAGCAGTTTCAAAGAATCTCAGGACGCGATTTTTTCAAGCGGCATTCCACGCCAGCTGCCGAGGGCTTCTACTTTAGGGGTGTCTCGACGCCCAAAACACGCAGAAAATTAGATGTAAACGACATTTGCGTCACTGAAACGCTCTTGCGTAAGTTGAAAATACTAGGATCGCTGTGAAAGAGGACGTACATTTTTACTTACTTGTAGGAAATTAAGTGATCGACTGAGACCATAGTTGTAAACTCATGATATCGTGCCTAAGCCTACGTTAAGTAATTTGTTACGTCTATTTTCGGGATAAAGTAATTACCCCTTTTTCCCTTGTTAATTCATTACCCGTTCGACTAAATTCCGCTGCTATTCATAAATTCTTCAACAACACTCTATATATTTTACCTGTTCAGAATAAGCCCGCTTTACAATAATTTTTAAAGCAAATCTATTTGCTTGGAAACGACAAGTTTATGATAAAATTTAAATAAGTCAATACCGTGTTTTAGGTATCCTTTAATTTGTTAAACATTCCTATAACGTATAATGGTTTTCTCTATTGTTCCAGTGTACAGACTCGTCGAACTAAGGTCGCGCACTATCCGACAAAACCGCGTTTTCCAGTTTCTTAATGGCGTCTTGATAACAATGTTACTTTGAACACTGGTCATTAGTTAAACGAAATGAATATTCACTTTTTCTTCGATTTACACAACGAAAACACTTGTTGAATTCTTGGTTGCTTCTGTTTTTCTTTATGAAAATTTCGCGCACGCTCTACAGCGTGGTAGGTAATGATGGTTTTATAAACCTGTACTTTTCAGCGTAAATAAATCTTTTCGTAATTATTGTAGCTTCTTCCGTCGGTGGACTTAATTACCCGTGGGATTGCAGCCTCTTTTTCTGTAACGGGCATTTTTAATGGATTAACCTTTCTGCAACTACTATCTCTATGTTTTATATTTATTAACTCGTGTGTATTAATTTAAAAATAGATTAATTGAAGGTTGATTTTCATTAATAAATAAATTGCGAGGAACGAATTTTAAATACTTTCCAGCTTGTCGAAAGTGAAAAGCGGCTCGTGATTAATTAGTAGATATGATTGCGGCATTTCACGTTTTGGATGTTCCTTATGTTATTATACCAGTCTAGATAATGAGTCGATAAGCGGTTGTAATAGCGAGCAGTTTGGTAGTTTGTGTTTGGTTCCGATGTATTGCGTTCAAAATACTGTTTCCTTGTGGCTTTTATTAATTGTGTTTGGAGTTGTCGTTTGTTCTTCGTTCCTGTATATTACGTTAAAGATGCTGTTCCTTGTTGCTTTGAAAATAGTGCGAATTGATGCGGAATCAATTTCGAATTGTACATGAAAAACACGGCACGATTTTAGTTGTACTTTTACTGTAGAATGTGTTTACTCGACCGCGCGTGTTGTAAGGTCATTGACTTAGTGATTACGCGTTGCTTTACTGACTGTATTTCTTTAGTTGATTTGTCTTTTTATTGTGAACCTATCTTCGTTTTTACGAGGTCGTTCTAAATGTCTATGTGGTTGGCGCGGAGTTTGAATTGGTAATCATAACCTATTCAATTATATTCCTAGGTGTTTAATTCTTGTATAATGTTGGACGAAGAACATTTGACGGACTTGCTTAGTGTTTGCACGTGCCTTACTAATGGTGTTTTTGTTGATTTATCTTTTTAAATTGGAACTGTTTGTGCAAATTTCGTTAGTCAAAAACATTAGATTTTTCTTTGTTACCAGATGTAGCAAATAAAACACCTCACATTACTGTTAGTATAATGCAAGAACTTATCAGATGACATCCATTACATCGTGCCTTGCAAGCACGAGGTTCTAAATTCTTATTACTATTTTTCTTTATGATTGACAGAGAAAGCAGAAAATGTAACCATAGGACCATAAAAACATTTAATCTTTCGTTTGTGTGTAAGCAACATTGAATGGAAAAAATGACTTTAAGCAATATAGTTTTACTAAGTCAAATTGCGGGATATGTTATTGGATTGATTTTATCATTATGCATAATTGTACCTATGAGTTTACACCAAGACGAATTCAGAGGACATTGTCTTCTCTTTTCAAGTGGTTTCTGGCAAGAAACCGATGGTCAGTTTAATGTTGAATGGGGTTCACAAGCTTACTGTAATAATACTATTTTTGTTGGGGTCATCTTGTTTTTACTTTCTTTAATTCAGATTTATAGATTATCAGTATTTTTGTACAAAGGTGTTGATAGCAGTTTTCTATCAGCATTTGTTGATGTAGTTTCAAGTATGATTGTTTGTGGAATGACTATTATTGCTGCACTGATGATTACATTGGGATTCATGACTTGGTGTCAGAATATGACCCAAAGGTTTCCTTCATGTGAGCAAGCTGCAGGTTAAGCAATCGATATACATGATGGTATTGATACCAATGGATTTTACATTGAACTTGCCACAGCTCAGGGTATTTCGAAATTATTGTCTCGGGAAATGGAATTGACAAGAGGTTTATCAATGCTGCATAGTTCCATCAGCATGGTAATGTCTGCTGCTAACACCAGTGAAATACGTAGGTGTGATTAGTGTAAAGTGTAAGGAATTCCATCAACACCCTCACAATCAAGGGTGAAGTGCTTCGCTAGTGCAGGACATCGTGAATCCCACACTTCAAATGCAAGGGAGCGTTCCTGAAGGACTGTTTGTAAGTTGAACTATTTCATACTTATTATTACTTTAAATATCTATCCGTGTTTTGCCATATCTTCGTCGTTCTGATACCTTTCCCAATAGACTTGCCTGCGACTAAGAAAAAAAAAAGAAAGAAAAAAAAATCAATACTGCTGAATTACTCATATCAATTGTGTCTTATCTATTTATATTTTGTTAAAATTTTATCTGCTTTATGTCTAATTGGTGTGTGAGGAAACGTTTCTGCTACTCCCCAATATTACCTCACTTTGTACTAAAAAATTTTGTATTGCTTTTACAGTTGTTATATTATATAGATTATCTAAACAGTTTTTTTTTTACATTCTACAAAGTACTGAATAATTTAGACTTTTCATTACTGCTATACTTATTCTTTTTTTTCATGTTTGCTTAACTATTTTTCTTGCAGGTATTGTTACTATCTCCTTACCGCCGCATACATCATATATCAGTCTGCTTTCTACAACCCCCCCTACTCTCCGATTGAGTCCGGTCATTTCGTTGGCTTTCTTTGTGTTACGTAGCATAAATTTGGCGCCCAACGTGGCTGCCACGAAAAAAAAGTGACATTTCTTATGGGAGGACACCATTGTGTGTTTTCGCCTTTGAACATGACGGTCTGATGAGTGGCCGTCCCTTTTTGGTGTAGGAGCGTGCACAGGTGGCGTGGTTTCAGGCAGTTACCAGATTGGTTCGTATATATCTCTATAGACAATACTGAACGATGTTAAGATTTATGGCCGTCATGTGGAGGCATTGCTGATTGTGCTGAATGACTCAGAGTAGTAGTGGCAAAATGATTATTTTTAATTAAGTGATATGGGCTGGTACGCTATAACTATTCAAGAATTGCCTTTTCTTTTTTGTGGGACAATTGGATAGGTTAATTGTATGTTTACGGGGAGAGATTTCAAACTGTTTTTTTTTAATTTGTAACTTTGGGTTAATTAAGGGATATGGGTTGGTACTCTATAATTATTTAAGAATTTTAAGTATGTAACTTTATGTTTACTGTGGGAATTACGAGCTGTGGTTTTTAGGGTTGAATTGGGGTTTTTTCTTCCTTTTTTTTTGATTGTTATTTCAGAGGGGTAGCGACCTAAAGGTTGCAGTTTGCTATTTTTGAAATAATTAGTTTTTTCTATCGGATAGATATATATTGAGGTTACTGAATTGTTTTGTTGGGGTTTGGGGAATACTGTGCTTTGTACATATTTTGTTTTAACTAGAGGTTTCTCTTTTGTATGTTTTGTTGTAAGTTGTGAATGAGTGAGTGCATTTTTTTCCTTTTATTTTTCAGGTCTGCCTCTGTTTTTGGCATTAGTACAAGCTCGCCTACTCGCCGATTAAGCCAGGTCATTTTCTTTCTTCTTTCCTTGTTCTTTTTTTTTAGACTCTGTCGATGCGCATAACAAATTCTTTGGTTCTTATTTGAATTTTAAACACAATAAAAAGAAAATAAATTATTAAAGTGATTTTTAATGATTTATAGGAAGGGATTTACGGTGCCTCGATTTTTTGCAGCCCTCACTTCGTTTGGGCTGCAAACAGTTTCGTCACCGTAAATCCTACTTACGTCCTCTAGTATGTTGTATGTAATATACTATTTTAGGGAATTTTTACACGTCATTCCGTACGCAAAGAAAAAAAGTTAGCCAAGAGGGAATCGAGCTCGTACTATTAGGGCTCCGTGCCAATACTACAGTGAGCAATCAATAAACCAAATTACGCTGTTTTTATTTTTCACGTATATTTAAATCTTATCCAAAATTGATTGCAATTAATAATAAAAAGGATAGTGTTCAAATAAATAAAGTACCCTATAAAGAATTTACGTTTTAGTAGAAAACATATGTAAATGACGTGTAGGGCACGGAAAAGCAAGCTGATGAATTGATGTTCCAAAAAACGATTGCGATAACCGTAGAGGTAAACGTTTATCCAATTATTATATAGCTAGAGGCAATAGTAAAACCATAAATTTTCTAATGCTGATACCAGGTGTGAATACGACACGCCTTTTTGTACAAACAGGAATGGTAATAGAATAACTCACTCGCTTTCGCAAACAAATAGGAACAAGGAACAACACACTAGATGAACTGTAAAAATTCTCAACGCCTACGTTAGAAGATGCTTATGCTATAAAAGCCAATGAGTTTTGACGGCAAGGAGCCTTGATCGAAGCTTTGACGTTAACTTACTGTCGATGAGATTAGATAATAACTTATATAACATGTACAGTATTTAGTAGTAAAAGTTATTTGAATACGTTATGGAAGATAGTCGATTTGAAACACTGTAGAAGAAGAACATTGGCCTGAATAAAAAAGTTGGTCTCAGGCCGCAACACAAATTGAAGGCAATCATTCATTTAAACTTTAAAAATTTTTGCCTAGTGTACTCAAACCAAATATTTTGAACATCAATAAATCAAAGTCACCTTCAATTTGTCATAAATGTCGAACTTGAAGTTTTTATTATTTTGACAACGATCCTAGGCCATGGATCGAAACGTAAATAAACATGATTTTAAAAACTATGAGTGCTTTAATTCCCAAAGAAGATTAAGAAAAATAGTAAGTAGATTATTTGAGGTGCTTATAATGGTCTCAAAATGGAATATGGATAATAAAAATAATTAAAACTACCGCAATATAAAAAATTTTTAATTCGAAAAAGGCATATATGATTGGAATGATTTGTTATATGTCATATGAATTAATTTGCATAAAAAGGCTTACTTTCTACAACGATTTTGGAGCATTGATAAGTGATTACGTTCCGAAAAAAACCAACAACAAGCAGATCTATTACGTTGTAACATGTCTTTTGGGTGAAGCCTAGCCATGTACAACGTGTTTCGCATTTTATAAAATATTCGCGTTTTTCTTACTCTAGAAACACCTTTTATTACCACTCGGAATTAAGTTTGATTATGACTTTTATTCAAAGCCCAAATGATCATTTCAAATCGACCTAGTAATTGAAAAGAGGAAAATATAAGGTCTTGGACAGGATTTGAACCTGCATCTCAGTTTTGCCGGAACTGTGCGTTTACCAATTACGCCACCGAGACCGATGACTATAATTGGAAAATTTACAAATCTAAATCGTGTACAAAACCATATATAAACCTAACTTTCAATTACGTTTAGCATTTTTGTGAATCATATTTGACATTGTCAAGTTTTTTTACTTATGTCAGATATAGGCAGGAAGCAACGCTCAAAATTACGGCTACAAGCGTTGCTTCCTGTCTATATCTGACATAAGTCAAAAACTTGACAATGTCAAATATGATTGACAAAAATGCTAAACGTAATTGAAAGTTAGGTTTATATATGGTTTTGTACACGATTTAGATTTGTAAATTTCCCAATTATAGTCATCGGTCTCGGTGGCGTAATTGGTAAACGTACAGATCCGGCAAAACTGAGATGCAGGTTCAAATCCTGTCCAAGACCTTATATTTTCCTTCTTTCAATTACTAGCTCGATTTGAAATGATCATTTGGACTTTGCATAAAAGTCTAAGTTATTATTTCATCTTAATCACTATAATACAATAGTATTTATCAACTTACCTTATGAAATTAACTACCTAAAATATATATATATATATATATATATTATATCATTATCAATAAAAAGTACATAGTATTTCAGTCAACTCTAGAAATTGAATACAAATGAATACTAAACAAAACATTAGCTTTATTACTTCATGGAAACATCCACTGACCAATGGTTTCGCTGTTAGCCTCATCAGAGTGGAATAGCTCCCAAGAACCCTATGAAGTAATCGAAGCTATTATAATGATATAATTTCGAAACAATCACTGTACTATGGCAAAAGTAAATAAAACCGCCATCAGGTGATAAAACACCAACACTACTAAAGTGTGGAAATACAGAATTGAACCGAAACTACATAATAAATTTGCTGTAACGTTCCGCAGATCTCAAAAGGCCAGACGTACTTTTATAGTCATTTATAAAATTTATTATGTAGTTTCGGTTCAATTCTGTACTTCCACACTTTAGTAGTGTTGGTGTTTTATCACCTGATGGCGGTTTTATTTACTTTTGCCATAGTACAGTGATTGTTTCGAAATTATATCATTATAATAGCTTCGATTACTTCATGGGGTTCTTGGGAGCTATTCCACTCTGATGAGGCTAACTAGCCGAAACCATTGGTCAGTGGATGTTTCCTCCCCTATGAAGTAATAAAGCTAATGTTTTGTTTATGGCTATATAACTACCAGCCCGATTTGTATTTGTCAATAGCTCTTATTATTTTCATAAGAGTTTGTTTACAGATACATCTTACTTTATGTATATATATATATATATATATATATATATATATATATATATATATAGCTATGATAACGCTGCACGCCGATGTAATTAACGTTCAGTTATAAATATTAAAATTATGTTTAATTAATAAGTTTTTACTTAAGTTTTCCAATTAACGGCAAAACTTTTCTCGCATATTTTTCACTATTATTTTAGTTTTAACTTTTTCAGTTGCGACTTTCATGAAATATAATTATCTAATTTTCTATTCTTTTACGTAAATTTTTAATTTAAACTGATGTGGCACGTACTCAGGTTGAAAGAAGACTGTCTGTTTATCAAATTTGAGTGGTATATAAAGCAACGCCCCCATCCAACAGGATTGGTTATCGACGTACTGCGGTCAGGGTTTAAAGCATGCTGTAGGATATTTTCAACACTCTGTGCTTTCTTAAATATTATTTTGATAATAGCTCGTTGGAACAATGCTGTGGTCAGGTAGTGTACCAGTTCTATATAGTGGATTTCTATAATCCGTGAACTTTTACCCGTCTGCTTGGTGTTGTTGTAGGAAATTTTAATTTGACTTCTCATGTAGACAAACTTATGGCTATATTTTTGACAAGATCATGTCTTGGGTTTTGAATTTATTTTCATTTTAAAAATCACGTAAATTGAAATGCGTTTCTGTACATCCTGCGTTTTCAAAACGTATTGGTTTTAAAATCTGCGTTTATTTCGAAGATGCTTTGTTATTTCTTTGTACCATTGCATGCCCTATTTTACCAGAATTCTAATCCTTTCTAGCTTTCAATGCTCTTAATGCGTGCTTGTTTAGAATTTATGAATGCTTTTCTGATTTAAAAGAATTTAATTGCGCACAGAGTTATTTATTTTACTGATTATGTTTGTATTATTAAAGGATGAGCTTCCCGGCATTGATTAAAGTCAATTGTGATCCTTATATAGAATGTTAAATGTTTGCTTTTTGCATAATTTGTGAATTACGTACTTTTCATGATAAAATTGTTTAGTTTTCTAGCTTCTAGTACTATTTACATATAGTATGCGACCCTTATGACCCCTAAATAACAGTATTATCATAGCATATATATATATATATATATATATATATATATATATATATATATATTGCTGTGATATTTCCGCCCCACGGCTTGGGCGTACAAATAATGCGGTGATACTTCGCCAGCCCCACCCCACGATGGGCACCATAAAATGCTATGGTATTTTCTTATATTTAGCCCCTACGTTTGGGCAGAACATAAAATGCTTTGTTATCCCCTTTTTATTAATTGAGCACTTGTAAAATGTTAAGTTATAGATTCCCTTTGCCTCAACTAGCTGATTCAATTAAATAAAGCAATTCCACAATACACAATATATGATCAAATATTTACAACCTTTTTTTTTAAATCTTCCCTTTTTCAGAATATTTACATATGCCAGATTTAACAAATTGAAGCCAGCAAAATGAGCCTTTTGTTATATTTAGAGATCTTTTGAAACGTTTCAAAATGCCTATTGCTTTCATAAATTTATCAAAGAAACCCCGGTTTTGTCGACTCTTACATTATTGAATTAAACAGTTTACAGAAATAAATTGTATCAAAATATCTAACCTGGAGTGGTTCAGTAGTATCTCTGCATCCCCAAGAGTTTCCGTGTCCAGTCTGAATGTTTAGAGTCGAAGTTGGAAGTCGACATTAAAACCAAAATACTATCCAAATCGTTATTCAAAATCCAATAAAAGGTTTTCCACCTCCGTAATTAACAAAATAGTAATAGAACATTTACCATGTCCGTGATTATCAAAATTAATTTCACAGGAGGCTTAATTACACAATTCTTACACTTTTACAAAATACTTTCCACCTTACTTTTCGTTTAACTGGTTACGTGAATAATTTAGCACTTTTGAGTATAGTGACAGCCCAGTTTCAAATGTATATTAACTCGTTGTTCAATTGTTATCGTATTTATAGGCCTTGCCTTCTTGTTTGCTATTCGTTGTTCTCACGTGTTGGACGACACCATTTGTCTTATCTCTTGCGTACTCGGGATATTTTACCAATTGTGTAGTTCAAACATTTAGAAGAACGCTCAAGCTGTCACGTATTCATTTATATAACATTACATTCAATTTAGAAATCCCAGGAATTTTCGTTCATTAAATCACGTATCATTGTTATTTGCTTATTCTAATCGTAACAGAAATAAATTTGGTGTTTGTTTATTTCCTAGTTAACTTGGATTTTAACAAATGTAATACTTTATGTCACGTAAAATTTATTCAAACAATGCATAATTTTTTGCCTGCGTATATGATGATATATTTAACGCACTTGTTGAATATTTATCTAGCCAATTCATATAGGTTTTCTGTTAATTTAATTTCGATGCATTTCGTTACATTTTTAAATCTTATCTTTTTTCGTAACTACTTTTGGATATGCGTTTAATCTCTTGTACTGTTATATACAGTGTGCGCTCAACTAACAATATGTATAGTGACCTATTTACTTTTATAATATCTGTAATTATGTGTAACGTGCATTTGTTATAGTTAAACATTTTACGCTGTTTCCCAATTTATAAATACATTTCTACAAATTACTATTTCTATATTTAATATTTATTAACTCGTTGACGAATGCGTCGTGTTATAACGAATAGATTGCACCGTTCTTGTCTTGCCGTAAATATAAATTTTGTTCCTTATGTGGATATACAAGTCTAGATAAGATACGATAAGCGGTTGTAATAGAACAAGTTGAATAAACAGACGAACAGTCGAGTTTTGTTCTTGGTTCCGATATACTGAGTACGTTGAAAATACTGTTTCCTCTTTGCTTTTGACAATAGTGAGAATGAATGCGGAATTAATTTTCGTATTGTTCATGTACAAGCATGGCACGACTTTTAGTTGTTTTCTTGTAAAATAAAAATTGTATATTAACTGTACAAAGTGTAGTTCTAATCCCTTTTGAAGGAAGTATGCTTGATAGGCAAACGTGTTGACTCGACCTGCACGTGTGTTTTACGGAACATTTGACGGACGGTTTTTATTGCTTACGCGTGCCTACTAATTGTTTTTAGTTGTTTTTCTTGTGAGATAAATGTTTTAAGGAACATTTGACGGACTTGCTTTAGTGATACACGTGCTTTACCCATTATGGTTCTTTTTAGTTGTTTTGTCTTTTAATATTGAAACTGTGTGTGCGATCTAGTTTCGCGGTCCTTTTCTTTTCAGAGTAGCGTATACTTTGGATTATTTAAATACAGTGATACTGTAGTTTCTGAATTTTCTAACAACAAAGAATCTAAAATAGATCATTGCTTGCGCAAATTTCGTTATTTGTGAAATATAACAGATTACCGGCTTACAAAGGTATTGGTTGAAATTTCTCACTGCTTTTTGGGATGTTTATGAAAATAATATACCTTTGGTTCCAGTTGAAATTAAACTAATGCTTCCGAATATTTCGAAATTGTTGTCTTAGGAAATAGAATTACCAAGAAATTTATCAAGGCTACATAGTTCCGTCGCGTGATGGTGTCTGCTGCTAACCCCAGTGAAATGCGTAGGTGTGATTAGTGTGACGTGTGATAAGTTCCATCAACACCCTCACAGTCAAGGGTGAAGTGCTTCGTTAGTGCAGGACATCATAAATCTCACACTTCCGTTGCAAGGAAGCGTTGCTGAAGGACTTTTGTAAGTTGAACTATTTCCTACTTGTTAGTACTTTAAATATCTATCCGTTGCTTTACCATATCTTTGTCGTTCTGATACCTTTTACAAAAGACTTGCATGCTATTTTAAAACATAGAAAAAAAAAGAAAGAAAGAAAAATCAATACTACTAAATTACTCATACCAATTGTGTCTTATCTATTTATCTTTTGTCAACATTTTATCTGATTTATGTTTAATTGGTGTGTGAGGAAACGTTTCTGCTACTCCCCAATATAACCTCACTTTGTACTAAACATTTTTCTGTATTGCTTTTACTGTTGTTATATTATATAGTTTATCTAAACAGTTTCTTTTTTTTACATTCTACAAAGTACTGAATAACTTAGACTTTTCATTGCTGCTATGCTTATTCTCTTTTTTTTTCAGGTTTGCTTAACTATTTTTCTTGCAGGTTTTATCACTAACTCCTTACAGCCGCGTACATTGTATGTTGGTCTGCTTTCTACAACCCCCCCTAATCTCTGACTGAGCCCGGTCATTTCTTCTGTGATTTTCTTTTTGTTACGCACGGCTACGAGCCAACGTAACATAACTTTGGCGCCCAACGTGGCTGCCACGAAAAAAAAAACGTAGCATATGTGCTCTTGTTATTTAGAAGTTTCTTTTGTTTATTCTACGACTCCTATGACTTAACCTACCCCTAAACTAACTCTATAATTATATATATTTTTAGCAAATTTTATATTCGTGACAAATGTTTAAATGTTTTACTTTAGCTTAGATACACAATCTACAATTCAGTTTTAGGTATGTAATTATTAAAAATATTTTTCATATTCTATAGGTAATGTTTTGTAGAACATAATTGATAATGGTCCTGATGGCCGAAACGCGTCTTAAAAATAAAAATAATAAACACAATTACAAATTGTTATAGTTATTCTACATACTTTTTGAAATAACTATAGGTATACATTGACCAACGTCCAAGAAATTACAATGTTATATCTAATACAGATGGTCAAGAAATTAAAATATGGTTTATATATATATATATATATATATATATATATATATATATAACGTGAATTCTAAAAATCTATTTCTCTTGCAAAAATTAATTTTAATGCATATTTGACTTTAAAATTTATGCATTTAAAACGATTAATTTATTAAAAGCTTGAGTAAGTATTTAAAAGCCAACTTTATCGCAGGCTTGCCTAAAATATAAAAACTAATTTTTAGTAAAATTTTAAAATCTATAAATGTAAAAACACTACTACACTGTATTATGAACATAAACTTTCTGATCAACCTTCAAACAAATTTCTTCTGTACAAGCTTAAATCTTAATACCACTTAGATATTCTATAAGGCCAGGTTTTGAAACACGTACTCCTTTTAATGGAGCTTTTCGCACTCACAAAGCGGAAATTGTTTAATAATATAGGATTTATACAGAATATAAACAAAGTTTTAGTTGTCTTGTACGCAGTAAACACGCTTATAAATAATTCATAAGATATTAAAAATATTAAGTAGAGACTGCATTCACACGCTCTTCTTAAGCACCGCTTCCGTTTGTTGCATCCATTATTGGGATGATTTTGAATAGAAATTTGAACCGCCTCACGATCCCAATAAATTTTTATACTGTTGACTTGCGATATCTTCAAATATTATTTGCTATACTTTATGTTTTTGGGACTACTCCACGTTTGACAAATTGTGTTGAATCTAAAACATTTCCCAATATTTAGTTATTTGGTTTCGTAAGGCTGCTTGAGCCCCTGCGCCCTCCCATTGGCGCTTCCAACTTGTCATTCCTTTAATGTTCAATATGTGGAAGATCAGAGGATGGAAATTCGAGTGTGGGGATTGCTATGCGAAAAAGATAGGACGCCGTGTAGAAAACTACTTACAAAAGAACGAAAAAGTACTCATGGTTAGATTTGATTCTAAACCGATAAATATATTAATAATACAAGTATGCATGCCCACCTCTAACCACAGTGACGAAGAGGTAGAGGCGATCTACAAAGATATCGAAGACATACTAAGATACGTAAAAGGACATGAAAATTTAATAATTATGGGAGATATAAATGCAGTGGTAGGTGAGGGTAGGAAAGGAGCGATAGTAGGTTTATTTGGTTTAGGCACGAGGAATGACAGGGGAAATAGGCTGGTAGAATTTTGCGACAAGAACAACTTAACCATCACAAATACATTATTTCAACATCATTCTAGAAGACGATACACGTGGAAGATGCCAGGAGATATAGGAAGATATCAAATAGATTACATTCTTGTTAGACAACGGTTTAGGAATCAAATAAAAAACTGTAGAAGCTACCCGGAGGCAGATATAGACACTGACCACAACATCGTAATTATGAAGACCGCACTTAAAATTAAAAATCTGAAAAAGAGGAACGGAAAAAGGCACTTTGACTTTAAGAAACTAAAAGATAAAGATATTCAAGAAAGATTTGAAATAAAGTCAAATGAATTGCTGAAAGATGTCGGGAAAATTTCTGATACTAAGGAAGTAGAAACAGAATGAAATAACATTAAATCCAGCTTAGACATGGCGCCAGAGATATTCTGAGGTATACATACATAAAAAGAAAATAAGAAATCATGGATAACAAAGGATATCCTGAATTTAATAGAAGAAAGACGAAAATACAAAAATAGATCAGACAAAACAGGAAAACGGTTTAGGAATCAAGTAAAGACTAGAAGCTACCCAGCAGCAGATATGGACCCTGACCACAACGTCGTAATTATGAAGGCCGCTCTTAAATTTAAAAATTTGAAAAAAGAAACGGAGAAAAACACTTTGACTTTGAGAAACTAAAAGATAAAGATATCTACAAACGATTTGAAAAAAAGTCAAATGAATCGCCGAAAGATATCGGGAAAATTTCTGATACTAAGAGGGTAGAAACAGAATGGAATAACATTAAATCCAGCTTAGACATGGCGGTCAGAGATATTCTGGAGTATACACAAAAAAAAAATAAGAAACCATGGATAACGAAGGATTTCCTAAATTTAATAGAAGAAAGACGAAATACAAAAACAGATCAGACGAAACAGGAATACAGAGATACAAAGCAATAAAATGAGAAATTATTCGCCAATGTAGGAAAGCTAAAGAACAGTGGATTGATGAAAAGTGCAACGAGGTAGAAACTAAGATGGAAATAGGAAAGACAGACGAAGCATACAAATTAATTAGAAGGAATCTTAGGGATATAAAACCATATAGCAAAAATATAAGAGATGCGGGAGGAAACGTCATTATAGAAAATGTAGAGAAAGTAGCTAGATGACAGGAATATATAGAAAATTTATATTCAGGAGAGGAACTAACTGCATTAGAACAGGATTCAGATATTGAAAAGAATGACCCGCGATATCCTATACTTAGAGATGAGTTTGAATTAGCATTAAATAGTCTGAAAAATGGTAAGGCACCGGGTACAGATAAAGTGCAAGCAGAAACTCTAAAAGCCGCTGGACAAGCAGTAACAAAACGTCTCTTCCAACTTGTACGCTATATGTACGAGACAGGCGAGATACCCAAAGATTTTAAACGTAACATCATAGTAACTATACCAAAAAAAAGAAGCACCGATAGATGAGAAAATTTTCGAACAATAAGCTTGACAGCACACGTTTCAAAAATATTAACTAGAATTGTACAAAAACAAATGGAAAAACGAGCTGAAGAAATACTGAAAGAAGATCAATTTGGGTTTAGGCAAAACAGGGGAACACGGGAGGCTATTTTAGATCTTAGGGTGATAATGGAGAAAACAATAGAGAAGGGGGGGGAACGCGTATATATAGGGTTTGTAGATCTGGAAAAAGCATTTGACAATGTAAAATGGAAAAAAATATTCAAAATACTCAAAAAGATTGGAATGAGCTTTAGGGATAGACGGATAGTACATTGCTTATACAAAAAGCAAACAACGGTAATAGAATTAGAGCAAGAAAGTAGAGAAGTAAATATTAGGAAAGGAGTGAGACAGGGATGCGCCTATCCCCATTAATTTTTAACTTGTACATAGAAGAGGCAATGCAGGAAGTCATTTGGAATTAATATGCAGGGACAAAAGATTGATATGCTTAGATTTGCAGATGATATTGCGGTATTAGCATCTAGCAAAGAAGAGTTAAAAGCTGCTCTTAATGAAATGGATACAGTTCTAACGGAGAAATATGGTCTGAAAATTTACAAAAATAAAACTAACGTTCAAGTATGCAAAAGAGGGGAAAATAAATCAAAAACAAGAATACAAATAGGTAACGACAACGTACAAGAGGTTTAGGATTTCTGCTACCTAGAAAGTCAAATAACGCAAGATGGGAAAAGCACAAAAGATATAAAATAAAGATTAACCCAAGGTCGTGTTACATTTAAGAAAAAGCAACTACTGTGTTCAAAGACCACAAACATAGAAACAAGGAAAAGATTGCTAAAACATATGTGTGAAGCACAGCACTATGGCTGTGAAGCCTGGACAGTAGGAAAAGCAGACAAGAAAACGATAGAAACCTTTGAAATGTGGTGCTACAGACGTATGATGAAGATACCATGGACAGACAAAGTTAAGAACAAAGAGGTACTGGATATGGTAGGGAAAGAAAAAACGATGTGGAAAACAGTAAAAAATAGGAAAGATAGGGTGATAGGCCACATACTAAGACATGAGGGAATAGTGCGGAATATATTAGAAGCAGAGATAGGAAAAAAGAGAAGTAGAGGTAGACCTAGGTTAGACTACTACACACAGATAGTGTAAGATATAGGCTGTGAGAATTTCAGGGAAATGTGTAGACTAGCAGAGGTTAGAAATCAATGGAGGTACGCTTCCAACCAGTCGCAAGATGTAAAAACTAATGACAAAAATAATAACTGTACTTGAACATGGTGATTATTATAAACAACCACAGATATTAGTTTTGCAATACTCCCAACTAATATTAATGGTCCAAAAGGATTTACTTGAAAAATATTAATACGGGATCCTCGGCAGCCAGAGGCTGTTTAACCCCCTCCACATACCACTGAATCTCGGTGAAATAAGGCATATAATTAGAAAACAATAGAAGGGAATCGAGCTGTATATCGGCTGTTGGGAGAATTGCAGGGAACTGTGTAGGCTAGCTCAAAACATAAGTAAGCTGAGGGACAAGTCCAACCAGTTTCAAGAGGTAAAACCCAATGTTGAAAAAATAAATGTTCTTAAATCTGATGATTATTGTAAACAACAACAGGTGTTGGTTGTGAAATATTTTCAACTAATGTTGATTGTGCGAAAGGATAAATTGGAAAAACTTAAACAAATAGGTTGTAGAAATAGTAGAAAAATAAAAATATCTGTGGAAAATGAAAAATAGAAAAAATAGAAGAACAGAATACGTTCTAAGGTATTTCTGGGCAATATTACATGATATACTACAAGCAGAGATAGGAAAAGAAAGGTAGAGGTAGACCGTGATCAGACTTTCGCACACGGATAGTGATAGATGCAGACTGTGCAAATTGCCGGGGAATGTGTATGTTGGTTCAGACTAGAAAACAATGAGGGTACACGTCCAACTAGTTCTAGTACTGAAGACCTGATGATAATGATGATGATGTGGAGAAGACTGGTCTCGCGATCTTGTTTGCTAAAATTATCGGCACATCGAAACAACGTTGTTCCAATATAATTCCTAAACACCTAAGTTTTTAATTGTAAAGATCATTTTTGATAATTCCTCAATATTTAACGGTCATTCTTGTAAAATTGTGGGGTAGAACGTTTCTACAGACTGCCCTTGTTTGACAGTACGTTCGATGCAGACTATGTGTTGAAATTTATCTTCTGAACTGGAAACGTTTTCAAAGCTATACATGTATTTAAGAATTTAGGTTGGTTAATAACCGAACGGACTTACCCAAAAAATATTTGACGTAACGGCAATTGCAAAATAACAGTGGCCGAAGCTACTTAACTATACAGTTCAACAAGTCCTTCAAAAATATCTTTCCAACTAAAAGCCGCGAAAAATACATCAATATCTTTAGTTATGTATAACGTTGCACTTTGCATGATCTGAGACGTGGTTGGTCTTAGCCTCCTTTCGTCATCTCTGAGCAATCAGCTTCAAAGAGTTCCACTTATAGAAGCGACTTAAGCGAACTCTTTTCTGACTGCATGGCGCATCACAAAATAGCGTTGGGTGGTCAAAGCTACCTCTTAACCATACAATACAACCAGTGTTTCAAAAATATCTTTCTAACTGGAAGCCACAAAAAATGCATCACTGTTCTAGTGATTTACAATGTTGCACTTTTTATAATCTCAGACGGTTGCTAAACCTACTTGTTAACCATACATATAACCACTGCTTCAAAAATATGTTTCCAACTAGAAGTCTCGAGAAATGTATCGATGTCTTTAGTTATTTACGACCGTACATTTTTTATTATCTCAGACCTAGTTGGTCTTGACCTCTTTTTGTCACCTCTGAGCAGTCAACTCCAAAAGGTTTTGCTTATAGGACAGACTTAAGCCAACTATTTTTTGACTCCATGGTGCATTACAAAAGAGAGGTGGCTAAAGCTACTTCTTAACTATACAATACAATCAGTGCTTCAAAAATATCTTTCCAACTGAAATCCTCGAAAACTGCTTCAATGCCCTAGTTATTTATAATGTTGCACTTTTTATGATCTTATACGTCGTTAGCCCTCCTTCTGTCATCTCTAAGCTGCCATCTCCAAAAAGGTTCGCTTATAGAATAGACTTACGCACTATTTTCTGACTTCATGGAGAATCACAAAATAGCGGTGGCTAAAGCTACTTCTTAATGGTACAGCACAAGTGCTTCAAAAATATCCTTCCTACTGAAAGTCTCGATAAATACATCAATGTGTTTAAGTATTTATAATGTTGCACTTTTTATGATCCAAGACGTGGTTGATCTTTCCTTCCTTTCGTCATCTCTGAGATGTTAGTTCCAAAAAGTTTTGCTTATAGAAACACTTACGCAAACTATTTTCTGACTGCATGGCGCATCACAAAAAAGAGGTTGCTAAAGCTACTTCTTAACGATACAATACAATCACCATCATCATTAGGTGTTCGGTTCTAGAACTAGTTAAACGCGTACTTCCGTTGTTTTCTATTCTGAGCTAATTTACACATTTTCCTGAAATTTCTACAGGCTGCATCTTTCACTATCTGCGCACAGTAGTCTGATCTAGGTCTACCTCTACCTCTCTTTCTTCCTATCTCTGCTTGTAATATATACGGCACAATTCCCAAATGTCTTACAGCGTGTCCTACAATACATCCAGTACTACAAAAATATCTTCCAACTGGAGGACTCGAAAAATACACTGTTTTTAGTTATTTACGATTGTGCGCTTTTTCTGTGCTTGGTCGTGCTCTTCTTTCGTCAACTCTTAGCTGTCGGGTTCAAAAAGTTTCGCTTATAAGACAGACTTACGCAAACTATTTTCTGAGGTCATGACGCATCACAAAATAGCGGTGGCTAAAGCTACTTCTTAACCATACAATACAAGTAGTACTTCAAAAATATCTTTACAACTGGAAGTCTCGAAAAATGCATCGATGTTCTAGTTATTTTTATTGTTGCACTTTTTATTATCTCAGAAGTGGTTGGTCTTGCCTTCCGTTTGTCATCTCCGAGCTGCCACCTTCAAAAAGATCCGCTTATAGGACATACTTACGTAAAGCTAAAACTATTTCTTAACCATACAATACTAGTGCTTCAAAAATATCTTTTTAACTGGAAGCCTCGATAAACCCATTAATGTCTTTAGTCATTTACGATTGTGCACTTTTAGTTATCTCAGACGTTTTGGCCTTGCCATTCTATCGTCATATTTGATCTATCAAGTCCAAAAGGTTTCGTTTATAGGACAGACTTACGTCTACTATTTTTCGAACGCCAACGCGCATCCCAAAATAACGGTGGCTAAAGCTATTACTTACCCATACAATACAACCAGTGCCTCAAAAATTAATTTCTGAGTGGAAGACTCGCAAAATGCATTAATATCTTTATTTATTAACGATCGTGCACTTTTTAATCTCAGACGTGGTTAGTCTTGCCCTTCTTTCGTCATCTCTGACTTCTCAGCCCTAAAAAGTTTCACTTATGGGACAGACTTATGCCAACTATTTTCTGATTTCATGACGCATCATAAAATAGCGGCGGCTAAAGCAACTTTTAACCGTGCAATACTGTTAGGTGTTTGTTACCCTAACTGTTTGACTGTAATTATAAAAATTTTGAACTAAGATGGACTAAAAATTACAAGTCGAAACACTGAACCCGGGGTGGTTGCCAAAGAAAATACAACTCACCTCTACATTCACAAAGGCCATTAAAAAGTTGTTAAATAATCAGTTTAAAATGACAACTTTTGGAATCTTCCGGACTAACTTGGAACTCTAACTTCCGCAGTTATTTCAAAAGACTATCCGGGAGTGGGGGTGGGGTATGTATTAACGGATAATGCCAAGGCGCCACTACCTTGTTAATTATTATTCCTAACAAGAAAGCACTAATAGAAAAAAGAGAAACCGCTTAGTGTACAAACGCATCTGAGCGCAAAAACTCTATTGTCACACACCTAACCCTGTACCTGCAAGAAAAAGTTAAATATTTAGATCACAAAGAGTCGCTATTTGCATCCCCGGATAACACATCAATAATATGAAAAATATACCACTCTCCGTAGCTCTGCTTGACCTAAATTTTAGGCATCATCTTGTTCTTTAAATACGGTTAAAATTGGAATGACATATTCATGCTAAATTCGATGCCTTTCAGATAAAATTTTATGACTCATAATTCCTCAATCATGAATACCTCGTGTCATTTAAGACATCAACAACAAGTGCTAATAGAAGAATATTTACATTTATTGTAAATGGAGTATTATCGTAACAATTTTAGTTGATATTTACTAAGTTCAAACTTGGTGATATTTCAATTAAATCTTATAAGCTGAGCTTTAAATTTCGGAATCGCCTCTAATTAATTTTTGAACATTTTATAAATTTTATTTACATTATTCCTTAATATCGTAGAGAGCAGATCTGATATCTACGATTGACTTCAGTACCGGATTTTATATTAATATGGTACATAAAATTTATGTAATCAATAGTTAGTCAAGTTAAATGTTTATCTGGACTTGGACATCAGGAAAGAATTTAATTATCAACACTCACCATATGTTTTGCTACGTCACGGAATGTGGCAAACACTTGAAGCACGGACGCACCATATAACTGCCGTATCCCATTAGGACTTCTTAACATCAATCTCGGACTTTAACGAAAGGGGTGGAACAAGTTTTCAGACCGATGCTAACCAGTGACATTGACGACTGTGGGGTAGGAATCTTCTAGCCGGATCACCACCAGGTTACGCTTTCACATAAGTACCATAACAGAAATCTTCATACGATAAACGATCAGTTACAGTTAAGACATATTTTAAATGTGTCTTCCAGTTTTAAAAATTTACTACATTATTAGCTGTATCGACAACAATACGAATACGAACAATTTAAATGTAACTTTGTAATTACATTATAGAACGGGGAGATAAGAGAGGATATCTAAATAAAAAATATACGAACCATTGATTATTATCACCTAAGTTCTTTCTACATGGCTGTTATTATGGAGGTCACAAACTTAATGCGATTCTCCAATCGCCGGAGCTAGAAGTCGGGAAAGACATCCTTGCTCTACGACAAGTAAGAAACGACTGCTTAGTTTTTGAACATTGTCGATGGGTGTCGCATAGCGAAACAAACAACATCTGGCGTGACCTTGTATCGAAACTGCACGATTTCTGGGGTAACCTTATATGAACTTGAACAAAACTAATCGTAAATTGAAGGTATTACGAAAGCGAAACTTTGTTTATGAGGGACAAAAATATACTGGGTACTTTATAAATTAAATATTTTATCAAAACGAAAATTTATTAAACTAAAAAATGATTCTGAATCAAAAGTATTCAGTTATAGGGGTTCTGGAAAATGAACATGATTCAATACAACAAATGCTTCAAAGATATTTTTTTATAATGTTGCACTTTTTATTATCTCAGACGTGGTTGGTCTTGTCCTTCTTTCGACATCCCTGAACTATCAACTCCAAAAAGCTTCGCATGGAGGGCAGATTTACGCCAACTGTTTTCTGACACCATTGAGGGATTCGGAAGTCTCGTTCTAATTTAAGGTTCGACTACAATGTTCTAGTTTAAAGCTTTGAAAGATATGATATAAATTACTGTCCATATAAAAACCCTATGTGAAATGAATTACTGTAGTGATTACTAATAATGAGTGTTTCGTTAGTAAGTAATTTAGAAGATTACAACGTAATGGTAAGAAAATCATACTTGTACTGCTAGTGATTGACTGAAAATAAAGCGTTGAAAGAGCTTTCAGCAAATTCCATTGCAACTACTAGTTATTGAAAAGACTTGTATAATCAGTCATTATCATCATTAGGTCTTCAGTCCTGGAACTGGTTAGACGCGTACCCTCATTGTTTCCTATTCCGAACAAACCTACACATATCTCAGAAATTTGCACAGTCTGCATCTATAACTATCTAATCTAGGTCTACATCTATCTTCTTTTTCCTATCTCTGCTTGTAATATATCCCAGTCTATTTCCCAAAAATGCCTTAGAACGTATTCTGCCCTTCTATTTCTCCTATTTTTTTTCACAGATATCTTCATGCCTCCACTATTTCTATAACCTATTTGTTATTAACTTTGTCTGTCCATGCTATCATCCTCATACATCTGAAGCACAACAATTCGAAAGGCTGCTACCGTTTTTCTGTCTGCTTTTCCTACTGCCCGTATTTGATAGGCATACTGTGATGTGCTCCACATATATGCTTTAAACAATCTTCTGCTTGTTTCTATGTTTCCTGTTTCTATGATCATAGGCGCAGTTCTTTCTTGTTAGATGCAGTTCGGTTCTCTTCTATTGTTTTACAATATATACCCTATTTCTCCGACATTCAGTGGTTGTGATGGGAAGTAAGCAGCCTGTGGCTGTCAAGTTCCCCCAGCACTTGAACATTTACCGATTTAATATTTTTTCCAATATATCCTTTCACACAGTCAACATTAGTTGCAGATATTTCACAACCAACTCCTGTAGTTGTTTATAATAATCATCAGTTTTATATGCGCTTATTTTTTCGTCATTAGGTTTTCCGTCTGGTTGGACACGTACCTATACTCATTTATATACTGAGCTAGCCTACACAGTTCCCTGAAATTCCCACACAGCCTATATACAGCTCGAATCCCCTTCTATTGTTTTCTAGTTATATGCCCTATTTCAACGAGATTCAGTGGTATGTTAAGGGGAGGGCGTCGCCGTGGATCAATGTAGTAAACGTAATACTACGGAACCCAAGGTCCTGGGTTCAATTTCCGATACGACCGACTGCTTGAAAAATGACAGGTGAGCATTTTTCACAAAAATTACGCCCTCGTTCGGATGAGAGGTTAAATGGAGGTCCCGTGTGTGAGTGTTGTTACGCACGTTAAAGATCCCTACCTTGTCTGGAATGGCAAGGGTTCGGCAAAATTCTAAATTTCCAGGCAACAAAAAACTCGCCTCCTGGCCAATGTAGTACCTTCTGGTGGAGCATTGGAAATATAAATGAACGGTATGTTAAGGGGAGGCGGCTCCGTGGCGTAGTGGTAGGTGTGTGACTACTACGCCAAAGGTCCCGGGTTCGAATCCCGACACGGTCCGCTTGAAAAATGTTAGGCGAGCATTTTTCACAAAAATACACCTTCGTTCGGATGAGAGGTAAAATGGAGGTCCCGAGTGTGAGTGTTGTCACGCACGTTAAAGATCCCTACCTTGTCTGGAACAGTAAGGGTTCGGCAAAATTCCAAATTTTCCAGGTAAAAAAAACTCGCTTCCTGATCAATGTAGTCCCTTCGGGAGGATCATTGGAAAATGACATATAAGGTATGTGAAGAGGTTAAGCAGCCTGTGGCTACCAAGATCCCCCAACACTTAGACATTTACCGAATTAATAGTTTTCCAGTAAATCTTTTCACACAATTAACATTATTCGAAAATACTGCACAACTAATACCTGTAGTTGCTTATAATAATCATCATGTTTAAGTACAGTTATTTTTTTTGTCATTAGTTTATCCATCTTGAAACTGGTTGGATGCGTACCTCCATTGATTTCTATTCTGAGCTAGCCTACACATTTCCCTGAAATTTCTACGGCCTACTACTTTCACTATCTGTGTGCAATAGTCTAACCTAGGTCTACCTCTACCTTTCCTTTTTCCTATCTCTGCTTTTAATATATTACGCACTATTCCTTCATGCCGTAATATGTGGCATATCATTTTATCTTTCCTATTTTCTACCGTTTTCCACATATTTCTTTCTTCCCCTACAATTTTTAGTGTCTCTTTGTTCTTAACTTTGCCTGTCCGTGAGATCTACATCATTCGTCTGTAACACCACATTTCAAAGGCTTCTACCTTTTTCTTGTCCGCTTCTCCTACTGCTCCGTTTTCATAGCCGTACAGTGTTGTGCTCCACACATATGTTTTAAACAATCCTTTCTTTGTTTCTATGTTGGTTGTCCTTGAACACAGTAGTTGTTTTTTCTTGTTAAATGTAGCACGACCTTGTGCTAATCTTCGTTTTATATCTTTTGTGCTTTTTCCATCTTGCGTTATTTGGCTTCCTTTTTTGTATAGTTACTATGATGTTTGAAATTACGAAATTACGTTTGAAATGTTTGGATATCTCGCCTGTCTCATACATATAGTTTACAAGTTGGAAGAGACGTTCTGTTACTGCTTGTCCAGCGGCTCTTAGAGTTTCTGCTTGCACCTTATATGTACCTGGCGCCCTACCATTTTTCAGACCCTTTAATGCTAATTCAAACTCATCTCTAAGTATAAGATATTCCAAGTCATCATTTTCAATGTCAGATTCCTGTTCTAAATTCTTGCCATCTACCTACTTTCTCTGCATTTTCTATAATGACGTTTTCTCCCACGTCCCTTATAATTTTGGTTCTAATTAGTTTGTATGCTTCGTCTGTCTTTCCTATTTCCATCTTAGTTTGTACCTCGTTGCATTTTTCATCAATCCATTGTTCTTTAGCTTTTCTGCATTTGCGAATAATTTCCCATTTTATGGCTTTATACCTCTGTTTTCCGGTTTCGTCTGATTTATTTTTGTATCTTTGTCTTTCTTCCATTACATTTAGGATATCCTTTGTTATCCATGGTTTCTTATTTTCTTTTTGTGTATACCCCAGGATATCTCTGGCGGCCATTTCTAGGCAGGATTTAATGTTATTACATTCTGTTTCTACTTGCTTAGTATCAGATATTTTTCCGATGTCCTTTAGCAATTCATTTGACTTTTTATCAAATCTTTCTTGAATATCTTTATCTTTTAGTTAGTTTAAGTTAAAGTGCCTTTTTCCGTTCCTCTTTTTCAGATTTTTAAATTTAAGTGCGGCCTTCATAATTACGATATTGTGGCCAGTGTCTATATTTGCTTTAGGATAGATTCAACAGTCTTTTACTTGATTCCTAAATCGTTGTCTAACAAGAATGTAATCTATTTGATATCTTCCTATATCTCCTGGCACCTTTCACGTTTATCGTCTTCTAGCATGATGTTGAAATAATGTGTTTGTGATGATTAAATTGTTCTTGTGCCAAAATTCTACCATCTCCCCTATCGTTTCTCGTGCCTAAACCAAATAAACCTACTACTACTTCTCCTCTACCCTCATCTACCATGCATTAAAATACCCCATAATTATTAAATTTTCATGTCCTTTTACGTATCTTAATATGTCTTTGATATATTTGTAGATCGCTCCTACCTCTTCGTCACTGTAGCTAGAGGCGGGCATGTATACATGTATTATTACTGTGTTTACCGGTTTAGATTCTAATCTAACCATGAGTACTCTTTCGTTATTTTGTAAGTAATTTTCTACACAGTATCCTATCTTTTCCGCATAATTATCCCCAGGCCCAAATTTCCTTCCACTGCTCTTGTATGAATTACCCTGAACTCACCACTCCAAAAATCCCCCGCCTCTAGCCACCGAACTTCGCTGATCTCTACTATGTCTTGTGCTAACCTATTCATTTCGATTTTTAGGTTCTCCAGCTTACCTACTTGCTTCATGCTTCTAACATTCCACGCTCCGACTCGCAAAATGTTCCCTACTCTTATTCTGAACTTTCCGATCGCATCCTCCGAAGTAGTCTCCTCCCGCAGATCTGAATGGGGGACTATTTTAACTCCGGAATCTTTCACTCCAGAGAATGCCATCATGTTTGTAACAATTTAGGTACGCTGTGTACTTGGGAGGTAATGTGGTGGTTTCCCGTTGCCTTCCATATCGTGGTAGTGTGTCTCAAACTGCCATACCAACCCCTATAGTCTATGCCAATCTAAGTACCGAAAGAGGCGCTGCCCTCTTTCGGGGACCTGTCTTAGTCTGGTTCCTCGCTAACGACGCTACTACTTTGGTTGGACCTGTAATTTGGTTCTTTAGCTCATTAGAACACGCAATCCATTTCACCTGTTCTAGTAATCTAGAACTTCGGCGAGGTGCAGGTTCATTCGAAATGACATATCTAAGTATTAAAAGTAAAATACCCAAAGATATATCTAAATTCCACGTAAGTAATGGCGTTGTCTAAAATGTAGAGAATGAAATAGAGGTTAGAAAAGTTTGATGAATGTAGTCATCAAGAGAAAAAAATTGCAATAATATTGTAAGAAATGTGCTAAATATAACCTTATTAATAAGAGCTAGATAAAAAGCGTTAGGAACCCCAAAAAATTTATAGTAGCGCGTTTTAGGAACTGTTAGAGACGAATTTCACGTTTTTAACTAATATACAATCCTTTCAAGAAGATAACGACAATTAATTTGTTGTTATAATTGGATAGATGACATTATGGAAACGTTAATTCCATATCTAAATTTGAGTTATGCTTAAAATTTCAGGACCTTGTTGGCATATTGTAAATGGAAAAAAGGCCAATCTGAGGAGTTTCAAAAACAACAAAACTGGTGATTGGTTATTTTCTTTTTACAAAATGCCACCAAAAATGATATTTAGATTAATAGACAGCCATTCAATGAATGTTGTCTGTATAGGAAATCAAGCAATAGCGAAAAAGTCAGTACTCTTCGTTTATAATCTGATTGTTTATTAAGAACGATCAAAGATTTTTAAATCGCATGCTTAGAAATTCATGGTTCCCCTTTACGTAATTCAATTTCAAACCATGAAATTAACAAATGCTGATCAAAACCAGTAAGATAGATATTTCGAGAGAGAGAACCTGCATGCAATAAAAGAAAATGATTCATATGCAATTACAGTAAGTATACCGACCTGACCCTTCTTTACCTTGCGTTCTTATTAAAACTGTTGTTGGCAGAATTCAAACAGGTTACCAATATGATCATGGTCACTCACCTGAAACAAAATCAACTAATTAGATTAGTACACTGTAATTATGTTTTGTCTTCAATAAATTCTTTAAAGTGTATTTAATGTTATGGATAGCTCTTTAGATTCCACACAGCTTCCTTTTTCCATAAGGTAGGCGGGGGCTTACCATATTAATATAATTTTAAATTAAACAGCTTATGAATGTTGCACTGAATTTTATTGGATTGTCTACATGCGTTTGTCATAAACGTTGAATGTGCAATTAAACTCTGGCTAAATTAAACTGATTGGAAAGGAGTAGTCTAGAACGAAAATGGTCATAACGCGCACACGATCGGTAATAAAAAGATCACTGTGCTTACTTTATATTACTGAAACAGTATTTCACAGTTACCTATTTTGAAAAATGCTAGCTTCAAAATACGAATTTAGAACATTATCAGATAAATAAAAGCGCAGGCGAGTTGAATAAATCAACTAGAACAACTTCTAAAATAGCTTTATGTGAGGAGACTATATTCAAACGCAGTAATTAACTTCTTTGCAGAGTTACATAACCTCACAAAATCAGGTCTTAAACCAACTTAACGCTTCTCATTAGTAGTGGAATTGGCCGATCCGAACGCATATCCACCTTATGGGATCCACCCATAGGAACCACCGAATCCACCTGCTTATGGGAATTTACATGTAAATTCTTTGGAAGTAAACCTCTTTCGGACATTTACTGAGGATTTCCTCCTTGCTCCCTTCTTGTGGACCTCCTTGTGAGATTTTTACCCTCATTTTAAGAATTTTTACCGGTAGCATTCTGAATCAAATAGTTTTCTTCGACTAACCATTTCATCTTTCAAGATAAATCTATCTTGTTTGGTGTCAGTTAATATTAGATTTTTCTCAGCTACCTGAATTTCTAGGAGTTTTTTTAGATAGCATCATCCCCCAGGGAGCTACCTTCATTTTAAGATTTTTTACCCGCAGCTATTTCTGACCGTCCTTATAAAATTTTGTAGCCATGCGACATATCAAATTAGTCTAAAATTTCACACAGAATCCGAATCTGAAACAAATTTAAAATCCGACCACCCCTTACCGTGCCGATGGACTGACTTAGATACATCCGGGTTCTTGTGACGCTTCAAAACAACACACCACAGGGACGTACTCGATATAGTTCAATACTAATCATAAAAGAGGAACGGCCAAATAATACCTTTCCGGGTAGTCGGAGTCAACAGCTTCCATATGCCCTGGACCAACCCAGTACTGAGGCCGGGGTGGGGTAGACCATAAACAACCAGCCAAATGAGCGCCACCTAAATCTATAACAGCTGTACTCCGACGGGACTGAAATAGGAAATCCTCACGCTTACCTGTAACACCCAAATCAGCAAAAATTCTCCTCACACCTCACACTCGAGTAATACAAAACTATCTTTTACATACAGTATTGACACTTTACTACAAACATATAATATATTTATAACAACAGTAAACATATAAAAAGGCTCCAATTACCCACCCACTTGTTATGGTGTAATTTCCAATAAACAAACAGCAAATAACCTGATTGTATAACTCTTACTGCTACTTTTACTATTATATTTAACGCAATTCAGCCAACCTATTGAAACAAATCTGCGCCAAGATGGCAGAACAGAATGACTATTAAATAATGTTAAGGGTGGTATACCAGGATCCTCGTAGATTGACCCTTGAACGCTGAGGGCATTGGTATAAACTATAATTATACCTATAATGATCGGTGCATTGGCTAAACTTCACACACGTGTTAAAATTGTGAATAATGTAAATTACAAATTAGTAAATCTGAACCCACCCTATAATAATTGTGCAAACAAAACAGTCTTCAGTAAAGTGTTATTAAATGTAAAAAAAAAAAAAAATCTTCAACAAGCAATATCAACCAGACGGTTGCAGTAGAAAAATTAAATGTGGAACGACTCACCCACAGCTGCACTAGTCGTTGTAAGCTGATCTTAGCATAAGCCAACTAAGGGTTGCGACGGCAAAATAACGACTGGAGCTATTATTGGGGCTAAACTGAAAACTGCAGATCGAGACTGAAAACTGCAAACTGGGATTTGAAGACTTAGAACTTGGCACTTGGAACTTGGAACCCTAAAATTTATAACCTATAACTTCCATTAATATATTCACGACTTCTTACCGGTCAATTCCGGGTCCAGTAACAAAACAACAAACGAAAAATGTACAAGTGGTCACCAAATACAACGGTCGAGGATTCACTTTAGATCTACAATAGCATAAAAGTTATCTATTTGAAAATTCTTCGATACTTACGAATCGCCGAAATCCCAATAAGGAAATAAGAAAATTATTTCAAATCACAACGAATAATTTCCTTCAATTAATCCGCCAAAACCCTTTCAATAAAGGAGGAAATACCACGTTCCAACGGCGTAATTAAAATTGCTCGATTCGAATCAAGAGTGTAATCAAGAGTATTGTGTTGAGACCATCAAAGCTAGTCCGGGAACCGGTACCTGATAACACGGCGTGCTATCACTATTCGAATTCATACAATCTAATTTGGAAAGAATATACTTTTGAAGTACACTGCTAAATGCAAATGTCGTTATGAAAATTACGACCGTAACATTCTACAAGCTGTATGCATTTGTGGTTAGTAAGAAAGACTCTTTTAGTTATGTAGGCGTCCTTGCGGAAAAGGATGGTAGTAAATCCGTATACTTTCTAAATGGTTATTCTAAAACGTATTTATCAAAATGGTAGATAACATAGACGAACTAAGAAATGTGGGTGTCGTATCATTGGCGAACACCACACGCAAAGGGGGTCCGCTAAACTTTGTATATTTGCCTAGTAAAGAATCTTTCGGATTATTTAAAACCGAAGGTCTTACAACCTATAATGACCATAATATTCCCAAAAGTGGTGGACATGCAACTACGCAGCAATGAGTGGGAGAATAAGGATTCCCTCCAATACCGACAAGAAGTCGATCAAGCTAACAAGATACGTATGCCGGATATAGTGGAAGAGCCGCGATTAAAAGATTGTCACAAGCTGCAAGAATTACATGAAGGAATGGATCTGGTTGTCGGTGAAATTAAAGATTTTATATATAGAGACAAACTTCGGTACATTTTACAATTCGAAAACCTAGACGGTTTCTATGTATCAAACTATTGGTTAGAAAGAAGATGACTTGGGTGTCGATTTAAATTTTAAGCTGCTAATAAAATTAGATAAAATTAAAACCGCTCCAAACAAACATAAAAAAGGACTGTTTTCTGTGTATAACTTTGTATTAAAATTAAGTTTAAATGGCTCCATGCTTGGCATTGAATATTTTTAAATTTTGTTATGTATAATGTCAGAATAAAAATTTTAGAATAGTATTACATTGCTGTTTATTTATAAAAGGCTATGACGTCACCACGAAATAGCAGTCACACAGAGAGAGTGCGTATGGGTAGGGGTGGGGTGCGCATGGGTAGGCGTGCGCATGAGTATGGATACGTTTGGATGTACACGAAGGAAGCGGAAGTTAACAGTCACCAAGCATCTAATTCTTATTTGGGTGGTATCGAGTACCTGCCGGCGTATGTATCCGGAGTAAAAACAGGATTACTACACACAGTTTATTAATAAAATTAGTTTATCGAGGGAAGACGACAAGCGTTACGTCATTCTCGGAAGCATATCAACCTACGCATGAGGGCATAAAGATGCAGGTCTAAGATAGTTGTTTATATTTGTACAGATTTTGTAAATCTATTGTATATATTAGTTTTAAGATTCTATAATTTTTAAGTTCTTCTCCCACCTTCCCTTCTTCCAAATCCTTCCTGCTTCTATCCTGGTGGACAGAGTATACGTGTTATCTCCACGTGGTGTTCGCTGGATACAGCGGTTTTAGATTTCTCGGGAAATGGTTGGTTAAAGCATATGTCTTGGGTAGCGAAAAAAAAGGTTTTAAAGATAGAGTTAAATATAGATAGATAAAAATTAAAGGTTTTGGTCTTTAAAAGGCGTAACTTTGTAAGGCGTGGTCCTATTTAAAATTTATTTACAGATTTGGGCTTCTTAAAAATTACTAATACTAGTTAATGCCAGACAAGATATATTTATCTTAAAAGAGTGACTACCCCGCGGATAATAAATACAATATACCGCTTCTCAACAAAAAAGTTGTAGAAAAATTCAAAGACGAATTTAATACGGATCTAGTACAGTATTGCCCGAAATAAACAGTACTGATATTGTAATTGTTTTGTATATTTAAAAAATACATATTATTGACACTTTATTATATGTTCTAAATGTGCACCTCCTCGTTCGAGACAGGCTTCATAACGATGTTCTAAGTTTCTGGTCATGTTATTGAATAAGGGTTGTCTCAGGGCTGCGAAGAAGACTCTAACGGCATCCTTTAATTCATCGATGGTTTGTGGTGCCCGTTTGAAAACGGCATTTTTAGCCATGCCCCAAATGTATGCGTCTGGAGGTGTGAGGTCTGGAGAATGTGAAGGATAAGGGAAGTCAGTAAATCGTGATATGAATTTGCTTGGAAAATGTTCTTGAAGAAATTGACGAATTGCGGCAGCAGTATGGCAAGTTGCCCCGTCCTGCTGAAAAAATTGGTTTCGAAATGCCAAGTTACGTGCACGACAGAATTGATGTAGATCAGGGATAAATCGTGTTAAAATTTGTCTGTACCTCTGTTGATTAAGTGTGACTTGCCTACCATTCTCTTCGATAAAGTACGGACCAATGATTCCGTGTCCGGAAACAGCACACCAGACACTCACTTTTTCACTATGTAAAGGAACCTCTTGAACCTCATCGGGTCTGGCAAAGCCCAGAAATCGATTTGTGCGACGATTCACATAGCCTGACAAGTGAAAATGTGCTTCGTCTGAAAACCAAACATTTTTCAAAAATTCAGGATTTTCATACTGTAACGCGAGAATTCTGGCGCAATATTCCACTCTACTGCGATAATCCCGAGGATGTAGTTGTTGATGTACCTGAATCACATACGAAAATGTACCCAGCTCCTTCAGGATTCTTTGAAAGGAAGTTCTTTTTAAATCAAGTTGTAACGCTGTCCTTGCCTGGCTGACTTTCGGATTTTCTAAGATTTGCTCAAAACACGTTCATGGTTATTGTTGTTGTTAACTGTCCTGGGACGCCCTGAGTTTCCTTTTCGTTGGCACAATACACTACCTGTATTTCTAAACTTTTCAATAACCTTCAAAATTACAGCATTACTTGGAGAACGTTTATTAAACCTTTGTGTGAATTGATCAGACACGTATAGCAAACTTGCACCATTACGTCGGCCGATTCCGTATGAACGAAAATAATGCTCTACCAGAAACACTTTCTCCTCTGTACTTAACACCATTTTTAACAATTAGGCCCTACTAATTACTTGTTTGAGGTTTACTTGACAGGTCTATACTAGCTAACTTGAGTGTGACAGCGCACGCATAAAAACACCGCCAACTTAGTTTCAGTACTGTTTATTTCGGGCAATACTGTATTAGAAATTGTTGGTAGTAGGGCTAAGTCCTACTTTATTGTAAGCGCGAAAGACACGATTAAAAAGATTAAAGGGGTCTTACGAATTGTAGTTAAGAATATTAATGTAAATAGTTTTAAGGACATTGTACATAATAATTCTGGTGACCTTATGCATAGCATGGTGTGTATTCGAAGTCATAAACACAACTTTATACACAGTTAATTAATAACATTAGTTTGTCGGGCGAGGATGACAAAAGGTGCGTCATCTCTAATAGTACAGCAACGTAAACATGGGGCATAAAGATATAGGTTAGGTGTATATAGTAGTGGTAGGTTGTATAGATTAAATGTACATAGTTTAGCATTGACTTAACTACATAATTATGTTATGACATGCGTTTAGAAATTAAAATGTAAAGCTAAGAAATTAATAAAATTTATACCTTGTTTAAAAGTCTCTCATGTTTTTGATAAAGTGTGTTGGGTTTAGAATGTTTTATTAAAAAACAGGTTTCGAAAATCTCTATAATGCTTAAGAATAAGGTACATTTATCTCGAAAGAAACAAAAATAATCTTTTATATGCTCGCTAGAGGGTATGTGTGTAAAACGGTAAGGGGTTGCCACGATTTTAAATCTGTTTGCATATTTGGATTTTGCGTAAAATAGCAAGATAAATCCGTATCTCGAACCCCCTAAAAAGTATATAGGGGGTAATTAAAAAACCAGTTGGTAAAAAAATTCTTAAAATGAGGGTAGCTCTCTGGTGGATGATGCAATCTGAAAAATTCCTAGAAATTTGGATAGCTGAAATAAATCTAATATTGATTGATACCAAACAAGGTACATTTATCTCGTGGGTGGAAATGTGGAGAAAGATTTATCTCGCAGAGGGTATGTGTGTAAAACGGTAAGGAGTGGTCGAATTTTAAGTCCGTTTACAGATTCGAACTCTGCATAAAATTTCAGACTAATTTAATGTGTCGCATGGCTAAAAATTTTATAAGGACGGTCAGAAATAGCTGCGGGTAAAAAATCTTAAAATGAGGGTAGCTCCCTGGGGGATAATACTATCTAAAAAACTCATAGAAATTCAGGTAGCTGAGAAAAATTTAATATTAATTGACACCAAACAAGATAAATTAATCTCGAAAGATGAAATGTTTATTCGAAGAAAACTATTTGGTTCAGAATGTTACCGATAAAAATTCTTAAAATAAAGGTAAAAATCCCACAAGGAGGTCCACAAAGAGGAAGCAAAAAGGAAATCCCCAGTAAATGTCCAAGGAGGTTCACTTCCAAAGAATTTACATGTAAATTTTCATAAGCAGGTAGATCCCGTGGATCCTATGGGTGGATCCCATAAGGTAGATCTGCGTTCGGATCGGCCAATTCCACTACTCTTATTTGCTGCAGGTTCTCTGACCAAGTGTCCACTATTAATACGTTTTAGGTAAACAGATTTAGATATTGTTGTTTTTTGCATACAGGGGTTACTACTAATTCAATGCCACCATGGCGATCTTGAAACCTAAAGAAGATACATATTCGGTTAGATTGGGCAAAAGTTGTACTATTTAGAGGTCTTTTAGAATCTGCGAAGAAAGTATAAATATTTTAAGTGGTTTCCAGAATACAGGATAAAAAACTAAAACACTGCATTTCCCTTTATGTTTAATTACTTCCTTAATTTCCAACTGAACTTAATAAAATAAGGTATGAGTAAATAAGTCGTTATTGTCTTTCCACCAAAGTTGTTAAAAAATTTCCAGGCCTTCTATGTTGCGCGCACCCAAAGTCAACTTTTGTTTTTCTTATGGTTGATATATTGAATTTTTATATTATTAGTTAGCTCAAAAAATTTCAATGACATCACACACTTATATTTTTTTTCAAAAAGGGCAATTTAAAAAAAAGACCCAAATTTTGCTCTTTTGGTCGGTTTATTATTTAGTACATAATCAAGTTGCCATGTGTTTGATCTCTTTGTCGCACGTTTTCGTGTTTAATTTTAAGTCGTTGTAAATTTGTAGTTGTAAATAAAATAGCAAAGCTGTCTTCCCTTGTCCCGTTATATCCTGTAATAAAACCTCCTTTGTGCCTGTGGAAATTAAGTTGGACTAAAGGGCTAGTGATCGACACTTGCTCATAGACATCAAAGAGAAATATTTGTTGGTTCGCTAAAGTGAGTTAAACCATTAGTGTCGTCGAATGTGATTTTTATGGATAAACCCTAAAAAACACAGTGATACTGCGTACGTAACACGTCCAATAAGTAGCCATACACTACAAATCCTTGAAGAGTATAAACGACACTTATAGAACAATAGAATGCAGCTGAGGTAAGTCGATATATAAAATTATAAGACCTCTCGCGCATTAACACCATGGTTTGGTTTTTCTTTCTAAATAAGTCTAGTTCTGACAGATTGGCTTCAAATTATGTATTTATTTTTGAAATTTTTGAATGAATCACAGAATTTGTTAAATGAAAATGCTAATTTATAAAAAAATAAGTACCTAGCACAACTAAAACCTAAACTCATTTAATAATTGACTATTCATAAAAGTCTAAGTGTTTAAATATTCAAAATGAAATCCATTGTTAGCAGTGTATTTTAATATTCATACAGAAATTTCGTAAGTTGCCCTAGCTATCATATCTAGTGGTATTAAACGTATAACGTGAACAACTATATCTTGCAATTCCTCTACAGTATTGTAACTATCGAATATAAACTTGATCTTTAACGTATCCTCCAAAGTGGATTTAGATCACGTGACTTGGTAGGCCAGTGAATAGGACCTTTATTTCCAATCCACTGCTCACCAAATCAGCTATCTAAATATTCTGATACAGCTGCAGTATTGTGTGCTGGCACCATCCTGCTGTAGCCACAAGTTTTGTAGATGAAGTAAAGGAAGTTCATCTGTCATGTTCTCTAAACCATTTTTAAGAAATCACAACTAATGTTGACCATTTAGGGTCTTGTTTAAAAAATGTGGTCCCAAAACTTTGTTTTTTAGGGTTTCCTTACCTTATAAGGTTATAACGGAACTTTTATAAGATCATTCTTGTGTCCCTCCATCTGTCACTGAGGTTTTTCTCGAAAACTATGCAATGTAAGAATTTGAAATTTGGCATAATGTTAGGTCTTTATGGAGCGCACATATATCGACAGTCAGAAAATAGAAAAAAATATTTTTAGATTAAAATAGCGGGGGTTAATTCAGTCAAAAGAAAAAAAGTTTTAATAAATATATCGTGTGAGATATCATTTGAAAGAGGATTCTAAAAAGCTTCTAAGAACATTTTTTTATAATTTTCGGTCGAATAGTCTTCATGATACAGCTCAATAAGTGCCAAAAATGACCGCCCCTCCCTGTTCTTCTACATTTCCAAAGCTAAAATTTTTGATTTTAATAGAGATTAGTAGCTATTGAGTCATAGATTATCGAAAAACTGCAGTTTTTTTGACAGTGTAATAGTTCCTGGAAAAAAGTTTTAAACACAGTAATAGACAACGTATTCACTAAATGCACCAGGACAATGTGGGACAATATATTCATTTTTCAGTTATCACAATCAAATTTGGATAAGATTTAAATGTACATAAAAAATAAAAACAGCTTAATTTGGTTTATTGATTGCTCACTGTAGTATTGGTACGGAACCCTAATAGTGCGAGCTCGACTCGCTCTTGGCTAACTTTTTAGTATACCACACCACACTGTAGCGTTGTTTTTCCTTTCCAGCAGTAACGCATATAAATTCTGTATTGTGTTACAAAAATTTTAAAATCCTTTTTAATTCAATATAATTCGTATATCTAGAACTTACACATAATTAAATGAAAGTTATGATAATTTTGAAACATACTATTTATTGTCTTTTTATTCTATTTATCTAGTAAATAAATTCATCGTTATAAGTACTCCAGTTTTGTGTTTAACATTATGTTAAAAGTCGTACGTGCTAGTTAGAATTTCCATAAATTATCTTCAAGGTAATGTAATTAAGAGCGATTATGTGCAGCTGTTGTTTTGAATACTCAAGTGTTGAGGCCACGATTGTTCACGGACTACGACAGTCAACCCTCTACCGTCCTAGTAATAAGATGAAGAAGTTAATATTGAAGGATGACTTGAGACTGGCATTTCAATTATGCAGTAAATCGATCCAAATGTGTTAGAAAGATCATCATGCGCAACATTGAAGTTTTTGGTTGAATAATGGCTATGTATAACAGCCAATTTATAGCGTATAAATTGTATACGAATGGAAACCTACAGTAATGAGATTTGCAGTCTAAGCTACTGATTGATGTGGTATCCTTTACTTGGTAAGAGATTTCAACGATGGCTCTTCCCAACGGTGGATTCCACCCTTTATTTTTATGGTTCTGATATTCAGGATATTGTCGTAACGAAATGGACAAGTTTTTGCTGTCATTATGCAGTACTACAGGAGCACATATGTTTCAAGTTCATTTACTAAATAGTTTGTAACAATTTGCACTCTACGTTTAAGGTCGGTAAGTCGATTTTCCTTTGTTATGAAAACCATCTGTTTGACGTACAACGTTTAGTGGTTATTTTTCTCCAATATCCAAGGCTAAGCTGTAATCTTTGTAGTTTAAACTATTGAAAACTAATATCTTAATAATTATATTTAAAAACTTAGATCTTTGAACTTTACACTAAATTAAACTCTTGCTTTATAGCATTGTTTACCAAAACAATCTGTTTAAGAACTTAGATTATGAATTATACTGAATATATTTTATTACTAGAATTTGCTAATTCATGTTGATTATTTATCATACAGTTGAGTAGCTTCTTATACATGATACTTTTTTAACAGGACTTAAAATTACTAATTAAAAGATTCTATTACATAAGTAATTTAATAAAAATGTACGTCGTTTGATCAGTACTGAAAAAATAACAAAATAATAACTTTGTTAATGAAATATATAATGCTTATTTACGTTAGAGGCTATGATATAATCAAGTTTATTACAGAAATACAAATGGTTAACTAAACACTTACAAAATTTATTGTAAATGCCTGCCAGTTTAAAACAGAATTATTTTTAGTTAATATATGCCTTGGTATCTAACAAATTTAATCTTTTTGTAAATTTAGAAGTGGTTAATCACACTTTAAGAGATACTTAAGAAGTTGTATTTATTCTACCTCATACATATTTTTGGATTCTATAAATCTTACATGAACCAATAGTGATAAATTTAATAAGTAGAGTGTCCATGCACCAATGGCCACAAACAAATTTTATAAGTACGTAGAACTTGTCTGGTTTATTGATTTTATTATTCTGCGACGCACACTGCTGTTTCCAATGTATGTTTATGTGCTTTATTTTATTTCTGGATAAACGTTTGTATCATCTATGAATACAAAATTTTGTATTGCAATAACAGAATATATTCGTTGAGGTTCCTGTATTTTTCTTGGCGATATTCCTTGTTCTTATATATTGCATAAGTACAGTGGCGCCTGACCCATCCGTATTTATTTAACGACCCCCCTGATAGTCTCTAAAAATCGCTGAAGTTAGAGTTCAGAGCTAGTACGGAAGTCTACAAAAGTAAGTTTGTGTTAATACGGATAAATCAACATCTTCAGAACGACTTTTGTTAGAAATATGTTTGCCTAGGTATCCTCCAAATCTAACATAGTAAAAGCCTAAATGTTTCTTTGTCGCTATATACTGGCTTGACAAAGCATATATAAAAAAATAATATAGTTTCAACACATTTACACTAAATAGTGTTTAGTGTCGTGAATCAAAAGTAAGATGAGGATTATCATTACTCCAATAATTAAAATTCCTGTGGTTAAACAATTCATTATTCGTAAACGTACATTAGCCCATTAACAGTACATTTTGATCAAACTCAGGATTTTCTTCCACTTTCGTAGAAAACCAATGGCAGAAATTCAACATATGTTGAGCATCTTCTTGCCTTAAATTTTGAACGACCTGGTATTTATAAAGATGAAATTTATTTTTTCTTAATAACTTGGAAGTACTTTGTTGGCTAATTCTACTTTCACGGGTATTTGATTAGTCGATGAATTAGGATTAGCGTGAACTTGGGCCAAGACATTTATGGTATTTGCTACGTACCTAAACCTAGCCGGAAGAAACGTAAATACCAGGCTAACTATCAAACGCGGAGAGTGGAGGGATTCGCCTACATACCAAAAAGAAACAAAAAAAAAACATTGATCATGATTATCTATTAAGACATAAAAATAAATAAAGGATTCTGTACAAACAAGCAAAAAGAAAATAAATTAAGTGTTATTATTTCACAGCAAACAATTTTATTGTACGGACAATTTAAGAATTTAGATACGAAGTGCGCATCTCGTATTTTACACAAAATAAAATTAATGAGTAGTAAATCAATATGTGAGAGCTTTTGTCAAGCGTTTTTAAAATTTCACCTAATACTTTTTGTAAAATAACTAATTAGTAGGAAAGAATTAGCATGTGAAAGCTGTTGTCAGACATCTTTTAAATCGTTCATAGTACCGTTTGTAAAATAAACCAATCAGTATAAGAGAGTAAGCGTATGTCTGTCCAACATTTTAAACAAAGGTACCTCACACCTGTAAAGCGATAATATTGCTTAGCAGCAACCAACAATAGTTCTACAATGTCACGTAACCACACCAAACGTTGATACGGAATATGCCATTGACACACACAAAAGAAAACAAGTTGCATACCTGTAGGTGTCCGGATACTTAGCTCGCAAACCGTCGGGGGTTGAATCAGCACAGCAACGTCATGGTCGTCAGGATACATTTATCCTGCTAACATAACTGCAGCAGCGGTCTACGGACAAAAGCAGTTAGTCTGTATAAAGAAAGAACCCATTTGGCTTCCAGCTAAGAAAGCTAAGAGAATCTGATTAGAATGGGTACGCGCAGGGAAACTCACCAATACACGCAAGACACCCCGTAGTTGTCGAACAGAAAAAAAAGCAAACGTGCATTGCTTTTGAAATACGGTGACGAATACTGTAGAAAATATTTCGACGTACAAGCTGTAGCATCAAATTCAACAATGGTTCAACTAACACGAATTCGAACTGCAAACCATCGCTTATCGAAGCGCGATTGAAACTGGAAAACCCAGGTTTTATCGGATAGTGCGCGACCTTATTTCAACAGGTCTTCACATCGGAACAATAGAGAAAACCATTATATGCGGTCGTAATGTATACCAAGATAACAGTTGCCTAAAACAGGATATAAACTATTTAATTGTAGCATAAACTTGTCGTTTCGAAATAAATAAGTTCAGAACGAAAATTTGTAGCAAGCGTACTTATTGTTAACAGGATGTTGTTGAAGAATTTAAGAGATTACCGAATACATAAAACAAAGCATAGACTATTTAATTTATCGAATAAATTTTCGTTTTAAAAGCAAAAGGAATTTGAGTTGAGGAATTTATTCGAGTGCGTGTTTATTATTAATTATGTTGAAGGATTTAAAGTAGAAACGAAATTTATTCGAGCGGGTATTGAATTAACAAAGGAGAAAAATAGGGTAATTAATTTATGCTGAAAATAAACGTAACATATTGTTTATTCCACGTACATTGTACATTGTTTTTATTTTGCTTTACCAAAAATCCACCATTATTTATAAAACTTCTTACCAATCTTTTAAAAATCGTTCTGTGCAGTTGATGCTTTTCTGGATGCAATAGGTGATATTGTTTAGAAGCAAGAACTGAGTTCCGATAATTACGGATGTATAAATCATATAAATCTTTATTTTTCAAATAATAAGACATTTGCCATTGTTAAAAACAACTATTTAAATTATAGAATTCAAAGCATCTAAATGAAAAATTTCGTAGCAACAACAACAAAACTTTAAACTTAGTCAATTTATCAAAACTGACATTCCATGGCAACCATGAAGAAAAGAGCGGAATTGAAGGTTTTGAATTAATTGTACTTTTCGTCAAAATAAAATATCAAGTGTGTGGTATCATTGAAATCGTAATTTTCAAGCTAACTATTGGTATAAAAATTCAATATGTCGACCATAAGAAAAACAAAAGTTGACTTCGGACGCGCGCAACATAGTAAGCCTAAAATTTTTTTAACAACTTCGCTGGAAAGGCCATATCGACTTAAGTACCCACCCTATTTTATTAAGATCCGTTGTAAATTAAGAGGTTATTAAACATAAACGAAAATGCAGTACTTTAGTTTTCACCATGTATTCCAGAAACCACTTAAAATATTCATACTTTCTTGACAGATTCTAAAAGGTCTCTAAATAGCGGAACTTTTGTCTAATCTAACTGAACATGTATCTTCTATAGTTTTCAAGAACCCCATGGTGAACATTGAATCAGTAGTAACCCTGTATACTATTATAAATAGTTCCTAATCACCCCTGTTGAAAAGTGCATAAACAAATATACCCTTCTTTGGTAAAGAATCTCCGCTTTAGCTAAATTCGTGAATGACTTCTATTTATGACCTCCACTGCAGTAACGGAAAGTGTAGGATGTTTAAGGTTGGTTCAATACAATTTCTTTTTGTGTTTAGCGATGACTGTCTGCCAACTGTGATAAAGTGTGACTACTATGCCCAAAGTCCCGGGTACAAATCCCGACACGGTCCCATTGAAAAATGTTAGGCGAGCATTTTTCACAAAAATACGCCCTCGTTCGGATGAAAGGTAAAATGGAGGTTCCGTGTGTGGGTGTTGTCGCGCACGTTAAAAATCCCTAACAGCAAGGGTTCGGCAAAATTCCAAATTTCCAGGTAAAAAAAATTCGCTTCCTGGCCAATATAGTACCTTCGGGTGGAGCATTGGAAAAATCAAATGTAAGGTAAAGTAACTCAAATCAAATTAATGAAATCTTTAGATTTGACATGTTTTCTTTCTTTTTTAATTCTTTTTTGAAACATTATGTTCTTATTCTTATAATGATAAGCAAAAGATAACTTTAAAATAATTATTTAAAACAAAGTCATGCCAACACATCACAATCAGTTAGTTCCTTTATAGAACGTAAATATAAATCTTTATAGATAAAAACAGAAAAAAGGTTAATCTTTCATGCTGCTTTGCAACATTCTTCCCCCTGGTAAATCGAGTTATCTAATTAGTTAAAGAGGGTTTTGACTTTTTGTTCTCCAATTTAAGGTCTAAAACTGCTACTTTTGTTGCTGGACGAGTGAAAATTTCCTTAGCTGCTGTTGCAAGTCAAGAAAATTTTCCAGAAGTAACTTTTATTATTTATATGATTAGTCATATAGAAGGTGACCGAACTGCATCAAACAAGAAAGAACAGCAGCTATGTTCAAAGACAACGAACATAGATACAAGAAGAAAACTGTTCAAAGCATAGTGTGGAGCACAGCACAGTGCATCTATGAAATAGGGGCAGTAGGAAAAGCAGACAGAAAGCGATAGAAGCCTTCAGGAATGTTGTGCTTCAGATGTATGAGCATGGTAGCATGGACAGACAAAGTTAATAACAAATTGGTTGTAGAAATAGTAGAGGAATAAAGATATCTGTGGAAAATGAAAAATAGGAGAAATAGAAGGACAGGATACGTTCTAAGGCATTTCTGGGGAATAGTACGGAATATATTACAAGCAGAGATAGGAAAAGATAGATAGGGGTAGACCGAGATCAGACTTTCGCGCACAGATAGGGATAGATGCAGACTGAACAAATTTCAGCGAAATATGTAGGTTGGTTCAGACTAGGCAACAATGAGGCTACGCGTCCAACCAGTTCTAGGACTGAAGACCTAATGATGATGATAATGATTAGTCATATACGTGCACATTGCCCTGTACTAATTTCAAGTAGAATACAATGTAACAAATTACAATGTGGGCCGCGGTTTCACCACTAAAATTTCTAGTTAATCAGGAGGACGTAGGTTAACCAGTTCTACTTTGTAATCAAGCCAACATCCTCTAAAAATGAGCTTAACTCGCCATGAGGCGGGATGTCAGCTTCTGTACAAGAAGCAGAAAGCGGTCACCTAGGGAGACAGTCAGCCAGTAGTTCAATAAGAAAACAAATGTTTACAGTTCGAGTACTGGAGGTTCTAAAAAACGCTAAAAGAAACCTCTCTCCCTCTTTTGCTCCTTAATCAAATCTTAGTAACCTTCTTGCGCTCAAACATTTTATATCAACTTTTAAGTTAATAAAAGCGAGACATACTGTATAACAAGTATGGCACGGAAGTTTTGGTAACGCAGTTAAGTTGTACATATAGAAACACCCTCTATTGGAAATCAGGAAGAGACAGCGCGAACGTTCACCGCTGTATCATTTGTCTGTTAGACGTGCTCGAAGTGATGTCAGCGAGTCTTGTGTACGTCCACATCACTTTGGAAGCCGGAAAGGGGGAACAGCATGCTGTAGTGCGTTTTTTGGTTGAGGAAGAAGTGTCAAAAAGTGAGATTCATATTCGGATGTCTATTGTGTACCGCGAATAAATATGTCACGTGCGCGTGTGTTTGAATGAAAACAACGATATCGAGAAAGTCGGGTGTGATTAAAGGCGGTAGTCGGCCAGAACAGGACATCGTGTCATTACCCCTTCTGTCGTTGCTACCGTGGATGCTGACATGCGATTTTCACATCTTTGGAGGCCTGAATAAAGACACTCGTAGGTGTCGATTTGCTTCAGATAAAGAAGTGCCCGCCTGGATATAATCATGATTCCGTAGGCCACCGGAAACATTTTTCCAAGAAGGCATTGGCCATCTTGTTTAAGTGGGACGAATACATTAACAATTATGGCAATTATTTTTGAAATAATAAACTTACTTACTTTTTTACACGTGTGTCGTTTTCATTTGACTGACCCGCATACTCTACTATACGCTAAAAAAGAGAGTATCCCCAAAAAGATGTTTGAACTAACATTTTTTGGTCCGGCAATAACACAAAATGAACTTTCTAAATATTTTCCCAGCGGTGACGATATGGAAAGAGTGAACTTTATGCTCACGTTTGCAAAACGCTCTTCGACATTCTTTGCATCTCATCTTTACGACGTCATACGAAATTGCAGGTTTACCTGTTGCAAACGCAATAATTGGTTAAGCCATACCTCCTCAGCTGAGCTGACCAAAGCGTCACGTTGATCGTCAAAGAGCCTAATCTTTATTCCTCGTTCTAAATTTAAATGAGACTTACACCAAAAAAATTTCAAATAATCAAAATATCCTGAAAGTTGATTTGTAAAAGTGGGGATCTTCTATATGGAGAATAATGATATGCTATAATATCGTAAAAATAAATGTTATTAAATTATTTAAATGAAAGGCTTCGGGTTGAGAATAAAGAATAAATAGCAACTCTTCGTAATAATTAACCCATAGGTACATTCAAAACAAAGCGATGAGAAAGAAGTTGTAAAACATTTAAAATTGCTTGTTGGTAAATCTCTATTTTAGTAATTAATAATGGTTTTTGCACAAAACGAGGCTTAACAAATATTTTTCTTTGATGTCATAATAATTCTTTCTAACCCAATCATTATTTACAGATTAGAATAAATTTTAGGATTATATGAAAAGGTGCATAAATCAGTATAATAATTTTTGCGAAGGTCAAAGTCGTGGGTGATGGTTATTAAAAGTACGAACTTGTCTACTTCCTTAAAGCTATTTACTACTTTTAACGAAATTATTATACATTTTAAAGCTAACTGCGGCACTGAATTTACTGCAGAAATTTTCATAACATACTTCAAGAATTCCTTCTTTTACAGAAGCTAAAGCCATGTCAAATATTCTAACCTCAATTTGTTTATAATTAGAAGAGACAATTTCTGGCACTCCGAAGTCATACTCTCTGTTTAAATTGTTTAAGTAGTTCGCATCGTGTCAAAAATTGCCAATCAAAAGTTGTTTGTAAAAAATGTCGTAAACCACACCACACTTTGTTGCATTTTGAGAATGCAAATACCTCTCCTACTACATCAGCGGATCATACAAAAAAAATGGTTGAAGGGAATGAAACAACTGAAGCTTCTTCGTTTTCGATGCAAAGGCCTGAAGTTAGTTCATTCTTTTCTCGTTCAGCTGCTAATACAACAACTTTGTTAGCTACTGCTCAGGTAACGATTTCAGATGGTTTTGGAAAACTACAAACTGTTAGGGCACTCTTAAATAATGGGAGTATGTCAAATTTCATGACAGAAAAGTGTCGTCAAAGGCTTTTTTTTGCAGAAGCATAAAAGCTTAGCAAAAGTACAAGGTTTAGGATTGAATGCGTCTACTATCAGTGGTAGCTTATCGTGTCGTATTCATTCTTGTAATCAGGCTAAAACTCAATCCAATTTCAATTTAGAATTTTTTATTTTACAGGAAATATGTGGTCAACTGCCGGCCACACCTTTATTGAAACGCCATTGGGATCATATCGATGGATTACAATTAGCTGATCAAAAGTTTTTTGAACTTGCGAAAATTGATTTGTTGTTAGGAGCTGACATTTTCGCACAAATTTTGTTGAATAAATTTCGGATCGACCAACAAGACGAACCGGTGGCCATTCGCACCAAATTTGATTGGATTGTGACTGGAAAAGTCGGTTGTTCGGAAACTATTTCTGCTTCGTTGTGTGCTTATGTGGAACCAATAGAAGAAACCCTAATTCGTTTTTGGGAGCTGGAAAGTGTTCCTGCTCACGTACAGGAAAATGCAGAAAACTGGTTGTGTGAAAAAACGTTTGTTGAAACTTATTCTAGAAACGATGCAGGTCGGTTTATGGTTGCATTGCCTTTTAAAGGACCAGAACCAATTTTTACTGATTCTCGTGCAATCGCTTTACGTCGTTTTTTGGGGTTGGAAAGACGTTTGCAGAATGACTCAGATTTACGAGCGCCGTACAATCTTTTCATGCAAGATTACATAAACACAGGGCACATAAGTCCTGTAGCTCTTCTTTCGTTGAATAGTAGTCTTGTTTATTACATTCCGCATCATGCGGTAATAAAGCCCGAGAGCACAACAACTAAATCAAGAGTTGTGTTCGATGCAAGTGCAAAAACCTCAGACGGTATTCCACTAAATGACACGTTGTTACAGAGAAAATCACTACAAAAAGATATTTTTGAACTTCTATTGCAGTTTCGGATTCACAACATTGCTTTCACTGCGGATATCAAACAAATGTATCGCTAGATCGAGATTATACCAGAACATCGAGATTTCCAACGTATTTAGTGAAGATTTCATTCATTTGATCCTCTTGTTGATTATCGATTGATCACCGTTACTTATGAAATAAAGGCTTTTCCTTTTCTTGCTCTTCGTACAATCCAAGAATTAGCGAGATTGGAAGCGGTTCGTTACCACCGCGCTTCACTTGTTTTATTGTCCAACTCATATGTAGATGACATCATCAGTGGTTGTGAAACTGTTGAAGAAGCCAACTTGCTAGTTCAAGAACTGACTGAATTATGTAAGCTTGGTGGTTTTGAACTTAGAAAATGGAATAGTAATTCCACCCTTGCCTTATCAAATATACCCAATTCACAAATCGAACAACCACCGCTGACGTTTACTCACGAACAAATTCCGCTTGTAAAAAGGAGTTAGAGCTCAAATGGTGTTCCGATTCAGATGTTTTTTCAAGCGATATACAAATTAGTGAGCGTCCTTGTATAAATAGGAACGTTCTCTCGACATTAGCTAGAGTTTTCGATCCCCTAGGTTTCTTAACTCCTGTTACATTTTTTATTAAACATTTCGTTCAGCGTTTATAGACTTTGAAAATCAATTGGGACGTCCAGCCTCCCGAAAAACTTATTCGTCAATGGGACAAGTATTTGTTGCAACTTCAATTCTTATCCGAGTTGAAAATTTCTCGCCAATTGATTTGTAAAGACTTAAAGAGCATCGAGTTACACGCCTTTTGCGATGCCTCAGAAGCAGGTTATGCATCTGTTGTTTATTTTCGTTGTTTTGACAAAAATGATAATGTTTTCGTGTATTTTGTTTGTGCAAAAAGTAAAGTTGCGCCAATAAACAAAAGTTTCGTTGCCACGGTTAGAGTTGTGCGCAGCAGTTCTACTCGCAAATCTCGTAGAGTATGTGAAGAAAACATATTTCAAGTTAGAATTTACCAGCATCTTTGCTTGGTCGGATTCTTCAATAACAGTTGCATGGTTAAAATCGCCATCTAATAAATGGAAAATCTTTGTTGCGAATGGAATTGCACATGTTCAATCGCTAGTTGCACCTTCTAATTGGAATCATGTCAAATCACACGACAACCTTACCGATTGTGCTTCTAGAGGCCTTTCTGCTACTGAACTCATAGATCACCCGCTATGGTGGGCGGGTCTTGTCTGGTTAAAATTACCTTTGAAAGAATGGCCTAAACAACCATTTCTTGATCATTCAGCATCATAATTGTCACAAAGTTCTGCCGAAACAAAAGTCGTATTGATTGACATCGAACCCTCGGATCACGTTTTGACTTATTTGTTAGATACATAATCCGATTTGCAAAAGATTTTGAAAATAATTGTTCACTGCCGTCGTTTTGTGTTCAACCTCAATTCACCTAATGGAAAATTAACTGGCGCGATTACACTTCGAGCAAGAACATCAGCGTTAGAATTATTAATTAAATATGTTCAGAACGGTGTTTTTGTGGAAGCTCTGTAAAAATTGAACAAGGGACATGTAGTTGGCAAACAACTCCGTTCTCTTACTCCATTCGTAGATTGCCGAGGACTCTCAGAGTAGGCGGTCGGTTAAAACATTCGGAGATCTCACATGATGCAAAATATTCTTTACTTCTCCCTCGGCTCCATTGTCTAACAACTCTTATTATACAGGATTGCCATATTAAAAATTTACATTGCGATAATCGTACAACCCAGTCATTATTGCAACAGCATTTTTGGATTTTGTCTGCTATGAGATCCATAAGACAGTGTCTACGTGCATGTATTCCTTGTTTTAAGGTTAATCCTACTTCTATTGTGCCTTTTATGGGAGATTTACCCACTCCGCGAGTGACTCCTGGAAAAACATTTCGTCATACTGGCGTAGATTTTGGGGGCCCTTCTTCCATAACAATGGGTCGGGTTCAAGGAGCCAAAACGTTAAAGGCATACATTTGTCTCTCTCTTTGTTTGTTTCAGCACTAAGGCATTGCATTTAGAATTAGATTCAGATTTGTCGTCAGAAAATTTTTTAGCCGCTTTCCGTCGATTCATTTCTAGCCGTGGAAGGTGTATCCACATATACAGCGACTGTGGTACCAACTTTGTAGGTGCTGAAGCCAAAATACGCGAACTGTTAGAACAATCCGCACATGCAGAAAACATTGAGTGGTGGTTCAACCCCCCTTCTGCTCCGCATTTCGGTAAGCTATGGGAGGCAGGAATTAAATCTGTCAAAACTCACTTATCTCGGGTAGTTGGTGAGCAAAAATTGATTTGTAAAGAATTAAATACTGTTATAGTGCAAATTGAAGCACTTTTGAACTCCCATCCATTAGGTCCGTACATTTATATTTCCAATGCTCCACCCGTAGGTACTACATTGGCCAGGAGGCGAGTTTTTTGTTGCCTGGAAATTTAGAATTTTGCCGAACCCTTGCCGTTCCAGGCAAGGTAGGGATCTTTAACGTGCGTGATAACACACACACGCGGGACCTCCATTTAACCTCTCATCCGAACGAGGGCGTAATTTTTGTGAAAAATGCTCACCTGTCATTTTTCAAGCAGTCGGCCGTGTCGGGATTTGAACCCGGGACCGTGGGACCCGTAGTCTTACGCTTACTACATTGATCCACGGCGACGCCCCGTCCATTAGGTCCGTTCATTTACATTTCCAATGCTCCACCCGTAGGTACTACATTAGCCAGGAGGCGAGTTTTTTGTTGTCTGGAAATTTAGAATTTTGCCGAACCCTTGCCGTTCCAGGCAAGGTAAGGATCTTTAACGTGCGTGACAACACTCACACACGGGACTTCCATTTAACTTCTCATCCGAACGAGGGCGTAATTTTTGTGAAAAATGCTCACCTGTCATTTTTCAAGCAGTCGGCCGTGTCGGGATTTGAACCCAGGACCTTGGAATCCGTAGTCTTACGCTTACTACATTGATCCACGGCAACGCCCGTCCACTAGGTCAGCTTAATTCGTATTCTAACGATTTATCTTGTTTGACCCCAAGTAATTTTTTAATGATCGAACCTATTTCTGTCATTCCAGATACAGACGTTACTGAGGTAGCGATTAATCGTTTAAATCGTTGGCAACTAGTTCAGCGGTTACAGCAAAGTTTCTGGAAGCGATGGCAATCAGAGTACCTTCATACGCTTCAGCAAAAATCTAAATAGTTTGCTTCAGGGGAATCGCTAAAGCTTAATACGTTAGTGTTGGTTCAAGAACCCAATTCTCCGCCTCTTCAATGAAGATTGGGCAGAATCATTCAACTGCATACCGGCAAAGATAACGTTGTTCGCGTTGCAACTGTGAGAACGGCACATGGGACTTTTAAAAGACCTGTGCTAAAGCTTTGTCCTTTGCCGTTAGGACAGTAATCGTTTGCTTGCTCTTGTTGGTGTAGTGCAACAAGCTCATAGGGTTAGATATTATATAGCTATTTAGTCTAGATCCGTATAAGTTTTGTTTAGTGTCGTACATATTAGTTGTTTGCTTTGTTTAAAAATAAATTTGTACGTATTTTGGTGGGCGAGATGTTCGGGCTCCTGTCCCTCTCTTCTTGATCCTTGTTAACCCCTTCCTTTAAAAATCATGAAAGGACTTAAAGCCAGCAGTCGACGAGAGTAGTGTGTTGTCATGTTTGAACCACCGGAAGTGGCAAACTAGTTTCGTGTCGTGAGTGCTCATTGACAATAGAATAGTGCCGTTAGAGCTCGCTATACAGTTAACCTAAATACAGTCCACATCATCATTAGAGGAAATCAAAGTAAGTTTTTATGTTAAGAAATGCATGATACATCCTTTAATCCAACATAAGCAATTTACTACAGTCACTTATAATTTTTTCGTTCTAGTTGTGCATATTAGGTTTTTTTTTCGTTCACGTTGTTAAAATAAATATATGCTTATTTGGTGGGTGGAAAGATTGGGCAACACGATTCCCTTCCTTATTCCTTATTGTTCACCTCCTAAATCATGCAGATCTAGTAGCATCACCGAAAAATGGGGTTGTTGTCATATTGGTACTACGAAACTATTATTAACCTTATCGTTGTTCGTGAGTGTTAAGTATAATTACAATTGTGTTCGATATCGCTAGACAGTTAAACCAAGTTACAGTAGTCCAGCATCAAAGATGGAATTAAAGTAAATGATTATGTTTATGCATGATTTTACCCTTAACAATATCATCCAACTACTATGACCAAATTTAAATTCTGGGTACCATTAAAACACAGTTGTTATTGATGGTGCCTCATTACCAAAAGTAGTTTTTAAATCGCCTTTTTTTCCACTATGTCACCTTTGTTTGACAAGACAAATGTCAACATTTATAAATTTTTATATCAAGCATCTTATGACTATACTGTTGCCATGTCCTAACAATTTAGCAGCAGTCCTCGTATTTGTTTATTAATAGAAAACATTTGTTAATGCGATATTTTTAAAATATTCGCAGCTGTAGCATTATCTTAATATGTGTTAAATAATCTACTCTATTCACACGGCTATAGTTTGTAAAAGATAAAATCAAACACTCGCTCATCAGATAAATAAATGTATAACACAACAAAACAAGATACCAATATTACTGATTAATACGTTTTAAGAATATTTTGGAAATTCGGGTGGAACCTACTCACATTTATTATAACTTAAAATATTCTTTTAAATGTGAATTTAATGTAAATGAAGACTGAATAATTTAAAAATTTCTACTAAATTAATGGTGGGCATTTTTAAACTCCCCAGGATGCTGTACAAAGTTGATTCTCTAAACACCATAGGGTATCATTTTTATGAAGTATTTTAGGTGTTAGTTTCCTTCATACTTAATGTTTGTTTTTCTCCATACGTCTAGTCTTGTGATTTATAGTAAGTCACATTTGAATATTAAAATGGAAACCGTTTGGTTAGAACTTGTTTTATATGAATATCTGGAAATACATGCATATATTAGAAGATACCTGGGCTTAGGCCTAACATATACAAAAGCAATCAAGATGAAGTATTTATTTCTTCAACACTGTAATTAGAATTAGTCTTGAAAAAAGCGGCATCATGGTTCTGGCTCCGCATACCTGTGTGCTTATAAAATCAAATTCTTTGATTAACAGAACAAAATACCTTTCGACAATTTAAAAAACTTATAATGAAGTAAGATTTAGTACAGATCTTTAAATAACTGATGGCATTAGAGTTACCTATCTTGACGATATTAATTCAAGCATTGGAAAAAGTAAAGTGCCGAAAACGAGATTTTACAAAACAAAATAGTCGAAGACAAGAAAAGCACTTCCACTAAGACATGAAAAGTTTGTATTAGACGCATAAGTAATCATACATGCAATATTTGATATGTCTATACAATATGCCCATTTTAAAGTATTAATTTCAAATGTGGTGGTTAGAAAATAGAACACACAAAATGTGACAAATAAGAACAAATTCATTGTAATTTGACACGGTTCTCTTCTATTTTTTTTCTGATCTAACTCTTTCAATGTGATGTAACAATCTTTACCTACACCTTTCTTAAGCAGGTATGTATAACTGAGCCTTTGTTTTCTGCTATCTGCTTCGCCCTCTTTCACATTGAGCACCATTCAATGTATTATTTTGCCCTCGTCACAACGCTCCACCTATCAGCTATCTATCTCCGTTCCACGCATATTTGTTGTCTCCTTTAGAACTTCTCTTAAGTTACAGAAAATCGATATTGTAGTTAGCCTTCACATTTACCCGTGTATTTCGTACGTGACTTGTACCTAACGCTTTCTTTATACGTTTTTCTGTCTGTCTTACATTATCGATCGTTTATTCCACTCAGTCCTCAAGGCACTTGTTATTGTAGCAGCTTATACAATGACCGTTGCAAACAAACTTCTATAGGATTTTGTGCTAACGTTCGTTTAAGATTCCATGAACATGATATTTACCAACAGGCGTTCTTCGAAGCAACCGACCGTTTAAAATAACAATTCTTAGTTTCTTACCTTCTTAATATTTGTATAAACGAACGTTGGCTTTTATGTAGATGGAAACATTTGCGTTTAGAATTATCGATTTTCTATACGTGCAAGCTCCCTTTTTGCTTCCATGCGCTTGATTTAAAATTATTATAATTACTTATGCGTATCCTTGAGTTTTTATGTACTCAAAAGCTTCTACCCGTTATGCAATTTTAACATTCCAATTTAAAAATAGAAAAATATCTTAATAACCGTCCGTTTTCACTATATAAACTGATTAATTTGGCGCGTAAATAATTTGCTCCTATTTCCTATATACACAGTTGATAAAATTTTATTGTCTGGACCTATTTACCCTCTAATTCAACGTCAATATATATATATATATATATATATATATATATATAGATTGCTGTGAAAAAGGTACAGCGAACTGTATTAATGAGAATGCAAAAGGAAATATGAAATTACTATCTTATCTTCCTTTTTTTGTCTTGCCAGCTCAACAGAAATTATAGTGTAGAATTTACGAAAATAAAACGAAACAGAAATTTCAAGATACAGCTACGCATTCAAAAACAATTTTCTTTCATACAAAAGAATATAGAACAGTTTACAACATAAGTTCATACATAAAATTATTTCTAAATTATTACTAAAATAGTCATTACCTACCTAACCTTTGTTAACAGATACAAAATCCTGTTTAATTTATGAGTGGATAATTTTATTACACCGTTCGTGAGTGTGATTGGCCAGTGACGCTTTACAGATAATTTGTTAAAGATCAGGATACTCAGAACGCTGACCTTAAAATTTGCTGAAAATTATCTTTACTACAAATAAAAATTTCTTATAAGAGTGAGAACTTATTCTAAAAAATATTTACATGTTCTTATCAATTACTAATAAAGACCCAAAATTTATACTTGCCATGGTAAAATGCGCTTATCAAAATCTCATTTCCATATTATTAAATACGTCCTGTTTTCTTTTCAAATCTCCATTTAGAATACGAGTTAGCAAAAGAGCATTTTCTATTTTTGATGAATTAAACTCAGCAGTAGCTCTTGTATTGAAGAACGTCCAATCTTCATAATATTTTACAAAAAAATTATGCTTCATCAAATAAATGTGGTTGAGAAATTCTATGTATCTCTTAGCATGCCAATGAAATAGATTTCATTGCTGCTCGAAACTTATAAATTTCATGATTGCTGGTAGAACTACAAAAGGATGAATCTTGACTACTGAATGCAATCTTACATGAAAAATGTCGAAACAAATATCGAATCATGAATTGATCTTTATTCAAACTTACATGGTCGGTCTAATAAAATGAAATGAATCCCCAAACTCAATTATTTCTCTTTATATACAAAATAATCTCTATACGTCGTCTTTCGATTCGATTCCATGGTATTCTCGAACATTAGTCACCCTGGGTGGTGTAATTTTTATGAAAATGTCGGCGTTTAACGATCTAATTAGTGTCAAGCTATGGCGGTTTGTCATAATTTATGATTTACCCGAAACTTCGTCAAACCTTTTCTACGTAGGAAAGTTAATGTACTGTCTCCTTCATTCTCATTGTAGTACATAGAGCAATTAACTGCCTTTATCTAACTTTTAGGTGTTTCTAATAGTAGCCGGTTCCTTGAATTGGTGGGTTTTTATTTAAGAAATAGTTAGATACTTATTGACTTTTAAAAACATTTCATAGTAACGCGACGCATCCGTTTATTAACAAAAAGTTTCTGGAACTAAACTTTTACTTAAAACTCTTAAAATGAATTTAAATATTTATCTACACACGGAAATCAATTACAATTCATAAGGGCTTCTTTATACTTTTCAAATGCAATAAGATTTACATGGATTTGTATTCTAACAGGGGTACGGATGCATATTTTAAAGAAGATAGCATAAATCTAAGCTATTTCTAGTGTTCACGACAAATAAATCCTGTTCTAGCGAATCTTTTATACACAGAAAATATGCTTTGTTTTTATGAATGCAATAAATTGGTATTGTTTTACGCAGATGTATTAATTTGATATTATCTTATGCGATGAAAATGAATAGCTTGTGTATTTATATTTTAAAATGAAATTCGTTTTAAGTCTCCCACACAGCTGGAATAATTTAATTTAAAATTAGGCTTTTAAGTTTATATCCGTTTTACGATCTCTGCAATGAATGCAATACACGGGATTTAATATTTAAAAGGGCTTCTAAGTTTAATGGTAATAAAATACGCTTATATTTATACAGGATAGAGAAAACAAATATTAAGAAATTTTATTTTTTTCCCGAATCTTTCGTTTTTGGAGAGGTCTTTTCATAGAATTTTGGTGTTCAATGACCTCTCGTGACTTTTTTATCTCACACACACACACACACACACACACACACACAGAATTATTGACCACCACATTCTGTGAGAAAAACTGACCCAAAGTTGAGAAAATTAAATTTTTAAATATTCAGTTTCTACCCTGTATAATACTTCTAGTAAGATAAGTATGTTATAGTATTTACTAATACATAAGACAAACCCATGTTTTAACTAAAGTGTAAATATTTTCTTTAAAAATATCATTTAAAACAAGTTTCTGTCATTTAATATACGTTATTTAATCCAAACCGAAATTCTTTTAAACAAACTACTTTTCCAAATCGTTTGCAAATTCATTATCTTTACGTCAACAAACAATATAAATGAACGGCGCAATTACTAAAGCGCTATAACACCAACGGTAAAGACTATAAACCAGATAACAGCTCATAAAATTATAACAGGGAAAGGGATGTCAACTGCGAATTCCATTCGTTAATAAGAGATAGTAGAACTTTATGATGGCAATAAATCTTAAAATAACAGCCATTAAAGATAGGAACGCACAAAATTACAGTTAATTATTACAACATGGGATGAATCAGACCACCTGGAATGTAATCGGAACGATCGAGAAGGATGACGTATTTAGAATTTTATTATATAAAAGCCGGAAATTAATGACAAGCAGACATTCAAGACTCAACACTCGGTAATTCGTAGATAGTTATTGAATTGCTTTTATGGAGCGAACTGACGACGTAATTTATTGTTCCAATATAAACGACAATTGAACTTGCTGCAATGTCACCTGATATTTTAATCTATTAAAATAAAAGTACTTACGAAAACTATGCAATAAACTTCGACATAAAAATTAATTAGAATGGAAATCTAAAAAAATGAAACAAAAATTTTTCGATACAGTTAATTCTAAATGGAAACAATCTTTAGATAGCAATTACAATCAAAAAGAAGTTGTAATGGAGATATGAATACCAGCAAAAATTAAACTACCCAAAACGCAAGTATAACTTTGTTTTAAACCCTCAGAGAGACAATTTGTGTTATTATTAAATAGATTAAGTTAGTATAAGATCTTTGCGTATAGAAAGTTACTTGTAAATGGATAATTTTTCTAATTTTGAGGTCAACTCTCCAAGTGGTTTGACTCTTACAAAAGGATCTGCTCAAGGTTTTTAATCAGCCACACGGACGTGGGGCAATAGAAGAATATTTAAATTATCCATCTTCGTTTTAAAGAAAATTTGTTTGACTTACATATGAAATATTATTAACAAGAATTAGGTGAAGATTGATTAATTTGTGAAGGTGGTTTTACATTATGCAATTATGATGCAATGCAAGACATAGCATTGTATGTCACTTGCATATCATTTCATTTTTACATTTGTGCAATTTGTATGCAATTTTAGTTTGATGGGTAGTGTTACCAACAAATAAAAATAAAATTTTATCGAAACTATACTAATAACATCCATTAGCATCATAAACTATTTATATAAAATTATTCAACACGTGTAAAATCATCATAAGCTGAACTGTAATTACCTATGTCAGTTTGCTTTTTTCGCATAATTGCATTTTGGTTATTTATTTTGTTCAACAGTCCGATAATAAAATATAGATTATCTTATGCTTATGATAATTTTATTACTTATTTGGTATCTCATATATCAATAAAATAAATTACCAGAATTGCATAGAAATTGTCCAAAAATAGAACATGTTTTATTTATTTAAAGTTGCAACAGCTGACTGAAAACTTGCTCGAAGACATACGCAGTATGTTGCATTTGTATTGCATTGCATCAAAATCGCATAATGTAAAGCCACCTTAAGTGGTGATGAAATGTTGTTTCTTTGTAAACTTCAATTGTAAATTGCAATTATAAGCTTTCTTTATGCCTTTGTGTGTAAGTAAATTTCTTAGATAATATGTGCAGAAGAAAGATATTTTTGAGTGTATCGAGGATTGTTCATACAAAAACTTCTTTTCTGTAATTGTAACTGTAATGTTAAGATTTCTTGGTTTCATTTCATTTTCGCACAGTCCACAGCATATTTATCGCAGAGTTGGCAAGAGATAACGAGCATATTCAAGTAAGAATTCACATCAGTGAAAGCGAGCATCCCTTGCATTATTTCTTGGCGCTCAACTTAACGACGACCCACATTTCTACGCGATAAAACAAAGCTGTTATTTACAACTGCAAATAACCAAATTAAATCAATACAAACTTTAATAGAGTTTTACCTATGAGAATAACGTTGAACTAGCAAGATTGGAACCTTTTAACAAATAGAATTTTAAAGATTTGAAATAAAAATCGCTCATTGGTCATAGTGTACGTGATATTCCTCAAGCTCTACACGAGGCGTGGCATTAAAATTTTTTTTTCATGCGGGTAATGTGTTACCGGATCTAATGTTTATAAATAACATTATACGTAGTAGGAGAGGATAATTATTTACTTTGCGCAATGTTTTATCCGCAGACAAAATGAGCGTAGATTACAACATAAAACGATTCTCACTCAGGAAAAAAGAGGTATACCAATTCCCCGTATCATAAATTAGAATATTGACAAACACATGGAAAGACTTTCTGATTTGTTTGATGATAATAAATCTATAGTATACTTTAGCGATCCTCGGCCTACAAAAATTGAATTGTTGCGAATTCGCTCTCATTTAATTCACCTAAAACAACGACTCGAATTATTCTTTTTTGAACGTTGACAAAACTGAAAAACTAAAAGCGAATTTGTCTGAATTACTGCTTATCGAAGGATTTGTACTTGAAAAATTACTTCTTGTTTCCGATACTTTTAAAACTACTTTAAATTTAAATAACTTATCATTAACTACCATAATGAAAATGTTTATATTAAAAAATTTGAAAAAATAGCTAATTAAACTAAGTTATATTTTAAGACTTCCAAGATATTAGGTTAAGGAAAGTTTCTTGCTTTCCGATAAAATGCGCTGCGAGCGGAAATTGCGACAAAAAATAACTGGGCGAGCGATATTGAGGTGGTCGAGTAATTAGTGTCTACTTTTCCCCTTCCGTTTCTTGATTTTGTGCGGTTCATTTAAGAAAAATCAAATGGCGATTAACAACTCTATTTAGCTATTAAACGCTTTAGGGTATAAGTAGTTGTCCGGACTAGGGGAACAATAGGATTTTTTATTTCGTTTTACTATTTTGCAACCTTGTCGCGATTGTTACGTGTTGAGTGAATTAACCTGTAAAAACTTTTTTCAATTATTGAACAGCCAGTTTCCATTTCTTTTATTTGTCAAATTTACTGTATTTAGTTTAAAAGTAAAAGTAATCCCTGTTTCCTGAATTCAGCCTTCGGTAGGTTATAATTAGTAGTTACATTATATGGTTAGAAAGATTTACTATGTATAAATGCGCTAAGATACCACCTCGGGGATTCTTTTATCCTCTGGAAAACGATACGAAACTTTTGTTAGACCTCTAACTAATCCTGCCGGGAATTACTTGCACACTTTGGTCCCGGGATTTGAGAGAAGCGGTTTTGCTTTTCGAAGGACTTTAGTACCAGCTTTCGAGGAAGCAACTGTGGTTATCGGAAGTGATATTACAGAGCTTGTTTCCATGTAGTGACCCCAATTTGCAGTTTCCTCCTGTTCCCATTTTTCCTTTAGGGCGCTCTAACAAGTATACGAACAACCACGCGATAACACATTTATGAAAAAGGAAGCGACGAACCTCTGAGGAAAGAGCTCAACGCCGCAGGCTAATAGACTAAATGTAAATTTTATTAATTTTGTTTTCATAGTTAGAAATTTGCACGAATAAGCTTTTGAAACTAAATAAGATCGTATGCGTTCCTGCTGAAACACTTATAAGAAATGGCGCCCAACGTTGACACATTCATAATATGTGGCTTTCTAATAAAGAAAAGATATTGCGGTTAGCTTCTTTCTTAATTTATCGATTTTAATGTTAACTAAATGAATTACAAACATCTATTATATTTCCAAGGTAGAAAATATTTGTCAATTTCGTATTAAATATAACATACTGTGTTTTTTTGGCATAAAATTACTACTTAAACTAAAAAAATATCAATTTCATTACAGGGTGAGAAAACATCATTAAATTTCGTATCTAAATAATACATTTCCTTTACGTAAAGCACCATCGGTTTGAAAGCCCTGTAATACATTGCGCATGACTTTTAGTGACTTATTTTTCAACTAGGTCATGAAACGTGTTACATAATATTTTGAAAAAAGGCAAAAATAATTTTCTCGTATGTAGAAACGTTTCTTGGAAAAATTACTATTATTTGAGCTTTTAATAAAGCAAGAATTCAAAAGTGTAGTTTTTGTGAATACTTCGACGTAATTTACGTCTATTCAGTTGTAAAGCTTTAAAACTTGGTAACTAACAAAAAAACGCGTTTAAATTTCGTGTTGAACACCTAACCTATAAATAATTTATTTTCATAGTTGACCTGCATAGAATAACTTATTCTGAAATATCAGTCTTAGTATTTTTTTAATAAATATATTTGACCCCTTTGCAATTTGCCGTTGCCGAATTAGTTTTTTTTCTTTTTACATTAAATTCCTTACCGTTTATGCAAATTTCCTTAAGATGAATATTCGTAATTTGAAATAACCCTTTGAAATATTTAGCTTGTAGTGATTTTTGCCTATTTATTTAAGATTTCGACGCTTAAAATGATTTTTTCCGTTTGAATTGTAAATTTTTTTATTTAGACAGATGTTTGTAATAATTTTCCGTTTGAATATTTTCTTTCCTATTTATTAACTTAACCTAACTTTTGGTAATTTTATTTCCCAAATTACTAATAAAAACTTGTAAACTGATTTTTTTGAAGATTTTTGTAAGTTAAATTTTAAGTATTAAAATGAATTATTTACATCTAAAAACCAAAGAGGTCTGTTTTGAACTTACTTTACGCAGTATTTTACTCGCAAAAACACAAAATGGTCGTAGATTGCAACTTTAGACGATTCTCGCTTAGGAAAAAGACGATATACCAATTTCCCGCATCATAAATTTGAATTTGAACCAAAATGTAACAGAACTTTCTGATTAGGTTTATGGTATTACGGTATTGCATACTCTACCGAACTTTCGCCTACAAAAATTGAATTGATGCGAATTTGCTTTTGTTTAATTCGCCCAAAACAACGACTCGAATTATTCTCTCCTTTGATCGTTGACGAAACTGAAAAACCAAAAGGGAATTTATGTCTGAATTACTGCTTAGCGAAATCTAAAAAATTAGATCTGAAACTGATTTCAATTTAAATAATATTACTATCTACGGATAATGAAGGTGTTTATATAAAAAAAATTTGAAAAATAGCCAGTTATATTTTAAGACCTAGAATTTAATTTAGAGTTTTAAAATATTAAGTTAAGGAGTCTTTTGCGTTCCGACAAAATGGATTAGTAGCGAAAATTGCGGCAAAAATAACCGTTTGTGCAATATTAAAATAGTCGAGTAATTAGTGATCATTTGCCTTTCCGTTTCCTGATTTAATGCAGTTGGTTTTAAGAAAAATCAGATGGCGCCTAAAAACTCTATTTAGCTATTAAAGGCTTTAATGTATTGTAACAGTTTTTTTGACCGCTACACTATATCAACGAATTTTAGTTCTAATAACTCAAGTAAAGTCCTTAAATCATGTAAACCACTTTTAAAACAAACAAGCATCGATATTGTATGTGCTAACCGCCATACAGAAATGTTAGTTTGGTTGCTAACATCAGGCGCAGAAAGTTAATACAACTATTATCAAGGCCAAACACCTTCCTTGCGCCTAGCTTTTTGTGCGGAGTACAGCCCTAGTGCGCTAAAACACTAGGCTTTGTGATTTTAATAATGGTAAGAATTAAAATAATAATTAATTAGATCAACTAAATAATTTGTTGTAGCGTTCTTTTGGTAATTGCTCTTTTGATAATTTAACTTATAGAAGATGTTCGTTTGATAAATTTCCCTTCTCATAATTACACTCTTCTTAATTTTATTTTAAATAATCTTCAATAATTCTGTGATAACGTTCCGTTTAAAAGTCGATTTCAAATGACTTCTAATAGATAACTTCGTTTCCATAATTACTGAGATAAACTCATTTAATAATTTAATAACACAGAAAACAATTCTTTAATGATTTCGTAGAAGTACGATAAGATATGTTTTTCAACGCTTCGTAGAATTCGTCAACTAGATTTTTATATTATAATTAACAACTTTAAGAAGTCGTTTTGTATTATCTGGTTTTACAAAACTAAAACAGCGAGTAGGCTGCGTTTAATAGAAGATAAAATTCTACTTTTACATCTGTGAATGTAAAATATGAACGTCCTTCAACCGTACAATGAATAGTTGGATTTTGTGTTACGTTATGGAAAAGCAATAAGTTGGGATGTAAAAGAAACGTTCTACAAAGTAGGTAGAAATTTTTATGGTTTATAAATTAAGTCCAAAGACGCTTTTGAAAGTATTGGAATTTTGTTGGTCCAGTTCGTGCGTATAACAAAAACGCATGGAAGTTGGCATGGTCCAGTCCAAGGGTCACGCAGCTGTTTGTGTTCGGTGGAACGTGTGGATTTGACGTCACTTGTTTTCTGAAAATGTATGTATAAACACCTGCCCTAGCATGTTTAATTAAATTTTTCTTTACAGCTCCTGCGTCAGCAGATAATACGGTATTCCTCCTTAAGGACGCCCAAGTCCCCCTTAAGGAAACCCTGTGTTTAAAATTACAGACTTGGTGGCGCCCTGTTTAAACCCCTATTTTGTCGAAAATCTAGCCCTAGTAATAAAATAATGCTTTGTAAAAAGAACCACGAGGAATCCTCATAAGCTCTGCCCAAGGAATAGACCCCTAGCATAATCGGAAGATAATTGCGTTCCATCATTTTAAGGGAATCCTTCCTTAAAGGTTACTGGTCATATTTGGGGATATAAAAATAACCCCTAACTATTTAACCCCACCAGTAAAGAAAAACAAGTTATAGTATAAGCGGTTGACTTAGGGGAACCAGAGGATTTTTTTATTCGTTTTCTATTTTCAGTTTTGTCGAGATTTTTAACGTGTTAAGTGAATTAATCCATAACATACCTTTTTCAATTATTGGATAACCACTTTCCATTTCCTATAGTCATTACTGTATTTAGTTTAAAGGTAAAAATAATCTTCCCTGTTTCCTAAATCCTGCTTTGAGTATGTTATGAATTAGTAGTTACATTGTAGGGTCGGAATGATTTACTACGAATAAATTTACTAAAATACCGTCACGCAGAATTTTTATCGCCTTCGGGGAAATGATTGGACTTCGAAATAATTTCGCCGAAAATTACGTAAACACTTTGGTACAGAGCTTTTACGGTAGTTGTTATGCTTATCAGAGGACTTTAGTACCGGCCTCCGCAGAAGCGACTGTGATTATCGGAAGTGGTGTTACTGCGTTTTTTCTAATGTGCCCACCTGTTCTTACCCTTCTTGTAGGGCGCCACAACGAGAATGCAGACGACCATGTGATGACAAATTTAGAAAAACGGAACCAACGCTCCCCTGAGAAAAGAGCTCAACACCGGAGACTAATGGACTAAATGCAAGTTTCATTAATTTTATTATTCGTAGTTAGAAATGTGCACGACTAAGCTTTAGAAATTAATTAAGTGAGGTTAATGGGGTTCGGGGAAAACTACTTATAACACCATGCTATACTCAAACTAATCAACTTCCTTCAAGTCGCCCCGTGCTGCTTAGTAGCACTGTTGAACAGGAAAAATTTTGGAAAACGCATCCTTGACAAAATAAAGGAGCTCTTCGGAAAGGGATCGAAGTCTTCGTTAGAGTGAGAGTATGAAGGAGTATTTTCAAGATACAAGAAAATGTATAATTATATTGTCGGGACTAGTTTGGCTTAACCCCTGCTATTGTGAGGGTCATTGTTTGTGATGTAAAAATGGCCGTAAATCATATAACGTGGTCTATAAATGTTTATTTAATTTTTTGCACAGGAAGGTATTCCTTAGTTTTACTGTCAAGCTGTATTACCTCATTGTAGGCCAAAATACCGTTGATATCAATACTATACTGAAACAGAAGTTTTTATGGAAAATAAATAAGGCTCGCAATAAGCGTGGGTTCATTTTTTCAACATATTCAACTTGCTTAGAAACGTGTAACGCGTACGTTAAGAAACGACCGTAAACACTTTGTCAAAATAAATATATTGGTAATTAAAGTAATAAAACGGCTAAGTTTGGACACGTCTAGCTAATAAGTTTAATCGTTAAGCCTTAAAAAATTAAAAACAGGTGTGTAAATCGTTCTTGATGAAACAAATGCATGAAAATGCAGTGAAGATCAATATCAAGGTTAATAAAATGCAAGAAATAGGTTTCACGCTGTTGTTTTAATGACAAAATAAAATCCGTAAAATAACAACTGTCAAAATCTACAAGGTTTTAAACATGTCTAAGAAACTCATTTTACTTTTTCGGTGTGTTTAATAAAGTAATTTTGTAGAAACAGTAAGTTGTTCAACCATTTTTTAATCAAAAATACCAGTTGAAGTAATTATAAGACCTTTTACCACTCGGCTAAAATTAATTAAACTGCAACATTTTTTACTATTTACTTTATAGATCAGCGCTTCATCAATTGTAGATCGAATTGTAGATAGAAAAATCTTCTACGAATGAAACCTCTTTTTTTTATCACTCAACGTTTTACAAAATGTGGAAATTAAATCGTAGACTTAAGAGGATTGCGAAATATGAAATAAATCATACAGAAAACTGCTTCCGTACAAAACAGAGTAGAAAAGTCTGTGATCTCCCTGCGTGTCGTAAAACACCACTAACTGGAGTGGCTGTTCTGTAATCTTTTCTCTTCTCCGGGTAGATTTCGCATTACGCAATTAAAACAACATGTACATCAAAGGTTATTTAATTTTTAGTCCCGAAATCGCTTTTGCATGATACAAACTCTGCTACTTTCCTTTTATCCTACAGTATAGAAGTACATTACATGTGATTTTCCAATGCTCCACCCGAAGGTACTACATTGGCCAGGAAGCGAGTTTTTTTTTTTTTTTTTTTTTTTACCTGGAAAATTTTGAATTTTGCCGAATCCTTGCTGTTCCAAGCAAGGTAGGGATCTTTAACGTGCGTGACAACACTCACACACGGGACCTCCATTTTACCTCTCATCCGAACGAGGGTGTATTTTTGCGAAAAATGCTCGCCTAACATTTTTCAAGCGGACCGAGTATAGAAGTACAGCGGAGATGGGTAGTTTTATTATCAGTCTGTAACAAATTTAATTTCCGTTACAGATAATACGTTAAATTTGTTTGTTAACACATGGGTCATTCTCCCTTGGCATTATACTTCATATCTAAATATAAAAATATAGTTTCGTTAATAAATTACTGATATAAAGTAGCTTTTTAAAAAGATTTACCTTAAAATTCATGTTACAGTTTAGTATCATAGTAAGTATACTATGATGGAAAAATGCTTTGAGCATATTTTACTAAACATCTATTCCGAATCAAAGTTAAAAACCACGCACTATTATTTAACTGGCGCTTGCGTGAAAGATGTAATGTAATGTAATGTTCTGCGATAGAATTTTCAACTTTATAATGAAATATGAAAAATCCTCTAAGCATATATGGAATTTGCTTTATTTCAAAATAAACTACAGAAATGCGGATTTGCTTCTTAAAAATAATTAAAGTCAAATGTTTACCGCGTAGTCGTATACACTCATGCAAATGATATATCATATTCTTAAACACCTTCTGACACGAGTTATGTATCCCCCAATTGATTTATACATATTAAAATAGAATAATTAGGAAATTATTAGGAAATGTTAAGAATACGCCAAGTGAAGTGCAACATTGTAAAACAAGGACAATTTGTAAAGTTCATTAACGTTCATGAGAACGGATGCGCTACTTTGTATCGCAGACGATAGTGACACTGCAGATGTCAGGTCACAGGCGGTCACAGACGGTCAGGCACCCTGATTACTTAGAAATTAAGATTACAACAATGTAATTATGAATAGAGTTAAGAATAAGCAGACATGAGATCTGTAAGTTCCCACAGCCATGTGAGAGGGTAAGGATATTATTAAAAGCCCGGGAGCCCCAGTTGACGACAGCCAGTCAAGTAGTCAGCTTTTACATTGCAGTCTACTTGCTACTCAAAATAGTACCTTTTTTAATTAATTTCGATTTAAATTAAAGTATAATTGTAACTTGTCAAAATTCCATATTTAATTTCTGTGTAATAAAATAAATTTGTTAAGAAGTTTGAAAATGTTTTTTAAAAAGGCCGCTCCCAAGCCACGAACCTTAACTCACGTTGCTTGCGAAATTTGTGAAATTTCGTTGCGAATATTTCGTTTCAGGTGTAATGCAGTTTGTCGTTGTACACTTTTGACTTAAGGAACACCCATAAAAAGAAGTCTGCGGGTGTCAGGTCCGGTGACCTGGGGGCCAGGGGATGTCACCATATCAACTTATGACTTTTCCTGGAAAAATGCGCCTTAAAATGTTCATTGATATTCGGAAAGTGTGTAGTGTTGCATCATCTTGCTGGAACTACGTGAATTCGTTTAGCCACTCGATGTTCTCCAACTGGGGTTTCAAAAACTCTTCCAACATAGCCGAATAAGTTTGAGAATTCACTGTTGCTGTTTGGTGATTTGCGTTTTCGAAAAAATAAGGCCCAATAATTCCTTTTGCACTTATTCCACACCAAACAGTTACTTTTTATGATTTATAGTGGCTTTTCATGCAACTGTACTAGATTCGCCCACGTCCAATAATGACGTCAAGCCGAACTGTTTCAATGTTTTCATCATTTCTTACTGTTCGTGATGCTCCTGGTCCGTGTCCCACTTCAAGGCCATGTTCACGAAAACTTCGCAACCAATTACCAATAAGTTGCATACTCAGGCACTTATACGTCAAATATTAAAATGTCTTGCAAACACTCTTTGTGCGAGAACGGGAGAATCGTTATTCTTAAAATATGTCTCAACAGCAAACTCTCGGTGCTCTGCCGACCATGGCTACTGAAATCCGCACGGCTCTCAAGTCGATTGAACACCCTTCCTAGCCCATCCGACACCGCATACATCAGTTATTCACATTTAAAGTTGAAAATTCTTTTACGGACACCCTTTATTTGAAGGCCGACAAGTGTGCCCTCAAAACTTTGTTGCTTTGTTGCATGGTCCCGTGGTTAGGACAAAAGTATACAGTATCAATAACGATAAAATAAAATCTAGATTTTTAATTACGCGAATACTTATATCTGCAAATCGCGTAGCATATGAATTCAAATTTAGCTGATAGATACATAACCCAGGTAAAAGATTGTAATAACTATAAGTTGGTTAAATTTGCGTCTTTAAAAATAAAAATATTTAAATGGTTTGCTAAAGTTCAAATGGTGGTCTTTTAGTTTTGAATTAAAACAAGTGTTATATGCAAACGTACGTCAATTTAATTCGAAACATGCAGTGTAAAATTCAGGTATTTTTATAAAATACAATATTATATATCGCTACTTTTTCTACCTATGTTTGGTCATTGTTTCTGCGTCTTATATATGTCCATGTTTAAATAAAGAAAAGAACTTTCTAAATTGATAGTAAATTTATTGCAAGAATGTTCATATAAAATTTGAGTAAATAATAAACAAATTTTGTAGTTTCGAGAATTTGAGTGATTAAAAACATCATAGTTGTGTATAAACATTTAGAATATCTTGAACAAATGTTAATCTATTTTATAATATAAATAAAATAAAGAAGTTCATATTAGTATTTTCATATTTAAACCATTTGGAAAATATTTTAGTACTGTTAAATCAATGATTTGCAATAATGCATGAAATTTATGTTGCAAATAAACTAAAATTTATAATGCATTTGTTATGAGTGAGCCAGATCTGAATTACTTAATTAAAAGTAAAAGATGTACATATTTTTATACTGAGAAAATCTTATGAATCTAAAAGAATTTTTTTTTGTGATATCAAGAAATTGTTGCTGAATTTGAAACATTTTAATGAAAACTTATTATTATGTTTAAGACTTACATATGAAATGAAAATTAATTTTACAATATATTCTAAAGTCAAACCCAAATAATTTTTTATTAGAAAATTGATGAAATTATTGAAAGGTCATTTATATGATTAAATATCATGTGTTTTCTTTCAGGTTGAGCATTAAGGTAAATTGAAAAGAGCTTTCACAGAACTTTTAGTGTTTGGTAACAAGCAATGCTTTTTGTGATATCAGTATTTATGGTCCCTATGTACAAAGAGCTTCAGCATCTTCTCATCGGGTAGTATACCATCTTTTTAAGGGTTGGTTAGTTTTAATAGATGCTGTGGTTGTCCAAGTCAACAGATTGGCCTATGACCACTCTCATAATCTACCCTTAAACTAATCACTCAAAGTAGCTGCTCGTATTATTGGAGCATTCCCTTACAGCCATTGAATCAACTCTTCTTTTGGTTCAAGTATAACAATTGACGTGGAAATTGCAGTTTGGTTTATTGTAGCTTACAACGAGGAACCACTTCAATAATAATAAAAGAGAAAGATTTATATACGGAAACATATGAATCTTTTCAAGTCTTTTATATAAATGTACTGAATTGCGTCGGAGTTGAATGTATACGTGACTTGAATGCTAAAACAATACATCCAATTCATGTATATAATCAATTTCGTTAGACTGCGCACAGACCGTATAATAACAATTTCGCAGACTAAGACTTTACATCCACAAAACCACCTACATGGAAACAAATATGCAAGACCCCAGTGATACACGCACATCAGTTAACTACTGGTTGTACAATTTCTTCAGATCCTGCAAAACACCAGGTTTTCCACAACGCACAAGTAACTAATGTGTTACGTTCATTTTCAGTAATAATTGGTTATTTTATTTACAATAATTTTCAACTCAAATCCTTTGCTAATTAATTATCCGTTTATCTAAATTCCAAGTCCGCGGTTACCCTTGTTATACTGGTTATTCCCTATGTCTTCCACCAACTTATACTCGACTTTGACTACTGACAGTCTATGCAGTGTGTACCTGGTCTTCTGGATGGTCAATGGACCTTTGCTTCTCCCTCCTCCTTGGTCAGCACTACTTCCGCTCCTACCCACATTATTTCCGACCTTGATCCCAAACAACAACTTGAACTCGACTCCTTAATCACTTCCTACTTTTCCAAACAACCTCCTGGTCTCGGCTGTACTTTCTTAGTACAACACCACATCCGCACTTCAGCCAAGCCCATCAAACAACGTTATTATCCGCTTTCCCATCCCCTCCTTGAGGTTGCCCATTCGGAACTCGATGAATTGCTCCGCTTAGGGTCGTCGAACCTTCTACTAGTCCATGGTCTAGCCCCATTGTCCTAGTTAAGAAGAGAGACGATTCCTATCGGTTCTGCATTGATTTTCGGAAGGTCAACCAAAAGCCATTTCTAACTCTTCCTTGTTAGATGCTAATACCGTTATATCATCTGCAAATCTAAGCAAATCAATCGTTTGTCTCTGCAAAATAATTGTTGGCGTCATGTGCAAAAGATGGCGATGCATTTTTATAGTCTATTATCACTACTGATAAAATAAATTCTATACAATGGCAATATCCTATACCTCCAAAGCCGAAAAGGAAAAACAACTTCTTCGAAAGGGAAGATTATTGTTACAATCTTTTGAGATACGGGCGACGTTCTACGTATCAATTCCCTTACAACATGGAATATTATAAACACCAATTATTATGCACATTTATTAACGTATCTCGTAAGAACGGTCATTTAAAACGAACGAAAAAGTCAACATTCCCTTGCAACGTCTTCTGTACAGTTCAGAATCCCCCCCTCACTTTTTATGTGATTAGACCTTTAACATACGCTCTGGAGAACAAGTAGAGAAGCCGTTGTTCCTGTTCAAAGTTGATTCGTTGACAGCCGCAACAATGTTTTTGTAACAAAATACGGAAGTGATCCTACACAGGGTATCTGCGCATTGAACGGGAGAAAGTTTATATTGTAACGGGCACCGTTTAGTCGCACTTTGACCAGAAATGTACAACAGAACGTAAGCGAAGCATTTGTACTAAAAAAAAAGGTGATTGGTCGGAATTTTGTGGCGCGACATCTTCAGATGGACTTGATTGACAGTTTACAAGAGCTTGCATTTAAGAGCTTTATTAACGTTACAATAAAAATCCTCTAGAATGTTATTTACATAATTCTAATATATTCTCGAAATAATCTAGAACAATTGAATAAAATATAAATTGCACGTATGGGTTTTTAAGTTGAGTTCTAGTTTAAAGCCTTGGTTATAATATTACGTTTTTATTCGAGCTACAAAGTTGTGACAAGAAATAAATTAGTGTTACATGCTGTTAATATAAATTGCCTTATGTAAATTATTGTAGCGATCGATATAAATTAATTATAGTGTTCTATGTTAATTAATTATAGTGTTTCGATAGTAATTAAGAAGATAGCATAGTAGCTTAAGAAAGTAATATTTGTACTGTTAGCGATTAGCTGGAAATAAATTGTTGTGAGTGCTTTAAGAATTTCACTGTAGCTACGACCTGTTGAAAAGGCTCGTGTAATGAGTTGATAATAAAGAACTATTGTTTTGCAAAACGAGTTTTTGTTACAATATTAAAAAATAACACTGACTAGTTTATTTGTTTCATATTACATTTTGAATAGTTAAAAAATATAATTCAAATTTAAACACGCTTCACATTAATTTAAATTGCTAATAACTCGTTTATTCTTAATTCCAGATTTAAATTTATGTGCGCATAAGGAGGTATTTTGGGCGCAACATAAACATTAAAAGACCATGTGATAAGACTAAGCGTTGAAAGCCACCTAAAATAAATTGTTTAACTTTTGTTTTATTGTTTTATTTTTGGACGCATTAGAGTACCTTTTGGGCAAAATAGAAAATAAAAGACGTTCTGAAAAATCTGAATTACTGCTAATCTTGACGACGGAACTGACCAAATTAAATTGTTTACAGCTTTTGCGTTTTGATGTAAGAAAATTTAATCTTTAGACCACATTAGAACGTATTTTTAGAGGAATAAAAAAATACTTTTACAACTATTGCTAATCGTGAAGTTGACTCCAACCGAATTAAAATGTTAATAACTTTTATGTTATTGTTGTCAGAGAATTGAATTTTTAGCCACATTAAAGCCCATTTTTAGAAAAATAAAAAAACTATTCCAATTAGTGCTAATCGGGAAAAAGGCTCCAACTCAAATAAATCGTTTATAATTTTATGTTCTTGATGTTAGCGAATTGAATTTTTTGGCACACTAGTGGGCATTTTGGACGTAATAAAATGTTCAATTAGCTCTAAAATATTAGAATTTCAATTACTTTGAGTCCGAGTGTGAGAATGACATTAATTTAATTATTTTGCGACATTTTCAACCTTAACGGTTGCGTAACAACGCATTTTGGTCGCAACAAAACAGAAGTAGTTTTTAAACTACTGTTGAATGTTATGCTGCCGCTTTCACGCACTTTATGTATTTACAGTTGTCTTACAGGAATTACAAAAAATTATGATTAAGTCAAAACGTTTAAGAATGATAAAAAGATAGCCAAAGATGACCACAAAAATTGTTGAACGGAAAAAGCGTAAAGTACCCATGCAGCTCCGGCAACATTTGCGCGCACAGACGAAAGCAAAAGTTTTATAACCCAGCCCCCTGCTTTCAACCAAATACCTAAATGCTATTGGGAACTCAAACATGTTGTAACAAAGCATAAAATAATCTACACTCAGAAAGGACGTCGAATCAAAGCACAAAGAAGTGATTGACAGTTACAAGGGTACACTTAAAACAATATAAAACTTACAAAAAGAAATCCTTCCAAAGATTATTTGAATAAATCTAGATACTTCTCTAGAGCAATTGAATTAAGTATATAAAGACACATTACTGGAGATTAATCAGTTCAGTTCTATCCTAGCTTGCTTAGTTACGAATACATATGAAATAAATTAGATTAAACGTTAATATAAATACATTTATGTGATATGAATTAGTAGAGTTAGTGGTTGAGATAAATTAAAAACTATGGGGTTAGTAATTAACAATGAATACGAATTAAAAGTGCTTCGAGTGTTAATTAAGAAGATAAGGTATCGTCGTTGGAAATTAGTGCAGGAACATTGTTAGTGATTACATTGGAATAAATTGTATTTAGTACATTGTAATTCATCGTATCTTCGAATGAACACGTTTATGTTTAGACAATAAAGAGAGATTGATAAAAGAAGTGCGCTACAGTATAAAACGTCAAATTTTGTCAAATCTACAGCTCTGACATAGAAAAACGAGACCAAATAGCTAAGAGTCATCATCGACCAATGCTTTACCCGAATGAGAACAGCAATATTCAGCGGCTAATCATTACTAAAGAGGAGAAGACCCTCGACATCGACAACGAGATTTGACTCTGCATAACCATCATTAAATCAACCCTAACCCAAACGTCAGCAGCTTCAGACTATTTTGTAATATTCCGCATCAAGAGGCTGCACGATGTTTAGAACGACAACCTCCGAATGACACTCGACGCACTATAATACAAAAGGAATGGTCAAATCAGACAGACGCCAGTATTCCACCGATTGAAGAATACATCAAAAGACCCATCGCTGATTAGATTAAAGACAATTAGGAAGCACAGAAGACCGAAGATAATGATTTTTGCTTAAGATACACAAAATTGTATATCATATCCTTATGTAAGCTATCATTAAAACAACAGCAGTAACCAGTTTTTTAGCTAAATGTAAATTAATAATAAAAATACAACACTTTAAGGAACAAGAAACTTCTATAACGATTAAGAAAACAAATTATAATATCGGTACTCCAATGAACTTTATGTAAAAGTAAAGCTAACAGTACAGTTCAAAACTTAGTACAAACAGTATACAGATCGACACATTTTGGCACTGTCTTCCCGAAGTGGAAGGTAATCTTGACACCACAAGGAGTAGTCCGGTTAAAATTTTGTAGTAACGTCTTCAGAATCTCAAGGTAATCTCGACACCATCTTCAAAGCAGTCGTGCTATCCGGCATACTATCACTCCCTCGGCTTGTCACGTTAGCTGTAGCATTTAGGTTACCTTCCACTGCATTTTCGATAGTGCTTTCTACGACAACCTCCACATCTTACCAGCTCCAGGCGTTTCTTTGACCCTTTTCAGATTACTTGTGATGTTTAGCACACCGCAACCACTTCTAGGGCACCGCACACGATATCTTGCACGGCTCCATTTGCGGTAAACTTTTCTTCTCACCAGCTCCATGTGTCAGTGCAGTCACATTGTTTAGTTTTATCATTATTGTACATATTTCTGCGTTTATTACTTTTAGGATTATTGGACTTATTCGGTTTACGTGTTTTTTGCTACTAAAGTTATGTTTATTTTACTGCTATTGACTTCAAAATCTGTCCTATATTAAATTGTATATATGTACTTATTTGTCGTGCGCTGCCTATATATATGTTGCTGAACACTCCCTTATTATTTTTATTAGAATCATTCCAATCCTACAATGCAACTATTAATTTATAAAATAAACAGATCCAGATTTAGGAAACAAAAGGAATTACTTTAGCTTTATACAAAAAATAATAGATTTATTATTATATATAAAAAATGGAAACTGGTTATCCAATTATTCAAAAAAGCACGTTACGGGTTAATTCAATTAACACTTAACTGTTTATTTGCCTGTTTTATCTCAACACGCATATCTCAACTTAAGAATGCTCAAGGTCTCGCCTCGTAAAGCAACAATTAACGCGGTTGCCCCTATACTGTCGTTCCAGCCCTTAGCTTTCGCGGTAGCCTCAAATTGCTTGAAATATATCTGCCATAGTAACTTTTCATGGGTTGGTATTCTACGACGTCCTTAAATTCTAAAGTGCAGTAGTATTACCGGCACTGAGGGCTCTGGTGATTGCACTGTTAAGGAATTAATTCGATCTTTCATCTACAGCACCTGTGCTCCCATTTAACGCAGTCTTAGAAGTTTTTCCGAAAATCTCGGTTCCAGCTCAGACAAGTTTTCTAATAAATGTTCTGAAAGATTTGTTTCCAATTCTGCAAGCCACCAGAAAATTTGAATTCCAGGTTTTCAGCGAATTTTGTAGTTTTCTGTATATATCCATCTCTCAGTGGGCTGTAATTTTCAATTAGTTTATTGTACAAGGGCCTTTACGTTCTGATTAGATTTTTTGCGATTTCTATAGCGTCGTGTATAAACTCCTCTTTCAATTGTTCATCGGCTTTCACATTCTTATCTAATTTTTCTGTATAATTTGCGGCGATTGATTCTTGTTTCCCTACATTTTCTTCTAATGTAGCTGCCAGACACGCAGAAATTTCCTGTAGTTTTTCTGCAAAATTCCCCTCGAATTTTACGGAATTTTCAGCCAATTTTTCCATGAATTCCGGTCAAGCTCTCCGCAACGCTTAACTTAAACTTCTTCAAGAAAGAAAAGATTTCGCTATCCATTTCCTATTGTTGATTTTGAACTACAGGTATGCAAACTGGAATTGTTTAAATATCTTTTTCACTAAATTCCACTAGTTGGTCCCAATGTAACAAAAACTCTATTTGCACAAACAACAGTTCTTTATTATTACACTGATTACACAAACCTTACAACAACTCGTAACTATAGTGAATTTTTGCTAAAAGTTTTCACATCAATTTACTTACAGCTAATCGTCAACAGAACAAAAACTAATTTCTTAACACTACGATGTTACCTTCTTAATTACTATCAAAGCACTGTAATTAAATATCCAAGCGCTAATTATTAATTTATATCAATGACTACAGTAATGTATATTACATAGAGCATTTTATATTAAACAGTATGTCCGCCAATTTATTTTATATCAAGACTTTCAAAGCTTTAAATTAGAACTCATATTGGAATTAACGCTTCAATTAAAACTGAAGCAACTAAGGCTTATCATGGCAGTTTATATTTTATTCATTCGTTCGTGAACATACCAAATAATGTCTCGAACAACCTATTGTAATCTTAGTAATACAAAACTTTTGTATCTGTCGCTCAAGCCCATCGCCCGCAGGGAACTATCAATCATCTTTTGTGTACAAACACTTCGCTGACGTTCCAATATAATTTACTAGTCAGAGCTAGACTAGATAGCGCTACAAAAATATAGGCCTACGTGCCAAACCATATTAAACAGTTGTTTGGCGTCTAGAAATATCGCGGTGTAGTATGTTTTAGGTTCCAAATCACTGTTTATTTTCTTGGCAATTCTATGTACTTGTTTTATAGTGTTGTAGTTATTTATGAATGTGATTAGATACCAGCTTCCTTTCTTCCAATGTTGGCTATAGCAATAGTTTTTCAAATAGGTAGCAAATCTATTGGTCTGTATGATTCTAGGTTACTCAGAAATTTTGCCTGGCGTTACTAGCAAGATTATTTGGACTGATTTACATTGCCTGGAACGGTATTTTATTCTCATGATGGCGTTGAAAACCATGGTTATTGCTCTTGAAAAACAGAAATTCATTCTTAATGCCCTGAATCTCTGATACGATAAATCTTTGATTAAGTCGTGTCCACTACTTATGAAATACCTCGTATACGTTGGCTGTCAAACTACTATCTTGCAATTCTGATCCCAAATGCAGCTTTGAAAAACACCTTGTGGAAAAGATATTAATACGCATACATTGCGTAGAACCATCAACGATTAAGTTAAATCCACGAATAGAGTAGAGAGGATTTAGTGTCTTTAAGGTCATTAACACATATTCTTCGTGTTGGGCCAAGCTTTTCAATTCTATAAAATAAAGAATGACTTTTATAGCTTCTTAATTAAGCTTCAGAGTGGAATAATTCGTATCTTAGTTTGTATCGCCACAACTATAGATAAATAAAATGTATTTCGTGCTTTGATGTAACTTTTTAATGGTTAAACATTGAGCTACTATGGTAAAATGTAAATTACAATGGTATAGTTATAAATTTATAACCTTGGATCGACGGTAATATAACATAACAAATAACTAAGTTATGCCCCTTGAATTTTAATCAATCCAATACAGTAATGTCAAAATTTTTCACAACAAGGAGGCTGTAATTATGAGGCTTGCTGAAAACTGACGAGTAACGTACAATCACATTATGTCTGGAACAAAAAGAAACAAAAGCTTAGTTCCTTAGCTACCAAATCCTATACTTATTTTTAACACAATCGCCGTTGCGCTCAGTACATCGCTCTAACGCTACACCCATTTTCTGTATCCATTCATGAAATATTTCGACATTTTACTTCAAATCGAACTGGGGCCGTGGCCTTCAATTCGGGGCGTTGCCGTGGATCAATGTAGTAAGCGTAAGACTACGGATCCCAAGGTCCTAGGTTCAAATCCCAACACGGCCGACTGCTTGAAAAATGGCAGGTGAGCATTTTTCACAAAAATTACGCCCTTGTTCGGATGAGAGGTTAAATGGAGGTCCCGTGTGTAAGTGTTGGCACGCACGTTAAAGATCCCTACCTTGCCTGGAACGACAAAGGTTCGGCAAAATTCTAAATTTCCAGGCAACAAAAAAAAACTCGCCTCCTGGCCAATGTAGTACCTTCGGGTGGAGCATTAGAAATGTGAATGAACGGCCTTCAATTCGGAGGCGTCGCCGTGAATCAATATAGTAAGCGTAAGACTTCGAATCCCAAGGTCCTGGATTCTAATCCCGACACGGCCGACTGCTTGAAAAATGGCAACTGAGCATTTTTCACAAAAATTACGCCCTCGTTCGGATGAGAGGTAAAATGGAGGTCCCGTGTGTGAGTGTTGTCACGCACGTTAAAGATCCCTACCTTACTTGGAACAGCAAGAGTTCGACAAAATTCAAAATTTTCCAGGCAACAAAAAAACTCGCTTCCTGGCCAGTGTAGTACCTTCGGGTGGAGCATTGGAAATGTAAATGCACGGTCTTCAAATCGGAGTGGTTCCGTGACGTAGTGGTATGTGTGTGATTACTACGCCCAAGGTCCCGGGTTCGAATCCCGACACGGTCCGCTTGAAAAATGTTAGGCAAGCATTTTTCATAAAAATACACCCTTGTTCGGATGAGAGGTAAAGTAGAGGTCCCGTATTTGAGTGTTGTCACGCACGTTAAAGATCCCTACCTATCTTGGAAAAGCAAGGGTTCGGCAAATTTCCAAATTTTCCAGGTAAAAAAAACTTGTTTGCTGCCCAATGTAGTACCTTCGGGTGGAGAACTGGAAAAAATCACATGTAAGGCCTACAATTCGTTGTTTCGCCGAATCTCATGCCTTAGAGATCTATTTTTACTATTGAAAAAGATCAAATAGTCTTAGGGTTCTAGACCCAAAAAGTCCGCGGTACCAAAGTCTTAAAGGCGACGTATGCCATTTTGCATGATTACGAAGACTTCGAACATTGAATTAGTTTTTGACTTTTAACCAATACTTTTCCAGCTGCTCAACGTCAGTATATTGTTACACGAGTCACATGTGGTTATCTTTATAGTGATTGCTGCCTGAATTTGGTTGGTGTTCTCAAACAATTACCTTCGGTATCGAAAACAACGCTTTTACAGATTAAATTTCGCTACGATATATATTTTCTGCGTCTATTTTTAGTAGCACGTGGAAAAATGTACGGTTCTGAAGGGGCGTGCACTTTACGTTCTAGAATACTAAAACGGGTACAATGGATTGCGTGTTTCGGTGAGCTAAAAAGCCAAACTGTAGGTGTTCCGTCACCATTTAACTTTATTTAGTGGTGACAGTTTGTAACACTAAATAGTGCGGGTAGTATTGCAGCTTCCATCGCTGCCTTAGTTTATTATACTTTAACTCGTACGCGTGCGCGATCATGGACTGGTGTCGTACCCGCGAGATAGCTCGCAGTCAGTGCAACTCGAACACTCAAGTGATCAACAAGCAACCTGGAGAGCAGACCCCCGCAAGCCTCGTGCGCATTCCGGTGCCCACCAGCATTGTCTTGTGAAGAGAGACACTACAATAGCGATGTGTTTACAGCAGCACATTATTCCAGGTATTTATACCTTTGTTGCTTACACGTAATGTACCTATGTTATTGGGTAATTCCCACGCAAACTAACTTTGTTTTCTGGTATTACTTCTTTTGACAGTTGGTCCTTCCTATGGTTTTTTTACATACATTTTCCCTTTAATTCACCTTTATCTCATATCCATTAGCGCAACCAATAGGTTTAACCAAAGTAGTGGGGTCCTTAGTGGGGAACCAGACTAACAGGTCCCTGAAAAAGGGCAGCAACTTTTTCGGTACTTAAAGTGCCAGAGACCATTGGATTCGATATGGCATTCTAAGACACACTACTGCGATGTGGAAGGCTACGAAAACCCCCCCCTACACACTACGTTTGATTTTCCAATGCTCTACCCGAAGGTACTACATTGTCCAGGAAGCGAGATTTCTTTTACCCGGAAAATTTTGAATTTTGCCCTACCTTTACTGTTTCAAACAATGTAGGGCTTTTTAACATGCGTGACGACACTCATACACGGGCCTCCATTTTACCTCTCATCAGAACGAGAACGTATTTTTGTGAAAAATGCTCGCCTAACATTTTTCAAGCGGACCGTGTCGGGATTCGAACCCGGGACCTTGAGTGTAGTAGTCACACGCATACCAACTACGCGACGCAGTCGCCTCGTCCCAGCATACCACATGTAAATGTCTATCCAGTGCTCTCATAAACAAAGGCCAACAAAAATAGATGTAAATATTGGTCCCAGTCTCTCTGATGTTGCGAGACCACCTTGGAAAGGTACTTGCCTAAGGTGCGGTTCATGCGCTCTACCATGTATCAAAAACGTTTTTAAAATGATGGCATCCTCTGGGGCAATATATTCCAGAATTAAAATAGTTCCCCGTTCAAATCTACGAGAGGGAACAACTTCAGAGAATGTGATCGGCAAGCTCAGTAAAAAAGTAGAACCGGGAACAGCTTGCGAGTCGGACGTGGAAAGTTAGAGAATTAGAAAATTGAAATGGAAAGGCTAGCATCAGATATAGTATGGACTTACGAAGTTCGCTAGCCAAAGGCGTGGGATTTTTAAAGCAAAGACTTTAGAGTAACTCCTACAGGAGCAGAGGACGGAAATTCTGGTGTGGGGTTGGTTAGCGGAAAAAGATGAAAATCTGTGTAGAAAACTACTTACAAAAGAACGGTCGAGTACTCATGGTTAGATTAGAATCTAAACCGATAAATCTAGTAATAATACATGTCCTCTGCTAGCTACAGTGGGGAAGAGGTAAAAGCGATCTATAAAGATATCGAAAACATACCACATTCATAAAAATTCAATAGTTACAGGATATTTTAATGCAATGGAAGGCGACTGTAGAGAATGAGCGATAATAGATTTACTTGTTTAGCCACGCCAAACGACAACGGAAATAGGCTGGTAAAATTTTGCGACAAAAACAATGTAACCATCACAAACAAATTATTTCAACATCATGCTAGAAGATGATACACGCGAACGATGTCAGGAGATATATGAAGATATCAAATAGATTACATTCCTGTTAGAAAACATTTCTAAATGTAAAAGACTGGAGAAGCTATCCAGAAGCAGATACATACACGGGCCACAATATAGTAATTCTAAAAGCGCTTTAAATTATAAATTTAAAAAAGGAACTAAAAATGCACTTGGACATTAAGAAACTACAAGAATAGGCTACGCATAAAAGATTCATGATTCATGATACTAAGAAAGTAAAAGTAGAATGAAATAACATTAAATACGTATAAATCGTTTTTTGATTAACAAATAATAAGTTGTCTAAATGAAAGTCGTAAAGTTTACGTCTAAATTTATTTAACAAAAAATTACTACTTCTTTCGATGATAATCTCATAAAAATTATTAATTCTTAAACACTATACAATAACAAGCAAATTTAAGATTCTTTAAAAAATTGTTTAAATACCTTCACAAGTTTTCTTACAATAAAATCCGGTAAATGAGATACAGAGCTTAACTGCTACTTCAACCTTTACCCCCTGGTGTCTTGAAATAACTCCTGATTCGCCAGTTCTCCAAAAATTCAAATCCTAAACAGTACACATAATGCTCCATTAAAAGATATCGCATCTTCATATAAATTACTAATAATATTTGCGTTACGAAAAATATGTTTAAGTTTAACACGTTTATGACGGCCGATATTTAGCTACGCCCAAGGTCCCGGGTTCGAATTCCGACACGGTCCGCTTGAAAAATGTTAGGCGAGCATTTTTCACAAAAATACACCCTGTTCGGATGAGAGGTAGAATGGAGGTCCCGTGTGTGAGTGTTGTCACACACGTTAAAAATCCCTACCTTGCTTGGAACAGCAAGGGTTCGACAAAATTTCAAATTTTCCAGGTAAAAAAAAACTCGCTTCTTGGCCAATGTAGTACCTTCGAGTGGAGCAATGAAAAATCACACGTAAGGCTGATATTTAGCTAGTCATTATAAGAAGACGTAAAAAACAAAAGAAATATTTTTTTTTCTGTGACGGGAAAAAATGGCATTTAATGTTTCTTGACAGGTAACAAAATGTCACTTTTTATGAATTTACTTTTTTCCCCGGGAAAAAATGAGTACATCAGTTGGTGAAAAGATACACGCTGACGTAATGGGACGTATGGGAAATTCATCATTTATCAATAAACGCTATTGTGTTTGTTTTAAAGACGAATTTTCAAAATACAGGGTACTCTATTTTATGAAACAGAAAAATGAGGTTGCTAGTTGTCTAAATGCCCATATAAATGAGGCAAAGGAGTATGGGCACACTATTAAAGTATTCCGCATGGATGGTGGAGGTGAATTCGCAATCAGGAGGCCAAACCAATACCTTATTTTCGTCAAAAAAAAGTTCGAACACAAAACAATAAAGAATCATTTCAAATCCGCAGAAGACCGAACGCAATCTTCATTTTTGTCAAAAAATGTTTAAACACAAAGCAACGAAGAATTATTTCACATCTTCAGAAAATTGAACCACCTCAGATGACCGAACCAATTCTTCATATTTGTCAGAAAATGATTGAACTGAAAGTATTGAGGAATTCTTTCAAATTCTCAGAACACGAAACCAAGTCTTCATTTTCCATTAAAATTGTTTGAACATTAAGCTTCGAAAAATCATTTCAAAACCTCAGAAGACCAAACCACTTCTATAGCTTAGTCAAAAAATGTTTGAACACAAAGCAACAAAGATTCTTTCCAAATCATCAAAATAAAGAATCGATTATTCAAATTCGTCGGAAAATGTTTGAACACAAAGCATAGAAGAACTATTTCAAATTCCCAGAAGAACCAATCTATTCATTTTCGTTAGATAGTGTTTGAACATAAGCATCAAACAATTATTTTAAGTTCTCAGAAGACAGAACTAATTCCTTATTTTTGTCAGTGCTTGAACACAAAGTACCAAGGAATTATTTCAAATTCTCAGAAGACCGAACTAATTTTTCAATTATTCATGTTCGTCAGAAAATGTTTGAACATAATCGGAAAATCATTTCAAACCGTCTAAAGATCAAACCTATTCTTCATTTTTGGGAGAAAGTGTTTGAACATTAAGCATCAATGAATCATTTTCACAAGACTGAACCAGTTTATGTTCGTCAGTAAATATTTGAACACAAAGCATTGAACAATTTTATTTCAAATTTTCAGAAGACCGAACCAATTCTTCACTTTTAATAGAAATTGTTTAAACAATCAGCATTGAAGAATTATTTTAAATTCTTAGAAGGTTGAGCCAATTCTCATTTACTTTAGAAAATATTTCAACACAAACCAGCGAAGAATTATTTCAAACTCTTAGAGTACCAAACAATTGTTCATATTTGTCAGAAAATGTTTAAACATGAAGTATCGGAAAATCATTTCTAACCCTCTGAAGATCAAACCAATTTTGCGTTTTCGTAAGAAAATGTTTGAACACAAAGCATTGAAGAATTTTATTTCAAATTCTTAGAAAACCAACCAATTCTTCATTTTCAATAGAAATTGTTTGTACACTAAGCATTGAAGAATTATTTGAAATCCTTAGAAGACTGAGCCAATTCTTCATTTACCTCAGAAAATATTTTAGCACAAACCACCGAAGAATTATTTCAAACCCTTAGAGTATCAAACAATTCTTCATATTTGTCAGAAAATGTTTGAACATAAATTATCGGAAAATTATTTGAAAATCAAACCAATTCTTCATTTTCGGCAAAAAGTGTTTGAAATTAAGTTTCAAAGAATTATTTTAAATCTCCAGAAGACAGAAGTAGTTTATTTTCTTCAGTGAATGTTTGAACACAAAGCATTAAAGAATATTATTTCAAATCCTCAGAAGAACGAACCAATTCTTCATTTTCAATAGAAATTGTTCGAACACTAAGCATTGAACAATTATTTCAAATTCTTAGAAGACTGAGCCAATTCTTCATTTACTTCAGAAGATATTTAAACACAAACCACCGAAGAATTATTTCAAACACTTAGAGTACCAAACAATTCTTCATATTTGTCAGAAAATTTTTGAACATAAAGGATCCGAAAATCATTTTAAACTCTCTAAAGATCAAACTAATTCTTCATTTTCGGGAGAAAGTGTTTGAACGTAGAGCGTCAAAAAATCATCACAAACCTGCAGAAGAAGCAATTCTTTATTTTATCAGTAGATGTTTGAACACCAAGCATTGTAGAATAATCCGTTCTTCCATCTCAAAGTCCTTTCTTACATTTTGTGCCCTTTTTAACAAATTTATTTTTAGTTGTTGTGTGTTGTTCATCAACTGCGCTTCCAATTTCTGTAAGAACTGCATTTGATTTTTTAATGCTTTTCCTGAAGGCACTACATTGGCCAGGAAACGGGATTTTTACCTGGAAAATTTGAATTTTGCAGAACCCAAGCGTGATACACACATACGCACGCACGCAAGAAGGAAAGAATTTTACTGTTCACTTTGTTTTTTACTAAGAGTGACAGGCGTGCAAATAGAAATTGTTCAAGTCCTTACTCCTACTAATTGACACCAGTGTAACAAAAACTCTGTTTGTACAACCAACAGTTCTTTTTTATCAAACTGATTGTACAAGCCTTTTTCAACAATTCGTAGGTAAAAGCTCTCATAATTTTCGAACTAGAAGACCGAACCAAATTCTTCGTTTATAACAGAAATTGTTTGAATACTGGGCATTGAAGAATTATTTGAAATCCTTAGAAGATTAAGCCAATTCTTCATTTACTTCAGAAAATATTTAAACACAAACCACTGAAGAATTATTTCAAACCCTTAGAGTACTAAACAATTCTTCAGTGGCTTAATTGATTGGCGTGTAACTACTAAACCCAACGTTCCAGGTTCAAATCACGACATTGACCGCTTAAAAAATGATAGACGGCATTTTTTACAAAAATACACCCTCGTTCGGATGAGAGGTAAATGTAGGTCCTGGTGTGTGTGTGTGTGTGTGTGTGTGTGCGTGTACATGCGTGTGCGCGTACGTAATTGCGTGCGTGTGTGCGTGCGTGCGTACGTGCGTGGGTACGTGCGTGCGTACGCGCGTTAAAAAACGATTCACAAAAGATCAATATGTTTGGAGAATTTTGTATTATTATTTAGGGATGTTACTCACATTTAAGCAATGTAGTTTTTTGTTCTTACCATCATATAAATCTGTCTAGTTTTTCCAATGGCAATGTTTATGGAGAACAGTTCTTATTATTGCGTAATTTTATGTTGTGCACGCTTCTCACGGTCGTGAAACGAACATGTTGTTTTCTTAAGCTTGAAAAATGTTAGGCGAGCATTTTTCTCAAAAATACACCCTGTTCGGATGAGAGGTAGAATGGAGGTCCCGTGTGTGAGTGTTGTCACACACGTTAAAAATCCCTACCTTGCTTGGAACAGCAAGAGTTCGACAAAATTCCAAATTTTCCAGGTAAAAAAAAACTCGCTTCTTGGCCAATGTAGTACCTTCGAGTGGAGCAATGAAAAATCACACGTAAGGCTGATATTTAGCTAGTCATTATAAGAAGACGTAAAAAACAAAAGAAATAATTTTTTTTCTGTGACGGGAAAAAATGGCATTTAATGTTTCTTGACAGGGTAACAAAATGTCACTTTTTATGAATTTACTTTTTTCCCCGGGAAAAAATGAGTACATCAGTTGGTGAAAAGATACACGCTGACGTAATGGGACGTACGGAAAATTCATCATTTATCAATAAACGCTATTGTGTTTGTTATAAAGACGAATTTTCAAAATACAGGGTACTCTATTTTATGAAACAGAAAAATGAGGTTGCTAGTTGTCTAAATGCCCATATAAATGAGGCAAAGGAGTATGGGCAGACTATTAAAGTATTCCGCATGGATGGTGGAGGTGAATTCGACAATCAGCAGGTTCGTCATATTCTTACTACAAATGGTATTTTATCTAAAATTACACCTCCTTATACACCTCAATTTAACGGTGTTGCAGAACAAGAAAACAGAACAATTGTTGAGCTTGCACGTTCGTTACAAAGAGCAAACATTTAACACCTTGTATAAGGACCGCAATTAACTTTAATCAATGCCAGTAAGCATATCTTTCAATGATGGAACACATATTCAGCAATTAAACTACTTTAAGAAGCGTTCCTAAATTTATAAACAAATATGTAACATAAAACCTAGTAAGTCTTCACGCAATTACGCATGGGAGAACGAAAGAATAATAAAGCGCTTTGATAAAAAACGCATTTGCAAAAATAAGTTTTAAATACGAGACATAAACAGAAACATGTGAATTTATATCACTCATGTTACATGAGTTATTTGTTCAATTACCCACAGCTTTATCTACACAAACAACAGCCATAAGTTAAATAAAAGTCCAGTAATACTAACAAAACTGGCGGTCAAAGATTGTGAAACAATAGAAATACGTAACTACAGAATAATTTCAACATAAATAAGCTTGTAAACTCCTAGCAATATCCCAAAACAACCATAGTTGGTTACAACACTTTGAAGGACGATTCTGATAGACCAATAAAAATTTAGATAGCGAAAACTCTATAACGCCCAGACTTGATAAGGAGGCTCTGTCTCAATTTGAACCACGTCGAGCTTGTATTACCAGTTACTCGAAAATTTACGCGTCAAAAATTTTAAACTAAATTATTAAATTTTGTGTGGTGTTGTATATTATTCAATGACAAATTACATTGAAAGATATATGAAAAAGTTTTCGCCGTTTGCTGAAAACGTGAGTAGAAATTTGTTAATTAATCTAAATCAAATGTTTATAATAATGTAGGGGTCTAAGTTAGGAGAGCTCTAAGTTAGGAGAGATCTAAGTTGGATCTAAGTGGTATCCAGAGAGATCTAAGTAGTATCTAAGATCGAGAAATCTAAGTCGTATCCAGAAAAATATAAAGTAAAGCACGAGGTGAATTTTGGAAACAAGGATAACAAAATTTTTGGTTCAAACTCACGTGAAGGAGCACAAAGCAGAGCATTGTTTTTCGATTGAAGATAATAACGAGGTGTTGATCCACAACACGCAATAGCAGACAAAAGAAGAAAAGGACTCGCCAAGAAATCACAGTTCAGGGCTAACTAGTATAAAGAATCATTTCAAATTTAAATTTCAACACTGAAAATATTTTCTAATTTCTAAGGAGTCAACAAAAATATTTAAAACGTAGAAATTTACGTAAAAAGAATAAAAGGTCTTGAACGTTCTAGATTTTGTTAGTAAAAGGTGTCGTTTTTAGTGACTTTAAATTAAAGAAAGGGAAATACAATTTTTGGGATAAATGATCTAAATAATATTGATTGATTGAAAGGTTTGTTTGTGAGATTACAAAATTTCCTTTTATTATACGAATATTGTTTGACTTCGTTTTATCAATCCAAACAGGTAAGATTTAAAGGGGTAAATTATTTGATCATCTTAACGTTGTGCACCGTGTGAATTAAACTGGGCTAGTCGTGGCATAATTAAAATTAGAATATTAGAAAAACAGAACGGTGGCGTTCAGAAGGAAATTGGACGTTTATTACATCGGCGTGCGGCGTTATCAATATTAATATATATATATATATATATATATATATATATATATATATATATAGAATGCTGTGAAACCTCTCATATCTGCAGGTACTGGCCCTTTCAAAAAAACATTCGAGCCCCACAGTTTGGGCGTCAAGAATGCTGTGAAACCTTTTGAATTACCTGGTCCGTCGTCTTTCTTCTGTTAATCGCCTCGGCTGCTCCTCTAGATAACTTACATCCTCAATCATAAAAGAAACAAACACATTCCTACCAAAAACATCAACGTTAACTCTATTTACATCAATATTCAGAATACATGAAAATTTCAAAATTAAAACTCAGCATAAATTTCAGTTTTAAAAAGAATTTCAAGATTAATTTTAGTATCATTTTACTGTGCATCCAAAATTAAAGTCCTTGTTGGATGCCTACTAATTAATATAACAATATAAGCAGACCGGAGTCTGAGTATAAAGGGAGCATCTACCACCCTTTACGTTAATTAACCAGGTTCGTCTAATTGAGCTCAAAGACATACCCAAATTTTCATCATATTCCTGAACATCAAAACAAAATACCCCTTTTTACTTAAACAAGCAAATTTTATCTTAAAATTAAACTTTTATGGTTAGAACAATTTCACTAATGTCCATTTAAAGTAAATCAATTATAAAGTCATTCAATACACACAAAAATGTCAAACAAAATAGTATAATTTACCTGAAGGTTACTGTCCTTGTAGCTTCAAAGTATCGTTTCTTTAGTTAATCACACCATTCAACAGGATTATATTTACGGCTTCTGATTCTCTATGCTTTTAAAATTTTCTCCATCACCATCCATTCAAAGTCGTTTCTGGGCCTTTCCGGAACTCATCTGTGTTTATCTGACCCTTGTTTCATGGATCCAGACACGTATTTGAACCATTTAATTATTAACACCCCCGAAAAATAGCAAAGAAATTCATGCTTCTGTCACCAATATACGCCAAAACTGCCTACTTTTGTGTATACATTCGTCGTTGTAAATTTTGCTAATTGATACAGTGAAACTAAATTTTATTACCTCGTATCTAAGTGCACTGAAGTACATTCATGTTAGCACATAAATAACAAGCTATTTTGAATCACTAAAATATACTAGCAAACTTTAAATCAAACTAAAATGCACGGTTTAACATCTTCAATCAAGTCGCGTATGTACGAGCTTTTAACGCATCGAATCGTCAAAAGTCTAAGAGAGCTTGTTTATCTTCATCTCGGTATATATAGCAAAAAGCCTGTCTGTCGGTCTGTTCCCCAAAACGGGTAATTCTAAAGAATTCCTCATTCTATGTTCCCAGTCTGTTGCTTGCACGTCGATTTTTACGAATTTTCACTCGCCCCATTCAAATCTCAGAAAATTTCCACACGGCACGCAAGCATGTCCGAGAAAAACTAATTGATTTTGTACAGAAATTGTTGTTCTACCTCTGATATTTGCATCCTATTTTTAACCAATTGTGACCCCGTGACGTTGCTTAAATCCCGCCTTCTACAATATGTGTCTTTGCTTGACGCATTTTCTCTTTCCTTCTCTACCGTGTTCTTATTGGTGCAACTTGATATTCTTTATTATCGATTATTTTAGTCCACATGGAGTGTGAAATAACCAGCTTTAGCAATTCTCGTAACTATTATGCGACGTTTTCCCAAGATTCTTTGAAACATTAATTATCTGCAAAATTTACGCCGAATGTGATATTTAAACTACGCAGGTGTTCAAAATAATATTAATTCTCAGAGCTTTATTCCGTGGTATTTTAATCTTGGGTTTTTACAAGTTTCTATAGGTATTATATGTTATTAACGGTTTAATTAACTCCAATTAAAATTGATTTCTATCCTTTTTATTTTTAGCGAATACAACTTAAATATTAATTATTATACGTACACTTTGTTTTACTACCGGTTACTTAAAATAGGGTTAATTAATATAAACTTTGTACGTAATTTCTCTTTGTTTAGGAATAATTACATTACACGCAGAGCTTTTCACTACTGCTTCGTCTTATAAATAATTTAAATTTCTTATTTTTACTGAAACAACCGAGTTTATTTATGCTTCATGGTTTTAATAACGCGTATTATTTAATGAAATTCCTTATACACGGTGATTAAAATCATTTGATGTGATTATTTAATTTTCTACCCTGGTCTAAATATGAGTAATATATATCAAGCATGTAATTATGTAAGCACCCTGTAAATAAAAATCAATCATTTATTTATTTAAAAGCTTCAATAATTGGATTGGAATTAAATTACAATTTATAGTGTAGGTTTAATTGGTAGACGTTAATATAAAACCTGGACAACAATTAAGATCGACGACAAAGTCGAAAATCGTGTACATTAATTGATAATAATATCAAAGCTTTGCAGTAGAAAAATCAATAATTTATGCAAGGTACGTTTATTTAATATAGCAAATGTTAAAAGCTTTCGTAGAATGCTATAAGCTTGAATATCGAAAACAAGTTTAAAAACGTCAAGTATCTCATGGAACAAACTTGGGGTAGATAAACATTTATAGAAAAGCAGTTTACGTTGAAAATAATTCTTGGTAGTTTGTACTAACGGATCATTCAAGCTAACAACAGCGCTTGACTAGTTCAAAACAATTCGATATAATCCTGAAACAGACTATATCTAATACATCACAAAGAAAGATGAAAGGTAGCAGGTGGCGATATAACAAACAGTTAAAGTAACGTAGCAGCAGAGAATAGTTAAAAATAAATAGGCGGGACGGAGATGCAACATGTTTGTGAACGTTATTGAGTTTTCAAGGCGCACGTGTAGGAAAGGAACATTAACCGTAGAGGACAAAGCAATAGTGAGACTATAAGAAGGATGGAAAATATGCGGTGGATAGAGATAGCAGTAGAGTGGAAATAAGGTCGAGTTTGTAAGTAAGAAGACAAGACTAGGTGATTATTAGAGCATGAGTGCAATAACAATATAGACGCGGACATAAGAGGTGTGTTTAGGATTCGTTAGAAGAAATAGTAGAGGGACGGTTTTACATGGACGACACAGACGGTTGACCAGTTTAATTAGTTTTTCGAAGTAATGTGCCGTTGGAGTGAGGAAATTCGTAGTTTTGAAATTTCGTTATGTTGTTTGTACGGGAGAATTTTCTGGAATCGTGTGGCGGTTGCTACAATTCAAGGAAAGCTGAGTGAAAATACGTCACAAAAGGGGGGTTTTAAACTTATATAAACCTTGCCGGAGGTGGCAAGGCTCTCTTATTTTTCGCTTATTTTCTTATTCGCTTCGCTTACATTGAGTACTGTTGAGAAGACGTCCTAGCTTAAAAACCGGGTGATAGTGCAGTCCGTCGAATGTATTTTTCAGTGTTATAAAAGCACAAGTAGGTGTAATTAAAGTAAACAAGCTGAACGTATTTGTATAAATAATTGTATCGAGTTATGCTGGATGTTACTGAGGTAAGCGATTGAATTACATCTTGAACGAGAGTGCTGGTTGGAGGTTAAGTGGAGTTTGGACTCTGGATGAGTAGCTGTTGGAAGGCATCCACAAATCGTTAGAAAATTGTATGAACGAGTCGAGATGAAATGGTTGTCCTAGTTAAAAAGCAGAAATCGGGTGTAGTCCAGGAACGTGAGCTTGGTGCACGTCATCTACAGAGGTGATGATTCCGAAGAACACTCCAGATAACGAATATTTTTATTGAACTGTTGTGCTGGTATTGATTTATAAAAACTATAAGTGATTTGAGTTACTTGGTGATAAATTTTATGAACTGAAAATTGATTAATATATGGAAAGACACTTTTTTATTTTAAATCTAAGGGTGTAAATACATGAATAATATTTTTATTTGATGTAAGGAGTGAACGGGTCTCTAGTGTAGTTTGATAATGCACTGCTTTATGCATACAGAATAAAAGGGGTTTATACTGAGCTCATCATAGACCTGGGAAAAGTAAATTTAGGGTTTTAAGATAGGCCCATCTACTTTTAAATAAAATGTTGAGGTATAAAGGAATATAAGTCACGAGTCTTTTAGATTAAACTAAAGTGTGAAATGTTTTACTGTAAATAAATTGTAAATAATGAGATTGTGTGAAGCAGAATTTATGTTCTATGAATAAAAGGGTGTATGTTTTTGTCAAAAGATTTTATTTTTGAATTTTTCTTTTTTTTATAGGAAGGTGTTGAGGGTGATGAGTAGCCGTGAAAGAGTAGCTTGGGAAAGCATAAATTGTTTTATTTAAGTAAAGATTCGAAGAGTTTGGTTTTGAGTTCAGCTAGGGTAAGTAGAAATCCAAAGTGAGGGGCACGATCTTAAAGGATCTATAGCATTAAATATAGCACCCAACGTTGGGGCTCGATTTTTAGGGCTTCTTTCCAGACAAAACTACAACAATATATATAAAACTTTCTTAAAGAATTCTAACGCGACTAAATGTTTATAAATTAAACAAATCCTCTTCAAAGAATTAGGATATCGGAGTGGTGATTATGCAAATAGGACAGAATTACATATTTATTAACCTAAAAATGGAATAAATTCGCATAAGAGATCAAGAGTGGTCGGTATAACATACCTTTGTGTAACTTCAATCAATTTATATCAACACTAGAAGGTAGGAATCGGAGAATAACAACCAATCCTAGTTATTATAAGATAGAAGCATAATATTTTATGTGGGTCACGCATAAACATTGTGACATCTGTATGTGAAATATTTGATACAAATGCTTGTAACTAACCTTATATATTGCAGATTGTATAACCTAAATAGGCGCCATTCCGCAACAGCTGTAAATAACAGCTCGCGCCCACATACATAACCTTCTAAAAGAATTATAAAGCGACAAATCCTTGTTTATTATCTATTCTATTAAGATAATACATAAAATGGTGTTCTGCAATTTGTAATGTGTCCTTATTATTCTCAATAAATAATACTAATAAATAATATCCCTAGTATGAAGCAATATTCTTGTTATTAAGGTAAAACATGGAAGCCTTAGGCTGGTTTGATTTTTGGGTACCGAAACGGAACATTCCGGTTTGGAATAAAAACGACAGTTAATTTATAACGATTGTCTATGTATAAACGATATGTTTCTGTCCGCCAATTAGTGTTGCCTATCCATGATTAAAATAAAAAAATACGATAAGTTAGTCGATAAGGCATTGTAATAATAATCTATTCCGCCCAATTCTGGCTTTTTACATACGAGGTACTACTACATCAGTCATTTTAGCCGATCATTAAGCCTCCAGGTACTAACCATTTGATATTTGTTATTAATTAGGGACATAACCGTTGATTACTTGGTAATGGCATAAACGAATGTATAACAAAGTATGTTTTGGAATTTAGATTGTTTGATCTTTGATCTCTTCAATTGGTGAGTAAAATAATTACAACAAATTACATATTTTTATCAATAATGATACACATGGTAAGTAACGGTAATTATTGTAAGACACCTAAACGACATAAGCAATAATCTATGAAGATTTATAATGTCATGAGTATCAATTTAATTATTATAAAACCTAATATGGGCAGCAAGAAGTGCTTGAGAAGTAACGAACGGCCTAGCAATTTGCAATTGTGGCGTGTTTTGAAAGTGTGCTACATTATTGTTTAGAATGGCGGCTCCTGCCGCATTCGCGAGTTGGAACACCAACTTAAAACAAAATTTTTAGAACAAAATAGTACACATAACTTAACTTATATAATGTGATGTTTTGGATTGTCTGGGGTCGCCTTGTTCAAGCATTGTTTCAACAAAGATAACATATATTTACAAGTTAAAATTACGAACTAATCATACATTAAAAGCATGACGCACAAAGAAAATATTTACAAACGTATTTGTGTGTGCAATTATTGCAAATGTCTTTTAACACAAAAAGCACTTTAATTTCTAAAGTTTCTGGCTATCTCCATGTTGAAGAATAAAATATTGCGGTTTCATGACGAATACCTGGATCTGGTGTTGTGTGGGGATGACGTCCATCGTTAAGCGGAATGCAGTGCGTCACCTAGCGACGGTGACGGGATAGTATTTCTATGTTTTGGTACCCAGCGGCTGGTAGGCGGATTTCTGGCATACGAGCGACACCCTTGGTTGGTACAAATTGAAACGAGCTGTTGGCGGGACGTTCCCAATCCTGACGTGCGTGTTGGCGTCACATGCTCTAGCAAGTGGTCCTAAAACCTTCGGAAGTGGAACGGATCCTAGCTGTGTTATGGCGGGCTACTGTGTCCTTAGTGTGGTTATAATGGGTTTACTTCATTTTACCCCGCTGCATTTGGGGATCACAACAAGAAAATCTGAGCAAAAACAGTTAGTGCATGAAGAGCTTGGTTACTTCCATCTTGCACTATTCTTAAGTTCTTTCCAATAAGTTTGGTGACTACTTAAAAAGACACAATTAAGAAGTAATTTGCTCTAGCGCTAGAAGCTCCTTTTATATTCCGGATTTGCTTGTATTGTACATTCGGACGGTTCTATTTTGTATTTCGAAGAATGTCGGACGAGTCCATTATTGTTGAGGTGTGTTTTATGCGTGAAGGCTAGTTATTTACAAGCTGCGTGATTATTGGTCAGTTAGTTAGGAGTGTGGTTGGTTGCATACTCCTACAATTAGCTAAACCACGCGCCCGTATGCCTTTCTAGTGACTGCGTTAGTCACGATAAAAAGTGATATATTTCTTTGGGGGTGTACTCTTCTATCGCTCCTTGTAACTCTCGTTGTAGGAGTACAAGTTGAGTTTTCCAACTCCTTGAATACGAATATTTGTGCGCTGCTATGCTTGGTACCTTGAACTGGTTGTAGTCATTGAAAGTGGTAACGTAATTGGTTTGCAAGTGTTTCAAGATGTGTTTTTAGTAGGCTTGCTCGATCTTGTAAAGCGAAGAGCTTCGCCAAATGTAAGTTCTACAGTGTAGCGTTTAGTTATCTCCGAGCATTTCTGATTCTAAGTAGGACTAAAGGTAAAACTTTTATGCATTTTAGTATCACGGCAGGTCAATGCCGTTTTCAGCTGTCGGTGAAATCGTTCCATCATGCCATTGGACTGCAGATGATATGCTGTTGTACAGATACTTGAGGATCCGAGCAGGGTTGCTAGTTGTTTGAATAGTTGTGATTAAAAAAATATGAACAACTTAACTGTACTAAAACACGTAAAAAGTAAGCTCGATGGAAGCTAAAATTTCGACAACAAAGTGGAGGTCCCGTGTTTCCTATGTAATACCAAATGTAAAGGGGACCATTGTTTACCATTGATAGGAATTGATTATTAAGGCCTAGTGCACACACAAACCAAAAATTAAAAAAAGCACGGCACAATTACCCGTTTAAAATACTTGTAAACCCTTCCCCAAATAGCAGGCAGTTTACGTACACTTTAAAATTCGATTTTTCAAAAAGTATAGGGGACCAGTATTTACCAATATTTTGAAAAAACCAACCGATAACATCGAGCGATGAGGAAAGAAAGCAAAACTAAAATTTAAGAAGATTGAACCGCATGTGGGGGACAGCGAACAAAAAAATGAAATAACAGTTCGAACGTAAAGGAAGGAAAACAAGTAGCAGCAGGCCGAGAAATGCGGGAATCGTAGGAACTTAGGCACTAACAATAAAAAAAATCGGAGTAAAAATTAACTAAAACAAACCCGGAGCAGAAGTTAATCAAAACCAAATCGAAGTAACCGTTAACTAAAACAAATCGTCGCCAAAGATACACGAAACAAAATCGGAGCAAGAAAATTAACTAAAGCAAACTCGCAGCCCCACGCCAAGGCATCCTGGTAAATATACCCTTATTTTGAACTTTAATTGTTTTATACACGGGTTTTGCACATACAGAAGAACCCGCATCTTCATAATTGTAATAAAAAGTGCTACGTACCTAGACATAGTCGGAAAAAAGTAAATACCAGACTAACTATCAAACGCGGAAAGTGGGGGATTCGCCTACATACCAAAAAAAAAGAAAACACATCGCCCACGACTATCTATTAACAATGAAAATTAATTAAATTTTCTTGATTCACATGTACAAAGAAAAGTATTGAATTTAAGTTATATTGTAAAGAACAATTTTATAAAGAATCCACGAAGTGCGCATTTCGTAGCTAACAGGTAATACAAATCATTAAAAAAAGGTAATGCTTAGATTTTCTCAATAGCAAGTGTGTTAAATTAAAGAATTCAATATAGGTTTTCTCAATAGCACATGTGTTAAATTAAAATATTAAACGTAGGTTTTCTCCATAGCAAGTGGGTTAAATTAAAGTATTAAATGCAGACCAAGGTATAGTAAGAATTAAAGAAAGATAACCAGAAGCACTAACGAAGCTGGCTTCTAAACATGGACGGTGAACTGGTTTCACAAGATCAACCGCTGATAAATAAAGATCCTCGATGTACGTAAAAGAAAGCGTGTCACATACCTCTATGCGTCGGGATGCGTATTTTGCAAGCAACCGGGGGTGAGTCTTAACATCAATGCCATGGTCGTCAGGGTTTATTCACCATGCCATCGTAATTACAGCAGTGATCTAAAAACAAAAGCCAGCTGGTCCATGTCAACGAACAGGTGGGCCTACACAAAGAAAGAACCCATTTGACCTCTAGCTAAAAAAATCGAATACACGCAAAACACCTAGTTGTTGAACAGAAAAACGTGCATCGCTTTTGCAATACGGTGAAGAATAAATATAGAAAATGGTTCGATGTACAAGCTGTAGAATCAAATTCAGCAACGGTTCAAACAACACCTAGTCAAACTGCAAATCCAAGCTTATCGAAGCGCGGTAAAACTGGAAAACCAGGCCTTTATCGGATAGTGCGCGACCTGATTTCAATAAGTCATTACATTGTAACAATAGAGAAAACCATTATACGGCGGTCGTAAAGTATATCAAGATAACGGGTACCTAAAAACGGGATGTCAACTATTTAATTGTAGCATAAACTTGTCGTTTCGAAATAAATAAGTTCAAATTGAAAATTTGTAGCAAGCGTATTTGTAAACAGCATGTTGTCAAAAAATTTAAGAGATTACGGGAAACCTAAAAGGCATAGACTATTTAATCTATCGAATAAATTTTCGTTTTAAAAGAAAAAGGGATATGAGGAATATATTCGAGAGCGTGTTTATTATTAATTATGTTGAAAATAAACGTAACAAACTGTTGTTTTCTTGTTAAATTTGTAACTTTACTTTTTAATTGGGGGATATGGGTTGGTACGCTATAATTACATAAGAATTTTAGATATGTAGCTTTAAGTTTACTGTGGGAATTACTAGCGGCTGTTTCTAGTGTTGAGTTTGGGTTTTTTTTTTGCTGTTGTTATTTAAAAGGGGTAACGACCTAAAAACTGCGGCTTGCCATTTTTGACGTACTTTTGTTGTTCTGCCGAACGGAGGTATATTGGTGTTATTGAATTTTTTATTGGGGATTTGGGGAATACTGTGCTTTGTATATATTTTGTTGTAATTAGAAGTTGTATGATTATTTTTATGACTGTGTAATTTTTTTTTATTTCAGGCGTTTCTTTAGTTTTTGTAGGTACTCTACCCCACCCACTCGCCGACTGAGCCCGGTCAGTTTCTTTCTTCTTTGTTCTTTTTTTCTTTCTTTTTTGGCTACGTCTAGGTACGTAGCAAATCGAATTTCAAAGTGTACGTAAACTGCCTGCTATTTGGAGAGGCATTTACAAGTATTTTAAACGGGTAATAGTGCCGTGCCTTTTTTAATTTTTGGTTTGTGTATGCACTAGGCCCTAATAATGAATTCCTATCAATGGCTAACAATGGTCCCCTATACTTTTTAAAAAATCGAATTTCAAAGTGTACGTAAACTGCCTGCTATTTGGAGAGGCATTTACAAGTATTTTAAACGGGTAATAGTGCCGTGCCTTTTTTAATTTTTAGTTTGTGTATGCACTAGGCCCTAATAATGAATTCCTATCAATGGCAAACAATGGTCCCCTATACTTTTTAAAAAATCGAATTTCAAAGTGTACGTAAACTGCCTGCTATTTGGAAAAGCGTTTACAAGTATTTTAAACGGGTAATAATGTCGTGCCTTTTTCAATTTTTGGTTTGTGTGTGCACTAAACCCTAATAATCAATTCCTATCAATGGCAAACAATGGTCCCCTATACTTTTTGAAAATCGAATTTCAATGTACGTAAACTACCTGCTATTTGGAGAAGCGTTTACAAGTATTTTAACCCTTTAGTGCCCGACGGTACTTTTAGTTGCCAACGAATATTTGACAAACGTAATAATTAATTCAAAACCTTGCAGCTAAAATACCTGACGGTATTGACGAGTCAGATTGATTGCGCATGACGGCAAAGTGAATTTTGTGTTTGTTTACTGTTAGTTGGTCAACAGGTGCTTTTTATGTTTCACAGTGCTCCTTGGATAAACGAATTTCGAGCTAAATTCGAAACAATTTAGTATTTGGCAGGTTAGTAGTTGTGTATAATGATTAGTTTAGATGTTTTACGCGCTGTTTTACGCAATAGTCATGAATATAATATAAGTCTAGACTCTTTGTTTCAGAGGTCTGAAAAATACCGCCAGGAATAAACACACAATATCTCATAAAACAACCAAATGGAATTATAAAAGGCCGCTAACTGAGGCAGAGCTGCAGAAGATTGCAGATGAAATTTTATTTGAGGATTTGCCTTTAGATAATGGTGTCCTAACAGACATAGAAGACGATGATGATGACAATGTGAAAATTTTTTTTGAAAATGAGGTGCCTCCTTCTCATCTAATTGAAGTCGAACCTTGTACTTCGACGTCATGTACCAATGATAATCAAACAGAAGCAGAAAGTAATTTAGTAAATGATCTGATAGAAAATAATCAACCATAGACATCATATAAAGAAGATGATGACACACGCCGCTCTTATAGATTGGAATCAAAATTGTTTACACCAAATGATGATGAAATTGAAACGGACATATGCACTAATAAGAGCCGGAGTAAAAGTAAGGGTAAAAGTGCAAAACAAACAAGTAAAGAAGACTTACGTAAATGGAAAAAGGAGCATAGGGCGGAATTCATGCCCAAATACAACTTATCTTGCGGTCCGGTAGAAGAAGAGTTTAGTAATTGCTTTAGCCCTACTGACGTTTATTTGCATTTACTGGGGGATGTAATCGACACTTTAGTTTTCCAGAGTAACCTATATGCAACGCAAAATAACAAAAATCTAGGCCTGACCAAAGAGGAATTGCTCTCTTTTATAGGGATAAATTTTTTGATTGCATATCATAGATTGCCAGCGTGGAAACACTATTGGATCGGCAGCTCTGATCTAGGTTTATCAATAATAACCAATGTATGCCGCGAAATAGATTTGAAGATAACTTAAGATTTCTTCACTGTAACGACAACAGTCTTCTTCCACGTGACAATAAAGATAAAATCTATAAACTAAGACCAATGGCAATAACATTGAACCAAAATTTCCGGAAATTCTATCGGACAAAACGGAGAGTCAGTATTGACAAAAGCATGGTTTTGTTCAAAGGACGTAGTACTCTGAAACAATATAACGCTAAAAAACCAATAAAAAAGGGCTACAAAATTTGGTGCCAAGCAGATCAAAATGCTTACGTTTCCGACTTTGAAGTATATCAAGGAAAAAATGAAGAGATTCAACAAGAGTTTCAAGATTTTGGCCTGGTTGAACGTGTAGTACTATCTCTAACAAAACTTGATTGGGATAAAAATAAAATTGTCTATGCTGACAATTATTTTCTATCCATTTCCCTGTTAGAACAACTTCGGCTGAAGAAAGATTTAGCTTGTGGTACAATTCAACAGAAGAGAATAGGGTTTCCAAAAACTATGGTCGAAGGCAAGGAATTGAAAAGAGGTGATTCTGATTTTCGAGTATCCTCCACAGATGTACGTGTTTTCAAATGGATGGACAACCGTGCGGTGCATTTTGCATCTAACTTTCACGATAAAAAGGAAGTCACAGTGAAAAGAACGCAAAAAGATGATTCACGCACAGATATCAAATGCCCGTCTATAGTTGCCGATTATAACAAGCATATGGGGGGAGTGGACAGAGCAGATCAGCTGAGAGGTACGTATGGTATGAACCGAAGGTCGAGAAAATGGTGGCACCGTCTTTTTTGGGGCTTCCTTGATATAGTTTTTATCAATGCCAACATTATTTATAATATGCTTTATGAAAAGATGTCAACATTTGAATTTAGAAGAGCAAGTGTCTTGACGTTTATTGCACAATCCTCCAAAAAACAAAAGGGTTCTCTGCTACCCTCGATTCCAAAACGTCGAAAATATAATTATAGTGTTCATTAAGATATTCGATTTGGAAATCGTGGATCACATTGGGTTATTTTTGTAAAATCTAAAGGACGATGCGAAATGTGCAGTAGCAAGTGTACCCAGTCGAGACCACATTCCAAATGTTCTACCTGTGGAGTGTTTTTGTGCTGCAATTCGCAGAAAATTTGTTTCGCTGAATACCGCGAAATGTAATATCTTTGTCACTTTATTTTCTGTTGTTCTGTAACAAAATAATTGATAAGCTTTTTTGACGTATTTAGTTTCCGATAATTATTGTTTTAAGATTATGATAACTGTTAATTCCTGACGGTACTTCTGGGTCTATTTTTTTCAAAATTCTTAAAAAACAGGAAAAATTTCAAAAAAAATTCAGTACTCCTTTTATACCCCCCTTAACCAATTTCTAGAAAAAAAACATTCAAAAATTATTATTTTCTATGTTTGGGCACTAAAGGGTTAAACGGGTAATAGTGCCGTGCCTTTTCAATTTTTTGGTTTGTGTATGCACTAGGCCCTAGTAATCAATTCCTATCAATAGCAAGCAATGGTCCCCTATATGTTTTAAAAAATCAAATTTTAAAGTGTACGTAAACTACAGCTATTTGGAAAAGCGTTTACAAGTATTTTAAACGGGTAATAGTGCCGTGCCTTTTGAATTTTTTCTTTTGTGTGTGCACTAGGCCCTAATAATCAATTCGTATTAATGGCAAACAATGATTTTCTATACTTTTTGAAAAATCGAATTTCAAAGTGTACATAAACTACCTGATACTTGGAGAAGGGTTTACAAGTATTTTAAAGGGGTAACAGTGCCGTGCCTTTTTTAATTTTTGGTTTTTGTGTGCTCTAGGCCCTAATAATCAATTTCTATCAATGGCAAACAATTGTCCCCTATACTTTTTGAAAAATCGAATTTCAAAGTGTACGTAAACTACCTGCTATTTGGAGAAGCATTTACAAGTATTTTAAACGAGTAATAGTGCCGTGCCTTTTTGAATTTTTGGTTTGTGTATGCACTAGGCCCTAATGATCAAATCCTATCAATGGCATATAATGGTCCCTTATACGTTTTGAAAAATCGAATTTTAAAGTGTAGGTAAACTACCTGCTATTTGGAGAAGGGTTTACAAGTATTTTAAACGAGTAATAGTGCCGTGCCTTTTTTAATTTTTGTATTGTGTATACACTAGCTCCTAATAATGAATTCCTATGAATGGCAAACAATGGTTCCCTATACTTTTTGAAAAATCGAATTTCAAAGTGTAAGTAAGCTATTGCTATTTGGAAAAGCGTTTACAAGTATTTTAAACGGGTAATAGTGCCGTGGCTATTACAATTTTTTGGTTTGTGTATGCACTAGGCCCTAATAATCAATTCCTATCAATGGCAAACAATGGTCCCCTTTACATTTGGTGTTACATAAAAAACACGGGACCTCCACGTGGTTGTCGAAATTTCAGCTTCCATTGAACTTACTTTTTACGCGTTTTAGTAATGTTAAGTTCTTCAAATTTTTCTTTGTTTAGGTAGAGAAGGTATTGATAAGCTATTAATTATCGTTCAATATAGTTCTCCGTGCTTTTTCAACTATTATAAATACAAGAACGCACAAGGTGGTGGTATTGGAGCAGCTTTATAATAATTTTATAACGTTTTTGACTACTTTGACATCTCCAGTTGACCATTTTATTGTGGGCAATACTGTAGCAAACAACTCCCATAAATATCAATCAATGGTCCCCTATACTTTTCGTAAAATTAAATAAAATCGAAAATTACTATTGATTCCAACTCACTTTTGCATGTATTATCGTATGTAGGGTTCGGTTTGACGCACCGGAATTGGTTGCTGAGAGAGTTCGTTGCTAAGTTCATACGTATGAATTATTTAGTGCATATTTCATCTTCTTCAAGTACACTTTTAAAATTCATTGCCACTATCTGAATACAAAAATTGTAACCACTCTTATAAATTTTTAGATTATTACATTCAACATCGGATTCTGTTTTTAAATACCTGGTGACTAAAAGTTTGTAAAATTTGTAAAAATCGTTGACGTCATCAAAATTAAGATGTAGTTATACGACCACAGACTAACTATCATACAGAAATTATGATTTCCAAGAATGTATAGTTACATAAACTATATTCAGAGCTCATCAAATGACTCCGATTTCGTTAATTCGCTCATTAAGCACAATCCAGTCAAGCAAATGTCTATTTGCTCCAGACCCACAATATATCTAAGAATATAATTATCCACAATAAGGTTACATAGACGACTACTTTGTATCTTAAATGGATATAAAAATTGAAAAAAAGAAGTAAGGAATTTGGAATCCTGTATAATAAAATTACAAATTCTACATTCACTTGTGATAGGATCTACAAAATTTAGAATGATGCGGGGTAAATGTTTAAGAGATTCTAAAGATTTTGCTAATGAGATCAATAAAATGTTTTGCTAACATGAATAAAAAACTTGCTCGAACAATATAAAACAGGTGTTGTAAGAGTATAGCTCTATACCTAGTTGTTTCATGTATATATTAATTACTACCTAACAATTCCAAAAAAGTTCGACAGAAAAGAGAATTGCGAATTGTTATTCTAATATTCATACAAAATTCGGATTTTGCAAAACGGATCCAGTCCACAAATTAGCAGTAATGAGCGAAATCAGTATTTAGGTTTTTGTTTTACTCCAAATTTCCATATACCTTGACAGTAATCATTGATTTGATTTATTTCTTCCTTATACAGGAAAGTTGCCCAGGATTAAAATTATTGATATTTTGGTGGCTGCACTTATCGACGAAAATAATAAAAAAAAATGATACGTAAGTTTGCAAAATGCAACTTCAGTAATGCCACTATCGATCTATCTGTGACCAGAATAATATATCAGAAAGCAAACGAAGGCTTGAATAAACTGCTACCTACAATGACTAGCCGGAAGAAAACGTAAATTTACCAGGCTAAATACCAATACGGAGAGGGGAGAGCTTCCTAGCAACACAAAAATAATACATCACCAAGGATTTTCTATTTACAATAAAATACACAAATACAGAAATTTCTATTGAAACAGCAAAACAAAATTAAACAAGGTTACTATTTAATGAACCAATTTTACTCTATTGACAAATTCACTAATTGTTCCACAAAGAGCGCAATTCGTAGCTAACATGCAATAAATCTAATCAGTACCAAAAAGAATAACGCTGATACTTTCGTATAAGCGGATGGGTTAATAAAAAAAAAAATTAAATTTAGAAACCTTTCTAGTAAGGATTTTACCATACGAAGAATTTGTTGATACTTTCGTATAAGCATATGGGTTAAGTACAAAAAGCAAAAGCATTAAAGTTCGAAACTTTTCTAGTAAGGATTTTACCAGAACAAACATTAGCGTATCTAATTTCAAACTAGGTTTATCCCTGGGTATGTCAGAAAAGGAAAACAAGTCATATACATGTGTCAGGATACTTATCTTGCCACCCCTCGAAAACAAATTTACACAGCATCGGCGCAGTAGTCAGCAACAACCATGCTATTACCGTAATTGCAACGGCGGTCTACATGCGAGAGCAGTTGATCTACATCACGGAATAATCGGGCTACGTAACAAGCAATTTAGCCTCCAGCTAAGAGCTAAAAAAGGAAAATCTTACTAATATTAACAACTCAGAAGCGCTTACCGATACACACCAAATCTACACATTTGATAGAGGAGAAACGTGCATCGCTCTTAGAGTAACTGAACGAGTAGCTTTTACAAGTGCATCAACGCACAAGCTAAAGATCAAAGTTTAAAAGGAGTTCAAAATAACACAAAACTCAAAAATCAAACATCCGCGTTATCAAAACGCGATTGAAACTGGAAAACACGGTTTTACCAGAGAATAGTAGGATATATTATTTTGACAAATCTTTAGATGGAAAACGTACTAGAACGTAATTATACGTTATCGGAAGGTATAACGCGCTCACGGATACCTAAACAGGATCTTGACTAATTAATTGTAGCATAAACTTGTCATTTCAAAACAGCTAGATTTACGTTGAGAAATTCTTAGAAAGAGTATTTATTATTAATTATGCGGAAGAATTTAACAATAGAGATGAAATTTATACGAACGGATAATGAATTAACAAGCGATGAGTTAAAAATTATGGTTAAGCAAGCTTATCTGAACAGGTACAATATATCGGGTATTGTTGGCGAATTTAATCCTAAAAAAGGAATTTATGTAAATAACATAACCAATAATTGCCGAAAATAAACGTAACAAATCCCCCCCCCCCGCCCAGCAACATTCAAAGGTTGGGGTAGGGAAGCAAAAGTACGGGAGTACCAAACAAAAAATCCAAACAAACAAAAAGAAAATTTCGTTTAAAACTAAAAGAAAACTCGTTACGAAAACAAAAAAACCAAAAAAAAGAACCATCCAACAAAACGCAAAAAAAAACTTTTATTCGGCTCGAAGAACCAATAATACAAAAGGAGAAAGAAGAAGAAGAGAAAAAAGAAGGGAGGACTGATAATAAGTAATCAAGGAGGACTAAGGTGGAATGGCCTCAGCACTGCGGAGTCGTCAACGGACGGATGTTTCTCAAAAGTAAGTTTATCAACCTCCAAAGAAGAAAAGGAATGAGGAAGAAAACCAACAGTGCCAACCAAGACAGAACCCAAAGGTCAAGCTTCAAGGATGTAAAAAAACAACAAGGAAGAACGAGAGGAAGAGAGGAGGAACGCTGGTAAAAGAAACGATGTACAATCAACTGTGGTAACCAAGAATCGTAACTGAGGAACCAAGGAAAAGAATAGCTAATTAGTCCTAGAGTCGACTAAGTCGTGGCTTCCTAAGAAAGAAAACGGACTAGAAAGCACCTATCACAGGAGCGGATGGACGAAACACAATCGGACCAGGAACCGACAGCAAAGAAGACCAGCAAAAGGATAGGGAAAAGAAAGTGAAACGAAAGGAACGACAAAAAAAAAGCAAAAAAGAATAACACCAACACCAAACATAAAACAAAAAATCTAAGAATCTCACAAAAGAAAATAAAACAGAATCCCAGTGTAGTTATGTATGAGTAGGTGTGTGCGTGTGCGTGCGTGTGTGTGTGTGTGTGGGTGGGTAAGAAGTGTATGTGTATGTGTTATGCGTGAATGAAGTGTGCGTATGTGTATGTGTTAGACCGCTGTAGTCGCCTCTTACGACAGGCAGGTCGTACCATGGGACTATTCTATTCCCGGACCAACATGGGTGAAAGAAAAAGCCAGCAAACAAAAGAAAACCTAGCAAAACAGGCAAGTAAAGCGAAATCGTAACGGCCAAAAATCAAAACCTAAGGAAAGCAAAGTCGGTATAAGAAACGGGCGCGAGAACTGGATATTGAGCGTAAGACGTTTGCGCCGCCAGAAGGAGAAGGAAACGAGATCAAAGACATTAGGACTTCGCCGACATACATCTTCCTGTTTGGAAGGAGCATAGACCAATTTGTGCTTCTTAGGGGCAGTTCTCTGCCAAACAGAACAGCAGAGGATGTAGCGATATAGGAGGTGGCGAGGGTGGTTTAGGAAACTCGAAACGAGTTAAGGAAGAAAGTTATTTGTTGTTAGGGTTAAAGGTAAGAAAGTCAACGGTAGAAAAGAAAACATCATGGGTTGTCAGAATGCCTACGGTTAAAAGAGGAAAAGTATTGGCTGCACGAGAATCAACCTTACGAAGAGAAACACAAGGGGAGCACACTTCAGTTACGTTAACCAGAGGGACCGAAGTAGATAAAATTTCAACGACGTTGCATAAAGGACTAGAAGTATCACAGGTAGGACAGAAAACAGCACTGGCTGTAGGAATATTAACCTTAAGAAAAGGAGCAGAATCCACTAACACTTCAGTAACATTACATAAAGAAACTGATTCTTTAACAATAGTAGATAACAAAACAGGATCATGTAAAACTTTGACGACAACAGCAACGGGCATCGCAGCTACGGGTTCCCTAATTTCAACAGGACCTTTTCTATCCATAATACAAATTATCGTTACTTCAGCGACATGTGTGCTTGCAGACACGACGAAAAAATCTTGGGTGAAATCGTTTAAGAAAGCGGGAACAAATTCTTGAGAAGCTACCTGCAAGTCACTTATTTTGAACTATGAGTTGCAACGGTGGTGGAGACACAGTCTGGGGTGAGCAGTAAGGCGAGCAGAAGAAGAAGTAGAATAGGACGTAGAACTAGAGACGGAAGAAATTTTGTTCAAAGCTATATATGCCGGAGAATGGTTTGTTTTGACAGTAGGAGCAGAATGACCTGGATGAGATACAGAAGAGAACGTAGAATTAGAAGCAAAAGAAGTCTGGCTTCTTGAAGTATTACTTGAAGACCTATTGATGTTATAATGACAATTTGGACAGTTGCGGGGAGAAACTCCTTTATATCCGGAACCATGGTAATGAAGTACTTGAGGACGAGTACAACGTATCGAAACATGACCAGGTTTGTCGCACTTAAAGCAGATTACCTGACAAGTAGACGTAGAACTAAGAGGAAGAACAGTAGAACGTTCGAAAGAAGTATCGGATCTACCCGTAGGCATAGAAAAAATCTTAACATCTCGGTCAAGTGAAGCAAAAGTATTTTCCCCGGTAGTAGCAAACTTATAAGCAAAATCCGGGGGTTCAAAATGTTGAATCAGTAAATGGGACAACGACTTCCAGTCAAAAAATCTATGCCGGTAACCACGATACCAAATTAACGCTTTAGCCTCGAACAAGTCCACTGAAGACTCAAATAACTGCAATTCTGACACATGGTAAGTTCGTCGGAGTTTTTCGACCCGTCTCAAAAGATCATGTACAGTAAGAGTGTTCAGGACACCAGAAAATTTCAAGTTCCACTCCCACGCAGGAAGACCTGGGTAGGAAGCCGAAAAAGAAGTCATTTTGAATACGAACAAGAAAGAAATTGGTAGAAAGTAACTAAATTCAGGCTAACCGTAACTTGATAGAAGCCAAAAGTAAATTATTGCGAATACAGGGCAATCTAAAACATATCCGACGAATTAACTTTAGGAACACCAATGGAAGCCAAACAACAAAATAGAAATTAGAATAGGGCTGTAGAATAAAAGAAAAATCGGAGAAAGAAACCAACTCTAGACTTGACGGGTAGAACAAAATGTACCGAAAGGGCAGGAACAAAAAGAACAATCTTGAGCGCCAGCATTTTCAATGGACTAAGAGTATTGGCGAAAACACAAGTCCAATAATCTGAAATTAACCAACCGATAATATTGAGCGATTAGGAAAAAAAACAAAACTAAAATTTAAGAGGATCGAACCCGCACCAGAAATAAAGAAAAGAAATAAATAAAAGTTCAAGCGTATGGGAAGAAAACATAAGTAATATCAGGCCAAGAAGCAAAACAAAAATTGGGGCAGAAATTAAGCGACACAAAATCGGAGCGAACGCTAACCAAAACCAAAATCGAAGCAAAAGGTAAGCCAACGTTACACAAAACAAAATTGGAACAAAAAAAATTAACTAAAACAAACTCGCCGCCCCACGCCAGAGCGTCAGAAATTATGCTATGTACAATGACGTAGCCGGAAGAAAACGTAAATTTACCAGGCTCACACCAATGCGGAGAGGGGAGGGGTTCCTAGCAATACAAAAATAATACATCGCCAACGATTTTCTATTTACAATAAAAAAACACAAATATAGAAATTTATATCGGAACAGCAAAACAAAATTAACTAAGATTACTATTTAATAAAACAATTTTACTCTACGGACAAATTCACTAATTGTTCCACGAAGTGCGCAATTCGTAGCTAATATGCAATAAATCTAATCAGTACCAAAAACGAATAACGCTGATACTTTCGTATAGGCGTATGGGTTAAGTACAAAAAGCAAAAGCATTAAAGTTCGAAACTTTTCTAGTAAGGATTTTACCAGAACAAAGATTACGTATCTAATTTCAAATTTGGTTTATCCCTGGGTATGTTAGAAAAGAAAAACAAGTCACATACATATGTCGGGATACTCATCTCGTCAACCCTCCAAAGCGAATTGACACAGCATCGGCGCGGTAGTCAGCAACAACCATGCTACTACCGTAATTGCAACGGCGGCCTACATACAAGAGCAGTTGATCTACATCAAGGAATAATTGGGCTACGCAACAAGCACTTCAGCTTCCAGCTAAGAGCTAAAAAAGGAAAATCTTACTAATATTAACAACTCAGGAGCGCTTACCGATACACACTAAATCTACACATTTGATAGAGGAGAAACGTGCATCGCTCTTAGAGTAACAGAACGAGTAGCTTTTACAAGTGCATTAACGCACAAGTTAAAGGATCAAAGTTTAAAAAGAGTTCAAAATAACACAAACTCGAAAAGCAAACATCCGCGTTATCGAAACGCGATTGAAACTGGAAAACACAGTTTTACCGGAGAATAGTAGGATATATTATTTCGACAAACCTTTAGATGAGAAACCCACTAAAACGCAATTATACGTTATCGGAAGGTATAACGCGCTCACGGATACCTAAACTGGATCTTGACTAGTTAATTGTAGCATAAACTTGTCGTTTCAAAACAACTAGATTTACGTTGAGAAATTCTTAGAAAGAGTATTTATTATTAATAATGCGGAAGGATTTAACAATAGCCATGGAATTTATACGAACGGATAATGAATTAACAAGGGATTTGAGTTGAAAATTATGGTAAAGCGAGTTTATCTAAACAGGTACAATATATCGCGTATTGTTGGCGAATTTAATCCTAAAAAAGAATTTAAGTAAATAACATTACCAATTATTGCCGAAAATGAACGTAACAACTCAAAAGATGATTGGCAGGACCTGCAGTGTGAGATCCTTGATTGAAAAGGTACAAGACTTTGCATTTAAAAATTGCAATAACAAATCTCGATAATGTTATTTGCACATTCTGGGTTGTAGCAGATTAATTCAGAGCAATTGGGTAGGGTACAATTTAGCATTAAAGGATTTTGCAGTTCAGTTCTAATTGCAGCTTCGATTATAATAATAGTTCTGATCAGCTTCAATCACGATGTTAATTCGCAAGTTAAGTTCCGATTAAAACTTTGAAAGTCGTGATGTGATATAAATTAGTAGTACATATAAAGTACTCTATGTAAACTAGATTATTGTAGATATCGATATAAATTTATGGTAGTGATAATTTAAATTAAAGTAAATTAATCGTAAGGCATCCATATAAATTAATTGGGAAGATTATCATCGTAGTGTTAAGAAGATAATACTGGTACTTTTAGCGATTAGTTTGGAAAGCAAATTATTGTGAAAACATTTAGAAATTTTATTGTAATTGCAAGTTGTTAAGAAAGCTTGTAACAAGCTTGAAAATAAAGAATGCGAATCGACGTCAAAACACAGAGTAAAGCAGCGCACATTTGATGGAAAGTCATCTTGCCTCACGTATTTTAAACACCTCGAAGCTACCGCAAGAGCTAATGACCTGAATGATAGTGAAAGGGCAACCACATTGATTGTTGCAAGGTGAACCCTCGAACGTCCTGCAGACCATACCAAACCACGACCAAAGAAGCTACGGGACCTTCACATCAAAGCAGGAAATAAGATAAGGCGACTTTCATTTACAAGTATACCACGCTCAAGTGCAGAACTGCTACCAATAGGCTAACAAAAATTTGCAAGAGTTTGAAACATGTACTGCTCGCCTGGTGAGACAAGCCTACCCAACAGCACCGGACAGTTCTCTAAAGTTGGTGGCAGTGCAGACTTTCATTAGTGATATACGTGATGATGAAATCGAGCAAGCTCTACGACTGTCCCGATCAACCAAAAAATATAATAATTGTACTATGGCGAGTAGTCTAAGTAGACAACAATGCAAAAGCTGTAATACTCAGACTGACTGCCGGGCCTTGAGCTCCCGGGCTTTTTATAATAACCTGCCCCTCACACGGCTGTGGGAACTTGCCGATCTCATGTCTGCTTTACACTTTGTTACAATGTAACAATCTTATTTCTAAGTAATTGCGGTATGTTGACCGCCTGTGACCTGCCACCTGCAGTATCACTGCCCTCTTGGATGCAAAGTTGCATGTCCGTTCTCATGAACTGTCGATAACCTCTCTCTCTCTCTCTCTCTCTCTATATATATATATATATATATATATATATATATATATAGATAATTGGGGGATACATAACTCACGTAGCAATCAACAATTTTCATAGCAGGTGCCGTACTATTTGGAGAGTAGCCATACACCAAAATCTAGATCTACATCTAGCATATTTTGTACCACTCTCCAGTCCAACCTATCGAGCCCACAACCGATCTTGTTTCCAAATTTGATCATCTAGTCCTTGACGTCCACTAACGCTTTCTACATATACTGGTAATTCTATTTACCAGAAGATCGTTGCTTAGTCACCAGGTAGTAGATGCCACGATGTCGGTCGTTTAGCCATATGGCTGGTTGTAGGCGAAGTTGATCCAGACTATCAAATTTATTTTCAAACACCCGAGCAAGCCTTCGAAACATATCAAGGTCTGTTGCTACGCAATGTGCCAGGAAATATTACAAAAGCACATCCAATAAGTCGCCTCGAATCTTTCTGGTGACCCCAAATCTAGCTTTGCCTATGGCGTTATACAGAGACAAGAAACAATCATAGCTCGGCCCACACCTTCTTGAATCCTTACTAGTGTAACTAATTGTTTATCTCACTGTTTGCCTTTCTTTGCATTACCGGCATCATCACCATCGTAGGATGCCAACCGGTCAAAGTATGGACTCTTCTAATGTATGTAGCTTTGGCGACAGTCACACTTCCGTCTGGGATATTATAACTAGACGCGGTCGCCCTCTTCCAGACTACTGCGCCTTGATGGCATATCTAGTCTTCATCCGAACACTAGAAATCTGGATATTTTTCCTAATGTCATCATGGATGTCATGCATCTCGCCCACGGGTTTACATCCAAATTCAAGGTCACATTTCTGCAGAGTTTACTTAACGGCAATATGTTCATCAGAAGTCGTATTATGTGCATGTCCTAAAACCTCAGACACCAGTCTTTTAGGATCTACCACCTAAAGTGTACTCACGGATCCATCTCAATTCCCCAAGGACCGCACCAACATCCCATTATCTACCTTCAAGAAATCCTATTGAACGCAGTAGGATTTTAAACATAGAATCGACACAGGAGATGTCCGACCAATAAGAAGACTCCCATTGGCCGAACGCGAACAGGTCGGGAAAATAATAGAGATATGGAGGGAAAGGAGTGATCGAGCATTCTGACAGCCGTTAGGCATTGCCTGTTGTGCTTGTTAGAAAGAAGGACGAGTCAGCAAGATTTTGTGTGGACGATTGAATGTCGTGACCAAAAAGAATAGTTATGCACTTTTCAGGATCGACGACACCCTAGATACACTTTCTGGGTCGCGATGGTTCTCAACCTTGGATTTAGAGTGACTAATGACAAGCTGTATATAAAAGCCAAACATCGGGAAAAGGCTACCTTCACTATTAGTACTGTTATAGCAATTTACGGTTATGTCATTTGGGCTGTGCAACGCTACTGCCACCGTCGAGCGTTTAATGGATAACATCTTGCGTGGGCTATCGTGGAAAAAGTGTGTATATTTGAATGACGTAATCGTGATTTGGACATTTAGAAGAGTGTTTCAAAGAATCAAAAAAGCCAATCTGAAGCAAAGTTCAAGGAAGTGTCACTTGCTATACGAAAAGAAAACATACCTAGCGCTGATAGTTTCACGTAACGGAGTCAGGCCTGATCTGGAAAAGATTAAAGCAGTACAAGAGCGGTCGACGTCAAAAGACGAACATCAGTTACGCAGCTTTCTGCGGTTTGCGAATATTGTCAGGCCCACGACTAAACTGACTGAGCATGATTACGTTTGGGATGAAAACTGTCAAAATGTGTTCCAACAACTACGGCACTTATTGATAACAGCTCCGATTAAGACATTTATTGACAACACCTCCGATCTTAAGTTATTCTCGATCCGAAGGCAAATTTATCATCAATACGTACGCAATGTCGCTATTGGAAGTGTACTATCCCAGATACAAAACAGGCAAGAAAAATCACGTGGTTACTTTAGTAAGGTGCCTTTGCAACCTGAACGGAATTATTGCATTACCGGAAGAGAACCATTGGCTGTTGTGAAATCCATAGAACGCTGTTATAAGGACCTTTACGGGAGAAATTGTTACCTCAAAGCTGAGCACTCCGCTCTGAAGTGGCTACTACAATTTATAAACTCCGAGGGGCAAGTCGCTAGATGGGTAGAAAAGCTGCAAGAGTATGACTTCGACACGGAACATCGTGTTAGTACAAATTCCTCGTAATGCGGATGTGCTTTCAATATGGCCTTGCCCCAAGATCGTAGTCTGGTTAGAAACAAAGTGTGAACTACCAGGTCGAACTACCGTGATCAATGCAGATTGGCAGTCTTTACAGATGCAAACAAAACGGGAGAATGGCAAAGACCTAGATATCACTTGGGTTGGAAAGTCATCGGAGAACGCCATCTTTACCGGATATCAGTCCGTTGAGTAGCACCCTGAAGTCGTACTGGGCCTAATGGGATTCGTAAAAGGTAGAGAAAGGGATCTTAGGGCGGTCCTTGGAGAATTGAGATAGATCCGTAAGTACGCTTCAGGTGATGGTTCCTAAAAACCGGGTGTTTGAATTTTTAAGACATCTACATAACGGGACTGCGTAGAAGATTTTACTGGATAGGCTGCAAGAACGATGTTAAAGGGTAGTGCAACAAGTGTCAGTTGTGTACACCAAACAGTAAGGCTCCAATGAGGCATTTGAGAGAGGAGCAACAAATCGATATTGAAGGTCCATTTCCTAAGACCTATTTCGAGAATAAGTATATCTTGGTAGCCATGGACTATTTTTCAAAGTGTACCGAAAGGTATGCTAAACCAAATCAAGAAGCTACAATTGTCGCTGACGTGTTGGTAAAGCAAATGTTTTGTCATTTTGAAGTTCTAATGGAGTTACACGCCGATCAGAACAGAAAATTTGAGTCAGCGTAATTTCAAGAAGTTCGCTGGTTGCTGGGCATGAGAAACACCCGAAGAACATCATTGCACACGCAATTGGATAGTATGGTAGAGCGCCTAAACCAAACCTTAGGCGTACCTTTTCAAGGTTGTCTCCAAACATTAGAAAAATTGGGACAAATATTTAAATCTATTTTTATTAGCATATCGGTGTTGGGTTTATGGGAGCAGTGAACAGACACCTGCATGTGCTATGCTAGGACGCGAGGTACGTCTAGCTTGTGATCTTGAGTTTGGATGCTAGTCTGAGAATAACATCATGGGCTGGAGCTACGTTGTAAAACTCAGTCGCAAGATTCATGACATCCATGGTGACGTTAGGAAAAATATTCAAATCACAAGCAATCGGCTGAAGACCAGGTATGCCATCAAGGTGCAGGAGTCTAGACGATGGCGACAGCGTCTGGTTATACAATTCCAGAAGAAAGTGTCGACCATCGTCAAAGTTACAGACAGATTGGAAGAGTCTTCATGAAGTTATAAAGAGGATCAATATAGGATTCGTAAGCTCCCAAAAGAAAGAACAAAAGTGGCGCACACACCTTATGATAGTGATGACGTCGATAATGCCGAAAATCAACAAGCAGTGAGACCAATAAACGGTTACGTTCGTGAGGATGAACAAAGGTCTGAACCGAGCTATGCTTGGTCCATGTCTCTGTACAGCGGCACGGGCAAAACGAGTTTTGGGATCACGGAAGAGATTGAAGGTGAACTTTTCAATGTGCATTCGGAATACTTCCTAGTATATTGCGTAGCGAAGGACCTTGGTATGTCACTAGAATTTGCTCGGGCGTTTAAAAACAAATATCGTAGTTTGGATCAACTTCAGCGAACAACCAGAGGTTGGGAAGGCCATACGGCTAAAGGAACATAGTGGTGGCATATACTACCCGATGACTAAGCAATAGAATTTTGGTAAATCAATTGCCAGTATCTGTGGAACGCGTTACGGGACCTCATGACCAGACGATTAAATTTGGAGACAAAAAAATGGACATACCCAAGATCGGTTGTAGGTTCGATGGGTTGGACTGGAGGGTGGTTTGAAATATTCTAGCGTTACTCTTCCAGAAAGTCAGAATCCAGATCTTGGTATGAGGTTACAATGCAAATGGTACGGCACCTGTTATTAATACTGTTGGATGCTACTTCTATCAGTATGGAACTGGAAATGGTTCCGACTGTCCTTACTGCCACAAAGCCTTCCAACGTTCGGGTCACAGAGTGTTCCGGAACAGAACATTTTAAAAGGGGAGCAGTGCAGCGCTGTTTGATCCACTTTTTACCAGAACGTTATCAGAACGTTAATAAGGTATTTGTACACAAAGGTCGATCGATAACTCCCCTGTGTTACCACATTTTCTGATAGACTTGATTGGCAGATTACAAGAGTGCATAGAATGCATCGATATAGTTATTTATTTGTGCAAATAGAGCTTTCGCTACATTACTAATGGACTAAAATTATTATTTATGTGAGGATTTGCTATTTTTATGTGCAATGTTCGGCAGACTATTTTTCACCCTTGCTCTCCTGCATTTTTCTTCAAAATTGTTTTTCATAAATAACTGCCGTTAAGATTAAAATTTTTGCTGTTTTTTTATGTAATTTGATATTCCAAATTCGCTTTAGAAGCTGGTCCCGGTGTCGCTCCTATAAATTCTTTAGCTGCAGATTCGAAACAATAAATTAATAGTACAAGATAGATATCTTAAACACTACCTTTTTTAATAAACCACGTTGACTAAAAATAAAAAAGAATAGATATGCAAATAATTTTATTCGCAACACTTCTACGTTAATTAATTCAGTTACTGTAAAAGCTACACCATAAATACTACTGGTAGCTTTAAAAATCAAGAAAGGACGATAAATATGCCCCTAGAAGATATATCCATCCCTTTCTCGTTTAATCTAAACACGAATGACGTGTTATTTTTATGCTACATGAATTTAATGGTTTCTAATCAGCTAACTAATGCATCGCGATAGGCATTACTTCTCCAGATGAATATTCAATTTCGAATAAACGATCTTCTGTCAAAACGAACGATAACACCCATTAAATAAAAAGTTGTGGATTCCAGGCGTTTCATTAGTTTTATTCTTAAAAGAACAACAGAACAGAAGGTTTCAGAAGATTGTTAGTAATAAATTTTTGGATTTAACAACACTTATTTCTCACGGAATTAACTGGCGTTTGTCGTGATTCTACATCGTTAAATTGACTTAGTTATTTCTATTTTTCGTCTATAGCTTCTTTAAACGAGTATTCCGATTTAAAAGTAGTTAGCAAGAAAGCACTACTCAGATCGCGCGGTTCTTCGACGTTGGAACTGGAAGAATTCCACACGCTCGATAAAGCTATTGCTATTTACTTCACGTATTACCAACAACACAGAATTAAGAATGACTTTTAGAATGCAGAATTCCAGAAGTGGAAGACGTTAGTGATTTGTAAAAAGAAAGCATGAATCACTAATTAATGATTATAAATCTGTACCATGTTGAGAATCTAAATCATAATGTTAACGTATAGCAACAAGGCGAGAACAATTTTATCGAGAATCTTCAATTAAGTTGAAGAAATACCCTGTTGTAGTGTGCCATAATGTGAAAACTAGATGTTCGAGTTCAATAACGATAAACTTAGCTTTCCTTTGAGTTTAAAAAGAAATCAATCTAAAAGATAAAAGTACAATACGCAGAACTACTTTGCAAATCAGCTTGATAAGGCGAGTGAGCTGCTCATCTTGAAGTGACCTTCCTTGACGCTATTACTATCAAACACTCATCATCATTAGGTCTTCAATCCTGGAACTGGTTAGACGCGTACCATCATTGTTTCCTATTCTGAACTAACCTACAGATTTCCTTGAAATTTGCAGTCTGCAACTATCACTGATCTAGGTCAACATCTACCTCTTTTTTCCTATCTCTGCTAGTAATATATCCCACACTGTTCCCCAAAAATACCTTAGAACGTATTCTGCCTTTCTATTTCTCTTATCTTTTTCCCCAGATATCCTATTTCTTTTATTATCTTTGTCTGTCCATGCTATCGTCCTCATACATCTAAAGCACAGCATTTCAAAAGGCTGCTACCGTTTTTCTGTCTGCGTTTTAGACTGCCCATATTTCGTAGGCATACTGTGCTGTGCTCCACACATATGCTTTCACAAATTTTCTTCTTGTTCTATGTTTGTTGTTTTTCCTTATAGGCGCTGTTCTTTCTTGTTAGATACCGTTCAGTCACCTTCTATTGTTTTATCATTATATACCCTATTTCTCCGACCTTCAGTGGTTGTGAAGGGAGGTAAGCAACCTGTGGCTGCCAAATTCTTCCAACACTTAACCATTTACCGATTTAATATATTTTCCAATATATCTTTTCGCACAGTCAACATTAGTTGCAGATATTTCGCAACCAACAACCAGTTGTTTATACTAATCATCAGATTTATCTGCGCTTATTTTTTCGTCATTAGGTTTTCTGTCTCAAAACTGGTTGGACACGTACCTGCACTTATTTATATTCTGAGCTAGCCTACATAGTTCCCAGAAATTCTCAAACAGCCTGTGTATGCAGCTCGTTCCCCTTCTATTGTTTTCCAATTTTATGCCCTATTTCACCGAGATTCAGTGAAGGGGGTTAAGCAACCTGTGGCTACCAAGATTCCCCAACATTTTGACCTTTGCCGAAATAATGGTTTTCCAGTAAATCCCTACACACACTTAACATTATTCGAGAATATTGCCCAATCAATTCTTGTAGTTACTAATAATCATCATGTTTAAGCACAGTTATTTTTTCGTCATTAGTTTATCCATCTTGGGATTGGTTGGATGCGTATCTTCATTGATTTCTATTCTGAGCTAGCCTACACATCTCCCTGAAATTCCTGCAGCCTACATCTTTTACTATCTGTGTGCAGTAGTCTAACCTAGGTCTGCCTTTTCTCTTTTTTCCTATCTCTGATTCTAATATATTATGCACTATTCTCTCATGCAGTAGTTTGTGGCCTATCATCCTATCTCTCCTATTTTTTTTACCGTTTTCCAGATATTTCTTTCTTCCCCTACCATTTTTAGTACATCGTCGTTCTTAACTTTGCCTGTCCATAATATCTTTATCATACGTCTGTAGCACAACATTTCAAAAGCTTCTACCTTTTTCTTGTCCGCTTCTCCTACTGTCCAGGCTTCACAGCCATACAGTGCTGTGCTCCACTCATATGTTTTAAGCAATCTTTTCCTTGTTTCTATGTTTGTGGTCTTTGAACACAGTAGTTGCTTTTTCTTGTTAAATGTAGCACGACCTTGTGCTAATCTTTGTTTTATATCTTTTGTGCTTTTCCCATCTTCCTAGGTAACAGAAATCCTTAACCTCTTGTAAGTTCGTGTTACATACTTGTATTCACGTTTTTGATTTATTTTCCCCACCTTTGCATACTAGAACTTTAATTTCAGTTTTGTTAATTTTCATACCGTATCTCTCTGTTAAAACCGTTTCCATTTCATTAAGAGCAGCTTCTAACTCTTCCTTGCTAGACGCTAATACCGCTATATCATCTGCAAATCTAAGCATATCCATTTTTTTGTCCCTGCATAGTAATTCCAAATGGCTTCCTGCATTTGACAGTAATCATTGCCTCTTCTATCTACAAGTTAAAACTCAATGGGGATAGGGCACATACCATCTACGTTCCTGCTCTACTTCTATTACTGCTGTTTGCTCTTTGTATAAGCTATGTACTATCCGTCTATCCCTATAACTCATTCCAATCTTTTTGAGTATTTCGAACATTTTTTTCCATTTTACATTGTCGAATGCTTTTTTCAGATTTACAAACCCTATGTACACGCTTTCCTCTTTTTCTATTGTTTTCTCCATTATCACTCTCAGAGCTAAAATAGCCTCCCGTGTTTCCCTGTTTCGCCTAAACCCAAATTGGTCTTCTCCTCTTCCGCCCGTTTTTCCATTCGTCTTTGTACAATTCTAGTTAATATTTTTGACACGTGTACTGTCAAACTTATTGCTCGAAAATTTTCACATCTATCCGCGCCTTTCTTTTTTGGTATAGTTACTATGATGCTACGTTTGAAATCTTTGGGTATCTCGCCTGTCTCATACATATAGCTTACAAGTTGAAACAGACGTTCTGTTACTGCTTGTCCAGCGGCTTTTAGAGGTTCTGCTTGCACCTTATCTGTACCCGCCGCCTTACCATTTTTCAGACTCTTTAATGCTAATTCAAACTCATCTCTAAGTGTAGGATATTCCAAGTCATAATTTTCAATAACTGATTCCTGTTCTAATGCAGTTAGTTCCTTTCCTGCATATAAATTCCCTATAAATTCTTGCCATCTACCCACTTTCTCTACGTTTTCTATGATGCCGTTTCCTTGTGCGTCCCTTATATTTTTGCTATACGGTTTTATATCCCTAAAATTCATTCTAATTAATTTGTATGCTTCGTCTGTCTTTCCTATTTCCATCTTCGTTTGTAACTCTTTGTACTTTTCATCAATCCATTCTTCTTTAGCTTTCCTGCATTTTCGAATAATTTCCCATTTTATGGCTTTGTATCTTTGTTTTCCTGTTTCGTCTGATTTATTTTTGTATTTTCGTCTTTCTTCTATTAAATTCAGGATATCCTTTGTTATCCATGGTTTCTTATTTTCTTTTTGTGTATACCCCAGAATATCTCTGGCCGCCATGTCGAGGCTGGATTTAATGTTATTCCATTCTGTTTCTACTTCCTTAGTATCAGATATTTTCCCGATATCTTTGAGCAATTTATTTGACCTTTTTTCGAATCTTTCTTGAATATCTTTATCTTTTAGTTTCTGTAGGTTTAAGTGCCATTTTCCGTTTCTTTTTTTCAAGTTTTTAAATTTAAGTGCGGCCTTCATAATTACGATGTTGTGGTCAGTGTCTATATCTGCTTCTGGGTAGCTTCTACAGTCTTTCACTTGATTCCTAAACCGTTGTCTAACAAGAATGTAATCTATTTGATATCTTCCTATATCTCCTGGCATCTTCCACGTATATCATCTTCTAGCATAATGTTGAAATAATGTGTTTGTGATGATTAAATTGTTCTTGTCGCAAAATTCTACCAGCTTATTTCCTCTGTCGTTTCTCGTGCCTAAACCAAATAAACCTACTATTGCTTCTTCCCTACCCTCACCTACTACGGCATTAAAATCCCCCGTAATTATTAAATTTTCATGTCCTTAATATGTCTTCGATATCTTTGTAGATGGTTTCTACCTGTTCGTCACTGTAGCTAGAGGTAGACATGTATACTTGCATTATTACTGTGTTTATCGGTTTAGATTCTAATCTAACCATGAGCACTCTTTTGTTCTTTTGTTAGTAATTTTTTACACAGTATCCTACTTTTTCCGCATAACTATCTCCACATTCAAATTTTCTTCCTCTGCTCCTGTATGAATTATCCTGAAATCTCCACTACAAAAATACTCCGCCTGTGGACATCGAACTTCGCTGATCCTTACTATGTCTAGTGACTACCTATTCATTTCGATTTTTAGGTTCTCTAGCTTACCTACTTGCTTTATACTTCTAACATTCCACGCTCCGACTCGCAGAGTGTTCCCGACTCTTATTTTTAACTTTCCGATCGCATCCTCCGAAGTAGTCCCCTCCTAGAGATCCGAATGGGGGACTATTTTAACTCCGGAATCTTTTACCCCAGAGAATGCCATCATGTTTGTAACAATTTAAGTACGCTGTGTACTTGGGAGATAATGTGGTGGTTTCCCGTTGCCTTCCACATCGCGGTAGTGGGTCTTAGACTGCCATACCGACCCCTATGGTCTCTGCCAACCTAAGTACCGAAAAGCCGCTGCCCTCTTTCGGGGACCTGTCTTAGTCTGGTTCCTCACTAACGACCTTACTACTTTGGTTGGACCTGTAGTTTGGCTCTTTAGCTCATTAGAACACGCAAGTCATTTTACCTGTTCTAGTAATTTAGAACTTCGGCAAGGTGCAGGTCCATTCAAAATGGTATCAAACACTAATCTGGCATAAATAAGCGTGTGAATCTACACGTTCCGATGATGTTACTGTGAAAGTGAGAAACATCGACTTCAATAACTTCTAATACTGTTACGTTTTTATGACGTCACAAACCTTATTTCAATAATTAATCATAATAGATTTCCAATCATAAATTGCAATTGATTTCCCATCGTAATTTAACTAGCATAAATAGATTATAACGCATACGAATGTGGTGGTTTTGATCCCCATGCACTGTCAGGGATTATTAGGAATAGTTTATTATATATTTCGTACGAATTGAATGTTAGATTTTCCTTTCCTACATCTGCTTCTGCTCGCCCTACTACTATCACCTCATACCCTTTTCAGCCATATGAGCCTTTGAACTATAATATTGATTTTTACGGCTATCACGCCCCTACTTACCGCACCTCTACTAACAAGAACCAAATTCCTTCTGTCCTTCGCGATTTAAAAGATGGCCAACTAGACCCGACGTTTTCACTTCCACCCCAAACTGTGCCTCTAACACCAGTGCAACCCATACTTCGAATTAGTGACTTGCAGCTAGCTTCTCAAGAGTTTGTTCCTGGTTTCTTAAATGATTCTGCAAGCACAAATGTCGCTGAAGTGATGATAACTTCTAATTTAGTCAGCGAAGGTCCTACTGAAGTTCATGAACCTGTATCTTTAATGTCTGTTACTCTTGCTGTTAAAATTTTAAATGTTCCTGCTTTCTTAAATGATTCAATCAAGAAATTTCTGTCGTGTCTGCAATCACAGCTGTAGCTGAAGTGACGATAACTCCTAATACGGGTAGAGAAGGTCCTGTTGAAGTTAGGGAACCCGTAGCTATAATGCCTGTTGGTGTTGTCGTCAAACTTTTACTTGATTCTGTTTCGTTATCTACCATTGTTAAGGAATCAGTTTCTATTGTGGCTGAAGTTTTGTCTCTTCCTAGTCCGTTGTCTATCATTGATGAAATCTTACTTGATTCTACTCCTTTATCGGACGTTGATGAAACGTTACCTACTCTTACTCATTTTTCTCATGCTGACAAAATGTTACTTGCTTCTGTTCTTTTAACCAAGATGAAATCCTAGCTGATGTTCTGTTATCTAATGTTGACGAAGGTCAACCTGATTCTGCTTCCTTATCTATTGGGGATGAAGTTCTTCCTGATGCTGTTTGTTCTTGTAAAGTTGATGAAATTCCGTCTGGTGCTGCTCCTTTCTTTCATGTTGATAAACTTCATTAGACTCCTTTATCTAACATTGGCGAAGTTCTACTTGATACTATTTGTTCTTGTAACTGTTTCTGTTACTTAATGTAATATGGTTGAGTTGTTATCGGATACTGCTCCTTTCCTAAAGTTGATATTCCTACAGCCAATACTGTTCTCTTTCCAACTGTGATACTGCTAGTCTTTTATCTAACCTCGATAAATTTTTTTCTGTTTCTGTCCCTTTATCTAACGTAACTGAAGTGTGCTCTGCTTGTGTTTCTTTTCGTAAGGTAGAATCTCTTATAGCCAATACTTTTTCTTTTTCTACCGTTGATATTCGGACAACCCATGATGTTTCCTTTTCTGCCGTTGACTTTCTTACCACCAATTCTAGCAACAAACGTCCTTCTATGGTGCGTCTTGAGTTTTCTAAACTACCCCTGCCACCTCCTAAACCTCGTGCTACAACTACTACACCCCTGTTGTTCCTATTTAGCATAAAACTGCCCAAAAGAGGCAGATATTATTCTATGCTCTTTCTGAAGATGTATGTCGGCGAAATCCAAATGTAACGTTCAAATTAACGTCCTTTATATTTTGAATATTCAATTGTATTAGCCTTATATTTTATAACGCTTAGTATAGTATTGGAAATCTCCTGTTATTTAATTACGCGCGACTTTGCCCTGCGACTAGTTTTGTTATCTCGATCCTTCTTAGGACCGGCAGACGAACGTGGACTTACTTCGTTAATGGGACTTTACGATTTGATTACGCTAAATGTAGTTGTATATTCTGTTTTGAGTTGTTTAATTTAAGAATCGCCCAAAAATTGGCGGATTTACCTGCATTTAGGGTTGAAGTTATTTAACTTATTGTTAAAAAGGTGTTTCTTGTTTACACCTGATCTAGTCAACCTTATCATCTAATTATTAAGCCGAAGAACGTAAATAGCCAATTCTACGATTATATTAATTTATCTTTTATATTTTTGCAGCGGTTTCTCTTTCCCCCTTTTCTTCTGATTAGCGCTTAGCTCTTCCGTATTGGTTTGTCGTCCCCCTTTTATGATTGCCGCGTTTTCTCGTGGAGTCTGATGGTTATGAGATGATCTTACGCTTTGTCCGTGTGGAACCTGTTGCAGATTGATCTTGATGGACATACCCCTATCGTGGCCGTTGACGCTACTCGGCGTAGACATCAAGGCCCAGATGTGCTTGGACCCGCCTCAACTTGGTTAAGGTACTATTGGACAGCCATGCAGGGTGAGTTAGATCTTTCATTCATTCACCACCAGTGTTTAAATAGAGTTGCACTCGTATCTTACTTGCCTATTTATTTTTACGATTTATACCATCTGAAATTTATATTTACAAAAGATTTACCTATAAATTAAGCTATACAAATAAGTTAATCCAAGATGTAACAATTTTTAAGAGCCCCATTGCCGTCACTTAGTATTTGTGCAAATATTACCCATGTTAATTTCAGCGCTTATGCCTAATTCCCTCTATGTGGTATTGATTTAAAGTTTACCTGTATTTAATAATCATCCCGACACGGTCCGCTTGAAAAATGTTAGGCGACCTTTTTTCACAAAAATACACCCTCGTTCGGATGAGAGGTAAAATGGAGGTCCCGTGTGTGAGTGTTGTCACGTACGTTAAAGATCCCTACCTTGCTTGGAACAGCAAGGGTTCGGCAAAATTCCAAATTTTCCAGGTAAAAAAACTCGCTTCCTGGCCAATGTAGTACCTTCAGGTGGAGCATTGGAAAATCAAATGTAAGGTATTTAATAATCATAATGTTACCTCCATGATCACAAGCAAAGCACTGAGCTAACTGCGAATGCAAGTTTGACTATATCAGAGTACACGTGCTGAACACAGAACAACATCCAAAATCCTACTAAATTTTGTTCTATTAAAATTTGAATAATCTTTGTTCACAATCAAAAGTCGATAACGCAATTCATTGGTTAAAGCTCTGATAAACGTTTTTCAACACAGAAAGTATAGCGACCAGAAGTGTATAAATACAAATTCGAATTCTGCAGAAGACAGTCCTAGTACTCTCCATAGTCTAGGATTCTCTCCTCTGCAGTGCTCCTCACAGCCTGCAAACCTTCCTAAGCAGTACTCGCCATAGCCTGCTACCCTAACGCAGCGCTCATCATAGCCTGCATTCTATCCAAACGTTACCCTATCCGCCGCCGTACCTGGAGGCCGTCATCGTAGTTCATCAATCCACAACTAACAAGCACGTACGAACGTCAAACTCCGTTCCATATTTTATCGACCAGTCGTTATTGTGATTGCATCTGTCAAGCTCTACCACAGGGACGACATCCCCGTAGAAGCATCAACCCCACGACGCCGCCGAAGACTTCAGAAGACAACTGAAGACCTTCTGAACCCTTTTCTTTTGTAAACATATTGTAAATAGTAGTTTTTAAGTGCATATAATTTCATTTCATAATTTCTTTTAACGTAACTTTGACCCACCACTTAAAACACGAAGATTACCGAAGAGATCCGAACACCACCGAAGATGTCTGGAACTCACCGACCTGTATATATGTCCTAACCTTCATTGTTCAAGTTTATACTGGGCCTTTTAAGCAACTTCCGAAGCTTCCCGAAGACTTCCGAAGACTTAGACACCCCATTAAATGGTGCATACAGACATTTAATCGAGTTTAATTCTGGCTCCGCAGCAACCATGAAGCCACCATAACTGCTTAATCATTCAATTTCACTTTTTATATTATGTAAATTTGGAACTTATACTGATTTTGCTTATGTTTATTAAACAATTAGCTAAAGCCAGCCTACTTGCTTTAAGACGCCGCCCAATTTGAACGATAACAATAAAGCCTATTTATCCCCGTCACTAGCTTTTGTAAATGTACAGTGTAGTTTACCTCCCCCACCGACATATTTTTTGCTATATTCCCCTCAATACAGTACGTATGTTATTGAACGGGTACGGAACCCCTTCTGCTATGATTCCATGCAACCCTCTTCTATTATTATGGTATTTTATTTATAGAAACCAAGTCTGTGTTGGTATACCAAAGCGACTATTACATACTCCCCTCCCCCCTTTAATATTTAGTTGCAGCGCTACATGCTACGTGTAGTGCCCGATAGTGGGTCACATCTAAATCAACGCAAATTTTAGCGGATTGGGACCCGCCCTATGCAATAGTTTTACTTAGTTAAGACGTTTACTTATTCATGTTGTTTATTTTAGTAACAGCTTGTGCCATCTATTATTTTGCCTATTGCAAATAAGTTTATTTTCACCATTTATTATTTCATTTACTGCAAATAGTTTATGCTCTAACATTATATTACTTTACAGGTTATTTTGTGATTATTTCAGCATTGTAATCCATGTAATTTTGCCGCTGGTTTTAAATTGTGTATTTAGTCCCTCTGAGTTTGGCTTTATGAGATTTGTTATTGTGGTAAGGGAATTGAGATTTTGGAACTCAGGGAGGCGATTGCTATGCCTTGTGCTTGCTCGGAACCCTTGGGTCAAGATTCTAGGTTTTTAGTAGCGGCTTCGATCCTGGCGCCCATTCCTGCTTCCGTGAACGATAACGGTTCCGCCACCTTTTCGGAAGCTAGCCGCCCACCCCCTCCTGCGGCTGAGTCTAGCCACCGCACTGCCTTGCTATCGGTGCTTCGGGACCATAGCCCCACTCGTAATCTCATTTTGTCGTAACACCACGACCGTCGCACTAATGTCCTTGATCTTGTTTCATTTTCTTGCTGGCGGCGCAAACGTTTTAAGCTCAATATCTAGTTTTCGTGCCCCAAATTCTTATGCTGGCTTTGCTCTCCTTAGGAGTTGATTTCTGAACTTTAAGATTCTTTTATTTACTTCCCTGTTTGGCTGGGTTTTTTTTCACCCGTGTGGGTCCGGAAATAGAATAGTCCCACGGTACAACCTGCCTGTCGTAAGAGGCGACTACAGCGATTTAACACACACACACACACACACACACTTCATAAACACACAGATTACTGTTTGGTTCTCCTTTCTTCCGTTCTCTACTTGTACCCCAACACCTGTGTGGGTCCGGGAATATAATAGCCCCATGGTACGACCTGCCTTACACACACGCGCGCGCGCGCACACACATCCTCATACATAATTACTCTGGGATTCTGTTTTATTTTCTTTTGTGCGATTCGTAGGGTTTTCTTGGTTCTTGTACTTGTTGCTTGGTGTTATTCTTTTTGGTTTTTCCTTTTTTTCCTCGTTCATTTCGTTCCACATTCCTCCCTTTTTTCCTGTGGCTGGTGTTACTTTCTGTCGGTCTTCGTGCCGATTTGGTATATTTTTCGATCCACTTCCTGTGGTAGGTGCTTTCTAGTCCGTTTTTCTTATCTTCGGAAACCACGACTTAGTCGACTTTAGGACTAGTTAGCATTTCTTTTCTTTGGTTCCTCGTTTGCTGCGATTCTTCGGTACCATAGCTGAAGTACTTTAATTTTTTTTCCTATCCAGCATTCTTGTTGTTCCCTAGCTTACTGTGAGGTTTGGCACTTTTGTCATTTTGGCTGGTACTGTTGGTTGTTTTCCGCTCTTCTTTTCTTTTGGTTTTTCTGCAGGAAACCACTTTTTTTTGAGGTTTGAAAACTTTAATGTTTTTTTCTGAGATACATCCGTCCCCCGACGACTCTGCAGTGTCAACGCGATTCCATCTTAGTCCTCGTTGATGGCTTATTATCCGTCTTGCCTTCCTTTTTCTTTCTTCTGTTGTTCTAGTAGTTGGTTGTAGCCGTGAGTGTCTTGTGTTGCTTTTTCTGGTAGTCCAATCGTTACCACTATTGGTCTTTCGAGCCGGATATTTTTTTTGGTGTTGTCCTTTCGCTTTGCTTTGTTGTTTTGTTGTTCCTCTACTTCTCGCTTCCCTGTCCGAACTTTTACTTTTGCTGAGGGGGAATTTGTTACGTTAAATTCCGCCAGACTGAATATTTTTGTTCAATTTCCGGCTTTCTCAAATTTCGCCGACACTTTGTATAACTACCTGTTATGAGTGACGCTTCTGGTCAAGTATTACAATTTCGTAATTCACTTTGTGCATTTTATTTTAAGTCTACAATAATTCGTTAGTCAACCAACCTTACACCTTTATATCGGTATATTATCGTAACGTCCTAATTCATACGAGTATTTTTTATCAACACATGCTACATGGTTTGGATAGTCTAGAAGTTTTTCTTTACATTTGGTTGTTAATTTGATAATGCGCACATCGCGTTATTAAACATTCTTTCTCGTCAATTTGAAAGTGTAAGAATATTTTACCCAATATTTCTTTATAAAGAAAAAATTTACTTGCACCAATTCTGCTCTACGATTATCGTTCTGATTCTTCCTTTTTGAAATACACCACGGAGTATACAAGGATTGGATTATATCCGTGCTTTGGATACCGCCTGCTATTTCTAGCGCCAACTACTTGGTTTCTCTTCTGCTGTCTATATTAAAGGTTTACTCTCCTGATTATTGGTTGCTGTCTGCTGATTCCGAGGTACTGTTTGGATCGCTGCCATCCTGTTTAATTACACACCACGTTGGCTGTTCCACTTCTGAGGTGGATTAATTTTGGTGAGATTAGTATGAGGCGTTATAATAACTGTGACTTATGATACCAGTGAAACGTCCGGGTACTTACGTAATTCCTAATTTCTAATAATTTCTTTACTAATTATTACATGGTTGTCTTTATTTCAGCACAGCGACTTGTTTTGTTCGGTATCGTATACTACCCACCCCAATCTCCGATTGGTCTAGCACGACAAATCCTTTCGGTACGAGAAACTAACGTAACAGGGGGAATTCTTAGGGCTGTTCTACCTTAGTTTCAGACGGATTAATTGTTCTAAGTGCAAAATATTTCGATCAGAAATTCATACAGCACTAAAACAATTAATAGAATGGATCAAATGTCAAAAGTGTTAACTGGTGTTAGTGGTCGGACCGTACAAAGCTCAAAATATAGACCGCAAAACAGGATAAATAAAGAAAGCAAGCGTCTGTATACCCTCAACATCATACATAGCACTATTTGTATATAATTTTAAAAATTCTTTGTATTTCATTAGTACTGGTTTCAGATGCCAAGCACATTTTTGGTTTTTCTAAAAAGTAAGCTATTGATGGAATTTGCGTTGTCTAATGTAAGACCACACGCACGTAATCTTAAAGCAGGCTCAAAACCTAAATACCTGTAATTATATTTTAAATTTATTCAAAGCCCAAGTTACCATTTTTGCAATTGCTGTATTTCAAAATTTCCCCCAAACTTCCGTTGTTTCATTAAAGAAATTAAAATTAACATTATGTGCATGCGTTAAAACAGTACCTATATTAATTTAAGCCTAAAATCAGTAGGTCCCAAGACTAGTCTTCTAAACCACTAAAACATTAAACTTTATATAAGGATGTACCAGTGCGCACCTAACTAATCAAATACCAAGGTAGTTATTACAATTCCATCCTCCTCATACTGTTGCAATATACCATTAATATGTCTTCGTCTGCATAGCTACTGTCTGCCCGCCCCTTATTAAACTGGAAGCGGCACTTTAATTTGGCCTAAACAATTATTATACTTTCTGTCTTTATTACAACACCGTTAGTGAACATCTTGCATCTCTCTTCGCCATGACCGTACAACAGGTAGCCATGAATGTAAATTTAAAACAGAAAAATGCCTGCAAAATTTGTGAAAGATTTACAAATTACTTCCTCTTCTTGTTATGTTTATGGAAATAATTTGGAAAACTGCGAAGGATGCTAAAAATTACCTAGAATTAGCAAATATTTAAGAAAATGTACGTATTGTGAACAAATTTTATAACGTTACGGTAATTTAACACTGTCAAATTGAATGAGATTTAGTATTAATTGCATAAACGCACGCCTCCGGCTTTTATGCTTTAAAGTTATTATTACTGAAAATTAATAATAAAGTACATACCTAGTTATTATTTTCAGGTTATAATTGGTCAACATCATTTGGAATTTAAAAAATTTTAGTGTTTTGCGAGGTATGTTTGTAACTTATGTGTTGTGTACATGTAACGCAAGTGTAACGTACAACCCCACTAGGGTGACCAAAAAAATGTATCAGAGGAAGATGCAACAAAATTTAGGTAAGTCGTTGCCAAAGGCGATACTCTAATACTTAACGTCACTGAAGTACTCGGGGGTTTTCTGGATATAAAAATAGCCCAGGATGACATGTGACAATCGGTTAATAGTAAAAAGAAAACTCCCTGTAAGTCAATATGACTAACTCTGGAGATTACTTCAGGGATCTTGCATGGAAACTGGTTGAGGGCCGATTTTGTTTTGATATGACAAAAGACAAAATTTAAGGGTGTCACTGCGGTTATTACTAAAAAAAAGCGCAGAAACCTGTATATTTCATCAAACTTAAGCTCAAAGAGAAGCAGAAAACAGACCCGATGGTTCGTTCTTAGTTTAAAGCTGTAAAGAGCGATAATTTATTAATTAAAAATAATGCTACAATTTCCATTCTGAACGGACCTGCACCTTGACGACGTTCTAAAATACTAGAACAGGTAGAATGGCTTGCGCGTTTCAATGAGCCAAAGGGCCGAACTATAGGTTTAACCAAATTAGTGGGGTCTTTAGTGAGGAACCAGACTAAGACAGGTCCCCAAAAGAGAGCAGCAGCTTTTTCGGTACTTATAGTGGCAGAGACCATAGGGTCGGTATGACATTCTAAGACACACTACAGCGATGTAGAAGGCAACGGGAAACCTCCACATTACCTCCCAAGTACACTGCGTACAGAAATTGTAGTAGCCATGATGGCATCCTCTGGGGTAAAAAATTACGGAGGTAAAATGGTCCCGCATTCGGATCTCTTCAGATCTCCGGGAGGAGATTACTTCGGGGAATGTGATCCGAAACAATAGAAAAAGATCAGTGAACATTCTGCGAGTAGGAGCGTAGAATGTCAGAGTATGAAGCATGTAGGTAAGCTAGAGAACCTGAAACTCGAAATGGATAGGTTAGGACTAGACATAATAGGAATTAGCGAAGTCCGCTGGCCAGACGCGGAGGATTTTTGGAGACTTCAGGGTAATTCATACAGGATCAGCGAAAAGAGATTTGGGTGTGGGGATAGTTATGCGAAAAAAGATAAGACGACGTGTAGAAAACTACCTACAAAAGAACGAAAGAGTACTCATGGTTAGATTTGAATCTAAACCAATAAATATAGTAATAATACAAATATACATGCCCACCTCTAGCTACAGTAAGGAAGAGGTAGAGGCGACCTACAAAGATATCGAAGACATACTAAGATACGTAAAAGGACATGAAAATTTAATAATTACGGGGGATTTTAATGCAGTGGTAGGTGAAGGTAGGGAAGGAGCGATAGCAGGTTTATTTGGTTTAGGCACGAGAAATGACAGGGGAAATAGGCTGGTAGAATTTTGCGATAAAAACAACTTAACCATCACAAATACATTATTTCAACATCATGCTAGAAGACGATACACGTGGAAGATGCCAGGAGATATAGGAAGATATCAAATAGATTACATTATTGTTACACAACGGTTTAAAAATCAAGTAAAAGACTAGAAGCTACCCAGAAGCAGATATAGACACTGACCACAACAGCGTAATTATGAAGGCCGCACTTAAATTTAAAAATCTGTAAAGGAGGAACGGAAAAAAGCACTTTGACTTTGAGAAGCTAAAAGATAAAGATATCCACAAAAGATTTGAAAAAATGTCAAATGAAATGCTGAAATATATCAGGAAAATTTCTGATACTAAGGAAGTAGAAACAGAATGGAATAACATTAAATCTAGCTTAGACATGGCGGCCAGAGATATTCTGGGGTATACATAAAAAGAAAATAAGAAACCATGGATAACAAAGGATATCCTGAATTTAATAGAAGAAAGACGGAAATACAAAAATAGATCAGACAAAACAGGAAAATAGAGATACAAAGTCATAACATGAGAAATTATTCGCAAATGCAAGAAAGCTAAAGAACAGTGGATTGATAAAAAAGTGCAACGAGGTACAAACTAAGATGGAAATAGGAAAGACAGACGAAGCATACAAATTAACTAATGAATTTTAGGGATATATAATCATATAGCAAAAATACAAGGGACGCGGGACGAAACGTCATTATAGAAAATGTAGAGAAAGTAGCTAGATGGCAGAAATATATAGAGAATTTATATTCAGAAGAGGAATTAACAGCATTAGAACAGGAATCAGACATTGAAAATGATGACCTGGGATATTCTATACTTAGAGATGAGTTTGAATTAGCATTAAAGAGTCTGAAAAATGGTAAGGCGCCGGGTACAGATAAGGTGCAAACAGAAACTCTAAAAGCCGCCGGATAAGCAGTAACAGAATCTCTTCCGAGCTTTATGTATGATTCCCAAAGATTTCAAACGAAACATCCTAGTAACTATACCAAGAAAAAGAGGCGGATAGATGTAAAATTTTCGAACAATAAGCTTGACAGCACACGTTTCAAAAATATTAACTAAAATCGTACAAAGACGAATGTAAAAACGAGCTGAATAAATACTGGGAGAAGATCAATTTGGGTTTAGGCGAAACAGGGAAACACGGGAGGCTATTTTAGCTCTGAGAGTGATAATGGAGAAAACAATAGAGAAGGGGGAAAGCGTATATATAGGGTTTGTAGATCTGGAAAAAGCATTCCATAATGTAAAATGGAAAAAAATGTTTGAAATACTCAAAAAGATTGGAATGAGTTTTAGGGATAGACAGATAGTACATTGCTTATACAAAGAGCAAACAGTGGTAATAGAATTAGAACAAGAAGGTCGAGAAGTAAATATTAAGAAAGGGGTAAGACAGGGATGTGCTCTATCCCCATTTATTTTTAACTTGTACATAGAAAAGGCAATGAATACTGTCAAATGCAGGAAGACATTTGGAATTAATATGCAGGGACAAAAGGTTGATATGCTTAGATTTGCAGATGATATAGCTGTATTAGAATATCGCAAAGAAGAGTTAGAAGCTGCTCTTAATGAAATCGAAACAATTCTAACAGAGAGATATGGTATGAAAATTAACAAAAATAAAACTGAGGTTCTAGTATGCAAAAGAAGGAAAAATAAATCAAAAACAAGAATACAAATAGGTAAAGAGAACGTACAAGAGGTTAAGGATTTCTGCTACCTAGGAAGTCAAAAAACGCAAGATGGGAAAAGCACAAAAAATATAAAACAAAGATTAGCGCAAGGTCGTGCTACATTTAACAAGAAAAAGCAACTACTGTGTTCAAAGATCACAAACACAGAAACAAAAAAAAAGATTGCTTAAAACATATGTGTGGAGCACAGCACTGTATGGCTGTGAAGTCTGGACAGTAGGAAAAGCAGATAGGAAAAAGGTAGAAACCTTTGAAATGTGGTGCAACAGACGTATGATGAAGATACCATGGACAAACAAAGTTAAGAACAAAGAGGTACTAGAAATGGTAGGGGAAGAAAGAGCTATGTGGATAACAGTAAAAAAATAGAAGAGAGAGGATGATAGAACACATACTAAGGCATTAAGGAATAGTGCGGAATATATTAGAAGCAGAAATAGGAAAACGGAGAAGTAGAGGTAGACCTAGGTCAGACTACTTCACACAGATAGTGAAAGATGTAGGCTATGAGAATTTCAGGGAAATGTGTAGGCTAGCTCAGAATAGAAATCAATGGAGGTACGCTTCCAACCAGTCGCAGGGAAAAACTAGTGACAAAAATAATAACTGTACCTAAACATGGTGACCATTATAAACAACTACAGATATTGGTTGGGCAATACTCTCAACTAATGTCAATTGTGCGAAAGGATTTACTTGAAAACTATTAATACGGCAAATGTCTAAGTGTTGGAAAATCCTTGGCAGCCACAGGCTGCTTAACCCCCTTCACATACCGTGCATTTATATTTCCAATGCTCTACCAGAAGGTACTACATTGGCCAGGAGGCGAGTTTTTTGTTGCCTGGAAATTTAGAATTTTGCCGAACTCTTACCGTTCCAGGCAAGGTAGGGATATTTAACGTGCGTGACAACACTCACACACGGGACCTCCATTTAACCTCTCATCCGAACGAGGGCGTAATTTTTATGAAAAATGCTCACCTGTCATTTTTCAAGCAGTCGGCCGTATCGGGATTTGAACCCAGGACCTTGGGATCCGTAGTCTTACGCCTACTACATTGATCCACGGCGACCCCCCCCCCTTCACATACCACTGAATCTCGGTGAAATAGGGCATATAATTAGAAAACAATAGAAGGGTATCGAGCTGTATATAGGTTGAGAATTGCAGGGAACGGTGTAGACTAGCTCAGAACTTAAATAAGCTGAGGTACAAGTCCGACCAGTTCCAAGATGTAAAACCCAATGACGAAAAAATAAGTGCTCTGAAATCTGATGATTGTTATAAACAACTACAGGTGTTGGTTGTTGTTGATTGTGCGAAAAGATAAATTGGAAAAACTATTAATTCAACAAAGGTTCAGGTGCTGGGGGAACTTGGCGGCCAAAGGCTGGTTACCCCCCTTCACATACATGTGATTTTTTCCAATGCTCCACCCCAAGGTACTACATTGGCCAGGAAGCGAGTTCTTTTTACCTGGAAAATTTGGAATTTTGCCGAACTCTTGCTGTTCCAAGCAAGGTAGGGATCTTTAACGTGCGTGACAACACTCACACATGTGACCTCCATTTTACCTCTCATCCGAACGAGGGTGTATTTTTGTGAAAAATGCTCGCCTGACATTTTTCAAGCGGACCGTGTCGGGAGCCCCCCTTCACATACAACTGAATATCGGGGAAATGGGGTATATAACTGTAAAACAATAAAAGGTGATCGAACTGCATGATTCCCAGACTGTCGAACAAAATTCCAATCGAATTTGAACGTGATCTTCTACAGAATATTTAAAAGAGTACAAATGGTCGGAATCGAAAGATAAAGATGAAAATACAAAGAAAGAAAAAAGAGAAAGAAGACTGAACATTTCCGCCGGAAATGGAGTGCGACGTTTCTCAGGAACCAGAATACGGTTTTGACCGCCCAAAGAGTGTTTGCCTTGAAGAAATTGAGAACGAGAACTGTGACAGCCAAGCAGCATCGACTAGCACAATACTGAAGCTAAATGTGATAAAGACATTAGTCGATGATTTTGTTTTAGTAAAAGTGTCATGTCAAGAAAGTGAAAGATATCGATGCTCTGTGGGACACATAGTTCGAGTTGTTGATGATGAAGAAGATCTATATTTAGCAAAATATTTAAGAATTAAAAACAAACTGTACAATTTATAATTCCGGATGTGTTTGACGACGGGTTGTTTTTTAAAAAAGACATTTTACAAAAGCTAGAATTAAAGAATTTAGAAGGGAAAGACATGTCTTCATAAATCTTTCAATTAATGTCAATATTGAATAGTTTTTTAATATTATTTGCTTTACAAACAAATTTACGTTTTTATTCTTTTATATTTTTCTTTTACATATCATCTGTGTTTAAAGAATATTTTCTTATTTTTATTTTTTAAAATCACTATTTTTGTTCATATTTAACATAATAATAAGTGTTTTGTATTAATTGGTCACTTATTTTTCATTTTATTGCCCCTGTTTTATTACACAAATTATTTTTTTGCTAAAATGTAAGTTTTTCATTTTTAATGTCCAAACTCACCTCTTCTCTATATTATGTTATTGCGAACAAGAAAAGGCTATGAGTTTCATAGCAGAAGGTTCAGAAAATTTCTATTATCCTATACATATTTTTTAAACAATTTAGGTAGACTTAATTTGAAAAAAAAAAAAATGTCCGAACTTAACCCACATGACAGTATGACACGAGTAGCAATACTGGATTTCAAGACAGTGCATACAGTAAGGATACTGAATTATTTCATTTCAACACACACGCACTCTGCGTACAAGAACGCACGCACGCGCACACACACGCGTTCACACACCACACGCGCGCAAATTCGCGCACACGCATGCACGCAAACACGTCCACACGCGCAAACATACGCGAACACACACTCGAGATGCTGCTAAGAATTCAGGATATGGCAGAGTGTAACCTTCACACGCTTGACATATAAAGATTCATAAATTTTGACACGTGTTGTTAAACAAAAGTGACAGAGTAGCAAAATGCGAAATTGTTTACTGCAGCATAATTTTAAAGCTTACAATGCATGCTTACCCCATCACGCCATTCCTAAGAAAGAGTAGACAGAAAATGCGTGGTGCATCGCGCATTACCTTTTATTATCGTAGAATTGGCACACGAGCAACAAGTATAGTGGTGCTCAAGGTAGTTCTTCCAGTTGAAATACTGGATTGCTGGAATAGTGCAGGCATGTTCGCAGTGTTACTGAATAATTGCTTGTACTTTGTTACGCATGTGATTGCACAAAGCTTTTATCTTAATATTACCAATAAGAAAAACTTTTTCCATCTTTAATTAAACGATTAGCCTGAAATTGCGGTTTTTTGTTCTCACATATTATAGGACAATAACCTATGATTTATTGCATATATTCGTGCCAAGCACATATTTTCCCAAGCTAAAAGAAATGTTTGGCCAGGACGCTTAGTGAATAAGACGACGTTTTATGGAGGGAACACCAACAACTTCGTGAGAACGACGCGTTTTAAAGAAGGAATTAACTACTGACAAGCGGAAGATATCGAAGTATTAAAAGCGAGTGCGCGTTAATTAAGTGGGAAGTGCACCTTCTTGCATTTCCAAACACTTTAATAATATCTCGTGTTCCTTAAAGGTTTAAATTAACGCACTTCGTCGCCAGAATCCGAATTAAACAAAAAAGCCTACTCCCACTCCATCCGGATCTACTTGAAGACGAGCGAAAGATGCCTTCGACTTCAACTATTAAGTCAATTGAGCCTTTGGCATATTTTTAATTGTTATCTATAACCGTTTAACAGTAATAATCTGCATGCAAGTTTGGAGCATAATAAATTACGCCTGGAGTTAACGTAATGATTGACGCCAAATGGATAAACAATAATGCGTAACAGCTATTAGTATACCGGTTATAAGGGTCAATACCTATCGAATCTAGTTCCTAGCCGTTAGCAAGAAATGCTCATGTTATAATTAGTCAACATTGTTTGAAATTTAAGAAGTTTTAGACTATTGCAAAATATGTTGAAGGCCAACAAAAAAAAGATAAAAACAATAGTTATAGTAAGTATTTTATCACTTCCTGATCTTCCTGTTGGAAACATTCTGTTAGACTATTTTTGGTTAAACAAAGTGAGAAAGTTTACCACATCATACACGTACCAAGATGTTGACCAACATTATAAACCGCATTGGGGTTTGCAATATTTACAAATTTGTATTTCTTAATATATTAACGTGTTTTAAGAACCAGATTAACTATATTACAGCAAGACAGAATTTTGAAAAACACATAAAAGGCTGTAAAGTAATATACCTAGAAGCAAAAGCAGATTGTAACCACAACTAATGCTGGAAAGGCAGCTGTATTATACTATAGCGTCGATCGGTCTGTCTGTAGTCAGAACAATGACATTAGAACTTAAACGAGGCGTTTGTTCACAAAGGATAATCAATGACTCCCTGGGGCATTACACCTTTCAGATGAATTTGATTGACGGGTACAAGAGTTTGCATTCAAAATTTATTTTGATTACAATAGGTACATTCGAAAATGGCATTTGCATAATTAATTGCTGGCATTTAGAATAATCTAGAGGTTTCTGAATATGTATATAAATTACAGTGGTGGACATTGGAGTTCATTCCTAATTGCAGCTTTGACTGTAATACCAGTTTTAATGTATAACTTTGATTGCAAATATGTTCTGGTTGAAAGCTTTGGAAGTTGTAATGTGATACAAATTACTGTTAGTGATCATATAAATTAATAATTAGTGTTTCTATATAAATTTATTATAGTACTGTAGTAGTAATTTAAAAGATAGCATTGTAGTTTTAATGTTAAAAAATAATACTTGTATTGTTAATACTCCCTGTATGTTTGTTGTGGTTTGTTTTGTATTTTTTTAAATTTTTCTTGGGTATTAAATCACTCAGTTTTTAGATTGTCTTTATTTTTAAAATTTAAAAAAAAACAGATGTAAAGATTACAAAACAATTAGTTTAACAATGCAACCTCCAAAAATTCTAACTCGTATTCTTAGAAAAATCGGAAAAAGATGAGTTAGATAAAGCCTAGTTTGCTTTTAGAAAAAAATAAAGGTACAAGAGAAATAACCTTGTGCCTAAAATTAAAGGCAGAATTAAGAGGAATATATCGACTTCTTCACCTTTCTAGGTTTAAAAGAAGCATTGATTACGTCGACTGGAGCGGGATGTTTCAGGTATTGCAAAAGATTCGTGGTGGCGTGGGTTACTTAGAATAATAATAATAGCTTTTACAATTTATATGTGTTAATGAGTAATTAAACTTTTGCCCTACCTAAATGTAACGCGTTGCGTTATGTTAGCTATAGTTAGATGGGAAATGTATAATTTTAATTTGACAAAATAAATATGACGTGCCTTTTATTATTGATTTCACAAATATTTAATCTTAATTAAACATGATATTTCAGTTCTCCTTATTTCTAGAATATATAATTTCAATTATGGCAGTTAGCAAAATTAAAGCGCCAAAAACAAATGATTTTTTAGAATAAATTGATACAATTTAGTACAATATTAACAAACGCAATAATCGTTTAATAGGATAAATGTCGAGACAATATTAACCGCTAAAATGAAAGTTTTCATAAACCAACAATGTAATAAATGCAGGGTGCCATGCAATAGACCCAAACCACGAAATCAGAGAGTTATTTATGGTAAAATACATATTAGGACGGAACTCAGATTCCAAAATTATTTTAAAACCACAAACAGAAAAAACATATTTCAATGTTTTACATTTCTCACATAAAATTAAAAAAGCTTTTGTAATCGGCCATTGAAAATAATTCTATTTAATAATACACCAAAATAATTAGAAATAAGGTTATTACAATGTAATTCAATGCAAATACAGAGCTGACGATTTGTAAGATCCACATATTTAGATTACAAACCAAACACCATAATAAAATATAACGTTACATTGTATTCATTTTATGTTGCTGAAGACAGAAGGAAACACAAACGTTAACCTACGTAAATTATATGATAGCACAAATACTTTCCCGGGATCCATTCCATAAACGTATGACTGCTACTAAAAATTTTTTGAACTTATTTTGAACTTCTTCGAGCAAGGTTTCAATGCACGAATTCTTGGAATAATCATCGTTTACTTTGCCATTAATTTTGAATTTTGTGTGGTGTGTTGAGTTAAGAAAGCTGTACTAGTTGGAAAGATGAATCAAGAGTGCTGTGTTAGCTGGAAATGGACATATTAGTGGTTTCTGACAATCCTTAAGCATTTTTAAAATGCAATTTTCGTTTTCTTAAATGCCATACATAAAAATAGGTTTTGATATTGACAGCACCCTTCAGCAATATATTTAAAAATAAGGTTTATCTCAGATCTGCAACCAAAAAACTTCTTGTAAAGTATTAGTTGGTTCTAGTGACTTCTGGTTGTCGAAACCTGTAAAAAAATGCTTCTTGGAACGTTTTGGCTGATTCTTATCGATTTTTGAGTGTAGAATTTAGTAAATAAAGCTTCTTGCAAGGTGTTGGCTAATTATATTTATAATTTTCGAATCTCAAATAGGTAACAAAGAATTTCTTACAAAAATTTGACTGATTTTTATTGACTTTTGGATGAGAAATTCGGCAAAAAACTCTTGCAAGGTTTTGGCTGATTTCTATTAATTTTTGAATGCCTAATTCAATGAAAACATTTATTGCAAGGTTTTAGCTGATTTTTTATTGATTTTTCTCATACCAAATTCAGTAAAAAAATTACAGCAATGTTTCGGCTCATTTCATTGACTTTTTGACTAATTCTTATTAATTTTTACATGTCAAATTTTGTAAAAATCTTTTTGCAAGGTTTTGGCCTTTCTCATTGACTCTTGAATGCAAAAATTCCGTTAAGAAGAAACTTCTTGCGAGGTTTTAACTGACTTTTATTGATTTCCTTATACCAAATTGGCTAAATAGAACTTATGCGAGAGTATTGCTCATTCTCATTGACTTAACAAAAAAATTCTTGCAAGATTTAGCTGATTTTTATTGATTTTCAGATTCCAAATTTAGTAAACGGTTTCTTGCAAGGTTTTAGCTTATTCTTATTGATTTTTGGCTACCAAATTCAGTAAAGAAGAAGCTTTTTGCAAAGTTGTGGTTGATTCGTGTTGACTTCCTGCTACCAAATTCACTAAAAAATTTCTTGCAAGGAATTGGTTTTGTCTCATTAACTGTTGAATGAGGAATTTTGTAAAAAAAATGCTTGTGAGGTTTTAGCTGATTCTTATCTATTTGTAGGCGCCAAATTTAGTAAAAAGTTTCTTGCAAGGCTTTGGTTGATTAATTGATTTTTGTCTATCAAATTCAGTAAAGAAAAAGCTTTTTGCAAAGTTGCGGTTGATTCGTATTCATTTCTTGCTACCAAATTCACTAAAAAAATTGCTTGCAAGATTTTGTCTCATTTTCATTGACTTTTGAATGCTAAATTCCACAAAAAATACTTGCCAGGGTTTGGTTGATTCTTATTGGTTTCTGGATGTTAAATTTAGTAAAAAGCTTTTTGCAAGGTTTTGATGCATTCTTATTGACCTTTGGAGACTGAATTCCGTAAAAAAATAAGGTTGAAGCTTATTAATTTTTAGAGGCCAAATTTAGTGAAAACTCCTTGCAAAGCTTTGGGTGATTTTATTAATTTTTAGCCACCAAATTCAGTACCAAAAAAGATTTATTGTAAGGTTTTGGCTGATCATCATTGATTTTTGGTTGTCGAGTTCAGCAAAAAAACTTTTTGAAAGTTTTTGGTTGATTCTTATTGTCTTTTGGTTATTGAATTCAGTAAAAAAGTTTCTTATTACGTTTTGACATATTGTTGTTAATTTTTGGATGCGAAATCAATAACAAAAACTTCTTGTACGGCTTTGACAGATTCTTATTGATTTTCTGATGTCAAATTCAGTAAAGACTTTTTAAACGGGTTTGTCTGCTTCTTAATAATTTTTTGCTACCGAATTCAATACAGAAAAGATTTACTGCAAAGTTTTAATTGATTTTTATTGATTTTGGATGCCGAAATCAGTAAAAAAAAAGAGAAAAGCTTTTTGAAAGGTTTTGGATAATTCTTATTGACTTTTGGTTGTAGCATTCAGAAAAAAGCTTCTAACAACGTTTTAGCTTATTGTTTTTGATTATTGAATGCCGAAATCAGTAAAAAATTTCTTGCAAGGTTTTAGCTGATTCCTATTGATTTTCTTACGTCAAATTCGGTATAGAACTTTTTGAAAGATACTGGCTGGTTGTTAATAATTTTCGACACCCAATACAGTACAAAAAGGCTTATTGCAAAGTTCTAATTGATTCTTATTGATTTTTGGATTCCGAATTGAGTAAAAGAAAAACTTTTTGAAAGGTTTTGGATGATTTTTATTGGTTTTTGGTTGTGGAATTCAGTAAAAAAGTTTCTTATGACGCTTAAGCTGTATGTTGTTAATTTTTGGATGTCGAAACCGATAAAAAACTTCTGCTAGGTCTTGGCTGATGCTTATTGATTTTCTTATGTCAACTTCAGTAAAGAACATCTTAAAAAGTTATGGCTGATTTCGAATGATTTTCGGATATCAAATGCGGTGTAAAAAAAGGTTCTTATAAGGTTTTGGTTGGCTCTTATTGATTTTTGAATTACGAATTCGGTAAAAGAAAGCTTTTAAAGGGTTTTGGCTGATTCTTAGACTTCTGAATGTGGAATCCGGTAAAAAAAAGTTTCTTACAACGCTTTGGCTGATTGCTATTGATTGATATTGCTTGAATCTGTAAAAACAATTCTTGCAAGATCTTGGCTGATGATCAAAACATTTATGTTCATCTTAATTTTGCTACATATTCAAATATAAGTCGTGTTTGTGGCAATTTGCAAAGACAGCACGACGAATTACCAGCTTTGCCATTGTTCGGTTCATCAGATTGTTGAGTTCTCTCTACATTTTTCTAACTTGTTTATTACATAACCGGAAAAAATGACTAGGAAGCATTCTAAACCCATCTTACCCACAATTTATAAACCTATTATTATATGAGGTACACTGTGTTGTTGTGTGCATTACACCTTACCACTTTCATTATTTATTAAGAAACTCGTTCAACACGTAAAAGGTGCCGCTGAAGAAAGACTATGAAATCTCGTATGCACTGCAAAATATTTAATTTCAGGTCTCACACCGTTGTTCTTAAACTACTGAATGGACAACAAAATTCTAACCTTAGGTACCTGAGTTACATAATGGAATAAAAACACCAATGGCTAAAGATATAATCTCTCAAGAGCTAAAACGCACATATATCTATCCGACCGACGTATGACGACGGTCCTTAAAAACAAAGAAAACAAAAGCCCATTAAATTTTCAAAAAATTTAATCTTTTTGATGGGTACAGCTGTTTCAAGGTTTACAAGGAGCCAGATAAAGTGGCGTTGAACAAATATTAAAGATTTAGTCTGGTTGTCAGATTATAAGATGAATGATTTGGAATTTGAAATCTCCGTGTGGCATCGGCAGGTACAGGCGTGGCCTCTTACCAGAATAGGATGAGGACAAAAATCTCCCTAGCTAATGAACAAAGAAAGAATTTAATACTTGAAAGCTTGGGATTTATCTCACGATAATTATTGAACAGTAGATATAGAATATAGGTAGGTTTCATTTATGTAGGACGTGAATTTTTAATGCATCTGCATCATCTAGGTAAAACCTTTGATTTCTAAGTTTATACAAAACGCGTTTGTTTTACTCGAAATTATTCATGATACAAAAAAAATCGCTTAGATGAAGCATTTTATAAGTAAGGTTTCAATTTAAATACCAATAAACTTTTTGGAAAAAAACGTTGCTTTTACCACAAGAAGCATTGACCTTTTTGAGACTTAATCGGCGAAAACACAACTCCGAAAATTATACTTAACGAAAAAAAACAATAAAACCGAATTTTTATCAGGACGAAAGGGTGCGTGACAAAAACGGAGCCACGCGTTGGGTATGTCAAAATTTGTAACCCCTAAGACGAGCGGGTCAGTAAGAAAAGAACGAAATCAGTAACGTAATGCTCGCCCGAATTACATGCAACAAAGGAAGGAAGGTAAAAAAACAAATACCGCGCTAAATGAGTCGGAGATTGTGAGTCTGCAGAACGGAACCACAGACACACAAAACAGTTCGCTTTTTTCTTCACACATCTGTAATTAAAATGATAATTAAACTCAAAACACATGTAAATTGAAACTCTAATAAATAACTTTTAGGAATTTAAATGGCAAAACAATATTAAATTACTTGTTAAGGACGAACGTCTGAATTCTTCACTCCTCGCGTACTAACTTTTAATATTAATTATTTTTAGTAACAATCAAATTGAATGGCATTCTGTAAACAAAAGAACTAGGCTATTATACACCCCTTAAGTATTGTCCCATAATTTAGGATAACAAAATTAAATAAAATTTAACCACTGTAATTAATAACAATCTGTTACGTTCCATTTCGTATTTGTAAATTTACTGCTTCCATAATTCTAAAAAAAGATTTCAAGTTCTACTTATTTGAATACACGGGTTAGTTACACTTCTATCATTTCAAGTTAGTTTAATAAGGCAGCCGACTGTACTCGTCGTTTATGTAATTCACAAGTTCATATACTTGTATTCCTTCTGATTTTTATCTAGGCATGTGTTTGAGGGAATTTCCTGTAGTTTAATTGCAATTAGGTAAAGCGGCTGTGTTTTCTTGGAAAAATAAACATACACTCAAACTTATTTCTATTCGATATGGAATTTCCATGCTTAGTCTTCAAAACCAATTTTAAAGTACCTTGGTTAAAGAAGCTCACTATATTTCTAGCGTTACTTGGCATAATTTCTTCAAAGATAAATATTATAAACCCCATCTAACAGTTACAAAATCTTTACGATAAAAAGCGTGCTTTCTTTTTTTATGCGATTGATGGTTAATTGAATAGAAATGTTAGTATTTTCAGCCCGGTTTGTAATCAATATTCTTCGGATTTTATGCTTTATTTCTTAGGTTTCTTGAATCCATGACTGCTTGGCCGTGACACAGAGAGTCGTACTTAGTCGTTATTACACATTTTGTATAGCTGCCGTTTGGTATACAGATCAAGCTACGATGAGATGGGTACACATTGCAGCTACCTATACCTTTCACAGCCTTCATGAAGGAATATTGTATTACGGTGACCGACAGCCATTTACTTTGTTCCTTGACGGTATGTAGTTTGCCTACATGCAAGAAATGTTAAGGGGAATACTTTAGACTATAAAATTTGTCCAAAAAATTGAGGATTTGTACTTAAATGTACTATTGTAAAGGTGGATTTTTGTGTGTTTTATGTCTCGGTAGTTTCTGTTCGCCACAAAGTCGGTCTGTCTCAATATAGTAAGTAATTAAGTATTTATTATACACCGAATTCTTTCTGAATAGAAGCTACTGAAACATAACAGCAGCATTCGAGTGTTGTATAATTTAGAGTTTCTATTTTTTACTTTTTACATTTTAGTTTAATTTCTTTTTAAGTTTTTTGAACTTCAATTGATAAAGGATTTTTTACGTAGTACACCTTATAACAATTTTCTATTGCTACATAACAAAATTTCTTTTCGGAACAACATAGGTATTAAAGCAATGAAAAAAAAGAAAAAATTCGCCAAGTATATTTATTTGCAAATTTAGAAAGATTTTCGAATTCTTAATAAGACATTGGTCCTATATGGAAAACAACATGCGATCTGTTATTTCCTATCCTGGTTAAAACATTTTGTACCCACAACCATATAGAACACAATTCAGATGAGAAACCTGGTTTTGAAAGTGGTAAATAGCACTACAATATTTAAAATTCCGTGTAAACAACTTATTGTTCACAATATACCTCAAGATTTATAATTCGTTCCATACATACGACGCGTGGGCACCAAGTATTTGTTCTGATAAGATTTCCTCCGGTTAAATTGTCTTTGTAAGTCGTTTTTCAATCCGCTCACTTTCACATTATCGTCGAGTCTAGCGGGATAAATTGATGATGCGCAAATACATTCGAGTCAGCAAATACCTTCTGTTGGAAAATACATTCAAGCCAGCAAATGCCTTCGAGCCCATATGTACCCTCGAGCCTATTAACACCATTGATGTATAAAATTACCTTCGAGCCTACAAACATCCTCAAGCCACATGCACTGTTGATGTAGAAGTATCCTTGAACCAACAACCACTCTCGAGCTCACCCGTCACGTACCATGAGACCATTCTGGAGCATTGCATTGTTCATCAGAAGTAACCGGCTGGAACCTGAGCCCAACCAATCTAAGGGTAGCGGCTAGCGGTTAAGGATGAGATATTTTTGCCGAATCCCAAAACGTATTTGTTTCACAACCCCTCACACAAACAGTTAGCTTTTTGGCGCTTCAGAGTGTAAAACCCGGTACACAACTGATATGACCTTTGTTGATTAATTCATTTTTTTACTACAACCGTAAATATTGAGGATAATATCTTTATTCAAACTTTGTTATATTCATAATTATTTTAAGATTACTTGAATTACTGTTTATGATTAAACTTGTACGTGATTAGTAGATCTGATGCTCATTTAAATATTGAACAACAAAATTTTGTTCAACTAATATTTTTTTATAACTAAAACATGTGAAATTATATATTTTTTTTGTTAAAAATTTTTATTGTATACAGATTATTTATTATAGAACGGAAGTATTCTGATTCTAGTCTCATTAATCTTTCAAAAGGATAATCCTAAAGTTTTAAAATTATCTACTCCGAAAGAGTTTCTGTATCTACCCTAAAATTATAATTTTTTTAATACTTGCTAGATACAGTGGCGTCCAACTTCAATTTATTTTGTTTTCAGTTTAGCAAAGAATATTTCTAGCCAGCTCATCTCAAACTCTCCCTTAGGATAATAGCCAAGTTAGCCGTCGACATAGTACTTTTTTATATTTCCATCTCATACCTGTAAAAGTTTTAAGTCCCTTTAAAGTTCTGAATTACTGCGTCTCACGTGCATTAATAAAAATCAAGCCCGTCTCAATTATTTTAAACGTGTCCATTATTATAATTAAAAATTTAGAACCGTTACAATGGCGCTCACATCGTGAAGCCCGAATTGTTGCTCTATCTCTACCCTTGGGTAAAGATCTCGAAACGATTTGCTATAAAAAATAAAAAGAATTGTTACAACTTAAACTGCAATTGATTTGAGGGATATTAGGGTAATAGATTTTTTTAAAAATCTTGTTTGTAAAGAGGGTGTGCGAGGAATTGTTACAGTAACTTAAAAGCGGATGCAAAAAGAGAAAAATTAATCTTGAACGGACAACTGAATATTGCCGTATACTGTATATTCTGATTTTATATATAGTAGTATAAATTATTCCAAATATAGGAGGGTTTTTTACAAGATTTAGTAAGATAAATTAGAAATAAAGTTACATAAATGCACTACACTGTAAACAACATAGACGCTGTGTAGGAGAAATTCACGAATATCAGATTCCAGATAATTTAATCATTTCAATACAATACAATGAATTCACTTTGCATTGCTAAAAACAGAAAAAAACACAAACGTCAACCTAAGGAAATCACATAATACCACAAGTACTTTTCCGAGATTCATTCCACAAATTCAAACACCCACAGAACGTAAGAAATAGGAAGAATAAGATGGCAATACAATCGACAGTAAAAATTGGAATGGATTATTTGCGAGTCAGTAAAAGATCGGGTCAAAATGTAATCAGTCAGGCGCATAATACAGCGGTAGAGAGGCTTAATAAATTAGACAGTTTCATGTATAATTGCTGATCCCAAGGTCATGGGTTCGATTACCGACACGGACTGCTTGAAAAATGTTAGGCAAGCATTTTTTTATAAAAATACACCTTCGTTCGGATGAGAGGAACAATCTAGGTCCCGCGCGTGCATGTGTGTGCATGTGTGGGTGTGCCTGTGGTGTGTGTGTGTTGTTACAAGCTTTAAAAATCCACTCGCTTCCTGACCAATATAGTAACTTTGGGTGGAGAACTGGAAAGTCACATGTAAGTTAGACCTGTGCGGTAGAGGGTCGGTATGACGAGAAGTTAGTTTTGAAAAATAAAGTTCAGAAAGTTAGTTTAAAACGTACAAAATGTAATAATACTAGTTGAAAGCTGAAAGTGAACCAAACACAGTTTCAAGAAAAAATAAATATACGTTTCCGCAGGGTTAACAAACGCGATGCGCGACTGATGTTTTAACTTGCGCTTGAACGTCCCAGATATTATTGTCGTTCTAAGTGGTTAAAGGAGTAATCGATCTGGAAAGTTGACTTCTCCATTAATTTGGAATTGTCTGATGGGTTGTGTTAAGGAAGCTGTGTAATAAAGAAAACCGTGTTAGCTGAAAAGACGCAAGATGAAAATTAATAATAGTTTCTGAAATCCACAACCTTTTTATAATGATGGAATTTAAAACATTGAATAATACTATGAGCGTTGATGTTTACACTATGTGATAATGTTTATGTGAATTTTAAATGTAAATTGGTAGTATTCGTGTAGTAAGAAATGAAACGAAGATGAAAGTTTACTTATTTTATTTAACGATTAATTTGCGACAGAATTAATGTTGGTTAAATTTAAGCATGATATTATCGTGTAAAGAATGTTGTAATATTATTAAATATTGTGAGATATGTATGTATGGAAATTTAAACCTAACTTTTGTTTGTAGAATTTAGTGTTAGTTAAAGCAAAGAAATTAGTATTTTGGATTGAACAATGAAATCATATAACGAAGAGCTGGTGTTCGACCGTTTACTATGTTGGTTTTTAAAGACATTTCCAGAAATTGGAATTTATAAATGTCGTCAAGTTTAATACTGGAAACATACAAATTTGGAATGATAGTATTATTGATGTATTAGACATAAGGTCTTTTTACGATTACTTATAGCAGCACCTGGCCAGAATAAGGTTAAGGAATTTATGTTAATCTTTTAAAAAATATATTTCTACTTATATTGAAATTATATAATGTCAGAAGAGCCTAAGTTTAGATTGAATTATATTCAAACTTATTTAAAAGTTAGGTAAACAGACATTTTGTAAAGGATATCCAGGTGCGTCAGTGCTGGAATAATATTTTGTTTAATTGAACCAAAAAGTGTTTTAAGATGAATAAGAGAACGGTAAAGTATAATGGGAAAAATTTAGGAAACGAAGCAAAGGAGACCTCTGCAGAAAAACCGCCTTCCGTGTAGGAATAACATCGAAGGAATTGCTGTGCCAAACGACTTGGCGTTATGTCAAGACAAAAACCTTCTGCGATAAGTGATTTTGTAGCGTAGTTTGTTGCATTTTAGCCATGTTTATTTTTTTTCGGAATTTTTCTATTTTCCTTTATAATTTCTTTTATAGAAACCCACTACCTGACCACTGCAGTTAGCCAACGCACTCATACGGGGTTCCCGCACCTTAAGAAAAATCAAAATTTATTAACGTACCGCTCATTTTACACGTAACAGTAATTTTGACGTCACAAGGATGGGTCAATTCTTTTATGAGACATTTCTTCAAACATGACGCCGTATTTTTTACTTTTTAACCGTTTAACCGTAAAATTTTTTAATGTGAATTTTTATGTTTTAAATTTTTTGAAATTATTTGTCCTTTTTCTAAATTTAGTAGATAAATCGAAATTTTTTGAAAGATTTCTATTTAAATATAATCCTGAGAGGTTTTAAGACAAAATTCGACTGATTGTGACCAGAGAAAACGTGAATTTTTTCATTTTAAATGGAAACTGAGGTGTAATGTAGACATTTTTATTGAAAATTGAATTGAGTTATAAATAACGAGTTAGGATGTGAAAAAAAATAATGATTTGATAGTTACCATATTGAAAAAAATTTCGGGAAAAATATAGTTGTGATTTATGATGGCACAAAGTTAGAAATTTGGTCAGACATAATGTTTGGTGGAAAATATTTTGCTTTCAGATGCGGGCGAACTTCTTACGTGCCGGATGGATACTTGAATTTTTAGGATTACTTATGATTATTCATAACCTTACTATATAGATATGTGAATTAGTGATGATATAGGTCATGAGAGATTTGCCACGGAAAAACTTTGTAACGTGCATTTTTATAGCTTAACATTTTATGCTTTTTCCCAATTAGTAAATACATTTCGGTAACTACTATTTCTATATTTTATATTTATTAACTCCTTAGGCGAATGCGTCGTATTATAATGAGTGGATTGCATCGTTCTTGTCTTGCCGTTCGTATAGATTTTGTTCCTTATGTGGATATACAAGTCTAGATAATAGACGATGAGAGGTTGTAATAACAACGAGTTGAATAAACAGATGAGTAGTTGTAGTTTGTTCTTGGTTCCTATATATTAATTACGTTGAAAATACTGTTTCTTCTTTGCTTTGACAATAGTGAGAATTAAGCGGTATCAATTTTTCGAATTGTTCATGAACAAGCACGGCACGATTTTAGTTGTTTTTCTTGTAAAATAAAAGTTGTATATTACCTGTAGTAAGTGTAGTGCTAATTCCGATTGAAGTAGTATGGTTGATAGGCGAACGTGTTTGGTCGACGCACGTGTATTACGGAACATTTGACGGACTTACGTTAGTGATACACGTGCTTTACTCATTGTGGTTTTTTTTTTGGTGCTTTGTCTTTTGATATTTAAACTGTGTGTGCGAACTAGTTTCGCGGTCCTTTTTTTATCAGAGTAGTGCATACTTTGGATTATCCAAATACAGTTGATACTGTAGTTTCTGAATTTTCTAACCCCAAAGAATCTAAAACAGATCATTGCTTGCGCAAATTTCGTTATTTGCGAAATATAACAGATTACCGGTTTACAAAGGTATTGGTTGAAGTTTCTCACTGCTTTTTGGATGTTTATGAAAATAATATACATTTGGTCCCAGTTGAAATTAAACTAGTGCTACAAGATATTTCGAAATTATTGTCTCAGGAAATAGAATTAACAAGAAATTTATCAATGCTACATAGTTCCGTCGCGTGATAATGTCTGCTGCTAACACCAGTGAAATGCATAGGTGTGATTAGGGTAACGTGTGATAAGTTCCATCAACACCCTCCCAGTCAAGGGTGAAGTGCTGCGTTAGTGCCGGACATCGTGAATCCCACACTTCAATTGCAAGGAAGCGTTACTGAAGGACCTTTTGTAAGTTGAACTATTTCCTACTTGTTCTTACTGTAAATATCTATCCGTTGTTTTGCCATATCTTTGTCGTTCGGATACCTTTTACAATAGAATAGCATGCTATTAAGAAACAAAAAAAAAAGAGAAACAAAACAAATTAGTTTGAGTAATTTGAATATTTGGAAAGGAAAGAAAAAAAAATCAATGCTACTGGATTGCTCATATCAATTGTGTCTTATCTATTTATCTTTTGTTAACATTTTGTCTGATTTATGTTTAATTGGTGTGTGAGGAAACGTTTCCGCTACTCCCCAATATTACCTCACTTTGTACTAAAAATTTTTGTATTGCTTTTACCGTTGTTATATTATATACATTATCTAAACAGTTTTTTTTTACATTCTATAAAGTACTGAACAATCTATGCTCGATCAGCATGCTATGCTTTTTCTTTATTTCAGGTTTGCAGGTCTAATTTTTTTTATTGCAGGTATTGTTACTAACTCCTTACAGCCGCGTACATAATATGTTGGTCTGCTTTCTACAACCCCCCTAATCTCCGATTGAGCCCGGTCATTTCTTTGATTTTCTTGGTGTTACGCACGGCTACGAGCCAACGTAGCGTAAATTTGGCGCCCAACGTGGCTGCCTAGATAAACGTAACAACTTTAAAACCAAACGGAACATGTAATGAAAATTAGGCCAAGAATTTGGATTAAAAAGATTTTAAGCTGACAGGATGGAATAACAGGCTATTTATTCTGATTTTTTTTGGAAAATTGTTTTTTAATTACGTTTAGTATGATAACTATAGCTTCTTACTTTTAGTGAAGAATTTAGATTTTGACATGGATATATGCACTAAGGAACACCGCGAACTTTTAGGTTAATTTGGGAACAAAGTTGAGGAAGGGGATTTTTCTTTTTTTGAATAAGACAGAAAAAGGAGAGAGAAAAATTGATATCCGGGGTCGATTTGCAAAAATCTTAAATTATGCCTAAAGGTTAATAATCTATAGGAACACTGTGGCACGATTTAAATAAAATTAAATAAAAACCCTTAACCACAAAATATATTTAAATTACTAGATACGTATTTCGACCACTATGTGGTCATCATCAGTAGGAAACCTGTTAAAAAAAAAAAATAATAATAAATGAATAGGTTAGCACTAAACATAGTAGAGATCAGCGAAGTTCGGTGGCCAAAGGCGGGGAATTTTTGGAGTGGACACTTCATGGTAATTCATGCAGGAGCAGAGGAAGGAAATTCGGGGGTGCGGATAGTTCTGCTGAAAACACACTAATAATACAAGTATACATGCCCACCCCTAGTTACAGTGACGAAGAGCTAGAAGCGATCTACAAAGATATCGAAGTCATATTAAGATACGTAAACGGAGATAAAAATTTTATAATTACGGGGGATTTTGACGCAGTGGTAGGTGAGGGTAGGGAAGGAGCGATAGTAGGTTTATTTGGCTTAGGCACGAGAAATGACAGAGGAAATAGGCTGGTAGAATTTTGCGACAAGAACAACTTAACCATTAGGAACACATTATTTCAACATCATGCTAGAAGACGATACACGTGGAAGATACCAGGAGATATAGGAAGATATTAAATAGATTACATTCCTATTAGACAACGGTTTAGAAATCAAGTAAAAGACTGTAGAAGCTTCCCGAAAACAGAGAATTTTAGGGATATAAAACTGTATTGTAAAAATACAGTATTGCCCGAAATAAACAGTACTGAAATTGTAATTGTTTTGTATATTTAAAAAATACATATTATTGACACTTTATTATATGTTCTAAATGTGCACCTCCTCGTTCGAGACAGACTTCATAACGATGTTCTAAGTTTCTGGTCATGTTATTGAATAAGGGTTGTCTCAGGGCTGAGAAGAAGACTCTAACGGCATCCTTTAATCCATCGATGGTTTGTGGTGCCCGTTTGAAAACGGCATTTTAGCCATGCCCCAAATGTATGCGTCTGGAGGTGTGAGGTCTGGAGAATGTGAAGGATAAGGAAGTCAGTAAATCGTGATATGAATTTGCTTGGAAAATGTTCTTGAAGAAATTGACGAATTGCGGCAGCAGTATGGCAAGTTGCCCCGTCCTGCTGAAAAATTGGTTTCGAAATGCCAAGTTACGTGCACGACAGAATTGACGTAGATCAGGGATAAATCGTGTTAAAATTTGTCTGTACCTCTGTTGATTAAGTGTGACTTGCCTACCATTCTCTTCGATAAAGTACGGACCAATGATTCCGTGTCCGGAAACAGCACAACAGACACTCACTTTTTCACTATGTAAAGGAACCTCTTGAACCTCATCGGGTCTGGCAAAGCCCAGAAATCGATTTGTGCGACGATTCACATAGCCTGACAAGTGAAAATGTGCTTCGTCTGAAAACCAAACATTTTCAAAATTCAGGATTTTCATACTGTAACGCGAGAATTCTGGCGCAATATTCCACTCTACTGCGATAATCCCGAGGATGTAGTTGTTGATGTACCTGAATCACATACGAAAATGTACCCAGCTCCTTCAGGATTCTTTGAAAGGAAGTTCTTTTTAAATCAAGTTGTAACGCTGTCCTTGCCTGGCTGGCTTTCGGATTTTCTAAGATTTGCTCAAAAACACGTTCATGGTTATTGTTGTTGTTAACTGTCCTGGGACGCCCCGAGTTTCCTTTTCGTTGGCACAATACACTACCTGTATTTCTAAACTTTTCAATAACCTTCAAAATTACAGCATTACTTGGAGAACGTTTATTAAACCTTTGTGTGAATTGATCAGACACGTATAGCAAACTTGCACCATTACGTCGGCCGATTCCGTATGAACGAAAATAATGCTCTACCAGAAACACTTTCTCCTCTGTACTTAACACCATTTTTAACAATTAGGCCCTACTAATTACTTGTTTGAGGTTTACTTGACAGGTCTATACTAGCTAACTTGAGTGTGACAGCGCACGCATAAAAACACCGCCAACTTAGTTTCAGTACTGTTTATTTCGGGCAATACTGTATAAGGGGTGCGAAAAAAAAGGTCATTATAGAAAATGCAGAGAAAGTGGGTGGATGGCAAAAATATATAGGGAATTTATATGCAAGAGAGGAACTAACTGCATTAGAACAGGAACATTGGAAATGATAACTTGGGATATTATCTATTTAGAGATGAGTTTGAATTAGCATTAAAGGGTCTGAAAAATGGTAAGGCGCCGGGTACAAGTAAGGTGCAAGCAGAAACTCTAAAAGCAGCTGGACAAGCAGTAACGGACCGTCCGTTCCAACTGGTAAGCTATATGTATGAGACAGGCGAGATACCCAAAGATTTCAAACGTAACATCATAGCAAATATACCACAAAAGAAAGGCGCGGATAGATGTAAAAATTTTCGGACAATGAGTTTGACAGCACAGGTATCCAATCATTAACTAGAATTGTACAAAGATGAATGGAAAAAGCAGCTGAAGAAATACTATGAGAAGACCAATTTGGGTTTAGGCGAAACAGGGGAACACGGGAGGCTATTTTAGCTCTGAAAGTGATATTAAAGAAAACAATAAAAAAAGGGGAAACCATGTATATAGGGTTTGTAGATCTGGAAAAAGCATTCGACAATGCAAAATGAAAAAGAATGTTTGAAATACTCAAAAAAATTGGAATGAATTATAGGGATAGACGAATAGTACATAGCTTTTACAAAGAACAAACAGCAGTAATAGAATTAGAGCAGGAACGTAGAGAAGTAAGAATTAGGAAAGGGATGAGACAGGGATATGCCCTATCTCCATTAATTTTTAACTAGTACATTGAAGAGGCAATGAATGCTGTCAAATGCAGGAAGATATTTGGAATTACTATGCAGGGACGAAAAATTGATATGCTTAGACTTGCAGATGATATGGCGGTATTAGCATCTAGAAAGGAAGAGTTAGAATCTGCTTCTGATGAAATGGAAACGGTTCTAACAGAGGGATGCGGTATGAAAATTAACAAAACTAAAATTAAAGTGCTAGTATGCAATGGAGAGGAAAATAAATCAAAAACAAGAATACAAATATGTAACACGAATTTACAAGAGGTTAAGGATTTCTGCTACGTAAGAAGCCAAATAATGCAAGATGGAAAAAGCGCAAAAGATATAAAACAAAAGATTAGCACAAGGTCGTAGTACATTTAACAAGAAAAAGCAACTACTGTGTTCAAAGACAACAAACATAGAAACAAGGAAAAGATTGCTTGAAACATATGTGTGGAGCATAGCACTGTGCGGCTGTAAAGCCTGAACAGTAGGAGAAGCGGACAAGAAAAAGGTAGAAGCCATTGAAATGTGGTGCTATAGACGTATGATGAAGATATCATGGACAGACATAGTTAAGAACGAAGAGATGCTAAAAATGGCAGGGGAAGAAAGAAATATGTGGAAAACGGTAAAAAATAGGAGAAATAGGATGATAGGCCACATACTACGGGGAATAGTGCGGTATATATTAGAAGCAGAGATAGGACAAAAGAGATGTAGAGATAGATCTAGGTTAGACTACTGCACACAGATAGTGAAAGATATAGGCTGCAGAAATTTCAGGGAAATGTGTAGGCTAGCTCAGAATAGAAATCAATGGAGGTACGTATCCAACCAGTCCCAAGATGGATAAATTAATGGCGAAAAAAATAAGTGTGCTTAAACATGATGATTATTATAAGCTACAAGTATTGGAAGGGCAATATTCTCGAATAATGTTAATTGTGTGAAAAGATTTACTGGACAACTATTAATTCGGTAAATGTCTAAGTGTTGGGAGATCTTGGCAGCCACAGGCTGCTTAAGCCCCTTCACTGAATCTCGGTAAAATACGGCATAAAATTAGAAAACAATAGAAGGGTAACCGAGCTGTATACAGACTGTGTGAGAACTTCAGGGCACTGTGTAGGCTAGCTCAGAATATAAATAAGTGCAGGTACGTGTTCAATCAGTCAAACACCTAGACGAGACGCTTAAAAAAGCAAGACAGACCAAAGGCTACCTACATCCGATGCTGACATTTAACAACAAACTACCGACAGAAACACGGACCAGAATCTACAAAACGCACATAAGACCGATCACAGGCATGGCTGACATACCTTTCGAACACAAACTTACGACGCCTAGAGGCACTTCAGAACACCATCCTTCGACTGATTACCGGCGCACGGTGGTTCGTCAGAAACGATACGATACGCAACGACCTAAACATTCCCACAGTATACGAATACTGTAGAACAAACGCCACAAAAATATACCAAACAATAGACGACTCACTACATCCATCAATACCAGACGTCGCACCGCCACAACGCACACGACAAACCATTAAAAAACGACCACGCCGACTACTTGATGTGTGACACAACATCAGACAAGCACTCCAGACCGGACCTAGTTGGCTAAATAAAAAAACAACTAGGACACAACACGAGATTCAAACCACTAGGTGGAAAAATAGACACCTAGAACATGCGCACGACAAACGATACAGACAAGACAGCAAAAACCACTTGGTTAACGCTGACTACGAGACGTGCCCTTAGAGGGCAGGATCAACCAGGAGAGGATCAATCAGTTTTGAGACAAAAACCTAATGATAAAAAATAAGCGCAGATAAATCTGATGATTATTATAAACAACTACAGGTGTTGGTTGTGAAATATCTGCAACTAATGTTGACTGTGCGAAAAGACATTGGAAAAAATATTAAATCGGTAAATGTTCAAGTGCTGGGAGAACTTGGCAGCCACAGGCTGCTTACCCCCTCCACCCGTTCATTTAAATTTCCAATGCTCCACCCGTAGGTACTACATTGGCCAAGAGGCGAGTTTTTTGTTGCCTGGAAATTTAAAATTTTGCCGAACCCTTGCCGTTCCAGGCAAGGTAGGGATCTTTAACGTGCGTGACAACACTCACACACGGAACCTCTATTTAACCTCTCATCCGAACGAGGGCGTAATTTTTGTGAAAAATGCTCACCTGCCATTTTTCAAGCAGTCGGCCGTGTCGGGATTTGAACCCGGGACCTTAGGATCCGCAGTCTTACGCTTACTACATTGATCCACGGCGACGCCCCCTCCCCTCCACAACCACTGGATGTCGGAAAAATAGCCTATATAATTAGAAAACAATAGAAGGGGGCCGAACTGCATCTAACAAGAAAAAACAGCGCTTATGATGAAAGACCACAAACATAGAAACAAGAAGAAAATTGTTGAAAGCATATGTGTAGAGCACAGCACAGTATGATTTTGAAATACGGGCAGTAGGAAAAGCAGACAGAAAAAGGTAACAGCCTTTTGGAATGCTGTGCTTCATATGCATGAGGCTGATAGCACGGACAGACAAAGTTAATAACAAATATATTATAGAATTAGTAGGGGAACAAGCATATCTGTGGAAAAAAATAGGAGAAATAAAAAGTCAGAATACATTCTAAGGCATTTTTGGGGAATAGTATGAGATATATTATTAGCAGAGATAAGAAAAAGTAGGGATGGACTCGGGCTCGGGCTTTCGGGCCGGCCCGGCCGATTTCAGGCTCGAATTCGGGCCGGGCTCGGGCCGGGCCTATCATTTTTCGGGCCGGGCCGGGCCAAACGATTCGGGCTCGGTACGCTAAAGCGCAATTTCGCAGCCTTGATATACAAATAACTATTTAAACGTTTCCATATAGTATATATTAATCAGCGTAAGATTCTTTACTGCTGCATGTATTTTAAAATAACGATTTCAATAAAACTTTCGAAAACAATACGTTAATCGTCTATTCGTAGACTATAGTTATAGCAGACACTTCTAGGGTATTTAAAATTTTGAATTTCATACTTTGAATACTTTGATATTATCACCAGTAACGTAACTAGCCTTTTGTGAGGAGGGGAGAGGGGGGTATTAAACAGCATATTTTTAGCGTTTTCTTCTTGGGATGGGCTAGAATATTTAGGGGGAGGGGACTTAGCCCCCTAAGTCCCCTCCGCCCTAGTTACGTGCATGCTTATCACTTAATTTATTGTTGAATAGTATAATTTCTATTTATTGCGGGAAAATGTATAATAATGCCATTATCAAACTTATGCCATAAAAAGGATAAAGTAAATAAAATTTTATTAGTATATAAAAGTAACTATGCACTGATTTATACCTTTTGAAAATAATTTTTTTAAAACTTTTCAACCTAAAGATAATATGTGTTTCTAAAGAATTAGGTATCCTCTACATACCACACTTTGAAAATCCAACTTTTTTAAAGAAACATTCGGTATATTATTTGACTTTCAGGTTCCATAAGTTCTAATAACATTAGGTACCAATTTTCAATTACTCGAGATATTAACCGATGAAGTTTGGAACCGTTTATACTGTGACATATAAACAATTTATTTAATTTTTAGCATTCAATAACTCACCAAAAGTGATAAATCTTGAACTTTAGCACGATTTGTCAGTCGGCCAAATAAAAATTTAAAAGAACTAAAACAAAGACAATCAAATTATACATTAAACTTCAATTCTCTTCAAAAATTTCAGTTTTTCAAAGTAAAGAAAGCTTTAAAAATCCGTTTGTAACAATTTCATAAACATTGAAAATTGCTAAACATTTTGTACTTTTGTTACATATTTCTAGGATTTTTAAAAAATCAAAAATTAAATGATATACTACGGTATGTTCCACAAGAATCTTGATTGTAATTCAAAATCATTATACTCTTAAATCAAACAAAAGAGTGATAGTTACTTGTTGAACACAACTGAATGAAAGTCGGGCCGGGCCGGGCCGTCAGTTTTCATTTCGAGTCGGGCCTCGGGCCAGGCCGGTCACTTTTCTGCGTCGAGCCGGGCCGGGCTTATTAAAAGCCCAGCCCGGCCTGGACCGAGTCCATCCCTAGGAAAAAAGAGGTAAATGTAGACTTAGATCAGATAGGGATAGATGAAGACTGTGCAAATTTCAGGGAAATGTGTAGGTTAGTTCAGAACAGGAAAGAATGATGGTACTCGTCTAACAAGTTCCAAGATTGAAGACCTAATGATGATGAAAACTATGTTTAAATAAAAAGCTTTTAATTTACTTTATTTTGATTGAGCACTAACCGTTTACAGCGTCTCACAATTTTTGTGTATCGCAAAACTCATTCGTTAAAGGGTGGCAAATAATGGAGTAGTACGCGGTCAGCGTTTGACCTCGTGGAACCAGGTTTCGAAGCATGTTCTTTTCATATACATCGACATTGTTTTTGCCTTACGGGGCTATAAATAGTTCTTAAAATTTTTCTAAAGACCACGAAAAAGACCGTAAGCATTTTATAAATTTATGTAGCAGTTTAAAATTTCTATAAAACTTTGAACTCTTCAGAAACATGGAGCATAAACGTTATATCGTAGGCTGGTTGCAATGTCGATCGCTCAGACGATTTTAGAATCTCTATAATATAAATCAACATATCTTCGGCCATTAAGTTTAAAATATTTTAGCATAGCCTTAAGCATAACGATTATTATAACATTCGAGAGATTGCATGACCGAAAACATCGTCTAGGTCTGCTGAACTGCATTATGTCCAGATATTTAGAGACCGATAACCAGTGGTTTGCTTCAAACGATTGGGGCTGCAACACTTCTTTACCTCCATTTTATGAATATTAATATACATTTCATAAGTTGCGATTTCCACTGATGTATAAAACTGCAGATCCTTCAAGATACTATAATTATAGTTTCTTCTCTTTTTTGGTACGTCTGTTTATGGGTAGCTATACAAGTCACCGAAGTTGAGGAAAATTGTCTTTACGTTTACACCGCACCCTTTTATTATTGATACGTTCGTTCTATTCACTTGTAAATCTGTGAGTGCTCGTACCTCAAAGAGATCGATATCGCATTTAAGTATATAGCAGAGGGAAACGATCACAAATCTGTTAATGTCAGTAAAAAAGTAATAATTAAGATAATCACAACAATAAAATATTTAAACACTCTGGATTATTTATTGCTCCATATTGTCAAATTTGCCCTAAAGATAATCGGTGGCTTTTGATTTTAGTCTGGTGAGCGTGCGGGTAACGTAGAGAACGTATTGTTTTATTATTTGTGGGTGGATTATTAACGACCGCGTTGCTAAATTTCCTACAAACCGTTATCATTGTGTATCATTTAACACCTTCTAGTAATTAATTGTTAAAGAGTGTTGCATACGCTTAAACCTGGAGGGAATACATTTAATGTGGAATTGTCGGCTATACAAATGTTGTAATCACGTCTTGGACTTGATTTATATCACAAAATCGGCATAATAGAATTATTGTGAATGGCAATGAAACAAGACTAGGAAAACCAATTTATTACGTAACTAAAGTGTTTGGTCTCTTTGTCGCACGCTTTCGTGTTTAATTTAAGTCGTTGCAAATTCGTAGTTGTAAATAAAATAGCAAAGCTGTCACCTCTTGTCCCGTTATATTCTGTCATAAAATCTCTTTTGTGCCTGTGGAAATTAAGTTGGACTAAAGGGGTAGTGATCGACACTTGCTCATAGACATGGAAGAGAAACGGTGTTGGTTCGATAAAGTGAGTAGTAGATTAAATAAACTAGGAAATACCACAAACCTCTATATCTCTAGTTGGAATATCGTTGAACTCCATGCTTGGCTTAAAAAAGGTGCACTTATCTATCTTGAATACGAGAAACCAGAAATATTTTGCATACAGGAGAGCAGATGCAGTACCGCAAAGTTACCTCTCAAAATTAAGAATCTTTTAGATTACAAACAATATAGCACTAAAGCAGGATATGCCGATGTTGGTCTATTTACACGTTATAAAACCAGTGACATTGTTTATGAAATTAGTGTTGCAACACATGATGAGGAGGGACGCTGTATTACAGCAGAATTTGATAAATTCTACGTTATATCCGTATATATATTGCTATGATAAGGGGTTGTTTGGGGAGTGTATTGAGTCGTATTGGTCGCGTAGCAAATGTAAATAGCAATAGGAATTAGCAAACTGCATTTATTTAGCATGAAAACAAATAATTCGCATATTAACACCCTGTATATGGACTGCAATTAAATTTAATCAATGCCAGTAAGCAGATCTTTTAATAAAATACAAACTCAGCAGAAAGATAATTATACATGGAATTAAACTACTTCAAGAAGCGTTCCTAAATTTATAAACAAACAGATAAGATAAAACCTAGTAAGTCTTTACACAATTACGCATGCGATAAAGAAAGGACAATAAAGCGCTTTGATAAGAAACGCACTTTCAAAAATAAGTTTTAAATAGGAGACATAAACGGAAATATGTGGATTTACATCACTCATGTTACATCAGTAATTTATTCAATTCCTCAAAAGCTCTATCTACATAAACAACAGCTACATTGAAGACCAATTACAATAACAAAACTAGCGGTCAAAGATTGTGAAACAATAGAAAACACAAGCATAATACGTAACTACAGAATAGTTTCATCAGAAATAAAGCTTGTAAACTTCTAGGAATATCCAAAACAAACATGGTTGGTTACAAGACTTCGTACGGCGGTTCTGATCAACCAATCCAAATTTATATAGCAAAAACTATATAACGCCCAGAGTTGATAAGAAACGACAGTCTCAATTTGAACCATGTCGAACCTGAATCACTGTTGCTCGAAAATTTACGCGTCGAAATAAGTTTCAAATTAAATTATTAAGAGTTGTGAAAAGTGGTGTTGTATAATATTTGATGACAGATTACATTGAAGATATATGAAAAAGCCTTCGCCGTTTGCTGAAAACGTGAGTAGAAATTTGTTAATTAATTTAAATTAAATGTTTATAATAAAGTAGGGCTTCTAAGAGGTATTCAGAATTCTAAGTGTGGTATTCAGACTTCTAAGAGGTATTCAGAATTCTAAATGGTATTCACAAGGATCTAAATTGTATCTAAGTTAGGATATCTAAGTGGTATTAAGAAGGATCTAAGTTAGGATATCTAAATCGTATCCAGAAAAATATAAAGTAAAGCACGAGGTGAATTTTGGAAACAAAATATTAACAATACTGAATTATTGGTTCAAACTTACGTGAAGGAGTACAAAACAGAACATTGTTTTTTGATTGAAGATAATAAAGGGGTGTTGATCCAACACACGCAACAGCAGACCAAAGGGGAAAGGACTCACCAGAAAATCACAGGTCGGGGCTAACTAGTATAAGGAATCATTTTAAATTTAAATTTAGACTCTGAATATAATTTTCTACTTTGTAACGAGTCAACAAAAATATTTAATACGTAAAAATTTACGCAGAAAGGATAAAAGGTCTTGAACGTTCTAGATTTTTTTTTAGTAAAAGGTGTCGTTTTCGGTGACCTTAAATTAAAGAACGGGAAATATAATTTTGAGATAAATAATCTAAACAATATTAATCGATTGATGGGTTTGTTTGTCAGATCACAAAATTGTGAAGTGTAGATATTATTTCTTTTCATTATACGAATATTGATTGACTTCGTTTTATCATTCCAAACAGATAAGATTTGAAGGAGTAAATTATTTCATCATCGTAACGTTGTGCACTCTGTGTGAATTAAAGTGGGCTAGCCGTAGCATAATTAAAATTAGAAGAATATTAGAAAAACACAGAGCGGTGGCGTTCAGCAGAAAACTAGACATTTATTACATCGGCGTGCGGCATTATCTTATCAAATAATATATATATATATATATATATATATATATATATATATATATATATATATTGTTATGGATTCAAAGGGTTAAATTTGGAGTAGGCAATGTAATTTCAACCATTCTGTATAGTGAAACGAACAAATTATTTACGCCCAAAATTTATTTAATTTATTTAGAGAGAACGGACAAGTATTGACGTATTTTATAATTAATAATTGAAAGGTTAAAAGTATATAAAGAAAAACAGTTTTAAAACCAAGTAGAAACGCATAATTAATTTAATTTATTTAAATTCAACGTGTAAAAGCATTAAAAACCCACTAAGGTAAGAAAAATCAATAATCCCAAAGCAAAAGGTTTCTTGGTAACAAACCAGAACGTCAGTTTTATCTAATACAGCGAAGTATAAACTCCAAGAATTGTTGTTTTAAATGGTCTGTAATTAAGAACACCTGCATTTTTAAAAGATTACATTTTTGAAATTATCAGCATAATAAAGCAGGACTTCATAGACAATAGTTTTCAACCGTCAGTTGGTTCGAATAACAAGCTAACAAAATTCTTAAAGAGCAGGGGAGATGCACGATCGGTAATATGCTACAGACAGAGACGGACAAAAATATGTTAATATTGCAATCGCACGTACTAATCCACGTGGAGTAAAAATGGGCTGTCAGCAATATCGATTTTTTACAACTCAAGTAGGGTTTGGAACGCGACATCAAATATGCATAAAACAGAGATGAAAATATTACAGGCGGAGTTTTATGACGACACAGAATAGTATCATTGGTTGAGAACGGATAGTTTTACAAACGTACGAACATGCAAGAGGTGGAAGCGATTTCGGAGAGATACGGCGCGCGCGTTTATGGAGTGAGTTTCAGGAATCTTCAAGTCGGTTATATCAATATTTGCACAATTATTATTCGAAAATAAATTTTTCGCATGAAGTGTGGCCAGGAGGGAGTTTTTTGAAAAATATAAATACTCTGGCCGAATTAGTAGAGCTCTCTTTGTATTCTCTTGGTACTCTTTGTATTCTCATCGCTTTATCCTACTTTACAACGATAGACCGGCGTTATAGTAGAGTTTTTGTAAGTATTAAATATATTCATTATACCGTAAATGTACTACTAGCAATTGTAACTTGGTAGTTGTGGCCTTCTAGTTATTAACGTAAAATACGAGTAGTGTAGTAAAAATCAAATTAATAGAGGTCCAATTACTACCATACCAAGCTAGTAAATCAATAAATAGACGCATAATATACGTGAGTTTATATGCTGTTATGGAATGGTACTTGGAAGCAAGGCGCTTGACGAATTTATTGTGGTTATCATCTATGAATATGTGAAGTATCAGAGCGCATAGTCACGAAACCAAGGGGTTCTGGTAATCATCGTCGAAGGAATGGAGGTCTGAAGCATTATCCACATAACTTATTTGAAATTTCTGTTATCTGATAAATTTTTGTATTATTTGGTAATGTGTGAGTGAATATTGGGGTTATTTATAATTATTAACGCAAGATACGTGTATTGGACAATTATTGGAGTTATTTAAATTATTGAAAAAGGGTGTATTTAAAAGTTACTAAATTTTAATATGAATATAAATTGGATTGTTAAGGGTAAACGGGTCTATTAATTTTGTATTAGATCTATGCAAGGTAAAAGGCATACATTAATAAACTGGGTTATTATGAGCTCACCATACTCCAGTGTGCAATAAATATAGGGTATTATTTGGGGCCCATCTACTCATATTTTTATTAAATGTGTTTGCAAATAATAATTTAAAACAAGAACTTTAAAACATATCACGTATTGAGTTGTAATTAATGTACCAAACTGTTTATACCTGTAAATAATGTGGCTGTAAATAGCGGTAAAAAAGGGATTGTATGATTGTTGTGTTATTTGGTGAGTTTATTGAATGGTGTGCAAGTGGGAAGGAGGAATGATTGTAAATTTAGGTATTCGAGAAAAGACACAGCTGAGCTAGCCAGGGAAGCTGCTGAAGATTTTTTGAAGCAGAAAAAGTAATGAATAAGAAATTTTTGTTGTTTGAAATTTATTTAACTTTGAAAATCGGTTGTTGACACTGGCGATATATAACACACATACCACGGCAATCTTATGACGGCCCGACGTTGGGGCTCGATGTTAAAGCTTAATGTACAATATCACAGCAATATATATATATATATATATATATATATATATATATATAGTCTGGGCACAGAAAAAGGCCAAATTATTAAAAAAACATGACTAGTACCTCGCGTGGTCCTATTGGGCCCATACGTGTATAATAATAAATAATATGTATATGTACCAAACACGTCGCAAATTAGTAACACTATCGAAACGATGGGATTGAAACATTGCTTTCAAGAAATTTATTAAAAACCTAAACAAGAAAAAGCCAATTATCATATGTGGTGATATGAATGTTGCCCACAATACGATAGATTTAGCAAATCCCAAAACAAATAGAAAAACCCCTGGTTTTACTAAAGAAGACGAGAAGGTATGACTGATTTTCTAACAGATGGCTACGTCGACACGTTCCGATCATTCTATCCCAATAAAAAAGATGCTTATACGTTTTGGTCTTACACGAATAAAACTAGACTCAAAAATATAGGATGGCGTTTGAATTATTTTATTGTTTCCAAACGCCTATTAGATAATATATGTAATAATAAAATTCGCAGTGAAGTCATTGGATCTGTTCACTGTGCTATTTCGTTATTCCTAAATATTTAGGTTAAAAATATTAGTCAAACAATGTTAGCGTGATTATATAAAATGAGTTAAGTCATTAGTGTCTTCGAATGTAATTTTATGGATAAACCTAAAAACAGAATGATAGTGCATACGTAACACGTCCAATAAATAGCCATACAGTCCACTTCGTTGAAGAGTAGAAACGATACTTAGAACAATAGAATACGGCTGAAGTAAGTCGATTATAAAATTATAAGACCCCTCGCGCGTTAACATAAATGATGTGTAGAAGTATGCGACCAACCATATTCCTAACTAACTGACCAATAAACACAGCAACGTAGCATTCAAATAAATAGCATGCACAATAACGAACTCGTCCGACACCCTTCGAAATAAATAATAGAACCACACAACGTACAACATAAACAAACTTCGTTATAAAAGAATCTCTAAACGTTAGAGCAAATTACTTCTTAATTGTTTTTATTATTAACTTCTTGAAGAGAACTTAAGAATACTGCACGACAGAAGTCACCAAGCTTCTCGTGCACTGAGGGTTTTTCTTCAGATTATCTCGTTGTGTCCACGAAATCTAACGGAATAAAATAAACTTCTATAGCCACACTACGGACGCAGGACTCCGCCATAGCACAGTTTGGATCCGCTCTACTTCCGAAGTCATTAGGACTACCTTCTAGAGCACGTGACGCTAACAAGCACGCCAAGATTGGGAACATTCCACCACCAACTCGCTAATTTCTAGCTACCAAGTACGTCGCCCATAAACATTCAATTCTTCAACATGGAAACACAACCAGCAACTTTACAAACAAACGTCCTTTCAGTATTAAAGAAACATTTGCAACAACTATGCACACAAGCAAATATTTTCTTTTAATGTATAATTAGTTCGTATTCTTAACTTGTAAATAAATATTAATCTTGATGCCAAGTACTAAGAAGTTGACCCCAGACAAACCAGAACGCCATATTGATGACCACCGACGTGATCATCAAAAATGTTAATGCGTCAGTGTAACACCGGTTAATTTAATGCTTAAAGACAATTTAAACCGTTTAAAATAACCGAGTACATGAACAAGGTTAGCGGACGAATTTCACCTTTCTAACGAGTAAATCCAAAACTGTGGTTTTCCCAAAAAGGGCACAGCTTCAAAATAAGCAGTATTACACATGAAGCTACAAAATACGCGTACACAATATTCATCCTTGAAACTAAAATTCGCAGAAGAGGTCCGAGACATCATAATTAAACCACCTGAACAGACAAATGTGGAAAAATCAAAACCGAATTAATTAAACGGCTAAACTCTTTACAAAAACAACAAAGTAGAAAGCTGTTGGAGCACGAAACGTCAGACGACAGAAACCGTCACAATGTTTGAAGGGCCTACAGTAACTGAGTGGAACAATCGTGCCAGATACACTATTAAAATAAATTTGGTTAGGCCGCTTCAATACAAATGCAAGCGATCCAAATTACTCAATCACAGGCATACCTGGAGGACACAGCACGTTTTGCAGATGGAAGCTCAACATTCCTAGAAAAGCTTACAAAAGCATCAGATGCACTCAAAGTCCAGCTTCAGCAAACACAAAGCGCTACAACTAAACAGCGTAGCCAAAGTTCTTCTGAACCATGTTCCAAACACGGCAACGTAAGCCAAGGCCTCCGACGGCAGCAACAACACAAAAGTTTATGTTGGTTCCACTACAATTTTGGAGCCACATCATGCAAGTGTACACAACTTTGCAATTTCACGGCCCAGGAAAACGCCGAACGCAGGAATTAGAGGTGGATAATTTCCTGCATTTGATTACACGCCGCCTGTACATAAAAGATCGCACCACATCTTTGGAATTCTTAATCGACATTGGTGTAGACCTCTGTGTATACCCAGCAAGGTTTTTGGATTACTCAAACTAACAAACTATCAATTGTTTGCAGCAAATGAGACGATCATAAACGCTTATGGTACTATCACATTAACAATAGATTTTGGACTAAGGCGACCGTTCACTTAGCAATTCGTCATCGTCGACGTCAACAACCCCATTATTGGCATGGATTTACTTGTGCATCATGAATTACTGGTTAATGGAAAACAGTAAGTTTGTCAACTCCGAGACAACTTTTCCAATTAAAGGTTGCCCCCCGGCAATAAATGTAGTGCGATATCAAACACAGTATCTAGTTCAAAATATCACAAATCCTAATCAAATATCCGGACATAACCCGTCTGAGAATCCTTCGCACGCTAGCGAACATCATATTTTAACTACAAAAAGACCATCAGTGTACAGTCATCCACGCAAATTGGCGCCTGACAAACTCAAAATCGCCAAAGATGAATTTATTACAATGGTTCAGTTAGGATTAGCAAGGTTGTCCAAATCTCCGTGGGATTTGCCTCTATATTTAGTGGACAAACACAACAAAAAGTGATGACCCTCTAGAGACTACAGGGCTTTAAACGATCGCAAAATCCTGATTGGTAATCACATCTCGTTTATGGAAAATTATACACAAAAACTGCAAGGCAGAAAAATAACTTTTTCTACAATCGATCTTGCCAGAGTCTATCACCAAGATCCCGTAGCTGAAAAGAGGCATAGAAAAGACAACTATAACAACGCCTTTTGGTTTATTCGAATTTCTATTCCTGATCTTTGGATTACGAAACGCCAACAAACTTTTCAACGATTCACTGACGAAGTTTTAAGCAGGTTATAATTCTGTTATGGCTACATCAACGACACTCTAGTAGCATAACAGTCCGAAGAAGAACATAACAGACATTTGCAAATTCCCTTCACCAGATTAAAGGATTACGGCTTGATCATAAACCTTGCTAATTGCATCCTTGGACAAGAGGAAGTCAAATTTTTTGGCTACCTCATCAAAGAAGATAACACTAAACCACTACCAGAAAACGTCAGCATTATACGGCATTACACACTTGAGACAGCCAAAAACCTCAGGCGATTCGTAGGCACGTTGAATTACTATCGACGTTTCATACCACAAGCAGCTGACTCACAAGCTGCGCTCAACGGCCTACTAAAAATCAGAATAGAAGGCAACGCGCCTATTAATTGGACAAGCAAATCAGACATAGCTTTCGAGAAGCGCAAAGAACAGTTAGCACAAGCCGTGCTACTTACGCATTCACTCCGCGGCACAGAACTATCTATAGCAACAGATGCTTCAGACTTCACGTCGGAAGGGTAATCTAATAATGGAACAACCAACACTGGCAACCTATAGCTTTTTATTCCAAAAAACTAAATAATGTCCAAGCAAAGGTATAGTATACGACCGAGATCTTTCCACAATTTACTTAACTGTTAAACATTTTAAACCCATGCTCGAGAGTAGATATTTTCCAATCTACACAGACCACAAACCTCTATCCTTTGCTTTCTAGCAGAAATTAGAAAAATGTACTCTCAGGCAATTCAGATATCTGGATTGCATAAGTCAATATTCAACACACATCAAACACATTTCGGGGAAAGAAAACACTATCGCAGACACATTCGAAAATGGATAAAGTTGACTTCAAACAACTACCCAAATGATAACAAAACGATAAAGAACTCAAAAGCCTCAGGGAAAACAACAACTCAAATTTAACCAGCAGACTTGTGCAGATTCCAAACTCTGACCAAACAATTTTCTGTAATATATTACAATGAACTCGTCCATTCATAACAAAAGAATTACGGAAGAAGCTTTCGAAAGCATTCGCAACTTAGCACACCCAGCCTGGCATCAAATCAGACTGCCGCACCTGGCCACGAACTTGTATGCATGCCAAAAATTGCCAAAGTCACAAGGCACGTGATCGCAGATGCGCGCAAAATTTTAAACCAGCATCCTCAAGATTCGAGCATGTCCACATAGACATTGTCGGACCACTATCCATACCAGAGAGACACTGATACATATTCACATATATCGACCACTTTGCAAGATGGCCAGAGCCAATACCTCTGCAAAATATTGAAGCTGAAACGGTAGCCACAATATTCATAGAGCAATGGATTACACGCTTTGGTGTACCACTCAGAGTTACAACCGATCAGGACAGTAAGTTTGAATTGCAATTTTCAAACAATTGAAAACCTTAGTCGAATTCAAAAGAATTCACACAACAACATATCCGCAGTCCAATGGCATGGTGGAACGATTTCACCGACAACTGATTGATCTGCTAAGACATCGAAAAATAGGCAGAAGCATTAACTTTAGACCTACTAGGAATCAGAAATCTTTGAAAGAAAGAACTAACGCTACAGCTGCAGAGCTTACATTTGGTAAAGCGCTACGGCTACTAGGAGAATGTCTCACAAGTTTGAGCTAGCTAACGAAACATATTTTGAGGCCTTTCCAAGTCAGTTACGTTATCACTTTCAACGACTACAATCAGTCAACGGTACCATTTAAAGCAACAGATAAATATTCGTATTCAAAGAGCTGAAAACTCAAGCCACGTTTTCCTACACTGCGGAGACAACATAAGTACATTACAAAGTACATACGATGGACCATATAAAGTAATTCACATAGACGACAAAACGGCAACCATAGACAAACAGAGCAGGAAAACTACTGTTTCAATCGATACGGTCAAACCAGCATACATGGAGAACGAATTCTCAGAAACAGTCAACAACAGTCTAGAAGAATAAATTTGTACTCCGCCAACAACAATTATAGAGTAGTAGAAAAGTACGATTTCCACGGAAATATATCACTTTTTATTGTGACTAACGCAACCACAAAAGAAGGAAGTATACTGGAGTATACAACTAACCATAATTCTAACTAACCGACCAATTAGCACGCAGCATGCAAATAAATAGCATGCACGTTCAAAACACCCCTCAAACAATTATGTACTCGTACGACACCCCTCGAAATACATAATAAAACTGTCTGAACGTACAATATAAACAAACCCATTATATAAAAGGAGCTCCAAACACTAGTACGAATTATTACTTAATTGTTCTCTATTTAAGGTAATTACCAAACTTCTAGGAGAAAACTTAGAATAGTGCAAGGTGGAAGTCTCCAAGCTACTCGTACACTAAGGGTTTCCTTTAGATTATATCGTTGTGACCACCAAATTTAACGAGATAAAATGAAGTAAACTCTTATAACCACACCACGGTTGCAGGAACCGCCATAACACAGCTTGGTCCAGCTCCACCTCCAAAGTCATCAGGACCACCTATTTGTGAACGTGACTCCAACAAACACGCCAGGATTGGGAACATTCTGCCACCAACTCGCTCTAATTTCTATCAACCAAGGACGTGACCCATATGTTAGCATCTCCGTTTACCAGCCGCAGGGTAACGAAGCATGGCAATCCTATCCCTGTCACTGCCGCTAGGTGTTGCACTGCATTCAGCTTAACAATGGACATCATAGTCCACACCACATCTTATCCACGTCTTCGTCGTGAAGCCACAACATTCCATTTTTCAACATAGAAACCCATCCAACAATTTTAAAACTAAAGTGCTTTCAGTGTTAAGACATGCAATAACTACGCACACAATAACTTTGTAAATATCTTCTCTGTGCGTCATGCTTTTAATGTATAATTAGTTCGTAGTTATAACTTGTTACGTGCCAAATCGGCACTTAAACATTGTTTTAGGTTAATTTGGATGTGCGGAGGTTTCGCGCCACAATTTCAAAAGACTCGGGGCGTGTATTTCCGCTACGTCACAGTGCGTCTGCGCCAGATCGCGCGACGCGAGAGGGTTGGACGAATAACTTTGCGCCGACGTGTAAAAGACAAAAAAGTGGGGAGAAGTTTCCGTTTGACGCTTGAACGTGGCTGTTTTGCCAGAATCTTCAAGGAGTGTGGACGTTAGAGGTATCGTATCGTGCCTTATCTTATCTATGTAGATTTCCTTTGCCTAATTATCTTGTTTGTCGTCCTCATACCATGTTTCCCGTCTTTCCCTGCATAGGTAGGTAATTTGCAGCCTTGGCGAACCGTACTCCACGACCCTAGACGAACCAGATGTCCATGTTCCTGCAACAGCACCGGAGCAGTCCCATCTTTAATTACTCCGGGATGGAGCCCTGATGGACCTTGATAGAGGCCAACTTTAGCTCAACCCCGCAGAACGTTTGGATTTCCGATGTAAGTAGTACAGTGTTTAATTTGTTCACTGATATGAACTTTTGTTTTAAATGTTTATATTTCCGATTATTGCGTCTTAAATTTGGGCATTGGTAACGTCATTGATAGATGAGCGCGCCAAATCTGTAAAAATGGTTAGCGCTACCAACCGTCGGTAACGTCGGCCGCTTTATTCATCGCGCTTGCGCGATGTATTTATGAACTTTTTAACTGTATTTATCGAGTTTTTAAATCGTAAGAAGCTAATGTTATTTCTTTCGCTACGAAGCATTAACAAGGTGGCCACAGACAAACCAGAACGCCCCTTATCTGTTTTAATAACTTATTCGTCGCTGCTTGTCAGAGAACATCACACGGCTGACAGTATGTGATACGTATAATTCAGATTCTATTATGTTCCTTTTATATGCAACTTTATTATCTCTTGAAGTTTAAATTAAACGGATTTGTCTGAACCACTATGTGACTTCCTGTTGGAAATTGTGCGGTTGGTTGACAGTAGTCGCCTGATGATCGTCGCCCAATGACAATTAACCGTTTAACGTTAGTGGAGGTGTGATTCTTTTCCCGGCAGTGAACTAGACTGGGACTTTTCTTAATACCTTATTTCTTTACCTAATTTTGTACTTCGGTTTCTTCTGTAACAAATTTGAATAGCTACAAATAAAGACGTTGGGCTATTAGTTTTATTTTTGCCTGATTTTGTTTTTTAAATATTGGGCAATTGAGCAATTTGCAGATTGCGCTTTGTAGACGGCATCTACTAAACCTGCGGTGTCCTCGAGGGATGCTGATGATTCGAGTAGCTAGGACTGCTTGCACTTGTATTGGCAAACGGTTTAACTGGATTGATTGGTGTATCTGGCACCATTGTTCCACTCGGTTGTTGTAGACGACTGAAAATTGTGAAGATTTTGTCGCGTAACGTTTAGTGCAACAGCTTTCTAGTTCGTTGTTCTTGCAATTAGCTTAGTTGTTTAATTAATTCCGTTTTCATTTTCGTGTATTTGTCGGTCTCAAGCGATTTAATTATGATGTCCCAAACCTCTTTCTGCGAATCTAGCTTCGAGATTGGATATTTGTACGCGTATTTTGTGGCGCCTTTTGTAATTCCACTTATTTCGAAGCTGTGCTCTACTTGGGAAAACCATAATTTCTGGACTCGCTGGCCACAAATGTTGAATTCACACGACAACTATGCTCGCTTGCTTGTTTTTAAACACTTATTTAACCGGTGGTAACTCTGCTTAATTAACCTCTTGGGTAATCACGTCGGGGTCACCGACGTGGTATTCTGGATATTTAGGGTCACCTTATTAATGCTTCGTAGTAAAAGAGATAACATTTATTTACAATTAAAATACTGATATGAAATTAACATTAAACGCATGACACCACACAGTTTTTGTGTGCGTAATTAAATTGCTAAATGTTTTAACACTAGAACTGAAAGCACTTCAGTTTGCAAAGTTGCAGGATGAGTTTTATGTTGAAGTGTCAGACGGTGGTGTTAGATGAAGATGTTAATAGATATAAGTACCCGTGGCGCAAGTTACGTTGAATGCAAGCAGCCCCTCGTGGACGTCGGATATCTATAGGCCTCGGTAACTAGCCGCTGGTGGGCTATCCGTTGGCGTACGGACGACTCCCTTGGTTGTTGGAAATTGAAACGAGATGATAGCGAAATGTTTCAAATTCTGGGATGTTTGATCATGTCATGTACTGCAGGAGCGGTTCTGGTTGGCGCGATGGCTGTGAAGATGGATTGGCCAAGTTATGATAGGAACCTGTCCATAAAGTTGTAAGAGTTTACTTCAGTTTATTTCATTAGATTTGATGGTCACAAAAAGATAATTTTGCTACGTACAGCGACGTAGTCTAAAAACAAACCAAAAGAAAAAACAAGAAAGAAAGACCGGCTCAATCGGTGAGTGAGCAGGGTATTATACCTACAAAAATAACAGTAGGCCTGAAATAAAAATACACGCACCATTCTTCACTCAACAACAAAACATAAAAAAACTTTAATTAAAAAAAAACATGTTACTCAAGAACAGTAGTACTAAAAACAAATAATAATATGCATCTATCAGAAGAACCAAAAAAATCATGACTAGCTGTCGTTTATAGGTACCTACTCCCACATATTAATTAACGAAAAAAAGGAAAACAAGAAATTACAACCCTGAAACAACAGCTCTAAATCGTCATCTTAAATATCAATTATCAGTGTCATACCACATACAGATGGTAATTATTTTAAAACCACTAGGTGTAATCATTCCACAAAACTGAAATATAATGGTTCAACCAGTTCATAGAGCCCATACAAAAAAATAGTGGATAAACACTCACCCACGTGTCGTATATGTTGGACCTATCACACCCTCCTTGGGGCCGCAGCGGGGCAGCAGGACATAGGATCACGCAATTTGTGCCATATAAAAAAGGAGGTAATCGCCTCATCAATTGGGTCCAAGGTAGTAGGTAGTTTTATCCACCGGAAGAAGCACGCAGTATGGCGTGCGCAAAATTACCACGAAGAAAACGGAAACAACAAAAATATAACGACTGTTTTCGTCGAGTATCCGGAAGAGAAAGTGAATATTAATTTGTTTAACTAAATAACCAGAGCTCCCAGTACTATTGTTGTCATCGAAACGTGTTTAGGAAACTTGAAAACACGGTTTTATCGGATAGTTTAATACCTCATTTCAACGAGCCTTTAGATGGAAATCATATACGAATCACTTATACGCGATCGTAATATATAACCAGTTAACGGATGCCTAAAACAAGGTATTGACTATTTAATTTTATCATAAACTTTACGTTTCGAAATAAATAAGTTTAGAATGAAAATTAGTAGGAAGCGTATTTATTGTAAACAGGATGTTGTCGACGTATGAAAAAGTAAAACGGAATCAATGAGAATGAATAATAATATAAACGGATACGGTCTTACCGTCGAAAATGAATGTAACAATCTTAAAAAAAAGTTTTAATGCAGGCAGAGCTTGGTGACTTCCGTCTTGCACTATTTTTCAGTTCCCAATAAAAGTTTGGTGGCTTTCTTAAAGAGAAAACAAGAAGAAATCATGTGTTCTAGCGTTTAGAGCTCCTTTTATATGAAGTTTGTTTGTATTGTATGTGTGGACGATTCTATTTTGTATTTCAAGATGTGTCAGACGAGTTCATTATTGAGTGAGGGGTGCTTTAAACGTGTATGCTATTTGTTAGCATAATGCGTGCTTATTGGTCAGTTAGGTTGGTTGCATATTCCTAGAATGCTATTAGTTTTTTGTATTAGTTTATATAAATATCGGTTTTTACACATAGAATAGTCTGTAGCATTAAATATAATGATCAAAGAGTAGAAGTCTTCACTATCTTTATTTTTGGAAATACAAGTAATCAATACTCTTTCAGGTATGTATGTATGAATTAACAATATTGTTGTTTACATCTTTGTTTTGACCCTTCTAAAAGTAATTTAAAGTAACTGCTTTTGCAGTTTCATATTTCTTCGTTAAAATTTAACTTTATGTAATTTATGTGTATAATACATCGTTTAGCAATGGCTGCACATACAAATGATTTTTATAGACATCATGAAAATTAAAGTCTTTGATAACTTCAATGCTCGAAGTATACTTTACTTGGTTGACATTATCGAGAACATTGTCTGTAGAGGTTTTGAATGGTTCTGGCGCACTCCTCATTCCACTCTCTCACTCCACTCGATCCACATTCCTCCCGATCCACACTCCTCACTCACTCACTCCACCCAATCCACATTCCTCTTAATCCACATTCCTAACTCCTCACTCACACTCACTCACTCACTCCTCCCGACCCACGTTCCTCCCGATCCACATCCTCCTGATCCACATCCTCCCGATCCATATCCTCCCGATCCACATTCCATCCGATTCGCATCCTCCGATTCACATCCTCCCTATCCACATTCTCCCGGTCCGCCCGATTCATATCTAACCTAGGTTGGAGTTTTCCTCGACTAGCCATATTCAGATCCACCTCCATCCGATTCATATCTAACCTAGGTTAGAGTTTCCTTCGACTAACCATATCAACCTGATCTAGAATTTTCTGGACAATCTAACCCTATTTGAATTTTTCAAATTGGACTATCCCTTACAAAGTTACACCCTGTTAAAGCCTCGTACCTTTAAATTTTTGTTTATTTAATTTTAACTTGATCTTTAAAGTTACATTTGTAGGTGATATAAAAAATGTATGTAGAAATACGACGGATGAAGAGATGGGTTCAAACGTTATTAGAGAAAGAAAGCCGTGCGAGTATTTCTCTGTCTAATGGTTGCAACAATTTAAATTACTTGACAGTGTTAGAAATTATTAAATGTCACCCCATCCAGTTACTTAGAAGATGCGACTGCAAGGCGATCGCTTACGCAAATGTTTAGAGATTTGACTATCGCATATTCACCAAACTCTGGTTATCACAGCGGTTTATAGATGTTGTCAATACATGTATATATTTTATTAAAAAACATAATATTTCTTGATAAAGTTTGTATTACTTATTTGCATCACCATCAGCAAAAAATTATTAATAGACGGTTTAAACTATCTTGTTTTTTATTCATAGATTTAAAGTGGAAGCACTCCTAAGTCTTTTATTGTCAAGATTAAAGTAAATGTCCGAAGGAGGTTTTAAAGACTGAGTTAAATATAGATGAGCAGAAATTATAGGTACAACACGTGTTCTTCTTCAACTATATACTGAAACTGTAACCGATAATTGCTGCCTGGAGCGATTACGCGGTTAATAGTATCTATGGAAAGTTGTACAGGAATTTCTTCAAATGAGTAGTAAGGCCTACGGCAATTTTCGGTAAATACAATTAAACATTACTTGTATTAGGGAAACGGAAATTTCACTTCCAAACAATTTACAAAACTGACCTCGTATGAATAATTATTCCTACGTTAGTGATCAACGTTAATAGGTTTATAAGTGGTTTCCGTTTAACAAATGATATACAAATTGTTCAAACTAATAAGTCGGCAATGAGTGAATCATTGAATCTAGTCTAGTATTCGATTTCTTTATTTAAAACAAATTAGATTTTAAATAATAATTAACCGCGCTCGCAAAATGAGTTACATTTGGTAACACTAAGCATGTACTTTCGCTTGGTGATTCGTTTAAAAATATTCAAGCCTCCCATTTCCAAAAATGTGACGTAGAAGTTATTTAAAATTACATTGTTTTATTCGTGACTATCCTGTAGACAGTAGCATGATATACGCTTAGTAAACGTTTAAAGTGTTTTATTAAGTTTCCCTTCAAAAGGTTTAAATTAATTTACAAAAGCCTAAATTGATTTTTAAGGTTTGAAAAAAATCTCTGTACAATTGGTTGTCTATAGAGCTTTCTAGAGTTGATTCTATTTTGAAAATTCATTAGGTTTCTTAAAATCCTGCAGAAAAGAATTAAAAATGTTGTTGTAAGTGTTGGTGTTATTCTCAAAATAATTGAATGGTTTGCATATTGCGGTAAATTTTAGACCACGTTATAACATTTCTATAAATACATTAGCTAACAATTTGGATGGAGGGTTCGTGTTAAGGTAGGGGGTAATCGAGAAATTCTGGGTTAAAGCGTACATCTCGCGTGACCAAAAAGGATTTAAAGATCGAGTTATAATTAAATAAACAAAAAATTTAAAGGTACGAGGCTTTAACAAGCTGTAACTTTGTAGGGGGTAGTCCGATTTTAGAAATTCGAACATGGTTAGATTGTCCAAAAAATTCTAGATCGGGCTAAAGTGGTTAGTAGAAGAAACTCTAACCTAAGTTAGATATGTATCGGGTAGAGGTGGATCTGAATATGGCTAGTCGAAGAAAACTCTAACCTAGGTTAGATATGAATCGGGCAGATCAGGAGGTTTTGGATCGGGAGGATATGGATCGAGAGGATGTGGATCGGAAGGATGTGGATCGGGAGGATGTGGATCGGGAGGATGTGGATCGGGAGGATGTGGATCGGGAGGATGTGGATCGGGTAGAGTGAGTGAGTGTGAGTGAGGAGTAAGGAATATGGATCGGAAGAAATGTGGATCGGCAGGATGTGGATCGGGAGGATGTGGATCGAGAAGAATGTGGATCGGGAGGAATGTGGATCGGGTGGAGTGAGTGAGTGTGAATGAGGATCGGGAGGAATGTGGATCGGAAAGAATGTGAATCTATCCCAGAATCGACCTATTCCTCTACTATTGTTATTTCGCGCAACAGTTACTAGAAACTGTTAATTTTCCCTTGACGTTTAAAAACGTCAAAGGTTGTACAAACTAGTACTATTGTTTTAGCGCGATTGGAAAAAATTTTCAAAGTTTTAGTACGCTCCAACGCTAGCAACATTTTAAATAAATAACCATTGCACGGAACTAACTATTCTAGAAGTCAGAGAAGAACTGTAAATTAAATACCTTAACTAAAATGTAAAATAAAATATTTCTCTTCATTCCTAAACTATACTTCAAAATATATGTAAAATCCAAAAATCGATAAATCTGTGCAAAATCACAAATATTCTGAGAAGGTTAGACAAGGAAATTCTCATAAAAATGTGTATACATATTCAATTAGTATGCATCTGCCATAAAATTTTGCTTGCGGAATATAAATTAAAAGTTATCTATCACAAGTCAAAAGATCGGTAGAATCCTAAATGTACAAGCTAATGCTGCTGTTGCTGTGGCGTATATCGTTTGAAATTTCCAAGAAAATTAGTTATTCCGTGCCGTTTCTTGAATTTTGCACTGGTAGACAATTAAAATCACACCTTGAAAAATACCTTTGTGTATAACCAAAATTTATAGGTGCAAGTATAATAACATCAGTAGTTTAATACGCTTATTGTTTCTATTCTTCACTTCTTTGGATGCTTAAAGTATGTTGAAAATAAATTATTTTACTACATATTGCAACGTTTTCAATTTTCCCTCAACATGCTGAAATACCGCTACGGAGATCACTGATGATAGTTACAATATTCACTACGGTAAGGTCTCTCCAACACGACGATCACACTCTCTTACTATTATGGTTTTACTTGGTGTTAGCTCGGCCTTTGCTAATGTCAATTTTGACATTTTATTTGCTAAGTTAAAAATGTATAATAACTTTTCTGATAATGCTTTGCTGTGGGTTAGGTCTTCTCTCTGTTCACGACGACAATGTGTTACTGGCGAAGAGGATGACTGAGCCTCCCATTGGGAAGACTTAAATGCTGGTGTTCCATAAGGCAGTGTATTGGGGCCGATCTTATTCTCGCTGTACATTCAAGATTTTTCTGAGATTTTAACATACTGCAAGTATCACTGTTACGCGGATGATGTTCGTTTTTATTTGCATTGTTCATCCAATGAGATGCATCCTCTAGATAAAATTAATTTTGAACTTTTCAATATTAAATCATGATGGACAAAAATCAGTTGACGTTAAACACGACTAAATGCCAAGCCAGTTTTGTTGGCACATCAAAATTATTTCATTCTATTAATCATGCTTTTTTGCCAAAGAAACTTTTAAATGACACAGAAAATCAAATTTACCACCACTGTTAAAAACCTAGGTGTTGTTTCGATTCAAACTTAAAATGAAGAGACAATATGGCGCAAATATGTAAAAGAGTTTTTAGTTCGCTTCACAATTTAAACAGATTAAAGTGTTTTTTACCTCTTCGCTTAACGGTCCAATTAGTTTGTTATGTTTATTTTTCAACATAAATTAAATATCCTTTTTTCCCTGGTTAAGTCATTACCCGCTCAAATAAATTCCATTTTAATTCTTAAGTTCTCCAACAATATAGTGTACCTGTTCAGAATAAGCCCGCTTTATCATAACCTTAACTCAAATCCATTTTGCTTTTAAAACGAAAATTTATTCGATAAATTAAATAGTCAATACCTTGTTTTCGGTATCCGTTAATTTGTTAAACATTCCGATAACGTAAAATTGCTTTCTCTGGTGTTTTCCCTGTCGAAATAATGGATCTTACTATTATTTGATAGCGTGTTTTCCAGTTCGCTAATCGCGCTTTGATAACGCAAGGATTGCAGTTCGAACTCGAGTTATTTGAACCAATTTTGAATTTGATTCTGCAACTTGTGCGTTGAAATATTTTCTACATTACTCGTCTTAGTACTTTAAGAACGATGCACGTTTTTTTGCTCGACAAGTAGAAGCTCTTAGCTGAAGGCCAAATTGGTTCTTTCTTTATGTAAGCCCAACTGTTCTTTGTCACAGATCAACTGCCGTTGCCTGTAGATCGCTGGTGCCGTTAGGATAACAGTGTAAATAGATCCCGACGACCGTGGCGATGCGATGCTAATTCACTCCCGATAGCGTGCAAGTTAAGTATCCCGACACATACAGGTATACAACTTCTTTTCTTTTGTGTATATCAAGGAATTTTCCTTATCAGCGTTTAGTGTAGTTACGTGATAAGAAACGTGACACTGTAGGACCATTGTTTGTTGCTGCGAATCGATATTATCGCTCTACAGGTGCTATGTACCATTGTTAAAAATGTTTGACAAAAGTTCTCACACGCTTATTCTTTTCTACTGATTAGTTTATTTTACAAAAGGTATTATGTGCAATTTTAGAAACGCTTGACAAAAGCTCACACATGTTTATTTTCTACTGATTAGTTTTATTTTGTGTAAAATACGAGATGCGCACTTCGTATCTAAAGTACTAAATTATTCGTATCACATAATTGTTTGCTTTGAAATAGTAATGCTTAATTTATTTCTTTTGCTTGTTTGTACAGAATCCTTAATTTATTCTTGTTGTTAATAGATAATCGTGGACGAGGTTTTTTTTGGTATGTAGGTTAATCCCCCCACTCGCCGCGTCTGGTAGTTAGCCTATTATTTACGTTTCTTCCGGCTACGTCTAGGTACGTAGCAAGATCAGTCTTTAATTATGCATTTATTCGATTATGGAGACGTTTTATATCATCATCTGCCTAGTATACTGAATAACCGTTTGCAGAAGGTATTAAGGTATTAAGCGTAGTGAACACGTGTCGCTTTACTATAAAAAGTTAGAGTGACTAAAACTTGAGGAGCGGCGGCAACTACATCAAGCCTTATTGATGTATAAGCTACTTTACGGACGTGGTACACCATACCTTACCTCTAGACTGGCACCTTTATCAAGGGGGCAGTATAATACCAAGAACGAGAACCGTTTAGTTATTCCATCCCATCGCACTGAAATGTACAATTCCTCCTTTCTTATCTCTGGTTCAATTCTATGAAACTCCATACCAACAAATATCAGAATGTTGTCGTCGTTCGTTAACTTCCGGAAAGTGTATCGGGAGTATATACTTCCACGATATTAATATGATTTTGGGCGCGAGGAAAATAGAGCCAAGTGTGTCTGAGTGTGTGTGTGGGTGAGAGTGGGTATGTACTTTTGGATTTAGTTAGTTTACTATTTTGTAATTTGTTCTCTTTTTTTTGGTGTGTAAAGGGGTCACCAGTGTAAGAGTGGGCTCAATAGCCTAAGCTTCGCTAGGTTTGTCTCTATTTGCATGTATAATAAAGACGTTAAAATTAAAAAAAAGTATTAATTTTTAATTTAACTGCGCACGTTTATCTATACAAGCAGTAATCAACTTGTCATAAACGCTATACGTATTTATTTTAACAACTCGAATATCAATTTATTTCACACCACAGTCTGAAGTAACCGTCGGGTTGTATGGTTTGTATATTAAATTAAATGCTTCCATGCGTTTCTAGAAATTATGCGATCATACTCAAATACACCCTTGTAGCTGTCAATCAATCCATTGTTTGTTTAGTTGCTACCACTTTCATTACTAGACCGTTTACCGACAATGTTACAATATTATGTACTTACTCCACTATTCTAAAAATAGTCACAGAAAGAGCTAAATAAATGTTTCACTCCGGGATACAAACTGCTAAAAATAGAGCTAAAGAAACATAGGAAAATAATGTAGGAAGTACAAGTATAAACACCCAATAAAATTACAAAACAAGGTGTTCCTAAATATCATTTACATACGAAGATTGTAATTCTTTGGCTTATTTTATGACTAAAAATTCATATAAACATAGATCCGTAAACGATTCGCCACCGATCTACAGGATGTGGAAATTTCAAGACTTTTACGTTTTTCTTTGTAGCTTCTTCACTTTTTGAGATAATTAAATCAAATTTTTAATACAGGTTACGCTGTAAGGCTTACATAATTGGGCATCTCAAATGGCTGCAAGACTCTACAGGGTGATATTTTTCAGGAACCACACCCCCTTTCCTTTCCCAAACTCTTTTACGGCGCATCGCCGGTTGATTTTTAAAAACAAAACAAATTGTCTGTTTTGTTTAGAAACTTTTTAATCTCTTGCAGTTTTTTGTACCCGCGGCCATTATCGAGAAATTGTCGAAGGCGACCTCCTCCAACCCATTCTTCTTTTTATTGATGCCCGTACTTTATCAAACATGCACAGTATTTCTCATGGTCTAAAATGCATTTATTATTCGATTTCATCAATCATCAACGTTATTCACTGGTGTTGTATACACTTGAAAAATGTTAGGCGAGCATTTTTCACAAAAATACACCCTCGTTCGGATGAGAGGTAAAATAGAGGTCCCACGCGTGAGTGTTGTCACGCACGTTAAAGATCCCTACCTTGCTTAGATTAACAAGGGTTCGGCAAAATTCAAAATTTTTTCAGGTAAAAAAAAACTCGCTTCCTGGCCAATGTAGTACCTTCGGCTGGAGCATTAGAAAAAAAATCATATGTACAGTGTTGTATACACCGGGTGGCTCCATGGATTAGATAGGTTCGCGTATAATTGCTAATCCCAAGTTCCCAGATTTGATTCCCGACACGACACGTTTAAAAATGTTACGAGAGCATTTTTCACAAAAGCACGCCCCCATTCGGCGAAGAGGTAAAATGAAGGCCCCGCGTGTAAGTGTTGTCACGCACGTTAAAGATACCTACATTGCTTTGAATGGCAAAAGTTCAGCAAAATTCAAAATTTCCACGTAAAAAAATCACTTCCTGACCAATGTAGTATCGCGTGGAGCATTGAAAAGTTAAATGTAGGAGGTATTGTATACACCAGAAATTTGAGATGTCCCTACAGGAAAAAATTTAGGCTATTTAAGCTAGGGGACCTAGAGAACCATGAATGGGGTCTCCTTGTCCTATCCACTTGTTCTCATACACTTAATTTAAATACTCTCAAACCAACATAGAAAAATGTTCCGGGGCGCCATTATGCATATGCTACATTTTATTTCATGGCAAAAGAAGTAGGCCTAAGAATTTTAAAGGCAATTCGCGTTGCAAAAAAGCCTGAATGACTGACCAGCGACCAGACAACTCCTCTTGACAATGCATGTCTACAATTACATATAGATTTTTTTCAGCCCATATGTGGTCGTTGGGAAAATTTATAATCGAATTCTTTGAAAAATTGGCTTCGTCTGTAAACAATATTTTATAATTAAAATTGCAACTTACATAAAAATATGAATATTATGTATTTATTATGGACTACTCAAAAAGAATTGAGACAATTGAACATTAAATTTTGTCAGAAAACGGGTTGAGAGCATCTAATCTGAAATTATCTCATAACCACCTAGAGAGTAGGGAGTTTGTTGTAAAGAGTGCTACGCGTCATTTTGACGTGTACCAAGTACCTTTACTATTTAATTTAACGTTTGGGTGTATCTTCATTATTACTTTAACTTAAATCAAGCATCTTTTTTCGAACGCTTACGCGACCTGTTGGGGATTGTGGTTGGTTGTCAATGGTCGGCTGATGTTTGCTTAACCTTATCCTGTCAAATCATCTTGTACCTCAGCCTATTTTGCAACAGAATTGACTTGCCACAAGCTAGACATAGGCAGAAGTACAATATCGCCCCTGTGAAGTTTCAGTTAGTGAACTAGACACTTTTTACATTTGCTTTGACATGTGAATGTGTGCAGAAGCGAGTACATTTTGCTTTACCTTATTCTGTCTAATTATCTTGTACCTGGGACCTTTTGCAACAGAATCGGCTGGTCACGAACCACCACACCGCCTGAGATTGCCGTAAAGGTGTAGGAGTTATTGTAAGTAGACATTTCTTTGAATATATTTTTGTAAATATTATAATTTATATCATTTATTATAATTTCTATAATGAAATAAGACGAATAATGATTAAGGTATAAGCAGTCTAAATAATAAGTAAACAAGCTTTAATAATTTAAATCCTTTAAAATTTCCAGACTGCTTTTTACTCCACAAGGACCACTGATGTTTATAATCCACATAAACAATTAACCTAAAATTATTCAAACACGTATATTTCTGGTGTTTCTAATATTATCTTAACCTTTCGGTTAATAATGATAGAAATGAAACACCCTTATCTATTTGCACAGTACGCCAAAGGCGTATTACAAACCACAAAAGAAATCCTAGGTGACAGATGATAAACGCCTTTAGAAAGACGATATGGGCGTTATCACGGCATAGTTCAAATTAGAATTAGAGGATTTTGAATCCAGCAACGGAAAACTTTTTTCCATCTCAAATTTAATTCAATTCTTATAGATAAAGTTTTGCGATTATAGTTTCCGCGAACCAGAGAACAAAGAACTCCTAATTTATTGCATGTATTCTTGCTAATGTCCCATGTGGTTAGAGCTGTTAAATATGAGAAGCGTTAAATGGAGGGGATATCAACAAGCTCGTGAGAAAACCCATTTTAAAACAACAGACTTGATTTGAACCGGCGATCAAACAGATCAAACTCGGGTGCGCGTCAACTCCGGACAAAAGGTTCCTTTCGTACTCTTGTAGCTTTTCCTTTAAGTACCTAATAACTATCTCGTGTTACGTAAAGGTGTAGATTTACGCACCTTGCTCCCAAAATTTAGTGAAACAGAAGAAAATCCCACGCGACCCTGACCCCTGAAAACCAGCGGAGGCTGCTTTTGGCTCCTGCGAATAAGCAGGTACGCATCTGACTTATTTTTACTTTTACTTTGTTAGCTTTACTCGTGACGGCAATAATTGTAGCCACATTTGTGGCGTAATAAATTACCCCAGGATTGTACAGCGAATGACGCCGCGGGCAAAACATAATAACTTATGGGATATTGTAGATGAGAATATATAATGCACCATCTAATATATGTGAAAACAAGTACACATAGCTCGTTTTAGCACTAAAAAAACCCTTTATATTACTACAATAAAGACCGGAATGTGTTTTGAATAACCAAAAACTTACCCAGTTCTTTTTTATAATAACGATTTAAATATTGTTCAGGCTATATTTTTAAAGGCACTCTGCTTTTGGATCTACGTGATGAGTTTGAACTTACAATATGGTACAAATTTATCGATCTGTTGAACAAGAATTTATTTTCCTTATAACCCATAATTATTATGTACAAGAATATATTATCGTTCTTATTTTGAACAATATGTTAATGATTGAATAGCCTATAGGTACATAAACTAAAAACTAGTTTCTTTATGGCTTTTAAAATCTATCTCATAAAATAACCCTAACAACCAGAATCGACCAAGTAAAGCCATTACGTTAAAATGTTTGGTACGACTTTGAGCCGCTAGAGCTTTGCTGCATATTGCATTTTTTTCCTACAACAAAAAAGTCATGAATTCTTATAAGCAATCGTGAATAATTAATGTCACCAATAAAATCGATTTAAATTATTCAGTTTTGTGAGTTTATATCCTTTGCCAAACGTAGTTATATAGTTAATTAACTGAAAAGAACCAACAAACCTGAGCACGTTAACCTGTGACTATTTGAGTCTATGGTGAAATGGAACAAGTGCATGCCAATAGTAAATACAATTTTGGTAAAAATAGAGTCATTTACGCCTCAGCAATCACACTTCTGTTTTGAGGGTACTTTATGTGAAAAATCAACTGATTGTGTTGTTATTCCTCATCATCATAATTAGGTCTTCAGTCCTGGAACTGATTGAACGTGAACCTCCATTGCCAACCCACACATTTCCCTAAAATTCACTATCTGTGTGTAATAGTTTAATCTAGGTCCACTTTTACCTCTTTTTTTCCTTTATCTGATTCAAATACATCCAACACTATGCCATCATACCTTAAGACGTTTCTTATCTTCCTATCTCTATTATTTTTTGTTACTGTTTTCTACATATTTACTTCTTCACCCATTATTTCTAGAACCTCTTTGTTCTTAACTTTGTCCCACCATGATTTCTTCAGCATACGTCTATAACACCAATTTGAAGGGCTTCTATCTTTTGCCTGTCCGTTTCTCCTACTGTCCACGTTTTACAGCGGTACAGTGATGTGCACCACACACGTTTTTCGCAATCTTGTTCTTGTTTCTATGTTTGTTACTTCGAAAATAGTAGTTGCTTTTTTTTGTTAAATGCAACGTGGCATTGTGGTAATCTTTGTTTTATATCTTTTGCACTTTTGTTAGCATCTTACGCTATTTAGCTTTGTAAGTAGCAGAAATACTTAACCTCTAGTAAGTTCTCGTTTCCCATTTTGATTTTAACTTGGTATCCCCCTCCATTACATGCTCGTACTGTTTTCATTTCATTAAAAGCTACTTCTAGCTCTTCCTTGCTAGATACTATACCGCTATATCATCAGCAAATCTAAGCATATCAACCGTTTCTCTCAACATAATAATTCCAAATGTCTTTCTGCATTTGACAGTATTTGTTGCTTCCTCGTAAAAATTAATAAGTATAGCGTACATCTCCGTCTTTCCATTTTTTGTTGATATTTTCCTTTCTACGTTTCTGCTCAATTCTATTACAGTTGGTGGATCTTTGTTTACGCAATGTGCTATCCGTCTATTCTTACAACTCATTCCAATCATTTTGAGTATTTTGATTTTTTTTTCAATTTACATTGCCAAATACTTTTTCCAGATCTACAAACCCTATATAAACGCTTACTCCTTTTTCTATTGTTTTCTCCATTATTGCCCTTAAAGCTAAAATGGCGTTTCACGTTCCTCTATTTTGCCTAAACCCAAATTCATATTCTCCAAGTATGTTTTCAGCCTGTTTTTTCATACGTCTTTGTGCAATTCCAATTAATATGTATGACACGTTTGCTGTTAAACTTATTACAGCGATTCCGTGGCGTAGTTGGTATACGTGTGACTACTATGTCCAAGGTTCTGGGTTCGAGTTCCGACACAGTCCGCATGAAAAATGTTAGGCAAACATTTTTCTACAAAAGACGCCTTCGTTCGGATGAGAGGTGAAATATAAGTCTCGTGTGTGAATGCTGTCATGCATGTTAAAATTTCTTTCTTGCTTGAAAGAGGGGTTTGGCAAAATAAAAAATTTCCAGATCAATGTAGTGCCTTCGGGTGGAGCATTGGAAAAAATCCAAATGTAGTGTCAAACTTATTATTCGAAAATTTTAACATCTATCCGTACCTCTCTGTTGTGGTATATTGACTATAGGGTACGTTTGACATCTTTGGGTACGTCGCCTGTCACATACATATAGCTTACAGGTTGGAAGAAACGTTCCGTTACTGCCTGTTTAACGTCTTTTAGAACTTCTGCTTGCACACGATTCTTCATACTCTTTAGAGCTAATTTAAACTCATCTCTAAGTATAGGATATTCCAAGTGATTCTTTTCAATATCTGTGCTTCTCGTTCCGCGCCTTTTATATTTTCGCAACACGATTTTAAATCCCTAAAATTCATTCTAATTGGTTTGTATGATTCGCTTGTCTCTCCTATTTTCATCTTAGTTTATGCCTGTTTGCAATTTTCTTCATCCATTGTTCTTTGGCTTTCCTGCATTTGCGAATAATTTCCCATTTTATGGCTTTGTATCTCTGTTTTACTATTTCGTCTGATCTATTTTGTATTTTCACCTTCCTTCTATTAAATTCAGAATATTCCGTACTACATATAATTTCTTATTTTTTTTTGTTTATACCCCAGTAGATCTCTGGCCTCCATGTCTAAGATGAAGTTAGTGTGATATCATTCTGCTTCCATCTACTTCCTTAGTATAGAAATTTTCCCGATGTTTTGTAGCAAATCGTTTGACCTTTTCCTAAATCCTTTGTAGATATCCTTCTCTTTTAGTTTTTCAGAGTCAAAGTGCCCTTTTCCGTTTCTTTTTTTAAATTTTTTAATATAAGCGCGACTCTCATAACTACTATGCTGAGGTTAATGTCTATATCTGTTTCTAAGTAGCGTCTACAGTCTTTTGCTTAATTCCTAAATCGTTGCTAACAAGGATGAGACATCAAACATATAAAACCCTCTAAAAATAGCTCGATTTTATTAATTCTCAATGAGCACTACAGACATACCGGTAATATTGACGTTATAGACCTTGCAAGAGAGAATTATATAGTCACCTATCTTCGCCTTCCCAATCGACGCATAAGCTGCAGGCTTTGGACAAGTCAATTGTAGGGTCACTAAAAAATTAGTATGGTGAAGAGATTAGAGTATAGATCAGTAATAACAATTGCCCTGTTAGTCCTTTTGATGTGGTGGAATTGTTTGGTAAGGTATATCTTAAAGTTCAAACTGGTGAGATAGCTGCTATCAGTTTTCGGGTTACTAGAACCTACCTTGTTACGTTCATTTTCGGCGCTATATGGTTATTTCATTTACATCGATTCCGTTTCTACTCTTTCAAACGTCGAGAATATCCTGTTTACAATAAGTACGCTTCCTACTAATTTTCATTTTAATCTAGTTGCTTTGAAACGTAAAGTTTATGCTAAAATTAATTGGTCAATACCTTGTTTTAGGTATCCGTTAACTTGTTATACATTACGACCGCGTATAATTGTTTCTTATGTGATTTCCATCTAAAGATTCGGTATTGAACTATCCGATAAAACCGTGTTTTCGAGTTTTCTAATTTCCTTTTTGGTATGTTGATAACGCGAAGATTACAATTATTAATGGTTGTTATTTAAAACGAATTAATTTTTACTCATTTTTCTGTTCGAGACGACAACAATTACTCGACATTGCCATTTTAAGTTTTGTTTGTTTTCGTTCTTCCAAATTTCGTGCACACATTGTGTGGTAAGTATTTACGGTTTAAAAATCAAGGAACTGCACTTTTCGGTGTCAATAAATTAATTTTACTTGTACTTACTATAGCTTCTTCCGGTGGATAGGCCTACTTGTTACCTTGGACCTAATTGATGAGGCGATTGCCGCTCCTTTTTATATGGCACAAACTGCGTGGTCCTAAGCCTTGCTGCCCTGCTGCGACCCTAAGAAGGGTATTATAGGTCCAACATTTTTGACACGTGGGTAAGTGTGTATCCACTATTTCTTGTATGGATTCTATAAACTGGTTGAACCCGTATATTTCACTTTTGTTGGATGATTACACCTTGTGGTTTTCAAATGATTACGATCTGTACGTGGGATGACACTTATAATGGATATTGTATTTATTGTAACGATTTATATATTTAATTTTAGATTTAAGATGACGATTTAGAGCTGTTATCTTTAGGGTTGTTCTTTCTTTCGTTCCTTTTTTTCGTTAATTCATATGGGGGTAGCTATGTTAAAAATTGATTTTTTTCGTTCTTCTGATAGATGCATATTATGATTATTAATTATTTTTGTTTTCATTTGTTTTTGGTACTGTTCTTGAGTAACATGTTTTTTTAAATTAGGGTTATTTTATGTTTTGTTGTTGAGTGCTGAATGAGTGCGTGTATTTCTATTTCAGGCCTTCCTCTATTTTTGTATGTATAATACCCCGCCCACTCACCGAATGAGTCCGGTCAATTTCTTTTTCTTTGGTTTTTAGGCTACGTAAATGTACGTAGCAACCTTCTAGATAGAAATATTTTCTTCAAAATTGACTTTTAGCAGCAGAACAAGAAGCAGCAAAAAAAGTAATAATTGACAATGACAAAGCTAAACTTTTTTCCTACACATCGACCGTTTCTTACACAATACCAGAGCAAGATCGCACATTCGACATAAATCAACCTTCATATTCGAAGTCATCAAACGCAAACACTGCCGCTATTCAAGTTTCAAGTCTCCTTTTGACATTAGTCCGGTTCCCATTTCAAAGAAACAGAATTCTAACAAGGGACAAAAGCTGTCGAAGCTTCTCTGATTACGTCATCTCCTTATAAAGTTGAACTCAATGGGTCCATAAATAAAAACGAAAAGGACGCAAAAGCTTTTAGAAGAAAAAGAGAACTTGATATTGGAAAGGCCAAGGATAAGAACAAAATTCACTCAAGAGGCACCCAAATATTAAACGTAAATACCCCGCAAAAGACTACATATCAGAAGAAGAGTCTGAGAACAATGACGATGTGAACCTAGCAGACGATTCAGATTACAATTTGGATGAAACACAAAGACCTTCCTACTCTGACGAAAATGATGCAGAATGCATTTTTTCTGATAAAATTTTTATCAAGCCAGAAAGTGAAGAGTTATGGGTCCAGTGCTTCACGTGGGCACATAATGAGTACGCAGATGCAGAGAAAGACAAATATGTCTGTGATTGGTGCAAATCGTTAATACCAAAGTGTATTGTATATACTATATTTTTGGTCTATAACAATAAAAACCATTTCGAATGGACCTGCACCTTGCCGAAGTTCTAGATTACTAGAACAGGTAAAATGGCTTGCGTGTTTTCATGAGCTAAAGAGCCAAACTACAGGTCCAACCAAAGATTGGCAGACACTAGAGAAGGCGGTATCGCAGTCTAAGACACACTATCGCGATGTAGAAGGCAACGGGAAACCACCACATTACCTCCCAAGTACACAGCGTACCTAAATTATAATAAAGAGATGCCATTCTATGGAGTAAAAGATTTCGGTGTTAAAATATTCTCCCATTCTGATCTCTAGGAAGGGACTACTTCGGAGGATGCGATCGGAAAGTTCAGAATAAGAGTCGAGAACATTTTGCGAGTCGGAGTGTGGAATGTTAGAAGCATGAAGCGAGTAGATAAGCTAGAGAACCTAAAAATCAAAATGAATAGGTTAGCACTAGACATAGTAGGGATCAGCGAAGTTCGGTGGCCAGAGGCGAAAGATTTTTGGAGTGGAGACTTCAGGGTAATTCATACAGGAACAGAGGAAGGAAATTTGGATGTGGTGATAGTTATGCGGAAAAGTAGGATACTGTGTAAAAAATTACTAACAAAAGAACGAAAGAGTGCTCATGGTTAGATTAGAATCTAAACCGGTAAACACAGTAATAATACAAGTATACATGCCCACCTCTAGCTACAGTGACGAAGAGGTAGAAGCGATCTACAAAAATATCTAAGACATAATAGGATACGTAAAAAGACATGAAAATTTAAAATTATGGGGGATTTTAATGCAGTGGTAGGTGAGGGTAGAGAATGAGCGATAGTAGGTTAATTTGGTTTACGCATGAGAAAGGACAGGGGAAATAGGCTGGTAGAAGTTTGCGACAAGAACAATTTGATCATCACAAACACATTATTTCAACATCATGCTAAAAGACGATATACGTGGAAAATGTCAGGAGCTACAAGAAGATATCAAATAAATTACATTCTTGTTAGACAACGGTTTAGAAATCAGGTAAAAGACTATAGAAGCTACCCAGAAGCAGATATAGACACTGACTACAACATCGTAATTATGAAGGCCGCACTTAAATTTAAAAATTTGAACAGAAAAATACACTTTGCCTTAGAGAAACTAAAAGATAAAGATGTTCAAGAAAGCCAAATAAATTGCTGAAAGATATCGGAAAAATAGCTGATACTAAGGAAGTAGAAACAGAATGGGACAATATTAAATCCAGCCTAGACATGGCGGCCAGAGATATTCTGGGTAATACACAAAAAGAGAATAAGAAACCGTGAATAACAAAGGATATCCTGAATTGAATAGAATAAAGACGAAGATACAAAAATAGATCAGACGAAACAGGAAAACAGAAATACAAAGCCATAAAATGAGAAATTCGCAAATGCAGAAAAGCTAAAGAATAATGGATTGATGAAAAGTGCAAAGAGGTACAAACTAAGATGGAAGTAGGAAAGACAGATGAAGCATACAAACTAATTAGAATCAATTTTAAGGATATAAAACAGTATAGCAAAAATATAAGGATCGCGGGAGGAAACGTCATTAAAGAAAATGTAGAGAAAGTGGGTAGATGGCAAGAATATATAGGGAATTTATGTGCAGGAGATGAACTAACTGCATTAGAACAGCAATTAGACATTGAAAATAATGACTTGGGATATCCTATACTTAGAGATGAGTTTGAATTAGTATTAAAAGGTCTGAAAAATAGTAAGGCGTCGGGTACAGATAAGGTGCAAGCAGAAACTCTAAAAGTCGTTGGACAAGCAGTAACAGAACGTCTCTTCCAACTTATAAGCTATACGTATGAGACAGGCGACATACCCAAAGATTTCAAACGTAATATCATAGTAACTATACCAAAAAAGAAAGGCGCGGATAGATGTGAACATTTTCGAACAATAAGTTTGACAGCACACGTATCAAAAATATTAACTAGAATTGTACAAAGGCGAATGGAAAAAGGAGCTGAAGAAATACTAGGAGACGATCAATTTGGGTATAGGCGAAACAGGAGAACACGGGAGGCTATTTCAGCTCTGAGAGTGATAATGGAGAAAACAATAGAAAAAGGGGAAAGCGGGTATATAAGGCTTGTAGATCCGGAAAAAGCATTCGACGATGTAAAATGGAAAAAAATGTTGGAAATACTCAAAAAATTGGAATGAGTTATAGGAATAGACGAATAGTACATAGCTTATACAAAGAGCAAACATCAGTAATAGAATTAGAGCAGGAACGTAGAGAAGTAAACATTAAGAAAGGGGTGAGACAAGGATGTGCTCTATCCTCATTAATTTTTAACTTGTACATTGAAGATGCAATAAATACTGACAAATGCAGGAAGACATTTGAAATTACTATGCAGGGACAAAAAAATTGATATGCTTAGATTTGCAGATGATATAGCGTTATTAGCATCTAGCAAGGGAGAGTTACAAGCTGCTTTTAATGAAATGGAAACGGTTCTAACAGAGAGATACGTTATTAAAATTAACAAAACTAAAACTAAAGTACTAGTATGCAAAAGAGAGGAAAATAAATCAAAAAGAGAATACAAGTATGTAATACAAACTTACAAGAAGTTAAGGATTTCTGTTACCTAGGAAGCCAAATAACGCAAGATGAGAAAAGCACAAAAAATATAAAACAAAGATTAGCACAAGGTTGCGGTACATTACAAGAAAAAGCAACTACTGTGTTCAAAGACAACAAACATAGAAACACAGAAAAGATTGCTTAAAACATATGTGTGGAGCACAGCACTGTAGGGCTGTAAAGTCTGGACAGTAGGAGAAGCCGACAAGGAAACGATAGAAGCCTTTGAAATATGGTGCTACAGATGTATGACAAGGATATCATGGACAGACAAAGTTAAGAATAAATAGGTACTAAAAATGGTAGGAGAAGAGAGAAATATGTGGAAAACAGTAAAAAAATAAAAGAGATAGGATGTTAGGCCACATACTACGGCATGAGGGAATATATTAGAAACAAAGATAGGAAAAAAGAGAAGTAGAGGTAGACCTAGGTTAGACTATTGCACACAGATAGTGACAGATGTAGGCTGTAGGAATTTCAGGGAAATGTGTAGGCTAGCTCAAAATAGAAATCAATGGAGGCACGCATTCAACCAGTCATAAGATGAATAAATTAATGACGAAAAAAGTAACGATACTTAAACATGATGATAATTATAAGCAACCACAGGTTGGTTGGGCAATATTCTCGAATAATGTTAATTGTATGAAAAGATTTACTGGAAAACTATTAATTCGGCAAATGTCTAAGTGTTGGAGATCTTGGCAGCAACAGGCTGCTTAGCCTCCTTCACTGAATCTAGGTGAAATAGGGCATAAAATTAGAAAACAATAGAAGGGGAACCAACCTGTATACAGGTTATGTGAGAATTTCAAGGAACCATGCAGGCTAGCTCATAAGGGCAGGTATGTGTCCAATCAGTTTTAAGACGGAAAATCTAATGACAAAAATAAGCGCAGATAATCTGATTATTATAAACAACCATAGGTGTTGGTTGTGAAATATCTGCAACTAATGTTGACTGTGCGAAAAGATATATTGAAAAGAATATTAAATGGGTAATGTTCAAGTGTAGGGGGAACTTGGCAGCCACAGGCTGCTTACCCCACTTCACAACCACTAAATGTAGGAGAAATAGGGTATATAATTGCATAACAATAGAATGGGACCGAACTGCATCTAACAAGAAAGAACAGCGCCTATGATGAAAGACAACAAACATAGAAACAAGAAGAAAATTGTTGAAAGCATATGTGTGGAGCACAGCACAGTATGCCTATGAAATACGGGCAGTAAGTAAAACATACAGAAAAACGGCTGCAGCCTTTTGGACTGTTGTGCTTCAAATGTATGAGGATAATAGCATGAACAGACAATGTTAATAACAAATTAGTTATAGAAATGTAGAGGAACAAGGATATCTGTGGGAAAAAAATAGAAGAAATAGAAGGGAAGAATACGTTCTAACGCATTTTTGGGGAATAGTATGGGATATATTTATTTATAAATTTGTAAAGGTATTCCATAATTGCACCCAATATTTTCAAGAGGCGAGGCGGTTTTGACATTATTTCTAATGATTTTTTGTCAAGAAATGTGAGGCTTATATTAAATTTTATTAACAACTATTATCCCTAGCTATAATAGGTAGAACGAGCTTCTCTAAATTTAGGTTTGATTTGCCTATTCGTTTGTAAAATGTATCTAATAAACAGAATAGTTGTTCATATTTGCACCTTCTCCTCTACACCACTATTAAGAAATACATTCTCGGAGAGAACAATACATACATACCATCCTACACAGTCTATTTTTCGTATGTAAGAAATGTTAATACCTACATGATCTTAGCTAACTTTTACAGACTGGCGCCGTTTAATACTTATTAACAACTGAAAATACCAAACGTATATCTGATCCTTATTAAAACAGTGACACATAATAAATGAAATATTGTCTTAGAAAACTGTAGGCAATGATTTATTACTGCTTTGAAGTCTGACCTACTTCGTAAAAATACATTTGCATAGCATGTAAGATACAAGAGCAAAATCAATCAAGAAATGCAGTGTTACCAGTCGATAACGAAAGGCCATTATAAAACTGCCCAAAGCAGACAATGGAAAGCTAAAAATCTAGATGATTAGAAAAGAGAAAGATAGAAGTGTCTTTCTTTTGCAAATAATGGGGTTAATATTTTAAATAAACTAAAGTGTTATTCAAGACTCCAAAACAGCATGTATATTTCAACAAATTTTAATTCGTTACTGAAATTTTTCTGTCCGTCTGTTCAGTCGTTAGCACATTTTTTCGAATTCTAATATTTTGACTTCTGAATCTTAACGAATATGTATGGATTACAGCGGAATTTAAAAATTCTGATTTCAGATTTGAATTCAACATGAAAACTAAACAGAAAATTGTATTACGAAAACTTTGTGTTTGTTAAGATAAAAAAGTTATGGGGGTTTTAAGTTTCTCCTGGCAATGCTAGCGTACCCATTTTTAACTAGTAACACTTTTAATAAAATTCATAAATCACGTTACTCGTTTTGTAGTTTAGTTTTTGTTTTGTAATTTAGTTTTTTGGTATCATTGTCATACAAGTTACATTATTTAAATACCGTTAAACGGCCAAGAAAAAATTGAAATTGTTTTAATCTTTGGGAGTAATTACAGAACATGTAGAGAAGCAGCCAATGAATTTAATTTTAATCATTCAAACATAACCATTAGTCATAAAACCATAGCAGAGGTACTGCGTAAGTATAAACAATGCCCACCAAATGTTTTTTACAAAGGAACGTATACTGAATCATCTTAATCATAACCAAACCGAATTACAAGTTTTATTAGCTGTTGAAGAAAATCCAAAAATTTTAATAAGACAAATTTGACGGAATTTAGGTTTGTGTTATAGCACTGTTCAAAAAATTTTGAAACAGCACAAGTATAAACCATACAATCAGAAATTTATACACACTATACTAGAAAGAGATCGGGATTTACATTTGGAGTTTAGTGGATGGTTTATTAAAAAACTGCAAGAAAATAGAAATTTTTGAAATCAAATTATGTATACAGATAAAGTTATATTTACCACTAACGATTCCCAAAATTCAAGGCATTGGAGTAGAGAACACCCTCATTGGATAATTGAGCGTCACAATTAATAGTCAGAAAAAGTCAATGTTTGGTGTGGCCTGATGGGGAATCGCCTAATTGGGCCATTCTTTTTTGAAGGATGGATAATCTGCCCTTAAAAAAAGGTACAAATTCGTTCTACAGCTGGATGGAGCACCTGCACATTTTTCATTTCCAGGAAAAGAATGGCTTAACAATCATTTCCCAAACAAATAGATTGGCCGTTGTTCAGATAATTATTTAGCAATAGTTAAATGGGCAGCCAGATCACCAGACTTAAACCCACTAGACTACTTGTTGTGGGGTTATATAAAACAAAAAGTATGTCAGTCGACCACGTTCAAGAAACAAGTTAATAGAACGAATACTTCATGAATGTCAGAATATACCACCACAAATGAAAAAAAATGGGGATACTAAAGAAATGCGTAAGAGAACTGAAAAGTGTATCCAGACAGCTGGGGGATCTGTGGAAGCACAATTTTTCATATATTAGTAAATTTCTGTTAGCAATTCGAAAATTCGATTTAATTATGAAAAGTTTTAAATACTTCAACAGCAAATATAATACAATTACAATTTAAAACTCTAAAATCATTTCTTTATTCCAAAGGGATGTTTGGATTTTGTGTGCTTATTAAATGTTTTTTACCTATAATTTTGACAACTATATATTGGGATAAAATAATATACATATATAGATCGCTTATTTAACAGTTTATTTTCTTTTTACAGTAATTTTTTTAATTTGATGCTAATTAACTAATTAATTAACAACAATTGGAGCCAGCAACACAAAAAACAATATACTTATTCTACAAACTCTAATTAACAAGAAAAATGTTTAAATTGTGTGGCAACTAAATTAGTATCAAATTAAAAAAATTACTATAAAAACAAATAAACTGTTGAATAAGTGAGTTATATATGTATTTTATTTGGTCCCAATATATAGTTGTTAGGGCTCGTAAATGTATATATATAAATATATATATATTGCTGTGATAGAGGTTGTTTAGGGGTGTATTGAGTAGTAAGGGTCGTGTAGTAACAATAAATAGCAATATTAATCAGAAAACTGCATTTATTTAGCAGAAAATTAAGTAATTCGTACATTATGTAAATAGCAAGCATTTAACACCCTATATATAGACCGTAATAAACTTTAAACGATGCAAGTAAGCATATCTTACAACAATAGAACGCGTATTCAGCAGAAAAATAGGTAATTCATACATTATGTAAATAGCAAGCATTTAACACTCCGCATATAGATCTTTATTAATTTTAAGTAATGCCAGTAAGAATATCTTTCAACAATAGAACGCGTATTCAGAAGAGAAATAATCGTACATGTAATTAAACATACGTTGAGAAGTGTCTAATTAGTTGTAAAACAAATACGCAGTAGGGTAGATAAAACCTAACAAAGCTTTATGCAAATACGCTAGAACGATGAGGACTTTGATAAGAAAACGCAGTTTCAAAGATGCATAAATACATGAACGAAAACAGCATTAAAGTTACATCATTTATTTTGTACAACTATCCAAAAGACGATATCTACACAAAACAACGTATGGCAAAGATAATGAATAATAAAGTATCAATAGCAAATAAACACCATTACAGGGAAATCCGAATTAATTACATCAGAAACCGCTTCAAAATACAGGAACTGAGATAATCTGCAGAATTGCTTGAAAACCCAGCCCAGAGGTAGTGGGAAAAGGCTATTTAACACCCATTCTATGATAAGACGAGTCAGTTCACAACTGATGCACGTCGAAGCTGCGACACTGTTAACCAAAAAGCTACGCGTAAAAATAAATTAAGTAGAATATCAAGTTTATGCTACAGTGAAAATAGTGCAACAATTACGAGGAGTTTTTGCCGTTTTTTAATAGAAAACGTTAGTAAAATTTGGGTAATTGATTTAAATTAAATATTTATAATGATAGGGTTTCAAGTCGGTGCCGACAATAATACTGGACACTTCAAGTCTGTGTCGACTGCTGGTATATTTCTGGACAATTCAAGTCTGTGTTGACGATAATACTTCTGGTATATTTCTGGACAATTCACAGCTGTGTGGATTCTAAGGGAAAAATTCTAATTGTAAGTGGATTCTAAGGGGACAACTCTAATCGAATTTTGGTACAATTCTGGTACAATTCTAAGTTACGTCGAAAGCATTTAAAGGAAGAGATTCAAAGCATTTGCAGACAAATATAAAATAAAGAAGCACGAGGTAATTTTTGAAAAACAAGGGGTAACTGTACTCAAATATTGGTTCAACAAAGCAGAGCATTGGTATATGAATGAAGAGGGGGTGTGGATCCACAACACGAACAACATATCACAGGTCAGATCCATTTAACTTTAAAATATTTTTCAATTTAAATTTTAAATACCGAATTTATTCAATTTATCCAAAACTTGTAATGAAGTCAACAAGAAACATTTGCATACGTTAAACTTAGGTAATAAATCATAAAGAGGTCTAGAACGTTCTAGATTTTTTTGTAAGGTAATAGTTTTTGGTGACTTTAGATTGAATTAAAAGTATATAAATTTTGGGATAAATAATACAGATGATATCAATTGGTTGAAGGGTGTATTTTCATTATATGAAATTAATTGACTTCGTTTTATCAATTCAAATAGGTAATTATAAAGGGGTGAAAAGAGAAAATTGATCATGGTAACGTTGTGCACTCTGTGTAGATTAAAAAGGACTAGTCGTGGCATAATAATAAAATTAGTAAGATTTAAGTGAGAACACAGAGCGGTGGCGTTAAGTAAAACGTTCATTATACCGAGTACGGCGTCATCATATTAATATATATATATATATATATATATATATATATATATATAATTTGCTATGATAAGGGGGTTATTTAGGGGTATGTTGAGTCCTAATGGTTACACAATACATGTAAATAGTACTAGAAGTTAGAAAACCACATTTACTTAGCATGGAAATACGTAATTTGCAAATTATGCAAAGAGAAAACATTTAACACCATGTATAAAGATCGCAGTTGAGTTTAATTGATGCCGGGAAGCACATCATTCAACAATAAATACACATTCAGCAAAAGAAATAACTCAACACGCAATCAAACTTGTCTTAAACCAAAAGTATTCATAAAATGTAAATCAATACACGTTAAATGCAGTAAAAACCTAGAAAATCGTAATACAATTCACATTAAACATGCGATAGTGAAAACAGATAGCATAGTGTCCTGATAAGGAACGCATTCTTCGAAATAAATACGCTTCGGAAACGCAAAAATTTAAACAGAAATATGTTAATTGACGTCACTTTGGCTACGTGATTTTCTACATGGAGTTAATACAAATCCCATAGTATTATCTTGACAAACAAAGCCATAAGTGAAATTAAGTGTCAAGGCGAATTAGAAATTCCTGCAACAACATCAAAACAGAGGGTATAAAATAAATACAAACTAGAAATCCACTGGTACCTACGTGATCAAGGAATCGTTTCGACAAGGCACTATCAGAGATAAACCTGTAAAAACCCAAAAATATCCAAAACAACCAATGGTTGGTCGTAAACTTTGAACAAGAGCTCAGATAAACCAATGAATTTTTAGATGGGGCGTAGACAATATAACGCGCAAGTTTGATAAGCAGATAGTCTTAGTTAAAACCAAGCACAAGCTGCATCACTCATACTTAAGAATTTACGCGTCGAATAAATATTCAAATTAAATCATCAAAATTTTGTGAAAAGTGGTGTTATAAAATTTTAAAATAAATTATAGTGAAAGTATATGAGCCAAGTTCGCGGTTTGCTGGAAAACGTGAGTAAAAATTTATTAATTAATTTAGGTTAAATATTTATAATTTAGGGCTCTAAGTGACAGTACGAAGTCTAAATTCAAGTACGAAATCTAAGTCGGGCTACAAAAATTCTAAGTCAGACTACAAAAATTCTAAGTAACATTACAGAAATTGAAGAGACATTACGAAAATTCAAGCGACATTACGACATTATGAAAATTTAAGGGAGATCACATTAATGGGGGTAAAACTTGGAGACTAAATAAATTGAACGGAGCAACACATCTGAATGTAATATTGGGGTACTAATCCACAGCACGTAGCAGAAAGACGCACAAGGAAAACTACAGGTCAGAAATATTTACCATAAGGCATTATTTTCTATTTATTATTTTTGAACATTGATCATATTTTATACTTGAATATTTTATGTTGAGTCATCAACAATTCATTTTATACGTGAAAAATTTTCTAAATAAGGGGAAAATCTTGAACGTTCAGAGAAATTTTCAGTAGAGTACAACGTCATTTTGCTGGCTTTAAAATAAAGAAAGGGAGCTTTCATTTTTGGAGATAAACAATTTAAAATTTATTGTTATTTGATTCAAGGGCTCATTTTGTAATACAGTCAAACAGTTTAAGCTGTAAAGTGTATATAATTTTTCTTTCCTCATTATAAAAATATTAATCGACTTCGTTTATCATTCAAAGCAGGAAAGGTTTTAGAGAAAAAGGGGTAAATTATTTTATTATACTACCGTTGTGCACTCTGTGTGAGTTAAACTGGGCTAGCCGAGGCAGATTTAAAATTTCAGGAGATTAAAATACACAGAGCGGTGGTGATCAGAAAGAGAGAGAGAGAGTATAATTACATCGACGTGCAGCGTTATCATATCAATATATATATACACACACACACACACACACACACACACACATATATATATATATATTATTATTATTATTATCGTGTAATTAGTAGCCATTCGTAAATACATAAATCAAGCTTGGGATTAGAGTAACAACTTATTAGAAAATCAGGTTAGGCATTTTAGATAATTAAGGTATTTTAAATAATTAATTTAGAGTCAACGTATAATATTGTAGGGTTAATTTAATTTTAGTTATATTTATTTAGCATAATATTTATTGTAAGATAGGGCGATAAGGGTTAAAACAACGAGGTAAAATACCATTTTTAATTTTTATTTAGTGTAGCATACCAAAACATAAAAACTTTGCATATTCGTTAAAATAGGATTATTATTTTCAATGGTAAAACCAGAAAACGTTTCAAAATAAAGTAAAATGGGGAGATATTTCAAGATAACACGTACAATAAACAAGCTTTAATAGGTTATAAGAAGGAAAAGGCCGTTGGGAGTTAGTGTAGTCAATATACAACAAGAACCGAACAGAAAACACATAAGTACGACGAAGAAGTAGTATGTTTTTTAGGATATCGATTTTTAATTATAAAGGTAGTATAGGAGAGAAGCTAGAAACAACTGTTATTGAGGAACAAAGACGGAGTAGAAACGTATGTATACGAGTGAAAAACAGAGATTTAATTATGGATATAGTATAGTAGGAAAACGACGAACAAACTTATTTTAGAGGGAGAAACAAAATCCATAATTTCTAGGAATATTAAAAGCAGACGCGCATCGATTGAAATCAAGGGAAAGGAATTGAGCGATATGATTAGACGATGCAGGTATACGTGAGACAAGTTTGTATTAGGTAGGGCAAATATTCAGCTGGTAGAAACATGTGTAAAATGGGGTTGTATGAACAAGGGAGATAAGAGATGTTTGTTTGAGTTTGAAGGCGTAGAAATAGTGGGAATCGCCTTGGCGGTTGAAACTAGTTTCGCAAAATTGAAGTGACAGTTGGCGGTTATAAATATTTTACCAAGTATTTTAGCGTGTTTGTTGTCATAATTCAAGCTAAACGAAAAGTTGTTAGAGCGAGAATATCGAGTCGGTTAAGCAAACAATTTTAAGAAATGAAGAATGGTTGCTGCTTTTACACGGAATAATTCTTGTATGTTAACAATTTTACGTGCGAACTGGAAAACAGGGTGGGTGCAGCTATATAAACCACTTTCAAAAGGAGTGTCGCTCTCTTAAATTTTCTTCAGTCATTCGCTCTTCATCGAGTTACTTTTATTGAAATTATGTAAGTTAGTGCAGAATGATGACAAGTCAAATAAAAATCTAATAAAACAATTTAAGCGAAGAGTAAATGTTGTATGTAAGTACAAACAATTATTATTGTGGTTTTGGAATGCACGAAAGTTAGTAAAATTTGGAATCATTTGATGGTGAAGGAGGCGATTTTTGGTTAATTTATTTGGGAATACGAAGAGTAAATTTTGGAAATTGGATGCTCATGGTTGTATTATAAATGACGAGATTGTGGGCTAACAGCAGGTGTAGAATGATGGTGATTCAACTGGGAAGCTGTTTTATGGACTAGTGGCAGACTGAATGGCATCATCTTCAAGAGCTGGTTGGAGGATAACGTTTGGAAGATAGTTAGTTACCAGGTATGCCATTGTTTAAAAACATTGAGTGGTGAATATTTTTTGATCTTGTTTTTTATTTTTCCTGTGCTTTTGAGTGTTTCGTATTTGATATATTTAATGAACTGAAAGTTTATGGGACTTGAGATGAAAATGAAATTTATTTAGGTAGTCAAGAATAATTAATTTACTAATAACCAGGCTATGTTGTAAAGAAGTATAGGAAGCTTATTTTATTTTTTTGTAGTGCGATAAATTTGCACTCACATTTAACGAGTTTTACTATGAGCTCATGATAAGACAAAGGGGTTAACGTAAGGTATGAGGAACGCCCTCTTACTTTAATAAAATATTTGTTTAAATAAGGTTATCGAATTAAAATACTTTTGAAAATGAAATTGTTGACATTACTAATAATACGAATGTACATAAGGAAAGGTATTCTGCAAATTGTAATATTTATTGCATGTAAATAAAGTGTGATGTATTTTGTGAATTGCGTTATTTTGAGTATGTGTAGGGTGTGAATTTCTATTAGGTTTCAGCATAGAGGCATTGAGCGGGAGTCTTTAGATTCAACGTTAACAGGTAAGCGTCTTGTTGGGTTCAAAAGGTTTGGTGGATTTAGGAATTAAATGAGGAGCAGCTGAGGATAATTTCGCAGTATTAATGACACACAAATTGAGGGGCACAATTTTACAGGTTAAACCTCACAGCACTATGACGACCCCAACATTCGGGCACGAATTAGAAGACCATTTCGAGCAAGTTTCACAGTATATATATATATATATATATATATATATATATATATATATATATATATATAATTATCTTCAGATTTCGACCGATGATTAAATTATAAATAGAATTTATTAACAGGTTAACAGAATAAAAATACTCTTTGTTCTTAATCAAGTTTTGGAAATAGTTTATTTCTTCATCAGGATTCTAACGGAGGTATAGAAAAACAACTACCAAATGGTATGACTATAGTCTTATATTTACATGAATGGAGTTATTGTCTGTAGTTACTAAGTTTACACATTGAAATAAATGAAAGGTTAAAAAGTAAAAGCTACACTGCATTTAAAATATTCATCTAAAACTGCTTATAGACTATCGTATAAAAACCAGATAGACTGTCGGTAATAACTAAACTAAAAAGACATGATGCTCTGATAATATAATATACTAATTTAGCAGCTCGTGAATTCATTGGCAATTTGATGTGATTTTTTTAAAAAACTGAGGCCATACAAATAAATATTGCTGAGATTGTTTACATCAGTTTTGTCATTCATGTAGTTTGGGTCGTTTGCAATGTGTATCATTTCCAAAAATAATTTGCTCTTATAATTTCCTTCTGTTTCCAACATTTTTACATTTTGATAATCTATGTTATGTTTTGTATTATTCGCGTGACAAGATAAAGCACATGCATTTTTTCTTACTCTATCATCGCTTTTGTGTTGAGCGATCCTAGATTTCAGCCATTGTGAAGTTTGACCTACATAAATACCTTCACACTCTTTGCATGGAATGGAGTATACAATGTTCGATCGTTGTAGCAAAGGAATTTTGTCTTTTATTTTTGTAAACTATGACGTCATCAAATCTTAATAAACACCTAGATTAATCAATATATAAGAACTGATGACGTCATAATTGCATTTTCTTTCCATATCGTCAACCGTATGCTCTGTATACCAGAACCATCGCTCTGTCGGTTTAGTAGCAAGTCTGATAGCTATTGTAGCGCCTTTTCGGTCCAGCGTAATTATGTTAGAACGCAGACGAAAGGTTGAATACACAAAAGATGACTGACGGCTTCCCGCTGCGTTATACCTTTTGGGATCTGTTAGTTGACAGATACAAGACTTTGCATTTAATATTATAATAGGGTATATTCGAGAAGTTATAAGAAATCTCCAGATAGTAATTTATAAAATTTCTGTAATGTTTATGAAAATGAAATAACTAGAACAATTTGAACAGGTATAAATTAGCATTAAGAGCTCATCACAGCAGGTTACCTACCATCTGCTATAAAAGCGCGCGTTGGGGTGAGGTAGTATAGGGCGGGACGAAATGTCGAGATGCAGATATTCATTAGAAAAAGATATGAGGTTTAATACTCCGCGTACTTGGTTTATGAAGTGCCAGGGAGCACATATAAATGGCAGTGTTGTGGAACTTATTAGTTCAGTTATAAACCTTACAGATATTTTAATTATACATATTCTCTAACATTTATAACCAGCGAAACCTTTGAAATTCCGATATCGAATGTAAACAAAAATTATTAGGGAACAAGAAATTACAAGATTTAACATTCCTACATTAGCATCGCATAGTTATTTTACAATTTATAATATGCAATTGACAAAGCTGTTATATTGATTAATTGGCCAATAAATAAAAAAACAGAATAATGGTTTAAACGTATCTCTAATAAAAAATGATTAGGTAAAGTGTTAAGTGGGTTTTGATTACAGTTTGTGAAAAGCTCCAAATATTGGTTTGGTTTCTTTTCTTATCACACCTTCGTTTCCTTTATCATTTTCCAACGACGAAATAATAAACAAAGTGTACTGGATCGGACACAGTAAACATTCCTCTAGTAGAATAAAAATGCACTTCTTGCATTTTTAAGTACTTCAAAGTTTGTTTTGCTTTCATTTATGTACGTTTTGCATGCAGCTTGTCATATTTTGTTCCATCACAATTGCGTATGGGAATTTGTGAATGACGAATTTGTACCATAATGAACAAAAGTCTTTTACGTGCATTAGAGAAGTTTCAGGATAAAAAACTTAACTAAACATGGTTTGTAAATTCTAATTAACCCTAAGAATTTTTATCACATTATTCCTTATTACTACACAAGCCTAAATATGAGCGAAATATTACCAGTGGCTTTTTAAATACGACCGTTCCACGTCAGTAATGCCGTGACTGCAATGACAGGTTAGGTTACTGTTAGAAATAGATAATATTATTTAAAAACACATATTACTGAACACGCCTAACAGAACAGCATGCAATAGTTTTAGAACAACTGTTCTGATATGCGTGTTAAGTGATTTGTGTTTTTTAATAATATCTATTTCTAACAGTAACCTATCCTATCATTGCAGCCATAGCATTACTGGCGAGAGGCGGTCGTTTTTAAATTTATCGGCATAAAAATTAAACAATTCTGTGTTTATTCTTTTTTACATTACACTACACCCATTCTTTCACTATATTACAAGCCAGTTTTTCATCAACTATATAGCATATTATTTCAATTTTTTTAAATATAGAACACTATAGCAATGCAGTCTTTCATTATTATTTACCTAAAAATTGGGGGAATACCAATTACTTAGTTCACTAAATAGGAAGCCCAACAAAAATTTATATAAGTCCAAGGTTATGAAGAACAACTCATTTTAATAATTGCTGAGGCCCTAAATAATATCCATAATGAAAGTTATAAATAGATTTGCGAGCAATTACGACTATAGTCGAAAACTACAATAGTATAGCGTTTCCTGTATGTTTGTTGTGTTTTGTTTTGTATAGCATGTATTCAAGCCATTTATGTTTTACAATAGTGTGTGACATGGAAGTTCTGAATCTTTTCACGGCAGCACATTGCAGGTACATTTTTCTAAAAAAATACTAATATTTGATTTATTCGATGAATAAAGTGAATTGTAGTGTGCAATTTTGATAAAAATTCATAAGAATTATTCACACATTTGGGAAAGTTACTGGTTTTGTTTAAATCGCTCGATTATCAGCAAACAAAATTTGTTTCAGTTAAAAAAACTTAAATGACTTTCCTACATAGACAATTATTTAATAAGTAACTTTTATTAAAACCGTTTTTAATTTGGGTGCCTAATAGGAAAGAAATTTGAATCTTTAGAAATTTCAAGATGGCCGCTACTGTGATGAGCTCTAAACGAATTCCAAAATGAATTCTGATTGCGGGCAATACTTGAGTACTAATGTAAAGCTTTATGCTGTACTTATAGCTTTAAAATGTGTGACTTTAATTACTCTACTGTTGAAATAAATTTGATAAAGTTTGATATAAATTAATAATAGTGATTAGTGCTTCGTATTTTAATTAATTGTAGTGTTTCGAGGTTAAGTTAATTAGGAAAATTAACATCGTAGATTTAAGAAGATTCTGCTTCTACTGTTAGTTAAAGCTCTGAAAATAAATTATAGTGTGAGCTGAGCTTTTAGAAATTTTATAGTACTGCAAGTTATTGAAAAAGGCTTGTGTAAAGAAAGGTTGTTATTCCAAATAGACGTTTTGGTTACACCATAATCCTTCCGAACATTTTTTACAATTTCCCCAGCGATGCTAAAGCAAATAGCTTGCTATTATAGGAGTACCATTTATAGGTTTTTTCCACTACAGAAACGCGAGTGCTACAATTCAAATGCTACCAAGAAATAGAGATTCACTTTCTCCGAATACATGCATGCAATGGTGTCTTTAAAATGCCCAGTTGTGCAATCATAACGTACGAAAGTGTCCATATAATACTACAGATCTTATCTTAATTATTTTGAATGCTACTTGAAGCATTCTGGCCTAGATATGCAAATACAATATTGAGCACTGGACGAACTGCGAACATAAATTACATAAGAACACTATCGAAGCGATTAAATACATGCATACTTAATACTAGTGCATTATAAATGTAGTTCACACATTACCCAAAGATAAAACCAAATGTACCTTACACCTTTTCGCATCCACATACCATAAATCCCCTTTCTAAAAATAAAAATATTTCCTACAAATGTTGCTATCGTGATATTTCATTGTTAATATTTTAATAAACGGATTATTGACACACCTGCGTGGGTTGAATATGTTTAGCCGCTAAAATAAGTAACTTTAAATTGCTATACAGCGCCATGCTGAATCGAGTAGGAAACACACATAGGAACTCCTGCTGGGATTAAACCTGTCGTACTTCTGTCCAATATGCCAATAGAGCGAGACTCTCAAATATTCAACGTATCTGCTGTTTATAATTCAGATCCTCTCGTATATTGTGGGTTAAGATTAATATACCTTAGACTTGTTTGTGGGATGGTGTCTCGGATAGAGCTTAGATCAGAAGTGGTTTTGAGCTCTTGGAATCTTCTGAAAGCAAGTCTCATAAAATTATGAAGCGAGTTACACAATCTTGATCGGGTATTGAAAATGATGCAATATTTTTATGGTAGTTGAGCTTATATGCAATAGTAAACTTGAGTTTCCAAATACTTTCGAAAATTGTTTTCAAAATAATGTAAACGGGTGTTACATGATCTTTTGAAGTTAAACCACTACAACAAGAGCCTGAAACGTTTCCAGAAGAGCCTGGAAATCTAAATTTCAAAAAGCCTAAAGATTTTATTACAGTACATTATAAGTATCATGCTCGATTTTTTTCTTTTGTTGATCGTCCAAACTGTCTAGAATTTGAGTAAACGTTGAATTCCACAAGTCTTTGGTTTTCCTGGCCAATCAGTTGTGTTGAACTACACTAGGAACAATACGAACAGGGCCAATTCTAGCTCACTGACACTGCCTTCTGAAGGATTTTTGATTAAGGCCAATATCGGTTTACTTTGTTTAAATTCTTGGAATCTATCAGTAAAAAATTGCCCGTATTTTTTAGCAGTGGTTCAATTTTTAAATTACGAAGAAATAGGTGTGGCTGCGAAAAACCATTTATTTCTACTACTTGGTTTGATTTTTAAATTAGGAGAAAGTAAGAACAAGCTGACACACAGGCAAAAAGCCATTTGTTTTAACTTTCTGGTTTAATTTTTCAATTACGAAAATATAATCACATATATTGCATACGCTACGCAGTGGAGATGTGAATGTTAATCTGAATGTGTGTTACCCGTAAGCAGGCCTAGAAAAAATGAACGCAATCAATAATATGGAATGAATTCTCCCAAAGTTCGAGGTAAAAGAGCAGAGAAAGAAAAGAAAGAAAGCAAATGCCACGCTAACACATATTACATTCCAAATTTGGAGATGTACACTTTTAAATTTGCGAGTGAATTCCCGCCTTTATTTTTAAAATAGACTTGTTCATTTCAGACAGTTGCGTTTGCGCAAAAGGAATGCGCAGGCGCGGAGTAGCGTACGTGCGCGGTTTGGACACGACAGGATGATTAACCACCGAGACGTCAAACGGTGACGTTTGCCTGTGTTGTTTTGTTGTCTTTTTTTAAGGATGTAGGTTTCCCTTTATCTCCGTTGCCTTTACCATTATTCCTTCGCTCTGCCTACGAACGACAAAGAGGGAAGACGATAAATTTGGTTTCTACGATGACATGACGCACCCACACCCAAACGAGATACCCTGAGATGACACGCAAAATCGTAAAGCGTTCCACATTTTTAAGGGAGTACTTTTTATCTTTTTAAGGTGCAACTTGTATCATTGCAAACGTATTTGGTATGTGATACAATTTGACACGCAATTATGTCATAATATCATTGTGCAATATTGTGTACGTGGATCGTATCAGTGTTGCCAAATGTAGTAGTGGCGCTGAACGCAGCGACGGGGGTATAACACACAGTCACAGATGGTAGTTCTAATAAACAAAATGACAGGATTTAAGAACTAACTCGTCTTTCTTAGAACATTTATATATGAAAGGATAAATAACACAAAACACGTGTAAAATATAACTCTAATAAGTAACTTCTACGAATTTAAATGGAAAACAATATTAAATTACTGGTTTAAGGACAAGCATCTAAATTCTTTACTCCTCACGTGCGAACATTAAATATTAATTATATCTAATAATAATCGAACTAAAAAGAGAGTTTTATAAATAAAATAACTATTTCATTATACACCCCTTAAATATTGGATATCAGATTACGTGGCGTTTAACCACTGTAATTAAATCAGCACAACAAGCAACTAACTAATTATATTTACATAGCCGCATTAACAAACGTATCATGAATTGGCGCAAAACGAGCTAATTCTAAATAAAAACTACTGGAACATGAAAGCACAAAAAATACATACAATCTCCTAACTATTGGACAGATCTTACAAGATAAAGCAGTCCAAGTTTACTTATTAAAACTCTTAACATTTCTAGAATGTTGGCAGTCTACGTACCATAAGGAGTCAAATAAACGGCTGTTGGTCCCCATGATATACTATTTCCTCCCGCAGGTGAAGGTGAAGTATGTTGCTAACTTTTCAAGTGGTAACGAACAGTTACACCCAAAGAAAACACAAAGTATTAATATTAAAACATATGTTTGAAATCGGTTGGCAACTGTATCTTAATTTTGTAATAGGATAGCGCGCATAACATTTTTAAACATTATATCAAAACTTTCATAATGAACCGCGTCTATACTTTAATCGTATCGTAACTCAACTTGTGCATTCACTTGACAACAGCATAAAGGTATTTTTTCCAACTACCTGTTGGGTTTGCAGACAATAAACAATACCGCCTTGAACCAACAACAATTACGATTTTCATATAAATTACTCGTTTTATGTATGAGAAATACGAAGTAAGCTTTATAAAGAAACCTTAAAACAACGTTTTAGTAAGAAAGCGGCATTGCAAATCCAATAACAGAACAATAAGCGATTTTCCAGTTGTATTTTGAAATAGCAACATTCAGAGAATTCTTAGTTAACAAAAACACATGCCTAAATAAGGAACCAGGAAGTATAACATAAATATGCAAACTTGCGAATTAAAAAGGACTAGCAAAGCCAGTTACTAGCAAAGTCGGTTGGCTAACTCCCAAACTTGAAATAATTAAACTGGAGGGAACCCGTATATTCAAATAAGTAAAAACTAAAATAGTTTTTAAATTAAGGAGGCGGCAAATATACAAGTACGAAATGGAACGTAACAATTATGAAAACGAAGGGTTTTGAAGTGTTGAGGCAAGAGAAAGGATGGCCAGGCTCAGCAATATACATACCGTTTATCTCGGACAATTGTCCGAAATAATCGCCGCAGAAAATATGTTTTCAACCAAACAAGGCAAGAAAGGGATACATCCAGTGATTTCGTGTTTAGATGTTCGGATGGCACATAAAATTTTAAGGTTGACATCCCAGTGACGCTAGTCGTTGCGAATATAAGAACTAAGCATGGTCTTCAGGGAGTGGTTAACACGCTCAGCAGGATTGGTTTGAGGACGGTTACAGGCGCTGAAAAGGATTCTGGGTGTGATAACGTGCACATAAACAAGTGAATTGACAGTTGCAGAATTGTACACCTCAAATTATTTCTAACAAGTACTTATTTACTTAACTATAAAAATGTTCCTTACCTTCATCGGATTTAAATTTACAGAACTAAATCTTTTCTCTTATGGATAGTTTACCTGTTTATGATTCTCACGCTTGTAATGTTTGTTTGGCCAAAAGAATCCTTGACAGATAATCTATTAAAAGGTCAGAGTGTTTTAAACTCTGAACATAAACTTCCTGGTAAATACTCTTACAAAAATAAAATGATTAGAACTTACTCTAGGGTAAACTAAATGACAAATACTCAAATATCAGTTGCAAACAATGTTTTTTTAAAAAATTATACTTGTAAAAATCCACAAAGCGCTATTTATCCAATTCGTACTTAAATATCTTTTTCTTTTAAATTGACGTCCAAATCAGCTTACAAGATTTTCCTATTATTTAAATTTCTATTTAGAAACCAATGTATTCTCGGTTTGATTATTCAATAAAATTTTAAATAGCTTTTTATATCGAAGCATTTCCCATCTTCATTGTATATTACAAGCTCAAATAATTGCATTTATCAATTTTCATATTTCTGTGCAGGTTACGCTTAACTTTACTTCTTTATTCACTCTTCCATAGTAAATTTAAAACAATAGGTACGAAATTCTTTTCTCAATGTGACATCTTTCGCGATTGAATTTATGAGTGAACGTTATAATCAAAGTTCCGCGTTTATATACAAAATTGTCTCGTTTCTAAAATGTACTAGTATCGTATGGAATATTTTACACTGCAATGACGCAAGGTTTCTCAGAATAATTCATTAGCGCCGATCGCGCGATTGATTTATAATAGTGACTGGCGCTGCCTCGTCTTTGTCTAATACCTAAAGTTATTGCTCGTGGTCTCCTTCTATCTTACAGTGAATGCAAAGAATAATAAATATTTTTTATCAATTTTTTATTACATTTTCTAGGTTTCTCAATGTTCCGGCCGCTTCTTGGAATAAACGTTTCTTTATTAATTACCTCATACGAAATTGACGTATTTCTAAGTATAGATGAATCATCATTTTTCTCTATTGCTAATATTCTAGAGAATTCTTTATTTAAAATAAATTTATGTAATCCACAGGATAATTAATTTAATCCTAAATTGCTTTTTATTGCAAATGGGTTGCATTTTTATAGAAAGTATTTGCTTTCACGGTAAAACGAGTTTTAGTATACGTAATTAAGATCAGAACTGGCGTTTTGAATACACGAAATTATTTATTTTATGCACGGAAAGTGCACAAACGAATAGTATTTGTATTTATCTTAAAATGATCAATGCATTTAATGCGTTTTAAAATATCTTAAAATTAATTCTTTTACATATGCGGCTTACATTAATTGCTATGTATTTACAATACGTCTACATCATACAGGGTGATTATTTATGCACGCGCAATTGCATTTTTTTAATATTTTAATGAATAAAAGTACCCTTGTATTATACAGGGCATAACCATGAGTTTACGGAAATTAATTTTTTCCGGAATCTTTTATATCTTGGTGGGACTTATTTGGATTTCAATGGCCCCTCTTGATCCTTTATCGCGTCAATATATATATATATATATATATATATATATATATATATACTCGCACGCACGTAAGCATGCACGCACACACACGCCGCGCGCATCGTATTTACCAGTACATCTTATTATAGCGCATGTATATTACCTCAACGTTCTAGTACTCTCGAGAATCTGGTCATTTATCAATACGTTTCATATGAAATGAAATATAGATTTCTTTCTAACGATTTAAAATGCTCAATAAATGAAATTAATTAAATTATGACGCCTTCACTTACAAACACGTCCTTTTGTTATTAATTACAAATCAAGACTCTTACAATATTTACACATATAATTTTGCTGGTATTACATATAGTTGAAATTTTTGAAAAGTATTTCTATACACTGAACGTAAGTTTATTTAAAATACGATCCTTTAATTATAAAATATAAGTGAAACTAGTTTTATAACCACGCTTTTATGCGTCAAATATGTTCTTAATGTACTATATGTAAATAAATGGCTAAATAAATTGCCTTTTTGCATATTTGCAAATTTAAAAATAAAATTTTAAGATAAATACAAAGCCATTTATTTTCACTTATTAATTATGAATACATTTTAGATGCATAAAAAAATTCTCTTTATTTGATGCAAATAAGATAAAATACTGCTGGTTTTACGCTTTTAAATTAAAAACTACAATGGATATTGTATTTAAAACCTTAATCTTAATTTTAAAACTCGTTTTACCGTGAAAGCAAGTATATTCTATAGAATAGCACCTAGTTTGCATTATAAAGCTTTAAATTAATTAGTCTTTGTATGGCATAAAAACGTTTTAAATAAAACATGTTGGATTTTCGAGAGGAATTGAGAAAATACGTCAAATTCGTAAGAACTATTAATAAAGAAACGTTTATTCTAAGAAGCGGCCGGAATACTAAAAACCCAGAAAATGTAATAGAAATTGATAACTAATATTTATGATTTTTCGCATTCACTGTTTGATAGGAGACCATGAACATTAACTTTCGGTATTAAATAAAAACGGAGAAAGTACATCAACACTAACAAGACAATAAAGCACAACGATTTTAAACTCTAATGAGGATTCCCTAGAATATTACGTCAGATATGCGTATATTATTGGAAATGGAATCACGAAAATACTACTATATTCTAGAAATAAAGATAATTTAGTATTAAAGTATATTCATTCATTAATAAATCCGCGTCAACAAGCAAGATGTAATGAAATTTTTGATTCATGAATTCGATCGCAAAATGTTCATTTAAGTCGCGAAGACGTTATTTGAAGTATGCCATACACATAGTGTAATTTAATATTTAAAATAACAGTGAATAAAGAAGTATGTTTTAAACGTTATCTGTACATAAATATGAAAATTATTAAATGTAATTATATACAATGAAGATGGGAAATGTTTTGATATAAAAAGCTATCAAAAATTTTAATGAATAATTAAACCGAGTATGTACACTGGTTTCTAAATGGAAAGAGAAATAATATGAGGATTTTATAAGCTGATTTGGACGTCAATTTAAAATAGAAACATATTTAATTACGAATTAACAAAAAGCGCTTCGCGGATTTTGCAAGTATTTTTTTTAAACTATTGTTTGTAACTGATAGTTGAGTATTTGTCATTTAAATCTAAACTAGAATAAGTCTTAATCATATAATATTTTATTTTTGTAAGGATCTTTACCAGGAAAGTTTGTGTTCGGAGTTCAAAACACTCGGGCCTTTTAATAGATTATCTGTCAAGGGTTTTTTGGCCAAAACAAACCTTACAAGCGCAACAATCATAACCAGATAAATTATCCAAAAAGAAGAAATTTAGTTCTGTAAAGTTAAAATAAAGTAAAGAACATTTTTATAATTAAGCAAATAAGTATTTGTTAGAAATAATTTTATGTTTGAAAGAAACGATGTTGTGAATATGTTTTAGTATAAGAGAAAATATTTCATACTGTATAAATGCTTTGTGATATTGCTGTTTTTGATTTTTAGCGGCACATAAAAGCGAGGTGTTGTCACGACACTCTTTTAGTGACGCTACAATGCGGTGTTGTCACAGACCTCTTTCAGGAGCGCCTCAACGTGCGGCCATTTTCATATCTTTTTTTACGCTGGCAACATGCGCTTGTCTCATATATATATATATATATATATATATATATATATATATATATTGATAAAAAGATCACGAGAGGTAAGGGAAACACAAATTCTATACATAAAACTTACCCAAATACAAGGAAACAGAAAAAATTGAAATTTTCAAATATTAATTGTTCCACCCTGTATAAAATTAAGCGTATTGCATGTCATTAGGTTCTCAGTCCTGGAACAGGTTAGACGCGTAACCTCATTGTTTCCTATTCTGAATTAATCTACACAATTCCCTGAAATTTGCAGAGTCTGCATCTATCACACCTGCGTACGATAGCTTGATCTAGGCCTACTTCTACCTCTTTTTTCTTATCTCTGCTTGTAATATATCCCGTACTAATCCCCAAAAATGCCTTAGAACGTATCCTGCTCTTCTATTTCTCCTATTGTTTGTTTCCCACAGATATCTTTTTTTTTCTTTACAATTTCTATAACCTATTTGTTATTAACTTTGTCTGTCCATGCTATCATCATCATACATCTGAAGCACAACACTTCAAAAGGCTGCTACTGCCCGTATTTCATAGGCATACTGTGCTGTGCTCCACACATATGCTTTCAACAATTTTCTTCTTGTTTCTATGTTTGTCGTCTTTCATCATAAATGCTGTTCTTTCTTGTTATATGCAGTTAGGGCCCCTTTTATTGTTTTACAATTATATACCATATTTCTCCGACATTCAGTGGTTATGAAAGGGGCAAGGTCCCGAGTTGAAAAATGTTATGCGAGTATTTTTCACAAAAATACACCATCGTTCGGATGAGAGGTAAAATGGAGGTCCCGTGTGTGAGTGTTGTCACGCACGTTAAACATCCCTATCTTGCTTGGAACAGCAAGGGTTCTGCAAAATTCCAAATTTTCCAGGTAAAAAAAATTCGCTTCCTGGCCAATGTAGTACCTTCGGGTGGAGCATTGAAAAATCACATGTAAGGTGTGTGAAGAGGGGCGTCGCCGTGGATCAACGTGGTAAACGTAAGACTACGGATCCCAATGTTCTGGGTTCGAATCCCGACACAGCCGACTGTTTGAAAAATGGCAGGTGAGCATTTTTCACAAAAATTACGCCCTCGTTCGGATGAGAAGTTAAATGGGGTCCTGTGTGTGAGTATTATCACGCACGTTAAAGATTCCCACCTTGCCTGGAACGGCAAGGGTTTGGTAAAATTCTAAATTTCCAGGCAACAAACAACACGCCTCCTGACCAATGTACTACCTTCGGGTGGAGCGTTGGAAATGTAAATACACGGTATGTGAAGAGGGCCGTCGCCGTGGATCAATGCAGTAAGCGTAAGACTACGGATCTCAAGGTCCCGGGTTCGAATCCCGACACGGTCAGCTTGAATAATGTTGGGTGCGCATTTTTTACAAAAATACAGCCTCGTTTGGATGAGAGGTAAGTTGGAGGTCGCGTGTGTGAGTGTTGTGACGCACGTTAAAAATCCCTAACTTGCTTGGAACAGCAAGGGTTCGGCAAAATTCAAAATTCTTCAGGTATACAAAAAACTCGCTTCCTGGCCAATGTAGTACCTTCGGGAGGAGCATTGGAAAATCATATGTAGGATATGTAAAAGGGGGTATGCAGCCTGTGACAGCCAAGTTCCCTCAGCACTTGAACATTTACCCAATTCATAGTTTTTCAATAAATCTTTTCGCACAATCAATATTAGTTGAAAATATTTCAAAACAAACACCTGTAGTTGTTTATAATAATTATCAGATTTAAGTGCACTTATTTTTTTGTTAATAGGTTTTACGTCTTTAAACTCGTGTATTGCATGTACAAAGTCATTGAATTCATTTCGCTTTTATAAAAGCATATTTTCCGTGCATAAAAACAAATCTTATTGCATGTACTTATAAAATTTCCAATAGTTTTCTGTGTGTGTAAATAATCATTTTAAAAGATAATTATACAGCTAGTTAATCTAGGCAAGAACAATATCAGTGTATTCCCTTTATTAATTAAAGTACTAAATAAATTTTCAGCGCATAAAGATGCATTAGAACACGGTTCAATCGCCGTACATGGCATAGAATTGTATCAGTTTAACGTAATTTCATTTAAAACAAAATTACATTCATTTTTGTTAAAAATGCCGTTTTAATCTTTAAAAATGTGCATCTGTACACTATACAAATCGATACAAAGTTTTTTGCATTTGCGAAACCGTTAAGAAAGCAATTGAAAATTTAATTACTGAAATCTGTAACTATAAAAAAATCAAACGTATACTTTAATAATTATCCCGTGGGTGTATATTTTAAAAATTCAATAAAAAGATTTTCTCGAATTTTCGTAATTAGCAAAGAAAAAAATACGTTATCTTTATTAAAAATGTTTTTGAAGGGTCATTAAATAAATGAATGCTCATATTCTGAGAGTGCGACAGTTACTATTAGATAGATGAGACACGGCGATCAACTATGTATGTTAGGAGATGATAAAAGTCATGCTTTACTATGAACGTAAATCAAATCGGTCACGGCAGTTTGACACTAATTAGACATCACCCAGATGAATAATTCTTCCAATTAAATCTGGAATCGTATGGAAAAAAGGGACGTATAGAGATATTTTGTATATATGTAAAAGGCATTTATTAATTCGCGATTCGTCACCAAGCAATATGTAAAATTCATTTCAATTTACAAGCTCGACTTGTAAGATTGAATTAATTCGCGATTCTTCGCCAAGTAATCTGCAACGTTGAGTAAAAATTTTATTCGCAGCCAAATAACATGTAAAGTTGCATGCCATTTGATGAAATATCATTTGTTTTGTAAAATATAATAAAGATTGAACATTCTTCGATACAAAAACAAATTTAGAACTAATGAATTAAAGATAAAAGATGCACTTTAAAAACTAACATTCTATATGAAGATTTAAATAATATGGATAATCTTGTACACTGAGATTTTAACGTCAAATTAAAAACGGAATCAGGAGGTATTTAAAATCATTAACTACGTTTGGGATGAAAAAATATTAAGTGCTATATGACCTGCAAGTATAAATCTTAGTTTTCTTTGTTTGTAACTGATAAAAAAATGTTTGTATATTAGTAAGTTAGAACAAATTCTTAATCCTATATTTCTTTTGAGTGGATAATTACCGGAAATTTTTGAGGTCAGAGTTTGCAGCATCTTGACCTTAAATAAATTATCTGTTACGGTTATTGGCCAATCACTTTTACGTACGTGGTAATAGAAGATATGTAAATTTTCCAACTATTAATTAAGGAAGATTTGTACCTTTTTACAAAGATTACGTAAAGAATATTTTAATAATTAAGTAACTTGTTGGAATTATTGCATGTATGAACTGAAACTAAATTGTTTTCTAAATTGTTTTGTATAAAAGAAAAATGTTTTTGAAATATAGATGTTTTTGGGATTGCTGTTTTATTTTATTTGGTAACTTCTACAGTAAAAGTTTCCGTTGAGCTGGTCAGGTAAAAAAAGGAAGGTAAGATAATAATTTTAAATTTTCCAATTTATATATTATAATGTAGCAAGTTTATTAGCTCACTCCTAAACTGCAATATTTTTAGTTTAATATCGTGTCTTTTAATGTCCTATTATTAGCAGAAATAGAATATAAACTCTCAAGCTAAAACTGCGAGTATCGTAGGTTGTGTTGTGCATGTGCTAGAACTCATTATAAACACGTCTTTAAATCCCGCAAGCATGTTGAAGTTCTTACGAAGGGCGTACAATTTAAGAATTGTACTAATAAAGTAGCGAAATTAGTCTTAATTAGTTTTAAAATGGCGTAGAGAAATATACGGTTGATAATTAAATGAAATCTAATAATGTCGGTTGGTAGCGTTTTGTTGCTTAAGCCTTACCTTAACATATAATTTAATAAACGTCACCATGACATAACTCACAATTAGTTAGCGGTCTGGCATGTTGGTAGCGTTTCGTTGCTTAAGCCTTACCTTAACATATAATTTAATAAACGTCACCATGACATAACTCACAATTAGTTAGCGGTCTGGCATGTTGGTAGCGTTTCGTTGCTTAAGCCTTACCTTAACATATAATTTAATAAACGTCACCATGACATAACTCACAATTAGGTAGCGGTTTGGCATGTTGGTAGCGTTTCGTTGCTTAAGCCTTACCATAACAGATAATTTAATAAACGTTTTCATGACATAACTCACAATTAGGTAGCGGTCTGGCATGTTGGTAGCGTTTCGTTGCTTAAGCCTTACCTTAACATATAATTTAATAAACGTCACCATGACATAACTCACAATTAGGTAGCGGTTTGGCATGTTGGTAGCGTTTCGTTGCTTAAGCCTTACCATAACAGATAATTTAATAAACGTTTTCATGACATAACTCACAATTAGGTAGCGGTCTGGCATGTTGGCAGCGATTCGTTGCTTAAGCCTTACCATAACATATAATTTAACACTTTTCCTTTTTTGAAGCGAATAACCAGGTTATATTTCATTTTCCTATAAATGGTAATCATGTAAACAAGTTAGAGTTCTTTAACAACCATCAGGTTGCTAATATCTATGTAGAGCCAGCGGGATAGGAAAAAGATAGAAGGATATAGGAAGACCTAAACCAAACTATATTAGTCAAATTACTAGAAATTTAGGTTGTGAAGGGTATGTAGAGCTTTTTAGATTAGCACAGAATAGAAAAGAAGTTAGAGCTGCGTCAAACCGACCTTAAGTAAGGTCGAAAACAAAATGATGATGATGTGAACATCATTCATTTGCTCTTTTGTTATGACAGTCTGGGAAAGTAAATACAACGCTTTTCGCTTATAATGTTTGGTTTATGATCTGAATTGTTTTAAATATATTGGCGCGGTTTTAATACCTAATCACGTTGAATATTTAATAAAATTCTTTGTACAAAATTTAAACTATCATTGTCTTTAAATTTCATACAGGACTGATTATTAGTTATTTAATAAATTATATTGCTAATCGTTTTTTGTATAAAGCATTATACAATGTAAAACCAACTATTTTCATGAAAAAACTATTTTTACATAACTAAATTGTTTGTTCCAACAAATATTAAATCGGGTTAAAATATAAGTCAGATTATTTCGACATAATATATCTGAAAAGATTACTTTTGTTACCAGGTTTATACCAAATGAAAAGTCAATGCAAATATTTTATCAATGTCTTTATGTTGATCTTAAGAATTTTAAAATTTTAATAACTATCTGTAAGGTATTGAGATTAATGAAAGCTAAGAGGGCTCATACAAACGACATGTCTGTTTTCTGTTAATAATTAAATCAAATGTATAAACTCAACCGCTATTTCAAATCTAAGCTGGACTTCTATGGATTATTCTTGTATGTTTCATCGAGATCTGTAATTGAAAATTAATCTGTTTACTTGAGAAATAGAAATACTTGATTGGGTAGTACAATTATTATTTTTGGTTTTCTTAGATAAGATACTAAAAGTAGTGTCATGGTATTTACTAATGGCAGCTTTCCCTTCCAGAAGCAGTGCCTCTTGGCGAGGACCGCTATTGATTGTCCTCAGAGTGTTTGTTTTGTTCTCTTAAGGATAAAGATTTATTTCACTCCCCTTGTGCATTGTTTCATCATTTGTAGGGGTATTAGAGTTAGTGGTGCTCCCTTTTCCCCATACACTTGTTAGTTAACCATGTAAATAATAAACCTACGACCACTCTCGTACCTTCTACAGGGGTCGCGTCCCAGCTATGTCGTGGTTACGCTTTACTTTTTTCTAAAGGCGATTACCATATGTTACCTAGGCTCTCTTTTATGGTAGGTAATACGCCTCTGACCTATTAGTATAAGGGATGGATAAAGCGGTTTTAGGTCCATTTTTAATTTCACCATTTGAAAACTTTTTAAAGTTTTGTACAACGAAAATCGATCAACATGGTGAACTCCAAACAAAGCGAAACCAGTTATTTTAGTTACAAACAAATCTAGAACATGAATTAACATCTTAATGACTTTTCGTAAAACAAAAATCGCATTGCTTTATCCTTGCTGAAGGATTATTTCTCTAATTCCGTTTAATAATAAATTTTCTATTCTAACATTTTAACGATTAAAAGACACATACCTGGCGTTTGGGTTTGGTCTGTCACGTAAATAATTTCATAAGAGATTATTATAGCACTAAAACTTCGTTTTACTATCGTACCTACTAGAAACATAAAATCCTGATTAATTATTGGCAATAATAATACTTGATACATTGGAAAAAATTGTAAATTAGGTTTAATCCTTTTGAGAACGGTTCGACGTCTAAATTGGAATGAGATTCAACGTCATCCATCTTTTAAAAAAATTATAAATGCTAAACGATCAAAGGTAGGTTTCAGTGGTTTTCAGACATGCAAAATGCACAATTTTCATACGCCATCTAACAAATAAAAATATAAAAACTATGGGATACTTATAGTTATCGTGCAATGTAATTTAAAGTATAATAAGCACTAATCACGAATCACCGTTTAAAATTTCTTTTAAATCACGATTACTATGTGCCAGTTTAACAAGTTATTAAAAAAAAGAATTTGTTAGAGATTTAGTCCAACAAATAGTTGAAGGTGTAGCTTTATACGAGGAAAAAATAGTGTTTTAACTAAAACATGCGAATTCATATAAATTATTTTCACAACAGTATTTTCTAATCCTACACCATCATTATGCCAAAAAAATTTAAATGTCAACTAAACCACACCTACAAGAAGACATTGTTAATTAAGCAACTAGTTTACATATTTTATGTAGCATCAGCTTGATTTGGTACCTGCAGGGAGCAGCTACTCTTTTCCACTGAGTCCCCAAAAAAAATTGGTGCCATAATAGGTTCACACAACTAGGTGCCTTTTTGGAAGCCATCAGTTGGTGTATGAAAGACAGGACGCTAAGCATTCATGTTCCGACTCAGCACAGCTCCATTGTTTCTAAAGAACAATGCCAGAAAGCAAGTACGCGAAGGTGTCGCAACTAAAATAAACGCAAAATTTAATCAATTGGGCACTAATTTGAGACAAAAGCTCTAAACAAGTTGATTGTTGCCAACTTCGCACTCAACACCAAGATCACTAATTATTTTTGAATTTTTTTTTGACGTGGTTTGAACCAAATGAACTCTAGGGCACCCTAAGTTTATAACACCCCTATAGTTTATATTTTGAAGTAGTTCAAAAAATTATCTAATTGGAACCTATTTTGAGAAGAACCTATTGATTATTATGCATTATTTAACATAGGACCCTATACATATAGAAATATTACTTGCTACGTACCTAGACATAGCCGGAAGAAACATAAATACCAGACTAACTACCAGACAAGGAGTGTGGACGATTCACCTACATACCAAAAAAACAAAAAAAAAGCACGTCGCCCACGATTATCTATTAACAATAGGAATAAATAAAGGATTCTGTACAAACAAGCAAAAGAAATAAATTAAGCATAACTATTTCAAAGCAAACAATTATGTGATACGAATAATTTAGTACTTTAGATACGAAGTGCGCATCTCGTATTTTACACAAAATAAAACTAATCAGTAGACAATAAACATGTGAGAGCTTTTGTCAAACATTCTTTTAAAATTGCACATAATACCTTTTGTAAAATAAACTAATCAGTAGACAAGAATTAACGTATGAGAGCTTGTGTCAAACATTTTTAACGATGGTACATCACACCTGTAGAGAGATAATATCGATTCACAGCACAAAACAATAGTCCTACAATGTCACGTTTCTTATCACGTAACTACACCAAACGCTGATAAGGAATATTCCTTGATATACACAAAAGAAAACAAGTTGTATACCTGTATGTGTCGGGATACTTAGCTTGCACTCCATCAGGAGTGAATCAGCACCGCATCGCAACGGTCGTCGGGACCTATTTACCCTGTTACCTTAACGGCACTGGCGATCTACAGGCATCGGTAGTTGATCTGTGACAAAGAACAGTTGGGCCTACATAAAAAAGAACCAATTTGGCCTCCAGCTAAGAGCGATACACGCAAGATACCTCCTACTTGTCGAACAAAGAAAACGTGCATCGCTCCTGAAGTACTGGGACGAGTAATGTAGAAAATATTTCAACGCACAAGCTGCATAATCAAATTAAAAATTGGTTCAAATAAAAAGAGTTCGAACTGCATTCCTCGCATTATCAAAGCGTAATTAGCAAACTTAAAAACACGCTATCAAATAATAGTAGGATCCATCATTTCCACGAGTCTTTAAATGGGAAACACAAGAGAGAGCAATTATATGTTATCGGAATATTTAACAAATTAACGAAAACCTAAAACAAGGTATTGACTATTTAATTTATCGAATAAATTTTCGTTTTAAAAGCAAAATGGATTTCAGTTAAAATTATTTTAAAATGGGGCTTATTCTGAACAGGTACACTAAATAGGATATTGTTGAAGAATTTAAGAATAGAATTTGAATTTATTCGAGCGGGTAATGATTTAACCAGGGGAAAAATGTATTTAATTTATGTTGGAAAATAAAAGTAACAAATCCCCCCAGTAAAATTAACAGGTCGGGGTATGAAGTCCAAACCCGGGAATGGGCAGGGCCCAAAAAACCCAAACAAAACGAAAAAGAAAAAAATCGCTTTAACTTAAAAGAACATTCGTTACGGAAACAACAAAAACACAGAAAAAGAAAAAAGAAACCCCCAAAATAACCACAACAAATTCCGAATAGAAAGGAAAACAAAAACAGACACCAAACAAAATCCGGCTCGAAGATCCAATAATAGAAAGAGAGAAAAAGAAAAAAAGAAGGAAGGGAGGACGGGTAATAAGCAATCAAGGAGGACTTAGGTTGAACAGCCTCGGCAGTGCGGAGTCGTCAAAGGACGGATGTTTCTCAGAAGAAACAGTAAGGTTATCAACCTCAAGAAAAGAAAAGGAACCAGGAAGAAAATCAACAGTGCAAACCAAAACAGAACCCAAAGCTCAAGCCTCAAGTAAACAAAGGGACAACAATAATAGAACGAGAGGAAGAGCGCTGGTAAAAAGAAACGATGTACTATTAACTGTAGTAACCAAAACCGAAGAACCAAAGAAAAGTAATGCTAACTAGTCCTAAAGTCGACTAAGTCGTAGCTTCCGAAGAAAGAAAAACAGACTAGAAGGCACCTACCACAGGAGCGGATGGACGGAACACAATCGGAATAGGGGCCGACACCAAAGAAGACCAGTAACAAGAAAAAAGAAAAAAATGTGGAACGAAAAGTACGAGAAAAAAGAAAAAAACAAAAAGAATAACACCAACAAGTACAAGTACCAGAACCAACAAAAAAACTAAAAATCGTACAAAGAAAATAAAACAGGATCCCAGAGTAGTTATGTATGAGTATGTGTGAGAGTGGGCAAGTGTATGTGTGTGAGTGTTGATGTATGAGTATGTGGGTGTATATGTGTGTGTATGAAGTGTGTGGGTACGTATTGGACGTGTATAAAGTGTGTGTGTGTGTGTGTGTGTGTGTGAATGTATGTGTTGGACCGCTGTAGTCGCTTCTTAAGACAGGCAGGTCGTACCGTGGCACTATTCTATTCCCGAACCCACACGGGGTAAGAAAAAGCAAAAAACGGAAGAAAACCTAGCAAAACAGGGAAGGAAAACGAAATCGTAACGTCCAAAAATCAAGTCCGAAGGAGAGCAAAGTTAGCATAAGAATCTGGGGCGCGAAGACTAGTATTGGGCTTAAGGCGTTACGCCGCCAGAAGGAGAACGAAACGAGATCAAGTACATTAGGACTTCGCCAACATACATCTTCTGGTTCGAAAGGAGCATAGAATAATTCTGCCTCTGTTGGGCAGTTTTCTGCCACACTGGAATAGCAGGGTGTATAGGAGTTGTAGATCGAGGTTTAGAAAGTGGTGGCGAGGATTGAGATAGTAGTAGTTGTCGTAATTTATGGAACTCAGAACACGTTATGGAAGAAGGTTGTTTGTTTTTAGAATTGGTGGTAAGAAAGTGAACGGTAGAAAAGGAAAAAGTATGAACTGTACGAGAATCAACCTTACGAAAAGAAACACAAGCAGAGCACACTTCAGTTACGTTAACTAGAGAGACAGAAGTAAATAAAATTTCAACGACGTTGGATAGAGGACTAGAAGTATCGCAGTTAAAAAAGAAAACAGCATTGGCTGTAGGAATATCAACCCTAGGAAAAGGAGCGGAATACGATAACACTTCAACCATATTACATAAAGGAGCAGAATCAGGAAGAAGTTCCTCAACGTTACAAGAACAAACAGTATCAAGTAGAACTTCGTCAATGTTAGATAAAGGAGTAGAATGAAGTTTATCATTATGAAAGAAAGGAGCAGCACTAGACAGAATTTTATCCACCTTATAAAAACAAACAGTATCAGGAAGAACTTCGTCGATATTAGATAACAGAACATCAGCAAGGATTTCACCGACCTTAGCTAAAAGAACAGAAACAAGTAGCATTTTATCAGCATGGGAAAATTGAATAAGAGTAGGTATCGTTTCATCAACGTCCGATAAAGGAATAAAATCAAGTAAGACTTCATTACTGTTAAACAACAAAGTAGGAACTGACAAAACTTCAGCCACAATAGGAACTGATTCCATAACAATAGTAGATAACGAAACAGGATCGGGTAAAACCTTGACGACAACAGCAACAGGCATCACAGCTACGGGTACACTAACATCTACAGGACCTTCTCTATCCGTACTAGAAATTATCTTCACTTTAGCTGCGGCTGTGATTGCCGGCACGACAGAAATTTCTCGAGTCGAAGCATTTAAGAAAGCAAGAACAGGTAAATTTTGTCAAAAACGGGTAGAGACATTAAAGATACAGGTTCATGGACTTCCAGGGGACCTTCGCAGACTGCATTAGAAGTTATCGTCACTTCAGCGACATTTGTGTTTGCAGAAACGACAGGAATTTCTTGGGTAGAATCGTTTAAGAAAGCGGGAACAAACTCTTGAGAAGCTACCTGCAAGTCACTAATTCGAAGTATGGGTTGCAATGGTGGTGGAGGCCACAGTTTGGGGAGAGTGTGAATAAGTAGGGCGACCAGAAAGAGGAGTAGAATAGGATGAAGAAATAGAGACGGAAGAAATTTTGTTCGAAGCTGTATTCGCCGAAGAAGGGTAGGTTTTGATAGTAGTAGCAGGATGACCTGAATGAGGAACAGAAGAGAACGTAGAAGCAGAAGAAATTAGGCAGCTAGAGGTGAGGACAGTATTTGAAGACCTATTAGTACAAGGATGACAGTGTGGACGGTTGCGGCGAGAAACTCCCTTATATCCGCAACCATAACAATGGAGTACTTTAGGACGACTACAACGTGTCGAAACATGGCCAGGTTTATAGCAATTAAAGCATACGACCTGACGAGTAAAAGTAGAACTAGGAGAAAGAACAGTAGAACGTACTGAAGAAGTATCGGATCTACCCGTAGGCGTAGGAGAAATCGTAACAATTCGGTCATGTGAAGTAAAAATATATTCCTCAATAGTAGCACACTTATAAGCAAAATCCGGGGGTTCAAAATGTTGAATCAGTAAATTAGACAACGACTTCCAGTCAGAAACCTCTGCCGATACCCACGATACCAAAATAACGCTTTAGCCCCAAACAAGTCCACTGCAGACTCAAATAACTGCAATTCCGACACATGTTGAGTTCGTCGGAGTTCTTCGACCCGTCTCAAAAAATCATGTACAGTAAGAGTGTTCAGGATACCAGAAAATTTCAAGTTCCACTCGCACACAGGAAGACCTTGGTGGGAAGCCGAAAAAGAAGTCATTTTGAATACGAACAAGAAGAAATTGGTAGAAAGTAACTAAATAAAGGCTAACCGTAACTCAATAGAAGCCAAAAGAAAATTATTGCTAATACAGGGCAATCTAAAACATATCGGACGCATAAACTTCAGGAACCCCAATGGAAGCGAAACAACAAAATAGAAATTAGAATAGAGCTGTAGAATAAAAGAAAAATCGGAGAAAGAAACCAACTCTAGACTTAACGAGGAGAACAAAATGTACCGAGAGGGAAGGAAGGAAAAAGAAAAATCTTGGGCACCAGCGTTTTCAATGGTCTAGGATTATTGCTGAAAACACAAGACCAATCATCTGACATGAGCTAGCCAAGGATATTTAGCAATCACGGAAGAGAACAAAATCAAAATTCAAGAAGATCGAACCCACGCAAGAAATAAAGAAAACCGATCATCGTAAGAGGAACACCAAAGAGCCAAAGGTAGAGGAAGAAAAAACAAATCGCATCAGGCCGAGAAATGCGGGTAATGTAGGAACCTAGGCACTAACAACAAAAGAAATCGGAGCAAAAATTAACTAAAACAAACTCGAAGCAGAAATTAATCAAAACCAAATCGAAGTAACCGTTAACTAAAACAAAATCAGGGTCAAAGCTACACAAAACAAAATCGGAGCCCCACGCCAGGGCGTCAGAATTTATGCTACGTATCTAGACGTAGCCGGAAGAAACGTAAATAGCAGGCTAACTACCAGACGCGAAGAGTGGAGGATTTACCTACATACCAAAAAAACAAAAAAAAGTACGTCGCCCACGATTATCTATTAAAAATAAGAATAATTAAAGGATTCTGTACAAACAAGCAAAAGAAATAAATTAAGCGTTACTGTTTCAAAGCAAACAATTATGTAATACGAACAATTTAGTACTTTAGATAAGAAGTGTGCATCTCGTATTTTACACAAAATAAAACTAATCAGTAGAAAATAAACATATGAGAGCTTTTGTCAAACATTCTTTTAAAATTGCACATAATACCTTTTGCAAAATGAACTAATCAGTAGACAAGAATTAACGTGTGAGAGCTTTCGTCATACATTTTTAACGATGGTACATTACACCTGTAGAGCGATAATATCGATTCGCAGTTACAAACAATAGTCCTACAGTGTCACGTTTCTTATCACGTAACTACACCAAACGCTGATAGGGAATATTCCCTTGATATACACAAAAGAAAACAAGTTGTATACCTGTATGTGTCGCGATACTTAGCTTGCACACCATCGGGAGCGAATCAGCAACGAATCGCCACGGTCATCGGGATCTATTTACCCTGTTACCATAACGGCAGTAGCGATCTACAGGCAACGGCAGTTGATCTGTGGCAAAGAACAGTTGGACGTACATAAAAAGGAACCGATTTGGCCTTCAGCTAAAAGCGATACTTGCAAGAGACCTCCTACTTGTCGAACAAAAAAGCGTGCATCGCTCTTGAAGTACTGGGACGAGTAATGTAGAAAATATTTCAACACACAAGTTACAGAATCAAATTAAAATTGGTTCAAATAACACGAGTTCGAATTGCAATCCTCGCGTTATAAAAGCGCGATTAGCAAACTGGAAGACGCGCTATCAAATAATAGTAGGATCCATCATTTCAACAAGTCTTTAAATGGGAATCATAAGAGAAAGCAATTATACGTTATCGAAATGTTTAACAAATTAACGGATACCTAAAACAAGGTTTTGACTATTTAATTTATCGAATAAATTTTCGTTTTAAAAGCAAAAACTATATAGGGTATTGTTGGAGAATTTAAGAATAGAAATGGAATTTATTCGAGCGTGTAATGACTTAACTAGGAAAAGAAAGGGTATTTTATTTATGTTGAAAAATAAAAGTAACATACTAAAACAATTATTTCAATTTATTTTCTTGATATTGTAGCGCCATTTGATCTACCTATGACTAAAATGATTACGTTAGAATGTAAACGAAGGGTTTCACCACAAAAGATTATTGACAGGTGATTTGATGTTAGATCTCGTGATTAACAGATACAACGATTTTGCATTTAAAAATTACAATAGATACATTCAAGATGTCATTTACATATTCTGGTATGTTCTCGAAATAATTAGAACCGTTGGATAAAATATAAATTACTGTGATAAGCGCTTGTTAGTTCAATTCTAATTGAAACTGTTTGAAACTTTGTTTACAATATGTTCTAGTTTAAAGCTGTGATAGTTGCGATTTGTGACAAATTACTGTCGATATCAATGACTCTCTGTCGATATACATTTCTATAGTGATTATACTAATTAATTTAAATTAGTAAAAACTGCTTGAATGGTTAATTGTCGTTTTGCTAATAAGTAATTAAGAAAATAGCATCGTAGTTTGAGAAGATAACACTTTCACTGTTAGCGATTAGCTGAAAGTAAATAATTGTGAGAGCTTTTAGAAATCCATTGTAACTGCAAGTTGTTGAAAAGATTTGTATGCTCAGTTTGAAAATTAAGAACTGTTGTTTGTGCAAATAGAGTTTTCGTTACACTTGTGACAGCAGTAGGTTTAAAGAATTTTGAATGATTCTATTTGCATGCCTGTCACCCAGAGGCAATACAGTCAAAAGAGGGTCATTGGTTGTTTTAGCAAGGTGCTCTCGAAACCGGCATGGAATTATTGCGTTATAAGACGAAAACTAGTGGCTATGGTGAAATCCGTAGAATATTCTTATAAGTACATCTACGAGAGAAAGTTCCACTTGAAGACCAACCACGCCATCCTGAAGTGGCTAATATAGTTTAAGAATCCCAAACGGCAAGTCGCTAGATGCATAGAAAAGCTGCACGAGTATGACTTCGACACGGAACACTGTGCTTGTACAAATCACCGTAATGCGAATGCGCTTTCGAGACGGCCTTGTACTAAAGATTGTAGCCATTGCTCAAGGTTAGAAACAAGGTATGATCTACTTGGTAGGTCATTCGTGATCAATAACGATTGGTAGACTCTATAGAGTCGAACGGAATAGCAGAATGGCAAAAACCTAGGTATCATTCTGAATTGGAAAGACAGAACAGAACATCCAACCTGGCAGGACATGGACATTAGATCGTTGAGTAACACTGAAAATAGAGAATGGAATTATGGTGCAATCCTTAGAGAATGGAGATTGCTCCACGAGTACGCTTTAGGTAATGATTCCTAAAACCCAAATGTCAGAGGTTTTAGAAAACCTCGTACGGGCACTTCGGCGTTAAGAAGAATCTGAAAAAATCCGAGTAGGATTTTACTGAATAGATTACAAGAACAATATAAAAGCGTGGTTCTAGGTGTCAGTTATGTGTACCATTGGGAAATCGTAAGGATCTAATGAAGCACTACAATGTGGGGGGAGCTCCTTTGAGAGAGTGGCAATCGATATTGCGGGTCCATTCCCTGAGACTGATTCCGAAAATAAGTACTTCTTGGTAGCCATGGACTATTTTACGAAGTGGACCGAAGCGTATGCTATACCAAACCAAGAAGTTGCAACCGTTCTCCTGTTTTGGAGTTCCTATAGAGATGCACGGCGATCAGGGCAGAAATTTCGAGTCAGCGTTACTCTAAGAAGTCTGCTGGTTGATGGGGGTCAGGAAGACCCGCAAAACATCATTGCACCCATAATCGGATGGTATGGTAGACCGCATGAACCGCACCTTGGACAAGTACCTTTCCAAGGTGGTCTCGCTACATCAGAGAGACTGGAGGTCAATATTTACATCCACTTTCATTGGCCTATCGATCTTCAGTTCATGAGAGCAGTGGACAGACATCTGCATTGTTTGGGGCGCGAAATACGTCTACCGTGTGATCTTGAGTTTAGGTGTAAGTACGGAGATGACATCGTGGGCGAGAGCTACGTTGAGAAACTCAAACGCAATATGCACGACATTCATGGCGAAGTTAGGACAAATGTTCAGATTGCAAGCAATCAAATGAAAACTAGATATGACATCAAGATGCAGGGGTCTGGTTTGCAAGAGGGCGACCACGTCTGGCTATTCAACCCTAGACGGAGCTATTAACTGTCGCCAATGTAACAAAGACGAAGAGTCCGTACCAAGTTGTAAAAAGGAATAATAGTAGTGCACGTTAGCCGAATAGCACTCTACGATAGTGATGTCGCCGGTAGTGCCGAAGCACGACACACAGTGAGACGAACAGACAGTTATGCATGTGATGATGAGCGAAAATCTCGACCGAGCTAAGATTAGTTCATATCCCTGTATAGTGGCAGAGGCAAAGCGTGATTTGGGGTCACGGCGTGCCATCGGAATACTCCCTGGCACATTGCATGGTAGCGGACCTTAGGACTTGCTCGGGTATTTAGAAATAAATTTTGTGATATGGATCAACTGTGCCGACAAGAATCAGAGGTAGGAAAGGCCATATGACTAAACAACTGACATCGTGGCATCTACTACTTGGTGACTAGGCAACAGCCTTCTGGTAAACCAAATTATTAGGATCTGTGGAAAACGTTAGTGAAATTCAAAGGCCAGATGATCAAATTCGAAGACAAGAAGTTAGCCATAACCAAGATCATTTGTGGGCTTGATGGATTGGATTGAATTGGATTGGAGGGTGGTACAAAATATACTAGAGGAACTGTTACAGAATACCAGGGGTCCGGATTTTGGTGTATGGTTGCTCTCCAAATAGTGCGATACCTGCTATGAAGACCGTTGATTATTACTTCTATCAAAATGGAAACTGCGGAAGATATATAAATGTGTATCGCAACGACAATTAAAACGAAAATCTATTCTTTCAAAAAGTGCATGCTTGATAGGAGAGCCTAAACTAATTACAGACAAATTTTGAAAAACGCACTTTTTATTGAAAATATTTTGTTTTCTAGTAATGCTCTTTATGTATTTACATAAGATTGCTGCAATTGTAGTAGAATAGAAAATTCGTTCCTGCAAAAAATGTACGTTGTTCAGAGGGTTTAATGTCACTATGTGGAAAACTTAAATGGCGATCTTCGTATACACGCAAAGTATTTTAATTTGAATTCCGAAAATCGAAGTTAAGGAATTTTCTTTTATCAACAATCTGTTTATTCCAATTTTGGACAAGCTCAAAAAACTTAAAAGTTAATATATACGACGAACGTTATATAGTCTATAACCTGTTTTTTATAGCGAGTTACCAGCATTAATGTTAGTAATTTCTGATTTAATAGGTTGTGTTAATAATAAAATTATAGTTTTGTATCTTTAAATTATGGATGCACCTACATTTTGCAATAGGTATTGTTTTACCTAGACGGCGCAAGATCTTTTTACAAATCATCTATTTGCTAACTCAATACACGTAACGGTTAATCAGCTTGTTTTCAAAATAGAACAGTAACTATTAATTAAACCGAACCAATCTAACAATATAATCGTTTAATAATTGTTACAATTAATGTTGTAATTATGATTATGTGGGTGTTCTACCGTAAATCTAGCATCATTTACTACGTCGTTACGAGTAATTTACAGCTAAACGATTACATAACTTAGTGAATATCTTTTGAATCTTACCGCCATCTTGCACAGCAATCTATAATACTTTTACAGTTTCAATTGGTTTAAAATACTGTACCGTGATAAATTAATTGGGCTTTGAATATTGTTACTAAACACGGGGCCCCCGTAAGCATGTGTGCAAAACGTACAATGTACGAGGGCGGTAACTCCAAGAGGCAGCAAATAAGTCAGGGTACATGTTTCATTTTAAATTTTAATTTAAGACAAAAAAAGTTAAAACAATTTAGCATAAATATGTTTGCGCATAAAAAAAATATTATCTTATCTTAAAATTTCTAAACAATTGTTATTTCCCCTAACTAGCAGTAGGAAAGGACTTGTAGTAGACTTCAAATACCCGATAATTGTGTCATGTCGTGTGCAGTGCTTTGATTAAAGCAAGATTTGATCTTAAAATAACCCCGAGATAGGTTTTGGGCCTTTGGGAGCTTCTTTTAAAAAAGTCTTTATTTCCAAAAAAACACTCCTATCAAGTGTATTTTATTTATACATTAATTACAATATCGATTTGACAACTTGCACGTTATGTTCATTAACGTTTTAATTACCAAATATCCAAAATTACTAATTACTAATGAGTAGCTGAACAACCAACAATGTTAAAGTTATGAAGTTCGAGACTGACTGGCCATCATGGGCTCCTCAGGGTATATATATGCTATCCCTGCCTTCGCATCGTCTTGTGGAAAGTGCAGATCTCATGTCTGCTACTTCTTGATAAAATACATTAAATTACTTTTTAGTAATCTTAATTCTTACAATTGCTTTCTTATAATCTATTGTAACCTGTACCTTCAGTATCATCTTACGTCTAGAATGCAAAGTAGTTGCTTCCTTTCTCACGTCTGATTATGCACTTTCATTAACCTTTTATAATGTGTCCTTCAATTATACAATGTAACATTCTATTTCTTAAGATTTAATGACTGCATTCAAATATACATATATATTAATTTGGGGGAGATGTAGCTGCCGACATACTAGGATCCGTAAATCCATACCTCCGCACATTACAACCATATTGGTGATACAGCACGGTTGTACACGCATTGAGAATGCTCGAGCAAAAGTGGCATTATTGCTAACCTACATCAGTGCAGATCAACCCACGCATAAAACACATTTGCAAACGCTGTTAGTAGTACATTTGCTATTGAAAGAAAAGATATCACAAAGTGTAACATTTTTTTTAACAAAAAAAACAAAATCAAAAACACCACAGTACAGAAAAAGTGTATAACTGCGGTTCATTACCCTGGCTCCCATTTTTTAAAAAGGTGACATTTTATGCATTTCCAAATTGTACTCGAAATGTACTCAAATGTACCGACAATAATTCAAAATGTACCTTTGTCCTTCGGAAGCTATTATGAAAATCGTTAGGAGAGACTGGATTAATGATTCCCACCCCCTCCTTCCCAGTTTAGATTTTTTATAAAATTAATCTGAATGTAATGTACCTGAAGTGTACCCAAATGTACCGTCAATAATTTGAAATGTACCTTTGTCATTTAAAAGATAATCAGAAAACCGTTAGGAGGGGCTGTAGTAATGATAGCCCCCAAATATTAAGATTTTTATTAAATTGCCCTTAATCAAATGCATCTGAAACGTACCCAAATGTACCGTCAATAATTTGAAATACACCTTTGTCGTTTAAAAGTTAATAAGAAAACCGTTAGGAAGAGCTGTAGTAATTATAGCCCCCTCCCCAAATATTAAGATTTTTTATAAAATTGACCTTAATCAAATGCACCTGAAATGTACCCAAATGTACCGTCGATAATTGAAAATATACCTTTGTCGTTTAAAAGTTAATCAGAAAACCGTTAGGAAGGGCTGTAGTAATGATAGCTCCCCAAATGTTACGATTTTTACAAAATTAAGCTTAGTCAAATGCACCTGAAATATACCGAAATGTACAGTCGATAATTTGAAATATACCTTCGTTGTTTAAGAGTTAATCAGAAAACCGTTAGGAGGGGGTGGGGTAATGATAGCCTCCCAAATGTTTAAATTTCTATAAAATTGTTGTTAATGAAATGTACTAGAAATGTACCCAAATGTACCGTCAATAATTTGAAATGTACCTTTGTCATTTAAAAGATATTCAGAAAACCGTTAGGAGGGGCTGTAGTAATGATAGCCCTCCAGATGTTAAGATTTTTATAAAATTGACCTTAATCAAATAAACCTGAAATGTACCCAAATGTACCGTCAATAATTTGAAATATACTTTTGTCGTTTAAAAGTTAATCAGAAAACCGTTAGGAGGAGCTGTAGTAATGATAGCTCCAAATGTTACGATTTTATAAAATTAAGCTTAGTCAAATGCACCTGAAATATACCCAAATGTACAGTCGTTAATTTGAAATATACCTTTGTCGTTTAAAAGTTAATCAAAAAACCGTTAGAAGGGGGTGGGGTAATGATAGTCCCCCAAATGTTTAGATTTCTATAAAATTGATGTTAATAAAATATATCCGAAATATACCCAAATGTACCGTCAATAATTTGAAATGTACCTTTGTCATTTAAAAGATATTCAGAAAACCGTTAGGAGGGGCTGTAGTAATGATAGCCCTCCAGATGTTAAGATTTTTATAAAATTAACCTTAATCAAATACACCTGAAATGTACCCAAATGTACCGTCAATAATTTATAATATACTTTTATCGTTTAAAAGTTAATCAGAAAACCGTTAGGAGCGGCTGTAGTAATTATAGCCCCCAAATATTAATTTTTTTTATAAAATTGACCTTAATCAAATGCACCTGAAATATACCGAAATATACCGTCGATAATTGAAAATATACCTTTGTCGTTTAAAAGTTAATCAGAAAACCGTTAGGAGGGGGTGGGGTAATGATAGCCCCTCAAATGTTTAAATGTCTATAAAATTGTCGTTAATGAAATGTACTCGAAATGTACCCAAATGTACCGTCAATAATTTGAAATATACCTTTGTCGTTTAAAAGTTAATAAGAAAACCGTTAGGAAGAGCTGTAGTAATTATAGCCCCCTCCCCAAATATTAAGATTTTTTATAAAATTGACCTTAATCAAATGCACCTGAAATGTACCCAAATGTACCGTCAATAATTGAAAATATACCTTTGTCGTTTAAAAGTTAATCAGAAAACCGTTAGGAAGGGCTGTAGTAATGATAGCTCCCCAAATGTTACGATTTTTACAAAATTAAGCTTAGTCAAATGCACCTGAAATATACCGAAATGTACAGTCGATAATTTGAAATATACCTTCGTTGTTTAAGAGTTAATCAAAAAACCGTTAGAAGGGGTGGGGTAATGATAGTCCCCCAAATGTTTAGATTTCTATAAAATTGATGTTAATAAAATATATCCGAAATATACCCAAATGTACCGTCAATAATTTGAAATGTACCTTTGTCATTTAAAAGATATTCAGAAAACCGTTAGGAGGGGCTGTAGTAATGATAGCCCTCCAGATGTTAAGATTTTTATAAAATTAACCTTAATCAAATACACCTGAAATGTACCCAAATGTACCGTCAATAATTTATAATATACTTTTATCGTTTAAAAGTTAATCAGAAAACCGTTAGGAGGGGCTGTAGTAATTATAGCCCCCCCCCCAAATATTAATTTTTTTTATAAAATTGACCTTAATCAAATGCACCTGAAATATACCGAAATATACCGTCGATAATTGAAAATATACCTTTGTCGTTTAAAAATTAATAAGAAAACCGTTAGGAGGGGTGGGGTAATGATAGCCCTCAAATGTTTAAATGTCTATAAAATTGTCGTTAATGAAATGTACTCGAAATGTACCCAAATGTACCGTCAATAATTTGAAATATACCTTTGTCGTTTAAAAGTTAATAAGAAAACCGTTAGGAAGAGCTGTAGTAATTATAGCCCCCTCCCCAAATATTAAGATTTTTTATAAAATTGACCTTAATCAAATGCACCTGAAATGTACCCAAATGTACCGTCGATAATTGAAAATATACCTTTGTCGTTTAAAAGTTAATCAGAAAACCGTTAGGAAGGGCTGTAGTAATGATAGCTCCCCAAATGTTACGATTTTTACAAAATTAAGCTTAGTCAAATGCACCTGAAATATACCGAAATGTACAGTCGATAATTTGAAATATACCTTCGTTGTTTAAAAGTTAATCAGAAAACCGTTAGGAGGGGGTGGGGTAATGATAGCCTCCCAAATGTTTAGATTTCTATAAAATTGATGTTAATAAAATGTATCCGAAATATATCCAAATATACCGTCAATAATTTGAAATATACCTTTGTCTTCTAAAAGTTAATCAGAAAACCGTTAGGAGGGGCTGTAGTATTGATAGCCCCCCCCCCCAATATTAAGTTTTTTTATAAAATTGACCTTAATCAGATGCACCTAAAATGTACCCAAATGTACCGTCGATAATTTGAAATATACCTTTGTCGTTTAAAAGTTAATCAGAAAACCGTTAGGAGGGGGTGGGGTAATGATAGCCTCCCAAATGTTTACATTTCTATAAAATTGTTGTTAATGAAATGTACTAGAAATGTACCCAAATGTACCGTCAATAATTTGAAATGTACCTTTGTCATTTAAAAGATATTCAGAAAACCGTTAGGAGGGGCTGTAGTAATGATAGCCCTCCAGATGTTAAGATTTTTATAAAATTGACCATAATCAAATAAACCTGAAATGTACCCAAATGTACCGTCAATAATTTGAAATATACTTTTGTCGTTTAAAAGTTAATCAGAAAACCGTTAGGAGGAGCTGTAGTAATGATAGCTCCAAATGTTACGATTTTTATAAAATTAAGCTTAGTCAAATGCACCTGAAATATACCCAAATGTACAGTCGTTAATTTGAAATATACCTTTGTCGTTTAAAAGTTAATCAAAAAACCGTTAGAAGGGGTGGGGTAATGATAGTCCCCCAAATGTTTAGATTTCTATAAAATTGATGTTAATAAAATATATCCGAAATATACCCAAATGTACCGTCAATAATTTGAAATGTACCTTTGTCATTTAAAAGATATTCAGAAAACCGTTAGGAGGGGCTGTAGTAATGATAGCCCTCCAGATGTTAAGATTTTTATAAAATTAACCTTAATCAAATACACCTGAAATGTACCCAAATGTACCGTCAATAATTTATAATATACTTTTATCGTTTAAAAGTTAATCAGAAAACCGTTAGGAAGGGCTGTAGTAATTATAGCCCCCCCCCCAAATATTAATTTTTTTTATAAAATTGACCTTAATCAAATGCACCTGAAATATACCGAAATATACCGTCGATAATTGAAAATATACCTTTGTCGTTTAAAAGTTAATCAGAAAACCGTTAGGAGGGGCTGTAGTAATTATAGCCCCCCCCCCCAAATATTAATTTTTTTTATAAAATTGACCTTAATCAAATGCACCTGAAATATACCGAAATATACCGTCGATAATTAAAAATATACCTTTGTCGTTTAAAAGTTAATCAGAAAACCGTTAGGAGGGGGTGGGGTAATGATAGCCCCTCAAATGTTTAAATTTCTATAAAATTGTCGTTAATGAAATGTACCCGAAATGTACCCAAATGTACCGTCAATAATTTGAAATGTACCTTTGTCATTTAAAAGATATTCAGAAAACCGTTAGGAGAGGCTGTAGTAATGATAACCCCCCAGATGTTAAGATTTTATTAAAATTAACCTTAATCAAATACACCTGAAATATACCCAAATGTACCGTCAATAATTTGAAATATACCTTTTCGTTTAAAGTTAATCAGAAAACCGTTAGGAGGGGCTGTAGTAATGATAGCCCCCAAATATTAATTTTTATAAAATTGACCTTAATCAAATGCACCTGAAATATACCAAATATACCGTCGATAATTGAAAATATACCTTTGTCGTTTAAAAGTTAATCAGAAAACCGTTAGGAGGGTGGGGTAATGATAGCCCCTCAAATGTTTAAATTGTCTATAAAATTGTCGTTAATGAAATGTACCTGAAATGTACCCAAATGAACCGTCAATAATTTGAAATATACCTTTGTCGTTTAAAAGTTAATCAGAAAACCGTTAGGAGGGGCTGTAGTAATTATAGCCCCCCCCCCCAATATTAATTTTTTTATATAAAATTGACCTTAATCAAATGCACCTGAAATATACCGAAATATACCGTCGATAATTAAAAATATACCTTTGTCGTTTAAAAGTTAATCAGAAAACCGTTAGGAGGGGGTGGGGTAATGATAGCCCCTCAAATGTTTAAATTTCTATAAAATTGTCGTTAATGAAATGTACCCGAAATGTACCCAAATGTACCGTCAATAATTTGAAATGTACCTTTGTCATTTAAAAGATATTCAGAAAACCGTTAGGAGAGGCTGTAGTAATGATAACCCCCCAGATGTTACGATTTTTACAAAATTAAGCTTAGTCAAATGCACCTGAAATATACCGAAATGTACAGTCGATAATTTGAAATATACCTTCGTTGTTTAAGAGTTAATCAAAAAACCGTTAGAAGGGGTGGGGTAATGATAGTCCCCCAAATGTTTAGATTTCTATAAAATTGTTGTTAATGAAATGTACTAGAAATGTATCCAAATATACCGTCAATAATTTGAAATATACCTTTGTCTTCTAAAAGTTAATCAGAAAACCGTTAGGAGGGGCTGTAGTATTGATAGCCCCCAGATATTAAGATTTTTATAAAATTGACCTTAATCAGATGCACCTAAAATGTACCCAAATGTACCGTCGATAATTTGAAATATACCTTTGTCGTTTAAAAGTTAATCAGAAAACCGTTAGGAGGGGGTGGGGTAATGATAGCCTCCCAAATGTTTAAATTTCTATAAAATTGTTGTTAATGAAATGTACTAGAAATGTACCCAAATGTACCGTCAATAATTTGAAATGTACCTTTGTCATTTAAAAGATATTCAGAAAACCGTTAGGAGGGCTGTAGTAATGATAGCCCTCCAGATGTTAAGATTTTATAAAATTGACCTTAATCAAATAAACCTGAAATGTACCCAAATGTACCGTCAATAATTTGAAATATACTTTGTCGTTTAAAAGTTAATCAGAAAACCGTTAGGAGGAGCTGTAGTAATGATAGCTCCAAATGTTACGATTTTTATAAAATTAAGCTTAAGTCAAATGCACCTGAAATATACCCAAATGTACAGTCGTTAATTTGAAATATACCTTTGTCGTTTAAAAGTTAATCAAAAAACCGTTAGAAGGGGGTGGGGTAATGATAGTCCCCCAAATGTTTAGATTTCTATAAAATTGATGTTAATAAAATATATCCGAAATATACCCAAATGTACCGTCAATAATTTGAAATGTACCTTTGTCATTTAAAAGATATTCAGAAAACCGTTAGGAGGGGCTGTAGTAATGATAGCCCTCCAGATGTTAAGATTTTTATAAAATTAACCTTAATCAAATACACCTGAAATGTACCCAAATGTACCGTCAATAATTTAAAATATACTTTTATCGTTTAAAAGTTAATCAGAAAACCGTTAGAAAGGGCTGTAGTAATTATAGCCCCCCCCCCCAATATTAATTTTTTTTATAAAATTGACCTTAATCAAATGCACCTGAAATATACCGAAATATACCGTCGATAATTGAAAATATACCTTTGTCGTTTAAAAGTTAATCAGAAAACCGTTAGGAGGGTGTGGGGTAATGATAGCCCCTCAAATGTCTAAATGTCTATAAAATTGTCGTTAATGAAATGTACTCGAAATGTACCCAAATGTACCGTCAATAATTTGAAATATACCTTTGTCGTTTAAAAGTTAATCAGAAAACCGTTAGGAGGGGCTGTAGTAATTATAGCCCCCAAATATTAATTTTTTTTATAAAATTGACCTTAATCAAATGCACCTGAAATATACCGAAATATACCGTCGATAATTAAAAATATACCTTTGTCGTTTAAAAGTTAATCAGAAAACCGTTAGGAGGGGGTGGGGTAATGATAGCCCCTCAAATGTTTAAATTTCTATAAAATTGTCGTTAATGAAATGTACCCGAAATGTACCCAAATGTACCGTCAATAATTTGAAATGTACCTTTGTCATTTAAAAGATATTCAGAAAACCGTTAGGAGAGGCTGTAGTAATGATAACCCCCCAGATGTTAAGATTTTTATTAAAATTAACCTTAATCAAATGCACCTGAAATGTACCCAAATGTACCGTCAATAATTTGAAATATACCTTTGTCGTTTAAAAGTTAATCAGAAAACCGTTAGGGGGGGGGGCTAGGGTAATGATAGCCCTCCAAATGTTTAGATTTCTATAAAATTGACGTTAATCAAATGTACCCGAAATGTACCCAAATGTACCGTCAATAATTCGAAATGTACCGCTCTCCCGAGTAAGTTATTACAGAAAATGTTATTGGGGATGGAGTTAAGTAGCTTATACAACTATTTTAAATTTCCGAATTTGGGAAGCTCTATAATTATATAATCCCAATTTGGTAACTTTCGACTAACTTTTCTTACATCTTTTATAATCTCGCCTATGTACTTGAGTCTGCCTTCCTGTACTGATTTTCGTTTCTACTCTGCCATCTATCATTGTCCTAACTTTCTATTACTGCCTTGTTTACTACATTTCATAATTTTTATTACAGTTGATTTTCATGCCCAAATCTCTATCTAATATTTCTTTCATTTTCTTTAGTACGATTTTTAACTTCTTATCTGTTTCTACTAATACTGCTATATCAGCCACAAGGCTCAGCATTTGCATTTTTAATTACTGTTCGTATCTCTTTTACTTCTTTGAAAATCTTATACAAAGGACGTACTCCACTACATTGTCAAAAGCCATGGCCATATCTATAAACCCTAGTACTATTAGAAGAAAGTATAAGTGTAGGGAAACTACACTAGTAGGGTTTTTGTAGATATGGTCAAGTGCGTAGTATTACTACTCTCTATAAATAATAAAACCTGTAATATGTATTTATTATGAAAGTTTTATTTAGTATATAATGTCAAAATACTTAAAATGAAAATTATGCGGAAAAGGCTATCACTTGGCATCGGATTCGTAGTGTGGGTTTAGAAATGGATATATTTTTCGATGTTTGCAAGTCATCAAACATTTGCCAACAGTTTTCACAACTACGCCAACAGTGTGCAATATACTGTCCCTCTGCAGTTGCTTCACTGCTTTCAGAACCGGCAAACTCAACTATACCTCGTAGTGTGTCGCTTTTGCTTTCCAATTCAATTTTCGGAGAAACGTCACCAAGTGTGCAATTCATATCGTGATGGCCTTCAAAACCTGGTTAAACATTTCTACAACAATGTGGTGAGAAATTGTAATTTTCTGTGTAATATTGATAGAAGTACAAGTATCATTGCCCCTCTCTTGCTCTGGTAAACATTTTGCATTCTAGACCGAATCCAACAACCCAAAAGCATTCTCTGATGGCAAATTTGCTACGATAGTTGTTGTTTTACAAACCCATTCGTGATTACACGTGTTGCATGTCGTAACCTGTATTACAATTGGAAAACTTTTGTACAACTGAGCTGCTAAATACCTACAGTAATCTGTGTATCAACGGTAAAGTATATTTATTCAATAGAGAAGTTGGTTTGAAAAATCTTACTTAGAATTATTCCATTTTTGTAACGTTGAACGGTTACACCGTCACGAATAAGATTAGACGTAAGTTCAAAGAAAAGTGAAGAAGGTTTATTTTGGTTGCAAAATTCTATGTAACTTGCACTATCTATCTGCATGTGCCACACAAAATATCTAAACTATCGAAAGTAGAGGATGTGGATGATCCTGCCGCAGCGCCGCCGCCGCAGCGGTACTAATCGTTTTTTAATGGGTTTTCTCGTTAAAATCCCATTAGCAATAATCGCTTTTTAATAGGTTTTCTCATTAAAAACTCATTAGCACTAATCGTTTTTTAATGGATATTCTCATTAAAAACCCATTATCACTACTTGTTTTGTAATGGTTTTTCTCATTAAAACCCATTAGCACTAATCGGTTTTTTAATGTGATTTCTCATTAAAAATCAATTACCACTCATCGCGTTTTTATGGAAAAATTTATTAAACTAATCGATTTTTAATAAGAAAGCTCATTAACGATAATACCATTTTTCTTACGTCACTAACCTATAACGTTATATCAGCCATTTTTTCTTACGTCACGTATGTCATCCGCCATTTTTCTTACGTGAATTCGCCATTTTTTTAGCGTCATGATGAAAGAATTTTTTAAATCGGTCAATCCCTCTAGCCACCACCACCATTTTTAGAATTTAACGAAATCAATACTTGCACATCTTGTATTATCGTTTAAAGCATAGATTCCATTTTAATTTAAAGATTAACATAAGAGTGCTATTACCTTGAACCTGAGAATAAAAAAGCAACATAATTTAATACATTTATTTATAATTTTTCTTGGTGTTGACGTCCTTATAGTAAGGGACCAAGAATACTACTATAGTAAGCCTGCTTAACGTAAAAGGCGATTAAAAGGCGCAGCAGTCTTGCTGGCTAAAATATATTGGAAGAGAGTCGATTGGTCTCGGGCGATCCTCAATAATTTACAAGGTTGTTGGGGGTTGACCGTGACAGATACGGCTTTTTTTCTAAAATCGTTAAAAACAGCGTTGAGGAAAGATATGGGAACGTACCACAATATTTCTCAGGTATGCGTGACCTAAAACACGAACTATGTATGATGGAGAGCTCACAAGTAAAATTCCTGCCCGGAGGTAAAATACCCCCTCAGTCGGATCTCCGGGAAGAGTACTTGTGGGTCGTCATCGTAAGAATTTAAAACAACGGTTCGATTTAGTGATAAGGACTTGGAATGTAAGGTCATTACTTAGAGGAGATAAGTTAACGAATTTATTAGTCGAAATGACTTTTGGAAAGATAATTATAGAATAATTACAACTTGTTCAACTAATGGACAGGCAGGGGTAGGAATAGTGGTAAATAAAAGATTAAGACATAATGTCAGAGAGTACTTACAATTTAGTGATAGAATAATTGTGGTTAAATTGAAACGAAACCCACAGACACTGTGTTAGTACAGGTTTGCATGCCAACAACTCAATAAGAGGATGAGGAAGTAGAAAAGGTATACGAGGATATAAATAGTATAGTGAGAAAAGTAAAGGGAGATGAGAATTTAATAGTTAAGGGCGATTTTAATGCGTCAGTGGGGGAAGGTAGTGAAGGAAAGATGGTAGGAAGATTTAGGTATGGTAGAGGAAATGATAGAAGAGAAAGATTAGTTGAGTTTTGCCAGGAACATAGATTAGTAACTGCAAACACCCTATTCGAACAACATGTTAGAAGAAGATATACCTGGAAAGTGCTAGGTGATAGGGCTAGATACCAAATAGATTGTATTTTAGTTACACAAAGATTTAAAAACCAAGTTAAAAACTGTCGTAGTTATCCAGGGGCTGACATAGATAGCGATCATAACTTGCTTAAAATGAAGTGTAATCTAAAATTCAAAAAATTGAAAAAGGCTAAAAGAGAGGGGTGGGATCTAGGTAAGCTTAATAATAGTGAGGTAAAAGAGGAATATAAACAAGTATTAGATAATAAGGTCAAAAAGATAGCTATAGGAGGGAACGTAGAAAATAGATGGAAAGAAATAAAAAGGGTTGTACATGATACGGCAACACAGACTATTGGTAAGAAAAAGTAGAAGCGAGAAAACCCTGGGTAACAAAATAGATATTAGATTTAATAGAGAATAGAAGAAGGCCTAGATCTTTCAGAGAATTGGATAGTGACAGTAAGAAAAAATATAATAGAGTTGGAAATAAGATAGTACATGAGTGTAGAAAAGCTAGAAATAAATGGATGGAGAAGAATTGTAAAAGAATACAAAATTATTTGAGAGTAAGTAACACAGACAGGACTTACAGGGCAGTTAAAAAGTTTGTCGGGGAAGATAGGAAAAATATAATGGTATTAAAGATGAGAATAATGTGCTTCTAATAAATAAAGTTGAGGTAGCAGATAGATGGAAAAGATATTCAGAAGATTTATATAAGGGAGATGGATGAGTTAGAAAACGATCAAGAAGAGGATGTAGAAATAGGGTTCTCAATATGGAAAGAGAAATTTAATGGAGCTGTTAGGGATCTTATACTAAATACAGCGCCGGGGATAGATGATATACCAACAAAATTAATAAAATATGCAAGTCAGAAAATTTTAGACAGATTTTATCAACTATTAAAAGTAATATATGACACAGGTAAAGTCCCGATAGATTTCGAAAGAAATATTATTATCCCAATCCCAAAAAAGTCAGGAGCTGATAGGTGTGAGAATTTTAGAATGGTTAGTTTAACTTCTCACGCTTCCAAAATACTAACAATAATAATTAAAAATAGAGTAGTAGATTTGACTGAAAATTATTTAGGAGAAGACCAATATGGTTTTCGTAAAGACAGAGGGTCTAGAGAACCGATACTAATGATTAGGGTAATTATCGAAAAAAGGTTACAGAAAAATAAAAAGACTCATTTCGCATTTGTAGAATTAGAAAAATGATAAGGTTAATTGGATTGTTATGTTCAAGGTTTTGAGAAAAATCGGAATCTCTCATAGGGATAGAAATAGTATATTGTGTCACAAGGGCAGAAAGTGAGCATTAGCAGCCCGCAGCTATTAGCTATTAGCTAATAGCTAATGGAGTTAGGTGGTTTTAAATTAATCTCTAAAAATGGAATCTGTAAGCCGTTTCTTAATTATTCCAATTTTTTTTCATATTTAAATACACTCTAAGTTCATCTCTAAATTAAAATGGAGTCTGTTCATTAAACAATAATGCGAGATGTGGAAGTAATGATTTCGACTGACCGGCTAAGGTTCCGGTTGGCACTCGGGCAGCCCGGATTCGAATCTCGCTTGAGTCTTTCTTTTTCTCTAAGAATTTGTGGCAAAATGTATATACAGGATGGAGCACAAGTGGATATATATAGAGTAAGTCGAAAATCGTGACATTAAAAAATATTGAATTGACCTAAGACAAAATGGCGGATTGACGTAAAAAAATGACAGATGACAGATGTGACGTCAGAAAAATGGTATGACAAAATGTGTAACGTCAGAGAGAGTGGGCGTAACTGCGTGACGTCAGTGGGTACGCGTGGCTGCACGACGTCAGAGGGGGGTGACGTGATGAAGGGACGGGGATCCAAAGTGCAGTCTCGTCCCTCAAGCCCCACAAACGATCTACTTATGAGTACGATGGCTCTTTGCGAAAGAAACATTTGGAAATTCAGCAAATTCCATTAAGTCACGACTCACTAACCTTGAAACTGAAAGTAGAACACACCCTAATAGCAGTAATGAACAAAGTGGATGGGATAGATAATATATTGAAAGAGCTTTGCTAATTGAGATAATAATATTGCATAACTCAATCTTTATCAGGCATTTCATGTAAGTCACGAGTTAGAGTGGAGCCCTTTTGTTGCTTACGTAATTTCACTAAACCAGACAAAGTCTAGTTTTAACCTAGCCACTTCTACTTCAAATTTGCAGACTTTCCTGCCCTCCTTGGTGCTTTTTCTTTTTTCGCTTTATCTCTCTAACTTCTCTAGTGACTTTTGTGTCTTCTTAGAATCAGAATAGGAGCGGTCGATCAAATTAGAATGGGATTGTGAAGCTACCTCTCTCACATGGGGTGTATACATGATGTAAGATACTCGTTTTCATTTCTTCATTTTAGAACTACGTTTCATGGGAAAATAAATTGGGTGGCTTTCAGTTGTCTTATCAGATCTTTCGAGGAATATTAGAGATAAGGAAAGGACGGCAGTTGCGCAAGAACAACGCCTCTTGCAAGAGGCATAGGAATTCTTAGAACTATTCTACGTTGGTCCCATATTGGAGCTTACATACCACACATGTAAAATTGTATAAGGTATTAATAACCAATCAACAGCTTTTTATATTTACTCGTTATTACTACATCCTACAACGGTCACATTTGACAACCTATCTGCTGATACTAAAAGCACTGCCATTTTGTTAATGGAACAACAAATCGGTCGTCCTCTTCAACTCATTTACGTATAAAGCATGGGTGCAAAAATTTTAATTGCAGACAAACCCCGGAAGGTATTCCAATCAAAATTAAACCCATGAAATTCATTCACCCAAATATATTCTGCCTTGTGATTTTATAAGACAATAATTTTGTAATAAAGATTGACATTCCAAAGGTTCCTCTTACACCATGACTGCATCTATATTCAGGCCGATTATAATAAGAATTGCAAGAAGCAATAGGACAGTAGAGTTACGTAACACGTTCGAAGAAGAGGTGCATATAAGTTGTTTGGACGATTGGACTACTCAGGTAAGCTGTCATGTTTAAATGTTGCGGTAGTAGGCGCTTATTCGAAACCGTAAGTGTCCTGCCCATGTTAAAATTTCTTTTTTTTTTGTATTTTTGGTAATTTTAAAATTGTTTTATTGCTGCACCTTACCATTGCTTTTATTTTATAACTCAATTTGAATTCTATCTTATCGGTATTGGTGTAATATGCATAAAATTGTGCTTACCTTGGAGTTCAGGAATGTTATAAAAATTTATTTTCTTACCTGCAACAAAAACAAAATTATTTTAGAGTTATGTTACAATAAATATAGGTAATAAGTACAGCAATGAAGAATAGCGTTTGTTACATATTAAAATAGTTCAGGTAGATTGAAAGAGTTTGTTTTAAGATTCTGAAAGATACATGAAAAATTAGATTTAAAAGATTTCGCAAACCATGCCCTGCCCTACTAGGGAATGGCTCATGAGTTAGTTATGTTCAGGTAAATTTAAAATTGTGATTTTTTCCAACCATATCCTTTCAGTTACAATCATAATTTTATATCTACAGAAATTATACACTAATTTATTCCCATCCGATTCGCTAAAGCCTAATGTCAATTATGTTCGAGTTTTAAGTTATAAAAAATAATGCAATTCGTCGAAGTCAAAAAATGCTAAAGGCAATTCTACAGCGAAACAAAATGGTTTAAATTTTGGAGGTTGTTCCCTGATGTGTGGATGGGTGCTCTAAATGCATTATTGGCATATGCATGACATTCACTATGAAATAAGCAGTGTTGTAAGTCTTTATTTATTTAAAACATTACCTCATTCCAAACTCACATTTTGTTAATAATTTTAAACATGCATTTAGACATGTACGAATTGAAGTACGTGCACACGTGCTAAAGATTCTTAAAAAGTTAGTGTAACGAAAACTCTAATGGCACAAACAACAGTTCTTTATGTTCAAAGTGATTTTTCAACAACTCGCAACTACAATACAATTTCTAAAAGCTCTCCGAACGGTTTATTTTCAGAACTAATCGCTAACAGTACTGCATTATCTTCTAAAACTGCGATGCTATCTTTTAAATTACTATCGAAGCACTCCAATTAACTATTCAAGCCCTTGACGCTAATTTATATTATCACTACAATAATTTATATCGACACTAGACTAATTTATATCAACAGTGTTTTATATCACATATGCGCCAAAGCATTAAACTAGAACACATCGTATTCAGAACTTAACTTCAGGACTGTCCATAATTGCAATTTATATGCATTTTAAAATCTCTAGACTATTCTAAAAAACACGAGAATTATGCAAATAACATTATTGATTGTACCTAATGTAATATAAATAACTCGAGCACAAAATTTTTGTACTTGTCAATCAAAACTATTTAGAGATCTAGCGCCGCAGAGCCTGTCAATCATCTTTTGTGTATAAACACTTCCCTTACATCCCGATAGACTAAGCGGCGCTACACTGCTCTTCTTAAAGCTGACCTGTTCAGAACACTCTGTGGCACGGACATTGAAAGTCCCTATGGCGGTAAGGAAACTCGAAACCATTTCTACAGTTTCCTTGTTGATAGAAGTAACAACCAACACTTTTCATAACAGACACTGTATTATTCGGATTGAAACCACACACGAAAATCTGGACTCGCGTTTGCTAGAATAGTACCTCTTGCATATTTCGTAAAACCCATCAAGCCAACAATCGATCTTGGAAATGACGAACTTCTTGTCTTCAAATTTGTTCATTTACCCTTGAGATCCATTAACGCCTTCCATAGATCCTGATGTCCAAGTCTGTTGCTTAGTCATTAAGTAGTAACCCCGATGTCGGTTCTTTAGCCGTATGGTCTTTTTAACGTTTGGTTGTTGTCATCGAAGTTGATCGAAACTATCAAAATTATTTTTAAACACCCGAGCAAGTCCTCGGGGCTTGTCAAAGTTTGCGGGTCCACCTATTAATACCTAAAGTAAAAATACGTAAACCCTAATTACCTAATCAAAAATAGCTAAAACAAAAATACCGTTTGGAAAAATACCTAATCGGTAAACATATCTAACGGTAATAATACCTAAACAAAAATAACTAATGAACAAAATACGTAATAGGTAAAAATACCTAATAAAAAATTCCTAAAACCTACCGAATGGAAAATATACCTAATTATTAAAAATAACTAATGGTAATTATACCTAAAAAAATATCTAATGGGCAATAATACCTAATATAATAATACCTAATACTATAAAAAATTTAAAAAAAAGTAAATAAAAAATATGATACAAAAATGAACGACACAAGATTCTCATCTTATAAAAAAATCCTTAATTCCTAAGAGGGTAGCTTGAATTATTCTGAAGGTGGATTATGGCCAAATGAAGAAATCTACGATCATTGGCGAAAAAAGAATTCGATTTTGAGTTCCGGGTCAAAAAGTTACACGCCATTGAAAAACACAATTTACGAGTAAAATGGGTTTTAAATTTTAAATGGTCATTTAAAATATATTGCTTATGGGAAGAGGTGAACGACTATGAAAAACTACAATACGTCACGGAAATTTCGAAACTTTAGTTTTGATCATTTTAATTTTTCAAAAGTCCGATGTCTAAGATCTTAAAATTGACCCTGAACTATTTACGTAAAAAATCATGTTTCCAAAATCAACTAAAAAATAAAATTCTCATTTCAGAAAAATTTGAATAAATTAGTCATTTTTCAACGAAATCATTAGTGTAAAATATTAATAGAATAAAAGTTTTCTATCTGAAAACAATCTAAAACCAAACTGAACTGAAAAGTGTAAGATTTTTCAGTTTGTCAAATTCAGAACTAATTATGACAATAATTTTAAAAAAATTTTATACAAAAGTGAAATTGTATAAAAATTCAAATTTTAATTTAGGCCTTTTCTTTAATACTCGTCATTATTTATTCCGTAGAATAATCAAAAATTTCAATGAAATCGTTAATTTATCTTTAATTTTAGATTTTATAATGAGATAAAAGTCTGATCAAGGTTTTTAAAATCAAGAAATAGCTTTTAAGTAATCCAATTTTCTCATAGATGAATAATTTTGACAAACATTAAAAATACTTAAATTGCAATCTTTATTTTTTTTCTTTATGGTGGTCCATTTATTCCCATTTGCAACTGAAAAATCTTTATTTCAGTCAAGTTTTGTTCCTTTTTAAATCCATGTATATCTCCAAATGCTTGGATGGTTTGCTTGGAGAAGTGAATTGAAGCCACGGTGCCATCCTTCTACATTGTTATTTGTTCTTCGAAGACCAATCAAAGTGAGACAATAGCAATTCCAAAAGTTAATCTGAAAATTAGAGCTCTTCTTGGTCCATTTCAACCTTGTGTTCTACCGATTCATGTGTCTTCAAAATAATCAGTAAGTAGAGTCAAATATGGTTCGGTAGAGTAAAATTCGGAAAGAAGCTCTTCAAAGGATTCGACAACATCATTTTGTGGCACAAATGCTAATGCCCCAAGCATTCTAATTTTAAGCGAATATTCAGGATCTGATTAATATTTAGTCAATATTTCCTGATTAGATTGTATTTTTCTCCAGAGGGCTTGACTAAAATGGAAATAGCACCCAGCCGACCTTTAATTAAATGTTTTCTTTAAAGCATTGATAGCAGCCAACTCAAAATCGGTTGTTATTACTTCAAGCTGAATTCCTGGTACTAAATTACAATTAGAATTTATAACAAATTTTTTTTACGTCTACATTTTCCTTTCCAGCCGAATCTAATTTTGACCAAACCACCGACTAAATTGATTAAAACCGGCTAAACTTAGACAAATGGGAGTTTATATTTAAAAATGTTATCAATTTTTACCTAAAAATCTATCAAAATAACCTGAAAGGCAAAAAAGTTAACACTGCCACTTTAATCTATGACGCTGAATGGGATCTGGGACTGACTATTTTTATTAGTTAGTTTAGTTTATTCGTTAATCTAAAAACATATTTGCGATTCCAAATCTATGCCTTCAATGCATTAGGAATTAGAAAGTAGCATTTTTAAAAGTAACGTGTTTTGACGTCACTTTCTATAATGTATTAGTTCCAGCAATCGGTTTTTTTTACATTTCATGTCTTCGTGGCCGGTAGGGGAAAAATTAATTCAGATGATTTATATTTGAAATTTTATCAAATCTGTGGGGTTTCGAGCAAGGTTAATTCGAATAAGAGGTTTCTTTTAATTTTTGGCATGATTAGGCTATAAATATTGATAATATAAAAGTTGAAATCAACTAAGTTAAAAAAATCTTAAAGGTTGTGCGTCGCGTGAGCTTTAAATTTTTTTATAATCTATTTTATAATTAACTTCCTAATCGTCATCATCATTAGGTGTTTAGTCCTAGAACTGGTTGGAGCGCGTACCCACACTATTTCCTAGTATGAACCAACCTCCACATTTCCCTGAAATTTGCACACATTTCACCTATCACTATCTGTGTGCGAAAGTCTGATCTCGGTCTACCTCTACCTCTCTTTTCCTATCACTACTTGTAATATATCCCGTACTATTTCCCAGAAATGTCTTAGAACGTATCCTGTCCTTTTATTTCTTCTATTTTTCCGTTTTCCACAGATATCTTTATTCCTCTACTATTTCGACAACCTATTTGTTAATAACTTTGTTGGTCATGCTACCATCCTCATGCATCTGAAGCACAACATTCCAGTAGACTTCTGTCTCTTTCTATCTGCTTTTCCTTCTGCCCCTATTTCATAGTCGTACTGTGCTGTGCTCCACACTATGCTTTGAACAGTTTTCTTCTTGTATATATGTTCGTTGTCTTTCTTGTTTGATGCAGTTCGGTCACCTTCTATTGTTTTACAGCTATATACTCTATTTCCTCGATATTCAGTGGTAAGTGAAAAGGGGTAAGCAGCCTTTGGTTGTACTTTGGTTGTACCCCCAGCACTTGAACCTTTGTCGAATTAATAGTTTTCCATTTTTATCCTTTCGCACAATCAACATTAGTTGAAAATATTTCACAACCAACACCTGTAATTGTTTATAATAATCATCAGATTTAAGAGTACTTATTTTTTAGTCATTGAAACTGGTTGGACTTGTACCTCAGCTTATTTATGTTCTGAACTAGCCTACATGGTTCTCTGCAATTCTACCAACAGCCTATATATAGCTCGATTTCCTTCTATTGTTTTCTAATTATATGCTTTATTTCACCGAAATTCAATGGTATATGAAGGGGGTTAAGCAGCCTGTGGCTGCCAAGGATCCCCAACACTTAGCCATTTGCCGTATTAATAGTTTTCCAGTAAATGCTTTCGCACAATTAACATTAGTTGAGAGTATTGCAAAACCAATATTTGTAGTTGTTTATAATAATCACCATGTTTAAGTACAGTTATTATTTTTGTCATTACTTATTACATCTTGCGACTGGTTGGAAGCGTACCTCCATCGATTTCTATTCTGAGCTAGCCTATACATTTCCCTGAAATTCTCACAGCCTACATCTTTCACTATCTGTGTGCAATAGTCTAACCTAGGTCTACCTCTACTTCTCTTTTTTCCTATCTCTGCTTCTAATATATTCCACACTATTCCCTCATGTTTTAGTATGTGACCTATCATCCTATTTCTCCTATTTTTTACTGTTTTCCACATACTTCTTTCTAGTACCTCTTTGTTCTTAACTTTGTCTGTCCTATCTTTATCATACATCTGTACCACCACATTTCAAAGGCTTCTACCTTTTTCTTGTCTGCTTCTCCTACTGTCCAGCCTTCACAGCCACACAGTGCTGTGCATGTTTTAAGCAATATTTTTCTTGTTTCTATGTTTGTTGTCTTTGAACAGAGTAGTTGCTATTTTTTGTTAAATGTAGCACGACCTTGTGCTAATCTTTGTTTTATATCTTTTGTGCTTTAACCATCTTGCGTTCCTTTTGTAAGTTCTCATTACCTATTTGCATTCCTATTTTTGATTTATTTTCCCCTTTTATTGCATACTAGTACTTTAGTTTTATTTTTGTTAATTTTCACACCATATCTCTCTGTTAGAACTGTTTCAATTTCATTAAGAGTAGCTTCTGACTTTTCCTTGCTAGATGCTAATACCACTACATCATCTGCAAATCTAAGCATATCAATTTTTGTCCCTGCAAAGTAATTCCAAATGTCTTCCTGCATTTGACAGTATTCATTGCCTCTTCAATCTTCAAGTTAAAAATGAATGGGGATAGGGCACATCTCTGTCTCACCTCTTTCTTAATGTTTATTTCTATACGTTCCTGCTCTAATTCTATTACTGCTGTTTGCACTTTGTTTAACTGTGTACTATGCATCTATTCCTATAACTCATTCCAATCTTTTTGAGTATTTCGAACATTTTGTCCATTTTACATTGTCGAATGCTTTTTCAAGATCTACACGCCTTTCCTCTTTTCTTTTGTTTTCTTCATTATCACTCGCAGAGCTAAAATAGCCTCCCGTGTTCCCCTATTTCGCATAAACCCAAATTGATCTTCTCCTAGTATTCCTTCAGCTCGTTTTTCCATTCGTCTTTGTTAAATTCTAGTTAATATGTTTGACACCTGTGCTGTCAAACTTATTGTTCGAAAATTTTCACATCTATCCGCGCCTTTCTTTTTTGGTATAGTTACTGTGATGTTACGTTTGAAATCTTTGGGTATCTCGCTTGTCTCATACATATAGCTTACCAGTTGAAAGAGATTCTGTTACTGCTTTTCCAGCGGCTTTTAGAGTTTCTGCTTGCACCTTATCTGTGCCCGGCGCCTTACAATTTTTCAGACCCTTTAATGCTAATTCAAAACTCATCTCTAAGTATAGGAATATCCCAAGTCATCCTTTTAAATGTCTGATTCCTGTTCTAATGCTGTTAGTTCTTCTCCTGCATATAAATTCTTTGTATATTCTTGCCATCTATCCACTTTGTCTACATTTTCTATAATGACGTTTCCTCCAGTGTCCTTTATATTTTTGATATACGGTTTTATATTCCTAGAATTATTCTGATTAGTTTGTATGCTTCGTCTGTCTTTCCTATTTCCATCTTCGTTTGTACCTTTTTGCACTTTTCATCAATCCATTGTTCTTTAGCTTTCCTGCAATTGAAAATAATTTTCCATTTTGTAGCTTTGTATCTCTATTTTCCTATTTCGTCTGATTTATTTTTGTATTTTTGTCTTTCTTCTATTATATTCAGGATATACTTTGTTATCCATGGTTTCTTATTTTCTTTTTGTGTATACCCCAGAATATCTCTAGCCGCCATGTCTAAGCTGGATTTAATGTTATTCCATTCTGTTTCTACTTCCTTAGTATCAGATATTTTCTCGAAATCTTTCAGCAATTCATTTGACTTTTTTCAAATTTTTCTTGAATATCTTTATCTTTTAGTTTCTTAAAGTCAAATACCTTTTTCCGTTTCTTTTTTCAAATTTCTAAATTTAAGCGAAGCCTTCATAATTACGATGTTGTGGTCAGTGTCTATATCTGCTTCTGGGTAGCTTCTACAGTCTTTTACTTGATTCCTAAATCGTTGTCTAACGAGAATGCAATCTATTTGATATATCCTGGCATCTTCCACGTATATCGTCTTCTAGCATGATGTTGAAATAATGTGTTTGTGATGATTAAATTGTTCTTGTGGCAAAATTCTACAAGTCTATTTTCCCTGTCGTTTCTCGTGCCTAAACCAAATAAACCTACTACCGCTCCTTCCCTACCCTCACCTACTACTGCTTTGAAATCTCCCGTAATTATTAAATTTTCATGTCCTTTTACGTATCTTAGTACATCTTCGATATCTTTGTAGATCGTTTCTACGTCTTCGTCACTGTAGCTGCATGTATACTTGTATTATTACCGTGTTTACCGGTTTAGATTCTAATCTAATCATGAGTACTCTTTCGTTCTTTTATAAGTAATTTTCTACACGGTGTTCTATCTTTTTTTCGCATAACTATCTCCACACCCGAATTTCCTTCCTCAGCTCCTGTATGAATTATTCTGAAGTCTCCACTACAAAAATTTCCGCCTCTGGCCATCGAACTTCGCTGATACCTACTATGTCTAGTGTTAACCTATTTCAATTTTCAGGTTCTCTAGCTTACCTACTTGCTTCGTACTTCTAACATTCCACGCTCCAATTCGCAAAATGTTCCCGACTCTTATTCTGAACTTTTCGATCGCTTCCTCCGAAGTTGTCCCCTCCAGGAGAATCGAATGGTGGACTATTTTAACTCCGGAATCTTTTACCTCAGAGAATGCCATCATGTTTATTACAATTTAAGTACGCTGTGTACCTGTGAGTATTAGTTGCCGCTTGAAGCGAGCGGACGTGTTTTTGCCGAGCTCCCGCTTCAGCAATAACAGTAAGTTTTTATCTAGGGTTTATATTATTTATTGTTGTATTATTTTATTTGAAGCTTTGCTTTTTATTGTGTTTTATTTTTATAATTGCGTGCCATCAAATTTTAAATACAGGGCAGTAAAATAAAAATTTTAAAACAGAATTTAAACTAAATAAAAACTAAATAAATCGCGTCTTCTTTGTAATTTAAACCAAATCCGCGTTTTAAAATAAACTAAATAAATTTCGGGTTAATAAAACAAAGGTCTACTCAACTAATACTCAAAACAATTTTGAAATAACTTAAAAGGCATTTTAATAATAAATTTAAAATAAAATCCGCCTAAATCAAGTAAAAAACCGGGTAAAACAACCAAAAAGTGTGCGAATTTTTTATAGTGCGCGTATAATAAAATAATAACCAAAAAACAAAAATTTAAGCCCTTTTAAATCAAATAAATAACTCAAAAACTGTAAATTTTAAAACAATTTTAATATAAATTTTCCGTAATTTAAGTTCACGCGTATTTAAAAGTTCCTTCAAAATCGATTTTGGTGTAATTAAGCGGTGTAACAGTTACGGGTTGTGCTAGTTACCAAGCGATTAAGTGAAAGGTCATTTCCGGTTACCACATTCCGATTGCGCTCGACCTTATTTTGTTAATTACACATTTAAAGATAAAGTGTTCTTATTTATAAATTAGATATTTTAATATTTTGAAGTAATTAGTTTATTTAAATTTGATTTGGCGGTTTAAAAATTTAAAATAAATAAATAGCGTTCTTTACGGTACATTTTAAATCGAGATATTTTTATTGCGTTAGGAAATTTATTTGATTCTAGTTGTTATTTTGACGCTTAGTGCTTGTTGTATTTTTGTTAAAATTTGATATTTAATTGGGCGGTTGAAGTTTTAATAAATACAAGGTTGTTTACGGTTCACCTTTAAACAATACATTTTATTGGACCAACGTTTTGCGTTCTTCTAGCGTCGTTCTTTTAGCGTCGTAACGGTTAGGACGTTTTTGAGCTGCGTTTTAGGTGTCATTTTATTGCTAGTTTTGTCAGCATGGTGGTCCACCGCGATGAGGAGCCGCTGCCCAGGAGGAAGAGGGGCGATCGGTCGGAGTCTGCTAGGTCGGCGGCGGAGGGCGCTGTTGGGGAAACAGCTTAAGGTAGTGCTAAAGGACTTCTTGTTAGAAACTCAGGAGGAGGTACAAGAGGTAGGGAAGGAGCCTGCGTCTGCGGCGGTCGTGTCTGGGGAGTCAGGGCCTCCCGTGGTGGTTGCGGCGCCAGAATTGCCCTCTACTTCGAGAGCCCAGCGCACGATGTCGACTAGCAGCAACGGTAGCGTTAATGCTAGCGACCTCGATGAGCTGGAACTCTTAAAGTTTAGGGTGAGGAAGGCGCACGCTGCCGTCTATGGAAGGTGCCGACGACCTCCGCCACTATCGTCGTGGAGGATAGGAAGATGGTTCGGCACGCCGTGGATGATATCCGTGACGTGACGAACCAACTGATAGGTATGGTTAGGGCGCTGCGTCTTTGTTTAGATGGTTCTGGGAGAGCAAGTGTTGTTGGGGGAAGTCCGGCGGTGAATTCTGTCGTTTCAGGAGGCCAGAGTCAGGGTGCGTCGGTGCAGCGCAAGGTCTCCTACGCCGCTGCAGCTTCAGGATCTGCCCTACGTTTGCTGTAAGGGTCGACGCCAGGCCAGGCCAGAAGGACGACGTGATGACGACCCTGAAGCAGAAGGTCGATCCCGCTCGAGATGGGTTTGTTGTTGTCGGAGCTCGTAGGACGCGCCGGGGCGGTGTCGTTGTGGAGTGCGCAGGTCGCGACGACGCCAAGAAACTGCAGTTGAAGGTCGGCGGGAACTGCAAGGAACTCGTGGCGAAGACCATCGAGAAGAAACGTCCACGGGTCGTTCTTCCGGGGTCGAAGCGGGGATGAAGGCTGAAGAGCTCGTGCGGTTGATTGCGAGCCAGAATCCCCGTTTCGGCGATTTGAAGCTAGAAGACCACCTGAGAGAGAAGTTCAGGTTTGGCGGAAAGGGCCCTAGAGATCCCTTCGCCAACGTAGTCTTCGAAGTGACCCCACACTTCGAAGACGTATATTAGCTGATGCTATTAACCTCAGGTGGCGAAGAGTATGGGCCGGGACCACTTCTCGATGACCCAGTGTTACCGGTGCTACGAGTACGGCCATCGATCGATGGAGTGCAGGAGAAGGTACAGTGGTGCGGTAACTGTGCCGAGGTCGGGCATGAATTCAAGAATTGCCGGAAGGCAGTCCCCTGCTGTGTGGTTTGCGCTAGGGCAAACGACAGAACTGGCGGTGGCGCGAAGGTCGATACGCGCCACGACGCCAAGTCGAGTAGATGCCCACGATGCAACGTCTGAAGCACGCAATCACACGAAACATCGATTATGGACTGTGAAGATAAAACAAAGTCCATAAGAAGCAAGAAGATTAAATTCGCGCAACTAAATCTCGGGAAAGGTAGAGGGCAACAAATAACTTCGTAAAGTTATTCATCGAAAATAATATCGACATCGGGTTTATACAGGAACCGCACCTGTATGGCCACAAAATAACAGGTTTTGGGAGGGGTTACCGTCTTAAACGCGAATAGTGAACGACCGCGTAGCGGGATAATAATAAATAATGGAACGTGCGCCGGAATTATATTAAATAATTTATCAAACGAGTTTGTAACGACGGCCGAAATCAAATCAGGGAAAATGCGTTCTATGTAATAAGCGTGTACCTCCCGCCGGTCGATTCCCGGCGGAAAATCCCAAACCGAAGACTTGATAAATGAAGTAGATAATATTATTCGTAAAATCGGCAGAAATAAAAATCTAGTCATTGGGGAGATTTTAATGCCAAGTCGCCACTATGGGGCAGCCCTATCGAAGACGATAGAGGCTCGCAGGTTGCTGATCTTTTACGGAATGGGATCTTAGTGTGATAAACACTAATGATTTACCTACGTTTGAGACGCATAGAGGCAGCAGTTTTATAGATATTACTGCAGTCTCGCACGAAATGTTAGAAACGATTTGTAATTGGAAATTAAGGTCGGACGAGGAAACGCTCTCTGATCATAAATTAATAACATGGGACGTTGAAACCAAAACAAGTGCAAACGAGCAGCTAACTGTATTTCCGCGGTTCTGTAATAAAAAGCAAATTGGGAGCGATTTAAACAAAAATTTGGCGAAAGTATCCTGTGCTCGAAAATGAGCTATTTAACTGCCGAGAGGCAGACGAAGTAGAAACACTCGCGAAAAATTTAACGACGCGGTGGTAGACGCGTCGTCGTATTCCATGCCGAAAAGAAAACATTTAAAGACAGCGTACCCTGGTGGACCCGGGAACTAACCACCAAGCGGGCAGAAACGCGTAACCTAAGGCGCCGCTATCAACGCGCCTCGGGAGATATAAGAGAACAACGGAGAATAGAATATAATCAAAGTTACCGCGAATATAAAATATTAATAGAAGAAACGCGAACGAATAAATTTAAAGAATTCTGCACGCAAAACTCAGAGAAAGAACCCTGGGGAACCGCATACCGCGTAATTAGAGGAAAACAACAAAAAATCGCGCTCAGTAATATAAAGAAAACAAATGGCGAATACACGGAAGGTTTTAAAACCACAGCGGAATATTTACTAGAGAAATTTTTCCCATCGGATAATCCCGAGGGGGATGAAGGGTCGCACGATTTAATACGTCGGGAAGCTGCAAAGGCGCAAGGAACAGGTGCCGATAAGGCAATCCTAGTTCACGAGGTCGTCAGGGCTCTTAGGAGGATGAACCCTAAGAAGGCACCGGGGCATGATGGAATCACTTCAGACGCAGCTCTGCAGGCGTGCCTGTTAGCCCCCTGTGTCTTTGTTGGGTTGTTTAATCTTTGTTTAGAAAGGGGCGTTTTCCGCGTTGCTGAAAAATCCAGAATGTGAAATTTATACCCAAACCTAAAAAGGCGGATGCGTCAGATCCGGGCAGCTATCGTCCAATTAGCTTGCTACCGGTGCTGGGGAAAGTTTTAGATCGCGTTATGACTACGCGTGTTGAACACCTAGTGCGAGACAGCGGCGGTTTTAATAACCGACAGTTTGGTTTCGTGGAGGGCAAGTCGACTATCGACGCGTTAGAGTTCGTTGTCGGGGAAATTAAGCAGGCAAGAGATGCCAAAGAGTACTGTGTCGTTGTTGCTTTGGACATTTCAAGAGCATTTGATGCTGCCTGGTGGCCATTAATCGTTTGCGAGTTAGATCGTAGGGGTTGTCCGCGAAACTTGATGTCTTTGGTCAAGAGCTATTTCTCGGGGCGATTAGCACAGGTTGAAATTCCGGGTGAAGTTTTGTCGCGTGAGGTGGAAAGGGATGCCCGCAAGGGTCATGTTCTGGTCCCACATTTTGGAAGTTGTTGTATGAGAGCATCTTTAGGGTCAAGTTGCCCGCAGGATGCTCAATCGTTGGGTTTGCAGATGACACACTTTTAATTGTAAGATCGAGATTGTTAATGGATATGCGCACAAAACCGAACGAGGCGCTTAATAAATTACACGAATGGTCGCAGGCGGTAAAATTAAAATTTAACACGGCGAAGTCAGAGGCGCTTTATTTCGGCACGAAACCAGGACAGAGACCTCCTAGGTTAGAGCTAGGAGGAGAAAATCCGTTTAAAGATTGTATTACCTACCTCGGCGTCAAGATCGACAATAAATTAAATTGGAAAGCGCACGTACAATACGTAAAAAGTAAGGGCGGCGAAATATCAAATAAAATGATGGCGGCGGCTAAAATAAAGTGGGGTTTCAGGGGCGAATCGCTGAGGACGGTTTATGCCGGAGCAATTGAGCCGGCAATACTGTACGCAGCTTCTGTATGGGCAGAAGGTTGTAAAGTCCGGGAGATGCGTCAATTGACGAGCGTACAACGCATAACCGCGGTAAAAGCGGCGAGGGCGTACAGGACCACCTCCACGGAGGCTGTCCTGGTGATCAGTAGGTCTCTCCCTATCGAATATGTCGTTAGGAGATTAGAGATAGACGATTAATAAATATAGGAAAAGGGCGCGAAATTATCGAAGATCTTAATCTTGGTAATAGGGAAATTGCAAGAAAGATTGTTGTATCTGAGTTAGGGCACCCGGCTGATATTAGAGGGATCGAGTTTGTCGAAGGTGATGAGGACGCGATGGGTATCAGAATTTATACGGACGGTTCACGTATGGACGATGGGCAAGCAGGCGCGGCGTTTGTCGTGTATAAGCAGGAAAGGAGGTGTTTCGGTTTCAAACCAAACTCGCGAACTGGTGCACTATCTTCCAGTGCGAATTGGTAGCCATACGAGAGGCTATCGATTACGTAATAAACCATACGGGCAGAGACGAGTATTATATAATCAGTGATAGTAAATCGGCGCTAACGGCTTTAACAAACATGAACACCTCGACAGATCTCCAAGCGGACGTCTGGAGGATAGCGCGTACGGCGCTAGAGTTTCGACGTTTAAAGTTCTGTTGGGTCAGGTCGCACAATGGTAACGTAGGAAACGATAGGGCTGACGAATTAGCTAAAGAGGCCGCGACGGGCGACTTTCGAATATCACATTCGTCGATACCGAGGTCTTTAATCAAAAGAAAGCTGCGCGAAAATCAATTCGACAATGGGAAGAGAGGTGGAACAACGCTGCCACGGGCAGGTTGACCCACAAATTCATACCGAGCATAGAAGCCAGAGGTAAGATCGAGGTTAAGCTCGATCACAAAATGGTGCAGTTGATAACAGGGCACGGCGCCCTGAAGGCGTATTTACAAAGGTTCGGTCTAACCAATGGCGACCGCTGCGAATGCGGTGAGGGCGCGGAAAGCGCAGAGCACGTGCTCTTCGACTGCCCGCTTGAGGCGGGAAATCGAGGTTGGCTGATAGCAAACTAGCTATCCTAGGTCTGGCATGGCCAAAGAGCCTAGAGGAAGTCGGGAAGTGGTTAACCAGAAGGCGTTCTGGACAGCCTTAAAAGAATTCGCGGGAAGGGTCGCGAGATTAGACAATCAATGACGACCGCGTGTAAAAATTTGGTGGGTTGGTGGGAGGATTGAAAATTTTAGATTGACTTGGCGTGAGTAAGGATACGAGTATAACCAAAACCTGATATTAAATTAAAAAAAAAAAAAAAAATTAATTATACCAAAATGTCCAATATGCACGAGAAACCCCACTCCATTAATACAATCACTGCCTATCTTCATAATTATGTGCGGAAAATCGGGAATAAATAATACCAAATAAACAATAACAAATAAATCATAAACCTCATTAAATTAAATCAATAAAGTAAACAAGGATAATAAAACAGAGCGCAACCGCGCATCCCCCCAGGACTTGAAAGTGAAGTGATAGTGATAGTGATTGTGATCCCCCCAAGAACATTTAGTGCATACCCACCAGGACTTTAACAGTGCACCCCGTCCCACCTTTAGAAGTAAGTTACAGACGACCAGATCTTCGGATGCTGGAGAATTTTATTATCGAGGTAAGACTTAAATTGTGGCGGCTGTACTGCACAAGCATTGATTTACATTAATTAGTAGTTTTGAAATAATTTAAGAAGCACGTTTGGTGTGTAAAGGCGCTAGCCGACATAATGCTTGTGCGAGTGCACCTGATAAATAGGGTGATGCTTTCGCTATTTTGTGCACTGCTATATGCTTAACGCTTATTAAACATTTATTTATATATTTACATAATTATATTTATTTATATTTTATATTTACACTTTATATTTATTTATATATAGCATGTATTATGTGGCTTATTTGTTTTGTTTGACGTTCTGTCGCCATTTTGGTTGCAGTATATATTTGGGAAGGACTAGCAGAATTGCGAAGATTGTAATCATAATGTAAATCAGTTAGGGAACGATAGGAAAGCTAGGGATGGATTTAAATTAGTTAGCTAGATTTGGATAGTTTTAAGACGACCCTTCAGGTCGCACTGGTAAGCAGAACCGGCGTCTGCTATCCGGTATTACGGATCCCTCCCCCTCTCATTTTTGCTTGTTGATCGGGTACACTCGAAAGTCAGCGCTAGGGATACCATTATTTACAACCCTGTTTTTAGTTTTGTTTTGTTTTGTTCCAGTTTTTGTCAGATTTTTAGGTTTGTTAGATTGTTAGAGTTTGTTAGGTTTGTTAGATTTTTAGGTTTGTTAGATTTTATTTAGTTTTTATTTAGGGTGAATCAACTATGAAGTAAGAATAAATTAGGAGCACGACTATTTTCGCGTTTAAACCCAATGTAGTACCTTCGGGTGGAGCATTGGGGACGTGGCCGCAAGTATAGCGGCCCTAATTCAAATTATAATGTGTACCTGTGAGGTAATGTGGTGGTTTCCCGTTGCTTTCCACATCGCGGTAATGTATCTTAGACTACCATACCGACCCCTATAGTCTCTGCCAATCTAAGTACCGAAAGAGCCGCTGCCCTCTTTCCTTGTAAAAAATATACAAGTATGTTTATTCTTGTGATGTCCTATACGTCGTTTTCCACCTCAATCCACAATTGGATATTAAAAAACGTTTCGTGTTAGATGTTTATTGTGAATGATGGATAAAATGTTTGTATTAAATGAAAAGCAATAGTAAGTAAAAAGTGTGTTGTGTAATAAACCAGAAGAATAACTATGTAAAAACAAGAACTGCATTTGCTTTTAAGATAATAAAACAAAGTAAATGAACAAGGTGTTTGGCGCTGCATCAGACATCATGTTGTAAAGATCTTTCAACAAGTTTAAAAATCACAGATCGTGGTTCATGTGCCTTTTTTCAAAATTGTTGCGCCCCACCACCATGCCGCCCTCTAGCCGTAGGGCACCTCTTTGGACGCCACCCCACACCCCTCACAGCGTCCAGTCCCGCCATCCCGCCCAAGCGACGACCTTGCCTTCCAAAGTATGTGTTAGTGATGGTAACTTAAACTTGATATTGCAGCTAAGTAAATTTTTGATTGTTCGATTTTGTACTATATTCTTCCATTTATTTCTATAAGGATCCACCCCTCACCACTGTAGTTAGTCAGTGCATCCTCATTTGTTACGGGATTCCCGTCCCTCTTTGGTAATTCTATATTTAATAATTTAACGTTTCTTTCACACGTAACAAAAAATGCAATCTATCAATAGTGGTGATATTCTTCTTCATCTAAATTCCACTTTACCGTACAATGTAAAGCAGTGCATTTATATTTCCAATGCTCCACCAGAAGGTACTACATTGGCCAGGAGGCGAGTTTTTTGTTGCCTGGAAATTTAGAATTTTGCCGAACCCTTGCCGTTCCAGGCAAGGTAGGGATATTTAACGTGCGTGACAACACTCACACACGGGACCTCCATTTTACCTCTCATCCGAACGAGGGCGTAATTTTTGTGAAAAATGCTCACCTGTCATTTTTCAAGCAGTCGGCCGTGTCGGGATTTGAACCCAGGACCTTGGGATCCGTAGTCTTACGCTTACTACATTGATCCACGGCGACGCCACAATGTAAAGCAGCACAAAGCTTATCAAAAGGCAATGAGCCTGTATGGTGGGTTATAAACACACTTCGAAAAAGCAACACAATGCTAACAACGTTTAGAGGAAATATGGCATGCCAATGTCACAGAAACTTCTTGAGAAAAGATTCTACGGGCAAAGGGTAGCTGTAGGGAAAAACCGTTACCGAAAATGAAATCTTCAGAAAAGAACCATTTATAAACAACTCAAATACGCTCGGTTTATTACATGCGGGACGTTGCCACTTTCCATGGATAAATGTACAGAAGCTAATTTTCGATAAAGGATTGGAACAAGAAGATCGTGGAGGTTGCTAAGATCCTCATAACGGTCTACTGACAAACTATGTTTTAAAATGGTTGCCTGTACAGAGGTTTAATTCGCAAAATGCAAGTTGCATTAGTCCTTTCATATTTTTGTTGTATCACTGTCATTTTATTCGAAATACTGTACTCAAGGGATTATTACTATTTGAAAAATAAAAACAAAAATTTTGATTCTCTATTGTTTAGAGACAGCATAATTTCCTAAGAGAGTGTACGTCCGACAAGAAAGATGGGCGTTAATATCTTGCAGTTCCTACTCTGAGAGGTCAAGGCTCGAAATTACCGGTATGTTTTAATGTTTGTTATAAATTACTACTCCTATTTTATTACTTGCGTTATAACCACATCACAAAGATTTACTACGATATCAATTGCAACGCGCCCTTATGAAACTAACACAGAAAAACTACGTTAAAGCATTGCCTATTATATAACGTAACAACGTTAACGTCCAGTTTACCAGTAGCAGAATAACTTGTTAATAGCAGCGCTAATCAATGGTCACTTAAACTACAATGAAACTATGTAGCTAACGGTAACTTAATAAAAATCATGGGATAAAAATGTTTAAATCTGCGAACTCACATCCTTCTAAGGTAGAGCTTAATTATGTCTTGACATAAAACTTTAATAGCATCGTAATATTAAAATTTTTTCAGGTCAAAGCTGTAAGTGTCGTTTTGCGGTCTATTTACCTGTGGCTTTTAGCAATTTACAGCGTGAATTGCAGACAGACATACGGTAATGGAAGTAAGTGATTATTCTGCTTTTCAGTTAATTTGATAAGACAATCATTTAACGTCATATAAGATTTCTTAATAGTCTGTAACAGACCTTGTTAATATATAGAAAATAAAGATTAGAAAAATGGCCATTACAAGAGATACGCACGTAAGATACTTAGAAGGGAGAAGTCAGTCGCAGAGATTTTCCTACCTATGGTTGACTGGCTGAAATAACTGCCCTCTCCGGAGCGATCATCTCCCAAGTAAACGGAAACAGTATTTCTATCTTTCCAAGAACACACAAGTAAGAACATATTAGGACTATTTTTCCAAAAGCTTTTACAACGTGTAGGGGAAGAAGCGAACATCTAAAATTCATATTATAAACCAATTTAACCTTCATAGTTAAATTATAGCAAAGGCGGATGTTTATTTTCAAAGGATTTACCATTTGAAACCGTTTTAGTTTCTGCATATAGTTACATTATAAAAGCAAAGTGGCAGTTATATAAGTTTGAGGCTGTTTGTCGAAGCTTTCCTAGTAACATTAAACGAATGTAACCGTCTTAATTTTCCCGGTATATTTTTAAGGAGCATAGATAACGTTTAACAAATAACAAGCAAATTCTAGGTAGTGTGGTAACCGACATCAGTTATAATAAATTTATAGCTTTTTGGAATAGGTAGCTTTAGTCAGTTACAAATTCAACCTGCCAACAAGAAAACAAAAAGGGAGTATTAGACAACATGTATACAAGTGTGATAGGCGTAGATTGAACGTTTAACGTTCGTTGACAACGGGAAAGGCAAACTAAGTAAAGTATTGCTTTAGCGTGTATGTTAGAACGAGCTGAGGATAACACGTGTTATGAATATGAGGTAGTTGAGTAGGTTGGAATAAGATAGATACTGCACATGTTGCATTAGGGGCGTATTTTAACCGTTTATTTTGTCAATTGGGATAAATATACAATAGTGGGATTATTGAAATTCGACGAAAATCGGTTAGTTAGGCGTGCGTGATTGTGAGGTCAAGTGGTTTTCAAAGAAATAAGTGTCGGTTGGAAAGGAAATACAAAGAAAGGCCTACATAAACGTGTTAGTGTAGGGGCAATTTCTAGAATTTCGGTGGCAGTTAGAGTTGTTTCTGTACGTTAGTTTTCTCATACCGGGAAAACATGCGACGGTTACATCTGTTTATAACTTAATGGTACTAGGAAAACTTCTTCAAAACACATTTAAACGTTTTTAACAATTATTACGGCCGACTTGGCTTTTAGTTAACACTAACCGAAAAACTGATCAGTTTTAAATCTTAGAAAAGTTTTTAACACATATACAATTTGCTATAAATTAAATGGTTTTAAATCTTAAAAATGAATCTAAAAGCTTTTCGAAAACTACACTTATTAAACGAGGGTTAAAATATGTTTATGATATGACCTTTTAAATGCAATCTTACACACGGAATGCTTTTAATATAACACCAGCTACACTTTATGAGTATTTACATCTACAGAATTATGAAAATTAAATTTAAGCTTTTTGAAATTTTTTAGTAGAATTACTCATTTCTCAGATAATGAATTTGAAAAGCGTTTCAAATTTGTTATTTGTACTTTCACATGCTGAATAACGAAATAAATTACAAATGAATGCTAATGATGCAATTTTAACTCCCAAATATCACAGAATATATATATATATATATATATATATATATATATATATATTGCTGTGATATACTCCTGTGAATGCGTGGACTGGGTCCTTTCAACAAAAAAAATTCTAGTCCCACAGATTGGGCGTCATAAACTGCTGTGATCCTCTTTTCGCCTCGGCTGCTCACCTAATTTTATAAACCTCCTCATTCATAAAAAAAAACAAACACATTCCTCCCACAAACATCAACATTAACTCTATTTACATCAATATTCAGAATACATTAAAATTTCAAGATTAAAATTCAGCATAAATTTCAGTATCAGAAAATTTCAAGATTTAAATTAGTTATCATTTTAATGTGCATCCAGAATTAAAGTCCTTGTAGGATGCCTACTAATTACTATAACAATATATGCAGAGTACAAAGGGAGCATCTACCACCCCTTTACGTTAATTAACCAGGTTCGTCTAATTGAGCTCAAAGACATACCCTAAATTTTCATCATAGTCCAGAACATCAATACTAAATACCCCTTTCTACTTAAACAAGCAAATTTCACCTTAAAATTAAAATATTATTGTTAGTACCATTTCACTACTGTCCATTTTGAGTAAATCAATTATAAAGTTATTCAACACACACAACAATATCAAAGTTCAAACAAAATCGTATAATTTACCTGAAGGTTACTTGCACTCGTAGCTTCAATGTACATCGTCCCTTTTGTTAATCACACCATTCCAACTGGGTTATATTTACGGTTTCTGATTCTCAACGCTTTAACAATTTTCTCCATCACCATTTATTTAAAGTTGTTTCAGGGCTTTTCCGGAACTAATCTGTGTATATCTGAACCTTGTTTCGTGGATCCAGACACGTTTATGCACCATTTAAGTATTAATGCCCCCGAAAAATAACAAAGAAATTCATACTTCTTTCACCAAGATACGCCAAAACTGCCTACTTTTGTGTATTTATTTGTCATAGTAAATTTTACCAATTGGTACTGTGATACTAAACTTTATTACCTTGTATCTTCTTTTCTAAGTGCACTAACGTACATTCATTGTAGCACGTAAAGAACAAGTTGTTTTAAATCACATAATATTCGAGCAAACTGTTTAAATTATTTAATATTAAAACCGGAAAACTAAAAAGCACTGTTTAACGCGTTCAATCAAGTCGAAGATCTAAGAGAGCTTGTTTATATTCACCTCGGTATATATAGCGGTTAGCCTGTCTGTCGGTCTGTTCCCCAAAACGGACAATTCTAAAGAATTTCGCATGCTAGGTTCCCAGTCCGTAGTCCGCGCGTCGGTTTTTACGAATTTTGTACTCACCCCAGTTAAATCTCAGAAATTTCAACACGGCACGCACCGCCTGGAAATAACTAATTGACTTTTATTCAGAAATGTTATTTTCACCTCTCAAATTTTGCCTTTTACTTTCAACCAATCGTGACCCTCGTGACGTTGCTCATATCACGCCTTTAATTATTAGTGTCTTTGTCTTACGCACATTATCTTTCCTTCTCTAACCTGTTCTTAGTGGTGCAAATTGATATTCCTTACTATCGATTATTTCAATCCATGTGGACTATCTGGGTTAAATAACCCCGTATCGCGCCTTCCCGTGAATATTAAGCCCCGGTTTCTCCAAGATTCTTTGTAACCATTAATTATCTGCAAAATTTTTGCCGTACGTGACATTTAAACTACGCAGGTGTTCAAACATAATATTAATTCTCAGAGCTTTATTTTCTGGTATTTTAATCTTGGATTTTCACAGGCTTTTATGCTTATTATTAATAGTGGTTTAATTAACTCCAACTAAAATTGACTTCTATCCTTTCATTTTTAGCGAATACAAATTAAATGTTAATTATTATGTGTACACTTTGTTTAATACCGGTTACTTAAAATAGGGTTAATTAATATAAATTTTGCACGTAATTTCCATTTGTTTCTTTATTAGGAATAATTAAATTACACGTAGAGCTTTTTAATACTGTTTCTTTTGATATAAAGCGTCTTGTACATGATTTAAATCTCTTATTTTTACTGAAACTAATAAATTTTTATGCTTCACGGTTTTAATAACGCGTATTATCTAATAAAATTCCTTATACCTGGTGATTAAAATTATTTTATGTAATTCATTAATTTTCTACCCTGGTCTAAATATGAGTAATATATATATATATATATATATATATATATATATTTCTGTGATACCTCACCATTATTCGGGAACTAAGGTTTTCGAAATCGAGCCCCAGCGTTGGGCCGCCCAGAGAATGCTGTGATACCTACAAAAAGCCTCACCAAAGTACCAAAAAAATATTCGAGCCTCTTGAATTGGGCACCAAGATTTGCTGTGATTCTCGCCCTGTTGAATCTCTTCTGATAATCGCCTCTTTACTCTTTCCGCCTCGGCTGCTCACTAGTTAAAACTTTCATCCTCATTCATAAAAAAAAAACAAACACATTCCTACCACAAACATCAACGTTAACTCTATTTACATCAATATTCATAATACATTAAAATTTCAAATTTAAAATTCAGCATAAATTTCAGTATCATAAAATTTCAAGTTTAAATTTTTCCTCATTTTAGTTTGCATCCAGAATTAAAGTCCTGGTAGGATGCATACTAATTAATTTAACAATATTTGCAGACCTGAGTCTGAATAAAAGGGAGCATCTCCCACCCCTTTACGTTAATTAAACAGGTTAGTCTAATTGAGCTCAAAGACAGACCCAAATTTTCATCATAATCAAAACATAAACTGCTAAATACTCCTTTCTACTTATACAAGAAAATTTCACCTTAAAATTAAAAATTTGTTGTTTATACAAATTCACTATTGTCCATTTTTATCAAACAAATTATAAAGGTATCCAACACCCACCAAAACATCAAAGATTGAACAAAATTGTATAATTTGCCTGAAGGTTACTGCACTCGTGGCTTCAATGTACACCGGACTTGCTAATTCCACCATTCCAGCTGGTTTATGTTTACGGCTTCAGATTCTGAACGCTTTTAAAATTTTCTACACCACCATTCGTCTAAATTGGTTCAGGACTTCTCAGGAACTCATCTATGTATATCTAAATCTTGTTTTGTGGATCCAATCACGTTTACGAATAACACTTGATTACTCACTCCCGAAATTAGCAAAGCAATTCATAATTCGTTCACGCTATACAAAGCTGCATACTTAAATGTATTTATTTATCGCTACTAATTTAGATAATTGGTACAGTAATACCCGCAAATATAACTAGACTTTATTACCTTATCTATCTTTTCTAAGTGCACTAATGCATAATAACTGGTATCGTAGCACGTATTCTGCTTGCAGTGTCGTATAACATCAAAAAATAAAGAGAGAAAACTGTTTAAAGTATTCAATAACATCAAAAATCTAAGAGCCAAACTGTTTAAAGTATTGAATAAAAATCGAAAATCTAAGAGAGCAAAGCTCCTATAAACACGGGTTTATATAATAGCTCGCTTGCACGTCGAATTTGTCCCTCAACGGACAATTTTTAGAATTTCGCATTCTCTGTTCCCTTTCGACAGTCCGGCACAGCGATTCTACAAAATTTGCACACGTGCCAGTTGAAAATCTAAGAAATTTTACCACGTCGCGCAACGCGTCTGCGAACAACCAATTAATTTTATATAGAAATTGTGGTTTCCACCTCTCATATCTGCATCTTATTTCAACGAATCGTAAAGCTAGCGACGTTTCTCAAATCCGGCCTTTTATTATCTGTGTCTCCGCTTTACCTGTTTTATCCGTCTCTTTCTACCCTGGTCTGAGTGGTACAAATCGATATTCTTTATTATCTGCTATTTCAATCCACGTGGACTCCCGACGTGACTTACTTGAGTAAAATAACCGCTCATCTAGCCTTTCTCGTTAATATAAGCTATGGTTTATCCGACCGTTTGCAATATACGCAGAATTTTCATGTTTATCCAAACAAATTAAACAGAACGTGATATTTAAAAATACGCAGGTGTTCAATCGTAATACTTCTACGATTTGGATATTCCACGTATTTTAACCTTCTTGATATATTTGTATGCTAGCAACGCGTCTCATATTTGGTATTATTGTGTTTTTAAAAGCTTTTATGCATCTTATATATTACTAATGGTTCAATTAACTCCAATTAAAATAATAATGAATGGCATTGACTTCTGCCCTTTAATTTTTAGCGAATACTAATTAAATATTAATTATTATTTGTACACTTTGTTTAATACCCGTTACTTAAAAATTGAATTAATTAATATAAATTTCACACGTAATTTCTATTTGTTTCTTTATACAAGGTGATTAAAATTGTTTGATGTCGTTAATTAATTTTCTACCCTGGTCTAAATTTGAGTAATATATATATATATATATATATATATATATATATATATATATTATCGTGTAGGTTATATGTAAAAATGGATAAATAAGTCGTAATTTTGAAGTTGCATAGTGTGGAAGCTTTGCAGTGCATAAAAACTTAAGAATAATACGAGGACAAGTAGCTTTGGTATTTTAAGGTTGTAAATAGAACACATCAAATAATGGGATTTTAACAAAGACAGCAAATATGGGGTAGACGAGGATAATAGAATTGGAATTTGGACCTGAACGGGAAACTGTGTTTTGATTGGTTGAAAGCGATTGGGGTTAGAAACTTTTCTAGAATTGCAACCGTTGAGCATTCTAATCAGTATTTTGGAGCAAAGCTACGATGGGGTGAGAAAATTCTTAGTTTCAATAGATCGTTGTGTTTTGAAGCGAGCCAATTTCAAGAATCGGTTAAGGTGGAGGTGAATTTCTGTGAAAATAGGTAACAGGGGTAGGCTTGGAGGCTTATAAATACACTAGGAGACGTAGTGAGGCTCTCTTATTTCTTCTGTTTGCTTCAGATCTACATGGTGTAACAACAAAGCTGAAAATTTGTAGATCGGGTGATAGTGCAGTCCGTTAATTTACAAGTGTTTAAAGGCACGAGTTGGTGCTATTTCATGAATGGGGCTGTAAGTTTAAATACTCATAAAGAACAAGAGATGTACAAAGGTAAGCGAGCCAAGTTATTTTTCGGAACGAAGGTGCTGGTTGTATGGTATATCCAGAAGCCGACAAACATATATGGACGATTATATGGTTAGCTGTATTGAAGGCGTCTACTTAGAATTGGATGCACGAGTGGAAATGAGTTTGCTGTCCATGTATCAGAGGGAAGATTGATGTAATTCAGCGATGAGAATTTGGTGGACGACGTCTACAGAGGTGATGGTTCAAAAGCTTACACCAAGTAAAGAAATTTGTTTTTTTGTTACTGTTTGAACATTTGTGCTGGTATTTTGTGTTAGAGTGATTTGACGTATATGGTGAATATTTTATGAACACAAAATTTATTTTGAGTGTTATATGAAAAAGGCAATTTGATTTTATGATTTGAAGGTATAAATACATGACGTATAGTTTTGATGTAAAGAGTAAACAGGTCTTTAGAGTAGTTTAAAAAAATGCAATTTTTTATGCATCCAGAGTAAGAAGGTTTATACTGACCTCACCATGGACAAGGGTAAATTTCAATTTAGGGTTTCAAGATAGGCCCATTTACTTGAACTGAATATAAAGAAGTGTTGAAATAAATTAAAATTAGGAAATTTAGAAGGATTTAATTGTTGATATTGTGAAAATTTATGGAGATATTTTATATCCATTTTGTAAGTATTGAGCTGATGTGACGTAATTTTTGACTTGTATAAATAAAAAGGTTGTATGTTTTGTTGAATTATTTGGTTGGTAATTTTTTTAATGGTAGTCTAAGTGATAAAGAGTATGGATAGATTGGGTAAGTGTATCTCTGAAGAAGCTGGAAGCAGAGCTAGCCGTCGTATGCTGATTTGGGGGAACTTTTCAAGAGATTTTAGAATTAAAAATTTTTCTTAAAATAAAATTTCGTAGGTGTTAAATTTATTTTTCAATAGGACTTTACGGCAAATTTATGAAAGCGCAACATTGGGACACGATATTTTTCAGGTTACACAACAATTTTTATGGCACCAATTCGTGGGGCATGATTACTATAAATGAAGTCCAGTGCATTTTTATGACTCCCAACTGTAGGGCTCAAATTTAATCCCCAAAGGACACTGCAATATATTATAATATAACCCCCCCCCTTTAGAATTGATAATTAGAATATATTAGCAAATTAGCAATGCACCAAATTACCCTATAATTCCCTTTCTTTAATTAATAATTTACTAACTTCTCTATTGAGTCTTTAAATCTGCGCGTCGACCAATGAAACTCTTATTTCAGGTTAATTTTGTGAATAAATCTATATCTGCATACAGCATGAGTTCTGAACCATATACAGATGTGATACTGCCAGTCAAATGACCTCTAGTTAATTCTACTAAAGCAATTTCTAAATGTGACAGTGTAAACAATTACTTGAAAAATACGCACAGTAAAACAGTTTATATTAGTTAATAATTTAACATTTCAATCGAGTATAACGGATTACGTGTTTAAAATATGACACTAATAATAATAATACAACCTGAACTTCCAATGAAACGTTTTGCTGCTGAACAAATAAGCTCCACTGCCTACAGCGACGATTCGAACCAGCTGTGGGTTCTTAATACCTGTGGATAAGTACGTTTTAAAAATTTGTATTACTGAATTTACGCCTTTTATTTTAGGGTTTTAGGTACGCCAAAAATTCTTTAGAGACACTTATACTTATCGTCGTTGGTCTTATCAGGAAACTCAGCTCCGTGAAATCAACACCGTGCTCGACACCAAAAGTTCAGCAATTCCAGCGTTCTGATAGCACCACTTTGGAACTCCTCTGTCTACACAAAAAACCTCCCAGAAATCCAATGGTCAATAATAAGACAATGACAAGGACTCTTGCATTTATCACTTTTTAATATCAACAGTTCCTTTATACTTTGATATCACAGATACATTTTACATGCGTTGAATTTTATGTTGTAGATTACAATAATAAAAGGTATACAATTCGTAAACTGTTACAAAAAACGATTATACTTTTCGTTTTATAGTTTGTAAAGTTCTTTTTTTCAGTCTTTTTCAAAATCAGTTTCTCTTAAATCTTCATTTCAACAACTGTCACTTATCTCTATGGAGATGCCCCTTAAAACATTAAACCAGCCTACTCTTTTACAATTCTTTTCCAACTAACATTCTATGATCCAACTTTTTATTAATAGATCTTATTGCTCTTGTTAAATTCTAATTTGGAGTAAACTAATACACAAATGTCATTGGCCGAAAATTTATAAATTGATATTTTAATCCTAACAACAAGTGAAATTCAAATGATATCATAGACTTACAACTAATATAGTGAAAAGTAAATAAAATTTCTACATCTTATAACTAACTTAAATCTAATAAAATAAACATACTAATTGCCTTTTTTTTAGGCTACACGTACATATTCAAATTAAAGTGAAAGTTTAACATCTTATACCTAACTCAAATCAAATGAAAACGTACTAAGTGACTTCAAATCTTAGCTATACATACATATTCACATGGCAGTGAAGTTTCCTTTTAAATATTTAAACAAAATTTTATGATATACAAGCAACAGCAGTTCACTTCATTGGCACAAACTTTTCAAAATTACTTTATGAAATCACCAACACCCAAGTTGAAATCTTAAAACTTCCTTTTCTCTTAATTATCATTTTATATATCTTTAACAAGTAACTGCCCTCACCATCTCCTTCATCAATCATTTTACAAACTAGAAGTTTATATCAGAGTGGTACTTCAGTGCGTCAAGGTTCAAATCTCATATATATCACATAATATCACAATATATTATAGTGGTTTTAAAAGATCAAAAATAAATATAAACAAAGCAATTTCAGAACACCCTGTATAAAGAAACAACCAGAAATTACGGGCGAATATTATATTAGTTAATTCATTTTAAGTATCTGGTATTAACGAAATTTTATAAATAATTAATGAAATTTAAGTAGGTTTGCAAAGAAATTAAATGGTAGAAGCCAATGCCATTAATTTATTAATTCATTTAAATTTAATTGAACGATTATAAGTTAAAAACCCAATAATACAAAAGATGAGACGCGTTGCTAGCGTACAAATATATCAGGAGGGTTAAAATACGTGGAATATCCAACTCGAAGAAGTGTTATTTAAAATGTTACGATTGAACACCTGCGTATTTTTCTAAAAGTCAAGTTCTGCTTAAATTGTGTAGATAACAAATGGTTACAGAGAATGTTGGATAAACCGTCGCTTATATTCACGGGAAATGCTAATAAGGAGGTTATTTAACTCACGTACAGAGTCCACGTGTGTAAACAGTGAACAAACGAGAATATTGATTTTTCAACCACTCAAGCGAGGTTAGACTGAGACTGAGAAAACGTATAAGCATGCGAACACAATAGTAGAGGAGGGATTTGAGAAACGTCTTTAAGTCTACGATTGGTCGATATGTTAGTTCAACTTGGCATAGACACGAGGATAGTGTAGCGTGATTTTCTTGAAATTTTATAACGAGGTACGGAAATTCGCAGATTTGAAATTGGGGTTGAGTGCAAAATTGTGAGAATGTGTTATGAGCGGGATTTCGGATAACTGGGGGCCTGGAGAGGTTACAGTCGAACGACATAAATACTCTAGAGAACTAGGACTCGCTCTCTTGTCTTTTAACTTCGTGTCTTATTATTTCGATCGTCCCGAAAGCACATATGAAAGTTAAACATGAGTTGTAAGTATTAACAAATAATTTAACGTGTATTGCTTAGTGATAGCCTCTAAATTAATTAAAACGCGGTTTGTGTGCCGAGATTATCTTATTGAGGTATCACCTATAATTTTTAATCAACTCGTGTTGGGACATTAAGTAACGTAGATTACTGTGAAATTAAATTTGGAGTTTGGTTACACCGAGGAGGCGTTGGCGGATCAACTGAAATGGAAGTCGTCTAGTAATTGAGAGAAACATCCTGCCGATCAGATAGAAAATTACATGGCATCATCTACAGGGCGAAGATCTTCTAGAAATTCCAGGTAACGATTTAACATTGTGATTCCTATAAACTGTAAATATTGGGGTGGCGTATGAGAGTGTTTTTCAAGGTAGTGTGAATTATTTGAGTATTGAACAGAATTTGTGTAAATAACTATATTACGGTATTCAACTAGAAATTGAAGGTGTCTAGAAAGCTCCTAAACGTTCCATCAGAACGTGAAATTTTGTAAAGAGTACATGGATTTGTTTTTTTTAGTTTTAGAGTATGCAAAGTACAAGGGCATACATTAATTGGGTTATTATGAGCTCACCATATCCCACAGTTTACGTAGAGTATTAAAATAAATAAATAAATTATAATGAAGGAATTTTAAAGAAGGTATTATTCAAGGTCCATTTACTCCCAGTACATTTTATGTGTTTGATGATTTAAAAATTAAATACAGGACATTACAAAGTAAAATTTACTGAAGTGTAATGTGAACAATAAAATAATAATGAATTGCATTTGTAAATAGGAATAAATAAAAGATTGTATGTTTGTTGTATTTTGTGGTTTTATTGGGCGTGTGCGTGAATGATAGGATTTATGAATGAATATAGCTATCCAAAAGGTCCTAACGAGCTAGCCCGAAGCAGTTGAAGAAGGCCATTCAACCGAGGAAGAGAGGAAAACGGGTAAGCAATATCTTTTTTGACTTATTTAAATTTTTGGAAATTTTTCCTATTTTCGAATTTGAAAAATTAATGTAATTTTCGAAAACATTTATGGTTGGTAAGGATTTACCCAAGTTCCACGGCATAATTTAGACGCCCAATTCGTGAGGCTCGATTCTTATAAGGTTACACAGTAATTTATATATATATATATATATATATATATATATATATATAAATATTATAATTAGTTTTTACACAAGGTAAGTTGATAAATACTTACGTATTGAAATTAATAAGATGAAATAATAACTTAGACTTTTAAGTAAAGCCCAAATGATCATTTCAAATCGAGCTAGTAATTGAAAGAAGGAAAATATAAGGCCTTGGACAGGATTTGAACCTGCATCTCAGTTTTGCCGGAACTGTGCGTTATCCAATTACGCTACCGAGGCCGATGGCTATAATTGGAAAATTTACAAATCTAAATCGTGTACAAGTACCATATATAAACCTAACTTTCAATTACGTTTAGCATTTTGTCAATCATATCTGAAATTGTCAAGTTTCTGACTTATGTCAGATATAGACAGGAAGCACCGCTCAAAATCATATATATATATATATATATATATATATATATATATATAAAGTTTAGGTGAATTTCGACTATAAAGATTTGATATTGTAAAGTAAATTGAATTGATTAAAAGAGTTTACTAATCGCCCAAATTGACTACTACCCGATATTTACTTTACAATATATATATATATATATATAATGTCGTTGCCATGACCCAGTGCCCCTTTTTTTTCTATTATAAATAAAACGATTAAAAATTTGCCTTTTCTCAATTTTTAACTTTAATTTAAATTTTTAATATACCTCGGCTAGCTCAGTTTTTAACTACGCACGGAGCTAGGGATGGACTCGGGCTCGGGCTTTCGGGCCGGCCCGGCCCGAGCCCGGCCCGATTTCGGGCTCGAATCCGGGCCGGGCCGTTGACTACTTTATTCGGGCCGGGCCCGGGCCGGGCCTATCTTTTTTCGGGCCGGGCCGGGCCAAACGACTCGGGCCGGCCCGAACTTTTCGGGCCGAAAAACGCACGAGTAGATACTCCATCGTCCCTTCACTTCTATCTCACATTGAGTAAGTAAACGTTCTTAATTATATTTTCACGTAGTGTCTTCATGAACCCATTAATAATCAGTTTTTCGTCTTGTTTAGTGTAAAGGAGACTTGATATTATAACTCACTTCTTATACCGAATATTTTTTCTAGTCCGATTTAATGTTCCTCATGTTGTACTTTAGGCAAGTTAAAAATGCCCAGGAACATCAAGCTAGGTGATTTATTCATAATTCAAAAGTTTGCACGATTTATATTATGTATATCGTGTATAATTTATAATTTATGTCTACCGCCTAAAACACTAGAGAGTTATTGCAAAGTTCATTTTACCAATTTTTTTAATAAAGTTTTCCCTTATTTGACATTTACACATGCGCAATTACACCTTTAATGTTTGTACTTTATTAAAATACAGGACACCTTTATTTAATTTAAATACAGGCAAGGAATGCTTTTATTTAAGGCGCTTTAATTATGACATATACCAAATCCTAACGTACAAACTTACATTTAATTGTCTGCTTTGTGTATATATATAGCGAAATAAATGTTTTTTTGTAGTGTTGTTTCCGTAATTAAATTTAGAAATATAATGTCCAAGTTTATAACACGAAAAGATATAAAACGTCAACGCTTTAAATACGAGGATGCTGTTTTGTAATGCTTTCCTTAAAAGTAAACTGTAAAAATCCATTTGAAAACAGATATGCTATATGCTTGAAAAGGAGTAAAAACAGTGTCTTGAAGTAAACTCAAAAAGTATTCCGTGAAAACACTTTGACAACGCATACAAATGTTATCGAATCAGTGGGAAATAAAAACTCAAATAATAAAAAAAAAGTTCATCTTTGTGTGAATACAATTTCTTTGATTTTTCCAATATAGTTAAACATGTATTATAGGTCACCTTATCACAAAAGAGATTAATTCTTTATTCATTTTTAAAACATAACCTATAGATATAGAATACTAAACATATATGTCGGAATAAAGAGTAAGGGAAAAAACACTTGCACTAACACTCCTTTAGATTGAATGCAAACTTTTAAAAAAGGATACTTTATTTGAAGATTCTTTTAATAAAATCTGGTTGGAATGAGTTTGCAACAACTCTCTAATTTCAAGTAGGTAATTTTAGTAAAATTCTTTGAAGTAGGAACGACAAAATAAAGCGGACGCAAATTTATTATAAAGGTTATAAGGTGCGTTAAGCGTACAATTTCATAAACATTGAAAATTGCTAAACATTTTGTACCTTTGTTACCATTTCTAGGATTTTTTAAAGAATTGTTACGTTTATTTTCAGCATAAATTAATTACCCTATTTTTCTCCTTTATTAATTCAATACCCGCTCGAATAAATTCTGTTTCTACTGTTAAATCCTTCAACATAATTAATAATAAACACGCTCTCGAATAAATTTCTCAACTTAAATCTAGTTGCTTTGAAGCGACAAGTTTATGCAACAACTAAATAGTTATATCCTGTTTCAGGTACCCGTTATCTTGGTATACATTACGACCGCCTATAATGATTTTCTCTATTGTTTCAATGTAAAAACTTGTTGAAATAAGGTCGCACACTATCTGATAAAACACGGGTTTTCCAGTTTTAATCGCGCTTCGATAAGCGAGAATTTGCAGTTGGAATTTGTGTTATTTGAACCATTGTTAAATTTGCTTTTACAACTTGTGCGTCGACATATTTTCTACATTATTCGTCACCGTATTTGAAAAGCAATGCACGTCTGTTTATTTTCTGTTCGACAACTAGGTGTCTTGCGTGGATTGCTTTTTTTTAACTGGAGGCCAAATGGGTTCTTCCTTTCTGCAGACCAACTGCTTTTGTGCGTAGGTCGTTGCTGTAGTTACGATGCCAGGGTGAATGGATCCTGAATACCGCGGCGTTTCTGTGTTGACTCACCCCCGACTGTTTTCAAGCTAAGTATCCGGACACCTACAGGTAGCAACTCGTTTTCTTTTGTGTGTGTCAATGGGATATACCGTATCAACATTTGGTGTAGTTATGTGACAAGAAACGTCACATTGTAGAACTATTGTTCGTTGCTGCTAATCGATATTATCGCTCTACATGTGTGATGTACCTGTGTTAAAAGTATTGGACAGACACACGCTTATTCCTTTGTACTGATTAGTTTATTTTACAAACGGTACTATGTACGATTTAAAAGATATCTGACAAAAGCTCCCACACGCTAATTCTTTCCTACTAATTAGTTATTTTACAAAAGTATTAGGTGAAACTTTAAAATGCTTGACAAAAGCTCTCACAGGTTTATTTACTACTGATTAATTTTATATTATGTAAATACGAGATGCGCACTTCGTATCTAATGTACTAAATTGTTCATATCACCTAACTGTTTGCTTTCAAATAGTAACGCTTAATTTATTGCTCTTGCTTGTTTGTACAGAATTGGTTATTTATTTTTATTTGTTAATAGATCATCGTGGGCGATGTGTTTTTTGTTTCTTTTTGGTATGTAGGCGAATCCCACCACTCTCCGCGTTTAATAGTTAGCCTGGTACTTACTTTTCTTCCGGCTACGTCTAGGTACGTAACAGAATCAAAAATCAAATGATATACTACGATATGTTCCACAAATATCTTGATTATAATTCAAAATCATTATACTCTTAAATTAAACAAAAGAGTGATAGTTACTTGTTGAACACAACAGAAAAAATATCTTCTCATTCGCTGAATAAAAGTCGGGCCGGCCCGGCCCGCCAATTTTTTATTTCGGGCCGGGCCTCGGGCCGGGCCGGTTACCTTTCTGCGTCGGGCCCGAGACCATCCCTACACGGAGCTTGCGGCAATACGACAACAAAGAATTTTATTTTTCGCTATTTATCTCCATTCCTGTGTATTTTGATTTAAACACAATTAACCACAATTTATTTAATGTCCTCAAAATATTTACAATGTACAAAAACGTTTAAGAAATCTTTGAATCGAACCTCCTTTTAACAATTGAATGAAATTCTTTCATTAATTATCATTCCCGTTAATTAAACAAAAAGCCAGCAAAAATCATCCATGTTATTATTATGTAAAGCCCTATAAACGTACATTAAACTTCCTTCAATCTTTACGTAAGTTATAATGTACTAAAACGATGTTTGTTGACCCTCACATAAAGTTTTGTAAAAGCAATGTTTAAAATATTTATAAATAAAAATACAACAATGTATTTAGATCGGCTAACCTGTTGTCCCTTTGTGGCTTGGCTCATTCACCCAGGTTGAACCAGTTCCTGCTCCAACTGCTCTCTGTTTCAGTTTGAGCTTAGTGATTTAAATAGTCCAACGTTAAATCCAGATCTACTTTAGATATGGTTTTCACTTTTCCTTGTATAACTTCTCCTGATTAATTCATAAATTACTTTAGAGTTCTTGTTAGATTACCTGGTCGAATCCAGGAAGTGTTTAGATGCCTATTATGTTTCCTCGTAGGATCCAGTAATTGTTAAAATACTTGTTGAATTTCCACGTCGAATCCAGTAATTATTCAGAATCGTTTTTGAGGATTAAACGACAAACCTTATTTAATTATGAACTATCACCACTATATAATTTACTAACTATAAAATCGCTCGTAATTCTTTTACGTAAATATCTTCTTTCAGGTGATGTGAACAATGCCTTCATTCAAGTTAAACTGCTTTGTTTACAAATTTTGTCGTATATAAAATGAACGCCTATCTGTTGACAAGCGCATAGTTTAACGATTAAAGCTTTGTACGTGATTCTTACATGCAAAATTTTGGGTATTTCTACGAATTTTTGATGTATAAACGAAATTAATGCGCTATTTCCTACACGTAGGACTTCGTTATTAACATTGGTTGTCTTGGATTTTCACTCTCCTTGGTCACGTACGTTTTGTCTGTACAGTAAATTTGATGAACTTTGCTTTTATCACCATAACGTAATTATTTCTAATCTATAGAGGTGTTGGAATTTACCTTTCTGGTCACGTAGCCCTACTTTAATTTAATTATATGCGTTTTCTATCTTACAGCATTTTTAAACGTGCTTGTTTAACTGGGATTCTTAGTGTAATGATGATGCATTACTCACGCATATTGTGTTGCAACTTTTGTCCACGTCGTTCTATGACTTGCCAAGTTGTTTATTTAATTAAATCTTCTAGAGTACTTTTCATTTTTTAAAATAACTATAACTATAGTTTATATATAGGGCGTTGGCACTTGCTTTCCTGCCTAGTGGTTGAATTTCTCATCTTCTTCGTAAAAATGTTTAGTTTTCTGAACCCTCATGATGTTTACATAAAGCGCACTATACTAGTCATCCTATTTACCCCTAAATGCCCTATAAACATATATATATATATATATATATATATATATATATATATATTGCTGTGTAATGCTCCTTTGAATGCGAGAACTGACCCTTAAAAAAAAACATTCTAGCCCCACAGATTGGGCGTCATATTTGCTGTGATACCACCAACATCCGGGTACTCCGCTTTTCGAATCGAGCCCCTACGAATTGGATGTCCAGAATGCTGTGAATCTTACGAAAAGCTATTCATTACTTTAACTGTGTTGGTCCATCGACTTTCTTCTGTTAATCGCCTCGGCTGCTCCTCTAGATAGCTTTCATCCTCATACATAAAAAAAACAAACACATTCCTACCACAAACATCAACGTCAACTCTATTTACATCAATATTCACAATACATTAAAATTTCAAAATTAATATTCAGCATAAATTTTAATATCGGAAAATTTCAAAATTAAATTTATTATCATTTTAATGTGCATCCAGAATTAAAGTCCTTGTAGGATGCCTACTAATTACTATAACAATATATGCAGAGTACAAAGGAGCATCTACCACCCCTTTACGTTAATTAACCAGGTTCGTCTAATTGAGCTCAAAGACATACCCATATTTTATCATAATCCAGAACATCAATACTAAATACCCTTTCTACTTAAACAAGCAAATTTCACCTTAAAATTAAAATATTATTGTTAGTACAATTTCACTACTGTCCATTTTAAATAAACAAATTAGAAAGTTATTCAACACACACCAAAATCTCAAAGTTCAAACAAAATAGTATAATTTACCTGAAGGTTACTTGCACTCGTAGCTTCAATGTACATCGTCCCTTTTGTTAATCACACCATTCCAACTGGGTTATATTTACGGCTTCTGATTCTCGACGCTTTAAAAATTTTCTCCATCACCATTTATTTAAAGTTGTTTCAGGGCTTTTCCGGAACTAATCTGTGTATATCTGAACCTTGTTTCGTGGATCCAGACACGTTTATGCACCATTTAAGTATTAATACCCCCGAAAAATAACAAAGAAATTCATACTTCTTTCACCAAGATACGCCAAAACTGCCTACTTTTGTGTATTTATTTGTCATAGTAAATTTTACCAATTGGTACAGTGATACTAAACTTTATTACCTTGTATCTTCTTTTCTAAGTGCACTAACGTACATTCATTGTAGCACGTAAAGGACAAGCTGTTTTAAATCATATAATATTCGAGCAAACTGTTTAAATTATTTAATATTAAAACCGGAAAACTAAAAAGCACTATTTAACGCGTTCAATCAAGTCGAAGATCTAAGAGAGCTTGTTTATATTCACCTCGGTATATATAGCGGTTAGCCTGTCTGTCGGTCTGTTCCCCAAAACGGGCAATTCTAAAGAATTTCGCATGCTAGGTTCCCAGTCCGTCGCCCGCGCGTCGGTTTTTACGAATTTTGCACTCGTCCCAGTTAAATCTCAGAAATTCTCACACGGCACGCAAACATGTCCGAGAATAACTAATTAAATTTTATACAGAAATTGTTGTTTCTACCTCTCATATGTGCATCTTATTTTCAACCAATCGTGACCCTCGTGACGTTGCTCATATCACGCCTTTAATTATTAGTGTCTTTGTCTTCCGCACATTATCTTTCCTTCTCTAACCTGTTCTTAGTGGTGCAAATTGATATTCCTTACTATCGATTATTTCAGTCCATGTGGACTATCTGGGTTAAATAACCCCGTATCGCGCCTTCCCGTGAATATTAAGCCCCGGTTTCTCCAAGATTCTTTGTAACCATTAATTATCTGCAAAATTTACGCAGAATGAGCTTTTTAAACTACGCAGGTGTTCAAACATACTATTAATTCTCAGAGCTTTATTTTATTGGGTTTTTACAAGTTTTCATAGATATTATATGTTACTAACGGTTCAATTAACTTCAATTAAAATTAATACCCTTTAAATTTTAGTGAATCCTAACTAAATATTAATTATTATCTGTACGTTTTGTTTAATACCGGTTACTTAAAATAGGGTTAATTAATATAAATTTTTGCACGTAATTTCCATTTGTTTCTTTCCTCGGAATAAATACATTATACGTAGAGCTTGTTAATACTGTTTCTTTTGATATAAAGCGTCTTGTACATGAACTAAATCTCTTATTTTTACTGAAACGACCGAATTTATTCTCCACGGTTTTAATAACGCGTATTATCTAATAATATTCATTATACACGGTGATTAAAATTATTTGATGTGATTATTTAATTTTCTACCCTGGTCTAAATATGAGTAATATATATATATATATATATATATATATATATATTCTTATGCTCCACCCCCGCTTTTTATTTATTTTTATTTTATATATGATATGAAAATATTTACTTTATTTCGTGCTTTATCTACGTTTGGTTGGTATATAAAAACAAAAACTGTATTAATATGCCTCGACTATTAGAAACTCGCCTTCCCAGGGTATCCACCTACTTACCGTGGGTTCAGTGGTAAATAGATGTGCAATGCACCAACCAAACAGCACTACCTTTATTTTTGTACCTGTAGTCTTTTACTTGTATATGCCAAAATTTTATAACAGATCCACGTAGCCTTATGCCAAATAAATTAATATTACCAATTTTTGAGTTTGACGTTCAAAACACACAGTACTCGCCTGATTTAACACGTTGCTGTCGGCCTCTATAAAAACTGGCTTAAAATCTCACTCGCCGTATGCGTCTTTACAATGTGTGGCACTATCACTACGAATAATCTGCTGTCCAGACTCCAGGTTTCTTTATATTAATTTTTATATCCCCAAATCTAAAATAAATATGACCAAATTTAGAATTTTGACTAATGTCAATTTTACTTCCCCTGCGCTAATTTTCCTAAGGTTGTCTTCTTCGTTACTCGTACTAATCCTCCTGCTACTCCAATGCTTTCTTTTTTCTTAATCCGCTCGTTCCAATTCAATACTTTGTTTTTCCTTTATCTGCTCTTTCCAAATCACTGCTGTCTTCTAATTACCATTCAATACCATTCTATCCATAATACCATATCCAAATCAATTCCATTAATATCTCCTTCAGTTTCATAAATCCTATTCAATACACTTTCTGCCTTTAATCAACTCGTTCCAATATCCAACTATCTATTCCGCCTGTTCACTGTCGCTCTAATCCACTCTTACACTTTTCACTCGTCGTTACTATTATTATATTTATTACTCTCGCTTATCTGTACTCTTCTTTATATAAATTAAACTCTTAAACATTTCAAATTTATTTATTAACTCTTTATATTATTCAAAATTCAGCGCAGTATACAAAACACGTCTTATTACCAAAATGTTTATAAATCGACCCCCTTATTTATCTTTTCCTAGGTGATTACAATAATTACAATATGCCTACTCTTCTATACATTTTTACCAATTCTACATTCAATAAAATCGTCCCAACAAGTTCGTGTCACTAATACCTTATACTCCTTCTTTTGCACTTTCCTATTTTATATCTAAATGTTCACTCATTGGTTCCTAATACTGCATCATCCTTCAATCATATTTGACAATGTTTTTCACTTATAATTTTGATATTACAGGTTTGTCCAAAGGTTGATTCTACTAAAATAAGTGCCGAAATGTTTCACATATAAACCTGGATCTGTGTGGTGAATAGTGGAACTTCTACAGACGCATCCGATTTTTCGATTAGCAAATGTACATTCTATGGCTCATTAATATACAACTCAGTGTAAATCCTTGAATACTGTGCTTTATCACGTCATCAAGTCATTGTTTACGTCTTGGCACTTATACTTTGACTAATTATACTCCAAATACTTTAACATTTGTAAAGTACGGCAAACATAAAATTTTCAGTTACGGGATCTGATATTTGGCTTTATTTGGCATACACTACTTTCAACAAACTAACCTTTATACCCTTTTTCTTACTGACACTTTAATATATATATATATATATATATATATATATATATAATGCTATTGTCGTGGAATTATAGATAAATTGGTCTAGATAATAAAATTTTAAACACTGTGTATATAGGAAATAGGAGCAATTTATTTACGCGTCAAATTAATCATTTTAGATAGTGAAAACGGACGGTTATTAAAATATTTTTCTATTTTTAGATTGGAATGTTAAAATTGCATAACTGGTAGAAGCTTTAGGGTACAGGGAAACTTAAGGATACGCATAATTAATTATAATAGTTTAAATCAAGCGCATGGGATCAGAAACGGAGCTTTCAAGTATAGAAAATCAATAATTTAAACGCATAGTTCCATTTAAATAAGAGAAACGTTCGTTATACAAATGCTAAGAAGGGGATAAACTCGGAATTGTTATTTTAAACAACTAGTTGCTTCGAAGAAACACCTGTTAGTTAAATGTCAAGTTCATAGGACTTAAATAAACGTTAAGACAGAATTTCTAAAGAATTGTTTGTAACGGTCAATGTATAAGCTACTAAAATAACAAGGGCTTTGAAGACTGAATGAAATAAAAGACCTATAATGTAAAACGGACCGAGAACACGTATAATAAAATGTTGGTTACAATACACGTTTAGAATAAACGGGACAGTCGAAGGCCAACAACAATATCGATTTTCTGTAAATTAAGAGGGGTTCTAAAAGAGACAATAAATATACGTGGAACGAAGAAAGGTAGCTAGGAGGTGGAACGTTATAACGGGGGAAAGAAATATTATTGGTCGAAGGCTAGCAGTTTTTGAGAAGCTTGCGTCCGTTGAGGTTATCAAACGAATTTCTATGTAACAGCACGATGAACGGGAAAATTTTCAAACGTTAGAGTTCGTTACGATAAAAATAAGCTTTTCAATGGAAATAAGTTCCATTGGGTGTTTTGAAAAACGTGTAAATACACGGAGAGAATTATTAAAGCTCGCTTTTCTTGCTCTTAGATCTTATATCGTTGAAATCTCTAACGTAAATACTAGTAAGTGCGGATTTTTGTTTATTCGCTGAAATAGTATATCACATCCTATTTGAAAGTGTGTAAAACGGTTAGTAATGTGCCGGAATTAAAAGTGATTTGCACAAGTGGGTTCTACCGTATCACAGATGCGTTTAATACACGATACAATCTAATGATAGGATGGCACTTGGGTAAGCGAATTGAAAAGCTTAACTAGTATGCGTGAAGTGTAATGGTATGGCTGGTTAAGAAATACTAAAGGTGGTGGTAGGGATTTGGATAGCTAGTGAACATCAGTAGGAGCCAGGCATAATCACGAAGTATATGGACGACAACGAGGGTTTTTTGGTACATATCTTCAGAGGTAGCGAAGAACGAAGCTTACTCCACGTAAAGAAAATTAATTTCTTGCTTTTACTTGAACATTTTGGTGCTTGAGTGTTTTGATTACCACAAAAACTCATTTAAAGATGTATATGTACAGGACAATTAATATTGATTATTTAATAATGTTTATTGATGATATAAAAATGTTGTTGTAAAGAGTAAACGGTTCCTTAGCTTTATTTTAAATAAAAATGCGAGATTTAAAAGCATTAAGAGTAACTGGGTTTACTGAGCTCAAAATAGACTAGGATAAAAAAATCAATTTAAGGTTGCAGGACGGGCCCATCTATTTGTCTGAAATAAAATTGTTGAAATACATTAAAAATCATGAACTTTTAAAGGATTTAAAGATAGAGATGGTAACAGTTGTATCAAACTGTATGTACCAATGTGTAAATATTTTATTATTAAGGGAGACTTGTTAATATGAGTAAATAAAAAGGTTGTATGTTTGTTACATTATTTGAATGGTAATTTCATTTGTCTGTGTTTGTGAGAAAGGAATGTACTTAGGATGGTAGGTATTCACAAAGAAGCAGATTGCTGAGCTAGCCAGGGTGTGCAGAAGCAGGAGGCGTTCCAAAGGAATTGTATGTTTTTTTTATTTCAGAAATTGTTATGTTGGCCCAATCCGTAGTGTAAGAATTTTTTTTTATATAAAATTTTCAAAAAAAATTTATGACAGCCCTGGAAGGCGATCCCGACTTTTTAGAGATTCACAGCAAATTTTATGGCGCCCTCCGTAGAGCGAGAATTTTTTTTTGTCCACGGCTCTATATATATATATATATATATATATATATATATATATATATATATATCGAGGAGGCAATGAATACTGTCAAATGCAGGTTGATATTTGGAATCATTATGCAAGGTTAAACGATTGATATGGATACATTTGCAGATGATATAGCGGTATTAGCATCTAGCAAGAACGTGTTACAAGCAACTCTAAATTAAATTGAAACAGTACTAACAGAGATATGGGGTATGAAAATCAACAAAAAAAAACTAAAATACCATATGTAAAAGACAAAATATGTGAAAAACCAGAATAAAGAATAGGAAACTAGAATTTACTAGAAGCTAGGGATCTATGCTACCAAGGACGACAGGTAACACAACATGAAACATGTGCAAAAGATATTAAAAAAGATTAGCACAAAGCCGCGTTGCATTTAATAAGAAAAAGCAGTTGCTACATTTAAAAACAGCAAACAAAAAACAAGGAAAAATTTTTTGAAAGTATATCTGTGGAGCGCAGCATTGTACGGCTGTGAAATGTTGGCAGTAGAAGCGCACAGGGAAAAGATAGAAGACTTTGAAAGATGGTGTACAGAAGTATGATAAAGATATCATAGACAGACGGAGTTAGAAACAAAGGCGTACTACAAATGGTAGGGAAAGAAAGAGTTATGTAGAAAACAGTAAAAAATAGAAGAGATAGGATGATAGTACACGTTTTAAGGCACGAGGGAATAGTAGAGAAAAGAAATAATAGAGGTAGCGGTCGATCCACATTAGACTATTACACAAAGGTAGTGAAAGATGTAAGCGGTAGAAATTTCAGGGAAACGTATAGGTTAGCTCAGACTAGGAAACAATGTAGGTACGCGTCCAACTAGTTCCAGGACTAAAGGTCTAACGATGAAGAACAGTATATTACGACACGATTGAGCGTTGCTGAGAAATGCTCCGTGTTAGTTTGCGAAGTTTCTTTTACCTAATTTAAGGTTTATCAATTGCAACTAAGCGCATTGTAAAAACATTTTTCTATTTGTAATTTATGTGCTATGTTACAGTAAAATACCAAAAATGAACGAAATACAAAATATTATGTAAGTGTTTATTAATTTTATTCAGATTCAGATTCAGTGATTGACTCATTAGTGCCAAAAAACCAAATGGTTGCCTTTTTCTCTATATCGCTATAAGTACCTATTTTTATGTAGTGGTTAAATGTTTATAAAAATTTAACGTTTGTGCTCAACCTTCTTTTATAGGAAAAAGTCACCGCTGAATAAGTATGATATTGAACGTTATAAAAATAAAAAAGCAGACTGCCTTCACCATTTTCATAACTGCTTTGTCTTAGGTGTCAAATGCCAAAAATTAATTTTCTCTAGCGGAATAGCAGTTATAGATAAAAAAATTGAAGTGGTTCAATACAGTTGAGTACAATTTACTAATCCATTAGTAGCTAAATAAAGGTCATTGAAAGCATTGAAAAAACTGTTTCATTAGGATACTCTAAATAGGCAAAGTAATAAATAAATCAAATTGAGTGTGAAATAACATGTTAAATGGTTGTAAAGTACGTTATAGCCTTTAAAAAAAAAGTATGCTCTATTTATGCAGTGCAGCATACATTATTATAATGGGTAGTTATTTCATACCTTTTCAATTAATTTGCATGAGTATCATTATTTTTGCATAATGTGAGGTCGTATGTAGCAATTTCATACCGAGGACTATTTCCGTGGGCTGCAAAGAATTCAGAAATGTCAGTCTTGCTGGTAGTTTACAATGAATTCATCCATACTTAAATATTACTTTCACCAGGTCGTGACCGCCATGTATGAAAATGTGTAAATTAGAAATAGCCTTTTTCAGTATTGTGTTTAAAGCGCAACTAGTTTTTAATATGCATTCAAGACTGTGTTTCTTGCACATACCATTAACTGAATATCTTGTACTTATAGTTAGTTATTAGTGGTTGCTATTACTTGTACAAATCCCGATAAAGAAACACTTCGTTTAGTGAAAGCGAGGAATTGCCATGTGATGGTGCGAGGACGTACACTCCATCCTCTTACATTTGTTATCCCACTGATTATTTTTATTTGAACAATTCGGATTTTGATCAATCCCAAACTGTTTAACAAAAATCCAATTACGCAAAACTAACCCAAGAATTTCAATAGTTTTGAATAGTGGCGGTTTCTGCTATGGACCAACGAAGCAATTGCACCACCTAAAACCTAAATTAAAGTAAACAATCGTGTTCATATCAAACAAAGTTACATTTCTGCCCCGATCGGCGTGCATCTACAGATAAACTTCAAAACGACAAAATAGTTCCTTCACCAGTCAGTCACGGTTGCAGCTTCTTGGTTTGGTATAGCACTCGCTTAGGTTCACTCCATAAAATAGTTCACAGCCACAAAAATATACATATTCCCGTAGTTGGTCTCTAAGAATAAACTTTTAATGTCAATTGCTACTCTCAAAGGGGCTTCCCAGGTTGTATTGCCTGATTGGAGCTCTACGGTTTCTCAATAGTGCACACAACTGACACTTTAAGCACCACTCTTTGACACCGTCCTTGCAACCTACACAGTAAAATCTGCTCGGACTTCTTCCAGAGTTTTCATAACGCCGAAGTGTCCTACTGAAGTCCTATTATGCAGATGTACTAAAACCTCAGACACTTAACTTTTAGGAAACACTACCTGAGGCGTACTCACAGATCTATCTCCTTTCACCTAGGATCGCACCCCCATTCTTTACTTTCAATAAAGCCCAATGTGCCTAGTACGACCAAGATAGGCGTGTTCCTATGGCTTTCCAACCCAGAACAACACTTAGGTCTTTGCTATTCTCCTGTTCGGTACGCAACTATAGAGACTGCCACTCGTCATTGATCACTGTAGTCTGACTAACAAGATCACATTTTACCCGGGCAGCGCAGAACCAATATCAGAACAGAGTCTGTGCAGGCCGGCTTTTGCTCCGTTCGTCGATCTCTTTTCGACTTCTTTTTTGAGCCATTTACATCGAAATGTCTAAAGCCGCGGTTCTGGCGACGTGGTTTCTTTTTCTCCGATTGCTGGTAACGTAGTATCCGTCGAATCAGCTCTTCCATACACTCTCGACTCCGCTTTTCTACAGAGCGCCCTACCTGCCACAGATTAGATCCGTCGCTTGCTTTGCCGCCTCGAGCTTTAAAGCACGAGCCAACGCATCATGTGAAGTGGTTGGCCGGACCAGCCGTAGTGCTTGCTTTCATTTAATTTCGTGAAACTTCGCCGTCAGACTTGTTGAGTTTTGATCTTGTTTCTCTGCGTATTCTTGTAGTTTTTGTGTAGAGCTCGTGTTACTTTCTTCTAATTTCGATGCGGGCTCGTTTGGTTTTTCTGTTAGATTTGCGAAATTTTAATTTAATTTTTACTGAGTTCCGCAAAGTGTCTAGCCAAACTCTCCACCAAGCTTGACTTCAAGTCTTTCACAAAAAAAGGATGTTGCTATCCATTATCTGTTGTTGACCACGAGTTTTTAACATGCAAATAAAAGTTGTTCACGCGTCTTTTTTCACTACAAACCAGCACTTGACACCAGTGTAACAAGAACTTTTTTACAACAACAACAATTTTTTATTATCAATTGCTTACACAAGCCTTTTCAACAACTCGTAGAGCAGTTAAACCCTTAAACCTTTAAAGTTTTTAACAATTTATTTCCAGCTAATCGCTAACAGTACAAATATTAACTTCTTAAAACTATGATGCTATCTTCGTAATCATTTACTCTCGAAACACTAATTAACTTATATCAATGCTCTGTAATTAATTTATATAAATCACTATAATAACTTATCTCACATATGGCAAATTATATTAACAGTATGTACCACTAATTTATATCACTGCTTAATAGCTCGAATAAAAACGTAATACTGTTTTGATGTTGTGTGTACGTAGAATTTTGAAGATTCGGTCTGTTACTCGGTGTATATATGGAAGGATTGCTAAAGATCGTGTATCTGAATTACAGCGTGGTTTAGGGGTTCGTGTTGGTTGAAGATGCCGGTTTATTACTCTGCCGATATCTGCTGCTATTGCTACTATTAAATTGTGTTTAATAGCATGAGTTACGGCTTTAATTCCTACTATAAAAAGCTAATGAAGTTGAAGCTTCACCCACTTTCGTGAGCGGTATCATAAGGACAGGACCGGTTCGCTATTTCTGAAAGTACCCACTCACATGACCTACTAAGACAGATTAGCGAAGTAGGTATTTTAAGAAGAAGTTACCTTTGGACAAGCACACTCACCTTCTCGATCAAGTTGAAACAGATCTATTCGGCAAAGTTATTTTTTATATCAGTAGCTGGGTAGTTTTTACAATCTTTTATTAATTTATTAATTTATTTTTGACTAAAATATAGTCCATTTAGAACGGACCTGCACCTTGGAGAAGTTCTAAAATACTAGGTAGAATAACTTGCGTGTTTCAGGGAGCTAAAGAGTCGAACTATAGGTTTAACCAAATTAGTGGGGTCTTTATTGAGCAACCAGACTAAGACAGGTTCCCGAAAGAGGGCTGCAGCTTTTTCGGTACTTAGAGTGGCAGAGACTATAGGGGTCGGTATGGCATTCCAAGACACACTACTGCGATGTGGTGGACAATGGAAAACCACCACATTACCTCCCAAGTACACTGCGTACAGAAATTATTATTAAAAAAAATAGCATCCTCTGGGATAAAAAATTTCGGATGTAAAATAGTCCTTATATATGATTTTCGAATGCTCCACCCGAAGGAACTATATTGGCCAGGAAACGAGTTTTTTACCTGGAAAATTTGGAATTTTGCCGAACCCTTGCTATTTCAAGCAAGGTAGGTATCTTTAACGTGCGTGACAACTCTCACATACGGGACCTCCATTTAACTTTCATCCGAACGAGGGTGTATTTTTGTGAAAAATGCTCGCCTAACATTTCTCAAGCGGGCCGTATCGGGATACGAACCCAGGTATAATAGTTCCCCATTCGAAACTCCGGGCGAGAACTGCTTTGAGAGATGTGATCAGAAAATATAAAATAAGATTCGTGAACATTCTGCGAGTCGGAGCGTGGAATGTCAGAAGTATGAAACAAGTAGATAAGCTAAAGAACCTGAAAATTGAAATGGATAGGTTAGCACTAGACATGGTAGGGATCAGTCAAGTTAGCTGGCCAAAAGCTGGGGATTTTTGGAGCAGAAACTTCAGGGTAATTCATACAGGATCAGAGAAAGGAAATTCGGGTGTGGGGATAATTATGCGAAAAAAGATAGGAAACGACGTGTAAAAAAACTACTTACAAAAGAAAGAAAGAATACTCATGGTTAGATTAGAATCTAAATCGGTAAATACAGTAAAAATACAAGTATACATGCCCACCTCTAGCTGAGGGTTGAGAAGGAGCGGTAGTAGGTTTACATAGTTTAGGCACGAGAAATGACAGGAAAAATAGACTGGTAGAATTTAGCGACAAGAATAATTTAACCATCAGAAACACATTATTTCAACATCATGCTAGAAGACGATACACGTGGATGCCAGGAGGTATAGGAAGATATCAAATAGATTACATAATTGTTAAACACACGTTTAGGAATCAAGTAAAAGACTGTAGAAACTACCCAAAAGCAGATATAGACACTGACCACAACATCGTAATTATGAAGACCGCTCTTAAATTTAAAATTTTGAAAAAAGAAACGGAAAAAGGCACTTTGATTTTGAGCAGCTAAACGATAAAGACATCCAGAAAGATTTGAAAAAAAGTCAAATGAACTGCTGAAAAATATCGGGAAAATTTCTTATACTAAGGAAGTAGAAACAGAATGGAATAACATAAATCCAGCTTCGACATGGCAGCCAGAGATATTCTGGGGTATACACAAAAAGAAAATAAAAAACCATGGATAACAAAGGATATCCTAAATTTAATAGAAGAAAGACAAAAATACAAAAATAGATCAAACGAAACAGGAAAACACAGATACAAAGCCATAAAATGAGAAATTATTTGTAAATGCAGGAAAACTAAAGAACAATGGATTGATGAAAAGTGTAAAGAGGTACAAACTAAGATGGAAATAGAAAAGACAGACGAAGCATACAAACTAATTAGAATGAATTTTAGGGGTATAGCAAAAATATAAGGGACGCAGGAAGAAACGTCATTATAGAAAATGTAGAGAAAGGGATTAGATGGCAAGAATATATGAGTAATTTATATGCAGGAGAGGAACTAACAGCATTAGAACAGGAATCAGATATTGAAAATGAAGACTTGGGATACCTATACTTAGCGATAAGTTTGAATTAGCATTAAAGCGTATAAAAAATGGTAAGGCGCCGGGTACAGATAAGGTGCAAGCAGAAACTCTAAAAGCCGCTGGACAAGCAGTAACAGAACGTCTCTTCCAACTTGTAAGCTCTATGTACGAGACAGGCGAAATACCCAAAGATTTCAAACGTAACATCATAGTCACTATACCAAAAAGAGAGCGGTTCGGATAGATGTGAAAATTTTCGAACAATAAGTTTGATAGCACACGTGTCAAAAATACTAACTAGAATTGTACAAATTGAAGAATGGAAAAACGAGCTGAAGAAATACTAGGATAAAATCAACTTGTACATCAAAGAGGCAATGAATCCTGTCAAAAGCAAGTAGTCATTTGGAATTACTATGCAACGACAAAAGATAAATATGCTTAGATTTGCAGATGATATAACAGTATTAGCATCTAGCAAAGAAGAGTTTGAATGGAAACAGAGAGATACGGTGTGAAAATTAACAAAAATAAAACTAAAGTTCTAGTATGCAAAAGAGGGAAAAATAAATCAAAAACAAGAATACAAATAAGTAACGAGATTAAGGAGATTAAAGATTTCTGCCAAATAACGCAAGTGGGAAAAGCACCAAAGATATAAAACAAAGATTAGCATAAGGTCGTGCTATATTTAACAAGAAAAAGCAACTACTGTGTAAAAGACAGCAAACATAGAAACAAAGAAAAGATTGCTAAAAACATATGTGTGGAGCATAGCACTGTATGGCTGTGAAGCCTGGACAGTAGGAAAAGCTGACAAGAAAAAGGTAGAAGCCTCTGAAAGCTGCAACAGACGTATGCCGAAGATATCATGGACAGACGAAGTTAAGAACAAATAGGTACTAAAAATGGTAGGGGAAGAAAGAAATATGTGGAAAACAGTAAAAATAGGAAAGATAGGATGATAGAGACATGAGAAGATAGTGCGGAATATATTAGAAGCAGAGATAAGAAAAAATAGAAGTAGAGAAAGACTTAGGTTACACTATTGTACACAGATAGTGAAAGATGTAGAATGTGGGAATTTTAGGGAAATGTGTAGACTAGCTCAGAATAGAAATCAACCAGTCCCAAGATGGAAAAATTAATGACAAAAAAAGAACTGTACTTGAATTTGGCGATGATTATAAACAACTGCAGGTATTGGTCTTGCAATATTCTCAACTAATGTTAATTGTGCGAAAGGATTGACTGGAAAACTATTAATACGGCAAATGTCTAAGTGTTGGAGGATCCTTGGCAGCCACATGCTGCTTAACCCCCTTTACATACCACTGTATATCGGTGTAATAGGGCATATAATTAGGGAACAATAAAACGGGAATCGAGCTGTATATAGGCTGTTGTGGGAATTTTAGGGAACTGTGTAGGCTAGTTCAGAATATAAATAAGTGGAGGTACGCGTCCAGCCAGCTTCAAGACGGAAAACTTAATGACGAAGAAATATGTGCACTTATATCTGATGATAATTATAAACAACTACAGGTGTTGGTTGTGAAATATTTTCAACTAATACTGATTGTGCGAAATGATATATTGGAAAAGCTATTGATTCGACATATTGCTCAAATTATTAGAAATTTAAGTTGTGAAGGGTATATAGAACTTTTTAGATTAGCACAGAATAGAAAAAAAGTTAGAGCTGCGTCAAACCGACCTTAGGTAAGTTCGAAAACAAAATGATGATGATTAATTCGACAAATGTTCAAGTGCTAGGGGAACCTGGCAGCCAAAAGCTGCTTACCCCCCTTCACATACCCTACACGTGATTTTCCGATGCTCTAGCCGAAGGTACTACAGGAAGCGAGTTTCTTTACCTGAAAAATTTTGAATTTTGGCGAACCCTTGCTGTTCCAAACAAGGTAGGTATCTTTAGCGTGCGTGACAACACTCACACACGGGACCTCCATTTTACCCCACATCCGAACGAGGGCGCATTTTTGTGAAAAACGTTCGCCTAACATTTTTCAAGCTGACCGTGTCGGGATTCGAACCCGGGATCTTGGGCGTAGTCACACGCATACCAACTACACAACGGAGCCGCCTCCCCTTTACATACCGTGCATTTTACATTTCCAATGCTCCACCCGAAGGTACTACATTGGCCAGGAGGCGAGTTTTTTGTTGCCTGGAAATTTAGAATTTTGCCGAACCCTTGCCGTTCCAGGCAAGGTAGGGATCTTTAACGTGCGTGACAACACTCATACACGGGACCTCCATTTAACCTCTCATCCGAACGAGGACTTAATTTTTGTGAAAAATGCTCACCTGCCATTTTTCAAGCAGTCGGCCGTGTCGGGATTCGAACCCAGGACCTTGGGATTCGTGGTCTTACGCTTACTACATTGATCCACGGCGACGCCCCCCTTTAAAAGCCACTGAATATCGGGGAAATAGGGCATATAACTGCAAAACAATAGAAAGTGACCGAACTGCATCAAACAAGAAAGAACAGCAACTATGTTCAAAGACAACAAATATAGATACAAGAAGAAAATTATTCAAAGGATATATGTGGAGCACAGCTCAGTACGTCTACGAAATAGGGGCAGAAAGAAAAGCAGACAGAAAGAGATAGAAGCCTTCTGGAGTGTTGTGCTTCAGATGTATGGGGATGGTAGCATGGACAGACAAAGTTAATAACAAATAGGTTATAGAAATAGTAGAGCAATAAAAATATCCGTGGAAAACAAAACAAAAAAATGGAGATATAGAAGGGTGGATGCGTTCTAAGGCATTTTTGGGGAGCAGTACGGGATATATTACAAACAGAGATAAGAAAAAAGAGGTAGAGGTAGACCGAGATCAGACTTTCGCATGCAGATAGTGATGGATGCAGACTATGCAAATTTCAGGGAAATGTGACGGATAGTTCAGAATAGGAAACAATGAGGGTACTCGTCTAACCAGTTCCAGGACTGAAGACGTAATGATGATAAAATATAGAATATCCTATACACGCCTATACACACATTTTGCGATGCAATCCAAAGTTGATTATACAACAGCAATTTTTCTGTGAGACTAAAAGGAAAGCGAAGTAAATGTACAGTTGGTACAAGCAAAGTCTTATGTGTCACCTAACAAACAAAATTAAATAGCAAAATTAGAAAATTTTCAGCAACACCCAAAAGCTCTAGATTGACAAAAACAGTAATTGAGTGTCTAGATTCAGGCATCGTTACTTTCTATTGGAATGATTCATTAACGGTAATTTCTTGAATTCAAAAAAAATAATGAAACGCGGTTGTTAGAAACATGGTAGAAAAGATAAAAATATCGACTTCACTTGATTCCTGCAAACATATTCGTGGGGTTCAGGACCCTGCTGATTTGCCACGTAGGGGTGTTTACCAAACGACCTAGCGAGGTCTAAATTTTGGCATGGTCCAGAGTGTTTTCGAAAACCCGTTACCGAATGGCCAAATTCACCATTTTCTTGAGATGAGAGTCAAATCAACTAATGAAAGGTAAAAAAATATTAGTTCTCTTTTAGTTCAAAGTCAAAAATTATATGATCGGTATTATAGATATTTTTCAAAATTTAACCAGCAGTGTCGTATGACAGGGTGGAACCGAAAATTCATGTATAATTGTCGGCATAACAGGAAAGAACAAGGAGAGCTAACGTACAAAGAAATGCAAGATGCTTTAGAATGTGTAAAAATTTATATAGAAGGAATCGTTTCAAGGAGTTAAAGGTCATTCTGTGGTATCTTTGAACCCCCTCGCTAACGAAGTAAGTATTTTACGAGTAACGGCCAGACTTTCTGAGAAAAACGATTGCTCTAAACTTAAATGTCCTACGCTATCATATAGTAATCATCCTGTTATGAGAAAAATAATCTTCTAAAAACAAAGGATATCTTGTCGTGCACGAGTGGAAATGATCCTAAGCATTTTACCAGAAGATTGTTGGTTAATCAAAGCAAAGATGTTTTAAAGGATGCGTAGTATATTCCAGATACAAATCAGAACTCTTGGAAACAATGCCAGTTTCGTTACCTAAAAAGTGCATGATGCTGCAGTTTTCGAGATTACGGGATTGGATATAGCAAGGTTCGCTGTTCTTTACGAGGAGGGTAGAGCGTGGATATATCTTTTCACGTGTGCCATTTTTCGTGCAGTACATTTAGAGTTAGTAACATCACCGACTAGTTGCGATTTTGTGCAAACTCTTACACGTCTTATTTTTAAAAAAGGTAGACCTTCTGTCACTTATAGTGGAAATGAAACTAACTTTAAACGAAAATGCGTTCGGAACTGGATTGAGAAAAAGTTTTGGCTAAATGTTTTTCTTAGCGTATAGATTGGAAATCCAATCCAGTTACCGGTCCGTGGTGGGAGAATGGTGAGAGACTCGTTGGAATATTGAAGCAACTCCTTAGAAAACATTGAGACAAGTGTCGTTGAGTTATGAAAAACTTCAGCATATTTTGTGTGATTGTGAGGTTGTAATAAACTCGAGACTTCTTACTTATCTATCAAGTAATAGTGATATAAAACTTATAACACTAGCTGGTTCTTTACAAGACAACAAGAAGAGCAGTGTAGATGCCCCAGCAATATAAATGCCGGTTCGCTATCGACAAAAAGTTAGTTTAGTTAAGGTGGCGATTTAGAAACGTGTACTTAGGACAGTTGCAGCAACATTGCAAGTGACAAAACGAGAGATAAACTAAAACTTGGTGATGTGGTAATGATTGCAAGCGGCAATAGAAAACGGCTTAATTGACCTTCACCGTTGAACAAGAACTGATAGCGGAAAAAGACTGCGAAGATAGATTGATCAGAATAAAGACGGCATCTGGAACGATGATAATACCTATACAAAGGATGCGTATTTTAGAAACTACACCAAGGGGAAGCGGATATACATGAAATTGTAGTATCTCATAGCTCAATTTAGTTTTTACTATTTAAAACAATCTCTTGTGTTTTTTGACTTTAATAAACGTTTTTATTTACATATATCGTTTCTTCCACAAATAAATTAAAGGTAACCTAGATCTATTTCCAACAATCCGAATAGGGACGGACTATCAAACTGGGATGGAATTGTGGGATTATTTATGTTTATCTCGTGTCTCCTTAGAAGCTGCATTTCTTGGGAAAATAAATCGGTGGAGGGTTTCCATTATCCGAGACAAGTGAAACAATCTTTCAAAAAATATTAAGAGCGAAGAAAGGGTAGTAGTCTGTGTTATTCGCCACTGACAGGCAACAAAGCCCAGACGATGTGTTTTACAAGGAGTCAAATTAAACTGCTAAGCTTATAAATCAAATATTGAATTTAAATGACATTCTGACAATATCGTTCCATAAGCACAAAAACATTGTGCAAACGATTTTGGCCAAAACCTTGTAACAAATATTGCTCCAGCTGACAATATCAAAAATGCTCTGATCTGGGGAATCACTTTAAGGTTCAATATCTCAGTTTGCAGATCCTATACTTGGACGCGTAGCAACACTTTCCTTGCAATTTGATATTTTTACGGTAGACCATATAACTCTGCCTGTGGTGGGGTGATGCACGTATGTGGCACACACACCCAGTAATGCTGCAACCGGTGCCAAGTCCAGAAAAAGAGAGAGGGCTATTCCTTAGATGTACTTTGCGTCGTAAGTACTCTCTTGTACTTATCTTTGGGTGGAGCACGCTCTCCATTTTTTACTACTAGGTCGACTCTCCACTCTTCTACTATGACGACTCTAACTCTTCAGGTGTCGATTGAATATTATGTTTACCAACGAAAGACTGCTCTTTTAATTTTTCATTTCTAATAGACCGAAATGACAGCTATAACTTTGCTATGAAATTAGACTTTGATATTTAATTAATTAGGGATACTGTTGATAACAAAAATAAGTTTATGGTGCAAAGGAAGAATATCTAGATACCGGTGGGAGGAGAGAGTAAACGAACGGGCTCTCGCCGACCGCCAACTGGCAGCTGTTCTGTGGCGCTGGTGAGGAACAAAGCTTTATTGCAAAATGCTTCTGGAACGAAAACAGTAGAAAATCAACCAAAAGAGAAAGAAGAGAGAGAAGAAAATATAAATCCCTTTATAAGGCGCAGCGCTCTGCAGAGGATCTCCCACTGGGGAATAGTTCGTGGAGTATAACTCAGGATTATAATACTGATGAAGACAGCAACTCTCACACTGGAAATATTATGCAGGTGGAAATTGACAGTTCCCTGAAAAAGGAGTAGTTGGCACTAGGAGGAAACGGAGGGATAAGGACTACGAAGAGGTTGAAGATGCCAGGGGAATGAACTACTTGAAGGATCTAATTAAGGGTTTGGAAGCATAGATTGCTGGAGCACATAGAGTCTATAAAGAATATTCAAATACGAAAATAGAGATAAAAGACTCCATTGGCAGAATGAGTGATATTACAAATGATTAGCTTTTGACAAACAAACACGTTTTATTAAACAGATGGTAGAAGGAAACAATAAAAGATTGCGAGATGATAAAAAGTAGAGTTAGGGAGAAAGTAAATGCTACAGCAAAAAGCAGGATAGAGTCTATGCAACAAGCAGATAATATGGAAGAAACTGAGATAACATACCAGCTAATGGTGGAAAATCGGAAGCTGAATCAGGAAATGGCACTGGCAAAAAGAAGAATATCTCATTTAGACTATAAAATTCGGTATAAAATAGAAGAAGGAATTGTGGAACAATCGTAGATTTCACAGGAGATGGAGGAAGTCATGCTAAATGGGGCTGACGTAGAGAAAATTATTATTTAAACTAAAGTGGCCTGAGACAAAGTACACCAAAACCCAAATTAACAAAAACAGAATTATGGATGCAAAGAATAGTGCCAAAATTATAATTACGAACGTCGAACATATTAGCAACAATCCTTTGGTCAGAGAGATGTGCAGCGGCAAGACTCAGATTGAAAATGTAATTGATATGGAAAAATTAATAAGGGGAAGGTAACTTATATTCTTAATAAAAGTGGTGCTATTGCTGAAACGGATACTTAACAAAAGGAGATGGAGAAATATACATCCCTTATTGGGGTTTTGAGTGCAAATAATGTATATGAAAATATTGTAATAGACTACGAAGGGATGAGGAAGATTTTTCAAATACTTGAGAAGAAATGGCTGCAGAACGTGGCATATACCACAACCATGAAAGATAGGGTGCATATAACAAGTCAGTTATTGGAACATAGACATTGACACTGAGAAGGGATTATTCAATTGCATTTGGGAAACGGCATGAAACTGGATAATGATAGACGCTACACTTGATTTTCCAATGCTCCACCCGAAAGTACTACATTAGCCAGGAAGCGAGTTTTTTTACTTGAAAGTTTTGGATCTTTCTGTTCCAAGCAAGGTAGGGATCTTTAACGTGCGTGACACCAGTCACACACGGGACCTTCATTTTACCTCATCCGAACGAGGCCGTCTTTTTGCCTAACGTTTCTCAAGCGAACCGTGTTGGGATTCGATCCCGGGACCTTGGGCATAGTAGTCACATGCACACCAACTACGTCACAGAGCCGCCGATAATGATAAACAGCACAGCATGTCTCAAAAAAATGGCAACATAAAACGAGACGAGGATGGGATATGCAAAAGGATACAATGGTAGTTAAACCAGGAGAAGGGTCCACATATGCCGAAACCTTAAAGAAACTGAAAACTGATGTTGACATACAAAGATTTCGCATTAAACTTAGGGGTATATGGAAACTCCAGAAGGATATATTAAGATAACTATGTTGAGTATGGATGGGGCCGTGGACTATTAAGCTTTCTGCAATTGTAGGGCTACATCAAACGAGTAAAGCAGTGATAGTTCTGGATCTGAAAGACACCGTTACGCACGATGAGCTCCAAAATGCGAGTAAAATAACGAGCTCCATTTAACAAATAGGCATGGGCTATTTAAGTAGAGATGTCTAATCCGAATACTAGAGGGCAGGCATATGTGAGAACCATGCTGTCTATTAATGAAGCAAGTAAGCTACTAGGACTGAATAATAAGGGCAAGATTGACAAATGTAGGGCGGCAGGGCGTTTAGCACTAATTAAATTCTTCGAATGTCTTAATTTTAGGTATTGTGGGAATAAAGAGCTCTGTAAAGGTATGTGTATAAAATGCGGCAAAAAGTGACATCTGCTGACTGACGGTATATGTATAAGGCGGCCCTGTGGCGTAGTTGATATGCGTGTGACTACTAATTCCAAGGCCCCGGGTTCTTATCCCGAATCCGTCCTCTTAAAAAATGTTAGGCCAGCATTTTTCTTAAAAATTGCGCTCTCGTTCGGATGAGAAGTAAAATAGAGGTCGTATGTGAGTTGTCAGACAAGATCAAAAAGATCCCCACCTTGCTTGGAACAGCAAGGGTTCGCCAAAAATCAAAATTTCCAGATAGAAAAACTCGCTTCTTGGTCAATGTAGTACCTTCGATTGAACCACTGGAAAAACCACACGTACTGACCGATTGTATATAAATGCGAAGAAATGTTACCAGTGTAATGTTAGAGGGCATAGGACAGTGTTTAACAAACTTATAGTGGGCCTGATAAAAAAGAAAACTATGTATGAAAATACAAAGGAATATGGCAGATATTGAAACAACTCCAAAGATGACAATGTGAGCAAGTGGACGACGACATTTGGGGCAATGGGTATAAGACTGTTATGAAATGCTGCGTCAGGAGGTGTAAGGTAAAGTTGAAATAGGATAAGAAGCATGAAGCTATAAATCTGCTTTTTCTGACCAAATTGACTGGAGATAAACTATTATGCTGAAAGAACAGAAATGTACCCGTTTACTGTGGAGGAGCTTTCATCTGCCTTAGAGTGCATCAAATGCAAAAAGACCCTGGGACCTGATGGACTGCCCCCAGAGGTTGACAAATGAACGTTAGGGAAAAAGCTGAAAATACGCCTCAATATGAACAATAGATCGTTGATGGAAACGAAAATTCCAAAAAGTTTAGAAGCTTGTGAAAGTGGTGCCGATACCGAAGAAGGAAGGTGCCTACAAACCTTTTTGTCTTTTTGACGTACTTGGTAAGGCATACGTACAACTACTTATGGTTAGGATAACAAATAATTTGGCGCTCTCTGCGACACAGTTTTGATTCCAAAAAGGAAAATCTACTATCTTGGCTATGGAGAAAGTGAATGAAATGTCGAGATGGCAAAAAATGGACCTACCAGCACAGAAAGGTATGCATTCATGTAATATTCGACTTTAAAAATGCGTTTAATACGGCAAATTGAGAAAAAATTCTGTGCGCTATGGTGCGTAAGGCACTTTTAGCGTACTTTATTAAGATTGTCCGTAGTTACTTGGAAGATCGATATTTGCTCGTGTTAAAGGACGATAGAAAAAAGTTAACCTAAAGTGTGGTGTTCGGTAAGTATCGGTAATGGGCCCGGTTTTGTGGAATATCATGTATGATAGCGTTTTGGAGATATAAATGTCCGATGGCGGGACACTGGTAGGGTATACTGATGATTTGGTCATAGTGATCGTAGCCAAAAGTACGAAAGAATTAGCCAGCAAACGAAGCCCTCGCCAGAATTAGGAACTGGATGATCGAGATGGAGTTGACGCTTGCAGCAAACAAAACTGAGACCGTTACTCTTGAGGGTAGACGGAAAGTAGCCATTCTTGATTTCGATTATGAGAGTACCTAGATCAGGACGCAGGAGAGTATAAGATGCTTGGGGTGCAGTTTAGGAGAGGAACAAAATTCGCAGCCCATATTAAGAACGTAACGGACAAGGAAAGCGGAAAGAGATTTAATTCGTTGGCTACGCTGATGTCAAGGGTGGGAGAGCCAAAACCAGTAGAGGCATATACTAGCTTCTGTGGTTAATTTGATTGTGTTATATGCTGCGCACATTTGAAAACAGGCAATATATATAGCTCGAAACAGGCGCCGGTTGGAGTTTTTCCAGAGAAAGGTGACTATTAGAGTGATTGGGGGATATAGAACTTTTTTCTGGAAATTTGCTAAGGTGACTGCGGGCATTTCCTCGATTGATCTTTTGCTGGCAGAATGAAAGAGTATATATATATATATATATATATATATATATATATATCAAAACTCTAAGTAAGCCTGAAGCTAGGAGGGTGCTAATTAGCAAGTGGCACGAGAGGTGAGAGGATAGTGAGAAGAACGTTTGAATTAGAGGGAGAATCCCTAGCACAGGTGTGTGGGTTAATAAAGACTGGGGCGAAGTGGAGTATTACCTGACCCAGGTCCTGAACATACATGAAAATTTTAATGCATACTTAAAAGGTTCAAGTGCAGGGAGGGTTTACAATAAGTGCAATTATTGCGGTTAAGTGAGCACTGTGGGTCACATTGTTTTTGAGTGTACTAGATGGGATGATCTACAAATTTGAGGGCAACTGGGTAAGATCCGTAATAATATTAAGTTGCTAATGAGGACTAAAGAAATTGAGGAGAATTAGTAATGAATAGCGGCACTTAAAAGAAGAAAATCAGCTAAGACTCCCATCCACTGAAGATGTGCTATGAGCGATTCCAGGTATGTTGAAATGCTGGACATATTACCTGCAGCGCCCCAATAAAACGTCTAACAGCGGTACCAGGGTTGCTTGTCTCTAACGGAGGGGAAAGGAGTTTTGGTGGGTATCCCTGCTAAATAGGCGAGTCGAGTCCCACACTCCTCCGGCAATTTACGCATTTTTGCCAGCTGGAGCGTAAGGTAGTAAGAGTTTCTCCGCCCCCAGGAAAAAAATGGGTAAACCATACGACGTAAATGACTCAAAAGTTGTATGTAAGTTATACTCCCACATGAATTCACGTGCTAATCACTCTTTAACAATACTTCAAGCAGATGCGAGACTGTAGATAAATCTTGTATCAAGTATAAAATTTGCTCGAAGAAAAATATAATCGAAAGTCGTAAATGTCAGTCTGGAATAAGAGTTAAGTTGTTCCTCTCGCTTCAGTATCTGAGCATCACTAGACATTCAAACTAGCGTTCGGCACACCTAAATTTAGTCTTCGTTTAGAATCTTATAACAAAGGAAAAGAAATAAAAATATAATAATACATTTGAATATTTCTCCCCATAATACAATAATTCACTAGGTGGTAATAAAAGTCTAGGAATGAAGAAAACGATACGGCTTTGAAAATAAAATTTTTTATGGCCAAGAACAACCGATGACTTAACTTTCATAAGAAGCTACGATGTTATAAAATAATTTATTTTACAGCTACATGATGTTATATTAATAGTTTACAAAACACATTAAAGCACCGGTAAAGGTATAGGTATTACCAAAGTTGTTGAAAAATATGACAGATATTATAAATACCCATCCACAAAATATACAATAAAAGGGACATTATCCATAAAGTTCCTAAAATAATAAGACCATCTTCATCAACCATTAGAATAATTTAAAGCCTGAAATTGTAATTTTAATTAAGAGAATAAATAGAAAGTGATTGTGGATGCGCATCAAATCTCGTAATTGGTAGTCCAAAAACCAAGAAGGTAAGTATTTGAATATCTGAAAGTTAAATAATGAGAAACAGTGTACGTTGAGTCACATACGACATGGCCCTCGTTATATAAATAGAGGAAGCGTTAATCACATGTTTGTACAAGTGAATCTAATTTGTATGTAAAATAAAGTTAAGTTTGGGCGTGTTGACAGTTAATGTAAAATCATCTCATAACAATTCCAAGCGGGGACTTCTGAAGAAATATGTATAAAAAATTCAGCGCTAAACAAATTAGTCAATATACATCTACATGTACTAAAAGACAGCTCGAAAATCGAGCATTAGTTACAACTTATCTTGGGTTTATAGATGTCATTACCTCACATTTTTCAGTGTGTCTTAATCTGCTTTCCATTAGTTCTTAAAATGTATCACAAACATGCTTAATACTGTGAATGAATGCATGCATACATACCCTTATAGTTAGTTGCAAGTGTTACTGTTAGTTAAATACAGCAGAACATTTCTGAAGAATGTTAGCATCAGGCTTTAGCTTCAAATAAGTGTTACTATATTGAGGAGATTTCATAATTTAATTTAATTTAATTTTTTTTAGAGAAAACCCTGCTCATTGTTACAGGCATTAGAATGTTGGTCATATATATTGCTGTGATTAATTCCGCCCCATGGTTGGGTAGCCCATAAAATGCTGTGATATAATTCTTATATCACTCAAGCACTTATGAAAATGTTAATTTATAATTTTCTTTTGCCTCGACTAGCTGATTCAAGTAAATAAAGCAATTTCACAATACACAGTATAATGATTAAATATTTACAACTTTTTCCCTTGTTAAATATCTTCTCCCTTTTTGAATTATTTACATCTATTAGATTTTTAGAAAATGAAACCAGCAAACGAGCTTTTATTACATTTAGAGACCTGTTGAAACGTTTCAAAATGTCTATAACTTTTCATAAATTTATACAAGCAACCCCAATTTGTCGGCTCTTACACTTTAAATTATTATTGAAATAAAATAGTTTTAAAATAAATCATCAAAAATATCTAACCTGACGTGGTTTTGTAGAAGCTCTGCATTCCAAGAATTGAAGTCGACATCCAACCAAAATTTAGTATCCAAATCGTTATTTCAATGAAAGGTTTTTTATTTCCGTAATAGAATATTTATCATTTTCAGAGATTATTAAATTGTTTGAACAGACAGCATTTTCCAGAGTTTCGTATCCAAAGTTGTATTTAAGATCGTAATGGATCGTTATTCAAAGTTTTAACAAGAATCGTAACGTTATTTCGATTGTGGTTCAGAACGTAGTTCTTCAGGTCGTAATTATTCCGAAGGCAGTTCTTCAGATCGTAATTATTCAGAATGTAATTTAGAACGTATTTAATTAGAGCCCTGTTTTATTTATTATTAGAAATGATATAATTTCACTAAATCTTATTTACTTACGCCTTTTTAGAAGTACGGCTCTCTTTGCACAATTATACACTCTTTAAAATAATTTTCACTTAACTTTTCACGTAAATATTTATCACATATAAGTATAGTAACTGCTCAGTTTCAAAAGTATACTATCTCAATATTCAATTGTTATGATATTTATAGGATCGGCCCCCTTTAATTTCTGATTCGTTGACTCCACGTGCTGGGCGAGACCAAGTGTATTATCACTTGTTATTTTGGGAATTTTACCAGTTGTCTAGTTCAATAGCATGACACAATTCTCACTTTGTCACGTAAATTCTTCTTATACCTATGTATTTACTTCAGAAATCCCAGGAATCTTTATTCGATCGATCACGTAGTATTATTATTGTTGGCCTTATTCTAATCTAAATTGAATAAATTTGGTGTTTGTTTATTTCCTAATAAATTGGATTTTTGAGCAAATGTGATACTTTTAAATCACGTACGCTTTTCAAATAATGCATAATTTCTAAGTGCGTTTAAAATGATATATCCACGCACTTTTTGAATATTTGTCTAACTAATTCATGCAGGTTTTTCACTGATTTAATTTCAATGCGTTTCGTTAGCTTTTCAAATTCTTATCTTTGCTCATAGCTACTCTTGGATATCTGTTTTAATCGTTTGTACTGTTATATACAGTGTGCTCTCAACTAATAATATTTATAATAACCTATTTACTCTTCTAATATCTGTAATTCTGTGCTTCTGTTACTTGAGAGTTTTTCTTGAATATTCTACGACCCCTATGACTTAACCTACCCCTAAATTAATCCTATAATTACAGCATATATATATATATATATATATATATTTTATTAAAACAAACATTTTAAATTCAATATGAGCATTTCTTATATATTGTTTTATTTTGAGTTTATTACATGTAGAAAAATTATTATAAAGTCCCCTGGCATATATTTTAATCAAATATGTTCGTAACTACGATCTCTTAGACTTGGGGTCGATTGCATCATAGTGCTATGTATTTTATTGGTATGAACATCTTCCAAGTTAGCGCCCCTAGAAAGCAGTGCATAATTAATTAAGTATTTTGTAACATTTGTTACGTGCAGTTGTGGCATTTGAATATTTACTAACGATTTCAACTGTATTTTCAATTTAAACAGTTGCTTATCCATCGCCCTTGTTTCTATTACAATATTTCATTATAATTTAAAACACTTAAATTTATCGTATTTTAAGGCAATCAATCTCTTGGAAATTATGAAAACACGTAGGATGAGATGCCCAACTTCCCGCATTGAAATTATAAAAACGCCACATAAACCAATTAACAATTTGTGTTAAGTTAGGTGAAGAGATAAGCAAACCACACATTTTTAAGGGATCGGAGTTCGTGATAGAAAGTAACCTTGATGAAACACGTACAGTATAATTTCGTATTTTGTATTTAGACACGTTGTAGTTTAGAACTTTAACTGAGTTTTCCATTTATTGGTCGTGGTTTCGTTGGTTAAAATAATAAAACAAGTTTTAATGTACGAGGTTACCGGAAGCATATCCGCAAACGCGATTAGTTGTCTGGTTATCTTATCGACAGATGGATTTTTGACGAAAATACGATTGGTAATATTTTATTATCTACACATGGAATGTTTTCGACGAAAGTTAGGATTTGAATGGAATGATTATTATTGTACTGGCTTTCCTTGCTGAAACAGAACATAATTGCTTTTCGTTATAAAAATGGGTGTCGTTTCGAAGTCCGGCTACCTGATATAGAATTGTAGTTCGCTCTGGGCGTCCTAATGTTATATTCGGGTGTTTTCTGACTATTATTTTAAGTGATATAAGTAATAGAGCTCACGCTATTCCAAATATTAAAAAGCTTTGTTGTGCTTTTTAAAGTCAAGTTCCATCCTATGACTTGTTGCTCTAAGAATTACAAAATATTTCTAATAAAATTCACATATATACTTTAAATGTACGTTGTATCGGTTTGTATACATACAAATACAATATTGTACTACACATCTTTGTTCATTTCCGCATCATGTTTGATTTAAATGTTAATTTGCAAAAGTTTTAAAAAAATACGTCTTGAACTTCTATAATTTTTACAAGCAATTATTTTGGCGTACTCTGATACCGATTTAAATATAGTTAACGTAATTGTAAGTTAACGTTAATATCGCTATATACAAATTATACAATAATACAATCATCACAGACCGTTTCATTTTTACTAATAGCTTAGAGACATGAGGATTTTTTCTGCAGCTACAAATTCTAAATCTGTTCTTGAACACATCGTCGATCATGGTTTCGAAACATATGATAGAATTTGGGCGACTATATGTTAGAAGCGGCGGTGTTTGTTTTGCTAAATCCTTTGAAAGTGGTTCAAGTGTCGTAGAATTTTTAAGAAACGAAAACACGATGTCGGAAAATGCACCTTTTGAAAGAATCCATCCCACCAGTGTATGTATATCTGATTTTCTTTCAGTGTATTATGTTTTAGTTTTCTCTAGTCAGCTCACATAATTGGCTTTATCTATTTAGGTCATGTTAGTCGGTAACCTAAAGGTAATTGACCGATTAAAATGACATGTTGATAGGTTGGATGCTACGTAGGAAGTGTGTTAAGTTAATTTTACGATAGTAAATTAAAACCTACTCTTTTTTTACAATATTCATGCACGTAGATTCTGTTTCAATATTCAAACAACACCCGGTATATTAGACCCTCCTACAATAAGCACGCCTCATAATAATTTTTCCTTTTAAACCTATTCAATCGTCCGTACCTTGTTTGAGGTATCCGTTGACTTGATACACAATACTATAACGCATAATTACTTTTTATTATACCCAATCATAAAAACCCGTTGAAATAATGGATCGTACTTATTTGTTAAGTTTTGTTTCAACAAAAAGGTCCTGTTGAAATTAGTGAACCCGTAGCTATACTGCCTGCCGCTGTTGTCGTCAAAGTTTTACCTGATCCTGTTTCTTTATCTACTACTGTCAATGAATCCGTTCCTATTGTGGCTGAAATTTTGTCTGTTCCTACTCCGTTCTCTAACATTGATGAAGTCTTACTTGATTCTACTCCTTTATCGGACGTTGATGAAACGTTACCTTGCTACGGTTTCCGCGTTTTATATTATTGCGCAATTGTTTAATATAATATGATTACACGGCAAATTACGCGCCAATGTATCAAATACCAAACACGTTAAAAGTGATACAATGATCAAATTTACATTTACAGTATAAATAAAAGCAATGTACTCACTTAAATCGCACCTGACCGCCAAATCCCAGGGCCATCCCGTTGTGGGTCACATTGTTGACTTCAAATTTCATCCGTCCATCCTCTATACTCGTTCGTAGGTGAGACGAGAAGGTACAACCAGGTATAAAGAACACGAAGATAAGGTAGAAGGGAACCTACATCCTAAAAAGAGAAAAACAGACACGCAACACCGGTAGATGTTCTTGGCTTCAGGTCTCGTCGTCTAATGACGTCTCATCACACCACGCGCACTTGCGCCATTCACTCCGCGCAGGCGCTACTCGGGGACGACGGAAATTGACAAGTTCATTCAAAAATATTCGCGGGAATTTATTTACATTTTAAACAATGTACATTGCCAAATGTTGACAAAATTCTCCTTGCTTCTGTTCTTTTAGCTAAAGTTGATGAAATTGTAGCTGGTGTTTCTTTTTCTAATGTTAACCAAGTTCTTCCTGACGCTGTTTGTTTTTGTAAGGTTGATGAAATTCTGTCTGATTCTGCTCTTTTCTTTAACGTTGATAAACTTCATTCTACTCCTTTATCTAACGTTGACGTTGTTCTACTTGATGCTGTTTGTTCTTGTAAGGTGGATGAAATTCTACCTGATTTTGTTTCTGTATTTAATATTGCTGGAGTGTTATCGGATTCTGCTCCTTTTTCTAAGGATGATACTCTTACAGCCAATGTTGTTTTCTTTTCTAACTGTGATACTGTTAGTCCCGTATCTAACGTCGATGAAATTTTATCTGCTTATGTCCCTTTATTTACCGTAACTAAAGTGTGCTCTACTTGTGTTTCTTTTGGCAAGGTTGATTCTCGTACAGTCAATAGTTTTTCCTTTCCTACCGTTGACTTTCTTACCACCAATTCTAAAAACAAACAACTTCCTTCTATGACGCGTTTTGAGTTTTCTAAATTACCCTTGCCACCACTTTGTCAACCTCGTTAGCTACGACTAATACACCCTTACTGTTTCTGTTTTGCAGAAAACTGCCCAAAAGAGGCAGATATTAGTCTATGCCCATTCCGAACCTGAAGATATATGTCGGCGAAATCCTAATGTTCTTGACCTTGTTTCGTTTCCTGCTGGCGGCGGAAACATCTTAAGCTCAATACCTAGTCCTCGCGCCCCAGATTCTTATGCCGACTTTGCTCTCCGTAGGACTTGATTTCTGGACTTTAAATTTCTTTATTTACTTCCTTGTTTTGCTTGGTTTTCTTTCTTTTCCTTTCACCCGAGTCGGTCCGGGAATAGAATAGCCCCATGGTACGACCTGCCTGTCGTAAGAGACGACTAAAGCGGTCCAACACATACACATACACACTCATATAGTCATACATCAACACACACACACACACACACACACACACACACACACACACACACACACACACACACACACACACACACACGCACCCATACTTATACAGAACTACACTGTGATTCTGTTTTATTTTCTTTTGTGCGATTTTTAGGGGTTTTTTGGTTCTTGTACATGTTGCTTGGTGTTATTCTTTTTGTTTTTTTTTTGTTTTTTTACCTCGTGCCTTTTGTTCCACATTCCTCTCCTTTTTCCTATAGCCGGTGTTACTTTCTGTCGGTCTTCGTGCTGACTTGATAACAAATTTTTTAGATCCACTTCCTGTGGTATGGGCTTCTAGATCATTTATTTTCTTCGAAAACCACGACTTAGTCGACTTTAGGCCTGGTTAGCAATGCTTTTCTTTGGTTTTTTGTTTGTTGCGATTCTTGGGTACCACAGCTTGAAGTATTTTGATCTTTTTCTCGATCCAGCATTCTTGTTGTTCCGTGCCTTACTTTGAGGCTTGACAGTTATTGTCTCGTTTTGGCTTGTACTGTTTTCTTTCTCGTCCCTTTTCTTACTTTGGGTTTTTTCGCGAGAAACCAATTTCTTTTCTTGAGGTTGAAGACTTTACTGTTTCTTTACTGCAGATATCCGTCCTCCGACGACTTTTCTTCAGTGTTAGGCCATTCCATCTTTGTCCTCGATGATTGCTACGTTCTACTTTTCCTTTTCCTATGTCCTCTAAACTTCTTGATTTAATCCGGTATACTTGTACTTCGAGCTGGATGGGAATTCTTCTTTTTTGCTTTTGCAGTGTTTTCTTTTGGTTTTTTTCTCGTTACGCAAAATTTTTTTTAGTTGGTTCTATCTATTATTGTATGTTGGCCTATCAGTTGATTTTTTTAAGTTTCTTTAAATTTATTAAACGAATTTTGTTTTTGGTTTTTTTGTACTGAGTACTGTCCTGTCCGCTGCATTACTTTTGTTTTCCTACCCCGACCTGTTAATTTTGATGGGGGATTATTGCGTTCATTTTACAATAGTAAATTACTACCCTTTTCTTACATTATTCATGCACATAGATTCTGTTTCAATAATCAAACAACACCCGGTATATTAGACCTTCCTACAATAAGTACGCTTCATAATAATTTTTCATTTTAAACTTATTTATTTCGAAACGAAAAGCTCTTCTATAATCTCAATCACCCGTACCCCGTTTGCTGACTTGATACACAAAACTATAGCGCATAATTACTTCTTGTTATACCCAATCATAAAGACCCGTTGAAATCACAATTGATAAAACGAGAATTGAAATTCGAATTTTTGTTATTTGAACAAATTTTTAATTTGATTCTACAGTTCGTCCTTGTATGTATTTACTACATTACTCGTCCTATTACTTCAAAAGCGATGCACGTTTTTTTTTGACAAGAAGTGTAGATCTCGGGTGCATCGCTCTTAGCTGTGGGCCAAATTGGTTTTTATGTAGGCCCTACTGTTCTTTGCCGCAGATCAACTGTTTTTACCTGTAGATCGCCGGTGCCGTTATGGTGACAGGGTAAATGGATCCCGATTACCGTGGCCATGCTGTGCTGATTCACCTCCGATAGCGTGTAAGCTAAGTATCCCGACACGTGCAGGTATATAACTTGTTTTGTTTTTATGTCTATCAAGAAAGTATTCCTTATCAGCGTTTGGTGTAGTTACGTGATAAGAAACAAATATTGTTTATTGCTGCGAATCGATATTAGAATCGCTCTACAGGTGCGATGTACCATTTTTAAACAAGCTTGTCAAAAGTACGTACACGTATATTCTCTTTACTGATTAGTGTATTTTTCAACAGGTATTATGTACAATTTTAAAAATGTTTGACAAAAACTCTCACATGCTTATTTCCTTTACTGATTAGTTTTTTTTATGTAAATTACAAGATGCGCACTTCGTAGCTAAATTACTAAATTGTCCGTATAATATAATTGTTTGCTTTTAAATAGTAACTCTGAATGTATTTCTTTTGCTTGTTTGTATAGAATCCTTTATTTATTCTTGTTGTTAATAGAAAATCGTTGGCGATGTGTTTTTTGGGCCAACGTGATGTTCCGATTTTTTTTATGGGTAAATTTTGCTCCGATTCTGTTTTGTTCAGTTTTGGCTTCAATTTTGGTTTTGGTTAACGTTGACTTCGATTTTATTTCGCTTAACTTCTGGCCCGATTTGTTTTGTTATGGCCTAATTTCCTACATTATCCACTTTTCTCGGCCTGATACTGCTTATTTTTTTTCTCTTCGCGCTCGAACTGTTATTTATTTTTTTCTTTCGGCTCTTTGGTGTTCCTCACATGAGGATCGGTTCTCTTTATTTCTTGTTTGAGTTCGATATTCTTAAATTTTGTTTTTGTTCTCTTTCTTGATCGCTTAATATTCTTTGTTGGCTCATTTTAGATTATCAAAATTGTGTTTTCACCAATAATTCTAGTCCGTTGAAAACGCTGGCGCCCTATTACTATTCTTAATTTCTATTTTGTTGTTTCGCTCCCGAAGTTTATCTGTCGGATATGGTATAAATTGTCCGGTATTCAGAATAATTTTTTTGAACTTTTATAGAGATACGGTTAGCCTTTATTTAGTTACTTTTTCCCAATTTCTTTTTTTATTCTTATTCAAAATGACTGATCATAGGTTGATGGTGTTTAATATGACCTGTATGAGACGACAGAAGTCATCCGAAAGCATTACTATCTATTTTGCGTGTATGACGGGCCTGTTTGAGTGATATGGTTCTTTTAATGAGGATGATCAATTGTCTATTTTGTTTCGTAACCTTAATCCAATTTATAGAACCCATTTGCCTATCGTCCACTCCTTGCAAGAATTACAGAACGAATGTCTGAAGTTAGAACCGGCAAAGATTCTGGCCGATAATTCCATATCACCTAGTCACGACCAACATACTGTTACTCCTGAACCGGAATCAGCCCCAGCTACAGTGCCTAAGTCAGTTGTTACTCCTTTTTCGGCTTCCCACCAAAAACTCCTAGTGTGGAAGTGGAATTTGAAATTTTTTGGTGATCCAAACACTCTTACCGTGCATGATTTTTTGGAACGGGTCGAAGAACTCTGACGAGCACAGCATGTGTCAGAATTGCAGTTATTTGAGTCTGCAGTGAATTTCTTCAAGTCTAAATCGTTACGTCGGTATAGTGGTAATCGGCTTAGGTTCTCTGACTGGAAGCCGTTATTTAATATACTGATTCAACATTTTGAATCCCCGGATTTTGCTTATAAGTGTGCTACTATTGAAGAAAATACCTTTACTTCACATGACCGAATTGTTAAAATTTCTCCTACACCTATGAATAGATCAGATAATTCTTCCGTACTTTCTACTGTTCTTCTTCCTAGTTCTGCTTAAATGATTCTACCCAAGAAATTCCTGTCGTGTCTGCAAGCACAAATGTCGTAGAAGTGAGGATAATTTCTAATTCAGTCAGAGAAGGTCTTGTAGAAGTTCAGGAACCTGTATCGTTAATGCCTGTTGCCGTTTTTGTCAAAATCTTACCTGTTCCTGTTTTCTTAAATGATTTGACTAAAGAAATTTCTGTCGTATCTACAATAACAGCTGTAGCTGAAGTGACGATAACTCCTAATACGGATAGAGAAGGTCATGTTGAAATTAGTAAACCCATAGCTATACTGCCTGCCGCTGTTGTCGTCAAAGTTTTACCCGATCCTGTTTCTTTATCTACTATTGTCAAGGAATCCGTTCCTATTGTGGCTGAAGTTTTGTCTGTTCCTACTCCGTTGTCTAACATTGATAAAGTCTTACTTGATTCTACTCCTTTATCGGACGTTGATGAAACGTTACCTGCTCTTACTCATTGTTCTAATTCTGATAAAATTCTACTTGCTTCTGTGCTTTTAGCTAAGGTTGGTGAAATTCTAGCTGGTGCCTCTTTTTCTAATGTTGACGAAGTTCTTCCTGATGCAGTTTGTTTTCGTTGCTGAAATTCTGCCTGGTTCTGCTTTTTTCTTTAACGTTGATAAATTTCATTCTACTCCTTTATCTAACGTTGACGAAGTTCTACTTGATGCTGTTTGTTCTTGTAAGGTGGATGAAATTCTACCTGATTCTATTTCTTTATGTAATATTGCTGAAGTGTTATCGGATTCTGCTCCTTTTCCTAAGGTTGATACTCCTACAGCCAATGCTGTTTTCTTTCCTAACTGTGATACTGCTAGTCCTTTATCTAACGTCGATGGAATTTTATCTGGTCATGTCCCTTTATCTACCGTAACTGAAGTTTGCTCTGCTTGTGTTTCTTTTCGTAAGGTTGCTTCTCGTACAGTCAATAGTTGTTCCTTTTCTACCGTTGACTTTCTTAACACCAATTCTAAAGACAAACAACGTCCTTCTATGACGCGTTTTGAATTTTCTAAACTACCCTTGTCACCACTTTCTCAACCTTGTGCTGCTACTACTACTCCACCCCCTACTGTTTCTGTTTTGCAAAAAACTGCTCAAAAAACACAGACATTAGTCTATACCCATTCCGAACCTGAGGATATATTTCGGCGAAATCCTAATGTTGTTTACCTTGCTAAGTTTTCCTGCTGGCGGCGCAAACGTCTTTAGCTCAATATCTAGTCCCAGATCCTTATGCTGCCGACTTTGCACTCCTTAGGACTTGATTTCTGGACTTTAAGATTTCTTTATTTACTTCCTTATTTTGTTGGGTGTTCTTTTTTTGGCTTTCACTCGTGTGGGTCCGGGAATGCAATAGCCCCATAAGAAGCGACTAAGGCGGTCCAACACATACACACACACCCACACACACTTCATACACCCACACATTTCTGCTTGGTTCTCCTTTCTTGCGCTCTCTTCTTGTACTGCACCCGTGTGAGTCCGGGATAGAATAGCCTCATGGTACGACCTGCCTGTCGTAAGAAGCGACTAAAGCGGTCCAACACATACACACACACACATACTCATACATCAACACACACACACACACGCACAGACACACACACAAACACACACGCACGCACACACACACTTGCATAGTTATACATAACTACACTGGGATTCTGTTTTATTTTCTTTTGTGAGATTCTTAGAGGGTTTTTTTGGTTCTTGTACTTGTTGCTTGGTGTTTTCTTTTTAGTTTTTTTCTTTTTTTACCTCGTGCTTTTTGTTCCACAGTCCTCTCCTTTTTCCTGTGGCCGGTGTTACTCTCTGTTGGTCTTCGTGCTGACTTGATGAACTTTTTTCAATCCACTTCCTGTAATATGTGCTTCTAGATCATTTTTTATCTTCGGAAACCACGACTTAGTCGACTTTAGACCTAGTTAGTAATTCTTTTCTTCGGTTTTTCGTTTGTTGCGATTCTTGGGTACCATAGTTTGAAGTATTTTGATTTTTTTTCTCGATCCAGCATTCTTGTTGTTCCCTGGCTTACTTTGAGGCTTGACAGTTATTGTCTCGTTTTAACTTGTACTGTTTTCTGCCTCGTCCCTTTTAATAGTTTGGGTTTTTCGCGAGAAACTAATTTCTTTTCTTGAGGTTGAAGACTTTACCGTTTCTTTACTAGAGATATCCGTCCTCTGACGACTTTTTTTCAGTGTTAGGCCATTCCATCTTTGTCCTCGATGATCGTTACCTTCTACTTTTCCTTTTCCTATGTCCTCTAAACTTCTTGATTTAGTCCGGTATACCTGTACTTCGAGTTGGATGGGAATTCTTTTTTTTTTGCTTTTGGAGTGTTTTTCTCTCGTTAAGCGAATTCTTTTTTTTAGTTGGTTCTTTCTATTATTGTATGTTGGCCTATCAGTTGATTAATTAATTTTGCTTGGGAGGGGTGGGGGGTTTGGGGTGTTACGTTTATTTTACAGTAGTAAATTAAAACCTACCCTTTTCTTACATTATTCTTGCACGTAGATTCTGTTTCAATATTCAGACAACACCGGGTATATTAGACCTTCCTACAATAAGTAGGCTTCTTAATAATTTTCCATTTTAAACCTATTTACTTCGAAACGAAAAGCTCTTCTATAATCTCAATCATCCGTACCCTGTTTGAGGTATGCGTTGACTTGATACACAATACTATAGCGCATAACTATTTCTTATTATACCCAATCATAAAGACTCATTGAAATAATGGATCGTACTTATTTGTTAAATTTTGTTTCAAGTTTTTAATCACATTTGATAATACGAGGATTGAAGTTCTAATTCTTGTTATTTGAACGAATTTTTAATTTGGTTCTGCAGTTCGTCTTTATATGTATTTTCTACATTACTCGTCCTATTACTTCAAGAGCGATGCACTTTTTTTTTTGATAAGAAGTGTAGATCTTGGGTGCATTGCTCTTAGCTATGGGCCAAATTGGTTTATATGTCGGCCCGACTGTTCGTTGCCACAGATTAACTGCTTTTACCTGTAGATCGCCGGTGCCGTTATGGTGATACGGTAAATGGATCCTGATTACCGTGGCGATGCTGTGCTGATTCATTTCCGATGGAGTGCAAGCTAAGTATCCCGACACGTGCAGGTATAAACTTGTTTTCTTTTTGTGTCTATCAAGGGAGTATTCCTTATCAGCGTTTAGTGTAGTTACGTGACAAGAAACGTAAAACTGTAAGACTATTGTTTGTTGCTGCGAATCGATATTAGAATCGCTCTACAGGTGCGATGTACCATTTTTAAACAAGCTTGTCAAAAGTACGCACACGTTTATTCTCTTTACTGATTAGTGTATTTTTCAACAGGTATTATGTACAATTTTAAAAATGTTTGACAAAAGCTCTCACATGCTTATTGCCTTTACTGATTAGTTTCCTATGTAAAATACGAGATGCGCACTTCGTAGCTAAATTACTAAATTGTCCATATAATATAATTGTTTGCTTTTAAATAGTAACTCTGAATGTATTTCTTTTGCTTGTTTGTATAGAATCTTTTATTTATTCTTGTTGTAATAGAAAATCGTTGGCAATGTGTTTTTTTGGTATTTATGTAAATCCCCCCACTCTCCGCGTTTGGTAGTTAGTGTGGTATTTCTACGTTTTTTTCGACTACGTCTAGGTACGTAGCAAGTGCTCCATAAAAAATGAAAGCATCTGCATAGAGTACAACACTGTATGGCTGTTGAACGTGGACAGTAGGATAAGCAGACAGGAAAAAGATAGAAGCCTTTGAAATGTGGTGTAACAGACTTATGATGAATATATCATGGACAGACAAAGTTAAGAACAAGGAGCTTCTAGAAATGGTAGGAGAAGAGAGAAATATGTGGAAAACAGTAAAAAGTATGAGAGTTAGGATGATAGAGCACATAAGGCATGAAGGAATAATGCGGAATATATTAGAAGCAGAGGTAGGGGTGAACCTAGATTAGACCATTGCACACAGATAGTGAAAGATGTATCTATGCTGTAGGAATTTCAAGAAAATGTGTAGGTTAGCTCAGAATAAAAATCAATAGAGATACAGGTCTAATCAGTTCCAAAACTCAAGGCCTAATGATGATGATGATGATGATATCAAAATTCTTCTGCGCGTCTCTTAGCGGTAGTCTAGAATTGTCTAACGGTAAAACCGCCCCTCACTTGTGTTGTGCAAAAGTTTTGACCATAATTTAGCACAAAAACATATTTTATTAGGTGTTTTTTCGTAGGTGATCGAACTGCGGAAACTTTCCTCATCTTACGACCAAGTTGCGATTTGTTTGTTGCTTATTCATTGGTTCACAATGCAAAATACGAAGAACTGACCAATACAGGAAATGTTTTTACATTTTTGGAAACCATTAAAGTACATTCCAATGGTCTTTGAATCGAATTATTAGCATGCGATTAATTGATATTACAGATAAAGCAGTGATAGTATTTTTGAACTAACGCTACCTTTACTGAAGTCGCTAATCTTAAAATAACACAAGTTTAAATTTATAATGCGGTTTGGAATAAATTAACAATTAATAGACAACACTCGAGTAAACTTTGAGAATAAATAAGCAACTTTTCATGTGCTCATACTCACATATCATGTAAACACATGTAGTTTCCAAGTGAATGCCTTTCAAACTTTGGGGACCGCTAGATCGCTTCTCATTATGCTAATTTGATATCAAAGCTACCGAACAATTTTTTGTTGCTTACTGCCCTGCATCATAATGTCGTTCCCGTAATCTATATTTTTAATTTCCCACAGTCATGTCAGCCGATCCATTCTTCAGGAAATTCTGCTTTTTAGGTCCTTTTTTACGTACGTCACTAAAGAATTTGGTTTTTTGAAAGAAGCCGTTTAAAATAAAACAGCGCCCGTCTACACTTTTGCCGGACTTGATGGTGTATTACGTGAAAGAAAAGAAGTCTTAAGACAAGGTAAATAAGGGGGCGTGATCGACATTCGGCAACGCGGCTAAGCTGATTTTAATGTTTTTCACTTACCGACCCCGGTCTTTAACCTCAATCGACTGATTAATCTGAGCTTTACATACCTGAAGTCGAATTAAAGAAGACTAATAATATAATACTTGTCTAAGTCTGACTGACAGATAAAATAAGTATGATGTGAGGTAGGTGTTAATTATGTATTTTCTGCTTTTATGTTCGAGCCTCTGCTCTAAATGAACTCGAGTAGCACAAAGCATCAAATGGATCAAGAAATGTACCATTTGTGACCATTTAGTACGCGAACTAGCAACTTAATTACTCAATTACTACGGTTTTAATTGCACTCTATTACTATAACTATGTGAATATATTGTTCGTTATTTGTATAATAAATTTTAGTTACGTGTTAAGATGGCGGTTTCTAATTAATGGTTAATTTATGTCTTTGTAATCGCTACTTTATTGCACTTGTATAACCTTTCGGTCTATCTATCATAAATTCATCACAGCAATTAGTGTTTTAAATAGGCGGTTCCTGAATATCGAATTTGCAGAAGATGAGCTATCTTCAGCCACATCTATAGGTACTCTACTGAAGAATATATATCGGAGAGGATAAAGGTATGCGGTAACGGGTTTAATATGTTAAATATAGACTTTATGAAAAGTCTTTCGAGAGGAATATCTATTTAAATTATTAGAAGCAGATTTTAATTTTTTAAGTTTCTGACGTAACTGCATCCCGCAATGCGACGATGGGGTGAGGGTTGGAGTACGGTCAATACATATCAAGTGATTCAAATCTGAATTAATTTTTTTTACCAGACCTCACGCAATATCATTCCTTTTGTTTTGTTTAAGTACTACTATAGTAGGTATCAAATTTTGAATTTCAGATTTTAATGCCGTACGGTTGGTTTTAAATTTAGGAAATATCGCAAATTTCTACGTTGAAAAAATACAAACTTTTGCTCATTTCGGGTTAGCATGAAACTAGGTGAATGAAACAAACACCGCTTCCTTCAGAATTTTACATGCTTTAAATTGATATAGTACAAGGGTGTGTTCGAAGCACTAATATTTTTCAACTACAAACTCAAAACTTGAAAGACGATTCCAAAAAAACAATATAAATAAAAAAACCTAATTATTTATCAAGTGTTAATATAGAAACCTACAAAAAATAAATTGGGATAACAATGAAATCTAAGTAAAAAATAATTTATTCAAAGCCATCTCCAACAAATGAGTTTTTAATGTATCCTTATAGCTGACAGTCAAGGTAAAATTTCATCAAAATGTGGCATAAAATTATCTAATATTTAGATAATCGATGGTATAATTAATTTACCGTATTTATTTAATTTATAATTGTATAATACATACGTAAGCCTCATTTCTATTTTGTACACTTACAATATTTTATTCCTATGGTAGGGGACAAAGAATACTACTATAGTAAGCCTGCTTATCGTAAAAGACGATTAAAAGGCACAGCAAAGGGCAGCGGCCTTGCTGGCTAAAAGATATTGGAGGAGAGTCGGTTGGTCTCGGGCGATCCTCAATAATTTACAAGATTGTTGGTAATTGGTCGTGACAGATACGGCTTTCTGCTCAAATCTTTAAAAACTGTGTTGTGGAAAGATATGAGAACCTACCACAATATTTCCCAGGTATGCGAGGCCTAAAACTCGAAATATCTATGATAGTGTGCTCACAAGTAAAATTCTTGTCCGGAGGTAAAAACCCCCTCATTCGGATCTACGGGAGGAGGTACTTGGGGCTCGACATCCTAAGAATTTAAAACAACGGTTCGATTTAGTAATAGGGACTTGGAATGTAAGGTCATTACTTAGAGTAGATAAATTAACGAATTTATTAGTCGAAATGAGAAAAAGAAAGCTGGACATTTTAGATGAAATGGCCAGATAGTAATGACTTTTGGAAAGACAATTATAGAAAAATTACAACTTCTTCAACTAATGGACAGGTAGGGGTAAGAATAGTGTTAGGTAAAAGATTAAGACGTAAAGTTAAAGAGTTCTTACAATTTAGTGATATTATAATTATGGTTAGATTGAGTACGAAACCCACAGACACTGTTCTAGTACATGTTTACATGCCAACAACTCAGTACGGGGATGAGGAAGTAGAAAAGGTATACGAGGATATAAATAGTATAGTGAGAAAAGTAAAGGGAGATGAGAATTTAATAGTTATGGGAAATTTTAATGCGCCAATGGTAGAAGGTAGTGAAGGAAAAATGGTAGGAAAATTTGGGTATGGTAGACGAAATGATAGAGGAGAAAGTTTGGTTGAATTGTGCCAGGAACATAGATTAGTAACTGTAAACACCCTATTCGAACAACATGTTAGAAGAAGAAATACCTGGAAAGCGCCAAGTGATAGGGCTAGATACCAAATAGATTATATTTTAGTTAAACAAAGATTTAGAAACCAAGTTAAAAACTGTCGTAGTTATCCAGGGGCTGACAGAGATAGCGATAATAACTTAGTTAAAATGAGGTGTAAGCTAAAATTCAAAAGTTCAGAAAGGTTAAAAGAGAGGAATGGGATCTAGGTAAGCTTAATGATAGTAAGGTAAAAGAGGAATATAAACAAGTATTAGATAATAAGATCAAAGAGATAGCTATAGGAGAGAACGTAGAAAATAGACGGAAAGAAATAAAAAGTGCTGCACATTATACAGCAACACAGACTATAGGTAGGAGAAAAGTAGACGCGAGAAAATCCTGGCTAACAAAGGGGATTTAGATTCAGTAGAGAATAGCAGAAAGCTTAAACCTTTCCGAGAATTGGATAATGAAAGTAAGCAAAAATATAATAGAGTTAGAAATAAGATAGTACATGAGTGTAGAAAAGCTAGAAATAAATTGATGGAGGAGAATTGTAAGGAAATACAAGATGATTTGAGAGTATGTGAGACAGATAAGGCTTACAGGGCAGTTAAGAAGTTTTTGGGGAAAATAGGCAAAAATATAATGGTATTAAAGATCAGAATAATGAGTTTCTAATAAATAAAGTTGAGGTAGTAGATAGATGGAAAAGATATTTAGGAGATTTATATAAGAGAGACGATATGGATGAGTTAGAGATCGACCAAGAAGAGGATGTAGAAATAGGGTTCTCAATATTAAGAGACGAATTTGATATAGCTGTTAGGGATATTAAACTAAATACAGTGCCGTGGATAGACGATATACCCGCAGAATTAATAAAATATATGCAAGTCTGAAAACTTTAGACAGATTATATGAACTAGTAAAAGTAATATATGACACAGGTGAGGTCCCAAATAGATTTCGAAAAAAATATTATTATTCCAATCCCTAAAAAGTCAGAAGCTAATAAGTGTGAGAATTTTAGAACGGTTGGTTTAACTTTTCACGCTTTCAAATACTAACAATGAATTGGATTGTTATGTTGAGGGTTTTGCGAAAAATAGGAATCTCTCATAGGGATAGAAAAATTATTAACAGTCTATATAAAAACCAAACCGTAGTAATTAGATTTGATGAAATAGAAAAGGAAGCTAAGATGAGAAATGGTGTTAGACAGGACTGTATACTATTTCCCTTGACTTTTAATGTTTATATTGAGGAAGTTTTAAACCTAGCTAGAGAGAGAGAGAGAGAGAGAAAAGAGATAGGTATTAGTGTACAGGGACAGAAAATAGACATGTTACGTTTTGCAGATGATATAGCTTGGACAATTAAAAAAGTAGATAAGAAAAAGATAAAAGCTTTTGTAACTTGGTGTTATACGAGAATGTTAAAGATTAGTTGGACAGATAGAGTAACAAATGAGGAAGTTTATAGAAGGATAGGTGAGAAACCCTGTATGTGGAAACAATTAAAAGTCAGGAAAGATAAAATGATAGGGCACTAGTTAAAACATGAGGGACTATTTGGTAAGGTCTTAGATTATAGACCACCAAATAAAAATAGAGTAGGAAGACCTAGACAAAGCTATATTAGTCAAATTATTAGAGATTTAGATTGTGAAGGGTATGTAGACCTTTTTAGACTAACTCAGAATAGAAAAGAATTTAGAGCTGCGTCAAACTGACCTTAAATAAGTTCAAAAACAAAACAAAAAAATAAATAAACAAAAATCAGTTAACTAAGTGTCACCATGACATAACTCATAATTAGCTAGCGGTCTGGCATGCTGGCAGTGATTCGCTGCTTAAGCCTTATCACAATATATAATTTAACACTTTTTCTTTTTTGGAGGGAATAACCATGTAACATTTCATTTCCTTATAAATGGGAATCATGTAAACATGTTGGGGTTCTTTAACAACCATCAGATTTCTAATATCTATGTAGAGACAGGTAGATAAGAAAAAGATAGAAGAGTATAGAAAGATCTAGACCAAGCTATATTAGTCAAATTATTAGAAATTTAGGTTGTGAAGGGTATATAGAACTTTTTAGATTAGCACAGAATAGAAAAGAAGTTAGAGCTGCGTCAAACTGACCTTAAGTAAGGTCAAAAACAAATCAACACAATGTTTTGTTACAAATTATATTCAATATTAGTTGTGTTGACTGTCAGTACTGAGTTCTGCCGAGTTGTGCCAAGGACTATGAGGTGAAGATCTTAAGTCAAGACCGATTGCGACAAAAAATAGCCTGAGCTTCTATGACTCATGCTGTAACCTGTATTGGGCAGTTCAGCTTAGTTCTTTGTTCAGTGTCTTGTGATTTTTTGTATAACTGTGAATTTCTTTGGATTAGTTGTTAAAGGGTGATGAAAATAATCATACTAAAAATACTAGATAATGAATAATTTTGCCAAGCATGGGAAAAGTAATTCGAGCATAGAAAAGCCCGTGACCGGTTTCACTGTTCTTGCAGATCACCAGATGGAGGCACGTCTTTTTGCAAAACAACCAAGTTCTGGGATTATACACAAATCAATGTGTATTTATAATACAAATGGTTCTCATGCGCCCTCTATACTCGAATGTTAGCAACTATCTATCGGTAACTTTTACAAGTCCCAACATGATCAGCATAGATCGAGTTGCCAGACAAAATTTTTAAATAAAATCCAAAAGAGAGTATTCTCGTGTAAAATAATGTAATATTTAAAAAATCTTTAAAAAAATTACAGCAGAGCGCTTTCGACGTTAGCCATCTTCGGTGCCATGTCAACTTAAAAATATATAATCCATCAAACTGTTGCATCAGACATAGGACATTTCTACTTATAAACCTAAGATCACATCAATAAAAAAGATTTAATAATTGATTGTTCCAATAAAATTGGATAACATCTTGTCTGAGTCGTTGATGAAGTCGAAAAGTCCTATATCTGATGTAATAGTTTGATAGATTATATATTTTTAAGTTGACATGGCACCGAAGATGGTTAACGCCGAAAGCGCTCTGCTGTAATTTTTATAAAGATTTTTTAAATATTACATTATTTTACACGAGAATACTCTCTTTTGGATTTTATTGAAAAGTTCGTATACACAGCCAAAAATTAACTATTCCAAATTTTTAAAAACTTAGTCAAAAGACAAGATGAAAATAAATAAAGAAATGGTCGAATTCCTACTTAACATTGGCTGACCTTCTAAGAAAGTACTACACCAAATGCTAATTGAGGATGTTGGCCTACTGAAAGTAACACGTTTCTAGCTACTTGATAATGAATAATTTTGCCTGGCATGGGGAAAGTAATGCGAGCATAGAAAACGAAAATCAATATAAATTGTTGGTTATTTTGCAAAAAGAAAAGCTCGTGACCGGTTTCACTTTTCTTGCAGATCATCAGACGGACCCAACTTTTTTTGCGAAACAACCTCCGCCGCAGTAGCTGGACACGACGCTCTCAGCGTCGTTAAAAGTGCCTTACAACTATAGCAAGTTTTTTGGCTTGTTGATGTTTTTGTCTCTTTGAGTTGTTGTGGTGTTTCTAACAGGTTAATCTTCTAAAATAAATAAATATGTAGGATTGGATTCCAAGAGACCTGCTCCTGGAATCCTCTTGTTTTGGTGCAGTGAGCAGTTTCCCAGATCTTCCCCTTGGTTGTCCTCCAACTACACAGTATTCCGGATCCTAGGTCTACTGGCCTGTGGTTTTCGACCGACAGGATGGCTACTCGTCACAGGCCGCTCCATCGTCAGGTAGCTCGTCTAAACAGGACTGACAGATGTGCATCCCCGACGACTTCACTTGTGTACCCATCCCTCGGCACCCCGCATAGCTGGAGAACTCCCTCAGGACGTCACCGTTCCGCTGCTCACCTTTGATCGCCCGAAGGCGGTGGTAGGTATACGTACGTTGCTGCCTCGTCGGCGTCTGGGCAACAACCCGCAAAACAACCTAATAAGTTCTGGGGTTATACACAAATCAAGGTGTATTTATAATACAAACAATTTCTCATGCGCCCTCTATACTCAAATGTTAGCAACTAACCATCGGTAACTTTTACAAGTCCCAACATGATCAGCATAGATGGAGCTGCCAGACAAATTTTTTAAAAATTTAGTCAAAAGACATGATGAAAAATAAATAAACAAATGGCCGAATTCCTACTTAACATTGACGGACCTATTTCTGATTGTACGTTAACTGGTAATAAAATTTATGTTCACGTCCGTGTACCAGTTGTCAAGTTAGAGCAAAATTGGAACCTATGTGAACTGGTATCAACATCCTTCGCATGTGAAAATGATATGCATGTCTGTTAATGCATGATGCACTTATCTAGCGGTAGCACAATCTACTAACCGAATCAAAAGCTCTTGTTTTAAAACCAATTTCAGGAACTTCACTTCACCGCTGCCAACCGTATCGAGATAAGCTTTGCTTTATACCTCGTTTTGAGTATGACAAATCCTATGCTCATCAATGTGCGTACAAAATGTTTTTAGGTACCACAGTTGAGGAGCTTGCAAGAAATTGCACATTTCGTTGCCATTCATCGACTGCAACAGTAATCTCCGAGATACGAGACGACACATTTGTTATTACTCATCCAAAACCAATTACAGTGATCCATTGTCCGGGCAGGTCAACAAAACTGGACAACTCGGTTTACGGTCAACCAGGCTCATTAAAAATACACTTTCCCTGTAGTTGTTCTCTATCAGTTAACAATGAGGAAGTAATACTCGTTTTTGGATTAAATAGCCCGGCAAAGACACACGGGGCTAACAGGCACGTCTGTAGAGATGCGTCTGGAATGATTCCGTCATGCCCCGGTGCCTTCTTAGGGTTCATTCTCCTAAGAGCCCTTACGACCTCGTAAACTAGGTTGCCTTATCGACACCTATCCCTTGCGCTTTTGCAACTTCCAGACGTACTAAATCGTGTGACCCTCATTTTTCTCTAGCAAATATTCCGCCGTGGTTTTAAAACCTTCCGTATATTCGCCATTTGTTTTCTTTATATTACCGAGCGCGATTTTTTGTTGTTTACCCCTTAGTATGCGGTATGCGGTTCCCAAAGTCACGGGTTCAAATACCGACACGGTCCGCTTGAAAAATGTTAGGCGAGAATTTTTCACAAAAATACGCCCTCGTTCGGATGAGAGGTAAAATGGAGGTCCCGTGTGTGAGTGTTGTCACACACGTTAAAAATCTCTATCTTGCTTGCAACAGCAAGAGTTCAGCAAAAGTGAAAAATTCCAGGTAAAAAAAAACTCGCTTCCTAGCCAATGTAGTACCTTTGGGTGGAGCATTGGAAAATTAAATTTAGGGCATGCGGTTCCCCAGGGTTCCCTCTCAGAGTTTCGCGTGCAGAATTTTTTAAATTTATTTGTTCGCGTTTCTTCTATTAATATTTTATATTCGCGGTTACTTTGATTATATTCTATTCTCCGTTGTTTTCTTATTTCTCCCGAGGCGCGTTGATAGCGGCGCCTTAGGTTACGCGTTTCTGTCCTCTTGATGGTTAGTTTCCGAGTCCACCAGGGTTCGCAGCATGAAGTACGACGACGCATTTACCCCCGCGTCGTTTAATTTTTCTGCGAGTGTCTATTTGAACGGCCCCTCGGCAGTTAAGTAGCACGTTTTCGAGCGCAGGTATGCTTTCGCCAAATTTTTGTTTAAACCGCTACCAATTTGCTTTTTTATTACAGAACCGCGGAAGGATAGTTAATTACTCGTTTGCGCTTTTCTAGTCATCAATATCCCACGTACTTAATTTATGATCAGAGAAAGTCATCTCGTCCGACCTAAGCTCCTAATTATAAATTATTTCTGACATCTCGTGCGAAGCTGCACTAATATCTATAAAACTGCTGTCTCTATGCCCCTCAAACGTAAGTGAATCATTAGTGTTTATCACACCAAGATCCCATTCCGTCAAAAGATCGACAACTTATGAGCCCCTATTGCCTACAATAAGGCTACCCCGTAATGGCAACTTGGCATTAAAGTCCCCCCTCCCCCCGATTATTAGTTTTTATTCCTTCGAATTTTTAGAAAGGCGCCTTCTATTAGATTTATCAAGTCCTCGGTTTGAAGAATTTTCCCGCCGGGAGTCGACTGGCGGAAGGTACGTGCTTATCAGGTCGAACGTGTTTAACCCTGTTTTTATTTCTGTGGTGGTTACGAACTCGTTCGACAAATTATTTAATATTATCCCGGCGCACGTCCCATTGTATATTATTCCGCTGCGCGGTCGTTCGCTATTCGCGTTTAAGACGGTAATCCCCCTCCCAAAACCTGTTATTTTGTGGCAATACAGGTGCGGTACCTGTATAAGCCCGATGTCGATATTTTTTTCGAAGAATAACTTTACGAAGTTTTTTGAAGCCCTTTTTCCTTTTCTGAGATTTAGTTGCGCGAATTGTATCTTCTTTCTTCTTATATAATTTCTATTATCTTCACAGTCCATTATCGATGTTACGTGTGATTGCGTTCTTTAACCGTAGCATCGCGGGGCATCTACTCAACTTGGCGTCGACCTTCACGCCACCGCCAGTTCTGTCGTTTGCCCTTGCGCAGATTACACAGTAAGGAACTGCCTTCCGGCAATGCTTGAATTCGTGCCCAGTCTCGGCACAGTTACCGCACCACTATACCTTATTCCTACATTCCATCGATCTATAACCGTGCTCGTAGAATCAGAAGAACTGCGCCATCGAGAAGTGGTCCCGGGCCTAGACTCTTCACCACCTGAGGTTGATAGCGTCGGCTAATAGGCGATCTCAAAGTGTGGCGGCCACTTTGAAGACTACGTTGGCGAAGAGATCCCTAGTGCCCTTTCCGCCAAACCTAAACCTCTCTCTCAGATGGTCTTTAAGCTTCAAATTGCCGAAACGGGGATTCTGGCTCGCAATCAACCGCACAAGCTCTTCAGCCTTCATCCCCGCTTCGACTTCCGGAAAAACGACCCGTGGACGCTCCTTTTCTATCGTCATAGCTACCAGCTCTTTGCAGTGCCCACCGACCTTCAACCGCAATTTCTTCGCGTCTTCACGACTTGCGCACTCCACTACAACACCGCCCCTACGTGTCCGAAAAGATCCGACCACAACAAGCCCATTACGAGCAGGATAGACCTTTTTCCTCAAGGTCGACATGACGTCCTCCTCACCAGGTTTGGCGTCGACCCTAACTGCAAAAGTTGGCGTAGCACCTGCAGCTGCTGCAGCATACGACATCTTTCGCGACATCACCACCTCCTGGCTCCGGAGACTCTGCTGACCTGAAACAGCAATAACCCCCGCTGGACTTCCTACAACAACACTAGCTCTCTCGGAATCGCCTTCGCAGAGCCGTAACGTCCTAACCATGCCTCCGAGCTGATTCGTCACGTCGCGGATATCGTCCGCGGTGTGCCGAATCGCTTTCCTATCGTCTACTACAATCGTGGCGGAGGTCGCCGGCACCTTCCCGCAGATGGTCGCGTGGGCAACCCTGAACTTCAATAATTCCAGCTCATCGAGGTCGCTAGCAGCAACGCTACCGTTGCTGCTAATCGACGTTTTACGCTGTCCTCTTGAAGCAGAGGAGACCAGGAGACCTCGACTCTCCCAACACGGCCGCCGCAGGCGCAGGCTCCTCTAGTTCCTCAATTTCCTCCCGAGCGCCTAACATAATGTCCATTAAGACCACCTTCAGCTTTTCCCCCAACAGCGCCCTCGGCCTCCAACCGATCGCCCCTCTTCTTCCTCAGCAACGGCTCCTCGTCTCGGTGGACCACCATGCTGACAAAACAAACGACAAAAGAACAACGGGAACAAACCGAAAGCCCAGATCAAAAAGGACCAGACCGTTTCGACGCTAAATAAACTCAAAGATAAGATGGGCCACTAAAAGTCACAAACAACAGCGAGTACAAAACAAAACACTAGTCCAATAGAAATACCGCGATTTAAAATGAACCGTAAACTTCTTTGTATTTATTTATTTAAATTTATTTATTTATTTAAATTTCAAACCGCCAAATCAAATTTCAAATTTATCAAAGAAACACTACACGTCAAAATAACAATGAGTGCAAAATGAAATTGCTAGTGCAATAAAAATATACTGTTAACAACACTATTTATTTATTTAAATTTTGAACCGCTAAATCAAATTTTTAATTTAAACTAGCTAATTACTTTTAAAAATCAAATTTATAAAATATTCGACTTTAAATTTAAATATACGAGCCCTAACAACTATATATTGGGACAAAATAAAATACGTATATAACTCACTTATTTAACAGTTTATTTGTTTTTATAGTAATTTTTTTAATTTGATACTAATTAACTAATTAATTAACAAAAATTGGGGCCATGCAGAAACACAAAAACAAGATACTTATTCTACAAACTATAATTAACAAGAAAAATGTTTAAATTGTGTGGCAACTAAATATTGGGACATAGCAAGAATTTTTGCGTCTAATATGGAGTAATATCGCCATTATTTATGATCGCTTGAATTCGGTTAGGCATTGACTCAACAAAGGTTCTGCATTTCTCAGGAGTAAATCCATTCCAAATTTGCTCTATTTTGGTTCTAAATTCCGGTAATGTCCGTTATTCCTCAATGTTTGTTTTATTTTAAGCCACGCTGATTCAATGACATTGAGATCAGGACTGTTAGAAGGCCAAAAAAAACACTGATGTTGTAGTCGTCTATCCACTTTTTTGTGGTTTTGGCCGTATTGCAGGGCGCCCATTCCTGCTGAAAAATGTAATTTTCGTCAATATTTAACTTCGCGATACTTGGTAGTAAACTGTTTTGCAATATTTGTTGATATTTCGCAGCATTCACGATACCATCAATAAATTCAAGCTTCTTAATTCTGAAGCTGCCATGCAGCCCCAAATCATCACCCCTGTAGGAAATTTTACCGTACATTTTAGACAATCTTTGTGGAAAGCCTCATGTTTAGTGCAAATCTCGAGTTTGCGGTGATCACCAACACATACGTCAAATTTTGATTCGTCACTAAAAATTACTCTGGACCAATCTTCTACCGACTATTTTTCCCAAGGGAACCTGGTTTTCTTTTGTTTTTCAGTCAATGGTGGCTTTTCCTTTACCTATAAAAGAACAATTTTGTTTAAAATTATATTTTTAAATTGCTACTTGTAATTCGACCTTATAAAACTTGAGTCCACTTTTATGAATCCACTGGTGACAGCATTCCCTTGACAGATTTAATCCAGTTTCATAATTCCATTCAGCTATAATTTGCCTAAAAGTATTTCTTCGGCCTTTGTTGCGTAGTTTTACTAAGAGTCTCTTCTTCCCATCACAAATTATTTTTGGTCGACCCGGACTTGTACGCTTTTTATATAGGATATTACCTGTTTCTCCGTAATGCTTTATTATATTCCATACTGTAGTTTTAGGAATATTGAGTTCATCCGCAACTGCACATATTGTTTTATTGTGGCAATACTTTTTAAGCACTAACTCACGCATTTTTGAATTTGTAGAGATACCACGCACCATTTTGTTCAATAAACACAACGATCCGCTCAATACGGTAAGAAAAGTATTGCGAATTTATTTGACGTTTTGCTCTCCATTGTTTTTACAGCCTACTGTTCTTATCTTGTTTCATTTGAAACAGTTATACACTGTCCCAATATTTACTTGCCACATTTGAACATTTTTTGTGTTAACTAAAGGTGATAGAATAAGTATTTTGCTTTTGTGTTGCCAAATGGCCCCAATTGTTGTTAATTAATTAGTTAATTAGTATCAAATTAAAAAATTACTATAAAAACAAATAAACTGTTAAATAAGTGAGTTATATAGGTATTTTATTTTGTCCCAATATATAGTTGTTAGGGCTCGTAGAAACAAACAAATAAAATAGGCGTTATTCAAATGCGGTACAGGTTAACGCGCTTATCACTTATTTACACCGTGTCTGGTACGAACGTCAAGTGTTACACCACTAATTACGCCAAAACATCGACTTTAGGAAGCTTTAAGTACGTGTGGTCTTGAAATATGGGATATTTTAAATTAAATTTACATAAATTTTCGGTATTTTAAGCTATTTATTTAATTCTAAAAGGATCTAGATTTTTGTTTTATGCTTGTTACTATATTATCCGCACACTACAAAATTTTCCAAAAATTATTTGATGATTTTACGCGGTTTTTACACGATTTATGCGAGTTTTTCTATAAATTTATAAAAAACGCTTTTTAAATTGTTCTTGAAATTATTTTGGGTGTTTGTTTATTAGTTCTTTGGTTTATTATCCGAAATTTAACTTAGTTTATTTTTAAACGCGGATTTTAGTTTATAATTCAAAGAAAACGCGATTTATTTATTATTCAATAGGTTAAATTAGTTTTTGATTTTATTTCACTGCCCTATTTATTAAAAATTAATGCGGCACAATAATAAAAATACAATACAATAAAAGCAAAGCTTCAAATACAATAAAATATAATATACAACCTCTATATAAAAACTTAAATGTAGTCTTGTATCCGGGAGCCCCGTAAAACAAGTCAGCTCACTTCAACCGCTAACTAGAAAGTGAATCAGTAGATCTACACCCCTACATGTGATTTTCCAATGCTCCACCCGAAGGTGCTACATTGGCCAGGAAGCGTGTTTTTTACCTGAAAAATTTTGAATTTTGCCAAACCCTTGCTATTCCAAGAAAGGTAGGGATCTTTAACGTGCGTGACAACACTCACATACGGAACCTCCATTTTACCTCTCATCCGAACGAGGGCGTATTTTTATGAAAATTTCCGCCTAACATTTTTCAAGCGGACAGCGTCGGGATTTGAACCCGGGCCCTTGGGCATAGTAGTCACACGCATACCAACTACACCGCGGAGCCGCCTAGTGGATCAACGCCAGCCGTCCCCCCCTCCCGAATTTCTACTGTTGTGTCATATACATCATTTTTTCAGATTATCTCTCTGCAACAACTGTAAATTGGGAGGTTAGCTAGGAAATGTGTAATTTCCGTTTCCACTTTTTTTGCCAATAAAGTTGTTTTTATGAATTACTTCTATTATGACTCTTCGGCGCGATTCCTCTGTACTGTTAATAAATAAATAATGTATTTGTAATTCAAATTGACTACAAATTACATACTTAATGATACATTTGGGCTAATGGTGATGCATCTGAACAACTACACAATATAGAAAAATATACGAACTCATTCAAAAATCACTTTTAGATTATTCTAATTGTATAATTTACTCAAAGAATGTCAACTAATGCTTTTTCGAAAAATCTGAAATTGTTTGGGTTGCATGTAACACACTCGTGTCCACAGAATTCAAAAAAGCCTGCTGTACCTAAAATATTTCTTCTTCTACACTTGATAAAGTTGTAAAATAAACAACATTATTTTGTATGAAAAATGACAATTTTCTATACAAAACTCCACAGTAGGCGAATACAAAAGACTTGCAATTGAACTTGCAAAGACCAACTGCAATGTACCACAAAGCCATTAGTCATCCTGGAATGAAAAGCAGGCAAATAAATCTGTCCCATACGCCAAAACAACACGACACATAAAAAAACACTTAAGTTATTGCTTATTATAACCGCAATGCAGTTACTTTCAGATATGTATGTGAAGGTGCAAGCTATGTTACGGTTTCAAATGCGACTTCGTGCATTAACCTAATGATGATAGCGGCTTTCTACAAAGAAACCACAAATGTTTTAAGATAAATGTCATGGAAAAAGTGGAGTGTAAATTTTTGAATATTTTGATATGTAAATGGTTAGAACTGGATATTTATTTAGATATTTTTAATGGCTACAAATTGTCTTAGGGAAGCTTCATTTGCACACTGTTTTTAGCATGCAGTTATTTTGCATAGTTGATTTAATTAAAGTTGTTTGTTTAATAATCAATAATCAAGTACAGATTAATAACTAAGTTTACGTTGGTGTTGAGGAGGTTTTTGAAAAGGTTGTGTACAATTGTGACTAAAACAAAAACGAACATCTATAGCTCTAGACCAGTTTTCAGAAGGTTTAGAAAAGATTGCGTGACGAGTATAAAACAGTAAAAAGGTATGTTCGATAATAAGAACTGACAGAAATTTCTTGTAACGCAATCAATTAATTTGGTGTAATCTTAAACATGTAATTTTCTTTGCTCTCGGATTTATTGCCTTTGTTTTCATCAAGAACCACGGCGAAAACCTTTTCCTCAATACGTTCAAGGCGAGATTAGGCGTTGCGATAATGATAACACGAGAAACTCGTGTTAAGAGAAGCTTCAAACTTCTTCTGCAACACTATGAGTTTATTACCGCAGCAATAACATATTCTAAATAAAAGTACGTGTTAAAATTTCCGTTCCACATGAACCTTGACGAAGTTCTACAATACTAGAACGAGTAGAATGGATGTATTTCAGTGAGATAAAAACCCGAAATATAGGTTTAACCAAATTAGTACGATCGTAGTGAGTAATCAGACTAAGACGTCCACAAAAGAGGGCAGCAGTTCATTCGGTACTTATAGCGGCAGAGACCGTGGGAGTTGGTATGCCATTCTAAGACACACTACAGCGATGTGGAAGGCAATAGGAAACAACCATATTACCTCCCAAGTACAAAGTGTACTTTGTGTAAAAGATTCCGGAATTAAAAATAGCCCTCAATTTGGATCTCCGCGAAGAAACTACTTCGGAGGTTGTGATCAGCAACCTCAATAAAAAAAAGAAGAAACGACATCTTGCAAATCAGAGAGTGTTAGAACCATGAAGCAAGTAAGCGTGCTACAGAATTTGAAAATTGAAAAGGATGGGCTAGCATTTGATATAGTAGTGAAAAGCGAAGTTCAGTGGCCAGAGACTAGATATTTTTGGAGTGGAGACTTTAGAGTAATTCGTGCAGGATAAACTGGTAGATACAGTAATAATACAAGTATAAATGTCCATCTCTAACTACAGTGAAAACGAGGTTGATACGACCTACAGAGATATCGAAGACATCAAAATTTCGTAATAGGACATGAAAATTTAATTATTAGAGAACATTTTAATACAGTGGTAGGTGAGGATAAAGTAGAAGCAATAGTAGTGTTGTTTAGTTTAGAGAAACGACAGAGGAAATAGGTTGGTAGAATTTTGTAACAAAACAAATTCAACCATCACAAACACATCATCTAAATATCATGCTAGAAGACGATACACATGAAAGATGTCAAGAGACATAGAAAGATATCAAATAGATTACATTCTTGTTCGACGACGGTTTAAGCATCAATTAAATGACTGTAGAAGCTGCCCAGAAGTAGATATAGACACTGACCACAACTTAGTGATTATGAAGGTCGCGTTAAATCTAAAAATCTGAAAAGCGAGAACTGAGAAGAGCACTTTGATTTACTTTGTGATACTAAAAGATCAATATACCACAAAAGATTTGGTAAAAAGGCAAACGAATTGCTGAAAGACGTAAAAATCTCTGGTATTAAGGAAGTATAATCAAAATGGAATAACATTAAATTCTGTCTAGATATGACGACCAGAGATATTCTGGGATATAAATAAAAGAAAATAAGAAACCGTGGGTAACAAAAGATATTCTGAATTTAATAGAAGTAAGGCAAAAATACAAAAGCAGATCAGGCGAAGCAGGAAAACGGTGATTGAAACGACAAATTGGAAAATTATTCGCAAAGCAGTAATGCTAAAGAACAATGGATTGAGGAAAAGCGCAAAGAGCTACGTACACACTAAGATGAAAATTGTAAAGAAAGACGAAGCATGCAAACTAAACAGAATAAATTTTAGGAATATAAAACCGCGTAACAGAAGTAAAAGGGGAGCGGGAGGAGATATGATTAAAGAAAATGATGAGAATGTGGATGGATGGCAAGGCTAAATAGAGAATGTATATGCAGGACAGACGTGATACCCAAAGATATCAAATGTAATACCATAATCACTATACCAAAAAAAAGAGATGCAGATAGATGTGAAAATATGCTGGACAGCACACGTGTCAAATCAATTAACTAGAATTGCACAATAACGGACAGAAAAGCGGGCTGAAGAAATACCAATGGAAGATCAATTTCGGTTTAAGCGAAAAATGGGAACATGGGAGGCCATTTTAGCTTTAAGGGCGATAATGGGGAAAATTATAGAAAAAGAAAAAGCGTGCATATATAATATGCAGATATGGAAAAATATTCAACAATGTAAAATGGGGAAAAAATGTTCCAAATACTTAAAAAAATTTTAATGAGTTATAATAATAGACGGATAGTACATAACTTATACAAAGAGTAGGAACGTAAAGCGGCGAGACAGGGATGTGCGCCATCCCCAATAATTTTTAACTTGTATATGAACAGGCAATAAATACTGTCAACTGCAGAAAGACATTTCGAATTATTATGCAGGGGAAAACGATTAATATGCTTAGATTTGCAGATGATATAGCGTGCTACGTACCTAGACGTAGCCGAAAGCAACATAGAACTACCAGGCTAACTACCAAACGCGGAGAGCTGGGTGATTCTCATAAATACCAAAAAGCATATCGCCAACGATTTTCTATTACAACAGGAATAAATAAAGGATTCTATACAAACAAGCAAAAGAAATAAATTAAGAGTTACCATTTAAAAGCAAGCAATTATATTATACGGACAATTTAGTAATTTAGATACGACGTGCGCATCTCGTATTTTACATAAAAACTAATCAGTAAAGGAAATCAACGTGTAAGAGCTTTTGTCAAACATTTTTAAAATTGTACATAATACCTGTTGAAAAACAAACTAATCAATAAAGAGAATAAACGTGTGCGTTCTTTTGACAAGTATTTTAAAAATGATACATTGCACCTGTAGAGCAATTCTAATATCGATTAGCAGCAACAAACAATAGTCCTACAGTTTCACGGTTCTTGTCACGTAACTACACCAAACGCTGATAAGGAATACTCCCTTGATATACACAAAAAGAAAACAAGTTATATACCTGCACCTGTCGGGATACTTAGCTTGCACTCTATCGGAAATGAATCAGCACAGGATCGCCAAGGTAATCTATTTATCCTGTTACCATAACGGCACCAGCGATCTACAAGTATAAGCAGTTGGTCAATGGCAAAGAACAGTCGGACCTACACAAAAAACCAATTTGGCCCACAGCTAAGAACAAAAAAGCCGCAGAATCAAATTAAAATTTATTTTATAACAAGAATTCGAACATCAATGCTCGCGTTATCCAAGGTGATTAGAAAATCGAAACACGCTTATCAAGTAATACTATGATCCATTATTTCGACGAATCCTTCGGTCGTAACAATATAAGAATTTAACTGTACGCTATAGTATTTAAATTATAGAGTAAAGTTTTCGTTTTAAAGTAAATAGATTTAAGTTGAAAATTATTAGAAAATCTATTTATTGTAGGAAGGTCTAATATACCGGGTGTTGTTGAAGAATTTGAGCAGAATCTACGTAAATGAATAATGAAATACCAAAAAGGGATAAGTTTTAACTGATCGTTGTAAAGTAAACGTAACAAGCGCTATTACCATCTAGCAAAAAAGAGTTAGAAACAGGTTTTAATGAAATGAAAACAGTACTAGCAGAGAAATATAGTATTAAAATCGAAAACAAAAAACTACAGTACTAGTAGGTAAACGAGAGAAAAGAAATCAAAATCGAGCATACAAATAAGACGTGCCGGCGATCAAAACCGAAGGTGACAGGTTCAAATTCTGTTCGGGGCCTAATATTTTCCATTTTTCAATTACTAGCTCAATTTGAATATACCATTTAGGCTTTACATAATAAAAGTCTAAGTTTATTTCATATTACTAATTAGTATTCTAGTATTGTAATCAATCTACTTTATAAAATGACCCCCAAATGTAAGTGTAATGTGTGTGTGTGTTTGTGTGTGTGTGTGTGTAATGCGTGCGTGTGCGTGTACGTTTGCATGCGCGTACGCGTGTGCGTGTGCGTGTGAGTGTGTGTGTGGATGTGTGTGTGTGTGTGTAAGTGTGTGTGTGTATGGGTGGGTGGTATGGGCGTGCGTACGTGTGTGATATATATATATATATATATATATATGCAGCGGATTGTGTTGTCAATATACAAGGTACATATTTTTAAAATGCGTTTTAAGGTATCTTTAACAAGAATGAATATTACACACGGCAATTATGTTTTTTATTAACGCAAATTAATTTAATGGTTTTGTACATGCAATACGCTTATTTGATACAGTTGGACAATTAAATATTGAAAAATTTCAATTTTCCTGTTTTCTTCTTTTTGGTGAGGATGATATATATATATATATATATATATATGTATATATATATATATATATTATGATGATTATATATATATATATATATATATATATAGATATATATATATAAATGTTGATGTGATAAAGAAGTCACGAGAGATCATTGAAATCCAAATTCTATAAATAAAGCCTCACCTCACCTTGTATATTGAAAACATAATCCGCTGCATAACTGAGACGTAGATTACATTTACAATAATTTAAGATGCAAAGCAATTGTGAGTGTTAGTTATTTTTTCGTGTGTCTATAATATCAAAAATAACATTTTAAGAGTTTTAAATGGAGCCTAAATTCTAGAACCTTCGCAATTAATACAAATGAATACGTCAATTTTTACTAAGAAATGTTTTTGAAACTCATTAAATAGCCAATTATTAATAAACGCGCCAATACAAAGTAACTCGTGTGGCTATTAAAATCTATAAAATTAAAACCGAGATAAGATAAGAACCTTTATAGCCTTACGCATTTCAATAAGATAAAATGAGACGCAATCATTAACCTCCTGCATTAGACAAAGATAAAAAGCACGTTTTACGATAAAACATAAATCGTAGATTTGACACTAATTGGGTCCTTAAAGCGCGAAAGTGATGTAAATTGTTGCTAATATTTCATCACCTATGTGACTAACTTTTTAGATGGATGCGGAAGAATCTCGAGAATGTAACGTATTGAGATAATTTTGTATATAAACAAAAGTAATGGACATTCGCCATTCATTCTTTCTAAAGCCAAATAACATATAACATTCGCGTTTTAATTCTTTCTAAAGCCAATCAATATATAACGTTGAGTAAAGATTGACAATGTAAAGTTGCAATAAAACGTATATGTTTGAATTTGTTTTATGACTAACATAAAAGTTTTCAACTGCAATATATTAATGAAGCATCGTTGTTTTATAAAATACAATGAAAATTGAACGTCCCTCGATACAAGGGCTACTCTTAGGATAATTGATTAAAGATAAAAGATGCACTTTTTGATGAAGATATAAGATGGAAATAGGAAGTTTTTAATAAGCGTTATAAGTATAAATTTTAGATATCATTGTTTGTAACTGATAAGAATATTATATGGGTAATTTAGATTTAGAATTCTCATGTTTATTATTTGTGAAGGGATAGTTTGTATGAAATTTTAAGGATTAAGTAAGAATTATTGAGTAACTTATAGGAATTACTTTTTGCAGGAGCTTAAGCTGTAAACTGTTTTATAAATTCTTTTGTATGAAAGAAAAATGTTTTTGAATATATAGATGTTTCTTGAGATTGCTGTGTTTAATTTGATTTTGTAAATTCCACAGGATAATTTCCGTTGAGCTAGCCAGGCAAACAAAGAAAAGAAAGGTAAGATATTAATTTCAAATTTCCCATTGCTGTACCTAAGTCACAGAAATAATTGGCACGTACCTTAATCAAATTGATCTTAACAGTTGTTGTAGGTCCCTCGAGAATTGTAAGGGTTATCTGTCGTTTAACGTTTTGTGCTCCAACAGTTTTATTGTTCGTTGTTATTTCTTGCAATGAGTTTAGCCGTTTAATTAATTCGGTTTTGATTTTCACATATTTGTCGGCCTTGAGCGGTTAAATTAGGATGTCCCCGATTTTGTAGGGTCTTGTGTAATACCACTTACTTCGAAGCTGTTCTATTTGGGAAAAATCATAGTCCTCGATCCGCCGGCCAGACAAATGAAATTCGCAAGACGATCTTGTTTACTTTCTAGGTTATTTTATACTCTTTAAATTATCTTTAAGCACTTAAATTAACCGGTGTTAACTTTGTTGTATTAACCTTTTGTATGTCACATCGGGGTCACCAATGTGGTGTTCTGATTGTCTGGGGTACTTTGTTTATGTTTCATAGCAACAGAGGTAGCATTTATTTACAAGTTAAAATGTTAATATAAACTTATTATACATCAACACTAAAGGCATGAAACACTGGAAATATTTACTAAATGTTTTTGTGTGCAAAATTAAATTCAAATGTTTTTAATACAAGAACCGAAAGCTCTTTAGTTTGTAAAGTTGCGGAACGTGTTTCTATGTTGAAGAATTGGGTGTTGCGACTTCACGACGAAGATCTGGATATGGTATCGTGTAGAAAGTGTCCATGTTTGTAAGTAATATTGGCATGAGTTACGCTGAATGCAATGCGGTACTTAATGGCGGTGATTGCAATCGAATTTTCAAAGCTTTGATACCTAGCGGTTGGTGAGCTGACGCTGACGTACAGCTGCTTTCTTGTTTAGTAGAAATTAAAACGGGCAGCTCGCGGAATGTTCCCAATCCTGTTGTGTTGGTAGGATCACGTACTCTAGGAGATGGCCCTGATGACCGTGGCAGTATCCTTTTCGTAGTGTTAAATTAGTTCACTTCATTTTATGCCATTAGATTTGGTGGTCAAAATGAGATAATCTGAAGAAAAACCCTTACACGAGGAACTTGGTGATTTCTGTCTTGCACTTGTTTTCAAAAAGTCTTCACCTTTTATTGTATTATTTAGGTTCGGGGGAGTTTTAAACCCCGCATAAATTTTCTAGTATTGTTATGTTTAAAATGAGCGTTGTGTGAAAGCCACGCAAAGATTTGGTTCTCATATAAATCTATACATTGATTTATGATTTAGGAAGTTTCAAGGGTTTCATTTTCAATGCAGTTGTGTCCGCCAATGTGCATCGGAATATTGACCTATCTGGGAGGGAAGACAATAGTTCATTGAAGCGGATACGTCGAAATAAGCAGACTTTTACTACCAGCCTTTCTCGAATGTAGACGTGTTTTCGTAAAGTTCAGACAGTAGGCGACGTGGTACATTTCCTTCTCGTTCTTTATATCCTCTACCGTTTTACAAAATATCGGCGCTTCGTTTATAGGAAAGCTACCACTAACCAAACAAGGAGACATCTGGACGCCACGTCGAGATGAAAGACGCAAGGATTAGGATGACCATGAAGTAAGTGCTAACTTTAGAATTTGAAAGGCATTTGACGCCTCAGGAAATTTAATCCCGTCTTGTATATTATTTATTGTAGCGTATTATGTAGTAAAAATTAACAGTAAAATTAGCGATGCACACTATTCTAAAGTTCCATCCAAGAAGTTAGGTGGCTTTCTTAAGAATGGAACAAAAAGAAGTTATTTGCTCCAGAGTTTACAGCTTCTTTTATGCCGCAGATTGTTTGTATTGCACATTCGGACGGTTCCATTTTATATTTGAGGGGTGTCGGCCGAGTCCATTATTTATTGAGGGGTGCGTACTATTCATTTGCATGCTGCATGGTTATTGATCATTTAGTTGAAATACTGTTGGTTGCATACTTCTCCAAGGAGAAGCTTGCACATTGTCGAACTAAGGCATCAACTCAAATTTAGGAGAAATACCATTAACCCAAATTCAGAAAAAGGTTTTTATTTCTGTACATTGCTATACTTTGCTACTTCAATGAATTTTCCGTTTTGTTTTTGCCACTTTCCTTATGTGAAACCTATGTCGAAGGATGGCATAATAAATTAGAACAAAAAGCAATTTTGCATTTCTATTAAAAATACTGAAATCCAGAATTTATTACTATATATTACAGTACACAAATTATCCATTTCAATTTTAGAACGGCGTAGTTTTTAATGCTAAAAACCTTGATCATGTTAAAATAAAGTTTATTTTACGCCCTACATATGTTCCACCTTGTTGGCCAAAAATATTAATCTCCCAATATTTGATTTGCAATAAACCAAGCCAAAAAAGGAAGTGTCTTTTATTTGATCGTTACTTTGATTTTAAATAATCTTCAATATTTTCGTATTCCATTCCGAATAGACCTGCACCTTGAAGAAGTTCTAGATTACTAGAACGATTGAATGGTTTGTGCATTCCAGTGATCTAAACAACAAAACTTGTTACATGCCAAATATGGCAATGTAGCATGTTCTAGATTTAATTATAATTTATAATTAAATTGCCGTGTTTTTTTAAATGAATAACGCCAACTTCCGTCGTCCCGGACAGTCGCGTCTGCGGAGGCGCGTAAGTGTCGAAAGCATCATTAAGCCACGAGACCTGAAGCATGCCACTACTATCTGAGTAGTGTTTTTTTTCTCTTATAAAATAGATATGTAGGTTCCTTGTACCTTACCTTTATTGTACCTGGTACCTTATTCCTTTCATTCGCCTACGAGTGCAACAGAAGTTACGTGAAGGACGGATGGTAATTTGAAGTTCAACATAACCTAACCCAACCCACAATCCACCGCTGCATCCTGAGATTTAAGTTCCGAGATACCATCACGTGAGTAATTTGATTTTACGTAAACTGTGCATGTAAAAATGACTTAGATAGCGATTGCATCACCCTTAAAGCGTGGTCGGTATATTACAAAACGGCGGGAATTATACCGTGTAAAACTATAACAAACTACAGGTCCAACCAAACTAGTAAAGTCTTTAGTGAGGAACCAGTCTAAGACAGGTTTACGAAAGAGGGCAGCAGCTTCTTCGGTACTTAGAGTGGCAGAGACCATATGGGTCGGTATGGCATTCTACACCACACTACTGCGAAGTGGAAGGCAACGGGAAACCATCACATTAACTCCCAAGTGCACGAGGTAGTTACATTTCTGGAGCTAAAATACTCCCCCATTCGGTAGAGGACTACTTTGGGGATGTGATCGAAAAGTATAAAAATAGAGTCGTGAGCATTCTGCGAGTCGGAGCGTGGAATATCAGAAGTATGAAGCAAGTAGGTAAGCTAGAAAAATTGAAAATTGAAATGGATAGGTTAGCATTAGACATAGTAGGGATCAGCAAAGTCCGCTGGCCAGAGGCAGGGTATCATTGGAGCGGAGACTTTAAAGTAATTCATACAGGATCAGAGGAAAAAAATTCGGGCGTTGGGATAGTTATGCGAACAAGATAGGACTACATGTAGAAAACTACTTACAAAAGAACGAACGAGTACTCATGGTTAGATTAGAATCTAGACCGGTAAATACAGTAATAATACAAGTATACATGCGCACCTCTAGCCACAGTGAGGAAGAGGTAGAGGTGATCTACAAAGATATCGAATACATACTAAGATACGTAAAAGGACATGAAAATTTAATAATTACTGGGGATTTTAATGCAGTTGTAGGTGAGGGCAGGGAAAGAGCGGTAGTAGGTGTATTTGGTTTAGGCACGGAAAATGACAGGGGAGGCTTATAGAATTCTGTGACAAGAACAACGTAGCCATCACAAACACATTATTTCAACATCATGCTAGAAGTTGATACACGTGAAAGATGCCACGGGATATAAGAGGATAACATATAAATCACATTTATGTTAGGCAACGGTTTAGGAATCAAGTAAAGGATCGGAGAAGCTATCCAAAATCAGATATAGACACTGACCACAACATCGTAATTATGAAGGCCGCATTTAAATTTAAAAATTTGAAAAAGAAACAGAAAAAGCACTTTGGCTTTGAGAAACTAAAAGATAAAGATATTCACCAAAGATTTGAAAAAAGTCAAATGAATTGCTGAAATGTATCGGGAAAATTTCTGATACTAAGAAAATAGAATCCAAATGGAATAACATTAAATCCAGCTTAGACATGGTGGCTAGAGATATTCTGGGGTATACACAAAAACAAGATAAGAAACCATGGATAACTAAGGATATCACGAATTTAATAGAAGAAAGGCGAAAATACAAAAATAGAAAAGACGATACAGTAAAAGAGATAGAAAGCCATAAAATGGGAAATTATTCGTAAATGCAGGAAAGCTAAGAACAATGAATTGATGAAAAGTGCAAGGAGGTACACACTATGATGGAAATAGGAAAGACAGACGAAGCATACAAACTAATTAAAATGAATTTTAGGTATATAAAACCATATAGCAAAAAATATAAGGGACTGGGGAGGAAACGTCATTATAGAAAATGTAGAGAAAGTGGTTAGATGGCAAGAATATATAGGTAATGTATATGCAGTAGAAGAACTGCATTAGAACAGGAATCAAATATTAAAAATGATGACTTGGGATAGTCTATGAATTTGAATTAGCATTAAAGGGTCTGAAAAATGGAAAGGCGTCGAGTACAGATAAGTCGTAAGCAGAAACTCTAAAAGCTGCTGTACAAGCAGTAACAGAACGTGTCTTCCAACTTGTAAGCTATATGTATGAAACAGGCGAGATATCCAAAAATTTCAAACGTAACATCATAGTAAGTATGTCAAAAAAGAGAGGTGCGGATACATGTGAAAATTTCCGAACAATAAGTTTGACAGCACACGTGTCAAAAATATTAACTAGAATTGTACAAAGACACCCCCTGTTTCGCCTAAACCCAAATTAGTCTTCTCCTAGTATTTTTTCAGCTCAGTTTTCCGTTCGTCTTTGTACAATTCTAGTTAATATTTTTGACACGTGTGCTGTCAAACTTATTGTTCGGAAATTTTCACATGTATTCGCACCTCTCTCCCGTGTTGGGAGGCTATTTTAGCTCTGAAGGTGATAATGGAGAAAACAATAGAAAAGGGGGAAAGCGTGTATATAAGGTTTGTAGATATGAAAAAAGCATTTAACAATGTAAAATAGAAAAAACATGTTCGAAATACTCAAAAAGATTAAAATGAGTTTTAGGGATAGACAAATGGTTCATAGCTTATACAAAGAGCAAACAGCGGTAATAGAATTAGAGAATTAGAGAATTAGAGAAGTAAATATTAGGAGAGGGGTGAGACAGAGATGTGCTCTATTCCCATTATTTTTTAACTTGTACATTGAAAAGGTAATGAATACCGTCAAATGCAGGAAGACATTTGGAATTGCTGTGCAGGGACAAAAGATAGCTTTGCTTAGATTTGCAGATCATAAAGAGGTATTTGCATCTAGCAAGGAAGAGTTAGAAGCTGCTCTTAATGAAATGGTAACGGTTCTAACAGAGAGTTACGGTATGAAAATTAAGAAAGGTAAAACTAAGGTTCTAGTATGCAAAGGATGGGAAAATAAATCAAAAACAAGAATATAAATAGGTAACGAGAACTTACAAGAGGTTAAGGATTTGAAAGGTTGTGCTACAGACGTATGATGAAGATATCACGGACAGACAAACTTAAGAACGGATAGGTAAAGAAATAGTAGGGGAAGATAGAAATATGTGAAAAAAAGTAAAAAAGGGAGAGATAGGATGATAGGTCACATACTGAGATATGAGAGAATAGTGCGGAATATATTAGAAGCAGAGATAGGAAAAAGAAAGGTAGAAGTAGACATAGGTTAGACTATTGCACGCAGATAGTAAAAGGTGTAGGATGTGGGAATTTCAGGGAAATGTGTAAGCTATCTCAGAATAGAAATCAATGGGGGTACGCATCCAACCAGTCCCAAGATGAAAAACTAATGAATAATCTTCGTTTTATGAAGGATTCACCCATTTAGAAGCAGGTAAGGTGATAATGCAATGTAAGGGTCCAGGGCCAAATAGGAACATACATTGAAGTATTGTTAATTGCATACTTCTCCAAGGAGAAGCTCGCAGAATGTCGAACAAAGGTATCGACTCAATTTCAGGAGTAATATCATTAACCCCAAATTCACAAAAAGGTTTTTATTTTTGTACATTGCTATACGGTGCTACTTCAACAGATTTTCCGTTTTGTTTTGCCACTTTCCTTATGTGAAACATATATAGAAGAATGGCATAATAAATTACCACGAAAAGGAATTTTGCATTTTTATTACAAATCCTGAAATTCAGAATTTATTACTATATATTATAGTACACAAATTATTCACTTCAATTTTAGAACAGCGTAGTTTTTAATGCTAAAAACCTTGATCATGTTAAAATAAAGTTCGTTTCACGCTGTACATATTTTCCACCTCATTGGACAAAAATATTAATCTCCCATATTTAATATGCAATAAACTAAGCAAAAAAGAAGAAGGTTGTCTTTTACTTGATGGTTACTTTGATTTTAAATAATCTTCAATATCTTCGTATTCTGAAGAATTCGCCCATGTAGAAGGAGGTAACCTGATAATGCAATGTAAGGGTTCAAGGCCAAAATGGAACATAATATAACGAGTTCATTATGTGACAGAAAGCAACTTAATACCAAATTGAGCCATACGCAATACATGGTTAACTGTTATTATTAATACCTATAAAAACAAAGACGTTCAGGTTTAATTAAGCATAATAAAACTTTATTGTAAACTTCATGGGTAGTTCTTATAAATTTGCCCGATCTGTAGTTAATAAAGTTAATAACTGCAAAACAGTACAGTTTGTAAGTGTATGTTGTTGGTTTTACTTATGGCAGACTGTAGTCATAACGGTGGTCATTAAAGAACTCTTCAAAATTATTTTGTATAATTAAATTTTATGGTAAACGTTTGTATGTATTTATCCCACAGTGCCATTTAATACTGGCTAGAATAAAAGTAACAAATGAGCAACATCTCCATCAGACTTCTTGTACTTACATAGGTAACGCAAACGTTTTCTACGTTTATTAATCCATTATACATACGAAGGTAAGGTGAAAAGTTCTCGGTCTACAATGAAAGACTGCAATTTTCAGTAAAAAAATTGATTTTGTTTTTCGATATAATTCCCCTTGACTTCAGAGTCTGGAAAGCTGTGAAAACATTCGTTTACGGTCCTCGCAACTTCTTCCTTGTACATGAAGCGCTTCCCAAAAACAAATTTCTTCAAGTTTGGGAACTTATAGATGTCTGAAGACGCCAAATCTGGGGAATAGGGGGGATGGCCGAGCAAGTCGTACCCCAAATCCGTCAATTTTCCCATCGCCAACGCACCCTTATGTGCAGGTGCGTTGTCTTGGTGAAAGATGATTTTTTTCTTTTTCAAGCCAGGCTTCTTCTCGCAAATTTTGGCATCCAACTGGTCAAGAAGGATGGAGTAGTATTGGCCTGTAACTGTTCTGCCTTTTTCAAGGAAATCTATTAACAGGATCACTTTCGCATTCCAAAACACGCTGGCCATCACCATTCCGGCAGATGCGATCGACTTCTCTTTCTTTGACGCTGAACAACAGGCTTCCACCCACTACTTCGACTGATGTTTTGTTTCTGGCGTGTAATGGTGAATTCATGTCTCATCCATAATGACAAATCGCCGCACAAAAACGCTTGGATCCTTATTGAACCGGGCCAAACATTGCTCAAAAACTCGTTTTCGCATTTGCTTTTGATCGGCATTCAGCAAATGCGACACCCATCTTGCGCAGAGCTTTCGCACCTCTGACTCTTTGTGTAAGATGTTTCGCACCCTTTTTGTCCGATATCCCTACAACCTCAGCTGTCTCCTTCACTTTCACTCGCCTATCGTCCAACACGAGATTATGCACTTTTTTGATCGTTTCCGGCGTGGTTGCGGTTTTTGGTCGTTCTTCACGTGGGTCATCTTCGAGAGACGTGCGACCACGTTTGAATTCAGATGCCCACTTTTTAACGGTTGACAGTAAAGAGGCAGAGTCTCCGTAAACTTTTGTCAACTTCGGATGAATTTCCCGAGGGATTAATCCGTCCAAAACGAAGAATTTTATGACCGCGCGATATTCAAGTTTATCTATCTTAAGGAAACACGCATAAGACGTCTGCTTGAAAAAATTCGTGTAAACAAACTACTTGAAATAACAAGTTGAAACTTGTCATACGAACTGATGACATGTGCACGCAGACGGAAAGCACAAACTTTTGCTAATTGGAACGCCATCTCTGTGTCACGCCGAGAACTTTTCACCTTGCCCTCGTATATCTATATACATTTATTTAGAAAAATTTTCGCATCACCTATTTCTCAAAAATTGCCCAAGTGACTCCTTTGCTAAGTTAATTTCGTGCACTTTGTTTCTGTTTAATTTAAGTTAATTAAACACTCATAGTTCATGTAAATTGTGAGCTTATATGAGCTTCATCTAAGATACAGATGAACGTGGTTTTAGGAGCTGGCTAGTCGAATCCTATAACCTCACTCTTAAACTAAGGTTTTAATTTTATAATATAGTGAAGATAATTATATTTAGTCCTTAATTGTAGTTTTAATCATAAAAAGCATGTCTTAATCAATCAATTTAAATATCAACGTGTAAGCTTTAGGAAATTAATCCCTTAGAACTCCATAACAAGTATTAAATAATCGTTTTGCAGATAGTATGTATCTTCAAACGCGAATCACACCAAAGCATGTTATAATTAATCAACTGTAAAATATTCAAACCCCAAATAAAAGTAATCTTAAAACAGTTAAGTATTTTGTTTACTAATATTAATTTTCCAAGCATCAAACAATGCCACATTCTTGTAAAATAAACTGATTTAAAGTTGCTACAACGTACAATAATACTTAAAAAGGTTGAACTTAGCATGGATATTAATTTCTATATATCGCGTCGTTAAACCTAGTGGACAGAATAAGCGTAAAAACGCTGTAGAAAATAGAACAACCATGAAAACCTGCATAATACTATAGCAAAACCATATGCTTTATCTATTTGCGCATGCAGGAGACTGCTTGGAATTTGACTACCCTAAAAGATATACAAGAAGCGAGTTACAGACGCAAATGGATTATTCGTTTAAATTAAACTTTGAACAGAAGTTTGTTTTGAATATAAAGTGCGGTTATCACCATAATACACGTCTATTTGCGCATGCAGGAGACTGCTTGGATTTTGACTACCCTAAAGATATACAAGAAGCGAGTTCCAGATGCAAAGGGATTATTCGTTTAAATTAAAATTTGAACAGAAGTTTGTTTTGAATATAAAGTGCGCTTATCACCATAATACACGTCTATTTGCGCATTCAGGAGACTGCTTGGAATTTGACTACCCTAAAGATATACAAAAAGCGAGTTCCAGACGCAAAGGGATTATTCGTTTAAATTAAAATTTGAACAGAAGTTTGTTTTGAATATAAAGTGCGCTTATCACCATAATACACGTCTATTTGCGCATTCAGGAGACTGCTTGGATTTTGACTAACCTAAAGATATACAAGAAGCGAGTTCCAGATGCAAAGAGATTATTCGTTTAAATTAAAATTTGAACAGAAGTTTGTTTTGAATATAAAGTGCGATTATCACCATAATACACGTCTATTTGCGCATGCAGGAGACTGCTTGGATTTTGACTACCCTAAAGATATACAAGAAGCGAGTTCCAGATGCAAAGAGATTATTCGTTTAAATTAAAATTTGAACAGAAGTTTGTTTTGAATATAAAGTGCGCTTATCACCATAATACACGTCTATTTGCGCATTCAGGAGACTGCTTGGAATTTGACTACCCTAAAGATATACAAAAGCGAGTTCCAGACGCAAAGGGATTATTCGTTTAAATTAAAATTTGAACAGAAGTTTGTTTTGAATATAAAGTGCGCTTATCACCATAATACACGTCTATTTGCGCATTCAGGAGACTGCTTGGATTTTGACTACCCTAAAGATATACAAGAAGCGAGTTCCAGATGCAAAGAGATTATTCGTTTAAATTAAAATTTGAACAGAAGTTTGTTTTGAATATAAAGTGCGATTATCACCATAATACACGTCTATTTGCGCATGCAGGAGACTGCTTGGATTTTGACTACCCTAAAGATATACAAGAAGCGAGTTCCAGATGCAAAGAGATTATTCGTTTAAATTAAAATTTGAACAGAAGTTTGTTTTGAATATAAAGTGCGCTTATCACCATAATACACGTCTATTTGCGCATTCAGGAGACTGCTTGGAATTTGACTACCCTAAAGATATACAAAAGCGAGTTCCAGACGCAAAGGGATTATTCGTTTAAATTAAAATTTGAACAGAAGTTTGTTTTGAATATAAAGTGCGCTTATCACCATAATACACGTCTATTTGCGCATTCAGGAGACTGCTTGGATTTTGACTACCCTAAAGATATACAAGAAGCGAGTTCCAGATGCAAAGAGATTATTCGTTTAAATTAAAATTTGAACAGAAGTTTGTTTTGAATATAAAGTGCGATTATCACCATAATACACGTCTATTTGCGCATGCAGGAGACTGCTTGGATTTTGACTACCCTAAAGATATACAAGAAGCGAGTTCCAGATGCAAAGAGATTATTCGTTTAAATTAAAATTTGAACAGAAGTTTGTTTTGAATATAAAGTGCGGTTATCACCATAATACACGTCTATTTGCGCATGCAGGAGACTGCTTGGATTTTGACTACCTTAAAGATATACAAGAAGCGAGTTCCAGATGCAAAGGGATTATTCGTTTAAATTAAAATTTGAACAGAAGTTTGTTTTGAATATAAAGTGCGCTTATCACCATAATACACGTCTATTTGCGCATTCAGGAGACTGCTTGGAATTTGACTACCCTAAAGATATACAAAAGCGAGTTCCAGACGCAAAGGGATTATTCGTTTAAATTAAAATTTGAACAGAAGTTTGTTTTGAATATAAAGTGCGCTTATCACCATAATACACGTCTATTTGCGCATTCAGGAGACTGCTTGGATTTTGACTACCCTAAAGATATACAAGAAGCGAGTTCCAGATGCAAAGAGATTATTCGTTTAAATTAAAATTTGAACAGAAGTTTGTTTTGAATATAAAGTGCGATTATCACCATAATACACGTCTATTTGCGCATGCAGGAGACTGCTTGGATTTTGACTACCCTAAAGATATACAAGAAGCGAGTTCCAGATGCAAAGGGATTATTCGTTTAAATTAAAATTTGAACAGAAGTTTGTTTTGAATATAAAGTGCGCTTATCACCATAATACACGTCTATTTGCGCATTCAGGAGACTGCTTGGAATTTGACTACCCTAAAGATATACAAAAGCGAGTTCCAGACGCAAAGGGATTATTCGTTTAAATTAAAATTTGAACAGAAGTTTGTTTTGAATATAAAGTGCGCTTATCACCATAATACACGTCTATTTGCGCATTCAGGAGACTGCTTGGATTTTGACTACCCTAAAGATATACAAGAAGCGAGTTCCAGATGCAAAGAGATTATTCGTTTAAATTAAAATTTGAACAGAAGTTTGTTTTGAATATAAAGTGCGATTATCACCATAATACACGTCTATTTGCGCATGCAGGAGACTGCTTGGATTTTGACTACCCTAAAGATATACAAGAAGCGAGTTCCAGATGCAAAGGGATTATTCGTTTAAATTAAAATTTGAACAGAAGTTTGTTTTGAATATAAAGTGCGCTTATCACCATAATACACGTCTATTTGCGCATTCAGGAGACTGCTTGGAATTTGACTACCCTAAAGATATACAAAAAGCGAGTTCCAGACGCAAAGGGATTATTCGTTTAAATTAAAATTTGAACAGAAGTTTGTTTTGAATATAAAGTGCGCTTATCACCATAATACACGTCTATTTGCGCATTCAGGAGACTGCTTGGATTTTGACTACCCTAAAGATATACAAGAAGCGAGTTCCAGATGCAAAGAGATTATTCGTTTAAATTAAAATTTGAACAGAAGTTTGTTTTGAATATAAAGTGCGATTATCACCATAATACACGTCTATTTGCGCATGCAGGAGACTGCTTGGATTTTGACTACCCTAAAGATATACAAGAAGCGAGTTCCAGATGCAAAGAGATTATTCGTTTAAATTAAAATTTGAACAGAAGTTTGTTTTGAATATAAAGTGCGCTTATCACCATAATACACGTCTATTTGCGCATTCAGGAGACTGCTTGGAATTTGACTACCCTAAAGATATACAAGAAGCGAGTTCCAGACGCAAAGGGATTATTCGTTTAAATTAAAATTTGAACAGAAGTTTGTTTTGAATATAAAGTGCGATTATCACCATAATACACGTCTATTTGCGCATGCAGGAGACTGCTTGGATTTTGACTACCCTAAAGATATACAAGAAGCGAGTTCCAGATGCAAAGGGATTATTCGTTTAAATTAAAATTTGAACAGAAGTTTGTTTTGAATATAAAGTGCGCTTATCACCATAATACACGTCTATTTGCGCATTCAGGAGACTGCTTGGAATTTGACTACCCTAAAGATATACAAAAGCGAGTTCCAGACGCAAAGGGATTATTCGTTTAAATTAAAATTTGAACAGAAGTTTGTTTTGAATATAAAGTGCGCTTATCACCATAATACACGTCTATTTGCGCATTCAGGAGACTGCTTGGATTTTGACTACCCTAAAGATATACAAGAAGCGAGTTCCAGATGCAAAGAGATTATTCGTTTAAATTAAAATTTGAACAGAAGTTTGTTTTGAATATAAAGTGCGATTATCACCATAATACACGTCTATTTGCGCATGCAGGAGACTGCTTGGATTTTGACTACCCTAAAGATATACAAGAAGCGAGTTCCAGATGCAAAGAGATTATTCGTTTAAATTAAAATTTGAACAGAAGTTTGTTTTGAATATAAAGTGCGCTTATCACCATAATACACGTCTATTTGCGCATTCAGGAGACTGCTTGGAATTTGACTACCCTAAAGATATACAAGAAGCGAGTTCCAGATGCAAAGAGATTATTCGTTTAAATTAAAATTTGAACAGAAGTTTGTTTTGAATATAAAGTGCGCTTATCACCATAATACACGTCTATTTGCGCATGCAGGAGACTGCTTGGATTTTGACTACCCTAAAGATATACAAGAAGCGAGTTCCAGATGCAAAGAGATTATTCGTTTAAATTAAAATTTGAACAGAAGTTTGTTTTGAATATAAAGTGCGCTTATCACCATAATACACGTCTATTTGCGCATGCAGGAGACTGCTTGGATTTTGACTACCCTAAAGATATACAAGAAGCGAGTTCCAGATGCAAAGAGATTATTCGTTTAAATTAAAATTTGAACAAAAGTTTGTTTTGAATATAAAGTGCGCTTATCACCATAATACACGTCTATTTGCGCATGCAGGAGACTGCTTGGATTTTGACTACCTAAAGATATACAAGAAGCGAGTTCCAGATGCAAAGAGATTATTCGTTTAAATTAAAATTTGAACAGAAGTTTGTTTTGAATATAAAGTGCGCTTATCACCATAATACACGTCTATTTGCGCATGCAGGAGACTGCTTGGATTTTGACTACCCTAAAGATATACAAGAAGCGAGTTCCAGATGCAAAGAGATTATTCGTTTAAATTAAAATTTGAACAGAAGTTTGTTTTGAATATAAAGTGCGCTTATCACCATAATACACGTCTATTTGCGCATTCAGGAGACTGCTTGGATTTTGACTACCCTAAAGATATACAAGAAGCGAGTTCCAGATGCAAAGAGATTATTCGTTTAAATTAAAATTTGAACAGAAGTTTGTTTTGAATATAAAGTGCGATTATCACCATAATACACGTCTATTTGCGCATGCAGGAGACTGCTTGGATTTTGACTACCCTAAAGATATACAAGAAGCGAGTTCCAGATGCAAAGAGATTATTCGTTTAAATTAAAATTTGAACAGAAGTTTGTTTTGAATATAAAGTGCGCTTATCACCATAATACACGTCTATTTGCGCATTCAGGAGACTGCTTGGAATTTGACTACCCTAAAGATATACAAGAAGCGAGTTCCAGATGCAAAGAGATTATTCGTTTAAATTAAAATTTGAACAGAAGTTTGTTTTGAATATAAAGTGCGCTTATCACCATAATACACGTCTATTTGCGCATGCAGGAGACTGCTTGGATTTTGACTACCCTAAAGATATACAAGAAGCGAGTTCCAGATGCAAAGAGATTATTCGTTTAAATTAAAATTTGAACAGAAGTTTGTTTTGAATATAAAGTGCGCTTATCACCATAATACACGTCTATTTGCGCATGCAGGAGACTGCTTGGATTTTGACTACCCTAAAGATATACAAGAAGCGAGTTCCAGACGCAAAGGGATTATTCGTTTAAATTAAAATTTGAACAGAAGTTTGTTTTGAATATAACATGTGATGTTATCACCATAATACAGTTATTAAAATGAATAAGTACCCAAAAATGTAATTGATCATAGATTACAAATTTTTAATTCACGCCACCTTACCATTGAATTTACAGTAGAACATGACACAACCAATAAAACCAAAGTTATAAAAATACACAATAACAAAATACTAATAGAATGGTACTCAGACAGATGCATAGCTACAACTCCAATTCACCTCACAACATAAAAATGTATTTCATTCAAAACTTGATCAAAAGAATTTCAAAATATCGCATGCTATGAATTACAAGAATAATTTTGCCAAATCGGTCTATCATAGAAAGTAATAGATAACTATATTTCCACGTCAAAGAAATATTAGCATAAAAATAATAGAACAAAACCTCTGAGGTTGATAATTTTTAACTCTATGCATTCATAAAGGGCTTCATCAGAAAGTAACTATTTCAAAATTTCGACATTGTAAAATAATCAAGTTAAATATTTTATTCTTGTACCAAATTTTAAATTCTTACAAGGTCTATTTAAAACATTATCTGTAAATATTTTTCATTGTACAATAAAAGTTTGGAATTATACATTGTCAAACTATAAGATAGTAGTGTTGTATTATAATTATAAACGTGAAAATTTTATTTTCAAACATATAGGTACAAAATAAGACATTATCAATCAAAAATGAGATTCCACAAGAAATATCATTTTAATTGGATAACAAGATGTTCGTAAAGCACGTGTTGTAAAACGATTACAAAATCATCTATTAATTGTATAAATTTATTGGTTATTCTTGGGATTATTACAAGTTAATTGAATGCTTTTGAGTAATTTTTGAGATGCGGGTGTTGAATTTTGTAGACAACTTTATTTGTATTTAATTTAAGTCAAACGCCTGCAATGGGTGAAAACGACTTGATAACGTAAATTTGTTTTTCCTCGAGATAAAGAGAATAAATAATCCTAATTGGAGAAGGAGGTGTTTTTGCAGTATTTGTAGCAAGAAATATCTTTAATTGGGTATAGGGCGTCTTTTTTATATGGCGTCAAGGTGTTCTAAAAATATAAAATAAGATAAATTTCATAAAAGACGTCTTCTCTCTGATCTTTGCTTCTTTATGTAATTGCCTAAAAAGTAAACTTTTAAGGGTTGATACTTTGCGTAACAGAACGCACAGCATTGTGTAATAAATTTACATTAAATCTTTCAACCCAATTAAGAACAAATATTGGAATTTTGTTAGGAATTGTAGTTTGAAATGGAAATTCTAGAATACAAGCTGATGCAGACTAAATATAATCGGATTCTTTCGTAAAGCAATTTTTAAGAATTTGGAGTCTGGAGGCTTGATGTTTAATAATTGCTGTAGCGGTTTATTTTATTTTGAAAAACATTTCGAAGAACTTGATGACGCGAACTGATGCAATAATTATTATGCCATAAAACAAGTTTTAAAGTTGAAAATTTTTTAAAGACTGCTAGAGAAAATTTGATGCTTTTAAATTATAATTTGATGTAGCAAAGAATTAAAATGTAAAATCTTTTCTAAATATAGTAAAGAAAATTCCATGTCTTAAAGGATTTTATGTGACTGAGTTTATTTTATAAGAATATCTCTAGATAATTTGGTGGGGGGTGGGTGGAACTTGATGTTTTAAATTAGTAGTTGCTCTAACAGTGTATTTTGGGAATTAGTCTTAAATAAATAAGATATAAAGATTTGTTTTGACAAAAATGAATTCAATTTTGATAGGTCTTTTTTCTTATGTTTTAGGTTTTTCATCCATGGCGCAAATAGCTAATCCGGCATACTAAATGTGGTAAGTAACCAGTTAGCAATTGTGATATATTTATAAAGCACAACAATATATAAATTTACTAATATTAGACCAGACTAATGACAAAAATTAAAAACGCGCGCGCAGGCACGCAAACAAGCGCTCACGCACGCACGCATACGCTCACGCACAGCACAAAACACAAATATAAGTACATTCACACCCCATACTCTATAATTTAAAAAAGGAACAAATATATGATAAAATAATCTAGATTCTGAAGAACAAAAGTTTACATCGGAATAATGTATAAACAATTTTTGTGATTTAGATTTATATTTAAAATATTTTTTTCTTAGTTTTAATCAATATTTTTACTGCTATCGTTTTGCTAGTTTACGATGTATCGTTTACATTAACAATGGCTTAATCATTATTTGTAAGCACTAATTTAATCTTCTAAGTACAACGAATTAAACACCATTATAGCACCAATTTCCTGGTAGTTAAGTGTATAACACTTTTATATCACGTACGCGAATTTATATCTGCGTTAATTTATGTACATCAAACTTCTATTAAGGTGAATCCAAACTAATACAGATCGATCGTAAACAACCCTACTGTTTTATGGCACCTATCAATTACTATCCTTCTTATCTCTAGATAAATTTAATTATACTACGATTGTATTATGGTACCTGTAAATCACCCTTTTTTTATCGCCAGATGAATATGAGCCGCTTTAGTAAAAACCGAGTAAGCGTACTTTCTAGAATGTTTCATATACTTTTTAATTAGTGCTACTTAAAACCGCATTAAATGTAGCTATATTTTGTATATTAAATTTTTATTTTGTATAATGACAAATAATGTGCATAGATTTGCCATAAACCCTTAAAATTAAATTAAATTGACTTTTACACACAAATCTTACACTGAAACTTAAATCAACAAATGAGTCTTAATAAATCATTCAAAATACTTAAACAGATTGATTTAATTTTTAACGTTAAGCATCTACTCGTTGTTTTTGATTTACCAGCGTTCACTGTACTGATCCTTATAAATTAATAATAAAAATCTCTCATCAGTTAAATTGAATTTAAAAAATCCACCTTTCATACTGACATATTCTAAAGACCATACTTTCGTTAATCTTCCATTTAGTTCTATATCTTTAAGTAAATTCTTTTTACGATAGCTTCAATTGACTATTTTCCATTCTAATATATTTTAAATAAATACGACTGCTAAACGTTACACATTTTGTTTACAATTTTGATTACGCAAGAAGTATTCTATCACATCACAGGCAACGTGCTTTCCCTTCCGTGTTCCAATCAACACTGATCTAATCACTGTCCGGATTGCATTTAAATAAGCCAAATCCTCCTAATATAATTCCTTCTGGGCGTCTCCCGCAAATTCGGGAACGTTCGCCATTGATTTGCTATGTATGTTATCAACGTTCCCGTCTATTCTAGAACAGGGTCATTTCTATCACATCACAGGCAACGTGCTTTCCCTTCCGTGTTCCAATTAACACTGATCTAATCACTGTCCGGATTGCATTTAAATAAGCCAAATCCTCCTAATATAATTCCTTCTGGGCGTCTCCCGCAAATTCGGGAACGTTCGCCATTGATTTGCTATGTATGTGATCAACGTTCCCGTCTATTCTAGAACAGGGTCATTTAACTACAAACTTTTTTTACACTGTAGCAAAAGTGTATTAAGGCAGCACGAAAATTTGAAAAAATTCGTTAAAAATTATTTATTTGCAAACCTAAATAAGTTTTCGAATTTTTAATAAATCCTTGATCCCATATGAAAAACAACAAACGATCTGGTATTTCCTAGTATAATTAAATTGTAAAGCTAAACTCCACATTTTAAAACCTTGGCTAGAACGTTTTAAATAGCGCTCTTATCATAAAAATCCGTGTAAATAACTTGTTCACATATATCTCAAGGTTTTCAACTTGATTCGTAAACACGACACGTGGTCACCAACCATTTCTTCTGATTAGCATAAAATTCCGGAAAGATAAAAATTTCCCAAATCGAATTGTCTTCATAAGTTGTTTTCCTAATCCGCTCACATTAATCTGTGAGCCAAACGGGATGGGAGTCGTTAATGGTAAAAAATGGTGGTGAAAAGTCATGTGTCTTAATTTATATTTTTTTTAGCGCAATTCAGATCAATAAAAAACCTCAGGTCAATAAAAAACCCAGGTCAATGAAAAAATATCTAGGCCAATAAATGCAGCAAATCCGAGTCAGTCTGGAGCCCGTTGAATTTCATACCTATAAGTGAACAGCAGGAGATAGACAGAAACCTGATTATAACCAGAACAAAGGTAGCAGCTGGTAACCAGTGGATTAAGGGTGAGTTTATTATTTTTGTTAAATACTCAACCGTCCCTCCTTCACGTATAGTCAAATCACTAGCCGTAAAAACAAACATTGTTCAGTTCATAAGATCTGTTAGTGAAATGCCGTAATCATACTTGCTATTGCAAATTTTTAAAAACTAAAAGAGAGCTGTGATAAGGCCCGTTTTGGGGCGTTACTAAAAGGGTGCAGTGATACAAATACAGCAATTTGTTTAATTTGAAATTTTTCACTTACCTTTTTTTAAGCTTTCGTTGAGCTAGAGCTTAACGGAACTGACGGAGTTTTTCAAAATGAAATCAAGCAGCAATATTACAAAGCATTTATACAGTATTAAATATTCTCTCTCATACAATATCATTTAGAACATTTACAACATTGTTTTTTCAAACATAAAATAATTTCTAAGAAGTATTAATCACAAACAAAAATTGTTGCTCGACTAGCTCAGTGACTACACGCACAGAGTGAAACGACGCTATGATAACAAAGAATGTTTACTCACTCCTCTCCAACACTCAATTCACCTGAATAAGACAAACGAAATTCACCAAAGTTTGTATAATGAACTAAATAAAAATTTTGTCATATTACAATTTACAAATGCACGCCCTTTTTAATATAACTTACCTTTTATAGAACTTTTAAATCAAAATAAAAAAAATATATTCCTATCGAATTAGCTCTTTACGAAGATTGTAGATTTTTACACCGTTTTAAAGCAATTAAAGCCAGCAAAGAATTTATGTTACCACGAATAGTTTCGTTGAACGTTCAAAGAAATATCCCTTTTCTTAACATAATTCTACCAAATTTTTGTTGACCTTTTACACACTATATTTTATCATATGTAAATTTTTAAGCTCACTTCTAAATACACAAATTATATAAAATTACAAAATGCAACGTGCTATAAATTGAATAAATAGTTTCGACCTTATACTTCTGTTTTTTTTTTCTGGAGGTTCCTCGCAACAACATCCCACTTGTTCTGGAAGTTCCGACAATTCGGCGTAGAAATCATTTTTGATTGTTATTCGGTAACTTAGAGTTGTTTATTCAGTAGCTTAGAGTCGTTTAATTACCATCTGAGAGTGTTTGCCAGCAACTTAAAGTGTTTACTAACCACTTAAAGTGTTCACCAACGACTTAGGGTGTTTATCAGCGTCTTAGAGCCCTAAATTAATAAAATTATAAATATTTTTATTTATATTAATTATTTTTAAACTTACGTTTATATCAACTACAAAAATTCTATATAAATTTATTACAACACGCACTTTACCGTTTATCACTTTACGTTTAAATTTTGTTAAGTTAAACTTTTAAATTTAGCAACTTACACAAAAATTTCTATTCAAGTAATAGTCTTCTTTCAAAATAGCACAGTCGACGCGTAGATTATAAAAATGATCTCCTTTATTTGTTTCGTTAGTTTTATAGAATCAAATTCCTTTTTGAATATTCCGCGCGTTCTCATTATTTGACGGAACGCTATCGGTTGTTCGTGCGTGAAAAAGGCGTTTCAATTATGGTTATATCTCCAACGTATTAGATTTTTGATGATCTAATATGTACGTTCTAAATTGCACGTATATCGGAACTTAGAGAGACTTGATTAACAAATGGTATTAAATATGACATTTTATGTACGTTCTAAATTGCACGTATTATCGTTGCTTCAAATATCCATACTTTATAAAATATGCTTCTTTTTAAGTGTTTGACTATTACAAACTGGTATAAATTACACGCATTTATTAGTTTCTTTACGCAAATGTGTTTAGATTGAAAGAAATATCATTTCACGATTATTTTTCTTCAAACATGTTGAATTTTTATGTGTTTTGAGCTTAAGAATGTCCTTAAAGTTCTAAAATGGTTGAATTGCTTCAGCAATTATCTATTTTAATAAATTGTAGTAAAATTATTACGGAATGAGCTCTTTTTAATTAATTGTAGCGTGTTATTGATTTTATACAGGGTGATTTGTATTTGCTTTTCCATAATGAATGAATTATGTACATTTTTGGAATTGTTTGATTGTTTGATTTTCGTGGCTCGTGGTTTTTATGATATTTACATGAGGTATTCTTCCCCTGTGATCTTATTTGACCTTAAATAACTTATAATCATAGCAATATATATTGCTAGACGAGATAGAAGTTTTATCTTTATCAAGAAACGCTATAAGAAAATCTTTAGCAAGAAATACTACAGGTGTACACACGTGTTTATATTGACATTCGGGGAGCATGAAGCTATTTTAATATAGGTTAGACAGAGTAAATATTATTAAAACTTTGCAAGGTTAAAGTAAAAAAGGAATATGCAGTCAAACTATAAGCGATAATCAGACGTTCGACGACTTTGAATCTCATGAGAGGATTAAATAAAGTTGTACTTAACAAAAATATGCAAATATCTATTTGCATTACGAAAAAAATTAATAAACGGTATTGAGTACGTGATAGTATTATTCGGACGATACGACAGATTGTCATTCTGTAAAGTTGAGGTCTACTATCATGTAGAAAAACACATAACGGTGGAATGAGAAACCTCTTAAATAGGTAGAATTAAGTTTCGTTTTCCTTTTCGATCTACGCAGCCAGATATACAAGTTAGAATTTATTCAAGTATCTATTAATGTGTAAATAAAATAGAATAAAAGTGAATTTATAGTCGTGTAAAAGTTTCACGACATTAAGTGTAGACCGGAATAAAATAATTCCAATGTGGGGCGTAACACTTAGTGTGCACTGAGATAATTCCGGTGTAAAACGTACTAACGGCATGATGTGTTATTCTGGTATGGAACCGTAATCTTGTATATATCACAAAAATGTCTGTCCCAATAGAATCCAGTGTCGGAGCAATTTAAAGTTTGATGTTGGCGTCTTTGGGAAAGAAAAACCAAGTACCCATTTAAATTGTTTGTTTTGTTATTGTGCATGTGTTACAGTAAATAAGATAAATTCATGGACAATATACATGTTTGAATCTCGTAATAGATAAGGAGCGTCATTGTTAAAGATATGGTTTTCTCAGTCATAGTAGGTATAAATTTTGTATAATGGGGAAATGAATTTACTGTGAAAATCAGCATTTTCGATCATGCTAAATAATTTAATTGCACCAGTATTTTGCTATACTGAGCAGTTGGTAAGATAATAGGCTTGTTAATGAAAGAATTAATGAAAATATGTGTTATGACTTATTAAATAACAAAAAGCTAATTAATCGTAAACGTTGGTTATGAACTGAGGGAGATATAGTTTTTCTTTAGTAGTATTTTAACGAAAGTTGTACATCAAATTAAATTTGAATTTGTAAATTTATTGATTTTTAGTACATCAATAGGCGCTTTTTAACAGAGTCTCTTATTTCTTTGTGTCAGAATTCTTTTTGTGATTTTATTCCATATAGGTTGGAGCAGCATCTACCGAACCTGGGCTACGCTAGCAAGGAAGTGGTGTTCTAAGTGAGTTAATTTCTTTCAGGATTCATCAGGAGCACTAGGTGTTGTGGGATTTCAGCCGAAAAGCAGTAATTCCATAGCAATATAAAAATGAAATCGTAATTGTACCTTTCTGTAACCTGCAATTCAATTGATGTGAATACCGTGCCAAAAATAATTTCGAAATTGATTCTAGCTAAACCAATAAGATTATGCAAATCCGTAAGCTAAAAAAGCAATTCTGAGCAAACGTACTTAACGGACAAGGCTAGGTGCTTATGTTTTTGAGGCTCAACTAGTAATTGTAATTAAATAAAATAATCAATCATGCTTCAATATAGAAAGCAAGAAGACAAGTAACATAAATTGAATATCATCAGTTGATTAAAAAAATAATAAATTACATTTGGTAGTTGGTAAAAATAAGTATGTTTAGTAAACAGTGCCAATCAGTATTAAAAAAAAATTCTCATCTCCTCAATTTTTTATTGTTCGAACAGTAGTTTTATTAGATACTTATTTTAGAAGTTTGTGGGCGTGACTGTAATTAATTATTACGTTGAAGGTAGTCACCCGACTACTAATTCGAGTTTATATAACAAACTTCGTGTTGTACTAATAGATTTTAGACACCGAATGGAACAGTTTTACAAGTATTTGATAATAGTAACAAAAGTTCTCATTAAAAATATTTGAAAGTATTGGTAAGAGAAATACGCTACTGATTAAAACGGGATATAGGTGAGACCAACTAAACTTGGATACAACTCATCCCTTAAATCTTATTAAAAACATGTCCTAACTTAAAGAAGTTGTTTTATTGAGCTGTCGTTATCTTGGCAACTTAAATTTAACGTTAAGAAAGTTAGCAAAAGAAGGTTTTGTATATTTATTTAAAATTTGATACATCCCAAGTATATTAGATACATTATTAAATTCATTCATAAATACGCCTGTGTGACTGAAGTATCTTACTTTCAGACGCTTCTGCGTCAAGGAATTACCAACCACTTTTCAGAAAGAATTTCAACGCTCAAGTAAGCATATTTACAGTGTAAGGATGAGAAATGCTTTATGATTCTTAGGTAAAAATTACAAATGATACCTTGTCATTTTCTAAAGGAGGCTGTGACGTTTCTTTGAAATGTTTGTAATCATATTCCATTTTATTAGTTTCTGTATTAGTAAACCCCACCAATAGGGTTAGATTATTTGCTTTAACAAAAATAATTTTTAGGTCATTTACATTCTTGATCTAAGGAAAGATTATTTCTGTATCTCAAAGGTTGTCAAAATCATTAAGAAGAAATGATATTATCGTTACTTTGTATTTTAAAATTATTAAATTTTTATGATTAATTTGTTTTGATTAATAATGTATTACGTGCACCTATGACCTCGCCATCTGGGCACGAAGATGTTCACATTCAAAATTGTGTTGATTTAAAAATGAGAAATCTCTTTCTCTAGTTTTAGCTGCCCTTTCCGTACGTTAGTCTTACATATATTAGAGAAAAACAATGCAAGCAATTTAAATTTTCAGTTTTAATTCATCTGTCTGAATTATGCCAAAGATATCAAATGATTTTATAGAAGAAAAAATTTTATGTAAACTTCATCAGCATGTAGCTTCAGTAGATTAGTATACCTTGAAGAAGGCATCAAACTGATTAAGGCAGTTAGTCATTGAAGTTTGGATAATGTCCTACCATGTTGGTTGCTTTTAATTTTAGAAACACTTTGTTTCCCATTAAATTGACAACCTCATGTTGGTTAAAAACACGTTGATTCAGATCAGCTAGTTTCTTTCGAAGTCCCATGAGATAATCGTTTATGATGATATGCAAGTTATTTAGAGTCAAAAATCGCTCATCAGGTATTTATAAAACTCCCTGAAACTATAACCTACAGTAACTGTCAGTGAATGAACATTTCTAATTATTTGCATAAAGTTTTAAACTTATCCACAATTTGTTCTTATTATTATTGTAAATGGAAGTTGTTTTTAATTGATGCATATATCTTATGTTTCTTCTTTGCGGAAGTTTCTGCTGCGAGACCGGGGCTTGAACTGACATTATAAATGTTAGATTTCGTGAATGAATTTACACAAGTTGCGTCTCATACTAGTGGTTTGTCTTTGGACCAAAGTATATTTATCATGCCGTCAGGGCGTTTACTATCCTCTCTATAAAGTCCGTTAGATTCCAGGCGAGAGCTGATGTTGATTGAAGTCAAAGAACTTTGTATTAACTTGTTCAATTCACTGTTACGCTTTATTGTGTAAAGTTTCAAAGTATCGGTTCATTAATTTAGATTTAGGGACTTTTTTAGAATTCGGCGTGGGAAAATTCGCGCTGATTAACGAAATTTTCGTTGACACCGTGAAAACCATGTTTTATTACTTTTCGCACAGGTGTTGACGTCATTAGCTTATCTCTGCGGTCGTACGCATGCTGACGTAACGTTTTTGTACATGTGAAGCAGTTCATATCCCATCAACGCAAGCGGAAGTGTGCCATTCTCGGTTGGAGGGGAGTAGGGTAGCTAAGCCGGTTTGGCAACAGAGATCCACAGCAAGATATGTATACGCCGATTCGAGAACAATATGAACAGCTAAGCCGCTTTGGGAAACAAAACGTGCAGCAAGATATGTATACGCCGCTTTGAGAACAAAATTGTCTTTGTGTGTAAATTTGTTGCGTCGGGGTCGTTAGGTCTTTGGGGTGTGCGTTCGGCGGGGTCGTTAGATTTTTGTCGTGGGGTGGTGCGCGTGCGCTGGGGTGGAGATATTTTCTTAAGAAATTTTTTTAGCAGCGTTCCCGACGTTAAATATTAAATATTAAATTTTAAAAATGTTGTGTGTAGAAAATGGAGTTCACGTGTTGGTTCGTATTTTTCTGGGGTAGGTTAAGCTAAAAATTAAAACGCCGCGGTGAAGAATTTTTAATATTAGGCAAACGCGTGCAAGTGGTAAAGAGTGTTTTAGCTCTCCTCATAAGCTGCGTTTTGTACGAAGTAGCAAATAAAATTAAGAAAATATACGAAATGTTATATGATGGAGGTCAAATTTTAAACGTTTGCAGGTAAAATCTTGTAAAAAAGAAGTCGTTCACTTCTCGCAATTTCAATGTCACGATAAAATACTAAGAATTTGCATGCAGTCGAATATAACCTCGTGTTTTTATCTGGTAATATATTTAAATCCGTCGACATTCGACTTTTAATATAATGTATTTAATTAACATAAGGTGTGTTGCAAAAACATTTCAAGACAGGTATGTCGTATATTTCCTTTTGGTTACATCATCCCAAAATAATTTATACAAGTACACTGAACTTGCAGTCGGATCTAACATATAATCTTTTAATTATACCCGTATGAATTTAAAATATATGCAAATTATACCACCTTTCATCACGATTTATTTGACTCTCAAATTATTTGATTTGATCTTATATCAAGGCTTATGTATTAACTTTTACAACTCAAGGTGTAGCATCAAGGTTTTTACGTCACTCTCAAACTATAGAACTTAATAAAAATAGCTTTCCTTAGCACCAATATCATTTAGAAAATATGTGTTTCATTAACATATACTTATTTATTAAATATTTCCTACCAAAATTTATTCAAAAAATTTAAAAGTTCTTTATTTTCATTTTCATATAGGTAAAATCACCACTTTGCTATGCTCTGGCTACCTAGTTCCGGCTACTTTTCCAAGGTCGTTGTGACGTCATAGCCTTTTATAAATATAGAGCAATGTAATACTATTCTAAAATTCTAAAAAGAGTCTTTCTTACTAACCACAAATACATACAGCTTGTAGAACGCGGATGTATCCAAGTCAGTCCATCGGCACATAAAATAATCTTTTAATCCTTTCCTCTTTCTCTAATAAGATGTTCTTTGTCTAACACATCTTTGTATTGTTCGCGTATTGTCGCAGTGTCTTCTATTTAGTCCAACTTTCGCCTTTTTGCATGCATTTCCTCTAATTCCAGCTGTCTTTTCTTCCACTTACAGCGTATGGCGTGCATAATTGGGCAATTTCCTGCAGCGTCAACGGAGAGAGTTTACTGCCAATATTTACGCGTTGTCGTACAACCTCTGGGCGAATGTTAGGCGTACTTATCAACCCCGATACCGAAATGATTATTTCTTTTGGAATTGTAGAATATGGTGTTACAGATTGTGTAAAATATGTTACCTGCTTTAATGTAGCACTTGTGTAAGATTTTATTTTATCTTGGCTGTCTTCCTACTCTACTATCTCCAAATAATTTACAGGTAAATAGTTAAAACTAAAAGCTGAAAGCACATACTTTATCAATTTTTCCTTTTCTCTGGTTTTTCTGACAACTTAATTTGCAAGCCCGTCAATTTCTTTGTATTGCCGTTCCCCAATACATGTACTGTAGCAGGTTATTATACACTAAACAGCAGCTATTTTGAAGCTTGTCCGATAACTTACTCCACATTTTAGCGATACCGAGTACATTGGCGCCTTTAGGAATATAACTTACTATCTTCCAATAAGGTTAAACAGTCTTTTAAGGGATTATACACCGTTCCGCACTGACATAGCTTCCAATTGTACAGTTTTATATTGTCGCTTCAATTGCGTAATACCGTGTTCTTTGGTCAAAGTAGACGCGAATGTTGCTCTTAAATGTGCATCTGGACAACGTAAAAATCTAGTATATAATTTCCAAGTTGTTTATTAACACCAGGATTTGTTATCTGACACACAAATTTGTTGTATATCTTAATTCTTGCATTGGTTGTTAGCCATGTTAAACAATCAATTTATATTAAAATTAAGTTTAAATGGCTCCATGCTTGGCATTAAATATTTTTAAATTTTGTTATGTATAATGCCAGAATAAAAATTTTAGAATAGTATTACATTGTTCTTTGTTTATAAAAGGCTATGACGTCACAACGACCTTGGAAAAGTAGCCGAAACTAGGTAGCCGAGAGCATAGGAAGTGGTGATTTTACCTATATGAAGAATTTTGTTATGTTAAGTAAAACGTGCAAGTGGTAAAGAATTTTTAGCTTTCCTCAAAAGCTGTATTTTGTATGAAGTAGCGAATAACATTTAGAAAATGTGATATAATGGATCAAATTATAAAGTCTGCATGTAAAATCTTGTAAAACATGTTGTTCACGATTTCATTACCAAGATAAAATAACAAGAATTCGCAGTCGAATATAACCTCGTGTTTTTATTGAAATTATAGCTCTCTGGTAATATATATGCAAATTATTCAACTTTTAATATAATGGATTTAATTAACATAAGGTGTGTTTGCAAAAACATGTTAAGACTATTTCCTTCTTGGTATGCAAATTATACCACCTTTCATCACGATTTATTTGACTCTCAAATAAAAAATTAATTTGATCTTATATCAAGGTGTTCTTGCTTACATTTAGCAATTTCAATATATATTTAATATTGTGTGTATATGTAAAAACATGTTAAGACAGGTCACTCGTTATTTTATTCATGATTGCATCACCAAAATAATTTATACAACCACACTAAACTCGTACCCGGATCTATATAACCTTTAAATGTATGCAAATAATGTCGTTATTTAAAACGTGGTGAAGAATTTGGATGGGATGTACTCATTCTCAAATGCGGAATGGTACTCCATAAAGCGTTCTGAACGGAGGCTTTGCACGCATTAGGTGATTGAATACTTTGGAGATTTTTAGGTTAAGCAAAAACATGCACGTGTTGAAGAATCTCCGAGAATTTCAAAAATTATTTTGTATTAAATATATAATATTAAAAGAAACACACAATATTTTAATGTTTTATTTACAAAAACTTACATTCTTTAATTGTCCCTATCTTTTGTAGGTGGCGGTAGCAGATTCTTATTTGAATAAAATATAGATAAGACTTCCACATTAAGAAAAATGTATCTTAGTTAAATGTACGGGATTTTATTAATTATAGTTTAGTAAAGTGCATGGTAGTTAATGACCTCGAGGTTGTGATATTTATAACAACATACCGATATATGTAAATTATATATGGAAACTGCATAACTTCAAATCATTTTAGCATAATTGTTAATTACCAAAATTCATAATTTCTACTTCCGTTAAAAACACATTAAGTAAGTAAGTTTATACATACCGATAATACAATGGTAAAAATTCTTCTACAACACATTAAACAGCTTATTTATATTTGCTACCTTAAACAACTATGCGGAGTGCATATAAATGTCAGAGGAAGATTTCTTATCGTTCCCTTCCAATCTTAAAATTTATATCGTCAATAAAATAATAAACAGATTACTAATAATAGGTCGTCAATGGAACTAAAACAACATATACAAAATGTGTACAAATGAAAAGACCACTTATTAATTAATCATGATGTAAATTCCTTTAAAGATTTGATATTCATAGGTAGTAACAATGTTGGTGCTATATATAAAACGACTTTTATGAGCATAGTTTAAATTAAAATAACACCGAAATTTATGTAAATTTAATAGTTCTGGTTTATAGTTGGTTGATCTTTGGAGAATAAATTTTATGAAACTTAGGTTTAAGAAATTAATCATTTTACAGGTGGGATTAAATAAAATGTACTACTTTGATGATAAAACCATGCAATGCATTTTATGTTTACACAACTATAACATACTTTAAAATTTAATACCTCGGTAGTAGAATATAATTTTTAATTGTATTATTGTAACATAAAGTTTGCATAAAAAATGCAAAATACATATCCGTTAAGAGGAATTTTTCAATATGATACTTACAGATTCGTTAGTAAGTTTTACAATTAAACTTATTTCAAGACATTTTTTGAAACACATCTTACTAGTCTCAAGGAATATGTATGTATGTAGGTATAAAATATACAAATAAAACACTACTTAATGTAAACATTATTCTTTATTAAAAATGAATAATTGGTTATATGTACAAACCAGTTTTTGAGTACAATTACATCTGTGGTTGCGCAATTGAATGACGAATGTCGTGTGGTATGCTAGAAACACTTGTGTGAATTGGTGTAATACTTTAATTTATGTAGAGGAGTACACCCTAAATCTTCTAGGTTAATAACATTTAGGTGTGGAAATTCATTGTAAATTGCCATCATCTCAAGATATACCGTGAAAGTTTCTGCTTAACCATATCTTTTGGTATTTGAAGCGAGCTGATAGACAGTTCCAAGAATATGGTGGTTTCAGCACATATGTTATTGCAACTCCATTCGATAGGGATAGTTGTAAAACAGCCATTTCTTTAAACACAAAGTTATTATGTGCAATTTTAAACCTTTGAACGTCGACAACTAATGGACTATTAATTTTAGACTTCACTCACAACACTGGTTGCAGGATTGTAGCGGACCAAACGATCGTGTAGAATGAGGCAGTACGCTGTAGTGTGAGCTTTAAGCGCTTCTTTCATTTGAAATTCTAATCGTACGTCAACCGCTCCCACTTTCACTATTTCGTTTTGATGGGAACAATCGATGACTACAAGTGGAGCGTGCGTTTGAAATTCATTGGGTGTTAATATCGGCTCGCTGATACCCCCGTAGTACGATTGTTGAAACTGTGCATACATCTCATATAGTATAGAATAGCGATTGGTATCGAAATCAATGTTAAGATTATCGTAAGGATACATAGATGAACCCAGATGTAATTTCATATTGGTCAACTTACAGTGGTCGAACTGACTGCGCCCTTTTGCGCGATGTATCGGTTTGAAAGCAGACAATAACAAAACGTGGTTTCTCCACTTGAGAAGCCGTCTTCACGGCCCACGTATGCGTGTGTGTTGTATGTAATTCTGGATATTCGTGTAGTTCCCAACTGCGAAAGCTTATGTCCATGGTGGCATTGCGTTGAATATGTTTGAGTAGTTTTAAGCGCTCTGCATCTGCAACGGTTATATGTGGAATCCGCCATGATATATGTGTAATAGTAATTTTGATTGACTCTTTGGTATCAGAATTCGATATAGCTGCATCGTCAGCACTACTTCTAATAAGAATAAGCTCCTGTTTGATATTCAAAAGAATTTTCGGTAGTCCTCCGCAAATCCTAAAACCATGCGCAAGGGAATGCATACGTTGAAATGACCATTAGCATCAACGAGATCAAGCTTATCGATGGGGACCAACCGGCGTTTCTAAAGCGACGACTTTCGCTATAATCGTAGGATAGGAAATTTTTAATAGTCGTAGTTATACCTGGATTACGAACGCGGTCAATAGTCTTTCCACCAAGTTCATAACGAATTTCATCAAATAAAATAAAACTCCGTTGTTGACAAAATCGGCGGTAAGCGAAACGCCACCATCTGACTTATTCATTGTACCCTCAATATAAATTACGCTGTCCCATGGTAGTGTATAGACATCTTCGTTTTCTATTGGAATCCGTATAACATCGTTCTTCTCATACGTGGTATTGGAGTACGGAGTATGCATATGTTTGTCGGCATTGATGATGGTTGTATCAAATATAGCACGTTGCGTAACATTTAAAATATTACTATCCATTTTAGCTATGTAGCACTTTGAGTCCTAATGTTTGCAGAAATTTAACGTTTTCCGGTGTTAATCGGTGCACTGGTGTCTTGTAACTGGTAAAGGTGCTGACAATGCGTCTATTAATAGGTTTTGGTGGTTTATGCTCATAGCGCAAAACCATTGTTTAAAGACGCTTTAGATAAAGTCTAATCGTGATGGTTTCCCGACGAAAAGTGATGAGATTACCGTTTTGATCAACTATTTTAACAATGATGCGATCGATGATTCGTGTATTAAGTGGCATATAGGTGACGTTCACGGGGTTTTCAATAATCTTGTACCCTGCAGCAACTGCAGGAAAGAATTGATGCAAAATGTGTACAGGTTTGCTATTCCGATACGATCCGACCACAAGATTACATTCAATACATATTGAATTGATTGGAAAGACTTGTGCCGGATGGTCCGAAATAGCAGTAGTGAGAGCTGGTAGTTTACGTTTCTCAAAACCCAACAACGAAGCAAGTGAATTTGGTTGTGTAAAATCCACTATACCTGATGCTTTGATTTCTGTATGTAAACTGTTATTATTGGCTCGAATATCAATAAGATAACGTTTGGATGAAGTGCGTTCACGGGGATCGTTCAGATTACGTCGTACGAACTTATTAATATCTGCCACTTCATAAGTTCCTTCTGGTAAAGTAAGCACGATGTCATCAATGTAAAATTTATTGTTCGCTTCCGTTACATTGGGAATTGAAAAATATGTATCAAAGTTTGTAAGACCAATAACGTATTCATGGTCATCATCGAGAACAATTGGTGGGTTGATGATTGCGGTGAGCGTAGATTCAGTTCCAGTTAAAGTAAATGTGTACATGTTCGGTGGTTGACGATAAACTAACAACTAGTCGTATTCGTAGTTGGGATGGGGTAATAAAAAGCAAATTCCTGAAACACTTGCAATATATGGTTTTAATTAAACACTTTTATACAAAACAGTTAAAAATACACTAAAATCAAATAATATATAACGTTGTTAGAAACTTAGCGGAGGACTATTTTGCAGTAAAAATTTCAATACGAAGTGTCCACAGGTAACAGTGTTAAGCGGTTGAAATTGTTCATAATTATAATAGAGAGTGCATGGTCCTGATGAGGTTAAGTATTTGACAAGTTCCCTCGGAGGTCGTAGATTACCAATGCTATCATAATAGACTGCCTTGAACCATCTTTTTGTACGCGGTCCAATGAGTTCCCACACCACGTGTAGTATCATGATTAAGAATACCACATTCTCGCCAACGAATTGTGTTTGGAAGTGAATTGCGCATGAATATTCCACGAAAGTGGGATATTGGTAAACGTTTTATGTATTTGTTCAAGTCAACATTGGTCAACGCTCGCATAGGTAGGTTTAACGAATGCGTTGAGTTTTTTTTTCGTTGTCTTTGTTTACGCAAACCTTGCCCGTGTGTAAGAAAAGGCTTTAGGTACAGTCCATGTCCACGGCGATAAGGTTTCAAATAGAGACCCTTTCCAAGTGTCACTGCCTCTTGTGCCATATTATGTCGTTTCGCTTCATCTAATTGTTGTTGTCCAAGTTTAGCATCGTTGACAGCTTTTGCAATCCCAGCTGCTCCACCCGACAACGCTCCAATTGCGGAAAGGGCTGCAAAATAGGTATCAAAGGTAGGAAACCACCAGTTTTGGGTACAGGGATTACACGTGGGATGCCACGAATTTCATCTGTTATTTCTTTAATCGGTGCCACTGCAAGTTTAGCAGTTTTAATAAGATCAGTCGGACGAACGTTTTTAATGCGTTCCCAAATGGTGCGAATTAAACGCTTGAATGGTATACCACTTCCTGTACGTAGACGCTGACCACATCGTTTTCCTTTACACCTTATCGTTTTTTTGCGACAACCCATACCAAATTTAACTTTGGCATTCATTGCAGAACCAACAGCAAACGCAGCAAGTTTTTCACCTAACGAAGCGTCGGGTGCAGTACGACGTTTTGTGCTGTTTCGGCAAGACGTCGATCAGCTTGGTGTCGGGTTGTTAAGTCTGTAGAAAGATCGTAGGCGATGTCGTGTAGTTTGCAGGCTTCGTCTAAGGGATTACGACCTATATCACCACGCTCGAGGCGTTTCTGAAGCTTAGTACCCGGTCCACAGAAGCGATAGCCTGGTAAATGTAATTCTACCGGTAAACGATTGATAGCACTATTGAGTAACCCGTAGCCACGATAGGATTTCATTAATCTTGTCAGTCGAAAGGTTTAAAGGAGTCTGGTCATGCGCGTAGAATTACTCGCTTAAATGCTTACCATACTGCAATTACGTTTTAGTATATGGATAGAATGCGTCTGGTTAAAGCAACAATTGGCGTTGCCAATTACGGACCACAACTGCAGCAACAACACTAACGTGCAAAAGCATGGACTACTATTACCATCAACAATACGGTGTATCATTACAGGTCCATCCAATTGTGGTAAAACTAATGTAGTCATCGGTCTCTTGAAACATCCGAATGGTGTACGCTTTGAAAACGTTTATCTCTACTCAAAATCCTTGTATCAACCAAAGTATCAGTACCTAGAGAGGTTATTACAACCAATAAAAGAAATAGGATATTTTGCGTTTAACAAATGGGATGCAATTGTTACTCCAGCGGATGCAAAACCTAATTCGATATTTATTTTCGATGACGTGTCGTGCGATAAACAAAATGTAATGCGAGAATATTTTCTTTAGGTCGACATAAGGCCATTGATTGTTTTTATCTATGTCAGACCTATTCCAAAATACCTAAACAATTGATTAGAGACAATGCTAATGTCCTAGTGCTATTCAAACAAGACGAACTCAATTTAAAACACGTATACGCTGACCATGTAAACACGGATATGTCGTTTAACCGGTTTAAAGAATTGTGCGGCGTATGCTGGCGAGATCGGTATGGGTTCCTGGTGATCAATAAAGATGGCGATTTGCAGAACGGTCGTTACCGAAAAGGTTTTGACACCTATATATACTTATAAAGCACATAAATAGCATATCACTTCCTACCCGTTTCTAGACGATGGCAGACGACGTGAAAACCAAACAAGAACTCATAAAAGTACGAAAGGCAGTCAAGAGGAAATTACAAGCGCTAAAAGCAGGTGTGGTTGAAAAGGAGCTTGCATTAAGTAAAGTCTATGCACCTATTACAAAACGTTTACAAACACTTCAGACCGGTCTGCTGAAAGATATTAAACAGGAGTCCAAGATCGAAAGCCAGCACTGGTTACCACAACAACATGACGTACAATCTACTCCTAAAAGACGCCCTAAATTTCTCGATCAGGTGCGCAGTTCACACCAATCGCCGCACCACCAATAGAGGAGGCATGGGAACACAATCCTCATAGCCCAGTCCAGTCTGTGGAGTCCACCTTCGAAGAATCGGAGAGTAGCGGCAACACTCCAGAGACCCATACAGAGTACGAACGGTACCTAAACAGCGAAGAACATCAGGCCTACTTACAACGATTCTTACCATCGGTAAGATACTATGTCGATAATCTGTTTTCCAACTTTACTGGTATTTATAACAATGACACGGAGCACTTGCGCAGGGATAAAGTACGTTTTAATCCGGAGACAGGAAAATTAATGATTGGTGATTCGGACATTATCTTCGGGATTGGTGAAAAGGTGTGTAGAACGATTTTGCTACAACGGTAGCAAAGGGTTGTACGAGCAACTGTTCCTTCTCAATCCTTTGGGTAAATTCTCACTTAAAGAAATTAACGATTATGCGGACATTAAAAAGAAGTAATGCAATGTATAGCTTACGACAGCAAACTATAAACCCGAGTGGTCGTGGTCTACTCATGGATTATAACGAGAAGCCACTAGAGTATGTATACTTTGATGATCCCAACGAACTGTGCGAACGGCTCAAGCTTCTGGTCGCCTCGCAAGATGCAGGTAACACCGGTCACACAAACGAAATTACATCGATTATGGAAGAATTACGCGAATTGCGTATAATAGCGTAGATTGTGCGACTTGTTATTCATTATCACGATGGTTATCGACAAGTTTGGACATGCGTCTGACTGTGCTTCATATATTTCTTATGATGATTACTACGATTTTGACAACATGAGATTAGCGCGCGTCGCTACACCACAAGAAGATGATGATGCAGTCACGAAAGCGTACTTAGAATCGCGGTTAGCAACGCTACACCAGCAAGAGGGCGAACCAACGCTTGGAAGTGGTTCCACTATTCAGCAGTATATAGACACGCTTGTGAAGGAGACAACAAACAGTATGATAACACAATTCTCGAGCGAGTATGTTACAAGATCAGACTTTAACCATTTTGAAGAGATGATGCGTAACCTTGTTCCAGCCACTGTGAACGCTAATGTTGCACAAATCGTAACCAAACGGATAGATGATTCTATGAATAGCATATATAAGACATTAGACGCTGCTATTCAACAAGTGAAAGCACAATTTAGAATAGACATTGCACGAATTCAAGCAGATATTCAACAGTTGCAAGAGAAACTTAAAACGCACGCATATAGCCGTCAACCATAAACACACACACACATATTAGCAATATGTCTGTAAAGGAGCAAATCGTCCACGAGTTACATAAGCCTGCTCGCATTAACTTTCCTAGAAGACATGTAATCACAAAAGGATTAAACGAGCTGTTTCAAGCCGATTTGGTGGAAATGATCCCATATGCAAAGATAAATAAAGGATTTAGATACATTCTAGTTGTTATCGATGTATTTTCTAAATACTTATGGGCCGTACCGGTTAAGCGCAAGACGGGTAAGGCTGTTTCAAACGCTTTTCAATCAATTTTCAACAAAGACCATCGTATTCCACGGTACATTCAAACGGATTTGGGAAAAGAATTTTATAATTCAACATTTAAGGCTTTAATGGAAAAATATGAGATTACACATTATAGTGTGTACAGCAATAAAAAGCTTGCGTAGTAGAACGCGTTAATCGTACCTTAAAGTCAAAAATGTGGAAACAATTTAGTTTGAATGGTTCGTATCGATGGCTGAATATACTATCCTCACTCGTGACTGCATATAACAACACCAAACATCGAACAATCGGCATGCGACCTGTAGATGTGTCAAAACGCAATGAACGCAAACTCTTCAATACAGTTACAGTACGATCAAAACAGTTAACTTAAAGAGTAAAAATTTTCTGTTGGAGATCATGTTCGCATTAGTAAACATAGAAGTCAATTTACCAAGGGATACACACCAAATTGGTCTAACGAAATTTTACGGTGTACAAAGTGCATTTGACTAATCCTTTAACGTACCTATTGCGCGATAGTCGAGGACAACCAATATTAGGCGGCTTCTATGCAGAAGAACTTCAACGAACACACTATCCGGATGTATATTTAGTGGAAAAAGTATTGAAGAGAGTTAAAATCAAGTATATGTGAAATGGTTAAATTTAGATTCTAGCCATAATAGTTGGATATCCAAAAATCATATTTTGTAGATTTGCTGTTACGTGTTTGTTTACCATCATATGTCATTCATCAATAAAATTTTTTTTACTGTTATATGCTTTATTATAGCGACACACACACACACACACAAATTACATCTATGTACTACTAATTACTACACTAGTTCTACGTCAAGAAAGTTGTTTATAATTCCTCATGCCCGAAGCGCAAAACGTTGATGTAGGTTGATTTTCGCTGTTTTGGTTGAACTTGAGTATTTCGATGTCCGTGAATATGTGTAAATAACAAGCAGGTAAAACACATTACCTTCTCAGCTAACAATTTCTCCCCGTACATGACCAACACTCGAGGTATATATATTTATTGTAAAAGGTATGCGACACGTACAATAGCATCCTCCATTATATCTAATATGTGCTATCTATAGCGCATCAGGTAGGATTACCAAGATGACATAATTTACATACAAAAATAGTATTAAACTAAAACAATAACTTTAATAGCATATACACTTTTTTATAATCATCTATACTATTTGATGGCCATTTTCCCGAATCCGGACCACACGTCCATCCTGGTTGCTGTTTTGAGCCCTCCATTGCCAAATTCTTGAGGAGCCAGTTATATGTTGTTCTATGAGGGCCAACTACATTAGGTTGGTACTTATAATTTACCTTATACTTTAAAATTAACTTCAATACTTTTTTAATACCATAGGTTGTGCGAAATATACAACATCTACAATCATATCGTCAATCGCTGTGACCAGTGATTTATAGTTGCATTTATATTCATGATAGGATATGCCTTCGTACTCAATACAGCTCGGTTGGTTAGTAATTCTTCAAGGAAATATACATCGCTCAAACTATAATTACTCTCTATTGCGTCTAGTACACCGCGCACCTGATGACATTTTAACTCTGTTTTGCCGTTGCAAGCATCAATGAAGTTTGATACAAATTGATCGCACCTACTCTGTTGATTAAACAGCATGTCCATTACATCAATGGATGTATCATTGGTCAGCGTTAGCCATTTGAAGGCTTTAAAGGGAACATGAACACCTACTCTGAACAGTATACGTTTGATTTTGTCTACATCATTCAATACTATGGCATGTTTCAGATGTTGGTGTAAAATGCGTTGTTCACTCTCGAACAAATCGTACAGTACATTGTCCATGTTAACTTGAAAACTTCGCACCACTATCGTCACTATCGTTGTTGTTCCACTCACTGCGAGATCTATTCAAGTACCTAGCTTTTATGGCACATTCATCAAAATAGGTAATGCTAAAGTGTTGTGATACTGAGCATCACCTAGTTATTCGTCTGATAAACCCCCCACTAGTTTTTGTAACAGCATTAACAAATCAACAACCTCGAGATGATCTCTGGCAAGGCGACTCTGTTGAATTTGAGCAATATATTTAAGGAAAATCCAATTAGAGGTGTGTTTGGTGATAGATTGTTATTCAAATTATCTATGGGAATATCCTTCACTTTTAACGAAGGATGCATGCCCGGTAAATTGCAAATTAATCAAAAAAGCATAACGTTAATCATTACTCTACATAGAGCACAAAAAGCTGTCATAGCCATGCGAGAAATATGTTGCCTGATAAATACTCCCTGTATGATTGTTGTGGTTTTGACAATTTTGACAACGATCCTAGGTCATGGATCGAAACGTAAAGAAAGATGAGTGGTTTAATTCCCAACGAAGATTAAGAAAAGGTTGTCTGATGTCGCTAAATTATATATATATATATATATATATATATATATATATATATATACCAATGTTTAATACCTTGAAAGTAATAGGAAAATAAAATTTAAAGTTGTCAACCATGTTCGGGTGGTAATGTTGATTCGGTCATTGATACCTACTGCAAGTTAAAACAAGTCGTATACAATGATGAAAAGTTTTTTGAAACTAACTAAATGTGATCTGGAATACATGCTTTGTAAAAGCGATATAGTTCAGATTCTGCTACGATTCTTCAACAGACGGCGATAACAATAAAAACTCTGTTTAAATTAATTTTTAATAACGACTTAACATTGCGTAATTCTATTAAAATGATTTGAAATATAACGGTATTATTTTATTGTTTAGCATCAATTTAATAACATTTGTTGATATAAGATGAAAATTGTGAATTTTGGTAATTGACAATTATGCTAAAATGTTTTGAAGTTACCTTGTTGCCATATGTTCCATTTAACAGAATTAAAACTCAGATATATTATAGACATTCTTGCAATTATTTACCATATGTGTATATATTTCTCTTGACAATAATTATTAATTTAAGAATAACTTATTGAATTAAAGTAGGTTATTTATAAGCACTAAATTCTACAATAATTAAAACGAGTTTGAAAATAAAATGTATTGACAATGTAGCTATACTTGTAATTTATTCTGCCAGGATCAACAAAATATAATGCAAAATAGTTGTTTTAGGTATAAACCAGAACCATATAATTTACATATGGGGATATGTTGTTATATTTATACTATAAATAGCCCAATCGCCGAGGTCATTAACTACCATGCACTTTACTGAACGCGGTTGTTAAAGGGCGTTATATGAACGTTTTTGCAAAGAAATAAGTAATATTTATCTCAGTTTGCGAGATGTTGAAACGTTTAGATCCGTAAGTTATGCATATCTTTTAGAAAACATATTTGCTTTTATGGACAAATTTTTGCTTTACATTCCTTAACTTTAATAATTTCACTAATCATGTTTACAGAGTCTTTTAAATAATAATATCCTTTGAACATACTATCATCTGGAATACAAATTTTGTTATATCTATATCTAGTACTAATAATAATTAGTGTCTCTAGCACTGTAAAATTTAACTAGAATTAATAATTCACAATCTTTTTATAGTGTTTAATTAAATCGGTCTTTTAACAACAAAAAGAGGTATTTTGCACATTGCAAATTATTATTACCATGCTTGTAGCAATAAATATTACATAATAAATTGCTGGTTATTCACCTAACAATAAAATTTTACACTAAGAATATATAATTGGTGTATGCTGGGTTGCCTGCCATAGATATGCATATATTTTTTAGAATTCAATTAAATTTAAGTACACGTAGGTAAATGTGTGAAAGTTACTTTACATTTCAGTATTTAGCTGTATTGTAAATAGTTATTTTAATACAAAAATATTTTTTTAAAAATCTCGGGGAATTCTTCAGCACGTGCACGTTTTTGCTTAACCTAAAAATCTCCGAAGTATTCAATCACCTAATACGTGCAAAACCTCCGTTCAGAACGCCTTATGGAGTACCATTCCGCATTTGAGAATGAGTACATCCCCATCCAAATTCTTCACCACGTTTTAAATAACGACATTATTTGCATACATTTAAAGGTTATATAGATCCGGGTACGAGTTCAGAACGAGTGACCTGTCTTAACATGTTTTTTTGCACACACCAATATTTTAAATTAAAACCATTATAAAATACGAGTCGAATAATTTCTCCTATTCTTTTGATATTTAATACAAAATAATGAGGCAGAGCCCCGTTTAGGGCACGTTTAGAAGCTCCTTCCCCCACCATTCATCATTTTGAAAGTGATTATGTCATCCACCACATTTCCTATTTTTGCTTAACCTAAAAATTTCTCTTTAATTAACTAAAGCAACGAGAATAAAAACAATGACGAAGCTCTAAAGATCACCGCTAAATTTTTCACTACATGCACGTTTTTGCATAACCTATAAATTTTTTATCACGTTTGTGCAATTAAACGAGTTATATATATACAATGTCTAATACGTCATCTACATACAATCACCAAACCGCTAAAAGTAAAAGAATTTTTATTGCCACATAAATTAAATGTATAATTACATTTAAATATTTAAATATATTCAAATTGCTAAAATGTAAGCAAGAACACCTCTTGATATAAGATCAAATTAATTTTTTTATTTGAGAGTCAAATAAATCGTTATGAAAAGTGGTATAATTTGCATACCAAGACGGAAATAGTCTTAACATGTTTTTGCAAACACACCTTATGTTAATTAAATCCATTATATTAAAAGTTGAATGATTTGCATATATATTACCAGAGAGCTATAATTTCAATAAAAAAACACGAGGTTATATTCGACTGCGAATTCTTGTTATTTTATCGTGACATTGAAATTGGTATAATTTGCATATATTTTAAATTCATACGGGTATAATTAAAAGATTATATGTTAGATCCGACTGCAAGTTCAGTGTACTTGTATAAATTATTTTGGAATGATGTAACCAAAAGGAAATATACGACATACCTGTCTTGAAATGTTTTGCAACACACCTTATGTTAATTAAATACATTATATTAAAAGTCGAATGTCGACGTGATTTACATATATATTGCCAGATAAAAAACACGTTGTTATATTCGACTGCATGCAAATTCTTAGTATTTTATCGCGACATTGAAATTGCGAGATGTGAACGACTTCTTTTTTACAAGATTTTACCTGCAAACGTTTAAAATTTGACCTCCATCATATAACATTTCGTATATTTTCTTAATTTTATTTGCTACTTCGTACAAAACGCAGCTTATGAGGAGAGCTAAAACACTCTTTACCACTTGCACGCGTTTGCCTAATATTAAAAAATTCTTCACCGCGGCGTTTTAATTTTTAGCTTAACCTACCCCAGAAAAATACGAACCAACACGTGAACTCCATTTTCTACACACACAACATGTTTTTAAAATTTAATATTTAATATTTAACGTCGGGAACGCTGCTAAAAAAATTTCTTAAGAAAATATCTCCACCCCAGCGCACGCGCACCACCCCACGACAAAAATCTAACGACCCCGCCGAACGCACACCCCAAAGACCTAACGACCCCCCGACGCAACAAATTTACACACAAAGACAATTTTGTTCTCAAAGCGGCGTATACATATCTTGCTGCACGTTTTGTTTCCCAAAGCGGCTTAGCTGTTCATATTGTTCTCGAATCGGCGTATACATATCTTGCTGTGGATCTCTGTTGCCAAACCGGCTTAGCTACCCTACTGAGGGGAGAGACGTTTAATGTGAGAAACGCCGAATAGCTCGAGGGTAAGCGTACCGACTCATGCAAAATGAATATCTAACTACTGCCTGCCGTGTAGAGCTGTCGTGAGTGCTTCGTTATTGTCCCCACCCATTTACCTATCCTTACCATATCGGCCAGCAAGGCACCAGCAGGAACAGCTGCAGCAGATACCGACAACAACAACAAGGACCTAGGATCATCGCCCTATGGAAGATGTCTGCGTCCACTCAAATGTCGGGGTAAGTGTTTTATAACTATATTCACTTGTCCGGGATTTTATTGAGAGGAAGTTGGTCGATATAGTGTGACGGGGAATTCTGCCATTACTAAATTTGAAGATATGTCCATGTCAGCCAGAGGATTTACAACAGTTTCACAATTACAGAAGTGGGAACGACAAAAAAGTGTTCCAAGGTTTAATTCAACGCAGATCCTTAACCATTATTAAGAGATTTACCAATGTTAGAATTAGGGATTGCATTCAACCAGGCGCTGGAGTAACGACTTGGAAAATAATTGAATCGAAAATGTTCTAATTTGGATGTAAACTTTAGTTCATTTATTATGCGATCGATGTTTAAAAGGTCCCAATTAAATTGAACAGATTATTTTTTTAGATAAATTATTGATGTTTATTTTTTTCCAGCAAGATAAAACTTCTTCTAAAAAAGGAAAGTTAATCTCAAAATTCTTAAGATTTATTAAAGTAGATAGGAAACTTTCTACTTCAAAAGACGAAGATAGGGGCTGGGAGAGAAATTTCGGAAATTTCTCGTATTCCAAGTCCTCTAAAATTTACTGGTAAACAACACTGTGACCATTAAATTACATAAGTTTGATGTTCAATATTTCTTCTTGATTCGCAAGTCAAAGCTATTTAATACATCCATAAGTTTAAAACAAGGAGTTGTTCACAGAAAGTATGTTAGTTTAGGGATGGAGAAAGTTTCTAAATAGAAAATACGCGTAATGAACTGGTACAAATTTTAATCTTCTAATTAAAATAAGAAGATTCTCAAATTTCTTAGTAGTATAATCTTCTAGTCCAACGTCAAGGATTGGAAATCCTAAAAGTTTTAGTTAATAATATTCATTAAGTGAATGCCAGGGCAATTTTTTCAAAATTATTTATTATATTGGGGGTCTGGTGAACCGTTGCAGAAGAACAGTTTGCATTTTTTCGAATTGATTTTTAGTCCCAAATTGCTTGCTTGGTTGATAATTGATTGTAAGTCGTTTAGGACTATATTCGATGAATCACAGGAGTTCCGTCGTCGAGAAACCAAAAGTTGAGGTCGGATGTTAAAGATTCCACCAACTTACGAATTGTGAGACTGAATGCTAAAGGGCCAGCGGAATCTCCTTGTTGGACTTCGACCTGGGATAATATTACACGGTTGCCAAAAATTAAGAAACTCAGGTGATAATAGCTCTGCCAAAGGAGAGGAAATCATCTCTTCTATTTTCGAGCACTACATCGCGTGCTATGCTGTTGAAGGCATTCTCAAATGTTGTACTTGTTGAATGGGTTAGTAATATATGATCTTATGATGTGTGCAGCAGCTTAACAACACAATTTATTGGTGAGAAACAAAAATATTAGAGACTTTATCTTTAACTTGAAAACAGGCGAGTTTACATGATAATCTTCTCAAAGTATTTCCAACTGCGATTTGACAAATTCCCTCATCCTTTTTTCTAAAGGTGCATATAAAACCCCACAGGAATATGGGCAAATTTCCGTGTTTATTTTCCCACTTAAAACGAGATTGTAAGATAAATATTTATGGTTCCAGGTTGAGACCGTTTCATTTTATAAACTAACGTCGAAGTTTCGCCCACTTTTGTAAGGTGCTTCATTAGGACAAGAAAAAGAAATAAATATAAAAATAGTAATAAAGATAAGAATGATAATATTAAGTAGACAAGTTAAAGTGTAAAAAGTATGTAAAGTTACTTCTGAACTAGTAAACTCACCAGCCCCTTTAAGCCAAAAGGTGTCTTGTCGCAAGCAAACGGCGAAAGTAGCGAAAGTGGTAGTTTATATAGGGTGAGAACTTGATGCATAATGAGAGGAGTATCGTAACGGATCAGTGAAAAATGGAATTCTGGCAATTAGTTTCGTCTTGTCAAAGTTATTGGTATGGCCTGTTTCATGTTGGTGTTCGGCCACCGCTGAGCGATTGTACTGGCTTGTTCTTAAGCATTGCTTATGCTCGTTTACTGTAGTCTGTACTGACGATTCTATTTTCCTATGTATACTAAGCCGCAGCTGCAAGGTATACTATATACTCCTGGGACTTTAAGACTGTTTTCAAAATCTTTTGGAGTTGGTAATATTTGTGAAATTTTATTAGTGAGCTTATAGATTGTTTTGATGCTGTGTTTACGTAGAATTTTGCCAATTCGGTCTATTACTCTGTGTATATATGGAAAGATTGCTAAAGATCTGTGTCGGGATTACAATGTGGTTTGGGGGTTCGTGTTGGATGCAGATGTCGGTTTATTCCTCTGCCGATATCTGACTTGCTATAGCCGTTTTTTATAAGACTAGTTTCTAGACTGGTCAGTTCATTAGATAAATGTTCTGGTTATGAAATCTTAATTGCACGGTGGACTAGAGGGATGATTACCGATGATTTTTGTGACGGATGATGATGTGACGACCCATGTAAGTATCTGTCTGTGTGTGTGGGTTTTCTATATACGGAATGACCTAGTCGTTTGTTGGGTAAGCGCTCCACCAGAACGTCAAAGAATGGCAGAGTTTCGTTCTTTTCAATTTCTATAGTGAACTTAATATCATTATGAAGATTGTTTATGTAATCTAAAAATTATTGAGCGTTTGGTGTCCATGGGGCCAAATTATAAAAGTGTCATCTACAAAACAGGTTCAAGTTTTCGGTTTAAGGTCTGTAGATTCTAGAGCCGTGGATTCCAAAGACTCCATGAATATATTGGCCACAATAGGGGATAGAGGTGAGTCCATTGGTGTGCCAGAAGCTTGTTTATAAAATTGTCCGTCGACGACAAAATAGGTAGAAGTTAAGTATTTTTCAATGAGCGTGGCCAGGTACTCAAATTCGTTTTCTTGAGGTAGGAGTTGTTTATTAATGCAGACAGTGTCTATGACAGGTACGTTTGTGAATAGGGATGTTACGTCAAAACTGACTAGTATATCATTAGGGCCTAGCTCAATATTTGCAATTAGTTCTATAAAATGAGTGGAGTTTAAAACATTAGTAGGGCTGTTGCCGAAATAAGGTTTGCTAGGTATTTTGCCAGATGGTAGGTTGGCGAGTCAATTGTGCTCACTATTGGACAAAAAAGGACATCAGGTTTTATTACGCTTTAAAACTCGATAAATCTTACAATTAAAAAGTCGATAATACAGTTTAAGAACGTCGATAAATACAGTTAAAAAGTTCATAAACACATCGCGCAAGCGCAATGAATAAAGCGGGCGACGCCACTCGCGGAGGGCAGCACTAACCTTATTACAGATTCCGCGTGGCCACTGCCAATGACGTCACCAATGCACAAATTATATTACGCCATAATCGGAAAAAAAATACATAAATTTCAGACAAAAGATAGTACAATAATTACTCACATGGATATGTCCCTGCGTTAAAGTTGACTTCTTTTCAAGTCCATCAGGCTACTCAAGGCCCTGTTGCGGTAATTAAAGATGGTACGGCTCCGGTGCTTCAGCGGAACATGGACATCCGACTCGTCTAGGGTCGTGCAGTACGGTTCGCCTAAGTTGCAGATTACCTACCTATGCAGGGAATGACGGGAATACCAGGTATAAGGCAACAAACAAAGACAATTAGGCAAAGGAAATCTACATAGATAAGATAAGCACGATACGATACCTTAAAGCGTCCACTCCACTCGATAGTTTCAGGCAAAAGCCACGTTTGAGAGCGTCGCGGAAACTTGTCCCCACTCTTTTTGTCTTTTACACGTCGGCGCGAAGTTATTCGTCCAACCCTCTCGCGTCGCGCGATCTGCGCAGACGCACTATGACGTAACGGAAGTACGCGCCTAGTCTCTTCAAATTCCGCGCACCGCGTCTTTTGAAATTATGGCGCGAAACCTCCGTACATCAAACTTAACCTAATACATGTTAAAGGGCCACTTTGGCACGTAACAGTTTATGGACTTTAGGAGGGCCATACAAGTCAGGTGGTTTAGAGTTGCGAGGTATTATGCGTTTTTGGATAACTTTGGGAATATTATTGGATTTGATAAGTGCTGAAATTTCCCGTTCAAGCTTTGACGGGGGGTCTTTGGTTATAGGAGTGTAAGAACCGTCTTGTAATAATTGGTTAATCTTTTCTTTGTATTCTGTACGGTTTAGAATAACAGTCGCATTACCAGTGTTTGCAGTAAGTATTACAATTTGCTTGTTCGTTCGTAGGTGTTTTAAAGTCGTCATTTCTTGCTATTACGTTTTTGTTGGAAATTTTGGCATATCGGAGACATTTAGTTGTTTCAAAGCGAACTAGGTTGGCATCGTCTTGGGGTAGAGATCGGATCGCTGATTCTACAGAGCTAATGACTTTCTCTGCGGGAATTTTTCCGGGTGCAATTGAGAAGTTTAGTCGTTTGGAAAGGATCTGTAGTTCGTTTTCGACTAGGAACTATGTCAAAATTACGGCACCGTAACAAAAAAGTGAGTGTACAAAGTAATTTTGCTAATGAGTTCCAAATTTCCTTAAAATAAAATATTACATTAACACATATTCCAGCCGAAAAATTCTTCACAGAACAGAACTGTCACTATCTCGCGAACAGATTTCCACACTCGAAAAGAAATGGACAATATTTCTAAACAACTCTTACAGCTCCATCTAACATTATCCAACACGCTGAGCTACAATGACGACTCTGTTTGACCAAATTTCATACTTGCCAGCCCAAAATACCACCGAACTCACCACAAAACCCACTTAACGCAAATTCTTGCAACTTTTCAAAAACCTTTCACGCACCGAAAAAACATCTTACCCGAAAACTCTGTCCTCAAACATCGTCATAAACCAATCAGAACATATCATCATCTGTCATAAAAATCATCGGTAATCAACTCTCTAGTTCACCGTGAAATTAAGATTTCACAACCAGAACATTTATTTAATGAACTGACTCGTCTAAAAACTAGTCTTATAAAAAACGGCTATCGCAACTCAGACATCGGCAGAGCAATAAACCGACATCTGCATCCAACACGAACCCCCAAACCACGCTGTAATTCCGGCACACGATCTTTAGCAATCCCTCCATATATACACAGAGTAACAGACCGAATTGGCAAAATTCTACGTAAACACAACATCAAAACAATCTATAAACCCACTAATAAAATTTCACAAATATTACCAACTCCAAAAGATTCCGAAAACAGCCTTAAAGCCACAGGCATATATGGTATACCTTGCAGCTGCGGTTTAGTATACATAGGAGAAACGAACATAAGCGATGCTTAAAAACAAGCCAGTACAATCGCTCAGCGGTGACCGAACACCAACATTAAACAGGCCATACCAATAACTTTGACAGGACGAAACTAATCGTCAGAATTCCATTTTTCTACAATAGAAAAATCAGAGAATTCGTAGAAATCACTAAAAATTCTAACAATGTAAACAAAGACGATGGTTACTCTTTTCCTCCGTTTGGAAATCAAGCCTATGTTCACAGAAGCGGAACCGTAACGTTCACTGATCCGCTACGACACTCCTCTCTATTCATGATCACTCATGCATCAAGTTCTCGCTCCATATAAACTACCACTTTCGCTACTTTCACCAGTTACTTTGCCACAAGATACCTTAAATGACCTGGTGAGTCTGCTAGTTCAGAAGAACTTTATATACTCTTTACATTTTACTTGTCTACTTAATATTATCGTTCTTATCTTTTTATTATTATTATTATTACTTTTTTCTTGTCCTGATTAATGTCCTTACAAAAGTGGACGAAACGTCGACGTTAGGATATAAAATGACACGGTCCCAACCAGGAACCACAAATATTTATAATGACTCCGGCCGTAAAAGCTTCCGACGAGATTGCATAATTTTGTTAAAGAAAGCAAAAGTCTTCGGCCTGCTTCACCGCTGAGTAAAAGGTTATGTCTATCAAATGTTGAGGTCGGAGGCCGTCCATGCCTGCACCAAAATACATAGTATTTAGTTTGTAATCCTGATTTACGCGGAGGTTTAATCATCCCTAAAGAATCAACGGAGTGTTAAACTTTTTTGATCGAATTCTTATTGTGGTCATTTAAGTGTGTACAGTTGTGCATTTTAATTTAAACTACTCTTTTGTTTACAATTAAATGTGGCTGATTTAACAGAATCGACTTTCCATAAGCATATAATTTATAAACCAAACCAGTAACTATGTAATTCATGTACTCTATTGTGATGAGAACTACAACACAATAGCACGTAATTACAGAAATTCATGAGCACAATTTACATGCATTAACTTTATTCAAATGCACTTAATATACTGCAAAGAATCGAATTATTACACTCGCTTGCATTCTTTGTACAAAAAGACACAGATCGAGCTCTATCTACCATACTGTTTAACGGTTTTCTAATTATGACATTTGAATAACATTCAAAATTTGTAATACCACGTTTGAAGAAAATATGATGCATTGTTCTGCCCACTGAGGAGCAGCGGGATTGTTATTTATAGTTAATTTGGAGTAGATGATGTTAAATTTTTTCTGTGGGTAAAATGTATAGTTATGATACATTACAACACTAGTTTGGAAGTACTTGGAGCACTTGGTTAAACGTGGTGGGCGTGTTTTAGTATTTATTACTTTACTTTACTTCTTGGCCCCTCGTAAACCTAATCGACAGACAGTTAGTTTGACCTGCAATTTGTATTTAAAGTTTTATTAAGGGAAATAACTAATGTTCCAGTTATATCTCTCCATAACTCGACGCATTGCCATTCGTTTGTCAACTTCATGCTAACCTTAAAACGAATCACTTGACTCAATGTTTAACCAACTTTTAAGTAATATCTCACAGGGTGTCAGGTTTGTACTTTATTCTTTCTAATGCTACTGAGCTCAAAAAGGGACGTTATGTAGGTTGTCTAATTGTAATTCATTCAGGGTATTTTGGTTGTTTGTTTTAGTGTTGTTGTGTAAAAGTTAAACTCTTTTAAGAATTAAACTGTAGTTTGTTTGGATAAAATTCTTCAGCCACAAGGAATGCTTAGAAGCGTTTAATGTTCCTGAAGTTCCGATACCCTTTTCTTGCGTATATGCCATTCCACGCATTAAAAGTCTGCACATACTAAAAATGTTCAATAGCTTTCATAGGAAACTGTAACGCGTTCGCGTTACTTAGATATAAATCAGATGGTAATAAAAAAATTTAATATTCATGAGACAGATTGAATATAGACGCACCTGTAATGTACGATTTTACGAACAATAAACGTTAATTAAGCATGATATTTTAATTTATTTGTTTTTAGAAAATATCATTTCAATTAAGGCAGTTAGTATAATTGAGCAGTAAAATAAATTTTCTTCAAATAAATTGGGGCAATAAATACAATACCAAGATAACGCATTAGTCATTAATTAGGCTAAACGTCACGACAATAAAAACCACTGAAATAAAGGACTCCATAAAACATACAATGTAATAAATATGTAATACGAGCGTAAGGTGAAAAAGTTCTCGGCCTACAATAAATGACTGCAATTTTCAGTAAAAAAAAAGGATTTTATTTTTCAACAGAATCCCCCTTAACTTCAACACACTTGGTCCAGCGTTCCTCCAACATCAGTATTCCTTCCCGGAAGTGAAAGTCTGTAACGCTGTGAAAATATTCGCCTACGGCCCTCTCAACTTCTTCATTGGATATGAAGCGCTTCCCAGAAAGAAATTTCTTCAAGTTTGGAAACAGATAGAAGTCTGAGGGCACCAAATCAGGGAAACAGGAGATGACCGAGCAAGTCGTGCCCCAAATCCGTCAATTTTCCCATCGCCAACGCACCCCTGTGTGCAGGTGCGTTGTCTTGGTGAAAGATGATTTTTTTTCTTCTTCAAGCCAGGCCTCTTCTCGCGTATTTTGGCATCCAGCTGGTCAAGAAGGGTAGAGTAATATTGGCCTGTAATTGTTCTGCCTTTTTCAAGGTAATCTATTAACAGGATCCCTTTCGCATCCCAAAACACGCTGATCATCACCTTTCCGGCAGATGCGATCGACTTCGCTTTCATTGGTGCTGACCAACCGGCTTTCACCCACTGCTTCGACTGCTGTTTCTGGCGTGTAATCGTGGACCCATGTCTCATCCATAGTGACAAATCACCGCACAAAATCGCTCGGATCCTTATTGAACCGGGTCAAACATTACTGCAAAACTCGTTTTCGCATTTGCTTTTGATCGGCATTCAGAAAATGCGGCACCCATCTTGCGCAGAGCTTTCGCATCACTAACTCTTTGTGTAAGATGTTTCGCACCCTTTCGTCCGATATCCCTACAGCCTCAACTATCTCCTTCACTTTCACTCGCTTATTGTCCAACACGATATCATGCACTTTTCGATAGTTTCCGGTGTGGTTGCGGTTTTTGGTCGTTCTTTACGTGGGTCATCTTCGGGAGACGTGCGACCACGTTTAAATTCAGATGCCCACTTTTTAACGGTTGACAGGGAAGGGGCAGAGTCTCCGTAAACTTTTGTCAACTTTGGATGAATTTCCTGAGGGGTTAATCCGTTCAAAACGAAGAATTTTATGACCGCACGCTATTTAAGTTTATCCATCTTAAGAAAACACGCATAAGGCGACTGCTTGAAAAAATTAGTGTAAATAAACTACTTGAGATAGCAAGTTGAAACTTGTCATACGAACTAATGACATGTGCACGCATGCGGAAAGCACAAATTTTTGCTGATTAGAACACCATCTCTGTCAGGCCGAGAACTTTTCACCTTGCCCTCGTATAAGAATGCTAAATATCTGGGACTAAAAATTATGATTAAGATAAATCGCGCTACACATGACTAGACGTTCAAGATCAATTGCAAAAATACCTGACGTTTCTGTAATTAACATGACATTAACCTTTTAACTCTGAATAAATTAAGCATGTTACATTGTGAGAACAAAATTGTAGAAGGGAAAATGAAAAATTAAGCACTACAATTTGAAAGGTAATAATACTAGCATGTAAGAAACGAGGTGGGGGTGAGGGGGCTGGTTTTGTTGTTACCTTTGCTACGATCAAGTACAGAAACGATTTCCTCGCGATTCGCGGATTTTCATAAGCGTGTGAATGTAGGACGTTAAAAGTTAATGGACGGAGCACAGTTTTAAGATGTAACGTAAACTTCTCTGAAAGTGAAAATTTAACGGTGCGCGAGCTTTTGGGTAACTTTGCTTGGAAGTTTTGGCAAGAATGTTAGCCGTGCGCGGGATTTGAAATGACTACTTGCGGGTATAGCTCAAATAAGTCGGTTTTAGTTTTGTTAAGGGGGCTGTTGTTTGAAAGTCAAAAAATTGAAATGTAAGTTAAAAAAATTTTGTATTTATGTAATAGAAAATTAACAGAACGTAAAATTAATTATTTTATTAAACTATGAATTAGCTATGGAATTAGTTTTGGTTATATTTATGCATGAAAGTATCGTGAAAGGAAGTTGAAAACATTTAAAAATATTAAGAAATATGTGCACATTTATTTTAAATGTAAGTTTTATTCGCGGAATTTAGTGTTAAGTAAGAACAAAATTTAGTATTTTGAATGGACAATGGAATGATAGAATGATAAACGGATAAGTTGGCACATTGGCACATATTGTTAGTAATGAAATATCCATAGATGGGAATGTCTCATGTATCAATGTTGGACACGGTGACGAAAGTGTGATAATATTATTAGTTAATTTAAAATTTATGATTTCTTTTATTAATACTTGACCGTTTGATTTTAGGAAATTAGAATTTCCTTTGAAAAATATTTGTATTCATATTGTAATTACATAATCTTAATAGACGTTAAATTTATTTGGATTTATTTATAGACTAGGTAACAATTAGATAATATTGTAAAAGAATATTCAGCCACCCTAGCGAGTGAGTCGTATTCGGTAAAGATTTTTTTATTTTACAATTTTCTTGAATTTAACAAAAACTTAATGAGTGTTGAAGAAAATAATGTTTAATGTGATAAATTTAGGAAACCAAAAACAAAGAAAGCCTACTCCAGATAACCGCCTTCTATGTATGGATGGCATCAAAAAATGCCAAGACAAGACGGTTCAGCGTCCCCTAATTATGACAATAGAAAAGTCCTTCAGAGTAAATGGTTTGTTTGTTTCGGCCATTTCAAATGTTTATATTTTTATTATTTTTTTCTATAGGAACTCACTACCGCACCACTAATTAGCCGGTGCACCCTTAAAATTGTTAGGAGATCTCTGCCCTTTTAGGGTAAATCTAGATTTATAACCTACCACTAATTTCACATGTGACAAAAGTGCAGTTTCCTGTAGATGTAGACAAACATACCGCTCTCAATTTCCTCGATATGACATCATACAAAAAAAGTCAATGTTTAAAAACCGATGGTATACTAAAAAGACACATGGTCTGGGAGATATTTAAATTTCTTTTTACAGCACCCTATAACAAAAAAAGGTTGTCATAATAAACTTGGGAAATAGAACAATTATACAGGGTGAGTCACAACTATCGGGACATGGGGTAAGCGCATATTATTTGGACCAAAATATGAGAATTGGACCAAATATGCTTCAATAAAGTTTCTGTCGAAAAAGATGCAAGATAGTGTGTTAAAGTTGAATTTCGTTTTTAGTTTTTTTTTTGTAATAATTTCACATTGTATTCATAAATTGTTATCAAAATTGACACACAGGCGCACATTTAGACAAAGAATATTATTTTATTTCCTATTTTATATTTTGCTACAGGAGGCGCCGTATAAGCGATTTCTGCTGACGATATTCAAAATCAATTTGCTTGTGCAATTACTAATATTTGTAATTTTAGAAAACGTGATTTCCGTTATTCTGCCAACAAATAAATTGATTTAAAAATAATCGTGTTTATTAAAAATTAGTGCAAGTAAAGCGTTGCAGTTGGTCATTTTCGCCGATTCTGAGAAATTGGCTTCAAGTTCTGTTCAAATTTTGAGCAACTTCAATTAAATTCGATTTAATTTAATTCTACCCAAATTTACTACGCTGCAAATTTGTTTTCTTGGGTTTGCGTTGGCGAAGGTCTTCAGTAATTTAATTCAAGGAACAATCACGTCGTGAAGGAAGTATAGTAGTGATTCATAAGAGGATATCTTCACTTAAGGAGCATTTACATTTCCAGTGTTTGATTGAAAAATGGCGAGTTTCAATTTATTTCAAGGTACCAGAGATCAAAGGTTAGAATCACTTTAAGATTTGTGGTTTTTAGTATTAGCCTTTATAACGATATTTAGGTCTGCAAATTAATATTTAATAGTTTTATCGTAATAACTCTTAAGCTTAATTAACTTAAGATCTCAGGATTTCACTTGGGAAATTTATTTGTACCACAAAGAGAAATATGCACATATCATTGATAAAAAGTATATTTTTAAAAGAGTAAGTACGGTTGTCTGAGTAAACTCTGACGCTGAAAGTTCAACGTAAATTGATTCTGGGTGTACATTGAAACTTTGATGTTTGATTACTTTATGTAATTTTAGGCTGCAAAATTTTCATTTCTACTTTGTAAATAGTTCTATTTTACAATTTTTAGTAAAGGTTAATACACTAATCTATTCGAGCTGGAGAGTCGTTTAATGCTCTATTACCTCAGATAGTCATGGATTCTTGAACTTAGGTTAGAGATTTCTCGTCTGCTGTGGGAAGCGAGACTTCAAAGGCTTCAAAGTCACAGCACATAATTGGCATCCAGCTCGTGAGTCTTCACTAACTGCTATATGTATGTACGTACGTATGTATATATATATATATATATATATATATATTGTAGTGGTTTTAAAAGGTTAAATTTAACTATAAACAAAGTAATTTCAAACACCCTGCATAGAGGAAACAACCAGAATTTATGTGGGAAATTTATTTCATTTAGTTCAGTTTAATGTAACAAGTATTAACAAAAATTTACAATTAATGAATAAAATTTAGTTAGCTTCGTAAAGAAAATAAATTTTAGAAGCCAATGCAATTTATTTATTAATTTAATGGAGTTTAATTACGTCTAATATGCATAAAGGCATGAAAAATCAATAAATCCAAGGGGAATAGCTTTCGTTGTAACAAAAAAATATATCGGTTGGGTTGAAATACCATGAAAAGAAGCTCCTAGAAATGTTGTGTTAAAACGTCGGTTAATTAAACACCTGCATGTTTTCTAAATGTCAGGTTCCCCTTATTTTTATAGATAACAAACAAGTTTCAAAGAATATCGGGTAAACGGTTGGAGGGTTTGCGTAAATGTTAACTAAAAGTTTCCTTAAAGTGCGGAAAGGATAGAGGGTCAATGAAATACGTCGGAATGAGACAGACATACTGACAGTTCATTTCAAAAAGTACGTATACAAGTCCACATGGAGTAAAGTTGAAATGCAGACAGTAATATCGATTCTCTACCACTCAAACAAGGTTAGAAGGAAACATATAACATGCATAAGAAAGGGACAGCGTTAAGATAGGCGGGATTTTGAAGACGTCAATGGATATACGATTGGTCGATATCGTTAGTTGTACAACAGACAAACACGGGGATATTTGAAGTCGAGTTTATTGGAAAATATCGTAACGACGCGCTAAATTTCGGAGATTTCGAAAACGGTTGAACCATAATTTTAAGAAGTATTATTTTAAATGAAAGATTTCGCGTTAGGAGGGTATGGAGAGGTTACATTGGAATTATATAAATACTCTAAAAAATTTAGCATCGCTCTCTCTCTTTTAACTTCGTTCTCTTAGTACTTTCATCGCTTCAGACTACGAACAAGCTTGTAAGTATATAAAATTATTTTTAAATTAAATAGTACAGTGTTGGCCTCATAATTTGATACGTGAATAGTGGCGAGTATTTGAGGTGCAACATTTATCTTAAACAAGCTCGTGAAGTGACGTGAAGTAACGTAAATTTAAATAAAATTTAACTAAAGTACGCGATTATGAAAGAAGTGTAATTAATTTGGATTTTGAATTGGATGCACCGTGAAGGCAGCGCAAGCAGCACAACTTAAATGGGGTTCTTCTACAAATAGCTAGAGGCGGCCAGCAGAGCAGAGCGAAACAACTTTACCGCATCGTCAACGGAGTGGAGGTCTTCAAGAAATTCCAGGTAACGCTTTAAAATTGTTGTTGTTATAAACTATGAAAATTGTGTGACATGTGAGAGTGAATTTTGAAGGTATTGTGCATTATTTTGCGTATTGAAAATAATACGTATAACTAACTTTATTATGGTATTTAAATAGAAATTTAAAGGTGTATATAAAGCTTATTAACGTTCCATCAGGAATTTAAATTTTGTTAAGAGTACATGGGTTTGTTTTTTTTTGTTGGTTGTAAAAGTATGCGAAGTACAAAAGCATACATTATTCATAATTAAGTGGGTTATCATGAGCTCACCATACTCCAGAGTATACAAATTTAAAATAAATTATAAATAAAGAAAAAAAATAAGGTATTGTTCAGGGACCATTTACCCCGGGTATATTCAATGTGTTTGATATTTTAAATTAAAATCCAGGACAGTACAAAAGTAGGATTTATTGAGGTGTAACTTGATCTCTGAAATGTGGATAATCTTGAATTTTATTTGTTAATAGTGTTAAATAAATATTGTATGATGGTTGTATTATTTTTTGGTTTTATTGAGAGTGTGCGTGAACGATACAGAGTATAATAGTGAATCTAGGTATCCAAGAGGAGGCCCAACTGAGCTAGCCTGGGAACTGAAGAAGAATTAAGGTGAAGAAGAGAGAAATCTGGGTAAGAGTTTTATTTTGTTATTAAATTTTTCTGTTGTGTGAAATTTATTTGCGATTTTGAAAAATAAATAAAAGTTTCGAATATTTTTGTTATTGAGGCTTGATTTAGAGAGGTTCTACAGCAATATATATATATATATATATATATATATATATATATATATATATATTGCCGTGGAACTCGGGTAAAATCTTCACCAACAAAAATATATTCGAAGTCTTATTAAATTTTCAAATCCGAAAATAGAAAAATTTTCAAAAATTAAATAATTCAAAAAAAATTTTCTTACCCGTTTTCCTCTCTTCCTCGGTTGAATTGCCAATTTTCTGCACCCGCTTCCGGCTAGCTCATTTGGACCTCCTCTTGGACATCTAGATTCACTCTCATATTCTCAATCGTACACACACACACTCGCAATAAAACCACAAAATACAACAAACATACAATCTTTTATTTATTACTATTTACAAATGAAATTCAATATTGTCCATATTTCATTGATCACATTACACTTCAGTAAACCCTATTTTGTAATGTCCTATAATTTTTTATTTTAACTTATCAGACACATAAAATGTACCCGGAGTAAATGGGCCTTGAATAATACCTCCTTTAAAATTCCTTCTTTATAATTTTTTTTTAAATTTTGTAAAGTGGTATTTGAACGTCAATTTAAAAATAGAAGCAGAAAATATTTAATTCTGTTAATTATAAGTTGAATAAGCGCTTTTTGGATTTTGCAAGTATTACTTTTACATTTTTTTTTTGTAACTGATATTTGAGTATTTGTCATTTAAATTTAAAATAGAATAAGTCTTAACCATATAATATTTTTTTATACAAGAATATTTACTAGAGTTTATGGCCAGAATTGGAAACACTCTGATCTCTTTAAATGGACTATCTGTGAAGAATTTTTTTGGCCAAACATACTTTACAAGTGTGAATAAAAGCCAGGTAAACTATCCACAAGAGAAGAGTATAGAGTTCTGTAAATTTTAAGCAAGATTAAGTGAGAACATTTTGATAATTACTTAAATAGGTACTTTTTAGAAATAATATTATGTTTGAAATAAACTATGCTGTAAACGTTTTATATTCTTTTATATGAGAGAAAATATTTTAGACTGTATAGATGCTATATGATATTGCTGTGTTTGATTTGATTTTGTACATACCATTACTTCCGTTGAGCTAGCCAGACAGAAAAAAGAGAAAGGAGGGTAAGTGAGTAATTTTAAATTTTACAATTTGCTGTACCTGTATCACACCACACTTTTAGCGACGCACAACGCCAGACGTTGTCACAGCACTAATTTAGCGGCGCTCCAACGTGCGGCGATATTACATCAATGATCATTTGGGCTTTGCATTGACTATAATTTATTAGTATTTATCAACACACCTTGTGTAATTAACTACCTAATATATTTAGTAGGTTCTCTTTTACAATTAGTTATAGTAAGGTGATCAAAAAAATTCTTTTACATAATTTCCATAGCACGAAAAACATTATCTCACATTTATTTATAAATAAAGTAAATGGCATATGTCTAATTTATACAGTTATCACAGTTGTCCTTAATCCATGAAATGTACGAATACACTCTAGTGTGCACATCTGGGTAACCTATAGCGCATGGTCTGCCCCATGACACAATTCCAGCCAAAAACTGTATGCCATTAGTATTAGTTCTAAGAACAGGTCCACCCGAATCTCCATTACAAGTGCCTAGCCCATACCCACTGAAGGTACACAGTTCAGATTCATCTATATACGTTAACCGTTTTTTACACGTTTCTGTTGAAATCGTCGCCACATCCACATATTGCAAATCATTTGGTGACGCCCCACTCATACTTAACCTTCCCCAACCTATGATACTCACGTCGACATTTTCGATCATATATTTAGGATACAAAGCAATAGGCTGTACTTTTTCGTTAAACGTAATAGCAGAAACCTTTATTAGGCCTATATCGTTCCTTTCTGAGGCTCCATTGTAACCTTCATGTTTCACCAAACGGATTACGTTGTAGGAATCTCCACCTTCATTGAGCTTGTTTGAGCCAACAACAACGATTAATGGTATTGGGTTAAAGCTGAAGATGAACTAGATTTATTTTAGACAAGCGTATGTGGAAAACTACAACTTACCCCGCTATGCAATGAGCTGCTGTTACTAACCACTCTTCACTTAGAATAGAAGCACCGCAAACATGTATTTTGGCCCTACGTAAGATACCATAAACGGATATTTACCTTCTGGAGCTATTTTCCCACCCACTATTCGACCAACGTTAGTTGTAACATGCAATGGATTACCTACACAACTAGCTTTAATGGGATTAACTATATTCTCCACTTACCTAAGGACTAATTGGAAAAAGAGAAGTAGCAAAACCACCACAAATCGATCCATTTGAAATACGTTCTTTACGAATATATTATTTTTGTTGTTTTTTTTTTAATGATTAACAACAGGTGCTTAAAGCTGTGAGATGGCTATGTATAAAGCCGAAACTGTTTGTAATACAAAGAGTTAAAACCGGATGAGTATCGAAAATAATCTTCTTAATCGACGTTGCTACGGTATAGCTGCTTGAAAATAGGGATTTGTGTGATAGTGTAATCTTATCAAATGCTATTGAAAAATATGAATAATCAAAATATTCAAATTAAATACTTACACAAAAATAGAATTTTGTTAACTGCATTAAAATATAATACCAATGGCTTGTTACGCGTAAAAATTACATTATGTTACCAATTTCGATTTACCCAACCCGTAACAATTTTAAGGTCCACCGGCTAACTTTCTGTGGTGCGAGAGTGGGTTCCTATGAGAAAATGATAAAAAATAATCTAAAATGTAAAATGACCGGAATACAAAACTACTTGAAAGCATCCACTTAACTTGATAGGCTTTACTAAGTGTTCAAATTAAAGGCTGGTCGTAATATACTAGCAAAACTTTCAATCTTTTTGTTATCAGAAAGACGGTTATTCCGGATAGTCCTCCTTGCTGTCGGTTTTTCTAAATCTTGTCTGCTCATCTTTTACCTTTAAAATCACACCATTGAATCACGTTTTATCAAACTAAAATAATTTTTCAAAATAAAAGTTTCTCCCAAAAAATGACTTCATAATTGAGTTGCTAGATATCGTTCAACAATGTTTACCTTAATCTATATTATACCTAACTACAAATAAAACTCTATTAGACCTATCAACAGTAAATTTCACAAAATATCATTGCACGTTTGTTAACCTTAAAAGCAAAAACCTAATCTGCATCCTACTGGCCAGGTACAGATTCCAAAAAAAAATCATTCCATAAATAATACTATCATTCAACTGTTTTAATTTTTACCAGATTGATCTATATGCCATTTTAAATCCTATCTATTTAAAAATGCCCTTAACAACGATACAAAGAAAAACCAGCGCAATCCAACTTTTCACATAACCATACCGTTGTCCAATTAAAATACAGAATTTACACCGTTGAACCAACAATAATTCCACATTTAAACTTACATGTGCATATTTCTTACTCTTTTAAAATATTTAAACTTCCTTCGCTTAAATTTAAACAAAACTCTTTCCGTCGCTGTTTCATAATCCAACAGAAAACTTTTGTAAAAAAACATTAATTTTTTCTACATAGATACAAGCCATTTTGCTTTCAATCAATAAGTACATAATTATACCTCATAAATAAACAAAAGGTCATAGAGTTACTCACAGTTCTAATGTTCCATATGGTTTTACAACTAATAATGCAGAATATCAGGAACGCCAATGATATGCATGGTGTGTCCCGGCACGGTAAGTCACCTTAAAATTCCAATTGCCGTTGACAAGTAAAACCAATTCGTCAACCCTTTCTTCGTTAATCACCTCGACCGACAAAAATATAAATTCACGATTTACAAGTTTGATCTTTCTGGACTCTACGTACCCAGTAAAGCTCAAAATAATTTGACATCGGCCCCGGAGGGCCCAATTACCTTACCGCCAACGTCACGTCCACTGTCACTCAAACATCATTTTGTTCTTTTCCTCATCCACCCCATCGTCGAGGGGCCATAGACCTACGTATGCGTCCGCTGTCACTGACGCATAATTTCGATCTCTTTTTGGTCATCCCTCTGTAATAATTTTGTTTGAACTTAGTCCTGTCACTATAATTTCGATCTCTTGGTCATCCTCTGTATTGTTTAATTAATCTTTTAATTTCCCACACTTTGTTAAAATCCGAATTTCGTTCTCGCACATTATGCGTCAAAGCTCTCGTAGGATCAAGTTCAATGTCTACAGATCGTGGAACGTATTAAGTTTTATGACATTTTATTATTATGTGACTGTTGCGGATTCTTGAATCCCTATGTAAATTGATACAAATATTATTGTGGACAGTAATGCCCTGGTTTATATCGGCGATTTTTCTAATTGAATACGACTAGTGTAAAATTCCTATTGTCATTGTTGTTTATATAAAAATACAGTAGGTGATTGTTTGTTTTATTTACTTGTACTGATTAAATATTATAAAGAAATAGCCCCTACTTTAACTGTAAATTACACAAGCTTTTATATTATTTTAAGGATATTTTGTTACTGAAGCTCACTGAATTAGCGGAAATTATTCAATACTTTTCTATTGACATATGTATGCTTAGTTAAGGCGCGAGCCTTACAGTTTGCTAGAATAAAAACGGGGAAGACCTAGTCTTAAGACATAATTTATAATAAAACTGAAATGATATATACGGAATCTAAGACACTATACAAAATAAATATAAAACCGGATACCCAATTATACTTTGGTCCTTTATCAACCTATATTGTGCGTCTTCATAAGTTGGTGGCATGCGGAAAACTTTTTTAGTTTTACGATAAAAATTATTCTTTATAAAAGTGCTGCATTCAATCAAGAACACAAGGGAAGAATAGTCTGACAATAAATGTCAAGCCTCTGTACAGTATGACCTGAAAGATTGAAGAAATATAACTTTTACAGACTAACACTCACGAATAAAAGCTGGTTTAGATCGACAACTGCAACTCTTTAAAATCTTCAAGTAGGACTGTATTTTATATGTGCCATAGATTTGGTATGGAGCACTAAATGTTTTAATCTCAACCACAAACACGACACGCACTTGGGCGACGTATTACCTTTATTGTAAAGGTACGACACAAAGGTCTGTACGTACGAGTTGCTACGTCCACTGTTGTAGAACGATTTTTTCGAGTTAAGTACCAGTGAACGAAGGAAGTAGTGATTCGAATTGGTTCGTACGGGATCTATAGGTTAGGGTTAATTATATACAAGCCAGGATGGTACTTAATAATTTTTGTACAATTAATATGCAATTTATATATGTTACTCAAAGAGCATTATCACCTTCCGTTTATAAACGTACTTGGAAGAAATTCCAGCAACACCTAAGTTTCGAAGATAAATTGAAATTGTGCTAATTGTCTTATTAAACAATTCGAGAAGCTACTGCTAAATTATTAAATTCTTGCACATCAAGTTGGTAGAACCTTGTGTACACTAATCTTTTTCCTGCAACTTCTAACTTAAAATATACACAAAAAAAGACTCCAAGCTGTTCTCTTAATCTATATCAAAACAAATATTATCGTAACAAAACAAATTGATTAGATTAACTATCCTTATTTGGCCAAATCTACGTGTAAAGGAGTAGATTTATTAATTATAAGTTCTAATCAACCTATATATGTATATATCAGTTTCTGTAATTAGAATTGTGTTTTCCTGGTTATAAAATACTTTCATTCAAGCGTGCAACAGCGTAAAAGTTCGCTGAATAAGAAAATTAGTTGTATCCGTTTAAATATTGAATTAACAGTTTAAAATGTGTAACAGGTGGAAAAATTTAACGACTTTTCTTTTCAAGGCTCGAACGATCTTCTGCAAGACAACAATGTGGTGTTCGTAAAGAAATCTTTTGAATCCAACTGATATTGATGAAAGCATCACTAACTTAGTCACTTTTACTAATCGAACAGTAATTTATTTAATTCTGTTCTCGTAAACGCGTCCAGGAGCATTTCACTAGCAAATCTGAATTTATAAAATTACCATACTCAATTTACTTAAAAGTTGTCATCGCTCAGCCCTGTTATGGTAGATTAAATTATAAGCTCTACATTTGATTTTTAATTAGCCAGGAAGCGAGTTTATTTTGCATGAAAATTTTTTATTCTGCTGAACGCTTGCTATTCCAAGCAAGAAGAATGACAACACACACACGTGACCTACATTTAACATCCCATCCGAACTAGCCTAACATTTTTCAAGCAGGTGCGCGTCGGAAATCGAACCCAGGGCCTTGAGATCAGCAGTCACCCGCAAACTGGTTGATCCACGAAGAAGCCTTACGTTTACTACCATGTAGAGGTAAGTTGCTTAGCAAAAGTTGACAACTTTCACACTCGATGCCTTTGAAATAGTTCAGAATTTTGCAAATATTGTCTGAAGCATCTTGGTTTATAATTGTCTAAAAATCATTTTCAGAAGTAGCTATTTTGTTGGAAGCCACCTTCTATAAACTTTTCCCTAGACCAAATTCACTCGCAAACTTATTTCACAAGGTATTAGTCTTTTTTCCGAACTAATAAAAGAAAGCAATCTAATGAAGAAAATACAGTGCCTCTGTATAACCCTTTGGAATGAATAAAATCGTTGTAGTTGCTAATGTTGGTGATAGTACATTTATTACACACTAAGAAATTATTACTCTAACAGAAGCATGGTTCTTACAAACCATTAACAATTCAGAATTTTGTGGTTAGATTACGAAATTTATCGTCAGGATTGAGGTGACGATTCCGATAAAAGCAAAATAGAGGGTGGAAGTTTAATAGCCATTCGCTCCTCTATCTCTTCATGGAAAATTCGGCTTAATAATGATGCCCATTTTCAAGATATCTGGGTAATAATAAAGTAGCAAAATCAAATATGTACTACTATTTGGGGTTGTATATTTTCCACCATACTAAATCTCATCGTTATGAAATGTATTTTTTCTACGACTGTTTTAGAACGAGCCTATTTTAGGTGTGTTTTTGATAGAGAAATCTACTACATTCTATACAGGTTTTTATTCCCGCACTCGTTGCTAGGCAAGTTGCTAAGCAACCAGTGCGGGAATGTTCAATTTGCACGGTTGCGCTTATATTTCTATTAATCAAGTAGCCCTGCACTTGCATCTTATTTCCAATGACGGCCGAGTTTTCAAAGGTGGACTATGAAACAAATAATAAACCAACAAATGTCAAATAAATAATTTCATACTGTGAAAGCGTTTAAAATCTTAAAGTATTTGCAAAGTCTTTAAAAAATGGCTAGTGATAGTGAAAGCGAACTAGAAACGACGCCTCCAAATATTGTGGAAGCTGCAAATGCAACTACATTAAATTTATTACCGGAAATTTCCCAAAAAAAATATGAGACTGCTTATAAATCGTTTATGGATTGGCGAAGAGATCAAAAGACAACATCTTATTCTGAAAATGTTTTAATTGCGTACTTTAATGAATTATCTAATAAGTATAAATCTCCGACATTGTGGACGCATTATTCTATGTTGAGAACAAGTCTCGCCATCCATCATAATGTAGATATATCAAAGTATGGAAAATTAAGAGCGTTTCTCAAACGGAAGTCAAGCAGTTATAAATCGAAAAAATCAAAAATTTTTACAACAGAGAAAATAAATAAATTTATTACTGAGGCTCCGGATCAACAGTTTCTTCTGACAAAAGTATGTAATATTAACTTAGGAGAATAATGCGTGTTTATAGCTATTTTTATATTGTTACAGACTGCATTAATTATGGGAATTATGGGTGCTTGCCGGAGACAGGAATTACATCAGATGAAGATTACTCATTTCACGGAATTGGGTTCTGCGATATTAGTTACAGTTCCCGACACGAAAACAAAAATTATACGCAGCTTTACGATAACGAGTAATTTTTATGAAATCACAAGAAAATACTGGAATCTACGTCCATCAAATGTTTGCGATCCTAGTTTTTTCTTAAATTATCAGAAAGGAAAATGCACCACACAGAAAGTGGGTATCAATAAATTTGGTGCTATGGGAAAGCAAATTGCAACGTATTTAAAACTACCCAATCCGGAATTATATACTGGTCATTGCTTCCGGAGATCTTCCGCCACTATTTTTGTAGATGCTGGAGAAGATATAACATCTTTAAAAAGGCACGGTGACTGGAAATCAACATCAGTCGCCGAAAACTATATAGCCAATTCTTTAACAAATAAGTTGAATGTAGGCAACATAATACAAAATTCAATTGATAGCACATCAAATGTTCCATCAACGTCCAAAAACAAGAATTTCCAACGTCAAGAAAATTTAGTTTTTGGGAAAACACCTTCTACAATGACGTTTAATAATTGCAATGTAACCTTTAATATTGTTAATAATAATGAATCTAAAAACTAAACTTAAATCAATTTATTTACTTTTATTATGATAAATTTGTACTTTTCTTTGAATTTATGTATATTCACAAACGATAATAAACTTATGATATTAATAAAATGTATACTCCTATACTTACCATGTATTTTATAATATTAACAAAAGTACGTACTACAGTCGTAGAAAAAGTATAGTGTACAACACGCATGGAATGCCCATTTCTCACTCGTATGATTTGCAGCACTCGCTTTTAGCTCGTGCTGCAATTTATCATACTCGTGAGAAATGGGCATCATTCCATGCTCGTTGTACAATATACTATTAACACATGCGGATCACACAAAAGGAAATATCCTTATAGCGTTTTTATTATACTGGACGATTTTAATCTTCCCAAAATTTTATGAACTACAAAGAACCGGCTCTATGTACTCGACACTGTTCCAACATCTAAGGCAGAAACACTGGTGAATTGACTATTTTACATCAAATAAACATGTTTTAAACTTTAAAGACAAGATGTTAGATTTCATGTCTGAAGAGTGTAGTATTATACTCCAAATATGCAATGTTGCCAATAGATAACAACCTCCTTTCAAAACACAATATTGGAAAATCATTAAATTTCACGGACGACAGTGAGATATAACTTTTTCACAAGGTAAACTATGATGATTTGAATCATTTTTATCAAACATATGATTGGTCATTTCTTAACCAGCAAATGGAATTAAATACAATAATTGATCATTTTTACGAAGTCATTTTCATGGGCGACCAACAATATTCTGAATTTAGTAAAAGAAAAACAAAAATACAAAAGCAGACCTGCCGAAGCAGAGGAACAAAGGTACAAAGCCATAAAATGGGAAATTCTTTGCAAATGCAGGAAGGCTATATAACAATGGATTGAGGAAAGATGTAAAGACGTATAAACTGATCAGGAAATAGGAAAAACAGACAAAGCACACCGACTCATTAGAATGAATTTTAGGGATGTAAAACCGTATAGCAAAAATATAAAAGACGCAGGAGGAGACATCATTAGAGAAAATATAGACAAGGTGGATAGATGGCAAGAATATATAGGGAATTAATATACAGAACCGGGATTAGAAAAACTACAACAGAAAACAGTCATTGAAAAGATCACTTAAAATATCCTATACTTAGAGACGAGTTTGAAGTAGCATTAAAGAGTCTAAAAAATATAAAGCGCCGGGTACATATACAGTACAAGCAGAAACTCTAAAAGCCACTGGACAAGCAGTAACAGAACGTCTCTTCCAACTTGTCAGCTATATGTATGAGACTGACGAGATATCCGAAGATTGCAAACGTAACACCAAAAAATAACAAAAAATAAGCGTAACAACACACATGTCAAAAATATTCACTAGAATTGTACAAATACGGATAGAAAAACGGGCTGAAGAAATACTAAGAGAAAATCAATTTCGGTTTAGGAAAACCAGGAGAACACTGAAGGCCATTTTGGCTTTAAGGTTGATAATGGAGATTAATATGCTCAGATTCCCAGACGATATAGCGGTAGTGGCGTCTAGCAAGAAAGAGTTAGAAGTAGCTTTTAATGAAATGGAAACGGTACTAACAGAAAACGATGACAAAAAAATTAACAAAAATAAAATTAAAATACTAGTATGTGAAGTACGAGAAAGTAAGTAAAAACCAGAATACAAATAGGAAACGAGAACTTACAAAAGATTAAGAAAGTTCGTAGAAAACCAAATAACGTACGATGGGAAAACCGCAAAAGATACCAAACAAAGATTAAGGAAAGACCGTGCTGCATTTAACAAGAAAGAGCACCTACTATGTTCGAAGACAACAAATATGGAAATAAAAAAAATACTACGGAAAACATGTGTAGAGCACACCACTGTACAGCTGTGAAACGTTGACAATAGGAGAAGCAGACATGGAAAAGATTGAAACCTTTGAAATGTGGTGCTACAAGCGTATGAAGAGGATGTTCGTTTATTTTCCGCATAAGTTAATTACACTAATTTTCAACTCAAACCCCTTTGGCATTAAAAACGAAAATTAATTTAGTAAACTTATAATAACCCTGTCCGTTGCTACTTCATTATCCGTTTGTCTAAATTCCATGTCTACTGTTCAATGAAATCGTTAATTTATAACTAATAATAAATACGCTGTCTATAAATTCCTTAACGCAAACCCCTTTTGCTTTTGCAATGAAAATTTATTCTATAAATTAAATGCCTTGTTTTGGTTATCCCGTAATCTCTTAAATTCTTCAATAACATCCTGTTTACAATAATAAATACGCTTTTTACAAATTGTTATGTTGAACTTAGTTATTTCAAAACAACAAGTTTATGCTACAATTGAATGGTTCGTATCCTGTTTTAGGTAACCTTCAATTTGTTAAACATTACGACCGCGTATAATGGGATTTCTCGATGGTGCCAACGTTACGACTTGTTGAAATAATGCTCGCGCACTATCCGATATACGCCGGGTTTTTCAGTTACAGCGCTTCGATAAGCTAAGATGTTTGCTTTGCAAGCTCGTGTTATTGTTGAATTTGATTCTAGAGCGTGTACATTGATGCACTAGCAAAAACTACCCGTTCTGTTATTTCAAGAGCGATGCACGTTTCTCCTCTATCAAATGTGTACATCTTTTTTGTGTATCGGTAAGCGCTCCTTAGTCATTAATATTAGTAAAATTTCTTTTTTTTAGTTCTTAGCTAGAGGCTAATTTGCTTGTTCCGTAGCCCGATTATTCTTTGATGTAGGTCAACTGCTTGGGCATGTAGACCGCCGTTACAATTATGATAGTAACATGATTGTTGCAGACTACCGCTTCGATGCTGTGTCAATTCGCTTCCGAGGGCTGACCAAATAAGTCTCCCGATACAGGTATCTGACTGTTTTCTCTGTCGAACATACGCTGGAATAAACCCAATTTGAAATTATGTACGCTACTATTGCTAAGCCCAATTTGAAAGTAAATACGCTAATGTTTGTTCTGGTCAAATCTTTACTGGAAAAGTTCTTAAATTTAATGTTTGCTTTTAATTAACCAACCGCTTATACGAAAGTATCAGCATTACTAATCTTTTTTTGTGTTACTGATTAGATTTATAACCAATGTTTCTTATGGTAAAACCCTTACGAGAAAGGTTTCTAAATTTAATGTCTGCTTTTAATTAACCATCCGCTTATACGAAAGTATCAGCATTATTTTGTTGTTACCGATTAGATTTATTGCCTGTTAGCTACGAATTGCGCACTTCGTGGAACAATTAGTAAATTTGTCCATAGAGTAGAATTGCTTTATTACATAGTAACCTTATTTAGTTTTTGTTTTGCTGTTTCGTTAGAAATTTCTATAATGTGTTTTTTTTGTAAATAGAAAACCGTTGGCGATGTATTATTTTTGTGTTGCTAGAAACCCCACCCCTCTCCGCATTGGTAGTTAGCCTGGTAAATTTATGCTTTCTTTCGGCTACGTCATTGTACGTAGCAAAAATATCACGGACAGAAAAAGTTAAGAACAAAGGGGTACTAGCAATGGTAGGAAAAGAAAGAAATATGGAAAAAACTAAAAAATATGAGAGATAGGATAATAGCACACATTCTAAGGCATGAGGGAACAGTGTGGGATATATGAGAAGCAAAGAAAGAAAAAAGAGGGGAGAGGTGCCCTTAGATTAGAATATTGCACACAGATAGTGAAAGATATAGGCTGTTGATTTTCAGGAAAATGTGTAGAATAGTTCAGAATAAGAAACAATAGAGATACGCGTCCAACCAGTTCCAGGACTGAAAACCTAATGATGATCAGATCACATGTCAAAAAGAAGTTATAAACCATCATGACGAATTTCCTAAATAGTATAGTAAAGAGTTACAAAAATTGATATCTTGTAAGAATAAATTATAAAAATTTTGGAAACGTTTATTATCAGCAAATGCTTATAGACCTTGTTCAGATATTGAACGTGTTTGCAAAGCATTAATTGATTAGTATTATGCCAAATATGTCTTTAGTATAGAAACCTCAATTCCCATCAACATAAAATATCTTTGGTCTCATGTTAAGAGTCTGAAAAAATAGACGGGATTGCTATGTCTATAGAATATAATGATACTAAATGTGATTCGCTTCAGCAAATAACCTATGCATTTGCTGAACATTTTAAATTTGTTTATTCGAATCATGGTCAACAAGAATATTACGCTAATAACATGAGCAGTCCTGAAAAATATCCAGTGGTATTATCCCATCACTTTTTTTACTGAAGACCAAATAAAATCTAAAACCGAATCTCTTGACGTAAAAAAAAAAGGGTGGACCAAACAATATTCCACCAAGTAAACCTCTTCGGCAACTATTTCAGATATCCTTTGACTCTGGTTAAACAATGGAAGCGGTCAGACCTACATCTTAGATATAGAAGTGAGGGCAGAAACATAATAACCAATTACATGGGCAATGGAGGCTTTTATAACTGATATGTTGTATAATGTTTTTCTATCCTACTTTATAGAAGAGCAGCAAAAGGTCGATGAACGTTAACCAACCTAGTATCAAAGCTACCTACGAAGGCGTAGAAGGGCCACAAAAAAAACGCTCTACTTATTTTAGTTAAATTTCGACTTCGATGTCGAAATTTAGTTAAATTTCGACTTCGATCTGGAAGTTTATTAAATTTAGACTTCGATCTCGAAATTTAGTTAAATTTCGACTACGATGTCGAAATTTAGTTAAATTTCGAATTGGATCTCGAAATACCAACAAAAATAAACCTTTGACTGTAAGTTAAAAATCAAGCAAAATTTCGAGATAGAAGTCGAAATTTAACTAAATTTCGAAATCGAAGTCGAAATTTAACTAAAATAAGTGAGCGATTTTTTGTGGCCCTTCTGCGCCTTCGTAGCTACCTATCGTATTTCACGGAAAATAAAATTCAAATTGATGTGATATATTTCGACATTCCTAAAACATTTTGATAGGGTCTGCTCTCAATTGCAGTAATATATAGTGGATTATGTCATTTCTCACAGCTTGGAAACACTGTATTTGAAGACTTTATTGTGACATCCGGAGTGCCGCAAGGATCGCACACTGGTCCGGTCCTCTTTCTCTTATTTATTAACGCTGTTGCCGTATAATTTAAATACTGCAGTTTTCTGTAATACGTCAACAGTCTAAAATTCTTTGGTCAAGTGAAATGTATGATTGGTTGTCATATGTTCCCGAACGACTTACAGAATTTTTTAGAATATTGCAGTAAGAACTTATCAGATTTACTAAATGTGACCCGATAATATACAATTGCAGTATGTTCAAAGTATTTTAGTTTGTATCCAATATTAATGACTTGGATATCAACTTTGATTCACATATGGACCACGTTGTTATGAAGAGTTATCGGATACTTGGCTTCCTGAGGAGATGTTCTAAACATATCCATAACATAATGCCATCAAGTTGTTCTTTAATAGTTTTGTTTTAGGCATTTTGGAACACAACAGTATTATGTTGGACCGCATATTCAAGTGCCATACGAAAAAACTACAGCGTGTACAAGATAGTTTTGGTAAATATTGCCCATGGAAATATCCTTTTTCTTGTAAAGATATATCAAGACCGGTTCGGTTAATACTTATGGGCACAATTGATCTTCAGACACGTCGGCGGATTGCAATGGCAGTGTTTCTAGAAAAATTGCGAAACAACTTGTTGGAATGTCCTACTTTACTGACTATGGTGAATTTTCATGTCTGTTTAAAGCCCACTAGATGCTTGAATTTGTTCGCTGAAAGATCTCATAGACTACGGGATAGCGCGTTCGTTGACTGCATGGTAAGAATACACATAACTAACTGTGATATTAATAGTGATATTTTTAATGTGAATCTAGTCCCATTCAAAAGAGCAATTCATCGTTGTCTCTTCTAATCGGTTAGTTTAGGAATTTACCTTCTTGTTTAAAGCCTTTATATTACTTTATGTTTAAATAGTTATCTATAAACTCTTCGTACCATTTGCGACTGTATTTATTCTGTAGTGTACTTACAGTCAATAAATATCATCAATAGGTCTTCACTCCTAGAACTGGTTGGGCGCGTACCCTCATTGTTTCCTAGTCTGAACCAACCTACACATTTCCCTGTAATTTGCACAGTCTGCATCTATCACTATCTGTGTGCGAACGTCTGATCTCGGTATACCTTTACCTCCCTTTTCCTATCTCCGCTTGTGATATATCCCGTACTATTTTCCAGAAATGCCTTAGACATATCCTGTCCTTCTATTTCTCCTGTTTTTTTCGTTTTCCACAGATAGCTTTATTCCTCTACTATTTCTACAACCTATTTGTTATTAACTTTGTCTGTCCTGGCTACCATCCTCAAACATCATAAGCACAACATTCCAGAAGGCTTCTATCTCTTTCTGTCTGTTTTCCTACTGCCCCAATTTCATAGATGTACTGTCCTGTGCTCCACACTATGCTTAGAACAGTTTTCTTCTTGTATCTATGTTCGTTGTCTTTAAATATAGCTGCTGTTCTTTCTTGTTTGATGCAGTTCGGTCACCTTCAATTGTTTTACTGCTATATACTCTATTTCCCCGATATTCAGTGGTATTTGAAGGAGGGTAAGCAGGCCTTTGACTGCCAAGTTCCCCAGCACTTAAACCCTTGTCGAATTAATAGTTTTTCCAATTTATCCTTTCGCACAATCAACATTAGTTGACAATATTTCACAACAAACACCTGTAGTTGTTTATAATAATCATCAGATTTAGGAGCACTTATTTTTTCGTCATTGGGTTTTACGTCTTGAAACTGGTTGGACTTGTATCTCAGCTTATTCATGTTCTGAGCTAGGCTACACAGTTCCCTGCAATTCTTACAACAGCCTATATACAGTTCATTTACATTTCCAATGCTCCACCTGTTGGTACTACATTGGCCAGGAGGCGAGTTTTTTGTTGCCTGGAAATTTAGAATTTTGCCGAACCCTTGCCGTTCCAGGCAAGGTAGGGATCTTTAACGTGCGTGACAACACTCACACACGGGACCTCCATTTAACCTCTCATCCGAACGAGGGCGTAATTTTTGTGAAAAATGCTCACCTACCATTTTTCAAGCAGTCGGCCGTGTCGGGATATGAACCCGGGACCTTGGGATCCGTAGTCTTACGCTTACTACATTGATCCACGGCGACGCCACAGCCTATATACAGCTCATTTCCCTTCTATTGTTTTCTAATTATGTGCCCTGTTTCACCGAGATTCAGTGGTATGTGAAGGGGTTTAAGCAGCCGGTGGCTGCCAAGGATCCCCCAACAAATAGGCATTTGGCGTATTAATAGTTTTCCAGTAAAAGCTCTCGCACAATTAACATTTGTTGAAAGTATTGCAAAACCAATATCTGTGGTTGTTTATAATAATCATCATGTTTTTTAAGTACAGTTATTATTTTTGTCATTAGTTTTTCCATCTTGCAACTGGTTGGAAGCGTACCTCCATTGACTTCTATTCTGAGCTAGCCTACGCATTTCCCTGAAGTTCACACAGACTACATATTTCACTATCTGTGTGCAGTAGTCTAACCTAGGTCTACCTCTACTTCTCTTTTTCCTATTTCTGCTTCTAATATATTCCGCAATATTCTCTCATGTCTTAGTATGTGGCCTATCATCCTATCTCTCGTATTTTTTACTGTTTTCCACATATTTCTTTCTTCCCCTGCCATTTCTAGTACCTCTTTGTTCTTAACTTTGTCTGTCCATGATATTTTCATCATACGTGTGTAGCACCACATTTCAAAGGCTTCTAGCTTTTTCTTGTCTACTTCTCCTACTGTCCAGGCTTCCGAGTCATACAGTGCTGTGCTCCACACATATGTTTTAAGCAATCTTTTCCTTGTTTGTATGTTTGTGGTCTTCATCATATGTCTGTAGCAGCACATTTCAAAGACTTCTTTCTACCTTTTTCTTGTCTGCTTCTCCTACTTTCCACGCTTCACAGCCATACAATGCTGTGCTCCACACATATGTTTTAAACAATCTTTTCCTTGTTCCACTATGTTTGTGGTCGTTGAACACAGTAGTTGCTTTTTCTTGTTAAATGTAGCACGACCGTGTGCTAATCTTTGTTTTATATCTTTTGTGCTTTTCCCATCTTGTGTTATTTGACTTCCTAGGTAGCAGAAATCCTTAACCTCTTGAAAATTCTTGTTACCTATTTGAACCCTTGTTTTTGATTAATTTTCCCCTCATTTGCATACAACAATTTTAGTTTTATTTCTCTTAATTTTCATACCATAGCTCTCCGTTAGAACAATAAATAAATAAATAAAAAATAAATAAAGCATCTGTCAGTTGCTGAGGACATAACGATAACTAACGATTAAAATACAATCTAAATAGAAGAAAATCAGAAAGTGACACAGCAAAACTAGTATTAATTATAGTTAGATGTGGAATTTCTGAAAGTGATAGACGAAGAACTACGTGTCCTTTCACACGCTACAATTACTTTTAACTAATGATACATTAAACTATATAATTAAAAATTTTCAAGACCATACCAGTTCCTTTCCTAATGAGTAAATTATACCCACATTTAGGAAGTGCAACAATTAAATTACATGCAAAGGCACTTTGGACACCTTCCAAGTCATAGCCAATATGTTCAACCAACGGGTCCATTAATTTCCGTGGATGGTAAAAGTCTTCAGGGGTTTTTGTATGCATACATATATGCAAATAATGCGTCACTTAATTTGCAAAACTTAATCGATCAATGTTGTCCACCTTATTTTCTTAATTATGAAGAAGAAACTACTGTTATATAAAATTGTAAATATGTTGTTCAGCTCCGAGAGTAAAGTAGGACAAAATTAATTTTATTTAGTCGATCTGGGTGTTCTGGAACGTTGAGCATTTAAAACACAAATTGCAATTATACAAACGGCCACGAAACTTTAACCTAACTTGAACATTATGCCTTTAAACTTCAAGTGGAACTGTTAGTATAGAAGACACAGCTATGGAAAGTTTACGATGCGGATGAAAAAAGACTCCCAGGAAGAACTGTAGAAGATATCACAGTGAACTGAATTCATTTACAATGAGAGAGAGGTTCCCAGCACCGGACACGAACGTTTTTTGATATAAAAAGAGCAAACGCAAAACAATATTACTTTATTACCTTCAGCAGCAGGTCAATATTGTAAGAATTCAGTTCATACCAAACAATTTTTACCATACGTGTTTACTTGATGTAAAAAAAAACTTTAAACTTATACGTACAGTTTTCGCCTCAGAAAATCTAGCCAGTAATCCACAGAGAAACTTGAAGTAGAACCTCGCTAAAAATTCTATGTTCTGGTATAGTATCGGAAACCTCGGCTGCACTAACAAAAATGATTGCCGGTTACTCTGTGGGACGAGTGGTATAAGTGTTTGGGGCGGCTCCGTGACGTAGTTGGTATGCGTGTGACTACTATGCCCAAGGTCCAGGGTTCAAATCCCGACACAATCCGCTTGAAAAATGTTAGGCGAGCATTTTTCACAAAAATACGCCCTCGTTCGGTTGAGAGATAAAATGGAGGTCCCGTGTCTAAGTAAAAGTCCAAGAAAGAATAACAACAGGATGCCAAAACCTGAGAAAAAAAAGTGTAATTTTGACCTACGTTTCATACGAAGAATAACACAGTACACTAAAACCAACCTAAAGTAAACATTAACAATAAGGACACTAAAATACCTATTTAAAAACTGTTAACTGTAAAAAATTCCAAAATCAAATATTAAATTATCTGAATACTTCTTACACCTCTGGTAATTGCATTTTATTTTATTACGACAAAACTGGAACTATTGCCTTCACATTAGTTGTAAAAATGCCAATATGGGACTACTATACAATTATGTTTTCATTACATTCTTAGACAAAAATTAAAAACCAAATATACACCAAATTATTTAACTTAATGGAAAACGTTTCCACCGGATAAAATTACTATCTAAATTCTTAAAATAATTACAAGAACGTACACTGAGTAAGTCTATAAATTTCATGCATTTAAATAGTGAAAAATGTTCATTCATTTACAGGAACTGTAGGTTGCAGTTTCAGAAATTTAAATATAAATAGCTGGAGTGATTTTTTAATGTAAATAACTTGGAAACAACTAAAAGCCTTTGCTCCTGGACGTATTTTATTTCAACCAGATCCTACTGAGATTTTGCAAAACTAGCTGTTCTGAATTAACATGCTTTTGTCCAATATAAAGTTGACGATTTAATGGGAATCAAAGTGTCCCTAAAATTTAAAACAGCCTACCTGGTAGAATATTATCCGAACTTCAATAACCGACTGCCTTAATCAGTTGGATAATTCTTTAACTATCCTACTCAAGATACAAGTTTTTTTTAATGGTAAAAACATAAAACAATTCGTGATATCTTTAGCAAAATTCAGGAAAATGATTTAATACTACAAATTCAAATTACTTGTGCTGTTTTTGTCTCTAATATATGTAATATTATCTTACTTGAACACCGAATCTTCGGTAAAGTTCGGAGAATTTAATTAAGACTGCAATTTGAAATTGCTTTGTGTGGTTTTCTCTCTTTCTAACGTATGTGATATAATCTTAATTGAAACCTATAATTAGACCCAGATGAAAAGACTCCAATTTTTGAATCACAAGTTTGCGTGTAAAAGTCCTTCGTTCTAAGACAATGAGGTCATGCGTTATACATTATTAATCAAAACAAATGAATACTAAAGCTCCACTACTTTAGGTTACACAATTACTATGCTATTATTTCTTAACTTTAGAAACCGCCAAAATGAATTTGACAACCTTTGAGTACGAACAATATAAGATACAGAAATAATCCTTCCTTAGATCAAAAACGCATGTGATCTAATAAGTATATTTCTTAAAGGAAATAACCTTATATTATTAGTGGAATTTACCAATACAAAAACTATGAAAATAAAATACGATTATAAACCTTTCAAAAGAAGGTCACACAGGATTTAAGAATATAGTTTCTGCTAAAGAAAACAACTTGAGAATACCAAATTTGAATTCAATTAGAGGCTGTTCCAAACACTTTAGATGAATATATTTGTTATAATTTATTACACAAGTCTTATTTTAATAATTGATTGGTTGGTTTAAATAGTAGCGATTTTGCGACATTTGTCCATGATAATAAAACGGATGTAAAATATTTATTAACAATATAGAAGGAGGATAACTTCCTTTGTGTAAGTAACAATTTTTAAGTTTGTAAAGAATGGGTTTTGGTTTTGTGAAAAACTTTCATTATTTGAAAGATGTTTTGAGTATATTTTATGATGATTTAGAATGCGTATAAACTTGTAAGTAAATCGGCACCATATACACTAACTTGGAGCTTCGTGTTCTTGGTTTTTAAGGTAGATCAGGTTTTCCTATGTTAATTTTCTGGTGTTTAGGCACAACGCTAAACGCTAGGCCGGCATGCTGAGAAGGTAGGTAATCTAAAGAAGTTGAGAATATTTTGATATCACACAAGCCCACGCGTGCCCACGTGCACGCGTACAATATGCTATATTTCCCGAATTTGCATTGTAAAGAAATACTACTTGAAAACCAGCACAAAACATTTCTAGCATCATAAAAGTTCGACTGCATAATGTTTTATTCTTTTATAAAAGATCAACGATTTCAAGCTTCGTTAAAATACGCAATTTAACATTCTTAGCATTTTTACTCTGAAAAAGAAAGGCCCAGGGTTATATATCAAATGACAGATCTTGAAAAAAAAACATAAAAGCTATCATTAAATAATTTAATTGGGACGTTTCACACCCTCAAGTTTATAAGTTGTGAAAATTTAATAAACACCATATTTAAAACTTTCTAGGAAAGTCTTAATAAAAGAAGATAAATTACTTTTGAACGTTGAATTAGAAAGAACGGTAATTTAGAATGCGCATGTTCTCAGAACCAAGCTACCGGCGAGTCAAGATTTTTAGAATTTTATTAACACAGTTGTTAGATAATAACAATTAAAGATTCAATTAAATCTGGAGAACAAATAGCGTCCGATATCGTTCGCTACATGAGTTATGCATCTCTCAATTTATGTATGTATTATAAAATAGAATCTAATAGGAAATTATTAGAAATCATTAAGAAATTATTAAGTCAAGTACACAACAATGTAATTCAAGAATAATTAATAAAGGTTATTAACAGTTCATGAGAACGGATGCAATACAATGTATTCCAGACGATAGTGACACTGCAGGTGGCAGGTCACAGACGGTTAAGATACCGTAATTGCCTAGAAAGTAAGATTGTTATAATGTATTTATAAATAGTATTAAGAAATAAACAGACTTGAGCTCTGCAAATTCCCACAGAATTGTGAGGGGCAGCGACAACATAAATACCCCAGGAGCCCCAAGACCAGGCAGTCCGTCAAAGTATTCAGCTTTAACATTGCAGTTTGCTTAGGCGACTTATATTAGTTCAATCAATATTTTATTTTCGATTTAGAATAATTAATACCAAGTTGTCAAAATTCCATATTAATTTCTGTTTAAGTAAATAAATTGTTACGAAGTATTTGGAGAAGTTTTTAAAAACACCGCTCCCAAGGCCCGAAACGTAACTCATGTAACACGGAATTTATAAAAGCGTTTTTTTTTGACTCATTGGCTAATTTTTAGCTCTTAAAGCTCTTTAGTTTTCTTTTGACACTTTGATTTTTGACTTTTCATTTTGACTTTACTTAAACAAAGTTCTGATTAAAATATATTTTGTTCTTAAGTGTAATCAAGAAGATTTAAAGCTATATGATATATAAAAAGCTTTTACATGAAGATTCATGGCACATACCAGTAAAAAATGTAGTCTTTTTCATTTTTACTTAAATTTTATTCTCGAAGATAGAAATGAAAAGGACTCAATTTTTCACTTTTCCTTTGAAAACTATTCCGAAAAGCTACAAGCCTCGAGCGTAAAATACCATGTTGAATAAACGCAATCAATCGTTATTCCTATATTAAAAGCGACATAATTTGTATCATTAAATAAAGTTCCCGATTTTGTACCCTTGCCGTTTGTTCCAAGTACAAAATTTTAATCAATGGTACAAATTTGTAAAAAATAAATACTGAATAATACAATACCTTTAAGTTAATTCTCTTTAGTTGATTCCGCCACCTTAAGAAAAGTTTCTCACCTTGTAAATTACCCCTTACATGTTTAAATACTTCATTGATGCGGTGTTAGATCCTTTCGGGTGTTTGGTTTACTTTTTCTGTGGACAATTTATTTCAAAAAATAACACCAAATGGAGGAGGGACACACTGGTCCAGACTTACCAGGCGACTTCATGACAGCGTGTGATTACTAAGCCCAAGATCCCTGGTTCGATTCCTGACATAATCCACTTGAAAAATGTCAGATGATCATTTTTCACAAAAATACGCTCTAGTTCGGATAAGAAGTGTAATGTAGGAACTGTATGTGAGTATTGTCACGCACGTTAAAGTTGCCCACCTTGCTTGGAATAGCAAGGGTTCGGCAAAATTGAAAATTTCCAGGCAAAAGAACCTCGATTCCTGGTCAATGTAGTATCTTCGAGTGGAGTATTGGAAAGTCAAATGCAAGGGTCCGTATCTACCAGTGGTATGGAAATAGTATATTCAAGTATTTTCTTACCTCCAAGCCACCATTTTGTAAAAAAATACGACTTATATTTAAACTTACACCAATTTCGGCAGGTTATCTTCTTGAAAACGTTTGCAGTCTTCACTTCTAAAGTTTTCTCTCTCTAGCATAAATGTTATTGTTATAAGTTAGCTTAAACTATTAAATTGAAAAATCGGCAAGTAAAAAACAGAAGTTGAAGCAAGAGGGGGCTCCATGTGAAGTTAGCAAAAAATCATAATCCGCCAAATTATAACATTATTAGAAATCTAGGGCGACATTAAGTAATAAAGTCGAAAACTCAGGACAACCATTTTTTCAGAGTAGTCTGGTCAGTTATAGAGATCAAGATTTAACGAAGTGAGGAGTCATTAACAAAAACATGGATCGGACAATTATGCGTGTGAGAATGTGGTCGTTAAATGGAGCAATTTTGGTGTTAACAGTTGCATTTCTATTTGTTTACTGCAAAACTCTCTTCAAGTTATTATAAGACGTTTATTTGTTGTTAATACATAAATTAGTTGTCATATCGGCTAAACCTAAGAGGAAGTTTATTTTAGATTACGTTTACTACCCTAGATTTGATTTTCCCTAAGGTACTACATTGGCCAGCAAGCGACTTTTTTTTAACTGGAAATTTTAAATTTAGTAAAACGCTTGCTATTTATTTCAAGCAAGGTATGGATCTCTAACGTGCCTGACACCACTCAAACACGGAACCTACATTTTACTTCTCATACGAATGAGGGTGTATTTTTGTGAAAAATGCTCGTTTAACATTTTTCAAGCGGTCCGTGTCGGGAATCGAACCCGAGACCTTGCGATCAGCAGTCATACGCAAACCTATCTGATCCATAGAGCACCCGTACGTATACTACCACGCAGTAGTAAGTTCATTAGCAAAGTTGACAACTTTCACCCTCGACGCCTTTGAAACAGTTCAGAATTTTGCAAATATAGTCTGTAGCATTTTGGTTTATAATTGTACAAGAAATTGTTCTCAAAAGTATAGCTAATTTATTGGACGCTACCCTCTGTAAATTTTTCCTTAGAGCAAATTCGCTCTCAAACTTTTTCGCAAAATATTGCCTTTTTTTCAAACTATTAAAAAGAAGCAACCTCCTAAAAGTAATGCAGTATATCAGTAAAACCCTTTGGCATTTAAAAAATTCATTGTAACTCAAAATAAATAAAGCATCTGTCAGCTTTTGAAGACAAACCGATAACTACGATTAAAAAACAAATTAAATGGAAGAAAGTGAGTAAGTGATACAGCAAAACTAGTGTTAATTATATTACGATTTGAAATTTCTGAACGTACAAGACGAGGAGCTACTTGTCCTATCACACACTACAAGTAAAATTTTTCAGGACCATACCAGTTCGTTTCCTAATGAGTAAATTATACCTATATTTAGGAAGTGCAACAAATCAAATTACATGCATAGGCACTATGGACACCTTCCAAGTCATAGCCAATATGTTCAACCAACAGGTCCATTAATTTCCGTGGATTGTAAAAGTCTTCAGGGGTTTTATATGCATACATATATGCAAATGATGCGTCACTTAATTTGCAAAACTTAATCGATCAATGTTGTCCACCTTATTTTCTTAATTAAGAAGAAGGAACTACCGTTATATAAAATTGTAAATATATTGTTCAACTCCGTGAGTAAAGTAGGACAAAATTAATTTTATTAAGTCGTGCCTGGATGTTCTGGAACGTTGAGTATTTAAAACACAAATTGCAATTATACAAATAGCCACGAAACTCTTACCCACTTTGAACATTATGCCTTTAAACTTCAAGTGGAACTGTTAGCATAGGAAGACACAGCTATATGGAAAGTTTATGATGCGGATGGAAAAAGACTCCCAGGAGGAACTGTAGAAGATATCACAGGGGATTGAATTCGTTTACAATTAGAGAGAGGTTCCCAGCACCGGACATGAACATTTTTTGATATAAAAAGAGCAAACGCAAAACAATATTACTTTATTACTTTCAGCAGCAGGTCAATATTGTAAGAATTCAGTTCATACCAAACAATTTTTAACATACATTTCTACTTAATGTAAAAAAAAACTTTAAACTTACGTACAGTTTTCGTCCCAGAAAATCTAGCCAGTAATCCACAGGGAAACTCGAAGAAGTACCTCGCTAAAAGTTCTATGTTCCGATGCAGTACCGGAAACCTCGACTGCACTAACAAGTGTGAAACGGGTGTGTGAAATACGTCTTAATCAGGAAATATTCTTGTACGCCACCTGATATTGAAATATGGGTATTTCTAAGAAAAAGCCCAAGAAAGAATAACAACAGGATGCCAAAACCTGAGATCAAAAAGTGTAATTTTGAGCTACGTTTCATACAAAGAATAACACAGTACGCTAATGCTAAAATCAACCTAAAGTAAACATTAACAATAAGGACACTAAAATACCTATTTAAAAACTGTTAACTGTAAAGAAGATTTCCAAAATCAATGTTAAATTATCTTAATACTACTTACACCTCTAGGTAATTACAACAAAACTGGAACTATTGACTTCACATTAGGTGTATAAAACAACAATATGGGACTACTATACAATTATGTTTTCATTACATTCTTAAACAAAAATTAAAAACCAAATATACACCAAATTATTTAACTTAATGGAAAACGTTTCCACCGAATAAAATTACTATCTAAATTCATAAAATAAATACAAGAACGTAATCTGAGTAAGTTTATAAATTTCATACAGTTAAATAGAGAAAAATGTTCATTCATTTACAGGAACTATGGATTGCAGTTCCAAAAACTTAACTATAAATACCTGGAGTGATTTTTTTAATGTAAATAACTTGGAAACAACTAAAAGCCCTTGTCTTCCGGACGTATTTCGTTTCGACCAGATCCTACTGGGATTTTTAAAAACTAGCTGTTTTGCAGCAACATGCTTTCGTCCAAAGTGAAGTTGAAGATTTAATGGGAATCAAAGTATCCCTAAAATTTAAAACAACCTACCTGGTAGAATATTATCCGAACTTCAATTACCGACTGCCTTAATCAGTTGGATACCATCTTCAAGGTTAACTATCCTACTTAAGGTACATGTTTTTTAATGGAAAGACAAAGAACTTAACCAAAACCTTTCCCTCCATAAAGCGATTCCAGATCTCTTTGGCAAAATTCGGAAAAAAAATTTAGGACAACAAATTCAAATTACTTGTGTTGTTTTTCTCTCTAACGTATGTAATATTATCTTAATTGAAACCTGAATCGTCGACAAAGTTCGAAGAATTAAATTAAGACTGCAATTTGAAATGCTTTGTGTAGTTTTTTCTCCTTCTAATATATATGATATAATCTTACTTGAAACCTATAATTAGACCCAGATAAAAAGACTCCAATTTTCTGAATCACAAGTTTGCGTGTAAAAGTCCTTCGTTCTACGACAATGAGGTCATGCGTTATACATTATTAATCAAAACAAATAAATAATAAAGCTCCACTACTTTAGAATACAAAGTTACCACGCTATTATTTCTTAACCTTAATAACCGCCATAATGAATTTGACAACCCTTGAGAATGAACAATATAAGATACAGAAATACATCCTTAGATCAAAAACGCGTGTAATCTAAAAAGTATATTTCTTAAAGGAAATAACCTAATACATTAGGGAAATTTACCAATACAAAAACTATGAAAGTGAAATATGATTATAAACTTTTCAAAAGAAGGTCACACAGGATTTAAGAATATAGTTTCTGCTAAAGTAAAACTTGGGAATACCAAACTTGAATTTAATTAGCGACTGTTCCAAACACTTTGTATGAATATATTTGTTATAATTTATTACACAAGTCTTATTTTAATGATTGATTGGTGGATTTAAATAGCAGCGATTTTGCGACATTTGTCCATGATAATAAAACGGACGTAAAATATTTATTAACAGTATAGAAGGAGGATAACTTTCTTTGTGTAAGTAACAATTTTTAAGTTTGTAAAGAATGGTTTTTGGTTTTGTAAAAAACTTTCAATATTTGAGGGATGTTTTGTGTATATTTTATGATGATTTAGAATGCGTATAAACTTGTACGTAAATAGGCACCATATGCGCTAACTTGAAACTTCGTGTTCTTGGTTTTTAAGATAGATCAGGTTTTCATATGTTAATTTTCTGGTGTTTAGCCACAACGCTGAACGCTAGGCCGACATGCTGAGAAAGTAGGTAATCTGAAAAAGTTGTGAATATTTTGATGTCACAATAGCACGCGCGTGCACACGTGCACACGTACAATATGCTATATTCCCCGAATTTGCATTGTGAAGAAATACTACTTGAAAACCAGCACAAAACATTTCCAGCATCATAACAGCTCAAGCGCATAATGCTTTATTCTTTTATAAAAGGTCAACGATTTCAAGCTTCGTTAAAATAAGAAACTTAACATTCTTAGCATTTTTACTCTGGGAAAGAAGGACCCAGGGTTATATATCATATGACAGGTCTCGAAAACAACATGAAAGCTATCGTTAAATAATTTAATTGGGACGTTTCACACACTCAAGTTTATAAGTTGTGAAAATTTAATAAACGCCATATTTAAAAGTTTCCAGAAAAGTTTTAATAAAAGAAGATAAATTACTTTTTAATGTTGAATTAGAAGAAACGGTAATTTAGAATGCGCATGTTCTCAGAACCAATCTGCCGGCGTGTCTTAGGATTTTTAGAATTCTCTTAACGCAGTTAGATAATAACAATTGAAGATTCAATTAAATCTGGAGAACAAATGGCGTCCGATATCGTTCGCTACATGTAGCACGGAATTTATAAAAGCGTCCTCTTTTGGTTCTTTGGCTTATTTTCAGCTCTTAAAGCTCTTTAGTTTTCTTTTGACTCTTTGGTTTTTGGCTTTTCATTTTGACTTTACTTAAACAAAATTCCAATTAAAAAATACTTTGTTCTTAAGTATGAACAAAAAGATTTAAAGCTACATGATATATAAAAAGCTTTTACATAAAGTTTCATGGTACACACTAGTAAAAATGTAGTCTTTTTCATTTTTACTTAAATTTTATTTTTCTTGAAGATAGAAATGAAAAGGATCAATTTTTCGCTTTTCCTTTAAAAACTATTCCGAATACCTACAAGCCTCAAGCGTATAATACCCTTTTGAATAAACACAAGCAATCGTTATTCCTATATTAAAAGCGACATAATTTCTATCATTAAATAAAGTTCCAGATTTTGTACCTTGCCCTTTGTTCCAAGATTAATCCGCACTTCTTTTAGTCTTAGCGTAGAGTAGCTTTCTGCATGAGCAGAAACTGTCGTTTCTTCTATATTCATACAACATAATTAATAGCCTTAATATATAAAGTTAGAAATACTACAGACAGTTTCTAACTTTACGTTAAAAGAACGGCTAGTTTAAGCTCGAAGCTAATAGGAATTCGGGATGGTTTGTAATGAATACAATTTCGTTTCTAGCTAGTTTACGCCTTTTATAATTATTAATTTACGATTATCCTTTACGGTGTTGAAAGCGTAAATTTCTATTCCATTAATATAATATTTATTGGTTGTTGTGTGGAGCTCCATCTGTGTTTATGGGTTTAATGTAGCATTTTGGTTCCCCTGATATTCGCTAACGTGTTGATGCAAGAATTCGGTCCACTGCGCTTGCTCGCGTAGTAAAACACTTTATTGCTTTAGTCTATTTTAATTTAAGGATGTAATCAGATAGACAAGTTTTCTACGCGTGGTCAAATAGTTTTTGTTGGAAAGATGCAGTCCGACAGGCATGTGGCCTAAAGGAGGAGAATTCCTTTAGTCTTTGAAGTGGAAACCATCACTGGGGTACACGCTAGAGAATCTAGAAGAACCCTTTGTTTAGTATTCTTTTTTAGTCAGTCGACCTTTAAGATGATTTATAGAATATAGTTTTGAAGTAACATCATCACGGTATGTAATTATTTTTATTTTGAATTTAAATTAATGCTTCTTGATTTTTGTAGTGCAAGTTTTAGTTATTGAGTATTGCAAAGTTTTAGTCCCCCTTGTCGTGAACAACAAAAATTTAAGCGTTTCTTTTCGAATGAAAATCAAGTTTGTAATCCGAGGCACATGTGAAGGCCGCGCAGCTGTTGCTAGAGTTGAACACGAAAATTTATGGGCGATGGTGCAAAGTTCATTCTCGAATAAATTGGTAAATATTTGCTACCGGAATTTTATAGATGTCATGCGAACTTTTATGGTGAGTGATTTCTTTATTCAGTTCCCGCTAAACTAAGAAACTACAGAAAATGTTGTGGTTGTTTTTTTTTTGTAAATTTATACAGTAATTTAAATTGGTGTAAATGTATTTTCTGTTCAATATTTAACAGTTTGAGTTGTATAAATGTTCGTAAGAACGTTGAAAATTTAAAGATAAGTTTCGGAAAATCGTAAAGGTTAAACAAGAATTTGTTTGTAACTTAACAGGTGACATTTTAGCGCTTGTTTGTCACATTTTATAATCCAGTTTTTTTACTCGAAAGATAATAAAACACAGATTATTTTATACCATAAGGCTAGTTGATTTTTTGTTCAAATAAATTTTTATAAATATCTAAATTCAATCTTACATGAAATGAGTACCATTCATTTATCATAATTTTTTGTAAACCAAAACAGGATCCTTTTTCGGTAATAATAAAACAGTTGTTACGTATTATTAAAAAACACAATATCTTCTTAAAATTACTTTGATAAATAATTAAGATTCTTGAAATGCACTTAAATATTGGGAGATTATGTATAATTACTCTGATAGCTTGATTACAAAAAACAATAGTGTATATAAAGTTGTATAAAATATGTATATATGTTTTTTTTAACCAAATAGAGAATGGATTGTTATTCTAAATCTTATTTTTATTGAAGTTGATAATAGTTTCTCACAATTGGTACAAACAAATTCATATAATTCATGAGTATAGAAAGAAAGACCACCAACATTCTATTGGTAAGATATTTTTAGAGTTATATTTTTGATTTGCTAATTTTTGAAGTTTTTTGTGATAATTTGACCAGGCTTTAGTGACGCTCTAGTTCTATGAAGTTTTTGAGGTGGTTATATTTTCAGACAGTACGAGATCATCGTTCCAATTCAAGCTTGTAGTGTTAAAAGCAAGTAAGTATTATGTTGATACATTTTGATTCTTCAGAAGATTTTTTTTTCTTTTCGAAAATTTCCGTATCTTATCTTCGGATTGTTAGACCTTACAGCTATTATTAAGTTACGGTGGCGTCCATAATTTTCTTTTTTTATCGTATACCAACCTACGACCCCTGCCCATAGCTCTGCTCTAAGTTGAAGAAGCTTAGCTGGCTGGAAGATCTTATTCGAGGGTCCCTTTGTACGAAAATCCGCTTTCTAACCATTTTACCCTGGGCTTGAATTTTAGACAGGAACTCCCTCTAATTTCTAATGACTCTGCCGCCTATAAGGCGGAGTAGTTACATTGAAAAAATCAGGTGTAACAGGTTTCCAATGAAACGACATGGAGAAGCTGACTCTTTATATTTTAGCTATAGGAATTATGGTTTATTGTGTAAAAATAACGATTGATTTTGTTCATGAGAAAAGGCGCGTGCATAATATGACTTAAATTCAATTAGATGTTGTTTCAAGCAGTTGTTTGAATATTTCAAAATTTTTTTGATGATACAAATTAGGACAAATTGCGTCCTTTTAATTTTTACCTTTGTTTTATTCTATTTCAATGTGAACTGTTAGCAGCGTCAAGTCTTTTTTAAACGGCGCATGGTACAAAATTTTGCTCAATCGTACAAATTAGTATAAAATAAATACTGAATATACAATATCTTTAAGTTAATTCTCATCAGTTGATTCTGCCAGCTTAAGAAACGTTTCTCTCCTTGTCAATTACCCCTCACATGTTTAAATATTTCATTGATGCGGTGTTAGCTCCTTTTGGGTATTTAGTTTACTGTGGACAATTTATTTCAAAAAATAACGCCAAATGGAGGGGGACACACTGGTCCAGACTTACCAGGCGACTTCATGACTTAGCGTGTGATTACTAAGCCCAAGATCCCTGGTTCGATTCCTGACACAATCCACTTGAAAAATGTCAGGTGATCATTTTTCACAAAAATACGTTCTAGTTGGGATGAGAAGTCAAATGTAGGAACCGTATGTGAGTTTTGTCACGCACGTTAAAGTTGCCCACCTTGCTTGGAATAGCAAGGGTTTGGCAAAATTGAAAATTTCCAGGTAAAAGAACTTCGATTCCTGGCCAATGTAGTATCTTCGAGTGGAGTATTGGAAAGTCAAATGTAGGGGTCGGTATCTACCAGTGGTATCGGAATAGTATATTCAAGTATTAACTTACCTCCAAGCTACCATTTTGTAAAAAATAGATCTTATTTTTAAACTTCCACCAATTTCGGCAGGTCATCTTCTTGAAAACGCTAGCAGTCTTCACTCATAAGGTTTTCTCCCTCTAACATGAATGTTATTGTTATAATTTAGCTTAAACTATTAAATTGAAGAATCGGAAAGTAAAAGACAAGTTGAAGCAATAAAAGGCTCCATGTGAAGTTAGCAAAAAATCATAAATTGACAAATTATAACAAGACTTTATTACAAATCTAGGGCGACATTAATTAATAAAGTCGAAAACTCAGGACAACCATTTTTAGAGTAGTCGGGTCGGTTATACAGATCAAGATTTAAAGAAGTGATTAGTCATAAACAAAAACATGGCTCGGACAATTATGCGTGAGAGAATGTGGTCGTTAAATGGAGCAATTTTGGTGTTAACAGTGCATTACTATTTGTTTACTGCAAAATTCTGTACAAGTTATCATAAGACGTTTATTTGTTGTTAATAAATAAATTAGTTGTTATATTGGCTAAACCTAAGAGGAAGTTTATTTTAGATAACGTTTACTACCCTAGATTTGATTTTCCCTAAGGTACTACATTGGCCAGGAAGCGAATCTATCTGATCCATGGAACCGCCGTACGTTTACTACCATGTAGTAGTAAGTTCGTTAGCAAAATTGACAACTTTCACCCTCGATGCCTTTGAAACAGTTCAGAATTTTGCAAATATAGTCTGTAGCATTTTGGTTTATAATTGTACAAGAAATTGTTCTCAAAAGTATAGGTAATTTATTGGAAGCTACCCTCTATACATTTTTCTTTAGAGCAAATTCACTGTCAAACTTTTTTCGCAAAATATTGCCCTATTTTTCAAACTATTAAAAAGAAGCAACCTCCTGAAAGTAATGCAGCATATCAGTATAACCCTTTGCAATTTAAAAAATTCATTGTAACTCAAAATAAATAAAGCATCTGTCAGCTTTTGAAGACAAACCGATAACTACGATTAAAATACAAACTAAATGGAAGAAAGTGAGTGAGTGTTACAGCAAAACTAGTGTTAATTATATTACGATTTGGAATTTCTGAACGTGCAAAACGAGGGGCTACTTGTCCTATCACACACTACAATTAAAAATTTTCAGGACCATACCAGTTCCTTTCCTAATGAGTAAATTATACCCATATTTAGGAAGTGCAACAAATCAAATTACATGCAAAGGCACTATGGACACCTTCCAAGTAATAGCAAATACATTCAACCAACAGGTCCATTAATTTCCGCGGATTGTAAAAGTCCAATTTTCTGAATCACAAGTTTGCGTGTAAAGTCCTTCGTTCTATGACAATGAGGTCATGCGTTATACATTATTAATCAAAACAAATAAATAATAAAGCTCCACTGCTTTAGAATACAAAGTTACCACGCTATTATTTCTTAACCTTAATAACCGCCATAATGAATTTGACAACCCTTGAGAATGAACAATATAAGATACAGAAATACATCCTTAGATCAAAAACGCGTGTAATCTAAAAAGTATATTTCTTAAAGGAAATAACCTAATACATTAGGGAAATTTACCAATACAAAAACTATGAAAGTGAAATATGATTATAAACTTTTCAAAGGAAGGTCACACTGGATTTAAGAATATAGTTTCTGCTAAAGTAAAACTTGGGAATACCAAACTTGAATTTAATTAACGACTGTTCCAAACACTTTGTATGAATATATTTGTTATAATTTATTACACAAGTCTTATTTTAATAATTGATTGGTGGATTTAAATAGCAGCGATTTTGCGACATTTGTCCATGATAATAAAACGGACGTAAAATATTTATTAACAGTATAGAAGGAGGATAACTTCCTTTGTGTAAGTAACAATTTATAAGTTTGTAAAGAATGGTTTTTGGTTTTGTGAAAAACTTTCAATATTTGAGGGATGTTTTGTGTATATTTTATGATGATTTAGAATGCGTATAAACTTGTACGTAAATAGGCACCATATGCGCTAACTTGAAACTTCGTGTTCTTGGTTTTTAAGATAGATCAGGTTTTCATATGTTAATTTTCTGGTGTTTAGCCACAACGCTGAACGCTAGGCCGACATGCGGAGAAGGTAGGTAATCTGAAGAAGTTGTGAATATTTTGATATCACACGAGCTCACGCGTGTTCCACGTGCACGCGTTCTATATGCTATGTTCCTCGAATTTATATTGTAATGAAATACTAATAGAAAATGAGCACAAAATTTTCTAGCATCATATAAGTTCGAGTGCATAATGTTTTATTCTTTTATAAAATGTCAACGGTTTCAAGCTTCGTTAAAATACGTAAATTAACATTCTTAGCATTTTTACTCTGAGAAAGAACGTTCCAAGGTCATATATCAAATGACAGATCTCGGAAACAACATAAAAGCTGTCATTAAATAGTTTAATTGGCACGTTTCACACACTTAAGTTTATAAGTTGTGAAAATCTAATAAACGCCATATTTAAAAGTTTCTAGAAAAGTATTAATAAAAGAAGATAAATTACTTTTAAACATTGAATTAGAAGAAACGATAACTAAAAATGCGCATGTTTTAGAATTGTTAGAATTTTATTAACGCAACAATTGAAGATTTGATCAAACATGGAGAACTAATGGCGACAATTGTTCGCTACAAATAGCACGGAATTTATAAAATCGTCCTCTTTTGGCTTATTTTAAGTTCTTAACGCTCTTTAGTTTCCTTTCGACTCATTTTAAGTATGAACAAAAAAAATTACAACTATATAATATGTAAAAAGCTTTTATATAATGTTTTATGGTACACGCTAGTAAAAATGTAGTCTTTTTTATTCTTACTTACATTTTATTTTTCTCGAAAATAGAAATGAAAAGGACTCAATTATCCGCTTTTCCTTTGAAAACTATTCCGAAGTCCTACAAGCCTCAAGCGTAAAATACCTTTTTGAATAAACACAATCAATCGTTATTCCTATATTACAAGTGACATAATCTACATCATTAAATAAAGTTCGAGATTTTGTATCCTTGCCCTTTGTTCCAAGACCAATCCGCACTTAGTTTAGTCTTAGTGTAGGGTACTTTCTTACATGAGCAGAAAGGTCGTTTCTCCTATATTCATACAACATATTTAATAGCCTTAAAATATAAAGTTAAAATACTACAGAAAGCTTCCAACTCTACGTTAAACGAGCGGGTTCGAGGCGAATAGGAGTTCAGGATAATTTCCAAGAAAACAGTATCGTGCAGTTGGATCTTTATATTTTAACAATACAAGTTTGTTGTGCTTTACCTGTTGCTATACTATTGCGCAATTGTTTAATATAACATATAATTACGCGGCAAATTACGCGCCATTTTGTATCAAATACCGAACGCGTTTAAAGGTGATGCAATGGTCAAATTTTCATGCACAATGTAAATAAAAACAATTCACTCACTTAAATCGCACCTTGCAGCCAAATCCCAGGGTCCATCACGTTTTGTGGGTCACATCACGCCATGTTAATTCCAAATTTCATCCGTCCATCCTAAACTCTATGCTCTCGTAAGTGGAACGATAAGGCTACAGGTGTAAGGAACAATAAGGCAAGGTAAGGAACCTACATCCCTAAAAAAGAGAAAAGGCACACCCACACCACAGATAGATGTTCTTGGCTTGAGGTCTCGTGGCTTAATGCCCGCTTCCGACACTACCCACACCTGCGCATTCTTTTACGCAAACGTAACTGTTCGGAATAACGGAAATTGACAAGTTCATTTAAAAATATTCGCGAGAATTTCCTTATACATTATAGCTAAACCTAAAACATGTACATTGCCAATTTTGGCATGTAACAAGTTATGGTTTCTTGTGTAAAAATAATGATTGATTCTGTTCATGAAACAAAAGCTTGCATAATTTGATTTAAATTCAATTAGATGTTGTTTCAAGCAGTTTGGTTGAATATTTCAAAATTTTTTTGATAAAACAAATTAGGGTAAATTGCGTCCTTTTAATTTTTTACCTTTGTTTTATTCTTTTTTAATGTGAACTGCAAACAGCGTCATTTTTTTTAAACAGCGCATGGTACAAAATTTTGATCAATGATACAAATTAGTACAAAATAAATACTAAACATACAATATCATTAAATTAATTCTCCTTAGTTGATTCCGCCAGCTTAAGAATCATTTCTCTTCTTGGCATTACCCCTCATATGTTTAAATATTTCGTTGATGCAGTGCTAGCTCCTTTTGGGTAATTAGTTTACTTTTTCCGTGGACAATTTATTTCAAAAAATAACGCCAAATGAAGGGGAGACACACTGGTTCAGACTTACCAGGCGACTTCATGACTTAGCGTGTGATTACTAAGCCCAAAAGCCCTGGTTCGATTCCTGACACAATCCACTTGAAAAATGTCAGGTGATCATTTTCACAAAAATACGCCCTAGTTCGGATAAGAAGTAAAATGTAGTTCCATCCCGTATGTGTGTTGTCACGCGCGTTAAAGTTCCACACCTTGCTTGGAATAGCAAGGGTTCGGCAAAATTGAAAATTTCCAGGTGTAAAACCTCGATTCCTGGCCAATGTAGTACCTTCGAGTGGAGTACTGGAAAATCAAATGTAGATGTCCGTACCTACCAGTGATATGAGAATAGTTTATTCAAGTATTGATTTACCTCCAAGCTACCATTTTGTAAAAAATAGGTATTATATTTAAACTTCCACCAATTTTGGGAGGTCATCTTGAAAACGCTAACAGTCTTCACTCCTAAGATTTTCTCCCTCTAACATGAATGTTATTGTTATAATTTAGCTTAAACTATTAAATTGAAGAATCAGAAAGTATAAAACAGAAGTTGAACCAAAAGACGGCTCCATGTGACGTTAGCAAAAAATCATAATCTGCCAAATTATAACAAGACTTGTAACACTATTACAAATCTAAGGCGACATTAATTAATAAAGTCGAAAACTCAAGACAACCATTTTTTTAGAGTAGTCGGGTCGGTTATAGAGATCAAGATTTAGAGAAGTGAGGGGTCATAAACAAAAACATGGCTCGGACAATTATGCGTGAGAGAATCTGGTCATTAAATGGAGCAATTTTGGTGTTAACAGTTGCATTTCCATTTGCTTACTGCAAAATTCTCTTCAAGTTATCATAAGACGTTTATTTGTTGTTAAAAAATAACTATTTGTTATATTGGCTAAACCTAAGAAGAAATTGATTTTAGATTACGTTTACTACCCTAGATCTATTTTCCCTAGGGTACTATATTGGCCAGGAAGCGACTTTTTTTAAGTGGAAATTTTTAATTTAGTAAAACGCTTGCTATTTATTTCAAGCAAAGTATGAATCTTTAACGTGCGTGACAACACTCACACACGGAACCTACATTTTACTTCTCATACGAATGAGGGTGTATTTTTGTGAAAAATGTTCGTCTAACATTTTTCAAGCGGTTCGTGTCGGGAATCGAATCCGAGACCTTGCGATCAGCAGTCATACGCAAACCTATCTGATCCATGGAACCGCCGTACGTCTACTACCATGTAGTAGTAAGTTCGTTAGCAAACTTGACAACTTTCACCCTCGATGTCTTTGAAACAGTTCAGAATTTTGCAAATGTTGTCTGTTAGCATTTTGGTTTATAATTGTACAAGGAATTGTTCTCAAAGGTATAGCTAATTTATTGGAATCTACCCTCTAGAAATTCGCTTTCAAACTTTTTCGCAAAATATTGCTCTTTTTTTCAAACTATTAAAAAGAAGCTACCTCCTGAAGTAATGCAGTATAACAGTATAACCCTTTGGAATATAAAAAATTTATTGTAACTCAAAATAAATAAAGCATCTGTCAGCTTTTGAAGACAATGATTAAAATACAATCCAAATGGAAGAAAGTGAGTAAGTGATACAGCAAAACTAGTGTTAATTATGGTACGATTTAGAATTTCTAAATGTGCAAGAGGAGGAGCTACGTGTCCTATCACACACTACAATTAAAAATTTTCAGGACCATATCAGTTCCTTTCCTAATGAGTAAATTATACCCATATTTAGGAAGTGCAACAAATCAAATTACATGCAAAGGCACTTTGGACACCTTCCAAGTCATGGCCAATACATTGAACCAGCAGGTCCATTAATTTCCGTGGACTGTAAAAGTCTTCAGGAGTTTTATATGTATACATATATGCAAATGATGCGTCACTTAATTTGGAAAACTTAATCGATCAATGTAGACCACCTTATATTCTTAATTATGAAGAAGGAACTACTGTTATATAAAATTGTAAATATGTTGTTCAACTCTGAGAGTAAAATGGAATGACATTAATTTTATTTAGTTGAGTCTGGGTGTTCTGGGATGTTACGCTTTTTAAACGTAAATTGCAAATATACAAATCGTCACAAAACCTTTGCCCAACTGAAACATATCGTTAAGGGTCAAGTGGAACTGTTAGTATATAGGAAAACACGGCAATGGAAAGTTTACGATAATGCTGAACAAAGACTCCCAATAAGAAGTGTAAAAGATTTCATAGGGAATTGAATTCGTTGCTACAATTATAGAGAGGATTGCTTCACCGAACACGAGCATTTTCTCACATAAAAAGCAAGCGCAAAGTAGTATTATTTTATTACCTTCAGTAGCAGGTCAATAGTGTAAAAATTCAGATTAGTCCCACCAATTTTTAACATACGCTTTTATCTATTGTAAAAAAAACTTTAAACTTGGTACGTACAGTTTTGATCCTAAAGAATCTAGCTGGTAATCTGTGGAGAAGCTCGGTGAAGTACGCTAACAATTTTGTATTCCGATATAGTACCGAAAACCTAGACTGCACTAATAAGAACGGTTACCGACTAACTCAGTGGGAAGAGTGGTGTAAGTGTTTGAAGAGTGACCCAAAATGCTATCATGTTAAAAACGTCTTGGACGCCACTTAATCTTGAAATACGCGGTTTTCTAATGAAATAACAAGACGATACTAAAACTGGAGGTAAAGAAAGTGATTCTGATCTACGTTTCATATGAAGAATAATGGAGTACACTAATGCTAAAACCAACCTAAAGTAAACGTTTACAATAAGGACACTAAAAGTCCAAAATTAAATTTCATAATTACTTAAATATTAATTACGCTCTAGGTAATTGCAATATAATTTACTACAACAAGGCTGAAACTATTACCTTTACATTCGTCGTGAAAAACAATATAGCACTATTACAGATATGTTTTCATTACAAAAAAAGCCAAATATACTAAAATTCACTTAGCTTAATGGAAAACGTTTTCGGCAAACAAAATTACTTTCCAAATTTTTAAACTAGTAATAAGGGCGTACTATGTGTACGTTTATAAATAACGTGAAATTAATTACTGTAAGTTATAGTTTCAGAAGTTTGATCATAAACACCTGGTGAATAATTTTTGACTGCAGATAACTCAAAAACAATTAAAAGCCATTATATCCTTGACTTAATCGTTATAACCAGATCCTAGTAGAACTTCGAAAAGATAACTAGATATTCTGAACTAACATGCTTTTGTCCAACACGAAGTTGTCAATTTACGGGAACCCATTTGCTCCTATAATTAAAAGTAACAAACCTGCTAGGATACTATTTGAACTTAATTGACTAATCGTATTAATCAGTTCGATACTTATTCCTCAAGGTGAACAGCACCTACTCAAATTGCATACTAGCTCTTTTTGATGGTAGTCACGAAGTGCTCTATCAAAAATAAGTTATCTTCCCTCCATACACGATTCGAAATATTTTCGGCAGATGAATTAAGACTGCAAATTGAAATTATTTTGTGTCGCTTTTTCTATATCTAACATGTGTCAAATATATCTTATTGAAAGGTTAAGTAGCAGCAAAGAAACGAGCTTTTTATTTTCTACCTCAGCATAGTACATCATTAACTAAAACAAACGATTCATAAAATTGCACTACTTTAGAATACAAAATTACCATGCTATCATTCTTAACATTAAAAGCCTCCATAATGAATTCTACAACCTTTGAGTATAAACAATATAACATACAAAATAATCCTTCCCTAGAGCAAGAATGCACGTAACCTAAAGATTATATTTCTTATAGGAATAAGCGTGACCCTATTGGTGGGATTTACCAACACAGAAACCTAAAATGAAATATGATTATAAAAATTTCAAAGAAATATTACAAACTTATTTATAGCTAGGTAGCATATTACTTAAAACATGACATTAAAATTATGCAACTTAAGATCGAGCAGCTTCAAAAAGCTCCCATTGAATAAATCCACTTTCCATAGTGAGTTTCTGAGCACAGTAAGCAAATCTACTCCTCCATATGTTGAAAATTTACAGTTTGAAGAATCTGAATAAACATCAATACTTCTTGTTTTGTTTTGCTCAACTTCAGGAAATTTATTGTTTTCCTCTTCTTTAAGAAGCAATACGAAGAGAACGCTTTTCTCAGATTCTCGCTTTCTGTATTAAGCTCGTTGCTTGACTACATCGGAATGACTTAATTACAGACTAGTATAAGTGAGCTGTGGTGTTAGTTGATGGTTGAAAACACAAGAAAAGTACATTAATGAATGTTGTTAGATGAGATCTGTCACAATGCTAATTGTTGTCTTCTTATCTGAAGTAGCCGAGCAAAGGAGTTACGTTCGTAGAAAAATGTATTCTAGTGTTACCCAAAAGTCAACGGCTTTCTGACCAGCAACGCTCACGTAAAATTTATTTACGTAAATCTGCAACCAATGACAACGCGCGCCCTAATTAGGGGGCAGGACAACGCTATCAATAACGATCCGTCTCCAACCGCAAGGGAAATAGAAGCGCAAATTCCACAATCGTGGTACTCGTTGACCCTCATCCGAGTAACATACTTCAACACCTCACCGTTGGTCGATATTCATCCCAACATTACACCCTACTGGTGGATAGCGATCCCAGCAGCTATATCCTCCGGTGATCTTATATCCCGGGCACACTAAATCTCACGTACAGACCAGTATAAAGTATTGGACCAATAACGTCCATGCGAAAATTCTCTGCTGCTGTCCTTAGGAAGCACGGCCGTAACGAACAACGCTTCCAAAAGAAGATACGACCTCTGCTGCCGGCGCCCGCTGCACGAGCACCGCCATCATCAGTCGACACCACCGCTTGTGGCTTAGAACCATTAACCTCTCCGACTGCATCCTCTACGATGACACCCGGCTCGATGACGTTCTGTCGACTACGTCGTTCCTCTTTCTACAAGACCTACAATCGAAACAAAAAGCTGTACGAGGCCCTAGGTCACGAATTCCGAAACCGCCGGTGAAAAGGCGGCTTTCCTTTAACTTCAAGCACGAAGAACAACCCCATCACGTCCGCGAGTGTTTCAGTTAGTTGTAGTTGAACACTAGTGTAAATAAGGACTTATGTGTATTATGAGTTATAGTGGACAGTACATTTGTTAGGTTTAAGTTGTTTGTGTTTGTATGATTTTTTTAGCAGTTAATAAAAAATTCATCATCAAGCTGCTTTCTGAATATTGTACTTGTAAATATTTACCTGTAATTAATGTCATTTAAATTAGTGTATTATATATATATATATATATATATATATATATATTGATGTGTTAATAAGGTCATTTAGAGGTAGTTAGGATCAATAATATAGCGCACTTCATTTTAATTACATGAGGGCTCAGAAAACGAGACAGTTTTCTGAAGAAAACCAGAAATACGATGATTAGGCTGGAAAGTTAACGACAACGCCCTGTATATAAACCATAATCATAATTAATTTTAATTAATGAAAAATATTTTAGAAGATTTATTTGAATAAACAAATTCGCAAGTCGTAAAACAACATGAATGGAAGCTGAAACGCGACACCCATGAAAAACTCATCATTATTACGCCAAGAATCCCAATTAAAACAAGCAAGTTTAAAAATGCGTAAGATAGCAAACGCATATAATTTAATACATAAATTATATTAAGTCTACGTGACTAGAAAGCGAAAATCAGCACCTGATATATTGGAAACAAACACGGCATGGTGACATAATCAAAGTTTACTAAATTTATTGTACAAACAATGTTCTACGTGATCTAGAAATATGAAAATCCAAGAGAATGAATGCAATTAACTCGAAATGCTACGTGCCGAAATCAGCGCGTCAATTTTAATATACAACAATTACGATAGAAAGACTCAAAATCTTGGTATGTAAGAATCACGTATAATAGCGAACTCTGCGCTTCTCAATAGATAGGCTATTCTTTTAAATACGACAGGATTTGTAAACAAATCAGTCCAACATGAATTAAGGCTTAGTCCACATCACTGAAAAGAAAATATTTACCTGAAATAATTTATTGTGAAGTAATAAATGGTACAATGGTAATAGTGAAAAATTAAAAGCGGGTTGGCCGTTTTAAACTTTTAAAAACGTAAGTAACTAAAAGTTGTGTTAATTTAAATTCTAATATTAACATTAATAAAAAGGACTCTGAATAATTACTGGATCCAATGAGAAAATTTAACAGCATTTAATTCAATTATTAATTACCAGAAAGTTTAACAAAGGACGCTAAAATAATTTACAGCTATGCTAAGAAAAATGCAGACCATATCTAAAGCACATTTGGATTCAACGTTGGGAGTATTAAATCACTAAGCTGAATACGGGAGCAGTTAGTACAGGGACTGATTCGAGCTTAAAACAACAGGTTAGCTAGTTTGAAAGTTTTATTATTTTTATTTGTGAATATTTCGTTGAATATTTCTAATTTGAATAATAAAACTTTCATGAAAATTTTATGTGAGGGTCAACAAAGATCGTTTTTTAATACACGTTATAAATTACGTAAATTTTTAATTTATTAGTTACTAATTACTTTATAGATTTAGAATGATCTAATAAGTGTAAATATGCTAAGTTTGTCTCTGGGACTTTTTAAACGCGCTCGAAAAAACAATATAAAAACTTTATTGTACCTCGAACTATTTCTGCCGAAAATTAGACTTCACTTCCGTACCGAGGATAAACCAAAACGGTTGTACTTTTGCCAGGGTGCCGTTATCGTGAGTGTGTCAATGCGGTGTCTAATCATAGTTCCCACATCTCTCTACCTTATCATTGTAAGGCACCTGGACCACGACTCCCTGAAAATTCGATTCCGTCGACGAAGAACGAAAGTGTAAGTAAAAACACATGCCTAAATCATAAAATATATTATCAAGGGTTAAGGCGCATTTAACATGTAGCAATTGACACCCAAACAGTGATTGTAGTAACAGATATACAGTTTTATGCACGGCGTAGAAACGACAGATATATAGTGATTCGCAAACATGTCGACTTTTTGATTTTAGTGATTTTTGTCTGAATAAATATGGTATTCTGGTATTCCATTAGTAAAAAATAAAGTATCTAGGATGAATACATTTAAAGATGGGCGAAACGACAATGTGATATTAGAATTTGTTGAAACTAAGGCTAAATCATACCGCATCATCACCTAAAAGGACCTTACTAAAACAATCAAATGAATATCACTGAGTGTAGTTAATAAGAATATTAGAATTATTGAATTTAAAGATGTAAAAGCATATTTTTTTGTAATATTACTCGAACTCGACCTTAACTAATGTATTGTGTGAACGGGTCGTTATCGTCCCTCAACCAGTTTTTTCTTCTTGCCACCCGATGGAAGAGAACGATGAGTTTGGCGTTTCAAGACGGCTGCACTTAGCATGCTCCAACTATGTATAACTAATATGCTTTCTTAAATTTCGCAATTTATGTAGTAAACATGCATTTGTTTGTTATAATGTGTAATGATTTTTGTGATGTATGCAATTAACCCAACACTTCTTTATCAGAAATGGTATTCAATCAGCGTGACACCAAGCCAAATTCATTGTCCTGGACCGTTACAAGAAGGGCCGCCAACTAAAAGCTATTGAAGAAGAAGTACGCTCAATTCAACCAGATGCACCCTTCGCGTTTTTATTACTAGACCTTCGAACCGGATGCCAATTTAAATATCGAATAAGTACATCTTTAATAAAAAAAACTTAATATCTATGTATTATCAATTCCAAACTACTCAAATTTAAAACTTGTTAAAACCTTTCATAAAGCTCTTTATTAACAGATTATCCGCACATTGCGGTTATCGCCAACTATTTGCGTAAACCAGGAGCAAACAGCAAAACTTATGATAAACTAAAATAACCTACAAATGAAGAAAACATCAAAAAACGAAAAGAATATAGTGCTTAATAATAGTTAACCCTTTACGCATACGATAACGCATATGATAAGTGACAAACAACAACTACGTATACAACGAGAGGAGAAGCGATTTGCATTTTCCAACAAAACGCAAAATAAAAACTATACACGCATACTATTTTACTTAGCTTTGGACTTGAATATTGTTATTTTATTTTTTAAGTAATATCTTCTTTTATGGTTTTTTATTTTATATTATTTCTCTTGGAATAGGCGTGTTTTACACCGACAACGTGATGAATTGATTATTGTATTTAACTTTTTAGAAAAGTGCAGTGCTGTATAAGCATTCTGAAAAAGAAACTGATTAGAACATGACATCAGTTTTGCAGTAGTGGATTAGATGTTCTAGGTTTGTTAATGTATGTGTATGTTGTTTATATCGGACACTCTTTTGCAATCTCTAGCATAGACACCGATAAACACCATATAAAAAAATGCACCTTAAGCACTAACTCGTGGCTGAAGTGGAAAAGCCTATACACCATTGGTTAAATTTTCTCTACTTTTTAATTCATATACCGTGAACAATTCTACTCAATGAAGTGTGTTACGCTTTTGGGCTGCATAAACTTTTTGTTTCAGTATTAAGAATAGGAGATTTTATAATCCAAAAAAAGAAAACCTTTTTCCCCATCGTTAAGTAATTGGGTAACTACGTGTAAAGTTTATGGCTTCTGGGTTCATACGAACTGAGGCCAAGAACCTTTAATATATCGATATATTCGATTAAACCGCATTTTTCCAGCCCGAAGAAATGTGTAACTATTGCACTTAGCCAATGGCAAGGACAACGACGAGTTCATGAGAAAGACGCGTTTTAAATTTCACTTTACTCTCAATTACCGAACGATATCAATGTATTGGACGCAAGTGCGCGTTAATTGCAGCGAAATGCACCTTTACATTCATTCCTCTGGCGTGCTTCCAATTATCTTAATGAAAGCTGGTATTCCCTAAAGTTATAGGTTTTAACATTTCGCTGCGATAATCTGGACAAAACATAAAAAACAGACCACTGCGTAACCCGATCTACATGAAGACGATTTTCAGCTTGACGCAACGAGCGCAGAGGCTACCTTTGGCTGCAGTTATTAATCAAGGTGAGCTTTTTGTTATTTTGTAATGGCTTTTTGTGCATGTAAATAATAACGTTTTAACGGCAATGATTTGTGACCACATTTAGGGGGCAACAAAGTACGCACGGAGTAAACGTAATAATTTATGCCTAGCTGGTAACTTAATAAGTGGTTCCAATAAGGTCAAAGGATTCTTTAACGACAACAGATAATTTGTTGCTTTACATTTATAATTTTTTGGTTAATATATTTTTGCACTGCATTAAATGTATATCAAGCTTTGCTATTGATATACGTTTTTAAAATACAAATAAACATGTGAAGCCACGTTTGAAGTTATTAGTATGTCATATACCTAGCATATTTAACGGTGCAATATAGTCTAGAAATAGTAGTCTAATTTTCAAATCTTCCTATCGTCACCTCTTTTTCCTCCGTAAATAAATACTAATGCTGTATATACCTAAAGTGTTAGGTGTAATTCAAATAGATTAATGAGTTAAGAGTTAAGCAAGATTGTGGAAAAGATAGTTGAGAAGGTTAATAAAAAGTATGAGACGCGATGTAGGGAACAAGGTGTAAGATAGGTAAGAGCTACTAGTAATTACTAGTAGTTAAGAAATGCTCATATAATTACGTGTGAGATATATAACCACAAGTATATGTAATATGTCTATTGCTCGTACATTCAGAATTACCTACAGAAAAATTTGATCGAAAACGCCTTATCTTTAACACGCTTTTTTGAGGAAGGATTATTTTTGTTTCTGGAGCCTCTTGAAACGAAAATTCTATTTGCAATAACAACAGTCATTTATTTTCTTAACTGATTAAACAAGCCTTTTAAACAACTCGTTGTTACAATGAAATGTGTTGACCCCCCCCCCCCCAATTATTTTCAGCTAATGGCCAACAGCACAATTACTAGCTTCTTAAACTACGATGCTATGTTCTTAAAACTTAATATCGAAGCACTACAACTAACTATCCAAGCATTAATTATTAATTTATATACGAAGCACTATATTATTTTATATCAAATAGAGGGATTCATATATAGCAACAGTAATTTATATTACATTTTTCCAAAACTTTAAACTAGAACATATTGTAATCAAAATTTCAATCAGAACTCATATTGAGGCTTCAATTAGAATTGACTTCCAATATCCATGATGGCAATTTATATACCTCTCACTTGTACTAATTAATTCGGGAGCATGCCAAAAATTATGCAAATAACATTCTCGAGACTTTCTGGTTAGAGACCGACCAGTCGGCGCTACAATACGAAATACATTCATTTGCAAGGTCTTGAGAAACATTCAATATCATTAGGTTTTCAGTCCTGGAACCGATTAGACACGTACCCTCATTGTTTTCTATTCTGAGCTGGCCTACTCATTTTTCTGAAATTTCCACAGTCTGCATCTTTCACTATCTGCGTACTAGTCTGATCTAGGCCTACGTCTACCTCTTTTTTTTTATCTCTACGTGGTGGACCCTGAGATGAAGTTCCGAGATACACATCACGTAAGTAATTTGATTTTTATCTAAATTGTGCATGCAAATTCACTTAGCGATTGCATCATCCGGTAAAAACGTGATCTGTAGATGTAATAACAATGCCTAACTTTTAACGTGTAAAAATAGCGCGTAAATTGCGGGCAGGAAATGCAACAAACCATTTGCCGAATTAATAGTTTTCCAGTAAATGCTTTCGCACAATGAACATTAGTCGAGAATATTGCAAAAGCAAAACTTGTAGTTGCTTATAATAATCATCAGGTTTAAGTACAGTTATTTTTGCGTCCTTAGGTTTTTCTTCTTGGAACTGGTTGGACGCGAGTTAAGGTTCGTGGCTTCGAGCGGTCCTTTTTAAAAAGACTTCTTTGAACTTTAACACATTTATTTAGTTTTTATACAGAATTGAACAATGGAATTTTACAATCTTGAATTAAATTATTCTAAGTCGAAATACATTAATTAATAATTGTACAAGTGAGTTACCGACGGACTGCAATGTGAAAGCTGAACGTTGATGAACTGACCGCGAGTGGAGCTCCCGGTGCTTTTATAATCTCCCTACCCCTCACAATTCTGTGGGAATCTGCGGACCTAATGTCCGCTTACACTTGACTCTATTCATAATACATAGTTGCTATTTTAAAAGCTATTCATAATTACAATGTTGCAGGCTTACTTCTGCGTAATCTCGGTACGTGACTTCCTACGACCGTCTGTGACCTGACATCTGCAGTGTCACTTATCCTTGTGCTACTTTGTAGCGCTTCCGTTCACATGAACGTTTATAAACTGAAATAAATTGTCTTTTAATTACATTGTTGCATTTTCCTAATATTTCCTAATAACTTTATTAGTTGCATAGGTATAACAAATGGGGATCACATAACTCGGGTTTCTCCAATGATTTCTATTGTGAGCTAGCCTACACATTTTCCTGAAATTTCCACAGCCTACATCTTTCAATATCTGTGTGCAAATGTCCAACTTAGGTCTACATCTACCTCCCCTTTTTCCTATCTCTACTTTTAATATATTCCGCACTATTCTCTCATGCCTTAGTATGTAGCCTATTATCTAATCTCTCCTATTTTTTTTACTGTTTTCCACATATTTCTTTCTTACCTTACCATTTCTAGTCCGTCTTTGTTCTTAACCTTGTCTGTCCATGATATCTTCATCATTCGTCTGTAGCACAACATTTCAAAGGCTTCTATTTTTCCTGTCTGCTTCTCCTATTGTCCAGGTTTCACAGTCGTACATTGCTTTGCTCCACATATGTTTTAAGGAATCTTTTCCTTGTTTCTATGATTATTTTCTTTGAACATAGTAGTTGCTTTTTCTTGTTGAAGTATCACGACCTTGTACTAATCTTTGTTTTATATATCTTTTGCGCTTTTCCAAACTCGCTTTATTTAGCTTCCTAGATAACAGAAATCCTTAACCACTTCTAAGTTCTCGTTACCTATTTGTATTCTTGTTTTTAATTTATTTTCCCCTCCTTTGCATACTAGTAGTTTAGTTAATTAGTCAGTTTTCATACAGTATCATCTCTCTGTTAGAACTGTTTCCATTTCATGAAGAACAGCTGCTAACTTTTCCTGGCTAGATGCTAACTGACGCTATATCATCTGCAAATCTAACCATATCAATCCTTTGTCCCTGCATAATAATTCTAAATGTCTTCTTGCATTTGACAGTATTAACTTTTTCATTTTACATTTGACAGTATTCATTGCCTCTTCAATGTACAAGTTAAAAATTAATGAGGATAGGGCACATCCCTGTCTCACCCCTTTCCTAATATTTACTTCTCTACGTACCTACTCTGTTTGCTCCTTGTATAAGCTATGTATTATCCGTCTATCCCTAAAACTCATTCCAATCTTTTTGAGTATTTCGGACATTTTTGTTCATTTTACATTGTTGAATGCTTATACCAGATCTACAAACCCTATATACACGTTTTCAGATTTTTCTATCGTTTTCTCCATTATCACCCTGAGAGCTAAAATAGTCTCCTGTGTTCCCCTTTTTCGCCTAAACCCAAATTGATCTTCTCCTAGTATTTCTTCAGCTCGTTTTTCCATTCGTCTTTGTACAATTCTAGTTTACATTTTTGCCACGTGTGTTGTCAAACTTATTGTTCGAAAATTTTCACATCTATCCGAGTCTCTCTTTTTTGATATAGTGACTATGATGTTACGTTTGAAACCTTTGGGTATCTCGCCTGTCTCATACATATAGCTTACAAGTTGGAAGTGTTCTGCTACTGCTTGTCTAGCGGCTTTTAGAATTTCTGCTTGCACCTTATCTGTACCAGTCGCCTTACGGTTTTTCAGACCTTTTAATGTTAATTCAAACTCATCCTTAAGTATAGGATATCCCAAGTCATCTTTTTTAATGTCCGATTCCTGTTCTAATGCTGCATATAAATCCTCTGTATATTCTTGCTATCTAACCACTTTCTCTACATTTTCTATGATGACGTTTCCTCCCGTGCACCTTATATTTTTTATGTACAGTTTTATATTCCTAAAATTCATTCTAATTAGTTTGTATGCTTCGTCGGTCTTTCCTATTTCCATCTTAGTTTGTACCTCTTTGCAGATTTCATAAATCCATTGTTCTTTGACTTTCCTGCATTTGCGAATAATTTCCCATTTTATGGCTTTGTATCTCTATTTTCCTGTTTCGTCTGATCTATTTTGGTATTTTTGCGTTTCTTCTATTAAATTCAGGATACCCTTTGTTATCCAAGGTTTCTTATTTTCTTTTTGTGTATACCCCTGAATATCTCTGGCCGCCATGTCTGAGCTGGATTTAATGCAATTCCATTCTGTTTCTACTTCTTTAGTATCAAAAATTTTCCCGATATCTTTCAGCAATTCATTTGACTTTTTTCAAATCGTTCGTGAATATCTTTATCTTTTAGTTTCTCAATGTCAAAGTGCCTATTTTCGTTCCTTTTTTTTCTTCAAATTTTTAAATATAAGTACAGCTTTCATTAATGTATAAAAATTTAAGTATACTAAACTATATTTCAATCTACCTTTGAACACCTAGAATGGACTACTCCATAGAGAACGTATTGAAAATCTAATTTGAATAAATGGTTACTAATTGCCAGCGACTTCAGTCACTAATTCGAGTCTTTTAAAGAAATGCGCATAATAAATCACGGCAGTAAAGTGACGTTCGACTTTCCTTCTGAAAACGAGATTGGCGTCTATTCTATGTTAAAAAAAAAAATTCGAACGTAGTCAATATTCGACAATTATTGCAGTTATTCCGTCAGTATAATTAAAGTTAGGATGGGGATTCGATACATGTAGGGAAAGCAAATTTAAAAACGTTCCAACTGACAATTTCGTCATCATTTTGAGAACCAGATCATTGAACATTCGTACAAAAGCACTTCAAACGCTGTCAAATTTGTAAACAGTACAAAGTGACAGAATCGTTTATTTCCTTGAATTGTAAAACCCTCCAGAAGTTAATATTTATACACTCGTATGCAAATGACATTACTAAATCAGAAAAACTTAATCAATCAGTGTAGAACTATTTTAATTTTTAATTAACATAGCAAAAACAACGGTTAAGCAGAGTTCCAACCATTTTATTTAAATCCGTGCGTATAAAACGGGCGATACCAATTCAAAGTTATGGACTTGGAGTTTTCCACATTCTGGATTAAGTTAATTGAAGTTAACTGATGTGCGCTCTTTTAAAAATAAATTGCAATTATACAGAGAGCCGCTGATATTTCTACGTCAGCTTGAATGTTTTATCTTCAAACGTTAAGTGGATCCGTCACGATAGGAAGAGATAGATATGTTGGTTCTGGTATGAATTGGACAGAGAAAGATTTTCAAGAAGAATTGTAAATGTTATCTAACATCGAGAATGCTCGGAATTGCACTCTGTTCTTCTCATTATCATATAATAAAGTAGTGGGCTTTTCAAAGTTTGGTCATATTTTACTTCTTGAGGAACCTTATGTTTCATGAAACGTGTACGATTAAATTTCAGGGAATTTTCGTATTTGGTGCAAACGCATCATTGCAGCGACGTAATGGTTGCTATTCAGATAATATGTATTCCAGGAAGTATTCGACTCCGAGGTGTTTAAAGTCTTAAAACATTTTCCAGTGATACATGTTTGATTGATCGATTTTTCCACAATAAATACCTGCACCTTAAATATTAACCTACTGTTGTTTCGAACAACGTTGGTACACCTTGTCTCAGTAAATTTCAGTATCTGTAGTATTTACTATTTATTAAACTGAATGCAAAAGTAACTTGAAAGTACAGTAAGGTACTACAAATTTCCTACAAGGAAATACATATAATAAACTACCTAACTATGACACAAACACTTACTTTTAGTCCTTTTAACAGGATGTGGTGCTTAACAAAACAAATAATTATAATAGAAGGGTAGGAATACAATTTTGGATGTTTTCCTTGTCCAAATTATAAATATGTCACTAAGTGACAACTATCTAACATGTTACCCCAGCAACCCCTAGCATCTCTGATAGTTGAATATTAATGTTCAAAGGGCGCGTGACCGACAACACTCTTCCCCGGTATGACGATATGACTTAATTCGACTTACTCTTTTGAATATCCAACACCGCTAATTTCACTGCAGGTCTCTCATAGATTCCCGTGGAATTTTGCACCATTGCTCTACGCACTTGCCCGTCTTTACCACAAACCACGTCTAGAACTCTGGCTTTGGGCCACGTATTTCTTAGATTATTTTCTTCCACTATGACCACAATATCGCCTTTGGCGATGGGTTTGGCTGGTTCAAACCACTTGGTTCGGCGTGTTAACGTTGGAAGATATTCCCTTATCCAACGTTTCCAGAAAGCGTTCGCATACTGTTGGGATTTCAACCAATTTTTTCTTGGGAGCGTGTTGTCATCTGAGAGGATACTATCAGGCTTTTTCCCGTTTGATGATCCGAGTAAGAAATGATTTGGGGTTAGCACTTTATCGTTCTCAGATTCGAGGGGTATATAAGTAAGTGGTCGAGTGCTAACTACGCGTTCTACTTCAACAAGCATGCTATGAAGTAGCTCGTCCGACGGATTTCGTGTAGTCATGATTTGATACAACGTCTTTTTAACCGGACGCACTAGCTTCTCCCAACTTCCACCCATGTGGGGGGCAGCGGGTGGATTGTATATTCATTTTATTTATGATGTGGAAAACTTTAGCCATTGCGTCTTGTTGCTGTGACAGGGCATTTTTTATTTCTTTCTCAGCACCATAAAAATTAGTCCCGTTATCAGACCACATTTCGCTAGGAATTACGCGCCGAGCGATGCAGCGTTTAATAGTAAGGATATATGAATCTGCGGTTAAACTGTTTGCCACCTCTATATGAATTGCGCGAATTGTAAGACATGTGACCAACACACCCCAGCGTTTTTCGTTGCGCCTCCCGATTGTAACGTTTATTGGGCCAAAATAGTCAATGCCGATATATGTGAATGGTCGACTAAATGTAGAAAGTCTCGCCAGTGGAAGCTCGCTCATTTCGGGCAGGCTTGGCACTGCTTGCTGATTTTTGCAAATTTGACACCTTCTACGTTCAATTTTGACTGCCACTCGTAAATTCGGAATGTAAAATTTTTGGTGAATCTTATTGACTACGGTTTCGTGGTTTTGGTGGTGATAGCGCTCTTTATGACTAGACTAGTGATGTGGTGTCCTTTGGGTAGAATGATAGGTCGCTTTAAATCCCTAGATGCTCCAATTGCTGCATCAATACGGTCATGAATCCATAATACCCCATTCTGGTCCAGATACGGTGACAACTTCCGAATTTCACTAACTTTATCCAAGCATTTGCGGGATTCTATGGGCATAATTTGATTGTTATTTAATACTGCGATTTCATCCTTATAACAGTTATTTTGTGCTTGGCGGAATAAGCTATTTTCAGCCTGTATATACTCATCTTTTGTTAATTATTTTTCCTTGCGCTTTGGAACACCTGTACGTTTTGCACTAACATTCCATATAAAACGTTCAATTAGTGCTCGAGTACGCATGAGCTTTCTCCAATTGGAAAAGCGTTCCGGTTGGATTAAGAATGAATTTGTTTGGTCTGAATGGAATTATACTGCCGCCCTTAGTTCTTCAGCGGTTGTTGGGATATCTTTCGAAGTATTTGGCCATTCCTCTTCAGGCTGCATAAGAAATAGCGGCCCCGTGAACCAGCGGGAAGATGAGCTCAATTCAGGAACTCTTCGCCATTTCGTGGCATCATCTGCTACATTTAATTTCGTCGGAATGTATCGCCACTGGTAAATTTTAGTGGATTCAAGTAATTTGTTTACTCTGAAACCAACAAACTGATGATAATTTCGTTGATCTGAGTGGATCCAAGAAATAACGGTTTTTGAGTCTGACCAGTAGAACTCTTCACTGAATTTGATAGTATGGCCCTCTTTAATATTGTTTGCTAGTCGTACCCCAAGTCTTGCGGCCTCGAATTCTAAGCGCAGAATCGACGTCGCTTTAAGTGGGGCAACTCGAGCTTTTGCTGCAATGATTCTGCACTCTGTCTGTTTATCTTTGCTTATTCTAATGTATGCCACAGCTGCAAAGGCGTTTATGCTTGCATCTGCAAAAACATGCAACTGCAATGTGTGCTGCTCGCAAAGTTTACTATTTGTGAAATAACATTTACGAATTTTAATTTGGTTTATGCATTTTAAGTGTCTAATCCACAAACGCCACTTAATGTATTGCTCATCACTAATTGGGTTGTCCCATTCAATTTTTGATCGCCAAATCTCCTACATTAAGATTTTGATGTATATTAGAATGTGGACAATCAATCCCCAAGGATCGAAAACTGTCATTAAGACACGCAGGTCTTGTCTCTTTGTTGGCCGACAATCTTTAGCTAACAGTTCACTTGTTGAGGCTTTCCTTGAAAGAACAAAGGTGAAACTGTCAGACGAAGTACACCACCACACTCCTAGAACTTTTTCTGTAGTGTTGTCTAGATTCACGTTCAAATCTCGTTTTTCGTCTGGCTTCTTTTCTCCCATAGCGCTAACCACTTTAGGAGAATTTGAAATCCAATTTCAAATATCAAATCCACCGCACATATGTACGAACTTTACTTTGTGCGCTTATCTTATTGCTTCGTCTTCAGTGTCTACACTGCAAAGTAGGTCGTCTACGTAGTGATTGTGAAATATACAAGAAACAGCCTTGGGGTATTTATTTGCGAATTCTTGTGCGTTTATGTTTTTTACAAATTGTGCACAACTTGGTGAATAGGTTGTTCCAAATGTTAGCACCTGCATAACATAAACATCTTGCGTGCATTTTAAGTCATTGCTCCAAAGAAACCGCTGGGCATGCTGATCTTCCGCCTTGACCTGAACCTGGTGAAACATTTCGCGGATGTCTGCACAAATGGCAAACCGTCTCTCTTAAAAGCGGTATAGAACGAACAGTAATGAAACTAGCTGATCCGGCCCTTTCAGCACCATTGAGTTTAAAGAGATTCCGTTGACTTCTGCAGCAGCATCCCAAACTATTCTCATTTGCCTGGTTTGTTCGGATTTGTTACAGTAAATATTGGAAGATACCATGTTTGTGAAGAAGTTTGTTCCAATTTATTTTGAGACAACTTACGCATATACTGTTTCTTACTATAGTCTTCGAATTGTTTTTGGATATTTGTGGCCAATTCTGGATCTCTGGCTAGTTTTTTCTTAAAACAGCGCGGAACCTACGAAGGGCCATGGGATAACTGTTAGGTAGTTGTACATTGTCATACTTCCAGAGTAAGCCTTTTTCGAAGCGGTTGCCAATTCTGTTTGTTTGTGCTTCTAAAATTTGACATGCACGTACTTCTTCTACTGATTTAACTGGCTTTCCAAGCGGAGTTACGCCTAGACTGTCTAAAGAGAAATACTCTTTCAGCATACTGTCTAATACACCGTCGTTTGACTTTTCACAGTCGCATATGTGGAAATTATGGAACCCTTGCTCTTCTGTTTTACTTGTGTGGTGGATTGAATCTGGTGCTGGTCCATAAGCAACCCATCCTAAACGCGTTTTTGTTGCTACTGGGTACCCTATGTCTCCTTCGATAACTTTAAGCGGAATTGCTAACTGTAAGTTATCAAGTCCAATGAGCAATCGGAGAACTGCCTGCTGATAAGATTCGATCGGATATCTTTGTAAGTATGGATACTGTTCAGCTAATTGCCTTACATTCAGGGATTGTGCTGGCAGGGTTAAAGACTTTACTGTCCTAATAATGGGCATTATGTACCTTTTATCAGGGTTGTGAGGGCTAGAAATCTCTACAGATACAATTTGTGACTCATTTTCATCTCTATAGGCATTACCTGTCCATTTAAGGTGAAGGGGTTGAGGTTTGCCTTTAAGTTTCAACTCTGTCGCCAACAAATGTTCCATCATTGTGAGCGAAGACCCGTCATCTAAGAACGCGAATGTTTCGACTTTAGTGTCAATGCTATACAGGATTACAGGAATAATTCTGTATTTAATTGCGAGAATTGAAATCGTGTAAATTACTGCAGTGATACTGAGCCGCTTTCACCATATTTGTCTCACTTATTGGAGGGACTGTTGAATTATTTGACGTAAGTACTTGTGACTCGACTTAGTTTCGTATTTGTGTAAAAGTTTATGGTGTTTGTACGTGCAACCACTGATCCCACAAGCTTTATTCACTCTACAGCGAGAACGCACGTGTGACGTAAGGCAAAGTTAATGCTGTTTAACTACTTCCCATCTCTGATTGAGATTCATATTTTGAAATTTGCTGCAAACCTCGATAGCGCTACAGCTTTGTAAACAGATTGGGCACTGTCGATGTTTAACTAACGCTTTCCCGTTATCAACCTCAGAATGCGCATGAACGCGACCCTTGTCTTTCACGTTTTTCGCGGGTTTACTATCAGAGATGTTTGTAGTAAGGGTGTATTACAAATCTTATAGAAATAGTTGTAGATAGCAAGTAGTTAGAAATAAAAATAGTAAAATCACTTATACATGCGCAAAAATAACGCAGATTTCGAATTTTATATTTAAATTTGGGGGTAAATGACGTGATAAGGAACTCATTGAAACCCAAAGCCTACAAATACAACCCACCAAAGACAAAAAAAAACCGGGAAAAATAGTAATTTCTTAAGATTCATTGTTCCAGCCTATGTAATATAAGCGTATTATAAATACATAGCAATTAATGTGAAAAGCGAAAACACAATTCCGTGCTTGTAAATAATCACTGTAACATAAATACAAAGGCATTCGTTTGTTATAAAAATGCACTTTCCGTACATAAAATAAATAATTTCGGGTATTAAAAACACGTATTAATTTAGTGTAAAAGCAAATATTTTTCAATCGTTAAGAATTTACAACTTTGGCAGGTGCAAAATCCTTGGGAAAACAATTAAAGTTTTAATTAATCATATAATTTGACTCTCGTTTGTGTACAACATAAATTCATTTTTAAATAAAGAGTTCTCGAAATTTTAAAAGAATACGTCAATTAATAAGAAATATAGTATAAACACATTAAATAAAAAACAAACGTTTATTCTAAGAAGTCGCATGAACATTAAATATCTCTAAAATTGATAAGAATTAATTTTATAGCATTCGCAATTACTGTAGGAGAGAATTTGACGCGACCATCAACCTTATATGTTAGACAAAAACAAACGAATTTTTTGGAATGGAATCTAAAAAACTCAGGAGAACCATGGCGTCATTAGATAAAGATATATAAACGAGAACTTTATTAAAGAGCGATTCATTCGATTTCAATAATTCAATGCATTCATTCGATTTCAGTCATTCGATTTGATTAATTCGATTCATGTCGATTTACGTGTCGACAATGTAATAATTCGTAATTTCGCGTCATCCAAGTAAAAGTAACGTTGATTATGCCGTCAAAATAACATGCAGAGTTTATATATGAAATAGCTTAAAATATGAAAGCTATTAATTGCAGTTATTTGATTTTGTAATATACAATGAAGATGGAAAATTCTTCAATACAAAAAGTTATTTAAAAATTTACTTAAATAATTAAATCCCAGATGCACTTTTGGTAACTGATAAAGATGGAGATTTAAGTGAATATAGATGCTTTTGTAAACTGGGATTTTGACGTCAATTTAAAAATAGAAGCAAAAGGTATTTAATGCTGTTAATTACGAATTGAATAAGCGCTTTGTATATTTCGCAAGTACTAATTTTAGATTGTTTTATTTGTAACTGATTCTTGAGTATGTGTCATTCGAATTTAATATAGAATAAGTCTTAATTATATAATATTTTTTTGTACGGATATTTACCGAAAAGTTAACGGTCAGGGTTCGAAACACTTTAACTTTTTAAATAGACTATCTGTTAAGGATTTTTGGCCAAGCAAATCTTACAAGTGTGGGAATAAAAGCCAGCTAAACTATTCACAAGAGAAATGATTTTAGTTCTGTAAATTGTAAGCAACATTAGGTGAGGAACATTTTGATAATTAAGTAAATAGGTACTTGTTAGGAATAATTTTATGTTTGAAAGAAACTATGTTGTAAATTCTCTATATTCTTTTGTATGAAAGAAAATATTTTTGACTGTATACTTCTGTTGAGCTAACCACAAAGAAAAATTTGGAAAAGTCAGTAATTTTAAATTTGACAATTTGCTGTACCTATATCACAGCACACTTTTAGCGACGCCCAACGCCAGGCGTTGAAACAGCATTATATATATATATATATATATATATATATATATATATTATAGATCTGTTGGTTTCTTGGGATGTATTCGTTCGTAAAGTAAAAACTATTATGTCAAATTGTAACTTTTATTCTGACTATATCTATCGACAAAAGTAAATGTTTCTTTAACGTTATAGCCTTCAAGAAGAAAAGAATTTTGTAAGATTTTGAGTAAAAGGTAGCAATATTGTAGGTTGGAGTGTTTATACAAGAGATGATGGGTCTTACAGGTAAATTTATTTTATGGATTTTTGTAAACCATAATATTTGCTTGAAATACAATTATTTTTGATTAAAATATTCTTTTCAATTTTGGTTATCATAGAATGTTCGTATAAGATTTTAATGTGATCATTAACTTTATTTTGAATAGTGAAAGTAGGGTCTTTTGTGAGTTTTTTATAGGTAGTTACATCGTCAAGTAATTGATTGGATTTGGTCAGATAATCTTGTTTGTCTAATATAACGGTGACAGAACCTTTGTCAGCATTTGTTACAAAAATATTCGAGTTGTCTTTCAAAAATTTTTTGGTCTTGTAGTAGATGCGAATGTTGGTGTTACTTTTTTTGTTATATACAGGATTTTTGTAAAAATTGGTAATTAAATTGATTCGATATTAGCTAGTAATTTACCAATATTGATGTCTATAGTGGACATTTCAATATTAAAATTGGGACCTAACGATAAGAAGTTTTTAATGTCATCGGGTATGAATGAGTTACTGTGGTTGACTAACCATTTACTGTTATCTATAAATAATTGTTTGTTGTAGAGTTGAGTTTGCTGTAAAGTGTGGATCTTTTTTATGTTCCTATTTTTAACTGATATGAAATATTTGTTATAAGTAATAATTTGCTTGTAATTGAAATTGTTAAAGATGTTAGAAGGTAAAGATTCTTGAAGACCTTACTTAATTTGAAAAAGTGCGTTACTCCAGAAATGAATGTATAGGTGATTTGTATTTCAATTGATAATATGCGCTTTTGTAAATTTTTGTTAAAGTTATTTATCTTCTTTTTTGTACGACTATTTCTACATAAGAGCAATTGCTGTGTACCATGCAAGGTATTGAGTATATGGTGAGGTATCAAGTCATACCTTCTGCATTTTTCTAAGAAAGTACTACGGTTCTTTAGGTTGGCTAGTTTATTGTTGATGTTTGCCCACTGTTTCAAAGACTTACACACGTCTTCACCAAATTCCATGCGTATGTGTTGGTAGAATCCCATGACTGTTTGTAATATAGGTAGTTTTTCGAACGATTATAGTATTTATAGATCTGTTGGTTTCTTGGGATGCATTCGTTCGTAAAGTAAAAACTATTATGTCAAATTGTAACTTTTATTCTGACGCTTCGGCATTAATATTTATGCCTTAATGCATCCCAAGAAACCAACAGATCTATAAATACTATAATCGTTCGAAAACTACCTCTATTATATATATATATATATATATATATATATTATAGTGGTTTTAAAAGATAAAAAATAAATATAAACGAAGCAATTTCAAAACACCCTGTATAAAGAAACAACCAGAAATTACGTGCGAAAATTATATTAGTTAATTCATTTTTAAGTATCAAGTGTTAACGAAATTTTATAAATAATTAATGAAATTTAAGTAGGTTTGCTAAAAAATTAAATGGTAGAAGCCAATGACATTAATTTATTAATTAATTTGAATTTAATTGAACGATTATTGAGGTATAATATGCATAAAAGCGTTTAAAAACCCGGTAATACCAAGATGAGACGCGTTGCTAACGTACAAATATATCAAGAGGGTTGAAATACATGGAATATCCAGCTCGTAGAAGTGTTATTTAAAATGTTACGATTGAACACCTGCGTATTTTTAAATGTCACGTTCCAATAAATTCTGTACATAACCAACAAAGATTCTACGTATATTGTAAAACCGTCGCATGCGTTCTATAGAAATACGAATGAAGGGGTTATTTAACGCACGTAGACAGTCCACGTGTGTAAACAGTGAACAAACGAGGATATTAATTTTTCAACCACTCAAGCAAGATTAGACAGAGATGTAGAAAACGTATAAACATGAGACCACAATAGTATAGGAGGGATTTAAGAAACGCCATTGGATCTACAATTGGTCGATAGGTTAGTTTGACTTGACATAGACACGAGGATAGTGTAGCGTAAGTTTCTTAAAATTTTATAACGAGGTACGGAAATTCGCAGATTTGAAATTGGGGTTAAGTGCAAAATTGTGAGAATGTGTTGTTGTGAGCGGCATTTCGGATAACTGGGGGCCTGGAGAGGTTACAGTCAAAAGACATAAATACTCTAGAGAACTAGGACTCGCTCTCTTGTCTTTTAACTTCGTGCCTTATTATTTTGATCGTCCCAAAGGCACGTATAAAAGTTGACACGAAGTTGTAAGTATTGACAAATCATTTTTAAGTGTATTGCTTAGTGGTATCCTCTAAATTAATTTAAAACGCGGTTAGTGTGCCGAGATTGTTTAATTGAGGTACCACCTATAATTTTTAATCAACTCGTGTCGGGACATTAAGTAACGTAGATTACTGTGAAATAAAATTTGGAATTTGGATACACCGAGGAGGCATTGGCGGATCAACTTAAATGGAATTCGTCTAGTCATAGCGAGAAACGACCTGCAGACCAGGGAGAAAATTTACATGGCATCATCTACAGAGCGGAGTTTCCAGGTAACGATTTAAAATTGTGATTTCTATAAACTGTAAATATTGGGGTAGAGTATGAGAGTGTTTTCAAGGTAGTGTGAATTATTTGAGTATTGAACAGAATTTGTGTAAATAACTTTATTACGGTATTCAACTAGAAATTGAAGGTGTCTAGAAAGCTTTTAAATGTTCCATCAAAACGTGAAATTTTTGTGAAGAGTACATGGCTTTGGTTTTTTTTGTATTTTTAGAATATGCACAGTAGAGAGGCACACATTATGCAGAAGTAGTTGGGTTATTATGAGCTCACCATACCCTACAGTTAACGTAGATTGTTAAAATAAATAAATAAATTATAGTAAAGGAATTTTAGAGAAGGTATTATTCAAGGTCCATTTACTCCGCGTACATTTTATGTGTTTGATGATTTTGAAATTAAATAAAAGACATTACAAAATAAGAGTTACTGAAGTGTAACGTGAATAATAAAATATGGACAATAATAAATTGCATTTGTAAATAGGAATAAATAAAAGATTGTATGTTTGTGTATTTTGTGGTTTTATTGGGAGTGTGCGTGAATAATAGGATTTATGAATAAATATAGCTATCCAAAAGGAGGTCCTAATGAGCTAGCCGGAAGCAGTTGAAAAAGGCCATTCAACCGAGGAAGAGAGGAAAACGGGTAAGCAATATCCTTTTTTGACTAATTTAAATTTTTGGAAAATTTTCTATTTTCGAATTTGAAAATTTTATAAATATTATCGAATATAATTTTGTTGGTGAGGATTTACCCGAGTACCACAGCAATCTTAATATATATATATATATATATATATATATATATATATATATATATTTATATTGCTGTGATAAGGGTTGTTTAAGGGTGCACGACATAGTGAAGGTCACTAGAGAATGAGTAATTAGAATAGGCAGCAGAAAATTGTAGTTATTTTAGGAAATAAGTAAGAAATAGAAGTAGATAGTAAGTAGGCAACACCCTGTGTACAAAGTAGAAATAGTTTTGGGCGACGCAGGAAAGACATAGGAAGACGCATAGTTGGCGTAGGAATAAGAAATACAAGTATTAAACGGATGGTAAAGATTAAATACCCTGTAGATAGTGTTCAGTTGACATAAGTAAAGCGAATAAGAATATTTTTCAGTGGAAGCACGCGTATAAATGATAAAGAATAATTAGACACGCATTAAGAAAAGAGTCTCAGACGATTAAGTAATACGGAGGTGAAAATAGAGTTTCATGTAGCTAATATAATGCGTATAAAGATCTAACCATTTTGATAAGAGAAATGATTAAAATTGCGTGAATCGCATGTAAACAATGAAAGTTTAAAGTAAAATTGCATCAGTTGTTTATGGAAAGGCGACTATTCTATCAAAATACAGCATGTTGATAAGTGAAGACACCTGCAGGCAGAGCATTACATCAGAAAATATTCGAAATGGAATTATTTGATTGGTCCGAAGCAAACGACAGGTTCTAGACCACACCACGGATGCAGTGGGGATTCGAAATTATATTAGCAAGCACCGCGATAAGAAAGTCAGTTTTGAACTCAATGAAGGCCCAAGTGCATTGCCAGTAATACTGAATAATACGTAACAAGTGGTACAAAGTGAAATAAATGAGTGTATATATGAAAATTACCGTTTAAAACGTAAGTAGGATTATTTTATGAATTAATCGTAAACTAAGACATAAAAATAATAGGGCTTTGAGGTCTGAGGAAAATAGGCCAGAATGCTTGATGTTAAGAAAGATTACAATAAAACAATTTAAATGTCGAGGCGAAAGGAAGAACATAATCTTGAAGTACAGGGTGAACGAATTACAAATTTGAAGTCTATGGCAAGAATGATTAAAGTATAAAATTATAATTTAATGGTGTTGGTCCATAATGGTGATAAGTTAAATGGGATCGAAAATTGGAGAAGATTAATTTTAATGGAAGCGTCGTCGTAAAAGATAAAACCAGGTCAGATTGTTAGTTATAAGGCATCTGTTTTTCTACAAGAATTTTATTTTATTTTTAATATCAAATTGGCTAAATATTATATGCTTGTAAACAAGTCAACAAAGGGTTGAATACGTATTGAAATAATAATAAGAAAACGGATTTAGAATATTCTACATTTGTTGGTAAAGGTAATGAGTTTTCTTTGGTGACTTTGGGTTTTAGTACAAATTAAATGGTTGTTGATAAATGAAATTTATAAAGGTGAATTAATTTGAAAATGTATTGTAAATAACGTCAAAGCTGTACATAAAGCATTAGTTTCATTAAATGGGATCCAAACTTACTGAATTTTTATAATTACAAATATATGCTAGCCGAGGTCATAAGATTGAAATAGTACAGAGGAGGAGCCACAAATTAAGTAGGGCAGAGATAACCCGCAAAGGCGGTAACTTGTTGAATTTTGTCATTGGTCGATAAAGTTGTTTATGATAAACTCCAGTTGATAGCAACGTTAAGAAACAGCTGGAGGAGGAAATAATCACAAGCTGTAGGAAAGATTAAAATGGTGGTTCAATAATTTAATTTAGTATTATAGCAATTAAAATAAATAGGTCGCCCAACGTAAGGACACGTGATATTACAGAAATAATAGGTCGACCCACTAAAGGGGTAAGTACAGCAATTAATATGTCGACCCAACAAAGGGGCTCGTAAATTAAACCACAATAAACTGAAATTAAGAGGGGCTCGTAAATTAAACCACAATAAACTGAAATTAAGAGGGGCTCGTAAATTAAACCACAATAAACTGAAATTAAGAGGGGCTCGTAAATTAAACCACAATAAACTGAAATTAAGAGGGGCGAATTAAATTAAAATAAATTTTAAAGTACGATTGTAAGATTTTATATAAATTAATTAAACTAAACCGGGGATTTGAAAAGCTTCAATTAACAATAGTGAAATTTGTACAGTAATTTAAAGTTAGATAAATTTTAGTATTTAAAAGTTTAGCATATAAATTTAATAATAATGGACAAGAAAATACGGGAAACACGGGAGGTTTTGAGACAACAAGGAGTAGAGATAGGATCCCAGGAGAGCGTTATAATTCAGGAAACCAGTTCCAGTGAAGAGGCGAACTTCACAAGAAAATAAGATGTTGGATATCTTAATGGCATTGAATGAAAAGATGGATAGGAGTGAGCAAGCCATAAATGCAGTTAAAATAAAAATGGATGAAAACAATGAGAAATTGGAGGGTAAAATTAAGAATCTTAGTGATGGACTGAAAGAAGCAAACCATAATATCGCGGAGATGAAAGCACAATTGAATGAGAGAGTTGGTAGAGTTTCTGAGGAGATAGACGGTTTATGGGATCATATTTCTTTAATCAAAACGAAACGAGAAGAGTTCGAAAGTGAGTCCAACAATAAAATTAAGAATTTAAATATTAAGTTAAATAAAATTGAAGAAAATTGCGAAACGGAATTCAGATCAATAAATCAAGAGATAAATAATTTAAAAGCAATCCAATAAACTTTAATAGGGAACCAATTAAGCTAATGCACACGAATCTTTCAATGGAACAATTTACGAAATTTTACGGGGACGGAAAAGTAAACCCTAAGATATTTCTGAAAAATTTTAAAATGTTGATACAGGGATACACAGATGAATTATTCAAATTAAATTTAATCAGGGCAATATTAAAAGGGAATGCTAAACAATGGTACAATCTAGTTGAGAATGAAATAGAAACGTTTGAACAGTTTGAAAGCAAATTTCTACGTCAATTCTGGAATGACAACCAGCAAAATCGAATTCGAAATGATTTAATTATGGGAAGATACGATTTGGCGAAAGGGATAACGCGAGAATCATATGCGATTGAGAAATTTACTGTAGCGAAGCAATTGGATCCTCCTTTAGAAGATAAAATTATTATAAAGTATTTAGCAAGTCATTTTAATGCGGAAGTAAAGCGATACATAACGACGCAAAACATAGTGGATAGAGACACGTTTATTGATTATTTGCAGAGATATGATGATTTGGAAAATGATGATGAAAGGGAAAAGAAATTTAGGGATCGACGCACGAATTTCATAAGGAATGATGAGACTAGGAATAATTATCGAAGGAACAGGTATAATTATGATCGCGGAAGAAATTTTAATGGGGAACTATGGAAACTTTAATAATGATTTTAGGCAGAACAGGGATAATGGTCAGACACCAAGGCAACGAATAGAGAGAACGAATCATGAGGGAAACAATAGAGTAATGAATAGACAGGAAAAGGATGATCGACGGACACCAGCAAGAAATATTAATAGTGTGGAATTAAGGAACACGAATTGCACAGATACAGGAAGAATGAGTCAGGCAGGACCTTCGACGCGAGATCAGGATTTTGAGTACGGACGAACCAAGGAAAATTCTACGGATTAACGGATATGAGCACCAGCGCGAGTTTATTAAATATGAAATGGATAATGAATTAGGAAGACTTGAGAGAAACTTATTACCAATAATTAATTTAAAGGTGGAAAATAAAATAGTTAAAGTATTAATTGATACTGGAGCAGAGGCATCACTTGTAGCGGAAGAATTTGTTAAACGAGAGAAATTGGAGGATAAAGCGATAGAGAAAGCAAGGTGTAATTTAGTGGCACCAAATAATAAGAGATTTAGTGTAATAAATGAGATGGTAATTCTGAGATGTGAAATGGGAAATAGAATATGGGAAAATGAGTTCATGATGGTACCTGGACTGAAGATAGATGTTATATTTGGGATGAATATGATAGATAAGTTGGGGTTGAAGATAAATGCGGAATGCAAAGAGATTGAGTGTAATGGGAAATATATTAAATGGTATGAAGAGGGGAATATAGTAATAGAAGATGACTGTGTAAATATTAATCAGTTTAGTGAAGAGATAAATAATGGGGGTAATGAAAGTGAAGAGATTAAGTGTCCAGATGATTTAAAAATAGGGTGAATGTATTATTGAATAAGCATTCAGAATTAATTGGGTCGAAGTCGAGAATTGCCAAGGGTTATGTGCACAAGTTAGAAGTAATGAATGAGGAACCGTTTAACAATAAGATATATCCTATCCCAGTAGCATATAGGAATAGAGTGAAGGAAGAAATTGAGGAAATGTTACGTGAAGGCATTATAGAAAACTCCAGTACACATTTTGTGAATCCATTAGTCGTCGTGAAGAAAAATGATAATAGCATTAGGTTATGTTTGGATGCAAGAGAGATAAATAAGCGAACGAAGCCGCAATACAATTGTCCACCAACGATGGAAAGCATATTAGCAAGAATAGGTAATAAGAAAATATATAGCAAATTAGACTTAAAGAATTCATTGTGTTTGATTCCATTAGCGCGTGAATCAAGGAAATATACGGGTTTTTCGGTAGAAGGAAAATTATACCAATTTAGGGTGGTCCCGGTTGGTTTGTCCTCGAGCACGGATGCATTAGAGAATGTGATCAAGAATATTTTGGGACTGTATAGGAATTTAGTATCCACTATAAGGATGAAATATTAATAGTTAGTAATAGTGTAGAGGAACACTACGTACATTTAGAGAGAATAATATTAGAATTAGATATAGCAGGTTTAAGGTTGAATTTAAGGAAGTGTGAATTTTTTCAAAGTAGGGTTAGATTTTTAGGATATAGGATAGATAATAAATATAGGATTGAAAAATATAGATTAAAAGGACCCAGATTTAAGAGTGAAAAAGGGGGAAGTTGAAAATAAATAAATTGAATTGGCCCATGCAAGGACAGATGAATAGATAAAAGGAAATGTAAAATAAATTATGAATAGGTAGACATAGAGAAATAGAATAGGATTTGAACATAAGAATAGGCATAGGTAGGAATAGTATAGTATAATAGGACATAGGTATGGGATAAATAAAATGTAAATATGAGATTAATAATGAAAAGGTTGAATTTCAATATGGAAATAAAAATATAATAATTTCATACCAATGTGAGTTTAAGTTCACGTTGGGCAACAAAAATGGACATTGATATAAAATTTTATATTTTAATTTGGGGGAATTATGCTGTGATAAGGGTTGTTTAAGGGTGCACGACATAGTGAAGGTCACTAGAGAATGAGTAATTAGAATAGGCAGCAGAAAATTGTAGTTATTTTAGGAAATAAGTAAGAAATAGAAGTAGATAGTAAGTAGGCAACACCCTGTGTACAAAGTAGAAATAGTTTTGGGCGACGCAGGAAAGACATAGGAAGACGCATAGTTGGCGTAGGAATAAGAAATACAAGTATTAAACGGATGGTAAAGATTAAATACCCTGTAGATAGTGTTCAGTTGACATAAGTAAAGCGAATAAGAATATTTTTCAGTGGAAGCACGCGTATAAATGATAAAGAATAATTAGACACGCATTAAGAAAAGAGTCTCAGACGATTAAGTAATACGGAGGTGAAAATAGAGTTTCATGTAGCTAATATAATGCGTATAAAGATCTAACCATTTTGATAAGAGAAATGATTAAAATTGCGTGAATCGCATGTAAACAATGAAAGTTTAAAGTAAAATTGCATCAGTTGTTTATGGAAAGGCGACTATTCTATCAAAATACAGCATGTTGATAGTGAAGACACCTGCAGGCAGGTGGGCATTATGAACGAACCAGAGCATTACATCAGAAAATATTCGAAATGGAATTATTTGATTGGTCCGAAGCAAACGACAGGTTCTAGACCACACCACGGATGCAGTGGGGATTCGAAATTATATTAGCAAGCACCGCGATAAGAAAGTCAGTTTTGAACTCAATGAAGGCCCAAGTGCATTGCCAGTAATACTGAATAATACGTAACAAGTGGTACAAAGTGAAATAAATGAGTGTATATATGAAAATTACCGTTTAAAACGTAAGTAGGATTATTTTATGAATTAATCGTAAACTAAGACATAAAAATAATAGGGCTTTGAGGTCTGAGGGAAAATAGGCCAGAATGCTTGATGTTAAGAAAGATTACAATAAAACAATTTAAATGTCGAGGCGAAAGGAAGAACATAATCTTGAAGTACAGGGGTGAACGAATTACAAATTTGAAGTCTATGGCAAGAATGATTAAAGTATAAAATTATAATTTAATGGTGTTGGTCCATAATGGTGATAAGTTAAATGGGATCGAAAATTGGAGAAGATTAATTTTAATGGAAGCGTCGTCGTAAAAAGATAAAACCAGGTCAGATTGTTAGTTATAAGGCATCTGTTTTTCTACAAGAATTTTATTTTATTTTTAATATCAAATTGGCTAAATATTATATGCTTGTAAACAAGTCAACAAAGGGTTGAATACGTATTGAAATAATAATAAGAAAACGGATTTAGAATATTCTACATTTGTTGGTAAAGGTAATGAGTTTTCTTTGGTGACTTTGGGTTTTTAGTACAAATTAAATGGTTGTTGATAAATGAAATTTATAAAGGTGAATTAATTTGAAAATGTATTGTAAATAACGTCAAAGCTGTACATAAAGCATTAGTTTCATTAAATGGGATCCAAACTTACTGAATTTTTATAATTACAAATATATGCTAGCCGAGGTCATAAGATTGAAATAGTACAGAGGAGGAGCCACAAATTAAGTAGGGCAGAGATAACCCGCAAAGGCGGTAACTTGTTGAATTTTGTCATTGGTCGATAAAGTTGTTTATGATAAACTCCAGTTGATAGCAACGTTAAGAAACAGCTGGAGGAGGAAATAATCACAAGCTGTAGGAAAGATTAAAATGGTGGTTCAATAATTTAATTTAGTATTATAGCAATTAAAATAAATAAATCGCTCAACGTAAGGACACGTGATATTGCAGAAATAATAGGTCGACCCACTAAGGGGATATTACAGCAATATATATATATATATATATATATATATATATATATTACTGTGATATGTCCCTAGGTTGGTGTGCCATTATATTTATTTGCTATGCAATGCCCCAAAATTAGGCGTGCCAAATTTATTGCTGTGATTACTTTATTTTTATCCTTTAAGAGTGGTTTTTGAAGCGCCTACGGGTTGGGGCGCAAGTAAAATTTATTTTTACAGTGCATTAAGGGCGGTCTTAACGATATTTGTGCCAAGACGAAGGGTGTAACAAGATTGCCTTTTACCTTTTCTAACTTTTTTGTTTTCATAGCCTTTAAGGGTAGTTTTTAAAGCTCCTTTAGATCGTAAGTGAATTTTGTTTTTACAGATGCCTTAAGAGCGGTCGCAGCAATAGTTGTGCTAAGATAAAAATTGTAACTCGATTGCCTTATGACATTCCTGATTTTTATATTTTTATCCTTTAAAACATCCTTAAAACATATGTGTGGAGCACAGCACTGTACGGCTGTAAAGCCTGGACAGTAGGAGAAGCGGTAGAAGCCTTTGAAATGTGGTGCTACAGACGTATGATGAAGATATCATGGACAGACAAAGTTAAGAACGAAGAGGTACTAAAATGGTAGTGGAAGAAAGAGATATGTGGAAAACGGTAAAAATAGGAGAGATAGGGTGATAGGCCATATACTACGGCATGAGGGAATAGTGCGGAACATATTAGAAGCAGAGATAGGAAAAAAAAGAAAAAGAGGCAGACCTAGGTTAGACTACTGCACACAAATAGTAAAAGATGTAGGCTGTAGAGGTTTCAGGGAGATGTGTAAGCTAGCCCAGAATAGAAATCAATGGAGGTACGCATCCAACCAATCCCAAGATGGATAAACTAATAACAAAAAAATAACTGTACTTAAACATGATGATTATTATAAGTAACTACAAGAATTGGTTGGGCAATATTCTCGAATAATGTTAAGTATGTGAAAGGATTTACTGGAAAACCATTATTTCGGCAAATGTCTAAGTGTTGAAGGATCTTGGTAGCCACAGGTTGCTTAACCCCCTTCACTGAATCTCGGTGAAATGGGGCATAAAATTAGAAAACAATAGAAGGGGAACAAACTGTATGCACATGCTGTGTGAGAATTTCAGGGAACTATGTAGGCTAGTTCAGAATATAAATAAGTGCAGATAGGTGTCCAAGCAGCTTTGAGACGGAAAACCTAATGACGAAAAAATAGCGCAGATAAATCTGATGATTAGTATAAACAACTAATTGTTGATTGCGAAATATCTGCAACTAACGATGACTGTGCGGAAAGATATATTGGAAATATATTAAATCGGCAAATGGTTAAGTGTTGGGGAACTTGGCAGTCACAGGCTGCCTACGTACCTTCACAACCAATGAGTCGGAGAAATAGGGTATATAACTGTAAAACAATAGAAGGTGACCGAACTGTATATAACAAGGAAGAACAGCGCCTATGAGGTAAGACAACAAACATAGAACAAGAAGAAAATTGTTGAAAGCATATGTGTGGAGCACAGCACAGTATGCCTATAAAATACAAGCAGTCTGAAACGCAGACAGAAAAACGGTAGCAGCCTTTTGAAATGCTGTGCTTCAGATGTATGAGGACGATAGCATGAACAGACAAAGATAATAACAAATAGGTTATAAAAATAGTAGGGGAACAAGGATATCTGGGGAAAAAAAGAAATAGAAAAGCGGAATGCGTTCTAAGGCATTTTTGGGGTATAATATGGGATATGTTACAAGCAGAGATAGGAAAAAAGAGCTAGATGTAGACCTAGATCAGATAGTGATAGATGCAGACTGTGCAAATTTCAGGGAAATGTGTAGGTTAGTTCAGAATAGGAAACAATGATGGTACGCGTCTAACCAGTTCCAGGACTGAAGACCTAATAATAATGATCCTTTAAGGGTGGTTTTTGAAGCGCCTACGGGTTGGGGCGCAAGTGAAATTTATTTTTATAGTGCCTTAAGGGCGGTCTTAGCAATAGTTGTGCCAAGGCGAGTGTTTAACACGATTACTTGCTACCGTTTCTAATTTTTTGTATTCATTGTTTTTAAGGATGGTTTTTGAAGCACCTTTAGATCGTAAGTGAATTTTGTTTTTACAGATGCCTTAGGAGCGGTCGCAGCAATAGTTATGCTAAAATGAAGATTGTAACTCGATTGCCTTATGACATTTCTGATTTTTATATTTGTATCCTGTAAGGGCAGTTTTTGTAACGTCTACGGGTTATGGCGCAAGTCAATTTTTTTTTACAGTGCATTAAGGACGGTCTTAACGATAGTTGTGCCAAGGCAGAGGGTGTAACACGATTGCCTTCTACCGTTCTAATTTTTTGTATTAATAGCCTTTAAGGGTAGTTTTGAAGCTCCTAATCGTAAGCGAATTTTGTTTTTACAGATGCCTCAGAGCGCTTGCAGCAATAGTAGTACTAAAATGAAGGTTGTAGCTCGATTGATTTATGACATTTCCGATTTTTATATTTTTATCCTTTAAGGATGGTTTTTGAAGCGTCTACGGGTTGGGGCGCAAGTCAAGTTTATTTATACAGTGCTTTAAGGGCGTTCTGAACAATAGTTGTGCCAAGGTGAAGGGTGTAACACGATTGCCTTCTATCGTTTCTAATTTTTGTATTTATATCCTTTAAGGGTGGCTTTTGAAGCTCCTATAGGTCGTAAGTGAATTTTGTTTTTACATATGCCTTAAGAACGGTTACGACAATAATTGTGCCAAGTGAAGAGTGGAATTTGATTGCCATATGCCATTTCTGATTTTTTTTATTGTAATCCTTTAAATACGGTTTTTGAAGCGCCTACCGAGGTGTCGCAAGCAAAGTTTGTTTTTACTGATACATTAAGGGCGGTCTCAGCAATAGTTGTGCCAAGGCGTAGGGTGTAACACGATTGCATTCTGCCATTTCTCATTTTTATATTTTTATATTTTAAGGGTGGTTTTTGAAACCCCTAACTAAATTTTAGTTTTACAGATGTACTGAGGGAGGTGTTGACACGACAATAGTTGTGCCAAGGTGGTCGGTGCAACTTCAATTGTGAAAGTCGCTTTTTACATTTATTTAAAAAGAGCTGTTGAAAAAATGGGTGCTAACCTCATACCGGTTGTAAAAGGTATATTTTATTGTCAAAAATTGACAAATGACATAACATGTGCAAAGGCGCGTTGTCGTGATGAAGCAATTAATCGTCCATTTTGTTATGTAGTCCTTGAAATGTCCTTAGCATTTCGTTTCTTTGGCGGTATTTCCTTGTTTAAAAAATGTTCAAGTTTGCTCACTGTTCAGAATTGTATATTTTTCACTGCAAAACAGCGTTAGCTCAAATGAAGCTCAAAACACTACGAAGGGTGATAGGTGATTAATAAGTGACACGTTAATAAGAAGTGAGATCATCTACGGAATTTTTTGATCGCATCCAATATTTATTAACAATTTTTCTGTCCATGACATATCTTAAGTATTCATTCGAAGGTTTGACCGTAACCTCAAACTGTGAAATGTCACAGCATTGCTATCGCTAAAATTCATTCTACGTACTTATCAATCTTGTAGCTATGTTTTATAGCAAAAATCGTTCTGTAATGGATAAAACTGCTCCATACCCATGTCCTGTTTTGCATAATGGGACGTTTCATCATCAACCATTTATTTAATGCGAGTATATCGAACAACGTTGGTCAAAAGAAACAATAGCGTTACCTTACAGCGTTAACAGCGAAGTGAATGCTGTACTAGATTTGGAGAAGTACAAACAAGTTCCATAGTTACCTACATTTAAAAAAAGTAATCCCATTTTGAAGTCCAATTACGATGAGCTCGAATTCTACACTACCTTGAAAATAAATTTTTCTTCAAAGTATGATGATCTAAAGCGCTCACGCTTTGCGGCTGGGAATGCAGGCTAATGCGCTTTCGCTGTACAGCCTATCTTTCGATACAGATATCGGCGCGGAATCTGTAGTTATGAATCGCGAACCGGCAGAGTTATAACCATGATGCACGGGAGCCGAGTGTTCGACTTACCCATTAATTCCATTTCTGCCTTAAAAAATATTTAAGTACTACTAACAGAGTAACAACAGATTAATCCTAGTACTCGAATGGTTCGAGATCCATTTCAATTTAAACAGGTTTAGTAGAAAAAAGTATCAGGTTTATGATAAATATTAAAATATGTTAATAGATTGAGCTATAAAGTTTAGTGTCTAACAACTTTTATTTAATCAGTGACATCCAAGTTAAAAAGAAGCATGGAAGCTAAGTGCCAAAATCAATTTTTTTGTTTATCAAGAAACTTCACTTAAACTACACTTTCGACAGACTATATCAATAAAGGAGTCGTTAATCATCAAATAATAGTCAGGACACCTTTTATTAAAACATGGTAAGGAAAGTAAAAGACAAGAAATTGCACCCACCACAGAACTAGTTCGTAGACATGTGAAGTTGACACCACATTCTTTAATTTTAAAAACAAAATTGTTGTAGTTCCATTAGTTAGCCATTTACATAATTCTACAGTTGTAACGCGTTGCGTTACACTAGCTATAAATTAGATGGGAAGGGAAAAATTAGTAAATTTGAATAGATAGACTAAATATATTGACGCGCCTTGTACGAGGGATGTCTTTTATGTTTTGCATACCGGGAGAAAGAGGGCGCAACTAATCAAATATCAGTGCTAAAAGTTAACCTCTATCTTTAGTCAACCTAAATCGAAAGTTTTAGTGCATTACGTGTAGTGTTGTAGATACAACTAACTGTCAAAGTTAACAAGTTTAGCGAAACATGGAAGGAACTAAATGGAAAAAATTTCTGTACAATATTTTGTTATAATTTTGAAAGACAATTAACTCAATAAGAATGCCTTCTCGAGTTGGTTTGCGTTTCGGTAATGAAGCATTACATCAGGCAACAATTTCTCGTTGGTATGGAAAATTCTAAAGTGGACGGATTAATCTTAGCGACGATCCAAGAGCAGATGCACCAAAAACGGCAGTCACTCAAGAAAACGACGATGTTGTGCGCAAGCTCATCAGAGAATGACAATTTTCGCGTGCAGGAACTGCGCGTAAACACACACATTCCGCAAAATTAAAAAGTCGCGGCAGGAAACAGGAGCAACGACAAGGCAGTACACCAACAGGACGAACCAAAAGAAAATTCGTTACAGAAAACCCAAAACAACAAAAAAAAATTCATGTGGGTCGAAGGCCAATGTACCGGACCATCAATACATTAACAGGACTAACCAAAAGAAAATTCATTTCCGAAAGCAAAAGAGAAAAAAAGAAAAATTTCATCCTGCTCGAAGAGCCAATATACCGGACCAAGCAATTCACTAACAAGACTAAGCAAAAGAAAAATTCGTTTCAGAAATAAAAGGAAAATAAAAATAAAAATTAAACAAATTTCATCAGATTTCAAGACCTAATATACTGGATCAAGCAAAAAAAGATACAGGGTTATAGAAAAGGAAAAGAATATGGTAGCAATCAATGAGGGCAACGATGGAATGGCCTAACACTGCAAAAGTCGGAAAACGGATATCTCTAGTAATGAAATAGTAAAGTTTTCCAATCTCAAGAAAAGAAATGGCTTCTCGCAGTAAGAAAAAGAATGAGGAGGGAATACCAACAGTAAAAGCCAAAGTGAGACAACTGTCAACCTTCAAAGTATGCAAGGGAACGGCGAGAATGCTGGATAGAAAACTTGAGGTACTTCAAGTTGTGGTAGCAAAGATTCGTATCAAACGAACAACAGAAGAAAAGAATAGCTAACTAGGCCGATAACTCGACTAAGTCGTAGTTGCCAAAGAAAAGAAGAAAGATCTAGAAAGCACATACCCTACATGTGGTTTACCAATGCTCCACCCAAAGGTACTACATTGGGTAGAAAGCGAAATCTTTTTACCTGGAAAATTTAGAATTTTGCCGAACCCTTTCTGTTCCAAGTAAGGTAGGGACCTTTAACGTGCGTGACCCACTCACACACGGGACCATTTTACCTCTCATTTGAACGAGGGTGTATTTTTGTGAAAAATGCTCGCCTAATATTTTTCAAGCGGACCGTGTCGAGATTCGAACCCGGGACCTCGGGCGTAGTAGTCACACACAAACCAGATACGCCACAGAGCCGCCTATAAAGCACATACCGTGCACTTACATTTCCAATGCTCCACCCGATGGTACTACATTGGCCAGGAGGCAAGTTTTTTGTTACCTGGAAATTTAGAATTTTGCCGAACCCTTGCCGCTCCAGGCAAGGTAGAGATCTTTAACGTGCGTGACAACACTCACACACGGGACCTCCATTTAACCTCTCATCCGAACGAGGGCATAATTATTGTGAGAAATGTTCACTTACCATTTTTCAAGCAGTCGGCCGTGTCGGGATTCGAACCCAGGACCTTGGGATCCGTAGTCTTACACTTACTACATTGATCCACGGCGACACCAGAAAGCACATATCTTACATGTGATTTTCCAATGCTCCACCCGAAGATACTACATTGGCCAGGAAGCGAGTTTTTTTTACCTGGAAAATTTGGAATTTTGCCGGACCCTTGCTGTTCCAAGCAAGGTGGGGATCTTTAACGTGCATGACAACACTCACACACGAGACCTCCATTTTACCTCTCAACCGAACGAGGGTGTATTTTTGTGAAAAATGCTCACCTAACATTTTTCAAGCAGACCGTATCGGGATTTGAACCCGGGACCTTGGACGTAGTAGTCACACACATACCACTACGCCACGGAGCCGCCTAGAAAGCACATACCGTGCATTTACATTTCCAATGCTCCACCCGAAGGTACTACATTGGCCAGGAGGCGAAATTTTTGTTGCCTGGAAATTTAGAATTTTGCCGAACCCTTGCCGTTCCAGGCAAGGTAGGGATCTTTAACGTGCGTGACAACACTCACACACAGGACCTCCATTTAACCTGTCATCCGAACGAGGGCGTAATTTTTGTGAAAAATGCTCACTTGCCATTTTTCAAGCAGTCGGCCGTGTCGGGATTCAAACCCGGGATTTTGGAATTAGTCTTACGCTTACTACATTGATCCACGGCGACGCCTAGAAAGCACATACCGTTCATTTACATTCCCAATGCTCCAGTTGAAAGTACTACATTGGCCAGGAGACGAGTTTTTTGTTGCCTGGAAATTTAGAATTTTGCCGAACCCTTGTCGTTCCAGGCAAGGTAGGGATCTTTAACGTGCTTGACAACACTCACACACGGAACCTCCATTTAACCTCTCATCCGAACGAGGGCGTAATTTTTGTGAAAAATGCTCACCTGTCATTTTTCAAGCAGTCGGCCGTGTCGGGATTTAAACCCAGGACCTTGTGATCCGTAGTCTCACGCCTACTACATTGATCCACGGCGACGCTAGATAGCACATACCACGGGAAGTGGATCGAAAAATTTAACCAAGTCAGTATTAGGACTAACACTAAGAAAACTAGCCAAATGCAAAGGAAGAGAATGTGGAACAAAACGAACAAAGAAGCAAAACTGAAATAAGAAACACTAAGAAACGACAGCACAAGATTCAAAAGAAGAAGACAAAACTAAAGAAAAAAAAAACAACAAAAATAATGTGTGGATGTGGGTATGGTGTATGTGTGTGTGCGCGCGCTTGTGGAATGTGTGTGTGTGTGTGAAGAGTGTGTTAAAAGAATGTATTGAAAGGGCGTGTTATACCACTTTTGCCGCCTTTTACGACAGACACATCATACCGTGTGATTATCATAATCCGAACCTACACGGAGTTAAGTACAAGAAGCGAAAGGAAGAAACAAAGATAAATCAATCAGAACAAAAAAATTGTTTAAAAAAAACGTAAAGTTCAAGAATCAAGTCTTGAGGAAGTGCAGAGTAGACATAGAAATCTGAGGACGCAGAGGAATAGAAACGAGGTCTAAGACGTTTGCGTGACCAGCAGGAAAACGAAGCGAGATCGTGGACATCAGGATTGTTGGGATGGACAGGTTTAAGGTCTATGACATGCCATATACTCTTGGCCTTGGAAGGATCGAGAAGTTCATAGATCCAAGGAGAAACAACTTTACTGTTGGGGAAAGGACCAAGGAATTTAGGAACGAGCTTAACATTGAAATGACGAAACGTAGGAAACACCAAATTACGGCGCCAAACAGAATCGCCTAATTGAAGGGAAATAGGACGGCGACTGAGGTTGTATCGGTTATAGGTGATACGGTAGGCATCGGAAAGTTTCTTGCGAATATGGGAGCGGATATTTTTGAAGTATTTGGGGTCGGGTGAAGGATGATCAGGACCGATGACTTGGTCTATAAGGTGTTGAAAGGTAGCGGGGGAATTATGGAGTCCAAAGGCGAGACGGAAAAATTGGAATAAGTCACGATGAGGGGCGGCAGTGGTAGAATTGGATTTGGAAACTAGAGGGATTTGCCAGTAGGCGGAGCGAGTATCGAGGGAGGAGAGGAAATGAGCATCGCGGAAACGGTTTAGGATAGTGGAGATATAAGGAAAAGGATAGGTATCTTTTTGAGTGACTTTATAGACTTTGCGGAAGTCAATGCAGAACCTATAGGAATCGTCTTTTTTACTAGCACAATGGAACTGGATCAGGAACTAGTGGAAGTTTCAACAACTCCGAGACGGAGCATCTCATCAAGTTCGAATTGGGCTATCTTAAGAAGAGGAAAGGAAAGATGATAATAGCGGTTTTTGATAGGTTGTGCGGATATACGGATATGGTGTTGGACTAAGGAGGTGCAACCAAAACCCAGAGGTTGTTTGGATAAAGGCGGAGGAGATTAAGGAATCTAACTGATGACGTTGGGGAGAAGTAAAGTCGGACACAATGTGGACGGAATCGGTAGTAGTGATAACTAATGCGAAAAGAGAAGTAAAGGTCCTTACATGTGATTTTCCAATGCTCCACCCGAAAGTACTACATTGGCCAAGAAGCGAGTTTTTTTTACCTGGAAAATTTGGAATTTTACCAAACCCTTGCTGTTCCAGGCAAGGTAGGGATCTTTAACGTGCGTGACAACACTCACACACGGGACCTCCATTTTACCTCTCATCCGAACGAAGGTGTATTTTTGCTCGCCTAACATTTTTCAAGCGGACCGTGTCGGGATTCGAACCCGCAACCTTGGGCGTAGTAGTCACACACATACCACTACGCCACTGAGCCGCCTGAAGTAAAGGTGCACTGGCTATCGTAAAAATTGGGAACATGTTGTACCGACTTCCAAAAGTCGATACCCTGATGGTTAAATTTTAGCTGCGTGTATGTTGGGTTGCAAACATATAGGAACCGTACATTGTAAAGGTACGAGGCTTTAACAGGGTGTAACTTTGTAAGGGGTGGTCCTATTTGAAAAATTCAAACCCATTCGAATTCCCTAGAAAAATCTAATATTAGCTGATACCAAACAAGATATATTTATCTTAAAAGAAACAAAAATAAACGTTTATATGTTCGCTAGAGGGTGTGTATGTAAAACGGTAAGGGGTGGTCGTATTAATCTGTTATAATCTCCCTCTTGTTAATAAGAAGGTGTTGGAACAATTCAAAAATGAGTTTAACGATGACTTGTTCCTAGAGTTTGTTGGAACTGGGGCCTACTCATATTGCGTTATAAGCGAAAAGGATCTAGTGAAAAAAAAATCAAAGGAATTTCTCGAAGTGTTATCATGGGAATCAATTAGGGTAGTTTTAGAGAGATTGTAAATAACAATTCTAGTGCTCTCATGCATACCATGGTGTGTATTCGAAGTAAAAAACACAATCTGTATACTTAATTAATCAATAAAGTTAGTTTATCGGAAGAGGATGATAAAACCTACGTCATCCCTGGTAGTACCGCCACCTATGCGGGAGGGGGACACAAGAATATAGGTTATGTGTATATAGTAGTTGTAAGTTGTATAGATTAAATGTGCATAGTTTAGCATTGACTTAACTACATAATTATGTTATGACATGCGTTTAGAAATTAAAATGTAAAGCTAGAAAATTGATAAAATTTTTATCCTGTTTAAAAGTCTCTCTGTATTACTAAATGAAGTCTAATATATAGAAAGTGTCGTTGATTGCTAGTGCTTTAACTATGGAATTTGTATTCCCCTAAATACGTAGTCAAGCATGGCTACTAGAAAGAAATTATATACCGATTTCGCGAGTGCCTTGTGTGATTAATAATCGGCAATAAATTAGTTCAGATAGGAATTGTATTTTCCAAGTACCTATTTAGCATTGACTTAACTACATAATTATGTTACGACATGCGTTTAGAAACTAAAATGTAAAGCTAGGAAATTGAAAAAAATTTTACCCTGTTTAAAAGTCTCTCATGTTTTTGATAAAGTGTGTTGAGTTTAGAATGTTTTATTAAAGAACAAGTTTCGAATTTGTCTATAATGCTTAAGAATAAGGTACACTTATCTTAAAAAAAACAAAAATAATCTTTTATATGTTCGCTAGGAGGGTATGTGTGTAAAAGGGTAAGGAATGGTTGGATTTTAAATGTATTTACAGATTCGGATTCTCCGTAAAATTCTACACTAATTTGATGTGTCGCATGTCTGAAAAATTTATAAGGATGGTCAGAAATCGCTGCCGGTAAAAATCTTAAAATGGGAGTAGTTCCTTGGAGGATGATGCAATCTGAAAAATTCCTAGAAATTCAAGTAGCTGAGAAAAATCTAATATTAAACGGTAAGGGGTAGTAAGATTTTTTATGACAATGTTATTTAATACTGTTACTAGATGTGCGAATATTTTGCAAAAAATGCTTAGTTGAAGAAAATTTTTACCTAGGTTAGATATGAATCGGGTGGATCGCGGATCCAATGGGTGGATCCCATAAGGTGGATCTGTTTTCGGATCATCCAATCCTATTACTTGGCGTAGGAACAGTACGTTTGCGTGTTCAACCAAATAGAGGGTATTTTGAAAACCTTTTGTAAGCAATCAGAATCGGCGAGTAGCTGTACACACATTTTATAAACATTTATTTAAAGTTTTTAATTTTTAAAAAAATGTATTTTTTGAATAAATAATTACTCCACTCCCCTTTTAAACATCAATTAAAGTAGGTATTACCAGAAAATTGAGAATTTTATGCGTGATTCAAAACTTCAGTGGCTAAAGTGACCTACTGATTAGAAAAAACAAAACCCAATTCTTCGCAAATACAATTTCTGTGGTGTGTCTCCTCTTTGCTTTATACGTACACGTACAGAGATTTTTAAAAAGTTCATTTAAATTTTAAGTCGTTATTTTTAAGAAATTATTTTTTATGCGTAAATATCAATCTACGTCCATTTTTTAAACATCAGTTAAAATATTTCTATGAAGTTGTAAATCACCCTGTGTGTGCGTGCGCGCGCGCGTGCGTGCTTGTGTTTTCCTTCGCCATCTGGAAGCACGCATGCACGCACGCACGCACTTACGCACGCACACACGCGCGCGCGCGTGTGTGCGTGCGTGCGTGCGTGCGTGCGTGCGTGCGTGCGTGCGTGCGTGCGTGCGTGCGTCCAGATGGCGAAGGAAAACACAAGCACTTTTTCTTCCACTTCTATCACATTATAGGGGCGCAGAATTTGCCGTAAGGGAATTTTGTATTTATAATACCACTATTGTGTATAATGTGGAATGTTAAAAGTGATAACAGCACCTATTGAACGCCACATTCTCATAGATTAAAAATAGAAACGCAAACCTAAGTAATGCGGGATATATAAATTAGAATGTATTTATGAAATGCGCTCTGGACTATTATTAAAGGCAGCAAGTTATTATCTACAAGCGCCATGTAGCAATTATCTATAAACCAGAACAAGAAATAGTAATTTACAATAAAAATTTATGACCGACCTCAATTCAATGATTAATAGACTTTTCAATTTCTAATATGCAATATTTAATTGTTAAACAATAAAGGTTGAATTGATTAACTTCATTTGCAAGTATGGATTAATTACTATATTGTAATCGTGGAATACTTGTACAAACCAGTCTAAAATAGGTAAAACCTAACGTATACCCGACTCGATTTCTCTGTTATTAAACAAATAATAAATTCAACATTTTTAGAACTACTTCAGGCTCTAGATGTTACATAAATCGTTTTAATTAAGTCATACAGAGTTAACAATATTTGCTTTCTTTAATCCTACGAGAGAAACCTCCGCGTTGTACATGTTGAATCGGCTGACTGACTATAGGTATAGCAAAATTTTACCTGTAATTTGTAGTATTGGTCTATTATCCATAATTTATAGGTGCAATTAAACGAGTTCCGGGACGAAGGAATACCAACATGGCTGTTGAAAGACGAGCAAATCAAGTTTTATGAAGATATATTTATTGCATGGCGACTGTTACTATTAAAGTATTTTGTGTTCTTTAATTGTTGCAATTATAATTAATTTTTTGCAGTGGAATGGTTTATTAAAATCGCATAGCTTTAACGTAACTTTCTAAGCCAATCAATAAATTAAAGTCTCTTACAATCAAAATGTTCCCAAACGCAAAAGACGTGACCCAGCCCTACTCTTTCAATGTTAAATTTAGTAGTCAACGAAGTAACAATATTTTTCAGTTGGATAATTTATGTTTAATAGTCACTCCTTTAAACAATTTTTAGCAAATTTACTACTTAATCTTTAATTTAATAAGCAAAGACCTATTGATGGGTGTCGGTGACAACACAAAATAAAACAAACTATATTTTACTCGTGCAATGTCAGTAAGACTAGGCAATTGTCTTCTAAAAATCCATCAGAGTTCCGTGATCATTTAGCTCAACCCCTACGTAGAATGACAATGACGGGACATGTCGCTTTACTTTTAGCTACAATCAAACCTAACGTAAACGACAATATCCTTAAATACTGAAAGGTTTTAACATCCCTCGTGGATATCAGATAGCAAATTGGACCACCATATATCATAAACCCTTACCTGATATCACAAGGTCGAGAATTTCTTATTAATGATGGAAGCTCAAGGTAAAGTTGGATGGAAAACGGCTTGAGGAAAAGAAAAACTCTTTAGAGATAAACGGCTAGTAGAGTGTTAGCTCTGGGTAGATCATGAGCTTGGGTTATGGGATGTCTGTTGACCAAAAATATAGATATAGAGCGCCACAGTATTTTTCAATACAACAACATACAAAGATACATGTACTTGTATTAGGGGAATGCGGAAACCTTAAATCTACTCCGCCTATTCAGCCACAAAACCTGTATATCAACCTTGCAAAGCACTTAGCAAAATCTCAATTACCAGCTGTGTTACAGATGTCTCGACATAACCCGTGAACAAACAAATGCACAACATGGACACAGTTTGTGTCCTTAAAAATATTCATCAAAAATAATATAATTTAATTTCCAAGAGTTTATACACCCAGGGAATTTGTTATCATTAGACACCATTTTTGCCCATTAAGGACCTATAAATTTTACTTGAATTTTTAATAATAAAAGAGTTAAAAATGGATTCTATTCAATTAGATTCTCTTGGTTTGTTTTAACATTAACTTTTTTTAACAAAAATTTACATAAAAAGAAACTAGAATGGTTCTGTTTTCAGAAAAAACATAAAGATCTCTAAATGGATTTTTCTACATAAGTTTACTATAAAGTTTATGCTTTCTCAATAATTCATATTTCATATTTCAATTATAGTCATCTGTAGTACTACGTTGACTTCACAAAAATTTAATTATTTAACGTCTTATAAAATTGCGTCATTCAACAAAGGTTAGTTTTACTTAATATCTTATAACAAAATTCATCATGTTCTTTAAGAATCAAATTACATGACCTCAAAATAACTAAAGATATTTTTAAAATAACGCAGAACAACATGTGATATTTATATTGGATAGCTAGATCTTTTTGACATCATATGTCAATAACAACTTTTTCAGTGTAGTTAACGCTATCTGCCTGTGAAACAATTACGATAAGCAAACTACATAGCCATCTTTAAAATTTTGCAAAGTTACAAGTTTAGTACGGAATCTTTCTTTTTCTAAGTGAGTTTTAAGATATCTATATCAAAGTAAAATTTCAACTTTCGATCATTCATAAAACATTTAAATAAATATAACTGGAATTAAAGATTAAATGTCACTCACGTGTCGAAGTACAGTGCAATCAAAAAATTTGAACTTCTAGACTATAATCATATGACACCAGATGTGGACTATTCCATATACATCTGCGATGCACGCAACAGGAAACATACCATTACGAATGATTTTAACGCTGGAATTATAAAAGATCTTCTGAACAAAATATTATTTAACCAAACCAAATCTTCATTAAGTACGTCCTATTATTTTCTTGTATTTTAAATCTCAAACTAAATTTTCGTTTCAGCAGTATTTATGGAATGGACGATATTACATGTTTTAATGATGGGGGGACTTCTATCTTCTTTTACGAACTCGACAGCAGGCCATGTGCCCGGATACCATTTTTGACCTTTCTATGCTGCGGATAGCAGCTTACCTGTTCGAACGCTGGTAGAAAAGTGACACAAAATGACAGACTGACGATTCTTATTATAGGAAATTAGACCTCTAAAGCGAAGGAGCGCATATCCCATTATATATTTTATGAATTATTTTAAGTGATCAGATATTTATAAATTATATTTTTATTTTATTGAGATATTATATTAGACTAATAAGAAAAGTGTAACTGAATAAAAAAATACGTTACAATACTAGCTATTTACCCAAAGTATAACAATTATAAATATTAAAATTTATGTTGAATCAATTTGTAAAATTCGCATTCTTACTAAATCTGCAAGAAGGTATATGTGAATAACGGTATATAATTTTGTATGTGTACTTTTAGTCAATATTACAAAGCTTATCGATGAATAACAAATCGGACTAAATTAATTTTTACTTTGTTCAAACGTTTTCTAATGCAGTGTTTAATAAATTATCTGTCAAGGATTATTGGCCAAAAAACCCTTACAAGTGTGGTAGTGGGAGATGGGTAAATTATCTATTAGAGGAGAGATTTGAGTTCTGTAAATTTCAACAAAGATTGGGTAAGGATTATATTAGTAATAATTTAGGAATAATTTTATGTAAGCGGTAAACTGTTCTATATTCTTTTGTATGAGAGAAAATTGTTTTTCAACGTATAGATGTTTAATTTCCTTCTATAAATTCCCTAGCATAATTTACGTTGAGCTAGCCAGGCAAAAAAAGTTAGAAAAGAAGGTAAGTTAATAATTTCAAATTTACAATTTGATGGACCGTTTCACAGCACGCTTTTAGCAACACCTGAAAATATTCAAGGACTTGTAGACTGTTCAAATACCTTCAACCAACATCTAAAGTTCACATATGAACTCGAAATTGAAAGAAAAATTCCGTTTCTAGACTCGTTAGTCATTCGGGACTATTCAAATAAATTATTATTTGACTGGTATAAAAATCTACCAACTCAGGTAGATATGTCAATTACTTTTTCAATCATTCTTTCGAACACAAGATGAATACAGTGTGAGCTTTGAAACACAGAATAAATGCAATAGCTGAACCTCAGTTTCTCAAAAAAAAACTTAAAATGCTTAGAAACTACCTTTTGCAACGATGGTATCTTAAGCAACTTGTAAAGAAATTAATTTACACATTCAACAAAAAATCGATTAAAGACCTAACATCATTACATATAAGAAATTAACGTTTTTACAAAAACTAACTCCCTTACTAGCTAAAATACTGAAACAACCAAACACTATCATAGGATATAACTTTGAAAAACTGAAAGATAATACTAGTAAAATACTTAGAAGTAATATTATATATACGATAACTTGCTCCCGTAGAAAAACGTACGTCAGTGGTTAAAAAATCGTCTAACACGACTTAGATCAGATGCTAAATTGGAGAAGAAAAGCTGTGCCCTTGCACAACACGTTCACACTACCGAGCACATCCCTAATACTAAGAGGTGGAAATATTAGATTACTAAATGAACTATAAAATTCGGTTTTTTTTAGAAGTGTATTACGTATATAGGGAAGCTAATGCAATTAATATTATACAAAATACCCAAAATTTACATTCTATCTATTCAAATCTTTACAGGATATAGTTCATTGCAAACATATAGTACTGTTTAATCTAACAGTACACATGGAACCTAATTCATGACAGACTGGTTTTCGAATATTGTTCATTCTGTCTATTTATATTAAGTTTAAAACAAAAAGAATACCCATTGGTTTGCTCTATTCACATGTCATTCACATTTCAGCTGTTTTAGAGTATTAATAACTTCCCCATGTTTGAGGTTCTTTTGATTATAAAGCATTCGATTTTAATTATATATATATATATATATATATATATATATATATATATATTACTCATATTTAGACCAGGGTAGAAAATTAAATAATCACATCAAATAATTTTAATCACCGTGTATAAGGAATTTCATTAAATAATACGCTTTATTAAAACCATAAAACATAAATAAACTCGGTTGTTTCAGTAAAAATAAGAAATTTAAATTATTTATAAAACGCTTTATATCAAAAGAAGCAGTATTGAAAAGCTCTGCGTGTAATGTAATTATCCCTAAACAAAGAGAAATTACGTGCAAAATTTATCTTAATTAACTCTATTTAAGTAACCGGTAGTAAAACAAAGTGTACATATAATAATTAATATTTAAGTTGTATTCGCTAAAAATGAAAAGGATAGAAATCAATTTTAATTGGAGTTAATTAAACCGTTAATAACATATAATACCTATAGAAACTTGTAAAAACCCAAGATTAAAATACCACGGAATAAAGCTCTGAGAATTAATATTATTTTGAACACCTGCGTAGTTTAAATATCACATTCGGCGAAAAGTTTGCAGATAATTAATGGTTCAAAGAATCTTGGGGAAAACGTCGCATAATAGTTACAAAGAATCTTGGAGAAACCGGGGCTTAGTATTCACGAGAATGTGCGATACGGGTTTATTAAACCCAGATAACAGTCCGCGTGGACTGAAATAATCGATAATGAAGAGTGTCAAGTTGCACCAATACGAACAGGTTAGAAAAGGAAAGAGAAAATGCGTCAAGCTAAGACACATATAGTAAAAGGCGTGATTTAAACAACGTCACGAGGGTCACAATTGGTTGAAAATAGAATGCAAATATCAGAGGTAGAAACAACAATTTCGGTACAAAATTAATTAGTTTTTCTCGGACAGGTTTGCGTGCTGTGGAAATTTTCTGAGATTTAAATGGGGCGAGTGAAAATTCGTAAAAATCGACGTGCGAGCGGCAGACTGGGCACATGGCATGAGAAATTCTTTAGAATTACCCGTTTTAGAGACTCGACCGACAGACAGGCTTTTGCTATATATACCGAGATGAATATAAACGAAGCCTCTTAGACTTTTGACGATTCGATGCGTTAAAAGCTCGTACATACGCGACTTGATTGAAGATATTAAACCGTGCATTTTAGTTTGATTAAATAATTTAAAGTTTGCTAGTATAATTTAGTGATTCAACATAGCTTGTTATTTACGTGCTAAACATGAATGTACTTCAGTGCACTTAGATACAAGGTAATAAAATTTAGTTTCACTGTACCAATTAGCAAAATTTACAACGACGAATGTATACACAAAAGTAGGCAGTTTTGGTGTATATTGGTGACAGAAGCTCAGAAGCATGAATTTCTTTGCTATTTTGGGGTGTTAATAATTAAATGGTTCAAATACGTGTCTGGATCCATGAAACAAGGGTCAGATAAACACAGATGAGTTCCGGAAAGGCCCAGAAACGACTTTGAATGGATGGTGATGGAGAAAATTTAAAAGCGTAGAGAATCAGAAGCCGTAAATATAGTCCTGTTGAATGGTGTGATTAACAAAAGAAACGATACTTTGAAGCTACGAGGACAGTAACCTTCAGGTAAATTATACTATTTTGTTTGACATTTTGTGTGTATTGAATGACTTTATAATTGATTTACTTTAAATGGACATTAGTGAAATTGTTCTAACCATAAAAGTTTAATTTTAAGATGAAATTTGCTTGTTTAAGTAAAAGGGTATTTTGTTTTGATGTTCGGGAATATGATGAAAATTTGGGTATGTCTTTGAGCTCAATTAGACGAACCTGGTTAATTAACGTAAAGGGTGGTAGATGCTCCTTTATACTCAGACTCCGGTCTGCTTATATTGTTATATTAATTAGTAGGCATCCAACAAGGACTTTAATTCTGGATGCACATTAAAATGAGAATAAATTTAATTTTGAAATTTTCCGATATTAAAAATTTATGCTGAAATTTAATTTGAAAATTTAATGTATTCTGAATATTGATGTAAATAGAGTTAACGTTGATGTTTGTGGTAGGAATGTGTTGTTTAATTTTATGAATGAGGAGGTTTATAAAATTAGGTGAGCAGCCGAGGCGAAAAGCGTAGTTCACATGAATGAGGAGGTTTCACAGCATAATTTGGCGACCCAAAAGTGAGGCTCGAATTCCAAATAAAATTTTGTTATTTTATTCCAGGAAACTGGCGATCTGAGAGAGAGTTTTGTGTGGGTATAAATTTAAGAGTATTTTAGAGTGTGTGAGTGATTGGAACGTATGCAGAGAAAGGAGTGGTTAAGGAGTCAAGGAGTGGAAATTGGAAGTGACGATAGTGCATTGTGTGAGAAAATTTCTAAAATGGAAGAAGCTGGAGGCAGTAGAGATCAGTCGAGGACGGAATCAGGGATCAAGGAAACGAGATGATATTGAGAATGTTAGAGAGGATGAGTGAAGAATCCAATAGAAAATTAGAACAGTTAAGCGATGAATCTAATAGAGCTAGGGAAGAAGCGAATAAGAAATTTGACCGAATGAATGAGACATTAACAGGAGTTAGGGAAACCCTAAGTGAGAAAATAGATAAGACGAATAAAGAAGTTTCAGAATTTAAAATAGTCTTACCGTGAAAATGGGGAAGTTGAAAATAAGGTAGATAAAATGAGCGGATATTACAGGTCTTCGACAGGAAATGGGACATTTAAGGTCCGAAGTACGCATTCTCTGTGAAGAAGAAATAAACGTAAAATGACTGAAGTAACGGACTCATGTAGGGATCAGTTAGGCCGGGTAGAACGCGAAGTTAGTAGTATTAAATACAACATATCAAATTTAACGGGGAAGGTCCCAGATTTTATACAGGTGGAGTATCATTGGACCAACACATGAAGTTTTATGGTGATAACAGGGTAAATCCACAAATTTTTATTAATAGTGTAAGAAATCTAGTGGGAAATTTATTTGACGAACAGACTAAACTAAATACGATAAAGGCTTTATTAAAGGACAACGCGGAAGCATGGTACAATTTAGTAGGACAGGACATAGACACGTATCAGGACTTTGAAGACAAATTTTACAACATTACTGGAGTGATCACAAACAGGATCAGATTAGGGACGACTTGATTACAGGAAAATTTAAGGGAGAGTTTGCAGGTTCTAGGGAGCAATATGCCATCCGCAAGTACAGTGTGGCCAAACAACTGAATCCACCATTGACGGACAGACAGATTATCAAGTACCTATCACGACATTTTGAACAGGAAATTAGACAACACGTGGCCTTACAAAACATCACAGAACGGGAGACATATTTAGAGTATTTGCAGAGATATGACGATGTATGTGTAGGACGGACAAGAGAGATACGAGAACGAAATGTTAACACAGTTAGGTTTGACAACAGGACACCGAATTATCCGAGACGGCCTGACTACAACAGAAATTTTCGACCGAATTGGGAACGACGAGGACAGGAATACAGAAGTAATAGTGCGACTAGGGGACCGACGCCAAGACCTAGTTACACGCGACAGAACAGTTTACCGGAAGTAAACAGGACTGTGACCAGCACGCCGAATAGAGACAGGGACACGGATATTGACACGAGGAGGACGTACGCACAGGTTGTAGAAGGACAACCAGGACCAAGCACGGAAAACAGGATGAGACAGGATTTTAGAACGTGACAGACCACTAGATTTCTGTGTAAATGTATACGAACATCCACGTGAATTTTTCAAAATTGAGGAGGAAGTAGAGCCAGAAACTGTAGAAAAATTATGTTTGCCAATTATTAATTTAGAAATTTTGAAAATAATGTAGAAGTATTACTTGATACAGGGCAGAGGCGAGTTTAATATCGGAGGAATTCGTCAGCAAAATTAGGTATAAGGTTTGTGATAGAATTATGCCTATAAAGCGTAGTCATTTAGTAGCTCCAAATAAAAAGAAGTTTGCTGTAGTAAATAGTGTTGTGGTGCTTAGGATAGATATAGGAGATTTAAGCTGTGAACAGGAGTTTGTAATTGTACCTGGACTGAAGTTTCAGAGCATTTTAGGTGTTGACTGTATGATGAAGTTAGGGGTTTTGATAGATATGGAAAGGAAGGTAATAAGGATTAAGGATAGGGTAGTGCCATGGAAGGGCAGTTATGAAGTCACAGAGGATGACACGGGGTTTAGTATTAATGTAGTAGAGGTAGAGGATGATGAAGTTAAACAGATCAACACAATAAGATGTCCAGAGGAGAGGATAGTAGAGGTTCAAGCTTTAATACAAAAACATGCAGAAGTAGTGGGGGTAGAAGCAGCATATCGGGAGCAGGTGAAGGCAGAATTATTTTTGACGAGGTTAATTGGCAAGTTTGTTTTTAATAAAGTAGATTTAAGGAATTCATTCTGGCGGATTCCATTACACAAAAATTCTAGAAGGTACATAGGATTTTCCATAGAGGGAAAAATCGATAATTGTAAAGTAGTATCGTTTGGTTTGTCGGCAGAAAGAAAAAAAATAGTAAATGAGAAACAGACAAGTGTAGGGATTAAAGAAGAAGCAATATTTAAGAGTCAGGATAATAGGGATGATAAGTTTATTGTATGTGAGATAATAGGGATGATAAGTATAGATATAGAAGGGGGAGAAATAGGGATGAAAAGTATTAGGATGGTAAGAAGAAAGACTTGGAGGGTCAAGAAGAGAGTTAGATTTAAATAGGATAGGGATAGAATAGGTGTAGATAGAAGAGTAGAAGTAAGTGTTTAGGGAAAATAAAGCTAAGTATAGGATAAATATGGGAGATAATTAGAAATAGGTTTAGGATGAGAATAAAGAGTAAATGTAGGAAGAAAATAAGATAGGTTAAGTATAGATATTTCATATAAGATTAGTGGAGAGTTAGGAATAGAGTAAGAATAGGATAGGTATATAGGATTAGGTAGGGGGAAGTGAAGTATAGTGAAGATTAGTTAAAAGTTAGGAATAGGATAGGTAGATAGGATGTATATAGGATTAGATGGATAAGTAGGATGAAGTTAGGGATAATTTCAGTTTATAAAATTAAGTGAGAGTTAGGAATAGGATAGGGATATAGGAGAGGTGTAAATATTTTTTTTGATTGGAAACAAAGTAGGTAAGTTAGATAGATAAGGGTAGAGAGAGATAGGCAATTTTTTTTGTAATTTTTTTTTGTCTAAATGCTTTATATTTGCATTCAAATAAGTGGGATTATTTGTATTCAAATAGGGGGAAAATACTCATATTTAGACCAGGGTAGAAAATTAAATAATCACATCAAATAATTTTAATCACCGTGTATAAGGAATTTCATTAAATAATACGCTTTATTAAAACCATAAAACATAAATAAACTCGGTTGTTTCAGTAAAATAAGAAATTTAAATTATTTATAAGACGCTTTATATCAAAAGAAGCAGTATTGAAAAGCTCTGCGTGTAATGTAATTATTCCTAAACAAAGAGAAATTACGTGCAAAATTTATCTTAATTAACTCTATTTAAGTAACCGGTAGTAAAACAAAGTGTACATATAATAATTAATATTTAAGTTGTATTCGCTAAAAATGAAAAGGATAGAAATCAATTTTAATTGGAGTTAATTAAACCGTTAATAACATATAATACCTATAGAAACTTGTAAAACCCAAGATTAAAATACCACGGAATAAAGCTCTGAGAATTAATATTATTTTGAACACCTGCGTAGTTTAAATATCACATTCGGCGAAAAGTTTGCAGATAATTAATGGTTCAAAGAATCTTGGGAAAACGTCGCATAATAGTTACAAAGAATCTTGGAGAAACCGGGGCTTAGTATTCACGAGAATGTGCGATACGGGTTTATTAAACCCAGATAACAGTCCGCGTGGACTGAAATAATCGATAATGAAGAGTGTCAAGTTGCACCAATACGAACAGGTTAGAAAAGGAAAGAGAAAATGCGTCAAGCTAAGACACATATAGTAAAAGGCGTGATTTAAACAACGTCACGAGGGTCACAATTGGTTGAAAATAGAATGCAAATATCAGAGGTAGAAACAACAATTTCGGTACAAAATTAATTAGTTTTTCTCGGACAGGTTTGCGTGCTGTGGAAATTTTCTGAGATTTAAATGGGGCGAGTGAAAATTCGTAAAATCGACGTGCGAGCGGCAGACTGGGCACATGGCATGAGAAATTCTTTAGAATTACCCGTTTTAGAGACTCGACCGACAGACAGGCTTTTTGCTATATATACCGAGATGAATATAAACGAAGCCTCTTAGACTTTTGACGATTCGATGCGTTAAAAGCTCGTACATACGCGACTTGATTGAAGATATTAAACCGTGCATTTTAGTTTGATTAAATAATTTAAAGTTTGCTAGTATAATTTAGTGATTCAACATAGCTTGTTATTTACGTGCTAAACATGAATGTACTTCAGTGCACTTAGATACAAGGTAATAAAATTTAGTTTCACTGTACCAATTAGCAAAATTTACAACGACGAATGTATACACAAAAGTAGGCAGTTTTGGTGTATATTGGTGACAGAAGCTCAGACGCATGAATTTCTTTGCTATTTTGGGGTGTTAATAATTAAATGGTTCAAATACGTGTCTGGATCCATGAAACAAGGGTCAGATAAACACAGATGAGTTCCGGAAAGGCCCAGAAACGACTTTGAATGGATGGTGATGGAGAAAATTTAAAAGCGTAGAGAATCAGAAGCCGTAAATATAGTCCTGTTGAATGGTGTGATTAACAAAAGAAACGATACTTTGAAGCTACGAGGACAGTAACCTTCAGGTAAATTATACTATTTTGTTTGACATTTTTGTGTGTATTGAATGACTTTATAATTGATTTACTTTAAATGGACATTAGTGAAATTGTTCTAACCATAAAAGTTTAATTTTAAGATGAAATTTGCTTCTTTAAGTAGAAAGGGGTATTTAGTATTGATGTTCTGAATTATGATGAAAATATGGGTATGTCTTTGAGCTCAATTAGACGAACCTGGTTAATTAACGTAAAGGGGTGGTAGATGCTCCTTTATACTCAGACTCCGGTCTGCTTATATTGTTATATTAATTAGTAGGCATCCAACAAGGACTTTAATTCTGGATGCACATTAAAATGAGAATAAATTTAATTTTGAAATTTTCCGATATTAAAAATTTATGCTGAAATTTAATTTGAAAATTTAATGTATTCTGAATATTGATGTAAATAGAGTTAACGTTGATGTTTGTGGTACGAATGTGTTGTTTAATTTTTATGAATGGGGAGGTTTATAAAATTAGGTGAGCAGCCGAGGCGAAAAGCGTAGTTCACATGAATGAGGAGGTTTCACAGCAATATATATATATATATATATATATATATATTGCTGTGAAAGCCGTTGCTGGTCGTCACTCACTTGGTCCAAAAAGAAAAAGTCACTCTTTCTGGGTGCCAAAATGCTGCAAACTACAGTTTGATAAAGACAGCTTAAAAATCTTTAAAATGCTACTACTACGGCCCCACTATTTGAACTTCATTAATTGATGCGACCCTCGTAGCTGATAAAGTGTTGATATGCTGTGCCTGAAACGCGAAAATACATGCCACGGATGCTCAGCTGCTTTCTGCAATTCAACTAACACACAAACAAAAAATAGTTGCTACGGTAAATCACATACATTTATTACATACTCATAAAAAAATATACACGCAAAATCATTAAACTCCTCCTTCACACCGCATCTATACATTATAATTATACAATCCCTATACGTTTCGCGATTAATAATTCCCCAGATTAATTATTTCCCATTGATTCGCCAGGAAAGTAACAGGGCTTTACCACATGTTTTACTCTAATCTAGGTTTAATAAGAGCTCCTAGTAACCATAACCTCTCATGCTCTTTTAGCACATCAAACAGCAAAAAGTCCTTTCACTTTGTACAAACACATATTACCAATACACTAAACCTTTTTCTTTTTCTCTTAATATAAATTCACACATAAAAATACAGTAAAATAATACGATATAAAAAAATTCAATCAGTAACTCTTTCCAATTTTGTCCTTTTTGTTCATAAATTATACCCACAATGCACAAAAGTCATTGAACACCAGTTTATAAACATGGGCAATAAAAAAAGTAACAGTTAAAGCAACAGTTATCTGGATACTATTTCTGCATACCATTCCCTCAGAGACTGCGGCATATAGGAATATCATCTTGACTTGCAATAACCATAACTGTCAGCAGCAACCATTTGACCATGACATCAACTCATCTACCACATTGAAGATGCATCTAAATTCCCCAAGCTCCGCTACTAATACCATTGAATTTTGATACACAACCAAATTGACCAACCACTGATATCTACTCCATCTCCATTTGTATGCTTTTGCACACTTTGTGCAAATTAAAATTAAAACAATCTTTACTTACGTAAGGTACACTTTTATTCTACTCGTTAACGTATTTTATACTTGTAGCAATCAGCTGGTTGTAGACTAAGTGAAAGCTTTCCACTATTCCAACTCGGAGACTCAGAAGAACTAAGAGAGAACTCAGAGTTAAGAGAGCTCCATGACAACCTGTTGGGGTTTATATCCTGTTTCTCGCTCCACAAAAGCATGTCGTTTCCTGCAACTTGCATCAATACAAACATTCACTTCCACGTAAAACTTTCAACCGTCCAAAATTCTTAAAATTTTATCACACAAACAGTTTTAACGGCCATTGTTTTCCAGTAATCCTCTAACGTACGTTCAAAATTCCTTGTAATTTCTCTAATCGCCCCGATTTTTCAAAACATTTCCTTAAAAATCCATCTAACGCTCTTGACCCACACTTTTATTCGACGTATTCAAAACATCTCTCACCAATCACGCTATATATTTAATCCTAACTGACAAAGTTAACATTTAATACGTCCCTAATGCTACAAGTGTAGAATCTATCTCTCTTCAACGTACGCCCCAAAATCTCATCTCTCTTACTTTGTATTCGCTTCACTTTATATAACCGCCCCTTTGTTATCACTCCATTATTTTAAATTCCTAACACGTGTTATCCTCATCTCATTCTAACATACACGCTAAAGCAACTAATCTTTACTTGATTTGCCTTCTCACTTGTATCTATTTTATCTAATACTCCCGCTTTGTTTTTTTGTTGACAATTTGTAACTGACAAACGTTATCTACTCATTCTACCTATAAATTTATTTAGTTGACAGCGATAACCACTACTACCTAGAATTTGCTGTTGTTTGTTCAACGCTCCTTAAAATATACCAGGAAAATTAAGACAGTTACCTTCGTTCAGTATTCAATGTTACTAGGAAAGTTTCGACAAACAGCTTCAAACTTTTAACAAATATAACTGCCCTTTGCTTTTATAAACCATACGCAGAAACTAAAACGGTTTCAATTGTTAAGAAAAGCTTTTGAATAAATATTCATCCATATTATTTATTCTTGCTACATACAACGGTTAAATATGTTTATGATATAAAATTTGAATGCTCGCTTCTTCCCGTACACGTTCTAAACGCTTTTGGAAACTATTCCTATACTTAAATACGATTGTTAAAATATGTTTATAACTAAGAAATTTGAAATGCTATCCTATATACGCTATACCTGCAACATTATGAAAATTAACTTTTAGCTTCCTAAAATATTACAGTAGAATTATTATTTCTACACAACGATTTGAAAAGCGCTTCAAATTTGTTATTCCTATTCTCGCGTGCAGAATAACGAAATAAATCACAAATGAATGCTATTATGCTCTTTTAACCCTCAAATATCACAGTAATATATATATATATATATATATATATATATATATATTGCTGTGACAAGAGCTGGCTTTGTGGCATTACTAAAAGGGTAATATGAGAATGACCTCGCGTTGTGAGCGTCACTAAAAGAGTAATGTGATACAGATACAGCAATTTGTAAAACTAGAAATTGTTTATTTACTTTCCTTTTTAACTTTGCACGGCTAGCTCAACGGAATTGACAGTTTTCAAAATAAAATATAGAATAAAATAGAATAAAATACAGAATAAGGATTTATACAATATGAAATATATTCTCTCATACAAAAGCATTTACAACATCGTTTCATTCAAACATAAAATAATTTCTAAGAAGTACTTGTTATAAAAAAATTGTTCCTTACCTTATTTTAATTTTACAAAACTAAATTTCCTTTTTCTATAGATGATACCTGGGTATGTTTATTGCCACGCTTGTAAAGTTTGTTTGGCCAAAAAATCCTTGACAGATAATCTATTGAAAGCTCAGAGTGTTTCGAACTCCAATCACAAATTTTCCTGGCAAACAATCCTTACAAAAAAAATTATATGGTTAACACTTATTATTCTACCTTAAGTTAAATACAAATATTCCAATATCAGTTAAAAATAAATCTAAAAGTAATACTTGCAAAATCCACAAAAACGCTCCTCGTAATTATATATCTTCTTATTTTAAATTGACGTCAAATCAGCTTTCAAGATTTTCCATATTAAAAATCCTCGTTTCAAACAGCAGTTACCAAAATACATTTTTGGTTAATCTTCCTTTTGATTATCTAATAAAGTTTTTAAAATAGCGTTATCTTGAAGAATTTTCTTTTATTGTAAATAATAAATTCCATTTTTTCTTTATGTAATTTGCATTTAGAACATTACTTTTATATTCATTGCAACAATACAATTATCAAATTAAGGTATGCTTAGTGCATACTTCAAATATTATCTTTGCAAAGCAACAGCTCGCAACTCCCATCAATTGGCAATCGACTTTATGAATCAATCAATCTAATAAATTAATCTAGTAAATAAACGCTTTCTTATATATACAAATTATCTATTTTCTAGAACGTATTAGAGTGCGTATGGAACATTGTAGTGCAAGGTTTCGCAGAAAAACTCAGTAGCGTCTAAAATGCGGCGTCTGGTAATCTTGTTCCAATTATCAGTGACGCGCTCTGTTTGTCCTTGTTAAACACATACACGATTCTTATGGCGTCGCTTACTAATGCTAGAGATAATCAATTTTATCGGATATTTCATGGATTTGGTGGGTTTTCGTGTTCCGGCCGCTTCGCGGAACAAATGTTTTATTTATTAATTAGATATTTAAGTAGTTCTAAATACCGATAACTCATTCTTTTATATTCTTAATGTTCTGAAAAATTCTTTATTTAAAATAAATTTCTGTAATCCACTGGGTAATTAATTTAAACTTTAATTGCTTTTTAATGCAAAAGAGGTTACATTTGATAGAAAATATTTACTTTCGTGTTTGGGTACACAAAATTCATTAAAATTGGAGTTTAAAATACACGTTAATTGTAATTTCTTAATCCAAATGCGTAAAGCTAGTGCTATTTACAGCAAATCAAAAGAATTTTTATCAAAAATGTATTGATAAATAATAAGTGAAAATAAATGGTTTTGTAATTATCCTAAAACGGTTAAATTGGGGTAATTATTTTTACATATACAACTTACGTTACTTGCTATTTATCTTTAATACACTTATATCATACAAGGTGATTATTTATACACGCGCAATAGAATTTTTTGTTTATACATCAATGAATAAAAGTACGCTTGTATTATAAAGGGCGTACATAAATTTACGGAAATTTCCATTTTTTCAGAATTCTTTTATATTTTGGTGGGATTTATTTGTAGAATTTGGGTTTCAATGACCTCTCGTGACCCCTTATATATATATATATATATATATATATATATTAATGTGCAGAAGTACGGTAAATGTAAAAAGTAATCTCAATTATTTTTCTCATATCGAGAAAACTATAGTTTAACGCCCCCAGTGCGAGATTGCAATTATTTGATTCAATAAACAAGTGTCATATTTTGCATCATTTTGTACATGCAGGACTTTAATAACAACGTGTATTCAATCATGAATTGGGAGAGCGTAAAACATTTTTGAAGCTTAAATTAAAATAACATAATCTAGTACAAGTATTTTAAATAATATTCAAGGATAATGTGATAATCGAGTTGTTTCGAGTTTATTTTACTTGGTCAGCATAATTAGTGAGAACAAGCATTTAAAACGACAAGAAATAATTGGCTAGACGATAATGCTTTATGTTTATCAAGAAACGCGATAAACAATACTGCAGGTGCAGATAGCCAAGTGTTAGGAATAATATTAAGGGAAACCAAACCATTTAGTATAGGTTGGAGAGACACAATATCATTAAAACCTTGCAAGGCAGAGTAAGAAATGATGTGCATTCGAACTATAACGCTATGGAATGTTTAAATTTTCAGATGATATAGCGGTATCAGAATCTAACAAGGAAGAGTTACAAGCAGCTCTTAATGAAGCGGAAACTATTCTAACATAGACGTACAGTATGGTATAAAGATTAACAAAAATAAAACTAAAGTAATAGTATGTAACGGAGGAGGAAATAAATAAAATCTAGAAAACAAATAGGAAACGAGAACTTACAAGAATGTAAGGTTTTTTGCTACCTGGGAAGCGAAATAACGCAAGATGGGAAAAGTGCTAAAAATATAAAACAAAGATTAGTACAAGGCCGTGCTGCGTTTAACAAGAAAAAGCAACTACTATGTTCTAAGATAACAAATGTAGAAACAAAAAAAGATTGCTAAAAACATATGTGTGGCGTATGGCACTGTACGACTGTGAAACTTGGACAGTACGAGAAGCGGAGAGGAAAAATTAAAAGTCTCTAAAATGTGGTGCTGCAAACGTAGAGGAAGAAAGAAATATATTGAAAACAGTAAAAAACAGGAAATATAAGATGATAGGTCACATACAAGTCAGGAGAGAATAGTGCGGAATATATTAGAAGCAAATACAGAAAAAATGAAAGGTAGAGGTAGGCCTAGGTAAGACTATTGCACACAGATATCCAAAGGTGTGGACTATGGCAGTTTCAGGGAAATGTGTGGGCTAACTCAGAATAGAAATCAATGTAGGTACGCGTACAACCAGTTCCAAAGCCGAAAATCTAATGACGAAAAGCATAATTTTATTTAAACCTAATAATTATTATAAACAACTACAGGTGTTGGTTTTGCAGTATTCTCATCATCATTAAATCTTCAGTCCTCGAACTGGTTAGATGCGTACCCTCATTATTTTTTATTCTGAACTAACCTACACATTTCCCTCAAATTTGCACAGTCTGCAACTATCAATATCTGCGTACGATAGTCCGATCTAGCTCTACCTCTACCTCTTTCTTCCTATCTCTGCTTGTAATATATTCCGCACTATTTCCCAAAAATGCCTTAGAACGTAGCCTGCCCTTCTATTTCTCCTATTTTTTTGTTTTCCAAAAATATCTCTATTCCTCTACTATTTTATTAACTTTGTCTGTCTATGCTATCATCCTCATACATCTAAAGCACCAAATTCCAGAAGTCTTCTATCTCTTTTTGTCTGCTTTTCCTACTACGCCTATTTCATAGACGTACTCTCTGTGCTCCACACATATGCTTTCAACCATGTTCTTCCTGTTTCTATGTTTGTTGTCTTTGAACATAGCCGATGTTCTTTCTTGTTAGATAAAGTTCGGTCTTCTTCTATTGTTTTACAATTAAATATTTTATTTCCCTGATATCCTGTGGTGTGTTAGGGAGGCGGCTCGTGGTGTAGTTGGTATGCGTGTGACTACTATGCACAAGATCCCAGGTTCAAATCCCGACAGGGTTCTCTTGAAAAATGTTAGGAGAGCATTTTTCACAAAAATACACTCTCGTTCGGATGAGAGGTAAAATGGAGGTCCCGTGTGTGAGTGTTGTCTCTACTTTGTTTGCAAAAGCAAGGGTTCGGCAAAATTCAAAATTTCCAGGTAAAAAAACTCGCTTTTGCTAATGTAGTACCTTCGTGTGAAGCATTGGGGACGTGGCCGCAAGCATAGCGGCCCTTATTCAAATTATAAGGTATGTGAAGAGGGAGGCGGCTCCGTGGCGTAGTATAGTAGTATACCCAAGGTCCCGGGTTCAAATCCCAACACGGTCCGCTTGAAAAATGTAAAGCGAGCATTTTTTACAAAAATACGCCCTCGTTCGGATGAGAGGTAAAATGGAGGTCCTGTGTGTGAGTGTTGTCACGCACTTTAAAGATCCCTACCTTACTTGCAACAGCAAAGGTTCGGCAAAATTCAAAATTTCCAAGTAAAAACTCACTTCCTGGTCCTTTAGCTGGAGCATAAAAAAATCAAATCTATGGGGTATATGAAGGGGGTTAAGCAGCCCGTGGCTGCCAAGATCCCCCAACACTTGCAATATTCTCAACTAATGTTAATTGTGTTAAAGTAATTTTGGAAAACTATTAATTTGGCAAATGTCTTTGGGGATCTAGGTAACCGCAGGTTGTTTAATCCTCTTTACGTACCACTGAATATCGGTGAAATAGGGTACATATTTAGAATACAATAGAACGGGAACCAAGCTATATGTAACAAGAAAGAGCAGCTGCTACGTTAGAAGACAATAGACATAAAAACAAGGAAAAAATTGTTGAACTCATATATGTGGAGCACAGCACTGTACGGCTGTGAAATATGGATAGTAGGAGAAGCAGACGGGAAAAAGGTAGAAGCCTTTTGGAATGTGGTGCTTCAGATGTATGATGATGATATCATGGACAGATAAAGTTATTAACAAAGAGGTTCTAAAAATAATAGGGAAAGAAAGATATCTGCGGAAAACAAAAAAAGTTAAGAGAAATAGAAGGATAGAACACGTTTTATGGCATTAAGGAAATACTGCGGGATATATTACAGGCAGAAATAGTAAAAAGTAAAGGTAGAGGTAGATCTACATCAGACTATTGCACGCAGATAGTGAAAGATGTAGACTGTGGGAATTTCAGGGAAATGTGCAAGTTAGCTCAGAATAGGAAGCAATGGAGGTACGCGTTTAACCAATTCCAGGACTGAAGACCTAATGATGATAACCGATACCATATACGCGATATTTTATTAGTAGACGCAAAAGACTTAAAAATTGTTACCAAATATTCCAAAGAAAATTATTTAAATGTAAATTCCAAATACACGTTCAGTTTATGACAATTTTAGCAGAGAGGTTTTATACCAAGACTAATGTATTTTGATAGATATTTTCCATTATATTTATTTGATTGTTTAAAATCCTGGTTGTGTTGCTTTTGTTTTTGAGCTATTATTAAATTTCAAGTAGTTATTGATTCCTGTAGCCGAGGGAACATAAGCTGTACGTTTGTGTGTTGTGTGCGTGTGCATGTGCGTGTATGTGACGTGTGGGGGTGCGCGCGCGTAAGCGCATGGTGTGCGTACATGCGCTTGCGTGTGCATTCGCACGTCTATAGAATTATTCAAATTTATATAATCGGCGTATTAACCCGATAACTGGTAGAATTCGTACCAGATAATGTCTATAGCAATCGTCTTTTTCTTCTCAAATAAAAAATAACAGGCATTTTACCACTTTCTTACTTATAATAAGTTAATTAACAACAATTTGTCATGCCTCGAGGAACTTGTGTGCCATTTTCATTGACAGTCAACTTCCACTTTGTGCCAGAACGTTTTGTACGCATTGTCTACGTTTAAATCAAACTATATTTCACTGTATTTTGCATTCATCGTAACCCAATTTCAAACGTTTCTCTTCGGACAAATCAATTAAGTATTTCGAGTTTTAAGGACCACTTTACCTCTATAGGTATAACTCATTTAATTAAGCGCGATTGTAATAAAATGCACTGAATGCGTACAGATAAGTTATTCTCAAAATTCAGTAATATACCACGAGCAAAGTGTTTCAAAACATGCAATAAAACCAGTTTCTTAGTAGTGGCATAAAATAGCATCCAATTTCAGAGCTTATAAGATATTCAGATTCCGACAGAGAAATGCTGGTTAAATTATCCATTATGTATTTGTGCAATTCAAGAAACGTGGGTAAATATGATGGCATTTCTGCACGTAACTGAATTTTAAAATCAGTTTTTTAATTGAAAAATTTTTTAATTAGACAGATTCAGGGTAATGCACTGCTTATAAATACACCTTGCTATTTAAAAAAAGATGTTTTTGATTATTCAATGTATATCCAAAAACCCATAATTTCATGCTGGTGTTTGGAGGTAACGGAAACGATTTTTAATAGCATATTCTATTATCACCATTTCGAATGGACCTGCACCTTGCCGAAGTTCTAGATTACTAGAACAGGTGAAATGGCTTGCGTGTTCTAATGAGCTAAAGAGCCCAACCACAGGTCCAACCAAAGTAGTAGGGTCGTTAGTGAGGAACCAGACTAAGACAGGTCCCCGAAAGAGGGCAGCGGCTCTTTCGGTACTTAGATTGGCAGAGACCATAGGGGTCGGTATGGCAGTCTAAGACACACTACCGCGATGTGGAAGGCAACGGGAAACCACCATATTATCTCCCAAGCACACAGCGTACTTAAATTGTAACAAACATGATGGCATTCTCTGGCGTAAAAGAATCCGGAGTTAAAATAGTCCCCTATTGGATCTCCGGGAGGGGACTACTTCGGAGGATGCGATCGGAAAGTCCAGAATAAGAGTCGGGAACATTTTTCGAGTCGGAGCGTGGAATGTTAGAAGTATGAAGCAAATAGGTAAGCTAGAGAACCTAAAAATCGAAATGAATAGGATATCACTAGACATAGTAGGGATCATCGAAGTTCGGCGGCCAGAAGTAGGGGACTTTTGGAGTGGAGACTTCAGGGTACTTCATACAGGAGCAGAGGAAGGAAATTTGGGTGTGGAGATAGTTATGCGGAAAAACTACTTACAAAAGAACGAAAGAGTACTCATGGTTAGATTAGAATCTAAACCGGTAAACACAGTTATAATACAAGTATACATGCCCACTTCTAGTTACAGTGACGAAGAGGTAGAAGTGATCTACAAAGATATCGAAGACACTAAAATACGTAAAAGGACATAAAAATTTCATAATTACGGGAGATTTTAATACAGTGGTGGGTGAGGGTAGGGAAGGAGCGGTAGTAGGTTTGTTTGGTTTAGGCACGAGAAACGACAGGGGAAATAGGCTGGTAGAATTTTACGACAAGAACAATTTAATCATCACAAACACATTATTTCAGCATCATGCTAGAAAACGATATACGTGGAAGATGCCAGGAGATATAGGAAGATATCAAATAGATTACATTCTTGTTAGACAACGGTTTAGGTATCAAGTAAAAGACTGTAGAAGCTACCCAGAAACACATGTAGACACTGACCACAACATCGTAATTATGAAGGCCGCACTTAAACTTAAAAATTTGAAAAAGAAACGGAAAAAGGCATTTGACTTAGAGAAACTGAAAGATAAAGATATTCAACAAAGAATCGAACAAAAGTCAAATGAATTGCACACAGATATCGGAAAAGTATCTGATACTAAGGAAGTAGAAACAGAATGGAATAACATTAAATCCAGCCTAGACATGGCGGCCAGAAATATTCTGGAGTCGACACAAAATGAAAATAAGAAACCATGGATAAAAAAGGACATTCTGAATTTGATAGAAGAAAGACGAAAATACAAAAATAAATCAGACGAAACAGGAAAACAAAGATACAAAGCCATAAAATGGGAAATTATTCGCAAATGCAGGAAAGCTAAAGAACAATGGATTGATGAAAAGTGCAAAGAGATACAAACTAAAATGGAAGTAGGAAAGACAGATCAAGCATACAAACTAATTAGAATTAATTTTGGGGATATAAAACCGTATAGCAAAAATTAAGGGACGCAGGAAGAAACGTCATTATAGAAAATGTAGAAAAAGTGGGTAGATGGCAAGAATATATAGGAATTTATATGCAGGAAAGGAACTAACTGCATTAGAAGAGTCAGACATTGAAAATGATGACTTGGGATATCCTATACTTAGAGATGAGTTTGAATTAGCATTAAAGGGTCTGAAAAATTGCAAGGCGTCGGGTACAGATAAGGTGCAAACAGAAACTCTAAAAACCGCTGGACAAGCAGTAACAGAACGTCTCTTCCAACTTGTAACCTATATTCATGAGACAGATTTCAAACGTAACATCATAGTAGCTATACTAAAAAAGAAAGGCGCGGATAGATGTGAAAATTTTTGTACAATAAGTTTGACAGCACACGTGTCAAAAATATTAACTAGAATTGTACAAAGACGAATGGAAAAACGGACTGAAGAAATACCAGGAGAAGACCAATTTGGGTTTAGGCGAAACAGAAGAACACGGGAGGCTATTTTGGCTCTAAAAGTGATAATGGAGAAAAAATAGAAAAAGGAGAAAACGTGTATATATGGTTTGTAGATCTGGAAAAAGCATTCAACAAGGTAAAATGGAAAAAAATGTTCGAAAGACTCAAAAAGATTGGAATGAGTTATGGGGATAGACGAATAGTACATTGCTTATACAAAGAGCAAATAGCAATAACAGAACTAGAGCAGGAACGTAGAGAAGTAAACATTAGGAAAGGGGTGAGACAGGGATGTGCCCTATCCCCATTAATTTTTAATTTGTACATTGAAGAGGCAATGAATTCTGTCAAATGCAGGAAGACATTTGGAATTCCTATGCAGGGACAAAAAATTGATATGCTTAGATTTGCAGATGATATAGCGGTATTAGCGTCTAGCAAGGAAGAGTTACAAACTGCTCCTAATGAAATGGAAACGGTTCCAACAGAGAGATACGGTATGAAAATTAGCAAAAGTTAAACTAAAGTACTAGTATGCAAAAAAGGGGAAAATAAATCAAAAACGAGCATACAAATTAGGTAACAAGTACTTACAAGAGGTTAAGGATTTCTGCTGCCTAGGAAGCCAAATAACGCAAAATGGGAAAAGCACAAAAGATATAAAACAAAGATTAGCAAAAGGTCGTGCTACATTTAACAAGAAAAAGCAACTACTGTGTTCAAAGACAACAAACATAAAAAGAAGGAAAAGATTGCTTAAAGCATATGTGTGGAGCACAGCACTGCATGGTTGTGAAGCCTGGACAGTAGGAGAAGCGGATAAGAAAAGCTGATGGTGCTACAGACGTATGATGAAGATATCATGAACAGACAAAGTTAAGAACGAAGATGTACTAAAAATGATAGGGGAAGAAAGAAATATGTGGAAAACGGTAAAAAATGGGAGAGATAGTATGATAGGCCACATACTACGGCATGAGGGAATAGTGCGGAATATATTAAAAGCAGAGACAGGAAAAAAGAGAAGAAGAGGTAGACCTAGGTTGGGGACGAAACACTCTAGCATCTGCATTCGAAGCGAGAGCACGCACATCTACCTTCGCCTCCGGCCGAAACAAGGTGAGCAGCGGAACGGTGACAACTCGAGGGCGTTTTCCAGCTATGCGGGGTGCCAAGGAATGGGGACACAAGCGAAATCGTTGGGGATGCACATCCGTCAGTCCTGTTTTGACGAGCTACCTGACGATGGAGCGGCCTGTGGCGAATAGCCATCCTGTCGGTGAAAACCATAGGCCTGTTGACCCAGGATTTGGATATCGCATAGTAGGAGAGCAATCAAGAGGAAGACCCGGGAAGCTGCTCACCGCATCGACCATCCGCCAAAAAATGGCGGGATCAGTAACAACAGATAGAAGAAGCAGAAAACCAAGATATCAACAAGGCACCCAAAATTTTTGAAATTAATGCTGTATAAGGAAGATGAGTTATAAGCCCAGGATCAATAAGCTGGAAACTTAGGTTAGACTATTGTACACAGATAGTGTAAGATGTAGGCTGTAGAGGTTTCAGGGAGATGTGTAGGCTAGCTCAGAAGAGAAATTAATGGAGACACGCATCCAACCAGTCCCAAAATGAATAAATTAATAAGGAAGAAAGTAACTGTACTTACACATGATGATTATTATAAGTACCTACAATAATTGGTTGGGTAATATTCCCGAATAATGTTAATTGTGTGAAAGGATTTACTGGAAAACTATTATTTTAACAAACTTCTAAGTATTGGGGGATCTTGGCAGCCACAGTCCGCTTAACCCCCTTCGCTGAATCTCGGTGAAATAGGGCATAAAATTAGAAAACAATAGAAAGGGAACCGAGCTGTATACATGCTGTGTGAGAACTGTGTAGGCTAGCTCAGAACATAAATAAGTGCAGGTACGTACCCAAACAGTTTTGAGACGGAAAACCTAATGACAAAAAATAAACGCAGATAAATCTGATGATTAGTATAAACAACTACAGGTATTGGTTGTGAAATATCTTTCAACTAATGTTGACTGTGCGAAAAGATATATTGAAAAAAATATTAAATCGGTAAATGTTCAAGTGCTGAGGGAACTTGGCAGCCACAGGCTGCTTAGCCCCCTTCACAACCATTGAATGTCGGAGAAATAGGGTATATATTTGTAAAACAATAGAAGGGGACCGAACTGCATCTAGCAAGAAAGAACAGCGCTTATTATGAAAGAAAACAAACAAGAACAAGAAGAAAATTGTTGAAAGCATATGTGTGGAGCACAGCACAGTATGCTTATAAAATACGGACAGTCTGAAAAGCAGACAGAAAAATGCTAGCAGCTTTTTGAAATCCGTGCGTCAGATGTATGAGGATGATAGCATGGACAGACAAAGTTAATAACAAATAGGTTATAGAAATAATAGGGGAGCAAGGATATCTGTGTAAAGAAATAGGAGAAATAGAAGGGCAGAATACGTTCTAATGCATTTTTGGGGAATAGTATGGGATATATTACAAGCAGAAATAGGAAAAAAGAGGTAGATGTAGACCTAGATCAGATAGTGATAGATGCCGACTGTGCAAATTTCAATGAAATCTGTAGGTTAGTTCAGAATAGGAAACATACACGTCTAACCAGTTCCAGGACTGAAGACCTAGTGATGAATATTCTATTATCAATATTGCTATTATTTATAGTAGGGTTGAAGTACAGAGCTTGTGCTAAAAGATGGCCAACTTGATAGATAAGGTCAACTAAATTATTAAAAAAAATTAAGAAAAATTGAAATTGTTTTTATACTTTTGATAGCGTAATTTCTCCGAATAAATCAGAAAAGCTACTGACATCGGCACTTACCCTATGCGTTGCCGTGTTGACGAAAAAACGTATACAACGAGTAAAAGCATTTAAAAGCTTTTGTCGTAAGAAATAACCTAGTATTTTTTTGAAAATTGCAGTGTAACGTATTTAAGGTATATTGTAGTCTACTTCTATAGGTGGCCCTAGGACTCATTTAACACGTTTACTACTACCAAGAGACTTTTGAATTTCGACCTCACACACCAAACAAAAAATTGCTATTTTTCTATACTTACAAAATTATGAGAAAGATTCCTGTGGGATACTGATCCTGCTCAGATATGAGACTCAGGTTTATAATTAACAAATTTAATAGTTGGACTATATGACTCATATATGGTTCAGAAAGAAAAGTTACAATTCAAACAGAGGCTTTTATTTTTAGGATTGAAAGTGTAACGTTCTTGCGTTAACTAAGATTAGTAAATAGTCAAATATTTATTAGTTTTAGCTAGTTTTCTTACTAATGCTCCTGAAATAGCTAATATTAATAAATACTTGTTTATTTACCAATAAATGCTTAATTAACGCGCGGAACGTTACACATCCCTTACAATCAAAATTTCTTTCAAAAAAATCTTTTGCCTCGTACCACTAGAGATTATGTGTGTCATTCAAGTGCTATGTTTCCAGTTATACCTTAAGTAAAAAAAAAGGTTTAGGGCTTTTTAAATGCTAAGAAAGACGTACGTATTAAGTGAAACTCAAGATTCAATTGTAAGATGTATTACTCGTAAATTTCTGTGTGTAAATTTCATATTTATAATAGACCTTGGAATGAAGAAAAGCAGAAATTGGTATTGTGCTACGTATTTTTAAGTCGGTTTGCTAAGGACATTTCCATGTAACTGGGATTTAAAAAATGTCGTATAGAGCAATTTAGGAATCTAGCGCAATGGAATAGTAGTATAACTCTCAGATTAATGTTTCTTTAGGAGTTCTGTTAATAATCCCTGGTTGGTGAAGGTTAAATTATGTTTTGTTTTATTTTATGGTTAACTTACGTGCAAAGACATGTTTAGAAATGTACAGTTAATAGAGTCTAAATCTAGATGAAATTGTATTTGAAGTTAGTTTTAAGATAGATAAGGTTATCATTGTGACAGAATGGCCAGTTACCTCAACGATGAAATTATATTTGGCAAAAGGCGATTTTTTGAGAATTTCAGTAATTTGATAGAAAGTTAATAAGTTGTTTTAAAGGTTTGAATATGAAAGGTATAAGGTGGGGGAACAAGATTTAGAAAAACCGACAGCAAGAAGGCCTATACGGAATAACCGTCTTTCGAACAGCGAAAATATTGAAGGATTTGCTAGGATATGACGGTTTGGCGCCCTTTAACTTTGCACATTAGTAAAGCTTTTCAAGGTGAGTACTTTAAAGTAGTTCTGTATTTGAGTAGTATTTTAGTTGATAAAACAGAGTAGTATATATTTTTTTGAAAGATTTTTGTAGGAAAAATTATCTTGAGAGGTTTTAAGAACAAAATGGACCGATCATACAAAAAATTTTTGATTTGAGTGTCGAAATGGAAATTTACATTTGTTAAGAAAAATTAAATTGGGTTATAACATACAAGTTAGAACGTGAATAAAAATAACCATTTGACAATTAAGCAATTGAAAAAAACATTCGGAAAGAATATAATTACGATTTACGACGGCATGAGGTTAGTTATTAAGTCGAAAATACATTTTAGAGTAAAATTTTGTTCTCAAACACGACGGACTTCTTTAGAACCGAGTAAGTACTTAGATTTTTAGGCTTATAAACGATTGTTGACAAAGTTTTTATGGTTATGTTAAAATTAGTAACTATATAGGTCAATCCCAAGGGATTTGGCGCGAGGAAAATTTAAAACAGAATGGGACTTAGAATGAAAAAGAAGAAGATAATTTTGATTTCAAAATATTTTAAATTGAAAGATAGGTTAGTTAGATAATAAAGATCGTGTTTTAATTTTGCTTTTGGGAAAACGTTTTTTAGAGTAGGATAGTTTAGTAACCTTAGCTAATTTTTTTTTATTTATATGATAGGGATTTATCTGTTTGAACTGACAAACGTACGAAATGGACTCACGGACAGTTAGAGGTACAATAAGTTTAGGGGGGGGGGGGGGTTGAGTCTTTTGCAGGTGAGATCATTTAAGGAAAGAAAGAGAGAGAATGGTAGCTAGGATCCATTTTCGAATGGAATTTTTTATCAACTATCCAATCAAAAATTATGTCCAGAGGGTTGGGGGTAATACTTGACTGAGAGAGACTGAGAGATGCAAATGCCTTCATTATTCAGGGCGTATTACTCTAGCAATCCAAAACCATGGACAAAGTGCCATGACCCCTACAAGTGTTCTATTCTCTTGAAGGATAGAGAAAGCAGCTCAACAACCTTCCGCTGCCTTCAGCGACATTTACAGATTTGAACAAAGAATCTCTAGACTTACTTTTTTTATTACGGGTAAGGTAAAATTGATAACGTAATACTCGAATGACACTGGTTAAGGGTCAATGATTTTTGGAAAAATCTTGTTTGTAAGGGAGGTGTAACGCTCACGCGTTAATTAAGGATACATTTGTCAATAGAAAAGCATTTATTAATTTCAGGTATTTCAAGATTTTTAGGGAAAAAATTCCATAAACATGTATAAAAGCTTAAATAATTTACAGTTAATAAAAGAGCTATTTTAATGTAATGTTAAATTAGGACAAGTAATTTTTAAACTGCAAGGATGATAGGGGTTTTACACTTTTTGTAATCAAATAAGAAAAATTGCCAATAAAACCGGTAATGTCGCCCTTCACAATAATATTCATATAAATTCTCATCGGATTTAGAATACCACAGAAGCATAAAACGTCATAAAATTAACGCGTTGGCACGATCTGAAGACATTGAACTTGGCGCTAAGAAAGCTTTGGACGTATAAAGTGTGAGAAATAAATTCGAACTTTTTTAAAGAATGGGAGATTAAAATGACTACGTTTGAAGGAAATTAAGACAGACAGGTAATCAGAGGAGAACAAAATTATGCATCAGCGACAACGAACGCGTACGAAGGCCCTTTCGCAAAGAAAACAAAACTATGGTTTAACGGTAGTGTACGTATAGAAAGACCCCGGACAGGTGGCCGATCGCGAATTGCTTTGAGCTTCGCTGGATAAATTGACCAGAAAGTTCAAACCCGCGTGCTTTGCGTGATTTAAATCGCATCGGTGATGAATTATAAGACTAATAAGTAAAGGGTCACTCATCAAGTATATGTTGGACAAAATACTAAAATTACAAAATTGTGAGCACTGTCCTGAGCTTTTTAATTGTATTTTAGTTGTCGCTTGAAAAATTATGTACATGTGAACTTGCACGTAAACATGAAAATTGGCTAGCAGAGCGACGAAATTAGTTATTACATTTAAGTATACGATTATTACATAAGAAATTTAAAAAAAAAGGATGTGCGTATTAAGTCAAACGCAAGCTTTAATTGTATGATGTATGGCTGGTAAATTTCTGGGTATAAATTTCGTATTTTTAATGAATCTTGGAATGGTGGAAAGCTGAAATTAGTTTTGTGCTACGTATTTCTAAGTGGGTTTAATAACGACATTTTCAAGTAAATGGGATGTAAAAATGCTGTATAGAGCCATTTAGGAATCTAGCGCAATGGAATGGTAGTATTACTTTCAGATTAATGATTCTTTAGAAGTTGTGTTAATAATACCTGGCCAGTGAAGATTATATTAGGTTTTGTTTTCTTTTAAGGTTAGTTTACGTGCAATGATATGTTTTGAAAATCACTGTTAATAGAATTTAAATTTAGATAGAATTTTATCTTGTATTAGTTATAAAATAGATGAGGCGATCATTGTGAGAGGATATTCAGCTACCTCAATGATGAAGTCATATTTGGGAGAAGCCGGTATATTAAGAATCTCCGTAATTTAATAGAAAGTCAATGAGTTGCTTTAAAGGTGTGCTTATGAAAAGTAAAAGATGCGGAACGAGATTTAGGAAAACAGACTACAAGGAGGTTTTATCCAGACTAACCATCTTCCTGATAGCAAAAATGTTGAAGAATTTGCTAGGATATGACGGTTTGACGCATTTTTACTTTAACAATTAGTAAAGCCTTTCAAGGTGAGTGGGTACTTTAAAGTAGTTCTGTAATTGTGGCTATTTTATATTATAGATTCTATTACTTTTATCTTTTTCCTATAAGAACCCACTCCCACACCACTAAAAGTTAGCCGGTGCACCTTTAAAATTGATACGAAGTTCCCGCCCGTTCTGGGCCATTTAAAATTCATAATGTAATATCATTTTTACCCATAATAAAAGTACTAAAAGCTCAACTGAACGATACCCATTGAAGCGGAGTTTAACGCGTACACCAATATTGTGGGTCTGTACAAAATATGTTTGACTTTTTTATTTTTTAGAAGAACAATTACAACACCCATTTGTCTTCACAATTTCCCTAAAGTAATGATTTTCTTTTGGTGACTGTTTTTTACGTAGAAAAAAAGTTGCAGTACTTTTAAGCATGAGACCGTTTATTGTAAAGTGTGATTTTGTTAATTTTATATACGGATCTTTGCTCAAATGTGTAAAGTAAACTCTCTAGAAGAATTATACATTTCTTAAAAATATCTAATTCCAATTTTAAAGAATACATATATATATATATATATATATATATATATATATATACTGTGACAACGGCTGACGTTTGGCGCCACTAAAATGGTGCTGTGACAACGCACCGCTTTAATGCGTCGCTAAAAGAGTGCTGGAATACAGATACATCCCTGAGTTTACAAAATGAAATCAAACACAACAGTATCGAAAAAACATCTATGCAATTTAAAACATTTTCTCTCATACAAAAGCACATAGAACATTTACAACATGATTTCTTTCACACATCAAATTATTTCTAACAATTACTTATTTAATTAATTATAAAAATATTCCTTACATTATCTAGGTTTAAATTTACAGAATTCAAGTTTATCTCTTGTGGATAGTTTACCTGGCTTTGACTCCCACGCCTGTAAGATTTGTTTTAGCCAAAAAAATCCTTGAACGATAGTCTATGTATAAAGTGTTTTGAACCCTGAATACAAATTTTCTGGTAAATATACCCTTACAAAAAATATTATATGATTCTTAAATCAAATGATAAATACTCAAATATCAGTTACAAACAAAATAAATCTAAAGTAATACTTGCAGAATTTACAAAGCGCTTCTCCAATTCGTAATTAACAGTATTAAATACTTTTTGCTTCTATTTTTAAATTGACGTCAAATCAGCTTCCAAGATTTTCCACACTTAAAATCTTCATTTCAAACGGCAGTTACCAAAGTACATTATGCTTAAATCTTCTTTTCAATTATTTAATAACATTTTTAAAGTAGCGTTATATTGAAGAATTTTCCCTCTTCATTGTATTTAATTACATTTAATAATTTCTATTTTTATGCAGATTACGTTTAAAAAATCAATTCTTTATTCATTGTAACATCTTAATTATTAAATTACTGTATGCGTACTGCACACTTTAAACAATTTCCTTTTGAAGTAACATTTTCGCAATCAAATTTATGAATGAATCTCTTTAACAAAAGTTCCCGTTTATATACAAAAGTTATCTCTTTTCTAGTACGTTCTAGCTCCGTAGAACGTAGTACACCGTAACAATGCAAAATTTTTAGGAACTTCTCGGTTTATTACCTCATTAGCGTGGTCCACTTGTTAGAGACGTGTGCTACATCGTCTTTCTCTAACACATACAAGGTTACTGGTCGCATCGCATCTCTCCCACAGTGATTGCGAAAGCTAATAAATAATTCTTATCTATTATTATGGTTTTTTTAATGTTCCGGCCGCTTCTTGGAATAACGTTTTTTTATTAATTAGGTCATACGAAATTTCGAGAACATGATTTATTTAAATCGAATTTACGTTACACAGAGTCAATTTGGTTGATTATTTTGAACTTTAAGTATTTTATACACGGGTTTTGCACATGCAGAAAGACCCCCCCATTGTCATAATTGTAACAAAAAGATTGGTTTTTATGGCAAAACGTGTTTTAATGCACCTAATTGCAGTTTGTTACGCAAAATGCGTAAAGCTAGCACTATTCTATGCTATTTTCAGCAAATGAAGAGCATTTTTATATGCATCAAAAATGTATTGATAATTAATAAGTGAAAATAAATGGCTTTGTATTTATCTTAGAATGCTATTTACAAGCACGGCTTAAATTTATGTTTTTCACTATTACTTATACTAATTGCTATGTATTTACAATACGCTTTTTTTTACACAGGGTGATTATTTATACACACGAAACTTGAAAAGTAAGCTTGTATTATACAGAGTGTAAACATGAATTTTCGGAAATTTCTATTTTTTCAGAATTCTTTTATACTTTAGTGAGCTATATTTGTAAAATTTGGCTTTCTCGTGACCTCTTTATTACGTCAATATATATATATATATATATATATATATTTATATATATATATATATATATATATATATAGCAATTAATAAGATGAAATAATAACTTTTATGCAAAGCCCAAATGAACATTTCAAATCGAACTAGTAATTGAAAGAATTAAAATATAAGGTCTTGGACAGGATTTAAACCTGCATCTCAGTTTTGCCGGAACTGTGCGTTTACCAATTACGCTACCGAGATCGATAAACAAAATTGGGAAATTTACAAATTTAAATCGTGTACACGACGATACATCAACCAAACTTTCAATTACGTTTAGCATTTTTGTCAATCATATCTGACATTGTCAAATTTTTGACTTTTGTCAGATATAGACAAGAAGCAACGCTCAAAATTACGGCTATAAGGCAAGTATTAATATATAAATATTTTAGGTAATTTTTTACACGTTAGTATTTATCAACTTACCTTGTGTAAAAAACTACCTAAAATATTTATATATATATATATATATATATATATATATATATATGCTGTGATATTCACCTTTGAATGCGGGAACTGGGTCCTTTCAACAAAAAAATTCTAGTCCCACCGGTTGGGCGTCATAAACTGCTGTGATCCTCTTTTCGCCTCGGCTGCTCACCTAATTTTGTAAACCTCCTCATTCATAAAATTAAACAACACATTCCTACCACAAACATCAACGTTAACTCTATTTACATCAATATTCAAAATACATTAAATTTTCAAATTAAATTTCAGCATAAAATTCAGTTTTAAAAAGAATTTCAAGATTAATTTTATTATCATTTTAATGTGCATCCAGAATTAAAGTCCTTGTTGGATGCCTACTAATTAATATAACAATATAAGCAGACCGGAGTCTGAGTATAAAGAGAGCATCTACCACCCCTTTACGTTAATTAACCAGGTTCGTCTAATTGAGCTCAAAGACATACCCATATTTTCATCATAATTCAGAACATCAATACTAAATACCCCTTTCTACTTAAACAAGCAAATTTCATCTTAAAATTAAAATTTTATGGTTAGTACAATTTCACTAATGTCCATTTAAAGTAAATCAATTATAAAGTTATTCAACACACACAAAAATGTCAAACAAGATAGTATAATTTACCTGAAGGCCACTGTCCTCGTAGCTTCAATGTACATCGTCCCTTTAGTTAATCACACCATTCCAACAGAATTATATTTACGGCTTCTAATTCTCAACGCTTTTAAAATTTTCTCCATCACCATTTATTTAAAGTTGTTTCTGGGCTTTTCCGGAACTCATCTGTGTATATCTGACCCTTGTTTCGTGGATCCAGACACGTATTTGAACCATTTAATTATTAACACCCCCGAAAAATAGCAAAGAAATTCATGCGTCTTTCACCAATATACGCCAAAACTGCCTACTTTTGTGTATACATTTGTCGTTGTAAATTTTGCTAATTGGTACAGTGATACTAAATTTTATTACCTTGTATCTAAGTGCACTGAAGTACATTCATGTTAGCACGTAAATAACAAACTATTTTGAATCACTAAAATATACGAGCAAAATTTTAAATTATTTTATCAAACTAAAATGCACTGTTTAACATCTTGAATCAAGTCGCGGATGTAAGAGCTTTTAACGCATCGAATAGTCAAAAATCTAAGAGAGCCTGTTTATATTCACCTCGGTATATATAGCAAAAAGCCTGTCTGTCGGTCTGTTCCCCAAAACGGGTAATTCTAAAGAATTTCTCATTCTCTGTTCCCAGTCCGTCGCTCGCGCGTCGGTTTTTACGAATTTTTCACTCGCCCCATTTAAAACTCAGAAATTCTCACACGGCACGCAAACATGTCCGAGAAAAGCTAATTAATTTTGTACAGAAATCGTTGTTTCTACCTCTGATATTTGCATCCTATTTTCAACCAATTGTGACCCTCGTGACGTTGCTTAAATCACGCCTTTTACTATATGTGTCTGCTTGACGCATTTTCTCTTTCCTTTTCTAACCTGTTCGTATTGGTGCAAATTGATATTCTTTATTATCGATTATATTTTAGTCCATGTGGACTATCTGGGTTTAATAACCCCGTATCGCACCTTCTCTTGAATATTAAGCCCCGGTTTCTTCAAGATTCTTTGAAACCATTTGTTATCTACACAATTTTCGCCGTACGTGATATTTAAACTACGCAGGTGTTCAAAATAATATTAATTCTCAGAGCTTTATTTTCTGGTATTATAATCTTGGGTTTTCACAGACTTTTATGCTTATTATTAATAATGGTTTAATTAACTCCAATTAAAATTGACTTCTATCCTTTCATTTTAGCGAATACAAGTTAAATATTAATTATTATGTGTACACTTTGTTTTACTACCGGTTACTTGAAATAGAGTTAATTAAGATAAATTTTGCATGTAATTTCTCTTTGTTAACTTTCCTCGGAATAATTACATTACCCGTAGAGCTTGTTAATACTGTTTCTTTCGATATAAAGCGTCTTATAAATAATTTAAATTTCTTAATTTTAATTGAAACGACCGAATTTATTTATGCTTCACGGTTTTAATAAAGCGTACCTCTTCCCAAAACTTCTACACGGTGATTAAAATTATTTGATGTGATTATTTAATTTTCTACCCTGGTCTAAATATGAGTATTTTCCCCCTATTTGAATACAAATAATCCCACTTATTTGAATGCAAATATAAAGCATTTAGACAAAAAAATTACAAAAAAATTGCCTATCTCTCTACCCTTATCTATCTAACTTACCTACTTTGTCTCCAATCCAAAAAAATTTACACCTATCCTATATCCCTATCCTATTCCTAACTGTCACCTAATTCTATAAACTGAAATTATCCCTAACTTCATCCTACTTATCCATCTAATCCTATATACATCCTATATACCTATCCTATTCCTAACTTTTAACTAATCTTCACTATACTTTACTTCCCCCTACCTAATCCTATATGCCTATCCTACTCTTACTCTATTCCTAACTCTCCACTAATCTTCTATGAAATATCTACACTTAACCTATCTTATTTTCTTCCTACATTTACTCTTTATTCTCATCCTAAACCTATTTCTACTTATCTCCCATATTTATCCTATACCTAGCTTTATTTTCTATAAACATCTACTTCTACTCTTCGATATACACCTATATATACTCTCTATTCTATTCTTATTCCTATATCTATACTAAAATTCACCTATCTCTATCCTTTGTTCATCAAGTTATTTAAATCTAACTCTCTTCTTGACCCTCCACGTCTTTCTCCTTACCATCCTAATACTCTTCATCCCTATTTCTCCCCCTTCTATATCTATACTTATCATCCCTATTATCTCACATACAATAAACTTATCATCCCTATTATCCTGACTCTTAAATATTGCTTCTTCTTTAGTCCCTACTCTGTTTCTTATTCATTATTATTTACTTTTCTGCCGACAAACCAAACGATACTACTTTACAATTATCGATTTTTCCCTCTACGGAAAATCCTATGTACCTTCTAGAATTCTTATGTAATGGAATCCGCCAGAATGAATTCCTTAAATTTACTTTATTAAAAACAAACTTGCCACTTAACCTCGTCAAAAATAATTCTGCCTTCACCTGCTCCCGATCTGCTGCTGTTGCTTCTACCCCCACTAATTCTGCATGTTTTTGTACTAAAGCTTGAACCTCTACTCTCCTATCCTCTGGACATCTTATTGTGTTGATCTGTTTTACTTCATCATCCTCTACCTCTACTACATTAATATTCAACCCCGTGTCATCCTCTGTGACTTCATAACTGCCCTTCCATGGCACTACCCTATCATTAATCCTTATTACCTTCCTTTCCATATCTATCAAAACCCCTAACTTCATCATACAGTCAACACCTAAAATGCTCTGAAACTTCAGTCCAGGCACAATTACAAACTCCTGTTCACAGCTTAAACCTCCTATATCTATCCTAAGCACCACAACACTATTTACTACAGCAAACTTCTTTTATTTGGAGCTACTAAATGGCTACGCTTTATAGGCATAATTCTATCACAAACCTTATCCCTAATTTTGCTGACGAATTCCTCCGATATTAAACTCGCCTCTGCTCCTGTATCAAGTAATACTTCTACATTATTCTCAAAAATTCCTATATTAATAATTGGCAAACATAATTTTTCCTCAGTTTCTGGCTCTACTTCCTCCTCAATTTTGAAAAATTCACGTGGATGTTCATATACATTTACACTGAAATCTAGTGGTCTGTCGCGTTCTAAAAATCCTGTCCAGGTCTGTTTTCCCTACTCGGTCCTGGTCTAGCCGTCACCTCAGCGTACGTTCTAGGCGTTTCCACTCGTTCCGTGTCTGTATTAGCAGTCCCGCTCATGTCTGGTGAACTATTCATTCTGGTAGGTCCCGGTCTCTGTGCAGGTCCCCTTCCTAAACTATTACTCCTAACGTATGGTCGTCTCTGTTCCCAATTCTGTCGCTGGTATCCGTAATTATTCCCCTTCTAGCATAGTTGTCCCGTCTATTGTCAAACCTAACTGTGTTGATCTGTCTTTCCCTGTTTTCCCGAGGTCGTCCACTACTTACGTCGTCGTACCTCTGCAGGTATTCCAAAACATTTCTCTGTCCACTATGTTCTGTAGTGCTACGTGCTGTCTTATGTCTACCTCGAAGTGTCGTGATAAATACTTAATAATTTGTCGGTCCGTCAGTGGCGGGTTCAGTTGCTTTGCTATGCTATACTTGCGTATAGCATATTGCTCCCTACTTCCTGAAAATTCTCCCTTAAATTTCCTTGTGATTAAGTCGTCTCGTACCTGGTCTTGTCTGTGGTCACTCCAGTAGTGTTTTAAAATTTGTTTTCAAAGTCCTGATACGTGTCTATGTCCTGTCCTACTAAATTGTACCATGCTTCCGCGTTGTCCTTTAATAAAGCCTTTATCGTATTCAGTTTAGTCTGTTCGTCAAATAAATTTCCCACTAGATTTCTTACACTATTAATAAAAATTTGTGGATTTACCCTGTTATCGCCATAAAACTTCATGTGTTGGTCCAATGATACTCCACCTGTAGAAAATCTGGGACCATCCCCCGTTAAATTTGACATGTTGTATTTGATACTACTAACTTCGCGTTCTACCCTGCCTAACTGATCCCTACATGAGTCCGTCACTTCAGTCATTTTTACACCTCCATTAAGTTAGACCCCCCACCAGCGATAAATAAATTAATACCTATAAAAAAATTAGGTGCTAATTAGGTGCTAATTAGGTGCTACATTCCAAAATTAGGTGCTCGAATAGTTTGGCAGGAAATTAAATTTGAAATGGGGGGGCTGACTTAACGTTAAGCTGGACCCCCCCATATGAAAAAACTAATTTGCAACATGCAAACTGAAAAATTAGATATACCAGAATTAAGTGCTAATTAGGTGCTCTTAAAATCAACAAAAACATATCACTAAAATAACCTTTTATCTTAATAATTAACTATATCATGTATAAGTATATGATTCGACAAGAGTAAAGTCCCATTAAATAATTAGGTGCTCTTACGACTGTGGTCTCAAAATACTCGTCTAGTAGCGTACTGTCGATATATCCAGTCGCCGAATTAAGTGCTCGTAAGGTTTCGCAAAAATTTTGCACTATAACGTGGTCCGCGTCACACGCGTACAAGAGTAAAGTCCCATTAAATAATTATGGAATTAAACAAATTCATTATTGTTTAATTTTAATCGGTTTTTCGGTATGTATTTTGCTTATTTTTTCAATGTATTTAACTGCATATCATTCAATATTTTACGTACATTGTACTCTGCGTGTAATATTTCTTCTTTTTTATCATCGCGTCATGTATTAGGTGAAGTAATCAAAGCCGCCACTTGATATTTAGTATTATTATATTAATATTTTTAATGATAATTTTTAATGTAGTAATGTAAGGATAATTTATTTTAGGAAAGTTAAAGGATTACAAAGGATTTATATTAATTATTTTTTGTTATTTTTTACAGATATTTTATATTTAATCTTATAAAAATTTATACATTTTTTAAAAAATATAAACATATAAAAATATTTTCTTAATATAAACATATAAAAAAATTAACATATAAAACATATCTAATATAAACATATAAAAATATTTTCTTAATTATATATATACACGTTTCCTTTATAAATATGGACGTTTGCTTGTCCTCGTCCGCGTTCTCTTCCTCGCCATTGTCCTCCACGTCCACGTTCACGTCCACGTCCACGTCCACGTCCTCGTCCACGTCCGCATCCCCATCCGCGTGCTCGTCCGTTCCCTCTATCGTTTTCATTTATATTCCAATGTTGGAATCTTCATATCTTCATATATAGTATGAATAGCAGTTCACGCTCTTGTGCGCGACTAATGTTTAAAAGATATTTAGGAATTATTAAATATGATTTACGAATTTTATAATTATTAATATATATGAATAAATAATGTTGGAAATTATAATCAAAATATTAATAATACTTTTAAACATTATCAATGCTTACTATATAGCTTTCTTCACAATGCTTGTGAAGTTATTTCTATATTTGCTTGTTCTGTAATTAAGAATGTTTCTAATTTCTTTTTAATAAGAATAAAATATGAAACAAATATTTAATGTGAATATAAAATAAGATGTGGACAGGCGATGTGTTGACCACTTAAAATGTTTTCTGATTCTTACGAGCACTTAATTCGGCGACTGGATATATCGACAGTACGCTACTAGACGAGTATTTTGAGACCACAGTCGTAAGAGCACCTAATTATTTAATGGGACTTTACTCTTGTACGCGTGTGACGCGGACCACGTTATAGTGCAAAATTTTTGCGAAACCTTACGAGCACTTAATTCGGCGACTGGATATATCGACAGTACGCTACTAGACGAGTATTTTGAGACCACAGTCGTAAGAGCACCTAATTATTTAATGGGACTTTACTCTTGTACGCGTGTGACGCGGACCACGTTATAGTGCAAAATTTTGCGAAACCTTACGAGCACTTAATTCGGCGACTGGATATATCGACAGTACGCTACTAGACGAGTATTTTGAGACCACAGTCGTAAGAGCACCTAATTATTTAATGGGACTTTACTCTTGTACGCGTGTGACGCGGACCACGTTATAGTGCAAAATTTTTGCGAAACCTTACGAGCACTTAATTCGGCGACTGGATATATCGACAGTACGCTACTAGACGAGTATTTTGAGACCACAGTCGTAAGAGCACCTAATTATTTAATGGGACTTTACTCTTGTACGCGTGTGACGCGGACCACGTTATAGTGCAAAATTTTTGCGAAACTTTACGAGCACTTAATTCGGCGACTGGATATATCGACAGTACGCTACTAGACGAGTATTTTGAGACCACAGTCGTAAGAGCACCTAATTATTTAATGGGACTTTACTCTTGTCGAATCATATACTTATACATGATATAGTTAATTATTAAGATAAAAGGTTATTTTAGTGATATGTTTTGTTGATTTTAAGAGCACCTAATTAGCACTTAATTCTGGTATATCTAATTTTCAGTTTGCATGTTGCAAATTAGTTTTTTCATATGGGGGGGTCCAGCTTAACGTTAAGTCAGCCCCCATTTCAAATTTAATTTCCTGCTAAACTATTCGAGCACCTAATTTTGGAATGTAGCACCTAATTAGCACCTAATTAGCACCTAATTTTTTTATAGGTATTAATTTATTTATCGCTGGTGGGGGGTCTAACTTAATGGAGGTCATTTTTACATTAATCTCTTCTTCACAAAAAATGCGTACTTCGGACCTTAAATGTCCCATTTCCTGTCGAAGACCTGTAATATCACGCTCATTTTTATCAACCCTATTTTCAACTTCCCCCATCTTTACGGTAAGACTATTTTTAAATTCTGAAACTTCTTGATTCGTCTTATCTATTTTCTGACTAATTTGCTCAAACTTACGATTCGATTCCTCACTCATTTCTCTAATCTCTTCTAACTTCCTGTTCGATTCTTCCCTAGCTCTATTAGATTCATCGTTCATCCTCTCTAGCATTCTCATTATCATCTCGTTTCCTTGATCCCTGATTCCGTCCTCGACTGATCTCTACTGCCTCCAGCTTCTTCCATTTTCGAATTTTTTTCACACAATGCACTATCGTCACTTCCAATTTCCACTCCTTGACTCCTTAACCACTCTTTTCTCTGCATACGTTCAAATCACTCACACACACTCTAAAATACTCTTAAATTTATACACAAACAGCAACTCTCTCTCTCTCAGATCGCCAGTTTCCTGGAATAAAATAACAAAAATTTTATTTGGAACTCGAGCCCTCACGTTGTGGTCGCCATAAACTGCTGTGATATGCTGTTTTCGCCTCGGCTGCTCACCTAATTTTGTAAACCTCCTCATTCATAAAATTAAACAACACATTCCTACCACAAACATCAACGTTAACTCTATTTACATCAATATTCAGAATACATTAAATTTTCAAATTAAATTTCAGCATAAAATTCAGTTTTAAAAAGAATTTCAAGATTAATTTTATTATCATTTTAATGTGCATCCAGAATTAAAGTCCTTGTTGGATGCCTACTAATTAATATAACAATATAAGCAGACCGGAGTCTGAGTATAAAGGAGCATCTACCACCCTTTACGTTAATTAACCAGGTTCGTCTAATTGAGCTCAAAGACATACCCATATTTTCATCATAATTCAGAACATCAATACTAAATACCCCTTTCTACTTAAACAAGCAAATTTCATCTTAAAATTAAAATTTTATGGTTAGTACAATTTCACTAATGTCCATTTAAAGTAAATCAATTATAAAGTTATTCAACACACACAAAATGTCAAACAAAATAGTATAATTTACCTGAAGGCCACTGTCCTCGTAGCTTCAATGTACATCGTCCCTTTAGTTAATCACACCATTCCAACAGGATTATATTTACGGCTTCTAATTCTCAACGCTTTTAAAATTTTCTCCATCACCATTTATTTAAAGTTGTTTCTGGGCTTTTCCGGAACTCATCTGTGTATATCTGACCCTTGTTTCGTGGATCCAGACACGTATTTGAACCATTTAATTATTAACACCCCCGAAAAATAGCAAAGAAATTCATGCGTCTTTCACCAATATACGCCAAAACTGCCTACTTTTGTGTATACATTTGTCGTTGTAAATTTTGCTAATTGGTACAGTGATACTAAATTGTATTACCTTGTATCTAAGTGCACTGAAGTACATTCATGTTAGCACGTAAATAACAAACTATTTTGAATCACTAAAATATACGAGCAAAATTTTAAATTATTTTATCAAACTAAAATGCACTGTTTAACATCTTGAATCAAGTCGCGGATGTAAGAGCTTTTAACGCATCGAATAGTCAAAAGTCTAAGAGAGCCTGTTTATATTCACCTCGGTATATATAGCAAAAAGCCTGTCTGTCGGTCTGTTCCCCAAAACGGGTAATTCTAAAGAATTTCTCATTCTCTGTTTTCAGTCCGTCGCTCGCGCGTCGGTTTTTACGAATTTTTCACTCGCCCCATTTAAAACTCAGAAATTCTCACACGGCACGCAAACATGTCCGAGAAAAGCTAATTAATTTTGTACAGAAATCGTTGTTTCTACCTCTGATATTTGCATCCTATTTTCAACCAATTGTGACCCTCGTGACGTTGCTTAAATCACGCCTTTTACTATATGTGTCTTTGCTTGACGCATTTTCTCTTTCCTTTTCTAACCTGTTCGTATTGGTGCAAATTGATATTCTTTATTATCGATTATATTTTAGTCCATGTGGACTATCTGGGTTTAATAACCCCGTATCGCACCTTCTCTTGAATATTAAGCCCCGGTTTCTTCAAGATTCTTTGAAACCATTTGTTATCTACACAATTTTCGCCGTACGTGATATTTAAACTACGCAGGTGTTCAAAATAATATTAATTCTCAAAGCTTTATTTTCTGGTATTATAATCTTGGGTTTTCACACACTTTTATGCTTATTATTAATAATGGTTTAATTAACTCCAATTAAAATTGACTTCTATCCTTTCATTTTTAGCGAATACAAGTTAAATATTAATTATTATGTGTACACTTTGTTTTACTACCGGTTACTTGAAATAGAGTTAATTAAGATAAATTTTGCATGTAATTTCTCTTTGTTAACTTTCCTCGGAATAATTACATTACCCGTAAGGCTTGTTAATACTGTTTCTTTCGATATAAAGCGTCTTATAAATAATTTAAATTTCTTAATTTTAATTGAAACGACCGAATTTATTTATGCTTCACGGTTTTAATAAAGCGTACCCCTTCCCAAAGCTTCTACACGGTGATTAAAATTATTTGATGTGATTATTTAATTTTCTACCCTGGTCTAAATATGAGTAATATATATATATATATATATATATATATATATATATATATATATATGTTTTCTAATATATTCCTGGACGTATTAATATGTAAATAAAAATATTTTTAAATCTTGTATACATTAAGAAATATATTTTCCGAAACGTCAGTTTGACATTTATATAAATATATATATATATATATATATATATATATATATATATATATGTTTTCTAATATATTCCTGGACGTATTAATATGTAAATAAAAATATTTTTAAATCTTGTATACATTAAGGAAATATATTTTCCGAAACGTCAGTTTGACATTTATATAAATATTGTATTTGGACGAAATAAACCCCACAAGATTTAAAAATATTTTTATTATATATATATATATATATATATATATATATATTACTGTGTAGGTTAAAAGTCAACGTGTGTAAATAAGCCCAGAAAGTATTTTTATAACGACTTTGTAGATAGAAGAATAATAATTTATTTATTACGCTTCAAATCAAGAGTTTGCATACTTTAGTATAAGACAAGGTAGACGATTACATACAGAAATTTTGTAATTTTAAATGACGTATTTTTATGTAGCTTCAAAGTAATAATTTGTATACATTAATTTAATGCAAGAACAAGTAGGATCGATTACATGGTTGACTATTGCATACAACCATGGATAATATTAAAGCTTCGCGGTAGGTAAAAATCAATAATTAGTATACGTTAACTTAATACAAGGTTGACTATTGTGGGCAAACATGTGTAATATTAAAGCTTCGCGATATATAAAACTCAATAATTGATGCAACAAATATTTGTTTAGCATCGAAAACTAAAAAGTACGTTAACTTAATTCGTAGAAGTCTATAAAACAACATAATAAACGGTCGAGGAGTTCAGCGAATAGAAGCTTCAAATAAATAAATATTTCTTTGAAAGCTACAAAACGATGCGATAACATTTTGAGGTATCGTACAACGGAAAAGCCAGGTTAACGAACAAGTATGTTATTTTTGAAGCAAAAATCAATAATTTTAAGGGTCAGAGAATCGTTAGAAGGCAACCAAGGGAGACAGAGAATACATCAGCTGATATAAGGACAAGCAGTTTACAAGCGCGTGACAGACGAATATATTTTGAAAAACGTGAAACAAAGATGCAAGATGTTTGTCGACGATATCGTTTTTCAAGGCGCACATTTAGTGAAAGAATCGTAACCGTAAACAGCACGGCGATAATGGGGGCTCGATGAAAGTAGGAAAACACGAGTGAGACAGAAAATGGTGATTATCAACGCATGACTACAAGGAAAATAGAAACGCAAGCACTATGGCGTGTTTTGCAGGTGGTTAGAGTAAATGGAGAGGAATGGTTTTCTAGGTACCCGTCGACGGTTGCAACTGATGGCTAGTTTTTCGTGGTAGTGCCTGGGTGGAACGAGTAAAAGTTTGAGTTTTAAAAGTTCGTTGTGTTTTGAGTGGAGGAATTTGGGGAATTGTTTGTAACGAATGTGATAGTTCAGCGAAAACTATAGAAATACGTGACTAGATAAGGGGTTTGAAGATTATAAAAGCTCTTGCCAGGGGTGGTAAGGCTCTCTTAATTTTCCAATTCGCTTCAAGTACATTAACTAGCATCGAAAAGACACCCTAATTTAAAATTAAAAGCCGCGACATAGCGCAACCGCCGTATATTTTTCCAAGTGTTATAAATGCACGAGTTGGTGCTAACAAATTAAACGGGCTGAAAATAAATAATATAATTGTACGAGTAAAATATGATGTTATTGAGGCAAGCGAACTAAGTATTTCTTGAACGAAAGTGCTGGTGGCACGTTAAATTGAGACGGAGGCATAATTTGGATTTGGATGGATGGTGGTATGAAAAGCATCCACTAATAACTGGGGGAACTAGATGCACGAGTTCAGATGGAGTTGCTGTTCATGTAAGAGTGAGAACGTGAGAAAAATCCAAGTACGTGAGTTTGGTGGAGCTCATCCAAGAGGTGGTGCCTCAGAAGAACACACCCTGTAACGAATTTTGTTTTATTGTTGAACTGTGGTGCTGGCATTACGTTATTAAGCTAGGTGTGTTTAGAATTATGTGGTGAAAATTTTATGAACTAGAAATTAATTTGATTACCGTATATAAAAAACAATTTTCCATTATTATTTGAATAGATAAAAACGGGAGTAATAATTTTTTATGTAAAGAGTAAATGGGTCTTTAGAGTAATTTGATCATGCAATATTTTATGCATATCAGGGAAAAACGTTTATACTGAGCTCAACATAGACCAAGTAAAAGTAAATTTAGGGTTTTACGATATGCCCATCTACTTTGAAGTAAAAATGTGGAAGTGTAATAACTCACAAAAAACTTAGATTGAAAAAAAAGTGAAATGTTTTATTGTAAATATAACAATGTAAATATGGAGATTGTCTGAATAATCATTTATGTCATACGAATAAAAGAGTGTATGTTTGTCCAAGAATTTTATTTTATTTTTATATTTTGTTGTGTGTAAAGGTGTTGAAAGAATGTGTAGTTGGGGTAGCCGTGGTAGATCAACTTGGAGAAGCAATTTTTGTAAAAATCAAACTAGAACATATTATAATCAAACACGAAATTGGTAACGAAGTTTTATTTAGGTGCAAATTGCTGGAGTTATATTTCTATCACAAAAGGAGGAAGTAGGGGCTTCAAATAGAAGACCACTGCATTTTCATGACGCCCAAACGGTAGGGCACGATTTCAAATAGAGGAGAGCATAGCAATATATATATATATATATATATATATATATATATATATATATATTTATATATATATATATATATAGGAAAAGCGACAAAATACATAACAAAACATTTGACGAATAAACAATAACAAATTATCAGTACCTAAATGCTGTCTTTCCAATTCAAAAACACAAAATTCTTTTTGCTCTTGCTTTACCAAAAAATTGTTACGTTCCACTTCGTATTTGAAAATTTACTGCCTTAATTTAAAAACCATTTCAGTTTCTATTTATTTAAACATACGAGTTGCTACACTTTTATTATTTCAAGTTTGCTCAGTTAGGCAGCTAACAGTACTCTTACTTTATTTCATTTTTATCAGTTCAAGCGCGCTCCGTTGGGCAACCAACGTTACTCGTCCCTTATTTAATTCACGAATTTATTTTTTCGTATTGTTTCTGGTCCCTTATCTAGACAGGTATTTTTACTAATCAGGAATTTTCTGAATGTTGCTAGTTTAATTAGTTAAAGTAGGTGTGATGTCTTTGAAAGATAAGCATATGCTCCAATTTAGTTCTATTCTTTATGAAATTTCAGTGATTATTTCTTCAGAAAACAATTCTAAAAATGTTTTGTTTGAACGAGTTCACTCGATATTTAGCGCCTGTTGGCGTTGGTTCTTCTAGGCTAAATAAGAGAAACCCAAGTGAGCAATTACAAATCCTTATGATGAAAAACATGCTTTCTCTTTTTACGTGACTGGAAAGTAAAGGGTGATATTCATTTAATGGAAATGTTAATATTTTCTACCCGGTTTGGTAACCAATATCCTTCGGTTGTTCGAACTAATGTTTGCTTGGTCATACAATAAAAACTTGCTATAGCGTTACAACACATTTTTGTATAGCTGCCGTATTGTATGTAGCTAAAGTTAGGATGAGATGGAAATCCATTGTAGCTACCCATACCCTTCACAGTCTGCATGGAGGAATGGTATATGATGATCATCAACAATTATTTGCTTTACTTCTAGACGATATGTAGTTTGCTGACAATCTAGATATGTTAAGAGCAATACTTTAGACCATAAGGTTTATTTAACAATTTGAGGTTTTGTAAGTAAGTGTACTATTTTAAATATGTAATTTTTGGTGTACTTGTATGTTTCAGCAGCTTCTAGTGAGAATGAATTCGGTCTGCATCAATATAGTAAGTAAATATTAAGTGTATATAGGTTTTTGCTGCTGTGTATATATAATTATTATTAATTGATTGCTGTGTCAATACAGATTACTATTAACTAGTTTGTTATCTTAAATTATGTGGCAATATTTAAAATGTGTATACTTCTGAGTTCTTTTGTTTACAAAGCACCCTTCGATGTATTTCATTTAAGGAGGAGTGGAGGATACATATGTTCGTCCTTAAATCAGCAGTTTAATATTGTTTGGCTATTCAAATTCCTATAAATTATTTATTCGAGTTATATTTCACCTGTATTTTGTGCTTAATTATTCTTTCAGGTCCAGATGTTCAAACACAAACACGCATGGGTTTGTGTAATACAGTCGCTTAGTTTTTAGACCCTCTCCCCAACTCCGACTGTGTATAGCACAGCATTCGTTTTCTTGCTCTTTCTCTTCGCTTCCTTTGTTACCCCGTAACGCGGGTGAGCAAACCGTTATTGATTTCGTCCTTTTCTTACTGGTCCACTCGTATTACGGGTAACAAATAGTGTGGTGCCCAACGTGACCTCGATTTTTCTGTACACACCCTTTATCCCGATAATAATTTTCGTTGTGTCCGTTTTATTGTTCCTTTTCCGTTACATAAGGATTGTCTGTAGAATTATCGGAATAGCGTTTTCGCAAATAATTTTAGTGCTTCGCCGTAGAGAAGGTTAAAAACGCAGCCGTCCAAGTTCTAGTTCGCTCCTTTCTATTTTCATCCATCATTTCTCATACTTTGCGTTAACTTTATTTTGTGTACTTATTTTTTGTAACACTTTAGTATTCTACCAGAGTGGGTCTGGATTAGAATAGCTCCACGGTACAACCTATATGTCGTAAGAAGCGACTAAAGCGGCCCCACACACTTTCCATACACACACACGCGCGCGCGCTCGTGCAATTTGTTACTCGTAATACGAGTGGACCAGTGAGAAAGGAATGAAATCAGTAACGGAATTCTCGCCCATATTACGGTGTAACAAAGGAAGCGGAGAGAAAGAGCAAAAAAATGAATGCCGTGCAAAAGACAGTCGGAGGTTGAGGGGGTCTAAAGAACGAAACGACTGTACACACAAACCAATTCGTCTTTTTCTTCAAACATCTGGACCTGAAAGAATAATTAAACACAAAACACACATCAAATATAATTCTAATAAATAATTTGTAGAAATTTGGATAGCAAAACAATAATAAATTGCTGATTTAAGGACAAACATATGTATTTTCCATTCCTCCTTAAACAATTATTCTATCTAGTAAAAATCACATTCAAGAGGTGTTTTGTAAACAAAAAAACTACACAAGTATACACACCTTAAACGTTGCCGCATAATTTAGGATAACAAACTAAGTGGATTTAACCACCTTAATTAATAGTAATCTGTATTGACACAGCATTCAATTAATAATAATCATATATACACAGCGTCAGAAACTCACATATACTAAATATTGGCTTACAATATTGATGCAGACCGAATTCATTCTGACTAGAAGCTACCGAAACATACATGTACACCAAAAAAAACACAACAATAGTACATTTAACTGCAAAATCTCATATTATTAGATAAATCTTGTAGTCTAAAGTGTTGCTTTTAACATATCTAGGTAGGCAAACTACATACCGTCCAGAAGTAAAACAAGCAGCTGTCGGTCCTCATCATATACTATTCTTTCACGCAGACTGTATAGGGTATGGCTAGCTACAATGAGTACCCATCTCAACCTAACTTGATCTACATGCAATACGACTGCCGGACAAAAATGTGTTGTAACGCTAAAGCAAGTTCGAAGTTCGAAAAACCTAAAAATATTTGTTACAAATCCGGCTTGAAAATATTAACATTTCTGCTATAGGAATATCACCCTTCAATTACCTACTAGTCACGTAAAAAAAGAACGTACGTTTTTCATCACAGGGATTTATAACTGCACCTGTTATCGTTCACGGGGCGGCGTCTTAAAAGCAAGTAGGCTTGGCTTAGCTAATTGTTTAATAAACATAAGCAAAATCATTATTAGTTCCAAAATTACATAATATAAAAAGTGAAATTGAATGATTTAGCAGTTAGGATGGCTTCGGATGGCTTCATAGTTGCCGTGGAGCCAGAATTAAACTTGTACGCTGATTAAATGTCTGTATGCACCATTTAATGGGGTGTATAAGTCTTCAATAGTCTTCGGCTTTCTTCGGGAAGCCTCGATGATTAGGACATATATACAGGTCGACGAGGTCCAGACATCTTCGGTGGTCTTCGGATCTCTTCGGTGGGCTTCGTGTTCTTGGTGGTGGGTCAATGTTACGTTAAAAGAAATTATGAAATGAAATTATATGCACTTAAAAATTACTAATTTACAATATATACAAAAGGAACGGGTTCAGAAGGTCTTCGGTGTCTTCTGAGCTCTTTGGCAGGCTTCGTGGGGTGATGCTTCTACGGGAATGTCATCCCTGTGGTAGAGCTTGACAGATGCAACCACAATAACGACTGGTCGGCGAAGTATGGAACAGAGTTTAACATTCATACGTGTTAGTTAATTATGGATTGATAAACTACGATGACGGCCTCCAGGTACGGCGGCGGATAGGGTAGCGTTTGGACAGGACGCAGGCTATGGTGAGCACTGCGTTAGGATTTAGCAGGTTATGGCGAGCACTGCTTGGAAAGGTTTGCAGGCTGTGGGGAGCACTGCAGAGAAGAGTCCCAGACTATGGCGAGTACTAGAATGTCTTCTGCAGAATTCAAAATTATATTTATACAGTTCTGGTTGCTATCCTTCCTGTGTTGAAAATCGTTTATCAGTGCTTTAACCAATGAATTGTGTTGTCGATTTTTGATTGTGAACAAAGATTATTCAAATTTTATTAGAATAAAATTTAGTTGGAATTTTTGGGTTGTTCTATTTCCAGCACGTGTACTCTGATATAGTCAAATTTACATTCGCAGTTCGTTCAGTGCTTTGCTTGTGATGATGGAGTTAACACACGCTCGAGTTTTTTTATTTAGTCTAGAAGAACCAACGCGAAAAGCGCTAAATAACTAGTGAACTCGTTCAAACAATAAATTTTTAGAATTGTTTTTTGAAGAAATAATCATAGAAACCCTATATAAAATAGAAACAAATTGGAGCATATGCTTATCTTTCAACGATAACACACCTGCTTCACCTAATTACCATTAAACTAGCAACATTCAGGAAAGTCTTAATTAGTAAAAAAATCTGTCTAGATAACCAGAAAGAATATAAACAAGTGTGTTCGTAAAGGGCGAGCAACCTTGGTTGCACAACGAAGCGACTTGAACTGTCAAAAATTTAATAAAGTACGAGTACAGTTGGCTGCTTAACTGAGGGGACTTGAAATAACAGAAGTGTAGCAACCCATATGTACAAATAAGTATAACAGAAATGGTTTTAAAATAAGGAAGCACTAAATTTTCAAGTACGAAATAAAACGTAAAATTTTTTTTATGAAAATGCGGATCAAATACAATACAAAATAGTACAGCAGTCAAGAAATAAGTTATCACCTACGTTTATTGTCACCGCCTTTTGTACGTAACACTTATAAAAATATCAAAAGAAATCCTGTTAATTAGAACTTTTATCAAAAAATAAAGTAATTTCGTTAGGGAATATCATTTGTTTAAAAAAATTCAAGAAAAATGAAAAGGTATCGCCACCTTGTGGTTACCAGGCCTTTTCCACAAAACAATACTGTTTGAACAATATGGAAAAAACTTGAGCATAATTAAAAATATTCAATTTCCTTTGCCGAGAAAAACTTTTGCTTTATAGAAAAAGGTTAAAAATAAACAAAAAGATATCTAGAAATATTTGTATTACAAACAATAAAAATTAATCACCAGTGTTTTGAAAAATGTGTGAAAAACGTATGGGTAATTAAAACTTTGAACAAAAAAAAAAGTGTAATAATAATTTTCTCTTTAGGGTTAAAAATTTTTTTAAAGAAAATGGCAGCGTATCGCAATCTTGTCGCTGCTGTATCCTTTCCCCAAAACAATATTCGTTGCCACAAAGTGAAAACAAAAATCTTCAACGTAATTAAAATTTTAAACAAAGAAAATTTTCGATTTCAATTTGTAAACAAAAACTTTTGCTTTGTAGAAATGGTTAAAATGCAAAAATACATTTAAAAATATTTGCAATATATACGTACAACGAAAATTTATCACGATTGTATTTTGTGCATTACCCAATTTATTGCAAAATGTGTAAAAATCTCAATGTAATTACAATTTTAATAAGATAATCTAATAGCAATTTTCCGATTGCAAAAAGATCTCTTGTTATTAGAGAAAAATGATGCGGTATCACCACTTAGTGGCTGCCGTGTCCATTGCCCAAAACGATATTGCTCTCCAAAATATGAAAATAAATCTTCAACGTAATTAAAATTTTTAACAAAAAAAATTTTCAATTTGATGTACGATCCTGTTTGCCTAAATGTATACAAAAATCCGTCAGCGTATATAATTTTTAAATAGAAAACAATATAAAAGTTTCTGCTTAGTAAAAAGAATCTCTTACCTTAGTACTTGAAGTTCTTGGTGGTCCTCCCAAAACTATGGCATACACTTCAATTTCGTACGTGTCAATTCCAACTTCTCGATCAAGCTCCACAGCTGTTGAAAGAACACCCAACTTTGTATCAATGTCAAACAATCTGTCCACTTGTACTCCAGCACCCGTCACATTAGTCACATAATACTCGATATCCGCTGAGTCGTATTTAGCCGAAACGGTCAAAATACTTGCGCCGAGAGGTTCATTTTCAAAGACACTTCCTGCAAATAAAGGCTTTTCAAACGTTGGACCTTTGGTAAATTCACTCGTTGTTATTACTGTAATGTAAGCATCTGCAGATTTACGTTCGCTCTGAACAGCCTCATCGGTGGCTTTTACAGAGAATTGATATCGCGGTTCCGGTTTCACTATTGATTTTTTGAGCGTTAGCATGCCGGTACTTCTGTGCAATTTAAATAGGTCTGTATTTCCACTTACTAAGTCGTACGTAACCAAGCCATTAGTACTGGAATCTAAATCTCTTGCAAAAACATTCATCACGTAAATACCATCTTTAGTTTGTTGTGGCAGTACCGCCGAGTTCATCGACACAAACACAGGAGCGTTATCGTTTATATCTTCTACTATCACAGTCACCAATTTGTCCGCCGAGAGCCGAGTACTGCTTGGTTCTGCAAGGTCGCTAGCCAACACCGTCAATCGAAACGTATCAATCATTTCTCTGTCGATTGGAAGTAGTGTGTGAATGACTCCCTTGGCCGGGTCTATCCCAAAATACTTCTTTCCATTATCGGGCTGTTGATCTGAAATGGCGTAAGTCACCTTCCCATTTATACCCGAGTCTGGGTCTTCTGCTGTTATTGTTACAATCGGAGTACGTACTGCAATGCCTTCTTTAATTTGGCGAACGATTGCAGTGTTTGGAAAAACAGGTGGGTTATCATTTGCGTCCACTATCGTAATAGAGAACAAAATGGAAGTCGATAATCGAGGATTTCCGTTATCTGAAGCTGTTATATTAAGTTGGTACATCGCTAAATCTTCGTAATCTAAAGATTTGTGCAAATATAAAGCACCGGTTAAGGGTTCAATATAAAAGGTGTCTCTTCGATTTCCGGCGCCTATGGAAAAACTGATTTCGCTATTCAAACCCAAATCAGCGTCACTAGCTCTAAACTGTATCAGTTCTGTATTTATAGCCGCGTTTTCAATTACTGAGATTGACGAATGCGTTTGTGAAAATTCGGGGGCGTTATCGTTTTCATCGAGGACTTCAACAGTGACGCTTGTGGTGGAGCTGAGTCGTTTTGGAAGTCCAGCATCGTACGCTACAATACCCAATGTGTATTTTGATATAGTTTCACGGTCTAAAGCACGTGCTAGAACAATCTGCCCAGTGGCTTCATCAATTTCAAAACGTCCATCATCATTACCGTTTAAAAACTTGTAAAACACGTCACCATTCAAACCTTCATCTGCATCTGATGTGAAAAGCCGTATAACCTGACTTCCGACTGGAGCGCCTTCTGATATTTGTACCTTATACGGAGTTCGTAGAAATTTTGGCGCGTTGTCGTTAACATCCGTTATGAAGACTTGGATTTTTACCTTATCGCGAAGCCGTGGTGTTCCATTATCCATAACTTCCGCTTCGAGTGTTATAAAATTCTGACCTGTCGTTTGAACAAGTTCTTCACGATCAAAAACGTAAAGCGTTTTAACAAATCCGTTTTTGGGGTCGACCACAAAATTCTTCTGGGAGCTGAGTAAGGAAAATATAAGTTCGGCGTTCCTTCCGCTATCGCGGTCTGTTGCTGTAAGTTTCCCAACGAACGAATCAGGTGGCTCGTTCTCCATGATACTGAACATAAACGTGGTGTTTGTGAATTCAGGGTGGTTATCATTTTCGTCAATTACGTGGATGACGACCGGAACGACCGACGATCTAGAAGGATCACCCAAGTCGACAACCGCTAGGGTTAACGAATAGTAATCTTTGACTTCGCGGTCTAGCGAGTTACGAACGTATAAATAACCATCAGGAAAAACTCCAAATTTTCCTTCAGAGTTACCTTCAATTATAGAATACGATACCATTCCGTTCAGACCCAAATCAGCGTCACTGGCAGCTAAAGCAAAAAATCGTTTGTTTACAGAAGTCGATTCCAAAAGCGACGTCTCGTACGAAGTATGATCAAAAATAGGCGTGTGATCATTAACGTCTTCCACAATAATTGCAAGAGTGTGTTTAGATGATAACTGAGGTACGCCTCCATCTGTTGCTGTTACCTCAACGTTCAGAACAGTCCCAGGTTCTGCTCTAATAGGTCTATTTAGATAAATAACACCCGTGGCTTCTGAAATTCGAAATTGCTCTTCGGGGTTGTAAGTGAGCGTGTACATAATGCGACTGTTAATGGCAGAATCGATGTCTCTTGCGCGTGCTAGATAGACTTCTTGACCTACAGCTGCATTTTCTAATAATTTTATTTCATCACGATCGCGTAAAAATGTGGGTTTATTATCGTTTAGATCTAGTACAGCGATGTTTACTGTTGCCTTTCCGTATGATAATCCAGCTCGCGCTACTACTATCAGGCTGTAAGTTACAGTCGTTTCACGGTCTATTTTACTAGCGGTTGTAATTTTACCTGAAAATTCATCGATTGCAAAATTATGTTGAGGATCTCCATACGTGATTGAGTAACTAATGTGTTCGGTACTACGAACCCGTACTTTTCCCACTTCTCTTTCTAATTTCGCCGGCTTTTCGTTGTGGTCCTCTGTGATTTGAAAATCGTAAACGCCATAGTTTTCAAACTCAAGTTTTTCAATATATGGCACTTTGATGATTTCAACAATAGCTTCCTCGTTAGCGCGTTTATCGCCTCTATCTTTTGCCGATATTTTAAGACGATACAAAGGTTTTTGCGAATTACGGGCACTCCCGCGGAGGGAAACAACGCCACTCCATTCATCCACGGCAAACAAATCATCACCTCCGCTTTCTAGTTTAAACGTTATCATTGCGTTTTCACCTTCGTCCAGGTCGTATGCTGATACTTTTATGAGTGAGGTGCCGATTTTTGTGTCTTCTGGAAGTGGTAAAAAATATTTCTGCGGGTAGAATTCTGGATTATTATCGTTAATATCTGAAACTGTTAAAAAGACAGTGGCTGTTGAGGATTGTGGAGGCACTCCGTGATCTTTAGCAATAATATGGATTTCATATTTTGATACCTTTTCGCGATCTAACTTTGATTTTGTTGTTAGCTGTCCTGTTAATGAATCTAACAAAAACGTGTTCGAATCTGACGACTGCAAACTGTAGGTAACGCTACCGTTGGTACCCTGGTCATGATCCGTCGCTGTCAGCATCGCAATTAGAGTGTAAGGTGGAGCACTTTCAGGTAACGTTACATTAATTCGATTATGCGAAAATTTAGGCGCTTCATCATTTTCGTCCAGAATTGCAACTTTTAACTGCGTGTATGCCCATTTTGGGTTAGGCCCACCATCCCTTGCTGAAATATTCAACTCAACAGTACCTTGAATTTCACGATCTAAAGCAGCTTGGGTTGTTATCAAACCAGAATTGGAATTTATAGCGAACCATTCGTGTTCGTTTCCTGATACGAATGCATAATATATTTGTGCGTTTACACCAGAATCTTCATCCGTTGCAGTAATACCTGCTACGTAAGTGCCTGGAGGCGCTAATTCACCCAAGATTGCAGAATACTCACTCTTTTCAAACACAGGTTCGTGGTCATTCACATCATTTACGTGAATTATTAGAAAAGCGGTCGTTGTTCGCGAAGGAGTGCCCTTATCAGACGCAACAACCGTTAAGTTATACTTACTTATCTCTTCGCGATCTAGGACACCATTTACACGAACGATATCGAAACTGGGGGTGTAATCAAGCCGGAAGTGATTGAGTTCGTTTCCGGATAAAATACGTATAGTTGTTTCACCGTTAAGACCTTCATCTAAATCCGTGACTGATACAGCGGCGACTACTGAACCATTACCGGCGTTTTCATCCACGGTTGCAAATTCAGCTGTCGATGGAAAGTATCTGAAGCGTATAACAGGGTCGTGATCATTAGCGTCCACCAAATTTACCGTAACGTAAGTTCTTCCGTCTTGTCTTGGCGCACCGTGATCACGAGCAAGCACGGTAAACACACAACTTTTAGGACAACCACCCCCTGGTTTAGTAGCAGCCTGTGCCTGTGGACAATTTGGTTGCGGACATTCTAAGATCTCGGTCGTTGTGATTACACCAGTTTCAGGATCGACTGTAAATTGCCGTTCGGATTCTGCAAGGTAGTAAGTAATTTTCGCATTATCGCCTAAGTCATTATCGGTTGCCATTACTTGTAAAACAGGCGTTCCAGGTGGTACGCTCTCATTTAACGAAACAATATAATCGCTGTGGTCGAAAATTGGTGGGTTATCGTTAACGTCTAGGATTGTTACATTAACCTGTAGGTAGCCCTGTTTAGGCGGAGTACCGCCATCGCGCGCTGATATATTCAATAAATAAAACCCTGTAGTTTCACGGTCTAATCTCCCTGTCGTTTCTAGGTGCAAGTACGACGTTTCCCCTGTTGGATTAAGTGTTACTAGTAATTTAAACTTATCGTCTTTATTTCCGGCGATTATTGTGTAATCTTGGGAGATGCCGTTGACTCCTGCGTCTCTATCGGTAGCAGCGTCTAAGAGTAATCGCGTTCCGGCGGCTGCACTTTCAGAAAACGAAATTGCAATACTGGATTCGGGAAATTCAGGAGCATTGTCGTTGACGTCCAGAACAAAAATGCGTACTTCTATAGGGTATGTGGGTTGACTTGAAAGTACAACTAGGTCATATCGATCATTTAATAAGGTTTCGCGGTCTAGCACGCTGTTTGTTTTAATCTCGCCCGTGTATGCGTCTAAAATAAATTCAACAGGTGGTTCGTTAAATCTATAAGTGAAACCCGATCTAACAGGAATTCGCCCTACTAAAGTACCTTTAGGTTGAGCTTCTGGTATTTGTAAAGTAATCCTGGTATCAACGGCCCTTGATTGCATCTGCAAATCGTGTATTCCTGGGCCGGGACCTGGACCTTGTACACCCACTATTAACATCCACAAAACTAGAAAATAACACTGCTTCATGATTAAAGCATTGTCACTAAACAGTACACTCGCTTGATCACTGATTAAAATCTCCGCAAACGAACACGTATAGTTCCGCAATCACAACATTTCGGCTTCGTTTGTTAACAGTGCGACCGACACGTGTGTGTTAGATGCTGCAGTGCTCTAACATTCCATAGTCTCTTGCCCCCTCAAGAAACCCGTTCAGCCTCTGGAGAAGTTATAGCGCTCCTTTACGCACTACGCGCGGAAGAATAGCCTGTTCTCGCTCAAGCTGGTATGCAATATGGCCGGCTGCAGACGAGATCAACAGGGATCCGCGCTCTCGACTTCTTTAAATTTCAAAGCTAAAGCATTCACGGTCTTTCAGTGTCTCGTAGAATTAAATCGTACCGTATTTTAAAAATTAAGGATACATTTAAATAACTTTTTACCTCTTTGTTAATTTCTGTAGATAGAAGTAATATAAACAAAACACGATATAAACACGCGAATCACTTCCTGTCTCACATACCGATTACTGAGAACGTATTTTACAACGCGCCGAAACTAGACTGTCGGCTGCAAGACATTCAGCAGAAGAGCTTGGGAGGAGTTGGACGTAGTGGCCAATGATAACCTGCCCATGTTGCCAGTTAACTCACCTGTACCACAGATATTGGAACTAAACATAAACAATATTTATGAGTGTGTCAAATGGACCAGGTTTAGCTCATAAATCTAATGTGGTTTTTTGTACTCAAGATCGGAATCTAATGCCCTGTCTTGTGGAGAATAAATAAATTCCTGTTCATTCGGACTTGAAACTTAAAACTTACACTTTAATGTTATTTCGTTTTTTTTTAAGAATTTGTAGTACCTGAACTTAAATAATAGGAGACGCGTTATATAAAAATTAAATGTAGGACGATAAAATTTTTATAATTTTGTACAGTACTTGCCACAATCCATTTATTTTATTTTAGGTAATTATTTTAGGGAATTCCGCTGTTAGAGAGTTTAATGCCCAATAATGAGTAATAATTTAAAAGTCGAGGGGCTGAAATATGGATCACACAATTGTAGATTATTTTATTAAAAGACCCATTCCTAGAACTAAAATAATCTTTACTTGCGACTATAATGAATAGGTTATTACGAAGGCGAAGAAGAGCCACAAAAAAACGATCTACTTAGTTTAGTTAAATTTCGACTTCGACCTCGAAATTTAGTTAAGTTTCGACTTCGACTCAAAATTTAGTTAAATTTCGACTTCGACGTCGAAATTTAGTTAAATTTCGACTTCGACGTCGAAATTTATTAAATTTCGACTTCGATGTCAAAATTTAGTTAATTTTCAACTTCAATCTCGAAATTTAGTTAAATTTCGACTTTGACCTCGAAATTTAGTTAAGTTTCGACTTCGACTCAAAATTTAGTTAAATTTCGACTTCGACGTCGAAATTTAGTTAAATTTCGACTTCGACGTCGAAATTTATTAAATTTCGACTTCGATGTCAAAATTTAGTTAATTTTCAACTTCAATCTCGAAATTTAGTTAAATTTCGACTTCGACATCGAAATTTAGTTAAGTTTCGACTTCGACTCAAAATTTAGTTAAATTTCGACTTCGACGTCGAAATTTAGTTAAATTTCGACTTAAACGTCGAAATTTATTAAATTTCGACTTCGATGTCAAAATTTAGTTAATTTTCAACTTCAATCTCGAAATTTAGTTAAATTTCGACTTTGACCTCGAAATTTAGGTAAATTTCGACTTCGACCTCGAAATTTAATTAAATTACGACTTTGATGTCGAAATTTATTAAATTTTGACTTCGATGTCGAAATTTAGATAAAATTTCGACTTCGAGCTCGAAATTTAGTTAATTTTTGACTTCGATCTCGAAATTTACTTCTAATTTCAACTTCGACCACGAAATTTATTAAATTTCGACTTTAATTTCGAAATTTATTAAATTTCGACTTTGATGTCGAAATTTAGTTAATCTTCGACTTCGACGTCGAAATTTAGATAAAATTTCGACTTCGACCTTAAAATTTAGTTGATTTTTGACCTCGATGTGGAAATTTAGTTAATTTTCAACTTCGATCTCGACATTTAGTTAAATTTCGACTTCAATCTCGAAATTTACTTCTAATTTCAACTTCGACCACGAAATTTATTAAATTTCGACTTTAATTTCGAAATTTATTAAATTTCGACTTTGGTGTCGAAATTTAGTTAATCTTCGACTTCGACGTCGAAATTTAGATAAAATTTCGACTTCGACCTTAAAATTTAGTTGATTTTTGACCTCGATGTGGAAATTTAGTTAATTTTCAACTTCGATCTCGAAATTTAAGTAAATTTCGACTTCAATCTCGAAATTTACTTAAACTTTCAACTTCGACCACGAAATTTATTAAATTTCGACTTCGATTTCGAAATTTATTAAATTTCGACTTCGATGTCAAAATTTAGTTAATTTTCAACTTCAATCTCGAAATTTAGTTAAATTTCGACTTTGACCTCGAAATTTAGGTAAATTTCGACTTCGACCTCGAAATTTAATTAAATTACGACTTTGATGTCGAAATTTATTAAATTTTGACTTCGATGTCGAAATTTAGATAAAATTTCGACTTCGAGCTCGAAATTTAGTTAATTTTTGACTTCGATCTCGAAATTTACTTCTAATTTCAACTTCGACCACGAAATTTATTAAATTTCGACTTTAATTTCGAAATTTATTAAATTTCGACTTTGATGTCGAAATTTAGTTAATCTTCGACTTCGACGTCGAAATTTAGATAAAATTTCGACTTCGACCTTAAAATTTAGTTGATTTTTGACCTCGATGTGGAAATTTAGTTAATTTTCAACTTCGATCTCGACATTTAGTTAAATTTCGACTTCAATCTCGAAATTTACTTCTAATTTCAACTTCGACCACGAAATTTATTAAATTTCGACTTTAATTTCGAAATTTATTAAATTTCGACTTTGGTGTCGAAATTTAGTTAATCTTCGACTTCGACGTCGAAATTTAGATAAAATTTCGACTTCGACCTTAAAATTTAGTTGATTTTTGACCTCGATGTGGAAATTTAGTTAATTTTCAACTTCGATCTCGAAATTTAAGTAAATTTCGACTTCAATCTCGAAATTTACTTAAACTTTCAACTTCGACCACGAAATTTATTAAATTTCGACTTCGATTTCGAAATTTATTAAATTTCGACTTTGATGTCGAAATTTAGATAAAGTTTCCACTTCGATCTCGAAATTTAGTTAATTTCAAACTTCGATCTCATAATTTAGTTAAATTTCGACTTCGATCTTGAACTTTACTTAAAATTTCGACTTTGTTAACGAAATTTATTAAATTTCGACTTCGATTTCAAAATTTATTAAATTTCGACTTCGATGTCGATATTCAGATAAAATTTCGACTTCGACCTCAAAATTTAGTTAATTTTCGACTTCGATCTCAAAATTTCGTTAAATTTCGACTTCGACCTCGAAATTTAAATAAAATTTCGACTTCGATGTCGAAATTAAAATAAAATTTCGACTTCGATCTCGAAGTTTAGTTAAATTTCGACTTTGACTTCGAAATTTAGTTAAATTTCGATTTCGATGTCGAATTTAGTTAAATTTGGGCTTCAATCTCGAAATTTGGTTAAATTTCGACTTCGATTTTGAAATTGACTTAAAAATTCGACTTCGATTACGAAATTTATTAAATTTTGACTTCGATGTCGAAATTTATTAAATTTCGACTTGGATGTCGAACTTTAGTTAAATTTTGACTTCGACCTCGAAATTTATTAAATATCGACATCGATCTCAAAGTTTAGTTAAATTTCGACTTTGACCTCGATTAGTTAAATTTCGATTTCTATGTCGAAATTTAGTTAAATTTGGGCTTCGATCCCGAAGTTTAGTTAAATTTTGACTTCAATCTCGAAATTTAGTTAAATTTCGATTTCGATCTCGAAATTTAATTAAATTTCGACTTCGATCTCGAAATTTAGTTAAATTTCGACTTCGACTCGAAATTTAATTAAATTTCGACTTCAACCTCGAAATTTGTTCAATTTCGATTTCGAACTCGAAATTTATTCAATTTCGACTTCGATGTCGAAACTTAATTAAAATTTCGATTTCGTTCTCAAAATTTAGTTAAATTTCGACTTTGACCTCGAAATTTAGTTAGATTTCGACTTAAATGTCGAAATCTATTAAATTTATTAAATTTCGACTGCGATTTCGAAATTTAGTTAAATTTCGACTTCGAACTCGATATTTAGTTTAATTTCGACTTCGATCTCGAAATTTAATTAAATTTGGACTTCGCTTCAAAATTTATTAAATTTCGACTTCCATGTCAAAATTTATTAAATTTCGACTACGACTTCGAAATTTATTCAATTTCGACTTCGACCTCGAAATTTATCAACTTCGACTTCGATGTCGAAATTTAGTTAAATTTCGACTTCGATCTCCAAATTTAGTTAAATTACGACTTTGATCTCGAAATTTAGTTAAATGTTGACTTCGAACTCGAAATTTAGTTAAATCTCGCCTTCGAGCTTGAAATTTAGTTAAATTTCGACTTCGACTCGAAATTTATTAAATTTCAACTTCGATGTCGAAATTTAATTACATTTCGACTTCGATCTCGAAATTTAGTTAAGTTTTGTCTTCGACCTCAAAATTTAGTTAAATTTCGACTTTGATGTCGAATTTTATTAAATTTCGACTTTGATGTCAAAATGTAGTTAAATTTCGACTTCGACTTCGATCTCGAAATTTAGTTAAATTTCATCTTAGATCTCGAAATTTAGTTGAATTTCATCTTAGATCTCGAAATTTAGTTAAATTTCGACATTGACCTCGAAATTTAGGTAAATTTCGATTTCGAACTCGAAATTTAATTTAAATTCGTCTTCAATCTCAAAATTTAATTAAATTTTGTCTTCGATCTCGAAATTTAGTTAAATGTCGACTTCGACCTCGAAATTTAGTTAAATTTCGACTTCGACCTCGAAATTTATTCAATTTTGACTTCAACCTCGAAATTTATTGAATTTCGACTTCGTTGTCGAAATTTAGTTAAGTTTGGACTTCGATCTCGAAGTTTAGTTAAATTTCGACTTCGATCTCCAAATTTAGTTAAATAACGACTTCGATCTCGAAATTTAGTTAAATTTTGACTTCGACCACGAAATTTAGTTAAATTTCGACTTCGGTTTCGAAATGTAGTTAAATTTCGACTATGACCTCGACATTTATTCAATTTCGACTTCGGACTCGAAATTTATTTAATTTCTACTTCGATGTCTAAATTTATTAAATTTCGTCTTCGATGTCGAAATTTAGTTAAATGTCGACTTCCATCTCGAAATTTGGTTAAATTTCGAGTTTGTTGTCGAAATTGAGTTAAATTTGGACTTCGAATTTGAAATTTAGTTAAATTTCGACTTCGATCTTGAAATTTATTAAATTTCGAGATCGAAGTCAAAATTTAACTTAATTTCGAGATGGAAGTCCAAATTTAACTCAATTTTGACAACAAACTCAAAATTTAATAAATTTCGACACCGAAGTCGAAATTTTACTAAATTTCGAGATGGGTGTCGAAATTTAACTAAATTTCGAGTTCGAAGTCGAAATTTAACTAAATTTGGAGATCGAAGTTGAAATTTTGACATCCAACACGAAATTTAATAAATTTTGAGATCGAAGTCGAAATTTAACAAAATTTCAAGATCGAAGTTGAAAGTTAACTAAATTTCGAGATCGAAGTCGAAATTTAACTAAAATAAGTAGAGCAATATTTTGTGGCCTTTCTACGCCTTGGTAGATTATATTTTCAAACTTCTTTTTTTAAAATAATGAATAATAACTTGGTGGCACATTTCAAGCAAACCCTTCATCACAAAAATATTTACAACTAAATACGTATTTCGACCACTATGTGATCATCATTAGCAGAAAAAATTCAATAAATACGAAAAAAAATTTTTAAAAAGTAAAAATAGTATTGCGGAACACTTCTAAGGCTATTCTCGTCACCACATAAGCTAAAATGAACCGTTCCAACATACAATTTACTAATGTTGCTTTTAAGACCGTTGACGATATCACCTCACCATATGGGTTGGTAATCTCTACAACACCTAGTACATTACGGTCTGCTTTAGAGCGTCAGTTGTTACACGTAAACACTCCTTAACCCTTACATAATAAATTTTATGTCTTAGGTATGCTTATTTCTATGAAAAGAAAGTTTTTACTGACATTTTTGCATTTCGTCGACGAAGTTGAGTCTTCATGGAGCCATGGTCCGGGTTCTCATCAGATTATCGTCACACGGATCTTTCTATTCTAGTAAGGTCTCGAAAGAATAAAGTAAAGAGAGGGCAGGGACGATAATTTGGCCGCTGCATTGATGCACTCACGATAACGGCACCTCGACAAAGAGGACAACCGTCTTGATTGGTCCTTAGTACGTAAGTGAAAGCTGTAATTCCCAGAAATAATTCGCGGTTCATTAAAGTTCCACAAAAATTTCCTCAGGCGATAAAAAATCTCCAAAACAAGCTTAGTATATTGTGGCGGCGATTTGTCTGCCTCTGTGCAGAATAATTATATTAGAACGTAAACGATGGGTTTGTACACAAAAGATTATTGATAGACCTACGGCGTGACAACTCTTAATTAACAGGTAAAAGACTTTGCATTTAAAATATTACAATAGGTACATTCCAGATATTTTTTGCATAATTTTTGGTATGTTATACGATAGTCTAGAGACTTTGACTATGTATATAAATTACCGATATGAGCGTTAGTAAATCAGTTTTGATTGAAACTTTGATTACAATATATTCTGGTTTAAAGGTTTGAAAGATATTATATAAATGATTTTCGACATAAATTACTTTACGTGAAATAAACTACTGTAGTGATTATCATAATCAACCCTGTGGTTTTCTATCCTAGAACTGGTTAGACGCGTACCTCTTTTGTTTCCTATTCTTAGCTAACCTACACATTTACCTAAAATCCCCACAGCCTGTCTACATCTTTCACTATCAGTGTGCAATCGTTTAAACTCGGTCTACCTCTAACTCTCTTTTTCCACTTTCTCTTCTTCTAATATATCCATATTAATCCCACGCGCCTTAGAACGTATTCTATCAGCCTCCCTACTAATTTTTTTATTGTTTTCGGCATATATCTTTCTTCCCCTGCTATTTCTGAAATGTTTTTGTTCTTAACATTGCTTATTTATGATATTTTCAACACACGTCTGAAACACCAATAGTCTAATCTAGGTCTATTCTTACCTTCTGTTTTTTCTTTCTCTACTTCTAATATATTCCGCACTATTCCCTTGTTACGTGCAGTTGCTGCATTAGAGTATTTGCCTTTCTACTTTACTAAATTTTACATTTCTTACTGTATTCAAGGTTATTCATGACCTTTTACGGTGTTATTAAAATATTTAGTTGTAATTTAAAAATGCTTTAATCTATTTAATTCTGGACATAGTGTTTAAATGTGGTATTCAATTACCAGAACATTTGTTTTCAGAAATATTACTTGAGGTATGTACCTATTTTCTACAAGGTTATTTTTGGCTCGCTTATCGTCACTCCGTATGTAATATAAATTAGTAATTGGTTTATAATACATTTCTATAATTTTATGTGAAGGTTAGGCAACACATCCTACGCGTTTCTATAATTCAACAAGATTGGTTGTATATATTTCTTATGTCGTTGTAGACAGGTTTACACACATTCGTGTTTGAGAACGTTACGACTGGTTGCATAGACAGGCTTTAATCGGTATTCCTTTATCGAGAGTAGCTCGCTTGTGAGAATGAAACCATAAGTTGATTTCTCGTTTGTATAAAATAAGAAATGTGCTACTTTAATAAGATGACAGTTCTAATATCCAGAAGTGAAGACTCAACATATTTTGGTTAAAGATAAATAAATTCAGTTACTACTAATGTAAAATGTGATCCAGCAGATGTCGACTATAAAAAGTTGTTGTGTCCCAACCGTGAATTAACAGAACCTTCTAGAATACGCTTGAACAAGCTTAAAAAACATGAACGTCATGCCAAGTTGTACGGCTTGCTGTTTCTACTTTATATCATTTTGATGATTTCCTTCAGGGAAAATTTGGTTTGTATTTTTGTGTTAAGTTTCTGGGTTACTCATCGCACAATCGAAGATGTTCCGGTGTAAATATTGATCTCACTTTGCTCAAATCGTCGGAATATGCTAATCCGATAGCTGTTATTGGTTGAGTATGAATTATAGAATAAAAGCAACAATTACTGTTCATAAAGTTTCTATATAAAAAATTTAGAGTTTTACTATTGTTAAGGTATGACGTTATTACCTAATAATATTTTTTTGTTTCTATTACAGTTACTGCAAAATGCATTTCGGACAGTAGATGATTCTTTTTCCTTTTATTGCTGTTGTTTACAATTACTTTTTTGCATTTATTTAGTGCTTGTGTTCAATAAGGAAGTATATAGATACATATTTTTTTAATTGTTGTTGTATATAAATATAAAGCATTTAAAAATTGGATTACTTAAAACAATCCACTATACTTTCTTTGTTTAATTTTGTTTTGTGTAAATATTAAGACCGACGTTAAAAATTATTTTGAGGTAATTAAAGAGTATATTAATAATTTTTGCGAAAATTTTTATACTATATAAATCCTTTGGGATGTGTTGGATTTGTTTACTTTGCAGGTTGGTGTTCCTTTTTTTTATAACTGGTTTTTTTACTAATTAGAGGTGTGTAATTAAAATTCTTTTCTTAAAATTTTTTTTTCTTTCTTTGTAACCCCCGTTCTGTGACTTTTTAGCTAGCACAGCATTCTTTGGGTTACATTTTTTTTTTGTTACGGTACCGGGTGTGAGCTATTTTCTTTACTTACTTTACTTTTCTTTCTTAACCGCACGAAATACCGTAACACCCTCATTCCTTAATATGTGACTAATCATCCTATCTCTCCTTTTTTTTTACTGCTCTCCACATATATCTTTCTTCCCTACCATTTTTAGAATCTCGCTGTTCTTAATTTTGTCTGTTCAGGGTATCTTTATCTTACATATGTAGCACTATATTTCAAAGGTTTAAAGGATTTTTTAAAACCCTGTATTGGGAAATTCCCTATCAGATTAACATTTTAATGCCGACGTACGTGAAAACCACATAAAGTTTTGGTTCACACGGAAAGTCCGGACATTGGCTTACCTTTGTTGTGTGAGATTATGCTAAGTTGGCATTTCTCAGGGTTTGAGCAGCGTTGTACCCACCAACGTGCGTCAGAGAACTTTAGCCTCTCCTGGAAAGCGGATGAATCGAAGCAAAGAACTTGGTTACAGACTTCCTCTCATTGGCAGTTTTAAATTCTGCAACTCCTACGACTCTGTCGGAGCCTGAAAAAGTTTTGACAATGTGACCTAACTTCCACTACAGTGGTTCTTCTTAAATGAGGACTAAAGTGTCTGTAAGGTTTTGTTAAACATCGTTGGTTCGATGTCATTTTGCACGTTGTTGAAGGTTATGTAAATATTTGTAATTCCAGCGTGTTCAAAAATTTTGCAGGAGTTTTTGAAGAAGTTTCAATCTATTTTGTAGAGGTAATGTAACCTGAACTATATCTTTATATAGCTGCAGTTAGAGGCTTCGGAGTTAAAAACTGCCCAGGAGTTAAAAATTCAAAATCGTTAGCATCAGAACACGGAGCGCAAAGCGGCCAAGAATTTAACAGAAACTTAATCAATTTCAACTAAAACTGTATAAAGTTTCTCAGAGGTGAGGATTTGGTTATCAACTTGGACCACAGGTATTTTGATGGATTTAGCCCCTGTCTCCTATAAACCGTCGAAGTGAGGAGTGTCGAGAGGATTAAATGACAACACTATATTTTCACATGCGACCGCGTTATGTATGTAGCAGGTAAGTTGTCAGTTGACACCTACAAAATTAATACCGCAATCTCTAAAAATTTGTGAATAACGTCCTCAGCCAGCTATAAAACGTCGCAAAGCAGCGAGAAACATCTGAAACGAACTCAATGTGATTTGCCTTGTGACAAAACAGACAAAAATGCAAATATATGCCTTAAGAATTTGGGTCTGATAAAAATAGCACCTGCGAAATCCACGCCAACAATACTGAAAGGTTTGATTTGATTGATCTGCCGCCGGTAAATCGTCTATAAGGGGCACTGCCGCTGGTTTAGCGCGATGATAAGTAACCTCAGATTAAGGTCTTGGTAGAAACGATCCAAAGATTCTGTTGAAGAAGATAAGCTGTTGGATTGGTGCCAGGATGAAAATATTTTACGAACATAAAACGAACAATGAGTTATGTTAACCTATGTTTGCGTTGCAGAAAGGTCGGATATTTTTCGGGATATGGAAGCGATGAATGTTTCAAAAACCCGCCCACTCCTAAAACATTTTGCGAATCAATCAATGAAGAGAGCTTGCGGAAGGACTTTGGTAATTTCACATTAGCCTTAACCGCGTCGATTTCTTTAAAAAATGTGATAATTTGGACGTGCCTAACAATTACCAATAGGATAACATGCAGTTCAGGATCTGTTAATGGTTTGATGTGATGCTGCGTTTTAGGTTTGAAAAATCGATAACTTAAAATTTTTTGAATTTTGTAAAAAGAAGAAAAATGAATTAATAAGAATTGATTGTTTGGTTCTGTTCATGTAACAGCGGCTAATATTTTCTTTTCTGAAATTACCTCTGGTGCAGAGGCAGAAACGGCTGGTTGCGGCGGTAATAATTCACTGAGATGCCAAAGCTGGCAGTAAATCTTTTTAATATAAAATAGAACGTGACAAATTTCCACTCAGCAAAATGAAAAGGTCGGGATAGGAAACAGAAACAACGGACCAAGCAATACACTAACGGTACAAACCACAATAAAATTTGTTTCAGAAATCAAAACGGAACCCCAAAATAAATTCATCCGGCTCGAAGAACCAAAATACCCGACAGAGCTAAAAATGTCATGGATTACAGAAAAAGTAGAAGTATAAAGTGGCAATCGAGAACAAAGATGGAATGACATTAACACTGCAAAAGTCGTCGCAAGGCGGAAATCTCTAATAAAGAAACAGTAAAGTTTTTAAACGTCAGGAAAAGTATTGGTTTCTCGCAAAAAAACCAAATGTAAGAAAATGAACGAGGAGGAAAACCAACAGCAAAAGCCAGAACGCGATAATAACTTGTCGAGCTTCAAAGTATGCTAGGAAACTTCAAGGGCGCTGGATAACGAAATTGATGAACTTCAAGCTATGGTAACAAAGAATCGTATCAAATGACAATAGAAACAAAAGACTACTCAAATAAACCGAAAAGTCGGCTAAGTCGTAGTTTCAGGAAGAAATGTTTAGAAAACACATATTTTACACGTGATTTTCCAATGCTCCGCCCGAAGGTAGTACATTGAGCAGGAAGCGAGTTTTTTTTTACCTAAAAAATTTTGAATTTTGCCGAACCCTCGCTGTTCTAAGCAAGGTAGAGATCTTTAACGTGCGTAACAACACACACACGGAACCTGCATTTTACCTCTTATCCGAACGAGGGCGTATTTTTGTGAAAAATGCTCGCCTAACATTTTTCAAGCGGACCGTGTAGGAATTCAAATCCAGAACCTTGGACGTAGTAGTCACACGCATACCAACTACGCCACGAATCCGCCTAGAAAACACATACTTTACATGTGATTTTTCAATGCTCCACCCGAAGGTATTACATTGGTCAGGAAGCGAGTTTTTTAACCTGAAAAATTTTGACTTTTGCCGAACCCTTGCTGTTCCAAGCAAGGTAGGGATCTTTAACGTGCATGACAACACTCACACACGGGACCTTCATTTTACCTCTAATCCGAACGAGGGCGTATTTTTGTGAAAGATGTTCGCCTAACAATTTTCAAGCGGACCGTGTCGGGATTCGAACCCGGGACCTTGGGCGTAGTTGTCACACGCATACCAACTACGCCACGGAGCCGCTTAGAAAACACATACCACAGGAAGAGGATCGAAAACTGAACAAAGTTAGTGTGAGGACCGACAGTAAGAAAGACAAGCCAAAAAAAAGGGATAGGAATGTGGAACGAAAGGAACAAAGAAACATAACTAAAATTCAAACAACCCCAAAGAAATAGCACAAGATCCCAAGGAAGAAGACAAAAACGAAATCGGGTGTAGTTATGGTTGAGAATGCGTATGTGCGTGTTTGGTTCTACGTGTATACGCGCGTGTGTGTATGTGTATATGTGGAGCGTGCTCAAAATGTATGTGTGTGCACGAAGAATGTGTTAAAAAAGTGTTTTAGACAACTTTAGTCACCACATCACGACAGGCAGGCCGTCCCGTGGGAATATTCTAATTCAGACCCACTCGGGAATGAATACAAGAAGCAAAACGAAGGAAAAGAGAACCAAATATAAATATAAAGGTGTGTGTGTATGTGTGTGAAGCGTGTGAGTGTGTGACTGTGCGCGCGCGTGTGTATGTATGTACGAAGAGTGCGTTGAGAGGATGTGTAGGACCAATACTTGTAGTTACTTATAATAATCATCATGCTTAAGTACAGTTACTTTCTTCGTCATTAGTTTTTCCATCTTGGGACTGGTTGGATGCATACCTCCATTTCTATTCTGAGCTAGACTACATATTTCCCTGAAATTCCTACACCCTACATCTTTGTACAGTAGTCTAACCTAGGTCTACCTCTACTTCTTTTTTCCTATCTCTACTTCTAATATATTCCGCATTATTTCCTCATGCCGTAGTATGTGGCCTGTCATCCTATCTCTCCTATTTTTTTACTGTTTTCTACATATTTTTTTCTTCCCCTACCATTTTTAGTACCACTTCGTTCTTAAGTTTGTCTGTCCATGATATCCTCATTATACGTCTTTAGCACCACATTTCAAAGGCTTTTTCTTGTCCGCTTCACAGCCGTACAGTGCTGTGCTCCACACATATGTTTTAAGCAATCTTTTCCTTGTTTTTATGTTTGTTGTCTTTGAACACAGTAGTTGCTTTTTCTTATTAAATGTAGCACGACCTTGTGCTAATCTTTGCTTTATATCTTTTGCGCTTTTTCGGTCTTGCGTTATTTGGCTTACTAGCTAGCAGAAATCCTTAACGTCCGTGTTACATATTTGTATTCTTGTTTTTAATTTATTTTCCTCTCCTGTTGCATACTAATACTTGAGTTAGGTTTGATAATTTCCATACTGTATCTCTTTGTTAGATCCGTTTCCGTTTCATTAAAAGCAGCTTCTAGTTCTTCCTTGCTAGATGCTAATATCGCTATATCGTCTGCAAATCTAAGCATATCAATTTTTGTCCCTGCATAGTAATTCCAAATGTCTTCCTGCATTTGACAGTATACATTGCCTCTTCAATGTATAAGTTAAAAATTAATAAAGATAGGACACATTCCTGTCTCGCCCCTTTCCTAATGTTTATTTCTCTACGTTCCTGCTCTAATTCTATTACTACTGTTTGCTCTTTGTATAAGCTATGTACTATTCGTCTATCCCTATAACTCATTCCAATTTTTTTGAGTATTTCGAACATTTTTTTGTATTTTACATTGTCAAATGCTTTTTCCAGATTTACAAACCCTATATACCCGCTTTCCCCTTTTTCTATTGTTTTCTCCATGATTACCCTCAGAGCTAAAATAGCCTCCCGTGTTCCCCTGTTTCGCCTGAACCCAAATTGGTCTTCTCCTAGTATTTCTTCAGCTAATATTTTTGATACTTGTGCTGTCAAACTTATTCTTCCAAAATTTTCACATCTATATGCGCCTTTCTTTTTTGGTATAGTACTATGATGTTACGTTTGCAATCTTTGAGTATCTCGCCTGTCTCATACATATAGCTTACAAGTTGGAAGAGACGTTCTGTTACTGCTTGTCCAGTGGCTTTTAGAGTTTCTGCTGGCACCTTTTCTGTACGCGGCGCCTTACCTTTTTTCAGACCCTTTAATGCTAATTCAAACTCATCCTTAAGTATAGGATATCCCAAATCATCATTTTCAATGTCTGTTTCCTGTTCTAATGCAGTTAGTTCCTCTTCTGCATATAAATTTCATGTATATTCTTGCCATCTACCTACTTTCTCTGCATTTTCTATAATGACGTTTCCTTTCGCGTCCTTATATTTTTGCTATACGGTTTTATATCCCTAAAATTGATTCTAATTAGTTTGTATGCTTTATCTGTCCTTCCTACACATCCATCTTAGTTTGTACCTCTTTGCACTTTTCATCAATCCATTGTTCTTTAGCTTTCCTGCATTTGCGAATAATTTCCCATTTTATGGCTTTGTATCTCTGTTTTCCTGTTTTGTCTGATTTATTTTTGTATCTTCGTCTTTCTTCTATTAAATTTAGGATATCCTTTGTTATGCATGGTGTCTTATTTTCTTTTTGTGTATACCCCAGAATATCTCTGGCCGTCATGTCTAGGCTGGATTTAATGTTCTTCCATTCTGTTTCTACTTCCTTAGCATCAGATATTTTCTCGATATCTTTCAGCAATTCATTCGATTTTTTTTCGAATCTTTCTTGAATATTGTTACGAGTTACTATTAGGCAACCCGTCAAAAACATAAGCGCCCTAAACACTGTATATTCTCGAGGAACCTAGGATGTTCGAGCACATACCAGAGAATGAATCATCTATTTTAATTTAGGGTATATATAAGACCGCTGATAAATGTAAGAGTTTAGTCTATATCATAATGTCGAATATAAATTATATCGTGTAAAGTTAAATAGTTAAGGTTTTGGAAGTCCAAGAGTAAACATAAATTTGTATTATGTGGAAGTGTATATTGTACCGACAGCTTGTGGAATAAAGTGTAATAAATAAATAGTAGTGTTTAGTGTTGTTAATAGACCTATGATTAAGAATTTAGTTTAAGAAGATATTAATGCTTGTAAATAGCATTAGTGTACTAGTGCTTCATTGTTAATTGGACTGAAAACATCTATAAATAAGGCATATACTGTTAATTGGACTTATGAATAGTGAGTAATAAAGACTTTCATTACTACTTGTTTTAAATTAGTGAAACGCGTTAGTAGTAGCCCGCTACACTGGTGTCAGGCCTGTGTGGGGTATATAGTGATTAAGTTAAAAGAAAAAACATACAAGTCTAAAGACATTTAAGTAGTTTGTATATGCCTGTTACAAGAAACCAAAGTAAAATGGACGCAGAAACTTTAATAAATTTCCTTAAGGATTTTAAATACGGTATGGAAGAAAAGTTTACTGAAAATGCTGAGAAAATGGAAGAGAGATCGGCTAAACTAAAAGTGACACTTAGTGAAAATGCTGAGAAAATGGAAGAAAAGTTAAGTGAAAATGCTGCGAAATTTGAAAAAAAGTTAAGTGAATATGCTGCAAAAATGGAAGAAAAGTTGAATAAAAAAACATCCACGTTAGAACAAAGATGAATGGAAAGCTCCATTGCATTGAAAGAAGATGTCACTGAACGGGTAAAAATAGTTAAGCAAAAGTTAGACAGTAAATTGGTAAAAATGGAAGAAGATGTGATGAGGCTGCAAGAACAAATGATTTCACTAACAACACGGCCACTTGAATTAGCAAACCAAGTTGTAAATCAGAACATTCCAGAAATAAGAAGCATGGAAGGAATCTAGTCAATACCGCCAAAATTTAAAGTGAAACCACCCATATTCGATGGTAAAACACTTTGGCCGACATATTTGAAACAATTTGAAGTTGCTGCAATAGCCAACGGTTGGTGCAACAAAGAGAAGGATATCTCCTTAATAGTGGCCCTACGGGGGGAGGTTCTTAACATCTTACAGACAATTCCCGATCACCAGCAGAATGATTACGGCCTCTTAACATCGAGGCTTGAGATAAGATATGGAGACGCTCACCTTCAACTGGTTTACCATGCACAAGTTAAGAACCGCTCGCAAAAGACAAATGAAAGCCTGCAAGAATTCGAAACTGACATTGCCAGATTAGTTAGATTGGCATACTCAACGGCACCAGATAGCTTCCTCGAACAACTGGCTGTTTAAACATTTGTGTATGGCGTTAAAGATGACGAAATACAGCAAGCGCTAAGATTAGCACGGCCAAAAATGTTAGATGACGCACTGGTTCATGCGCTTGAATTTGAAGCAGCTAAGCAAACATCGCACAGGATGAGTCACAAAGTTCGGTCTGCCTTAGAAGAGCCTGGTGAATCGCAGAACAGCATAGAAGAAATAATCAACCGTGTGTTTGAAAAACAAAAGACGGAAAGGATGGAAAGACAACGACCGCGGAGATGGAGTCTGCGATGCTGCAACTGCGGTGAAGTTGATCATATACAGAGACGCTGTACTCAACCAAAAAAACAACCGGTTGAGCAACAGGAAAACTAGAGCAAGTTGACGTAAGGGGGCGAACGTCGACAGCACAATGTAGTGCCCCGGAGATTATCATCCGTGCTGCATCGTCGATGGGAAGTCTGAACAGCATCTAAATTGATGGTAGAATTAATGATAGGGTTGTCCGATTACTTGTGGATACAGGAGCGACAAGGACTATTGTGAGACCTGATTTAGTCGGTCGTGGAAAAGCGCTACCCGCGTCGGTATGTTTTCGAACGGCAAGTGGTGAGAAAATTTCTACTCACGGAGAGACTGCCGTTACGTTGGCAATTGGAGACAAACTAATTAATCATTGGATGTTGGTAGCTGAAATTACAGAAGAAGTTATCCTGACAATGGATCTCATTAAAGAATATGGGTTTCATGTGAACATGAAATGAAAATGTGCTTCGAATAGGTGATGATGAGATTCCATTTCAAGGGACTAGTAACCAGACGATGCAAGTTCGAATGATTTGTGATATGAAAATACCCGAGAAGTCGGAAATTATAGTAATGGGACGCCCGGATGGTACGCTCCGGGAAGGACAAATAGCATGATGGAAGCAACTGAACCGGGAATGGATCAGGAGGATTACTGATTGGAAGAACGCTGGTAAAGTTTCGAAATATGATACCAGTAAGAGTAACATTAATCCCCATACGGTGACCGTGAAGAAAGACATGATTGTGGGAAGTTGCATTCTAGTATGCCATATTAAACATTGTGTGGACGACACGAAAGATAAACCAGCCAACGGTTTCTCACAAAAATTGCTGGATATGTTGATACCTTCGTGTCAAGGATTGAACGGCGACCAACTGGCCAAGGTAAAAGAACTGGTCGGACGATATCGAGGTGTGTTTGCACTGGATGATCGTGAGAAAGGAAGGACGAATGTTGTGCAACATAAGATCAACACTGAAGATGCGCAACCGATAAGACAACACCCCAGGCGGCTTCCTTTGGCAAAACGTAAGGAAACCGAGCAAATTATCACCGATATGGAAGAACAAGGAGTGAGTGAACCCTCGAATAGCCCATGGGCATCCCCGGTAGTGCTTGTAAAGAAAAAGGATGGGTCGACAAGGTTTTGTGTAGACAACCGGCGGTTAAACAATGTGACAAAGAAAGACACCTATCTTTTGCCCAGAATTGATGACACCTTAGATACTCTGTCCGGATCTAAATGGTTTTCGACCTTGGACTTGAAAAACGGATACTGGCAGGTAGGCTTGGAGTCGAACGATAAAGAAAAAACTGCGTTTACAATTGGAACTGGATTATGGCAGTTCAAAGTCATGCCATTTGGATTATGCAATGCCTTTGCTACTTTTGAACGACTGATGGAGTCAATATTGCGTGGACTGTCCTTGAAAACATGTCTGGTGTACCTAGACCACGTGATAGTGTTAGGCCGGTCTTTTGAAGAACACCTTAAAACCTAGAGGAGATATTCCAAAGATTACGCGGGGCAAACCTTACATTGAGCCCCAAGAAGTGTCACCTATTTGGAAAAGAGGTGAAATACCTAGGGAATGTCGTTTCGGAGACCGGAATAAGAGCTTAGCCTGACAAAATAAAAACGGTACAAGAGTGGCCTACACCAGCATATATACACCAACTATGCAGTTTTCTAAAATTGTGCACATATTACTGACGTTTTATACTTAGGTTTGCAAACATTACCAAACCGTTAACGAAATTAACCGAAGATGGACATGAATATGATTGGAATGACGACTGCCACAGTGCTACAAGTTACAGCACCAATTTTGAGTTATCCACGGATGGAGGAGAAATTTGTGTTGGATACCGATGCCAGAAACACAGCGATAGGAAGCGTTCTTTCTCAAGTGCAGAACGGACAAGAAAAAGTTATTGGGTATTTCAGCAAGGTCTAGTCGCGGCCAGAAAGGAACTATTGTGTGACAAGAAGGGAGCTGTTAGCTGTAGTAAAATCCGTAAAGCACTTTTATAAGTACTTATACGGCCGTAAATTCCTGTTGAGAACAGACCATGCTGCACTAAAATGGTTACTGCAGTTTCGAAATCCTAAAGGGCAAGTTGCAAGGTGGATAAAGCGGCTGCAGGAATATAACTTTGACACAGAACATCGTGTAGAAACTAGCCATCGGAATGCAGACGCTCTATCCGGTCTGTCCGGTAAACTGCAACCATTGCTCCAAGATCGAAGAGAAAATAAGTGTCATCCGTAGAACCAATGATACTTGGCAACCTGAAAGAATACGAGAAGACCAGGAGAATGACGCCAAATTGGGACGTATTATTGAATGGAAAAGTAGAGGACAACGAGCAGCTTGGGAATAAATTAGTATTTCAAGTAGGAGCCTGAAGGCATATTGGGCACAGTGGGACTCCTTGGTGATTGAAAATAGAATCTTGAAACGACGCCTGGAATGTGAAGATGGCACTGAGAGACGACTTCAAGTGATAGCGCCGAGAAGCAGAGTGCCGGAAGTGTTGCAGCACTTGCACGATGGTATTTCCGGAGGGCACTTTGGCGTGAAAAGAACTCTCGAAAGAGTGAGGATAGATTCCATTAGGTGAACTGCAAAGAAAATGTGAAGGAGCGGTGCCGGAAATGTGAGTTGTGTGCCTCTGGAAATGGCCCGGTTACAAAACGGAAAGCCCCAATGAGACAGTATAACGTGGGGAATCCTTTTGAGAGGGTGGCCATTGATATAGCTGGTCCGTTTCCTGAATCAGAGAAAGAAAATAAATACATCTTGGTTGCAATGGATTATTTTACCAAATGGCCGGAGGCGTATGCTATACCTAACCAAAAAGCCGAGACGGTTGCAGATGTACTAGTGAGGGAGTTGTTTTGTCGTTTTGGAGTTCCGTTGAAATTACACTTCGATCAAGGTCGGAACTTCAAATCAGCGTTGTTTCAGAATGTCTGCAAACATCTTGGGATCCGGAAGACTACAACCACGATACTTCATCCTCAATCGGATGGAATGGTTGAAACAATGAGCAGGACGTTAGGAAAGTACCTAGCCAAGGTTGTCTCTGAGCATCAACGAGACTGGGACCAATATTTAAATTTGTTCCTACTGGCGTACCGATCTTCAGTACATGATAGCACAGGATACTCTGCCGCTTGCGTGATGTTAGGACGTGAATTGCGGCTACCATTTGATCTTCAGTTTGGATTTAAACCTGGAGAAAAGATCGCAGGTGAAGATTACGTTAGTGAGCTTCGTGAAAAATCAAATAGCATTCACGAAAACGTCCGATAGAATATCCAGACAGCAAGCGATCGAATGAAATCACAATGTGACACGAGAGCACAAGAAGGTGGTTACCAACCTGGAGATTTAGTGTGGTTGTACAATCCCCAAAGAAAGCCTGAATTGTCACCAAAATTACAAAGACAATGGGAATACCCGTACAAAATGTTAAAAAGAATTAATGATGTAGTGTACCGGATCCGCATCCTACGCTGGCAACAACCAGGAAGACTCGAATAATGAGAATGGTGTTTGACAAGTTATTAATCATAAGCCAAATGTAGATTTTGAGAGTTTTATGGCGGCGTATGGTGGTTCCGCTAAGGCGAGATTTGGCGTTGTTGTTGAAAAACAGCAAAATTTGTCTAGAGCACCAGAAGAGTATTCCCTTGCACATTGCGTTGCTCAAGACTTGGAAATGTCAAGAGGAATAGCTATTGTTTTTAAGAAAAAGTTTAGATGTGTGGATGAATTAGTACAACTGCGGCCAACTGTAGGAAAAGCTCAATGTAGTACCTCCGGGTGGAGCATTGGGGACGTGGCCGCAAGTATAGCGGCCCTTATTCAAATTATAATGTAGGAAAAGCTTTGATTCTTAGGGATAAAAACCGTTATGTTTACTATCTAGTCACCAAAAATTCCTCATGGCAGAGACTTAGTTATGGACATCTATGGGAGGCTTTGCTATATCTTAAGGCTTAGATGATGGAAAATGTAGTAACGAGACTAGCGGTGCCCAAGCTAGGCTGTGGACTGGATCGCTTAGATTGGAGGAGAGTCCGAAATGTGCTAGAAGTAGTTTTCCAGGAAACCAACATCCAGGTCCTTGTTTGTTGTTATCAACCGGTTGCCTACCAAGACCAAGAAAAGAGTGTTGACTGTCACTTCCAACGACGTGGTGGATGCACCAGAGGAGATAGCTGCCGATACCGTCATCAGTCATCGAATTGGCGTCAAAATGTGTTTACAGTTACGAGACGTAACGGTTTTAAAGAGGGGGCAGTGTTGCGAGCTACTATTAGGCAACCCGTCAAACATACACAAGCGCCGCAAGCACTGCATATTCTACAGCGACCGAGAAGCTTCTGGCAATTAATGGAGTTTTTAATTCACGGTATAAATAAGACCGATGATGAAGTACAGGGTTAGTCTATATCAGAATGTCGAATATAAATTATATCGTGTAAAGTAAAAGTAATTGAGCTTTGGGAAGTCCAAGAGTAAACGTAAATGTTAAGTGCACGTGTCTAATGTACATGCACCTTGTAGAATGCATAAATAGACAAAAGTGTAATAAATAAATAGTTGTGTTAGTGTTGTTAATGGACCTATGGTAAAGAAGTTAGTTTAAGAAGATATTAATGCTTGTAAATTCATTTGTGTGATAGTGCTTCATTGTTAATTAGACTGAAAACATCTATAAATAAGGCATATACTGTTAATTGGACTTACGAATAGTGAGTAATAACGATTTTTAATACTACTTGTTTTAAATTAGTGAAACGCGTTAGTAGTAGCCCGCTACACTATTATTATGCAGTGAACCCAAAAATAAAAAAACTGTTAAGCTAGTCGCAGGTGTCTAGTATCAACTACTGAGAATGTTTTGTAATTCATGAAATCACACTTCGAAGTACCCTTTAACTGATTGAATAGCTTTTAACAAAAGCTCATTCAATTGTTATAAATGAGGAATCTAATCTTTGCATAGTTATGTGTATGATTTGAAAGGATAGTACAGTAAAATTGTAAATGCATCCAATGGTACTGCACATGATATAGATGTTACGAATATCTATAGTGAGTAATAAAGACTTTCATTACTACTTGTTTTAAATTAGTGAAACGCGTTAGTAGTAGCCCGTTACAATATCTTTATCTTTTAGTTTCTCTAAGTCAAAGTGCCTTTTTCCGTTTCTTTTTTCAAATTTTTAAATTTAAGTGCGGCCTTCATAATTACGATGCTGTGGTCAGTGTCTATATCTGCTTCTAGGCAGCTTCTACAGTTTTTTACTTGATTCCTAAACCGTTGTCTAATAACAATGTAATCTGTTTGATATCTTCCTATATTTCTTGGCATCTTTTACGTATATCGTCTTCTAGTACGATGTTGAAATAATGTGTTTGTGATGATTAAATTGTTCTTGTCGCAAAATTCTACTAGCCTCTGTTGTTTCTCGTGCCTAAACCAAATAAACCTATTACTGCTCCTTCCTTACCCTCGCCTACCACTGCATCAAAATCCCCGTAATAATTAAATTTTCATGTCCTTTTACGTATCTTAATATGTCTTCGATATCTTCGTAGATCGCTTCTACATCTTCGTCACTATAGTTAGAGGTGGGCATGTATGCTTGTATTATTACTGTATTTACCGGTTTAGATTCTAATCTTAGCATGAGTTCTCTATCGTTCTTTTGTAAGTAATTTTCTACACAGTATTCTATCCTTTTCCGCATAACTATTCCCACGCCCAAATTTCTATCCTCTGCTCCTGTATGAATTACCCTGAAGTCTCCATTCCAAAAATCCCCCGCCTCTGGCCACCGAACTCCGTTGTTCCCTACTATGTCTAGTGCTAACCTATTCATTTCGATTTTTAGGTTCTCTATCTTACCTATTTGCTTCATGCTTCTAACATTCCACGCTCCAACTCGCAAAATGTTCCAGACTCTTATTCTGGACTTTCCGATCACATCCTCCGAAGTAGTCCACTCCCGGAGATCCGAATGGGGGACTATTTTAACTCCGAAATCTTTTACCCCAGAGAATGCCATCATTTTATTATAATTTAGGTACAGTGTGTATTTAGGAGGTAATGCTGTGGTTTCTTGTTGCCTTCCGCATCGCGGTTGGGTGTCGTAGACTGCCATACCGACCGCTATAGTCTCTACCAATCTAAGTACCGAAAGAGCCGCTGCCCTCTTTCGGGGACCTGTCTTAGTCTGGTTCCTCACTAACGACCCTACTACTTTAGTTGGACCTGTAGTTTGGCTCTTTAGCTCATTAGAACACGCATCAATTTCACCTATTCTAGTAATCTAGAACTTCGGCAAGGTGCAAGACCATTCGAAATGGTAAATGTTTATATAAATTTAATATTTATGATCCACCTAATTTTAGATGACCAAACTGCAACTGTTTTTATATCAATTTATTTTTAATTGTTTTAATTGGCCAAGTAAAAATTAATCAACGCAAGAAAATCTAGGAGGATGTAATTTTGCAATTATAATTCATTCTTAAATCTAAGTTTACTTATGCATGTTTTACCTCAAATGTATGGCTTTAGCTTTCGTTCGATAAGTTAGTTAAAAATGCTCGATCTGTATTGTGGGTTGCCTAAATAATTATACATTAAACTATTTGAAACGAAGTTAATAATAATATGTTTTTGTACAATACTTGTACCAAAAACAAAAAATAAACTTGAATAAATTAATAAATGTATAAACAAAAATAATTTATTTTCTTTTATTGTTTACTACTATCTCATTTAAAATCCAATAATCGCATAAAGCTGACGAAGCACTTTTTAATTCAACAACTTCCACTCATCTTGAGGTATCTAACTTGTAGTCTATTAACATCAAAACTCTTCAGGTTCAATTCTTATTATTAAAATAAAATTCAAACCAAAACAAGTCAGTCCTTAACAAAATAAAATATTCACAATACTTTTCTTAAGAGCCTGCAACATCATCAAGCTTTGAATAGAGCATGCTGGCATATACATTGGAGCCAATTACTCGATCAAAAAATATCTATCCTTTTCTAGCTTTTCATTTAAAGAAGAGCTGGAGAAGCATAAAAAACGAGCTCTCTTCTAGTGCCCTGTTGATGAATCGAGTGTGTGGAATTACTTTTAGTCCTTATAATAATAGATTTATAATTTAAATTTTTACCTTTATAGAAGTTCAGGTTGTTAGTCTGTATTAACGGTTGTCTCTGACTTAATTATAGTAACATCTTGAAGTGTTCTTTATTTATAAATTTGGTGTTTCCTGAAGCGCGAGATCAAAATCAAATTGATCTAAACTATTTTTGTTTTTAGCGTTATATGGCAAATATTTTTATTACAGATTCAAAAGGTAATATAAAAAATCCTAAGAAATTAGCGCAATGACGACTATTTCAAGAGATGGATCTTAGTATGCAGTTTTGCACAGTCACAATAAAGTAAAATTTCTATATAGTGGCAACTTGCGTACATACATACATACTCTAGAAGTATGCAATCAACCATACTCCTAACTAACTGACCAATAAGCATGAAGTATGCAAATAAATAGCATGCAATCTCAAAACACCCCTCAAGCAACGATCACTCGTCCGACACTCCCGAAATACATAATAGAACCGCCCGAATGTACAATACAAACAAACCCAAAATATAAAAGAAGCTCCAAACGCTAGGGCAAATTACTTAAAAAATTTTTCGCTTTTTAGGGTAATCACCAAACTTCTTGGAGAGAACTTACGAATAGTGCAAGACGGAATTCCCCAAGCAATCTTTTCCTTGTTTCTATGTTTGTTGTGTTTGAGCACAGTAGTTGCTTTTTCTTGTTAAATGTAGCACAAACTTGTGCTAATCTTTGTTTTATTTCTTTTCCGCTTTTCTTATCTTGTGTTATTTGACTTCCTAGGTATCAGAAATCCTTAACCTCCTGCAAGTATTTGTATTCTTGTTTTTGATTTATTTTCCCCTCTTTTGCATACTAGAACTTTAGTTTTATTTTAGTTAATTTTCATACCATATCTGTCCGTTAGAACTGTTTCCATTTCATTAAGAGCAGCTTCTAACTCTTCTTTGCTAGATGCTAATACCGCTATATTATCTGCAAATCTCAGCATATCAAACTTTTGTCCCTGCATATTAATTCCAAATGTCTTCCTGCATTTGACAGTATTCATTGCCTCTTCTATGTACAAGTTAAAATTAATGGGGATAGGGCACATCCCTGTCTCACCCCTTTCCTAATGTTTACTTCTCTACTCTCTTGCTCTAATTCTATTACCGCTGTGTGCTCTTTGTATAAGCTATGTACTATCCGTCTATCTCTAAAACTTATTCCAATCTTTTTGAGTGTGTCAAAAATTTTTTTCCATTTCACATTGTCGAATGCTTTTTCCAAATCCACAAACCCTATATATACGCTTTCTCCCTTCTCTATTGTTTTCTCCATTATCACCCTCAGCACTAAAATAGCCTCCCGTGTTCTCCTGTTTCGCCTAAACCCAAATTGATCTTCTCCCAGTATTTCTTCAGCTCGTTTTTCTATTCGTCTTTGTACAATTCTAGTTAATATTGTTGAAACGTGTGCGGTCAAACTTATTGTTCGAAAATTTTCACATCTATCCGCGCCTCTTTTTTTGATATAGTTACTATGATGTTACGTTTGAAATCTTTGGGTAGCTCGCCTTTCACATACATATGGCTTACAAGTTTAAAGAGACGTTCTGCTTGCACCTTATCTGTACCCGGCGCCTTACCATTTTTCAGGCTCTTTAATGCTAATTCAAACTCATCTCTAAGTATAGGATATCCCAGGTCATCATTTTCAATGTCTGATTCCTGTTATAATGCTTTTAGTTCCTCTCCTGAATATAAATTTCCTATATATTCCTGCCATCTAGCTACTTTCTCTACATTTTCTATAATGACGTGTCCTCCCGCGTCCCGCTATATGGTTTTATATCCCTAAAATTCATTTTAATTAATTTGTATGCTTCGTCTGTTTTTCCTATTTCCATCTTAGTTTGTACCTTTTTGCACTTTTCATCAATCCATTGTTCTTTAGTTTTCCTGCATTTGCGAATTATTTCCCATTTTATGGCTTTGTATCTCTGTTTTTCGGTTTCATCTTATCTATTTTTGTATTTTCGTCTTTCCTCTAAAAATTCAGGATATCCTTTGTTATCCATGATTTCTTGTTTTCTTTTTGTGTATACCCCAGAATATCTCTGTTATTCCATTCTGTTTCTACTTCCTTAGTATAAGAAATTTTCCCAATATCTTTCAGCAATTCTTTTAACCTTTTTTCGAATCTTTCTTGAATATTTTTTATCATAATTACGATGTCGTGATCAGTGTCTATATCTGCTTCTGGGAAGCTTCTACAGTCTTTTACTTGATTTCTAAACCGTTGTCTTCCTGTATCTTCTGGCAACTTCCACGTGTATCGTCTTCTAACATGATGTTGAAATAATGTATTTGTGATGGTTAAGTTGTTCTTGTTGCAAAATTCTACCAGCCTGTTTCCCCTGTCATTTCTCGTGCCCAAACCAAATAAACCTACTATCGCTTCTTCCCTACCCTCATCTACCACTGCATTAAAATCTCCCGTAATTATTAAATTTTCATGTCCTTTTACGTATTTTAATATGTCTTCGATATCTTTGTAGATCACCTCTACCTCTTCCTTACTGTAGCTAGAGGTGGGCATGTATACTGGTATTAATACTGTATTTACTGGTTTAGATTCAAATCTAATCATGAGTACTCTTTCGTTCTTTTGTAAGTAGTTTTCTACACGTCGTCCTATCTTTCTTCGCATAACTATCCCCCACCCGAATTTCCTTCATCTGATTCTGTATGAATTACCCTGAAGTCGCCATTCCAAAAATACCCCGCCGCCGGCGTACTTCGCTGATTTCTACTATGTCTAGTGCTAACCTATTCATTTCGAGTTTCAGGTTCGCTAGCTTACTTACTTATTTAATACTTCTGGCATTCCACGCTCTGACTCGCAGAATGTTCACGGATCTTTTTCTATGCTTTCGGATCACATCTCCCGAAGTAGTCCCCTCCCAGAGATCCGAATGGGGGACTATTTTACCTCCGGAATTTTTTACCCCAGAGGATGCCATCATCAATAGTAACAGATTGAGTACGCTGTGTACTTGTGAGATAATGTGGTGCTTTCCCGTTGCCTTCCACATCGCAGTAGTGTGTCTTAGAATGACATACCGAGTCCTATGGTCTCTGCCACTCTAAGTACCGAAAAAGCCGCTGCCCTCTTTCGGGGACCTGTCTTAGTCTAGTTACTCACTAAATACCCCACTAATTTGGTTAAACCTATAGTTCGGCTTTTTAGCTCATTGAAACGCGCAAGCCATTCTACCTGTTCTAGTAATTTAGAACGTCGTCAAGGTGCAGGTCCGTTCAGAATGGGAAAATCTGCCGTTAATATTAAAAACGTAAGTCTAAATTAAATTAATGTAAACATAATCTTTCACATTTATTAATTTAGGATTCTAGGTAATGTTCTAAGCAATCATTTAAGTAATGTTCTACGAAATGATTTAAGAAATTATCTAAGAAACTATTTGAGTAAGGATCTAAATTAATTATCTAAGTGACGATCTAAGTAATGATGTTAAACTAAATAAACAGCTAAATTCACTAAAGAACGGCGTTAAACTAAAGTTCAGAGCATTGAACAAACTGGGAATTACTGGATTAAAAGCCAAGCTATAGGGTCAACGACTGGAACTAGCAATCGATCTGGTTCAACAAGCTTCCGTAGAAATCAACAGAAAGATACGTCAGAATTTAAGTTTATAATTTTTTGAATGTTGCATGTCTTATATTTCGTTAGCGTAAAACTCACATGTAATATAGGTAACTTTGCTACGACATTTACTCCAGGTTCGGTCGTAACTTTATAGTGTGCCTGTACGCACCAACAAATACATAGTTGACAAGGATAAATTCAGTATCTCCCAGTTGCTTCGCTACTGAGTTTTAAACTTACCAATGGTTCCTACAGTGGTACCTATGTGATGGACCTATAAGTACATGCACCAATTCATCACCGACAGGTACTTGTTAAATAAGGGCAAGCGAAAGTAACCTCAATAAGCATAAAATAATTATATTAACAACTTCCTCTGAATTATAACTTGTAACACATGAACGTATGTACATTACTAGTCTATTAAAAACATATGAGAAACTCTCAAATTTAAACTTGAACTGGTAACTACTGTTATACCTTGAAGCAATTGCTCTAAAGTTTACAGGTAAACTTTGAATAAGTTTCAAAAACTATTTTACCATCAAATGAATTATGCATTTTATAAAGTTAAAATCTACTGTAAATCTCAACATAAATTATATTTGAACACGTGATTGACTACGTAAAATAATGTCCCATTACTAATAATAATGGCACCAACACTGATTAAATTACACTTATTACTTAAATATTTATCGTTACATGAACAGCAGCATCCATCTGCCAAATACATCAACAGGACTTGAACCACATTCCCACTGGAAATCAATCGTACTGGATTCCCAACATAACACTACTGCATTCGCAGGCATCCGCAGTCCCACGGCTGGATGAAGTCATAGCAGACAAAACATACCCAAAAAACCATACAACATTTGTACCCAATCCAAAAAATCTAAAGTAAGAGGAAAAATAACCCTTATGTAAGAACGGCTACCGAGATCGTTAGCCAGAGTTAAGGAAAGGCCTACAACTAAGGATAAATCGGGTGAGTACTGTATTTTTCGGAGCGTCAAAGTCATTTGGTAAGTTTATTTGAATTGGCACAAGGCTACGCGGATCTGTTTGTTTATTTGGCATATACGCATAAAAAAAAGGTTACTTATACTAAAATTAAGGTAGTGCTGTTTGGTCGGTGTTGTGACCATCTACCTATCACCGAACCCACGGTAGGTAGGTGTAGATACCCTGAGAAAAAGATTCTGAATAGTCGAGGCACACTTATATAAGTTTTTTTGTATACCGACCAAATATATTTAAAGCACGTAAAATAGTCAAAAATTTTCACACTATCAAATAAAAATAAAAAAAGTATTTAAATAAAACAAAATAATATATATATATATATATATATATATATATATATATATATATATAGTGAATAAGGGTCTTGGACAGGACTTGAGCGTAGCTTCCTGTCTATAACCGACATAAGTCAAAAATTTGACAATGTCAGATATAATTGACAAAAATGCCAAACGTAATTGAAAGTTAGGTTTATGTATATTAGTGTACACGATTTAAATTTGTCAACTTTCCAATTGTCGTCATCGGTCTCGGTGGCGTGATTGGTAAACGCATGGTTCCGGCAAAACCAGGTGATAGGTTCAAGTCTTGTTCAAGATCTTATATTTTCCATATTTCAATTACTAGCTCGATTTGAAATGATCATTTGGGCTTTGCATAAAAGTCTAAATTATTATTTCATCTATCTTATTCACTGTAATACGATAGTATTTATCAACTTACCTTATGTAATTAACTACCTAAAATATTTATATATATTGCAATAATTATAGGGTAGTTTAGAGGTAGGTTAAGTCACAGGGGTCGTAGAACAAATAAAGGCAACTTCCAGTTAACAAAAGCACATAATTACAGATATTATAAGAGTAAATAGGTCACTATACATATTGTTAGTTGAGAGCACACTGTATATAAAAATACATGAGAATAAAATGCATACGAATATAGAAATATCCAAGAGTAGTTACAAGCTAAGATAAGATTTGTAAATGCAACAAAATGCATCAAAATTAAATAAACGGGAAACCTATATGAATTGGCTTTATGAATATTTAATAAGTGCGTTAAAAATATCATCGTATACGCAATCTAAAATTATGCATTATTTGAAAATCGTACGTGACATAAAGAATTACATTTGTTCAAAAATCCAATATTAACTAGAAAATAAACAAGCACCTGATTATTTTGGTTTAGATTAGAATAAGTAATAAACACTGAATACGTGATTTAATGAACGGAAAGTCTTGGGATTTTTCAATTTAATACCATAATATGTAAATGAATACGTGACAAGTCAAGCATTCGTCCGAATATTTGAACTAAACAATTGGTGAAATTCCCGGAATACACAAAGATAAAGGCAAAAGGTGTCGTCCCAACACGTGAATGAACGAATGGAAAACAAGAGAGGTACGGCTTTAAATACTATAAGAATTGAGCGACGAGTTTAGTATACATTTTAAACTGGGCTACGACGATACTCTAAAGTGCTAAATTATTTACGTAACCAGTGAGACGAAAGTAAATTAAAATCATTTTGAAAAGTGTACGAATTGTGCAAGTGTGAGCCGCTCTATTATAGACGTAAGTAAACAACGACTTAATAAAAATACATTTCTAACATAAATAAAACAGGGCTCTTGTTAATTACCTCCTGTTGATTACTCTGGTTAATTACTTCTGGTTGATTACTTCTTGGTAAATGCTTCTTGTTAAATACTGACATGGTAAATGTTCTATTACTGTCTTGTTAATTACGGACATGAAAAATCTTTTATTTACTGATATTCAAATTGAATCTTAAATTGGATTAACTTATTACTGGCATCTTAATACTGGCTCTAACACTGAAATTTAAATGGGATCTTAATAACGATTTGGATAGTATTTTGGTTTTGATGTCGAACTCCAAATTCGACTCTAAATATTCAAACTGGGCACGAAAACTCTTAGGGGATGCAGAGGAACTGAAAACTGAAAACTGTTTTAATTCAATATTTTTCGTATTTGTAAGAGTCAACAAAACACAGTAGTTTCATTGATCAATTTATGAAAAGGTAATAGGCATCTTGAAACGTTTTAAAAGGTCTCTAAAAATAAGCAAAAAGGCTAGTTTTGCTGGCTTCAATTTCATAATTCTGGTATATGTAAATATTCTGAAAAGGGGAAGATATTAAAAATTGTAGATAAATAATATATCACAGCAAATCGTAGGTGCTGAAGTATCACAGCAATATATATATATATATATATATATATAAAATATATATATATATAAAATAGAATTTATTATGTAGTTTCGATTCAATTCTGTAGTTTCACACTAGTGTTGGTGCTTTATCACCTGCTGGCGGTTTTATTTCTTTTGCCATAGTACAGAGATTGTTTCGAAATTATATCATTATAATAGCTTCGATTACTTCATAGGGTTCTTGGAAACTATTTCACTCTGATGAGTCTTAACAAGCCGAAACCGTCGGTCAGTGGATGTTTCCTCCCCTGTGAAGTAATAAAGCTAATGTTTTGTTAATGGCTATATATCTACTAGCCCGATTTGTATTTGTCAATAGCTCTTATTATTTTGATAAGAGTTTGTTTACAGATACATCTTACTTTATATATATATATATATATATATATATATATATATATTGCGATGCTATTGGCGGATTATCGAGCCCCTACGTTGGGCTGCTATATTTATTTGCTATGCTATTAGAAGAATTATCATGCCCCTACGTTGGGCCGTTATATTTATTTACTATGCTATTTTAAATTATTGGACCACCATTTAATATTCACTATTAAGTGTAATTATCTCCTCCTCCAGCTGTTTTCTTAATATTGCTATCAACTGGACTTTATCATTAAACAACTCTATCTACCAATTGCAAAATTCGATACGTTACCGCCTTGCGTGTTATCGCTTTCCTATTCAACTTGTGGCTCCGCCTTTGTACTATTTAAATCTTATGACCTCGGCTTGCATTTATTTGCAATTATAAAATTCAGTAAATTTAGATTTTATATAATGAAACCAATATGTTATGTACAGCTTTTGAAATTATTTGTAATACATTTCTTATAAATTTCATTTATTAACAACCATCTAGTATGTACTCCAAAAACCCAAAGTCACCAAAGAAAATTTATTATCTTTACCAACAAAGTGTAGAATATTCTAAACCTGTTTTCTTATTACTCATTCAATACGTATGCAACCTCTTTTGTTGACTTCTTCACAAGCATATCATATTTAGCAAATTCAATATTAAAAATAAAATAAAAATTCATATAGAAAAACAAATGTCTTATAACTAAAAATCTGACCTGGTTTTATCTTTTCACATCGACGCTTCCAATAAAAATGATCTTCCCCAATTCTGGATTTCATTCAAATTATTACACTCTGGACCACCACCATTAAATTATATACCCCAATTTATTTCAATTCTTCAAACTTAGACTTTTATCATTCTTGCCCCAGACTTAAAATTGTAGTTTGTTTCATCCTGTAATTTTTTCTTAACATCAGAATCCTAGTCTATTTCCCTCAGACCTCTAAACCCTATTATTTTTATGTCTTAGTTTACAATAAATTCATTAAAAACGTACTTACGTTTAAACGGCAATTGTAATCTTCATATTCGCACTCATTTTATTTTTCACTTTTATAATTATTACGTATTACTTTGTTTTAATGGCAACGCACTTCGGCCTTCGTTGAGTTCAAAACTGACTTTCTTATCAAGGTGCTTGCTAATATATTCTCGAATTCCCACTCCATCCGTGGGTATGGTCTAGAACTCGTCGCTTGTTTCTGACCAATCAAATAATTTCATTTAGAGCAGTTTCTGATGTAATTCTCCACGATTCCCCATAATCACAACCTGCCCGCAGCTGTCTTTCGTTATCAACATGCTGTATTTTGATAGATTACTTGCTTTTCCATAAACAACTGATGCAACTCGACTTTAAATTTTCATGTTTACAAGCGATTCACGCAATTTTAATCATTTCTCTTATCAAAAATGGTTAGATATTTGTACGCATTTATATTAACTACCTGAAACTCTATTTCTATATCCGTATTAATTTAATCGTCTGGAACTCTTCTTTTTTAATGCGTGTCTAATTACACTTTATCATTTATTTCTAAATATACGCGTGCTTCCACTGAAAAATATCCTTATTTGTTTTACCTAAATTAACTAAACTTTATCTACAGGGTATTTAATGTTTGCTATCTACTTAATACATGTATTTCTCATTCCTACGTCAACTATGCGTCTTCCTATGTTTACCTGCGTCGCCCAAAAACTATTTCTACTTTATACAGGGTGTTGACTACTTACTATCTACAAACTATGTCTATTTCTTAATTATTTCCTTAAATAAGTGTAGATTTCTGCTGCCTATTCTAATTACTCCTTCCCGAACGACCTTTACTATAACGTGCACCCTTAAGCAACCCCTTATCACAGCAATATATATATATATATATATATATATATATTCTTATGCTCCACCCCCGCTTTTTATATTTATTAATTTTATTTTATGTATGATATGAAGATATTTACTTCTTATTTCGTGCTTTATCTACGTTTGGTCGGTTTATAAAACAAAACTGTATTAATATGCCTTGACTATTTGAAACTCGCCTTCCCAGAGTATCCACCTACTTACCGTGGGTTCAGTGGTAAGTAGATGTGCAATGCACCAACCAAACTGCTCTACCTTTATTTTTGTACATGTAATCTTTTACTTGTATATGCCAAAATTTTAATAACAGATCCACGTAGCCTTGTGCCAAATCAATTAATATTACCAAATTTTGACTTTGACGTTCAAAACACACAGTACTCACCTGATTTAAAACGTCGCTGTCGGCCTCTATGAAAACTGGCTTAAAATCTTACTCGCCGTATGCGTCTTTACAATGCGTGGCACTATCACTACGAATAATCTGCGGTCCAGACTCCAGGTTTCGTTATTTTAATTTTGATATCCCCCAAATCTAAAATAAATATGACCAAATTTAGAATTTTGACTAATTACAATTTTACTTCCCCTGCGCTAATTTTCCTAAGGTTGTGTCTTCGTTACTCGTACTAATCCTCCTGCTACTCCAATGCTTTCCTTTTTCAAATCTTAATTCTGCTCGTTCCAAATCAACACTTTCTTTTTCCTTTATCTGCTCTTTCCAAATCACTGCTGTTTTCTAATTTCCACTCAATACCATTTTATCCATAATACTATATCCAATTCAATTCCAGTAATATCTCCGTCAGTTTCATAAATCCTATTCAATACCTTTCTGCCTTTATCAATCTCGTTCCAATTTCCAACTATTTATTCCGCCTGTTCACTGTCGCTCTAATCCACTCTTATCACTTTCTACTCGTCGTTACTATTATTTGTTTTTATTACTCTCGCTTGTCCGTACTCTTCTTTATATAAATCAAACTCTTAAACTTTTCAAAATCATTTATTAACTTTTTATAATCTTCAAAATTTAGCGCAGTATACAAAACACGTCTTACTACCAAAATGTTTATAAATCAACCCTTATTTATTTTTATCCTAGGTGATTATTATAATTAAAATATGCCTACTCTTTAATACATTTTATACATTCTCTATCCAATAAAATCGTCCCAACAAGATCGTGTCACTAATACCTTATAATCGTTCTTTTACACTTTACTATTTCATATCTAAATGTTCACTCATTGGTTCCTAATACTGCATCACCCTTCAATCATATTTGACAATACTTTTCACTTATAATTTTGATATTACAGGTTTGTCCAAAGATTGATTCTACTAAAATAAGTGCCGAAATGTTTCACATATAAACCTGGGTCTGTGTGGTGAATAGTGGACTTTCTACAGACACATCCGGTTTTTCGATCAGCAAATGTACATTCTATGGCTTATTAACATACAACTCAGTGTAAATCCTTGAATACTGTGCTTTCTCACGTCATCAAGTCATTGTTTTACGTCTTGGCACTTATACTTTGACTAATATATTTCAAATACTTTAACATTTGTAAAGTACGGCAAACATAAAATTTTCAGTTACGGGATCTGATATTTGGCTTTATATGAATTTCTGAACTATTTACTTTTAAATGGTTAGTGAATTTAAGTGGTGTTGACATTCCAGAAGACATAAAAAATTTGTTATCGCTAGGACCAAAGTTTAATTTAAAAGTAAATAGTTCAGAAATTCATATTGGAAAATTATTAGCTGATGTAGAATCAATCATAGAAACTTTTGAAAGTTCAGTTCAAGAAAAAAACCAGTTAAGAGCTAAAGTGACAAATGTAGTTACTAATTTTATTCAGAATCCAAGCAACAATAACTACAATAGCATAGAACAAAAACTTATTGTAAAGTAAACAGGTTTTAAAATCACATAAAGATTTAGTAGTATTAAAAGCAGACAAAGGAGAAGTAACAGTCATTATGAATATTCAGGATTACACACAAAAATCTTTAGAATTATTATCAGACACTAGCACTTACAAAATATTAGTCAGAGATCCCACCACTACTACACAGAAAAAAGTTAATGATCACATAAAATTATTACATAGTAAGAACATGTTAACAGATAGTCAGAAAAAATCATTAATCAATAACAGTTCTACACCTGGCAGATTTTATGGTCTACCAAAATTCACAAACCCACTCTTTCGCTTCGTCCAATCATATCTTCTATTAACACTCCCACTTACAATATTGCAAAATTTTGTTCAGACATTTTACAAAGATCATTTCCAACAGAAGGTTACAACATCAAAGATAGCTTCACTTTTGTAGAAACATATAAATATTTCCAACTACCACAGAATCATGTCTTGTTATCACTAGATGTATCTTCTTTGTTCAACAACATTCCGTTAGACTTAGTAATTAATATCATTTCAGAAAATGGGAAATCATTGAACGTAATTGCACCTTAACCAAAACCATGTTTTTAGCAACTATTAATCTGATTTTAATAATACTTATTTTTCCTTTAAGAACACTTACTATCTTCAATTATTTGGTACACCGATGGGTTCACCCTATCACCTATAATAGCCCAAATGGTCATGGATTTACTACTTGATACAATAATACCTACTTTACCGTTTCAGATGGTCTTTTGGTTAAATATGTAGACGACATTGTGTGCTCAGTTCCTTCTGACATGGTTCAAGTTACTCTTAACTTTTTAACACTTTCCATCCAAAATTACAGTTTACCATTGAAAATGAAATACAAGGAAAGATTCCATTTTAGACACATTAGTTATCAGATCAGATTTTAATACTTTGATGTTTGATTGCTACAATAAACCAACAAACTCCGGCAGATACATCAATTTTAATTCGAACCATTCAATGCATCATAAAATTAATACTGTTTTGAATCTAAAAACTCGAATTGAAAGAATTTCTGATCCTCTTTTACACTAAGAATCTTAAAGAATTAAAACTTATCTTATTAAATAATGGTTATCCAAATTACTTGTTAAATAAACTTTTTTTCTAACACATTAAGAACACCTAGAATTATAAATACACAATTGATTTATAAAAAACTACCTTTTATAGAAAGACTTACTCCTTTGCTTACTAAAATACTAAAACAACCTAATGTTATAATTACAAATGATTATGTCAAATCACTAAAAAGGCTGTTTACAAAATTAAAAGATAAGACTGAGGTACCACTATGTAACAATGTAGTATATAAGATCAAATGCAGTTGCTTGCTCAGTTATGTGGGACAAACTAATCAGTGGTTACGCAATAGAATGACACAACATCGCAGTGACGCAAAACTTGGTAAAACAATTGCGCCTTAGCTAGACATGTGTATGCCACCAAACACAATCCGGAGTATAACCAAGTTAAAATCATGGAAACAGAAGAAAATTATAAAAGCGCTTGTTCTTGGAATCCTTCCACATACTCAAAGACACCAGCTCTATGAATAACAAACAAGATATGGAAAATTTAAGCATCGTATATTCTCGTTTTTATAATCAATAATATTACTGAACTTTTTATTTTTATCTTACAACATCTATGTTAGTCATGTGTCACTGATTATGCCAATTTATCAATGGAGATCTAGCAGTTTTATATCAGTTTATTGTGTATACTACTTTCAATTAAATGAAGTAGTGTCACTGTCATTAACTAAATAATTATATATTTATGAACAACAGTTAATGTAAGTTATCATGTTTGTAATTGAGTGACTACATCTTTTTTATTTTATAGACTTATGATTATGGCAAAAATGTGTTGCCGAAACGTTAAGTAATAGAAAAAATATTTTAAATTACTATTTATTTTGACCAAAATCATCCCAAGAAATTTATAACATCTTATCTAAATTATATATATATATATATATTAATATATATTACTGTAATGTTTATTGTTGAAATGTCTTTAATTCTGTAAAAATCGAATCCCAGGGTTGGACTGTCCATAATTACTGTGTAGTTTATGCTCTAACTGCTCGAGCCCCTCCATTGGGAAGCCATAATTCTGTGTGATTTACACTACTAAAACAAGTCCCACGTTGGGCGCCATAATTACCGTGTAGTTTAACTCGAATCTTGCCCTCGGCTGCTCCCAATAATTCCTATTACCTAATTTCCTACATTAATATTGACACCTACCTGTTACATCCAAAAACTTCCTCTCAATATTCTCATGCTGAAACCTAAATTGAAATTCACACCAATCACACACTCAAAAATAACTCAGTTGACCAAATATATACACTCTATTTAAATTAGATCCATGGTACATTTTAAAACACCATTGCTATAGGTACATCCCTAAAGGTCAATAAATTTATAACAATAATCATGCAAATCAATAACCTTTTAAACACATATTTTTATTAAAGTAAGAGGGCGTTCCTCATACCTTACGTTACCCTTTTTGTCTTAGCATGAGCTCATAATAAAACTCTACAACTGTGCATATAAATTTCCTGCACTACCAAATATCAATAAGCCCTCTATACCTTTTTACAACATTTGGTTATCTGTAAATTCATTAATTATTTTCAAAAATCAATTTGCTTTTAAAGTCCCATAAATGCCTGTTCGTAAAATATCAAATAATAATAAAACACATCAAACTCAAATCCAAATAATCACAAACACTAGTTCACTTGAAAGTAACTATTATCACCAAAGATGGATGAAATCAAAACGAAAGTGAAAGAGCGAGAGACCCCTCTCTGGAAACTCAAGGATTTTCTACTCTAAACTAATTTAAAAAGCGCGCATCGGATATAACAATAAGCAACAAACTCAATGCGATAAAATTTAGGTTTTAATTAATTTACATAAAGACGAAACAGAGCCTTAAGATTCAGCAAAGCCTCCCATAGATGTCCATAACTAGGTCTCTGCCATGAAGAATTTTTGGTGACCAGATAGTAAACATAACGATTTTTATCCTGAAGAACCAAAGCTTTTTCTACAGTTGGCTGCTGTTGTACTAATTCATCCATACATCCAAACTTTGTTTTGAAAACAACAGCCATTCCTCTTGACATTTCCAGATCTTGAGCTATGCAATGTGCAAGGGAATACTTTTCTGGTGCTCTAAACAGATCTTGCTATTTTTCAACAACAACGCCAAATTTTGCCTTAGCGGAACGACCATACGCAGCCATAAAACTCTCAAAATCTACATTTGGTTCATGATCAATAACTCGCCGAACACCACGAGGAGATCTTTTGACCCGGTATACTACGCTTTCTTTGTGGATTGTACAACCACACTAAATCTCCAGGTTGATAACCACCTTCTTGTGCTCTCGTGTCATATTGTGATTTTATTCGATCGCTTGCTGCCTGGATATTCTTTCGGACGTTTCCGTAAATGCTATTTGATCTTTCACGAAGCTTACTAACGTAATCTTCACCTGCGATTTCTTCTCCGGGTTTAAATCTAAAGTGATCACATGGTAGCCGCAATTCACGTCCTAACATCACGCAAGCGGGAGAGTATCCTGTACTGTCATGTACCGACGATCGATACGCCAGTAGGAACAAATGTAAATATTAGCCCCAGTTTCCTTGATGCTCAGAGACAACCTTGGCTAGGTACTTTCCTAACGTCATGTTCTTTCTTTCAACCATTTCATCCGATTGGGGATGAAGTGGCGTGGTTCTAGTCTTCCTGATTCCAAGATGCTTGCAAACGTTTTGAAACAACGCTGATTCGAAGTTCCGACCTTGATCGGAGTGTATTTCTAACGGAACTCCAAAGCGACAAAACAACTTCCTCACTAGTACATCTGCAATCGTCTCGGCTTCTTGGTTAGGTATAGCATACGCCTCCGGCCATTTGTTAAAATAATCCATTGCAACCAATATGTATTTATTTCTTTTCTTTGATTCATGAAACGGACCAGCTATATCAAAGGCCACCCTCTCAAAAGGATCCCCCACGTTATACTGTCTCATTGGGGCTTTCCGTTTTGTGACCGGGCCATTTCCAGAGGCACACAACTCACATTTCCGGCACCACTCCTTCACATCTTCTTTGCAGTTTACTCAATAGAACCTTTCTCTCACTCTTTCGAGAGTTCTTTTCACGCCAAAGTGCCCTCCGGAAAAATCATCGTGCTAGTGCTGCAACACTTCCGGCACTCTGCTTCTTGGCACTATCACTTGAAGTCTCTCAGTGCCATCTTCATATTCCAAGCGTCGTTTCAAGATTCTATTTTCAATCACCAAGGAGTTCCATTGTGCCCAGTACGCCTTCAGGCTCCTACTCGAAATACTAATTTCTTTCCAAGCTGGCCATTGTCCTCTACTTTTCCACTCAATAATACGTCCCAATTCGGCGTCATTCTCCTGATCTTCTTGTATTCTTTCGGGTTGCCAAGTATCATCGGTTACCGTTATTCTATGGATGACACTTATTTTCTCTTCCACCTTGGAGCAATGATTGCAGTCTACCAGACAATGTCTCCTCGAAAGAGCGTCTGCATTCCGAAGGCTAGTTCCTACACGATGTTCTGTGTCAAAATCATATTTCTGCAGCCACTCTATCCACCTTGCAACTTGCCCTTTAGGATTTCGAAACTGCAGTAACCATTTAATGCAGCATGGTCTGTTCTCAACAGGAGTTTACGGCCATATAAGTACTTATAAAAGTGCTCTACGGATTTGACGACGGCCAACAGCTTCCTGCTTGACACACAATAGTTCCTTTCTGGCCGCGACAAGACCTTGCTGAAATACTCAATAACTTTTTCTTGTCCGTCCTGCACTTGAGAAAGAACGCTTCCTATAGCTGTGTTACTGGCATCGGTATCCAACACAAATTTCCCCTCCATCTGTGGATAACTCAAAATTGGTGCTGTAGCTAGTAACCGTTTCAGTTGTTCAAATGCACTGTGGCAGTCGTCATTCCAATCATATTCTTGTCCATCTTCGGTTAATTTCGTTAACGGTTTGGCAATGTTTGCAAACCCAAGTATAAAACGTCGGTAATATGTACACAATCCTAGAAAACTGCGTAGTTGGTGTATATTTGTTGGTGTAGGACACTCCTGCACCGTTTTTATTTTGTCAGGGTCAGCTATTATTCCGGTCTTCGAAACGACATGTCCTAGGTATTTCACCTCTTTTCCAAATAGGTGACACTTCTTGGGGCTCAATGTAAGGTTTGCCCCGCGTAATCTTTGGAATAACTCCTCTAGGTTTTTAAGGTGTTCTACGTACACCAGACATGTTTTCTAGGACAGTCCACGCAGTATCAACTCCATTAAACGTTCAAAAGTAGCAGGGTATTGCATAATCCAATTGGCATGACCTTGAACTGCCATAATCCAGTTCCAATTGTAAACGCAGTTTTTTTCTTTATCGTTTGGCTCAAAGCCTACCTACCAGTATCCGCTTGTCATGTCCAAGGTCGAAGACCATTTAGATCCAGATAGAGTATCCAAGGTATCATCAATTCTGGGCAAAGGATAGCTGTCTTTCTTTGTCACATTGTTTAACCGCCGGTAGTCTACACCAAACCTTGTCGACCCATCCTTTTTCTTGACAAGCACTACCGGGGATGTCCATGGACTATTCGAGGGTTCAATCACTCCTTTTTTTCCATGTCGGTGATAATTTGCTCGGCTTCCTTACGTTTTGCCAAAGAAAGCCGCCTGGGGTGTTGTCTTATCGGTAGCGCATCTCCAGTATTGATCTTATGCTGTACAACATTCGTCCTTCTTTTCTCACTATCATCCGGTGCAAACACATCTCGATATCGTGCGACCAGTTCTTTTACCTTGCCCAGTTGGTCGTCGTTTAATCCTTGACACGAAGGTATCAACATATCCAGCAATTTCTGTGAGCACCCGTTGGCTGGTTTATCTTTCGTGTCGTCCACACAACGTTTACTATGGCATACTGGAATGCAACTTCCCACAATCATGTCTTTCTTCAGGGTCACAGTATGCGGATTAATGTTTAGCACCCTTACTGGTATCATATTTCGAAACTTTACCAGCGTTCTTCCAATCAGTAATCCCTCCAGATCCATTCCCAATTCAGTTGCTTCCATCATGCATATTTGTTTTTCCCGGAGCGTACCATCCGGGCGTCCCATTACTATCATTTCTGCCTTCTCGGGTATTTATTTTCATACAACAAATCATTCGAACTTGCATCGTCTGGTTACTCGTCCCTTGAAATGGAATATCTTCACCTATCCGTAGCACATTTTCTTTCATGTTCACATGAAACCCATATTCTCTCATGAGATCCATTCCCAAGATCACTTCTTCTGTAATTTCAACTACCAACATCCGATGATTAATTAGTTTGTTTTCAATCCCTAACGTCTCTCCGTGAGTAGAAATTTTCTCACCACTTGCCGTTCGAAGACATGCCGATACAGGTAGCACTTTTCCATGGCCAACCAAATCTGGTCGCACAATAGTCCCTGTCGCTCCTGCATCCACGAGTAATCGGACAACCCTACCATAAATTCTACCATCGATATAAATGTTGTCCAGACTTCTCATCAACGATGCAGCACGGATGATAATCTCCGGAGCACTACGTTGTGCTGTCGACGTTCGCCCCCTTACATTGACCTGCTTTAGCTCAACCGGTTGTTTCTTTGGTTGGGTACAGCGTCTCTGTATATGACCAACTTGACCGCAGCTCCAGCATCGCAGACGTCATTTCCGCGGTCGTCGTCTTTCTAGTCTTTCCGCCTTTTGCTCTTGAAACAGACGGTTGAATATTTCATCTATGCTGTTTACGATTGACCAGGTTCTTCTAAGGCAGACCGAACTTTGTTATTCATCCTGCGTGATGTCTTTTAAAAATGTACGTATGTAAGTACATGAAATGACCAGTATCATTTATTTTATGTCACATAATATACTAGGAAATGACTATGAATGAGGCATTCTAAAAAATACACCAAGACGGTATTTGTTGCTGCATGAGGTGTATTGTAATTTTATTAATACTCTGCCTAAATAATAAAAGGTTTAAGATGGTAACGAATATAGACTTGAATTCCTTAAATCTTCGCTTTATAATATCTAAGTATTCCGTCTTTGAGGTTATGGTACTAATATTTTTATACTTCGGAAATACAAAATTAACCAACTTGAAAACGATTGTGGGTGGTTGTTTATCTACGAAAATGAATAAACAAAGTGTATATGAGTTATGTAGACTGTGCTTGACCAAATTAGAGTTTCGGTATTCACTGCTTATATCCGATATACTTATAAAGGTTGAATCGCTGACATCTATAGAGGTTAGTTACTAGTTTAACTAAAATATTTAACAGTATTTTATAATTTCGAAAAATGATGTACTTTGGACTTGAACTTTGTTATTTAAAAGTGTATGAATATCGATTTTATACAGGCAGTTGTATACACTTGATTAAGTACTCGAAATCGAAGACACGTATGGTAAGTTAAGTGATCCCTCATTAATTTCTATTGGAATAAGGTAACCACTGATTCTAAGTTGACTAGAATAGCACTGTTTGCAAATGACTAATGGCTTGTTCCAGGTATTTAATCTTTGTAACTCAAAATAAACTTGATTTTTAGCGAATTGTGGAAAAAATCAACGTAAATATGGTAGTGATTAACTGATTAAAAACGCCCTGACCTCCAAAACCAGTGATCTCAATTAAAATAGACCGTGTACCAGTGCAAATGGAACTTAATCTGGGCAACTTGTAATCCAATTATTAATATATAAATGCTATCGAAATTTCAATTTATTTGAAGATTATTTCGGTAACAAGAACTTGTATTAGTTGTGTATGTAATCTCTTCAAAATTATACCATATAATTGTATCATGCAGGGTTATAGTTACTTATATGTAAACTTGCCATAATTATACAGGGTGTCCGGAAAATACGTGTACAACGTAAGAACAGAGATTCTTTGGCTCGAAATAGATCGATTTGAGCTAACTTACCTATTATACAAGTTGCTTCATTTAGCCGCTAGAAGGCTTCAAAATCGTAAAAAAATATTTGATATTTTAAAATAACTCGAAAACGCGTCGATAGATTTTGACCATTTTTGGGGTGCGAGTTTCTACTTTCAATTGACATCTTGTGGTGGTTTTAAAAGCATACGAGTGTCCCAAAAATGATGTATAAATATCCGACCATTACCTTTTTCTTGTTTAGGCAATGACTACCAATTTTTTTTATGAGTAGCCGACTTAATTTGGAAACTTTTTTGTCTCTTGTAAAATTTTGATTAGACGAGCGGTTTGACAGAAAAAAATAATTTCAAATGTCTGCATACTTTCGTCATCATTGCTGCATTAACTGTAAAACGGGGAAAATAAAAGAACATAGTATAGTAGTAGGCTTTGCTTTTGATTTGTTATTTAATTTGAATATTATTTAAGTTTGCCTGTCAAGTCGTGAATTTCTGCTTAATTCAATAAAAGTTTGCATCTTTCATCTTACATTATGAGTACTTACACAAACAACGAACAGGTGGATATGCTTTTGGTATTCGGATTTTGTCAAGGCAATGGTCGTGAAAGCGTCAGAGTTTTTAGGGAAAGATTTCCTAATCGCCGAATGCCAAACCACCAAACATTTGCAAATATTGAAAGACGTCTTTGTGAAAATGGTAGCTTTCAGTCAAGAAATGCGGATCGAGGACGTCAACGTACCACAAGAACTGCGAATCTGGAGGAACAAATTTTGGATAGAGTTGAAGAAGACCCAAAAATAAGCACCAGACGCTTAGGACTTGAACCACAAGTTCCTAAAAGTATTTGTTCATGACGTTTTAAAGGAACAGTTATTACACCCATACCACGTTCAACAGGTACAAGACCTTTTGCCTATCGATCCTGAGAGGCGTCTAACTTTCTGTCAATTTATTCAAGATCAGAGAATTCAAAATGCAAATTTCAGTCGCAAAATTTTATTTACAGACGAAGCTTCTTTTACAAGATCTGGTATTACTAACATACATAATGAACATGTCTACGCTGTAGAAAATCCTCATGCAACTAAAGTGACTCACTATCAACATGAATTTAAGATTAATGTCTGGGCTGGAGTTATTGATAATTTTATTATCGGTCCTGTTGTGATACCAAATTGATTAAACGGAGACAATTACTTCAACTTTCTACAACAAACATTGCCGAATTTATTGGAAGATCTGCCATTGTTACTTCGCCAAGACATGTGGTTCATGCACGATGGTGGTGCTCCTCCCCACTTTACTCTAGCTGTTCAACAACATTTACACGAAAAATATTCGGATCGATGGATCGGAAGGGGATATGATGCTTCTACAAATTGGCCAGCACGATCGCCGGACTTGACGCCCTGTGATTATTTTTTGTGGGGTACTTTAAAATCTAAGGTTTATTCGTCTCCACTTGATAGCGAAGAAGAATTGTATAGACGAATTTTAAATGCAGCCAACTTTTTAAAAAATAATGCACAAACAATGCAGAGGGTTAAGTTAAACTTCTTACGAAGAGTTAATTTGTGCATTGAAGAAAATGTCGGCCATTTTGAAAATTTATTGTAATGGTCCAACACTTGTACCGTGCTGTTAATTTTTAATGATAGTAATAAAAAATAAACAAAACAATGAAATAAAAATAAAAAAACAGACAGTTGAAATTATTTTTTTTCGTCAAACCGCTCGTCTAATCAAAATTTTACAAGAGACAAAAAGTTTCCAAACTAAGTCCCCTACTCATAAAAAAAAATTGGTAGTCATTGCATAAACAGGTAAAAGGTAATGGTCGGATATTTATACAATACATCATTTTTGGAACACTCGTATGCTTTTAAAATTATTGCGTACACCACCAAAAGATGTCAATTGAAAGTAGAAACTCGCACCCCAAAAATGGTCAAAATCTATCGACGCGTTTTCGAGTTATTTTAAAATATCAAAAATTTTTCACGATTTTTGAAGCCCTCTAGCGGCTAAATGAAGCAACTTGTATAATAGGTAAGTTGGCTCAAATCGATCTATTTCGAGCCAAAGAATCTCTATTCTTACATTGTACACGTATTTTCCGGACACTCTGTATATAAGGTTGGTGGGGGGATCCATTATTTTTGAGTGAACTTCAAGACTTTATTAAACATGTTTTGGATTGTCCGATTTGGGTCAAATATGCACCGTTTTGTTCTATAATTTGTTGCCATTTTAAAGGTAGCTTTATAACGCCTGTCTCATAGAAGTCTTGGTCCTTATTGATGTAAAACTGTATCAATCAATTTTTTCAATCTTTTCTCGATGCCAATTTCTTATAACTCAGGAAGTTTTGCAATGCGAGAAAAGGTGGTAATCGCTTGGTGCCAGGTCCGGATTATATGGTGGATGCATTAAAACTTCCCAACCAAACTCTCGGAGTTTTTGGCGAGTCACTACAGACGTGTATGACCTGGCGTTGTCCTGATGGAACACAACACCTCTTCTGTTGGCTAAATAAATTTTAGTGTTTGGCCATATGGAAGCAATTCATAATAAATGATTCTTTTTCAGTCCCACCAAATGCACAGCAGAACCTTTCTGGCCGTTAGTCCTGGTTTGGCCACTGTTTGAGCTACTTCACCACGTTTTGACCACAATAGTTTTTGCACAATATTGTCCTATGTGACCCATTTCTTATCCCCAGTCACCATCCGTTTAAGAAATGGGTCGATTTCATTCCGTTTGGCCAAGGTTTCGCAGATGGAAATTCGATCCATCATGTTTTTTGGTGTTAATTGGTGTGGCACCCAAACATTGAGCTTCTTTTTGAATCCAACTTTGTGCATATGGTTTAAAACTGTTTTATGGTCGATCTTTAGCTCCTGGGCGTTGCTATAACTACTGACATGCCGGTCAACTTCGATTATTTCTGTGATTTTATCAGCATTTGTGACGACAGGCCTGCCGGTGCGAGGTGCATCTTTAACATCAAAAATATCTGAATGGAATCAATGAAACCAAAATTGCACGTAATTAGCTGTTACAGTATCGGGACCATAAACACCATTCACAATTTCAGTCGCCTGGCTTGCATTTTCGCCTTTATCAAAGAAAAACTGTAAAATGTACAGAATTTTCTCTTTGTTGACTTCCATTTTTAACACCCTGTAACTCACAACTGAATAAACCAAAAAAAAAACCAGCAAAATAATTTTTTTAGTGTGAAATGTCACCTTGACAACGAGCATAAATCTGAAATTGTTTGATCGATACTTTACGAGATATCGATCACTACAGCTAACCACCAAAAAAAATAATGGATGGATCCAGAAGTTTTTAATAATCGCAAAAATCTTAAAATGTAAACAGTCTAACGAACCAACTTAATCCACGAGGAACATCGATTAATGAGATCATAAAATGCATTTTGTTCTTCGTTTATGATTGGTAATGCAACAATTTTTTCCTTGGGCAGATTATCTTGATTCATTAATGATATTGTACGAATAGACCATGAACAAAATCCCCCTTCTTAATCTTCTTTGGGAATGAAACCACTCATGTCCTAGGACATGGATCGAAACGTAAATAAAATAGATTTTAAAAACTATGAGTGGTTTCATTCCCAAAGAAGATTAAGAAGAATGCTAAACAAACCACAACAAACATACAGGGAGTATTTAAAAATCCCCCTTTTACCATTCCGGACCATTCTGCCATTCTTTCAAAGCAATCAGTTTATAGGGTTGTTCCCCACGAGATAAACAATCACTAATATTTTTATCTCCTTGGATATGATACCAGTGTGAGGGAGCAACCAAATCTTGAACACGTGCAACTCTATTTGCAACAAATGTATGCCAACGATAAGGAGGGGAAGCAATCTAATTCAGTGTCACCGTGGAATCCGATAAGGCGATTAATTGATCAACTTTTATACGAGTCTTTAGACTACTTCCCACAAAATCTAATAAATTAGCCAATAAAACAGCAGCACAATTCTAAACGTGGTATTGTCTGAACTTTCATGGGTGCCACTTTAGTTTTAGCTAAATCTAAGCAAACTTTAACTTTACCATTAAAAGTAATGGTTCTAATATAGAAAACTTCGCCATAGGAATTTAAACAAGCATCGCAAAATCCAATCAACGTAACATGAGCATCAGGGATAGCTCCTAAATGACGTGCAATCTTGAAATTTTTTAAACAACGTAAGTCCTCCTGTAACCTTTTCCATTCATTCACAATATTACTAGAAGGAACTTCATCCCAGTCTAATTTAAGGGACCACAACGTACGGATAAGCAATTTTATAAGTAACGTAACCGGACTTAACAATCCACAAGGATCAAATAAAGGTGCGACTGTTGATAGAACGTTTCTTTTAGTGCAGTCACGTATTTCCACTTGTATGCTAAAAGTAAATATGTCCAAATTAGGATATCATTGTAAACCTAAAACTTTCAAAGAATCGGAACTAAAATTAACTACTTTGGGACAGCAATTCTCAACAGGAATCTCTGATAACAACAATTCCGAATTAACAGTCCATTTAGTTTATGTAAACTTGGCACTTTTAAACAAACTATTTAATTCATAATAAGCAGCTCTAGCTTCGTCTAAATTCTAAACACTTGAAACCAAATCATCAATGAAAAATTCGTGACGAACTATATTAGCTGCTACTGGATATTTATGTGATTCATCAGTTGCTAACTGTTGTAATGTTCGAATAGCTAAAAATGGTGATGGTTTTACACCAAAAGTAACAGTATTCAACTGATATATCTCAACTGGCATTTCCTCAGAAAATCGCCATAATATTTGCTGAAAGCACCTATGATCAGGATGCATACCAATTTGTAGATACATCTGACGAACATCAGCAGTAAAAGCTATTGGAAATAATCGAAAATTTAAAAAAAATTTCTCAACGCGAGGTTGTAATTTTGGACCTGTATATAAAAGACAGTTCAATGATTTGTGAGTTGAAGTTTTACACGATGCATTAAATACACATCACAGAGGCATAGATGTACTCTCTGCCTTGAATACTGCATGGTGCGGAATAAAATAATTTGGATAGATTAATTCGCTTTCCTTAACTAACGACATATAATTCCGTCTAATATATTCTCTAAAAACGTCACTATATTGTTCCTTAAATAGCAGAAACTGGCAAAATTTATTTTCTAAGGAATACAAACATTTTAGTGCAGAATAATATGAATCCCCTAACTCAGAAGCATCTAGTCTAAAGCGCCCTGAAGTTTCGTGCCAAACAGTACTTTGATAAATTTTGCTCACAATTAATATCATCAGGGTGTTGATAACGTTGTACTGGAAGATCCTCATCCTCACAGAATTTAGACACTAAATTATCTAAAGGTTCCACTTGTGTGTGAAACAAACAAAACAAATTTTTTAACAAAGGGGTAGTGGGAACTGAACCCATTACCACAAATCCCAATTTTGTTTCTACTGCTATTGGTGAATGCAGTGATCCGGTAACTTTACGTGCACTTATTAAAATGGAAACAATTGGGCTCCAATAATACCATCAATGGGACCAGGTTAATCAAAAGTATTGTCTGCCAATGAAAGGTCCATAAAATGCATAAGTGAATCCCTAGGTATTTTATTATTTATTTATTTATTTACCGACAGTACATAGTACCACAAGGGTAAAGACAATATGTATAACACACACTATGCTATAACTAAATTACAAGTATAAGTAAGCTAAATATACAACATACACAGTCATATAGGGCACTCCACTGATTGTGGCTGAAGAGTTCTCCTCAACTCGGCAAGACTTAAATTAAAAATGTCCATATGCGAGTATTTGTTTACAATATGACATAGTTTATAAAGTATTCATATACGTATTTGAATAAGATTTAGGCAAATATAATACTTCTGTGCATCTACTATTAGTTCCTCTAGGAACTCTGAATTGTAACCTATTTAAGAGAGAAATATTATCAATCTTGTTATAGAGTAGTTTATGGACTATGACTAATGTGATATGTTCCATCATAATTTTGATTGGATGCATATTGAACTTCTTTAATAGGGTATTGTGATCAAAACCAACTTCTGGATATATGCCATACTCTTTGAAATAACAGTATTTTAGCATTCTAGATTGAACTTTTTCTAATTTAATAATTTGATATTTATGGTAGGGCTACCATATTATACGGCAATAACTGAAAAGAGATTTTACAAATGCATTATATAGAACAATAGTGGTATTCACACTCCATGCCTTTGAGTTTCTAATAATGAAACCTTACATTTTGAGTGCTTTGTTTGTAACATTGTTTATATGTATGTTAAAAGATAGGCTAGTGTCAAAAGTTACACCTAAGTCACAAGATGTGTTAACACGTTTTAAACTATGGTCATCCATTCTATAATTAAAAGAATAGTTTTCTTTCTATTAGCAAAAGTCATCACTAAACACTTCTTCATGTTAAAATCAAATCCAAAATTTTTACTCCAAAGAAGTATGTTATCTAAATTAGATTATAATTTAATGCAATCGTCTGGCTCAGTAATAGCCAAAAAAAGTTTGAAGTCATCCGCATATAGGAGACCCACGGAATATTTCAATGATGGAGTGAGTTGATTATTAAAAGAAACAATAAAGGTCCCAGGTTTGATCTTTGAGGGACTCCAGAAGTGGGACTAAAAGTATGAGATAGGAAATGTTTAATCTCAACATATAGTACTCTTTGGGATAAGTAGGAGAATATGAGTTTAGTCAAGATAGGTTCAATATGAAGATCTTTAAGAACATTGATTAGCATCTCATGATTTACCGAGTCAAAGGCTTTGCACATATCCGTATATACTACATCAACCTGGAAACCTAATTGCAGGTTATCATACACAAATTGAGAAAAGTTAAGAAGATTGGTTAAAGTACTTCGTTGAGGAAGAAAACCATGCTGTGCAGTTGAAATCATATGCTTGACTCTATCATATAATCTATTATATAGTATTCTTTCATAAAGTTTGGATAAAGCTGAGGTAATCACAATAGGTCTGTAATTACTAATTTCAGATTTACTTCCAGCTTTGAACACTGGCACTATCTTTCCAAGTTTAAACTTATCAGGGAAAATTCCTTGACAATAAGATAAATTCAGCAAGTAATGTATAGGTTCCATTAGATACTGTATACATGCCTTAAGTATGTATCCAGGTAGTCCATCAGGCCCCACTGAGTCACAGTTCTTTAGTTGATTGATTGCCACAGAAATTTCCTTCTTTGATATCGGATTATATGAAAAACCATGATTATCACTGCTGTTACTAAGAGCGGTCCTATGAATGTTATTGGTTGATTTAGTTGGATAAACGGATTGGAAATAGACAGCAAACATGTTTACTATATCTTGCATAGTTTTATGGGTAGTGCCCTTATAGGTCATTACTTCAGGAATATGAATATTATTTCTCTTGTTATTTACAAAAGTCCAAAAGTGTGCTGGATCCATTTTTATGTTTTCCTGTAATGTGGCCAAATAGTTAGAATATGCCAATTTTATCATCGCTTTAGTCCGTGCTCTAATCTCATTATGTTTTATTTTAAAACTAATATCGTTAGTCCTTTTAAATTTTTTTAGAAGCATATTTTTCCACTTGATATTTGATATAATAGCTGGATCATATCATACAGGATACGTATTTTTAGCTGCAGAAGATTTTGGAACACATTTATTAATAATTGAGTCAATCACACTGTAAAAGAGAGTAATGGACTCATCCAAGTTATGAGTTAAGAATAAGTTTTCCCACCTAGAGTTTTTAAAATGATTTATCAAATCTACAAAGTTTGCCTTTTTGAAATTATAATGATCTCTACGATTATATTTAGCCTCTCTAATAAAATTGACATTATTACACATAATATCAATATTAAGTGAAGGATGATACGGATCAACTTTTACAATTGTAAACATTTCTTGTACAACCTCAACAGCAAGATTAGATATTACTAGGTCTAGTGTGTTACCATGGCTATTTTTGTTATTATTATGTTGTACAAAACTATAAAAGATAGGAAGTTCAACAATGCAGACAGCACGATGCTCGATTGACACATACGGCCGTTCGGAATATTAAAATCACCTAGTATAAGTATATCTTTGCCGTGTAGATTGTTTTCAATAGTAGAATAAAACAATTCATACACTTTACATGGACTACTTGGTGGAATGTACACAATAACTACATACACTGACAGATTCCCCACATCAACTTTTATGCAAAGTCCCTCAATAGATTTATCAAATATTGTAATCTCGACGGATTTAAAGATACCTTTCATTACTAACAGTAATACACCACCTCCACGACTTTTTCCTGTGAAGTTATAGTTTCTATCACATTATAACACTCATAAGATATAGGACAAAATTCTGAAGTCAGAACATTAGGACTTAACCACGTTTCAGTGATAGCAAAAATATCACACAGTAATATGTCAATGTTGACTGATATTTCTTGAAGCTTGGTATTCATACCTCTGACATTTTGATAATAGCATTTAAGTTTATCACAAGTTAATTTTGTTACGTGATTGATTGGTAGTTGTGACTTCCTGTAAAATTCGACTGTTCTTTCCTATTGGCATTAAAATTTCGGCGTTGATAAAATCTTTTGACTACTAAGTCAGATGGCCAATTTTCAGATTTATTGAGCTCATTTAAAATATCAAAACTGGTACTAACTTTGAATGCTATGCTACGAGCATTATCACGTTTTGGTAAATCTTCAACTTCTATCATTTTATTTGGATACTTGTTAACCAAGAAGCCTTCCAACTGAGCTTTTTTTAACAGTGGGAGCAACGTTGCCTACATAGATATATGCCAGACGAGAAGCAGATCTTATTACAGAGTTCTCCTCATTAACAGCAGAACCTCTTATAAAAACTTGATGAGGCTTTTTCTTATTACTTGTGTCCATTCCTCATTATTTGATGAGTTTCCTAAACTAATATATTTATTCATTAATTCCTTTTGTTCTATTGTCATACATGGTTTATTCATGATTATTTCTTGTGCGATGCTGGTGCTTACCTTTATGCTTTCACTTATGTTACTAAGTTCCTTATGTATTAGTGGATTAGAATTATCATTAAAGCTAGAAGCTGCTGAAGATTGTGCATCATTATTTACCACTGGTTCTTTTATCAATAGTTGATTAGAGTTTCCAGAAGAAATAGTATCAATACATTTGGAGTTTAGGTTCTTGTTTCTGATATCCAATTTAAATTTAGGATCGAATGTGTTAATAGAATGTTTAGTTAATAATCTAATCAGCTCAATATTACTTTCCTTTAGGTTTACAATCTCTGTCTTTAAATCATAAATTTCATCACTTAGTTTTCTAGTTTCAAAACATACCAATTCCTTAAAAAAAGATTTAAGGTCTTCACTCATTAAACAATTATCATTATAGGACACCTGTTCAAGATTACTGGATTTCTCAGGCATGCTATAACATCTTACATTTAAATGTTAAAGTTACAATCCCACAAGCGCGGAATAAGTGGCGCAACCGGCAGATGGTAACCCTTATCTTTAATACAGATTTTAGCACGCCCATCTGTCAATGACGTCACTCAATATGCAAATTTAAACGCGCAATTACGGAATATATATCAAATTCGCAAACAGTTTGTAAAGGTTAAATACTCACATGAATAAGTCCCGCTTCCTTCAGGGTTGCTAGGACCCCCTTCCGGGTTATTTAAAGATGGTGACTGCTCCGGTTAGCTGCTAGCGAGGCATGGACTCCGGTTCGTTCTAGGGTCGTCGACTACTCCCAGGTCGTTTCAAGTTATCTTTTACCTATGTAGGGAAATGGCAGGAACAGGTTTATAAGGACGACAAACAAAGATAAGCAAAGACAAGGATCTACATAAATAAAAGATAAAGATACGTTACCGAAAACCCTACCACTCTTCTCGAAGTTCAAAGGCAAAAAGCCACGTTACCGCGTCTCCCGGAAACTTCCCACTTTTTCTTCGCCACTCACGTCGGAGCGAAGTTCGTCCAACCCACTTCTGACGTGACGGAAATACACGCTAAGTCTTTCAAATTTGAGGCGCGAAACTAACGCACATCAAAACTAAACTAAAGAATGTTTAGTGCTAAATTTTTGGCACGTAACAATCGCGACAAAGCCATAAAAGAAAAAACTTAAAAAAAGTAACAGTAACAGCTTAAAATCTAAATCCTAGTTACCCTATGTAGAACCTAACTTAAAACCTACAAAATGTTTATTTAAGGCGCCACCTGGTTTTTCGACCGATAACACGTTTTCCGAATTACCAGGAAACGGAAAATGTAGCCCCATTGTCTTTGACTACACTAATAATCGACAGCACAAATTTGTCGGGGAGCATGAAACACTACTTAAATTAAAACAAATGCGACAAGTCGCATAACCTATCTAAACTAAAGCTAACATTAAGGTTTCCTACATGCAAACGCACATGAGCGTTGCATCAAAACTGTTCTTTGTTGGCAAAAAGTGCCCAAATTAAAAAATGTTCAACAGAGTGAGTTAGTCTACACTCTAGCAAATTTTTGTTACTGGTACCTTGGTTTACTAACGATACACATCAAAACTTGTCTATGACATGGTTGTGAATCAACAAATTTACCAAAAGTACCACCCTACTAAATCCTTACATTGCTAACCTAACAAATTACATTTCTACATCAGGTTAGCTTTTTCACTTAATTTCAAGAAAAATAATCCCCACGTCTGGTCATAAATACCAAACGTTAGGAAGATAAAAAGATAAAACAAGATCTCAAATTGTAGTTAAAGATAATAGATAAGATAACGATATTGAGCTTAAATTGTTATCATCAAAGGTAATAGATAAGATAACGATATTAAGCTTTAGTTATTATTTGAGATACTAGGTAAGATAACGCGATATTAAGCTAAAGTTATTATTAGAGATAGTAGGTAAGGTAACGCGACATTAAACAAAAGTTATTACTTAAAGATAACAGGTAAGATAACGTGAAATTAACTAAAGTTATTACTAACGGTAGTCGGTAAGATAACGATACTAACTAAAATTACTATTATAGGTAATCGGTAAGATAACGATATTAAACTAAGGTTATTATCAAAGATAATAAATAAGACAAAGATATTAACTTAGTTATTATCAAAGATAATAGATAAAGATAACGATAGAGTGGCTCCGTGGAGCCGTTAAATGGGAATTTCTCGTACCCTCTAAAAAGAACGACCTGTGAAGCAGGCCCGTTTGCAACAAACAGTACGAGGGACCGGCAAAGCATTTGGGTGCATCCCTGCACCCGGCGTTAATCGATATCGGTGATACAATCACCCGATACCCACACGGTATATCGATACATAGATATAAACTCATGCACTCACACATTCACACACTCATACATACCTTCACTGTCAGTGCCCATGCGCTGACAGCGGCACCGCATGACCTCACGAAAGATTCCCAGAGACGGGGTCCGGGTGTCTGTGAAAACCCTCCGCGCAACCACACGGTGACTAACGGAAATGAAAAGGCAGAGAAATAGGAATGGTAGAAAGAGGGAGGTGGGTATTCGGAATGCATAAGAGGCACTGCCAGGTAGAAAAAAGTAAAGGAAGGGCTTGCATTGAGTAAAAGAGACAGAAAAAGGTGGATAGCAAAGCGCTACTCAACCAGCCAATGTGGTCAGTAGCCAGGAGTGAGGGAACATCACTCTTATGTGGCAGACGGGTGTTCCGGGACGAGAACAGGTCCACCGAAAGAAAGATAAGGCAGAAACGGGACAGCAGGATATGAAAAAGTAGAGTTTTTGGACAAGCGTCCGAGAGAAGGTAGAGAATTGTCTCTGTTGAAACACAGCGCGGTCTGAAGGGCCACCTGCGATATTAAACCGACGAGTTAAAATATATCATAAGTTAAAATTCACTAGGCTCTTAAGAGAACTAGTACGATCATTTTCCTAACGAGTGCATCCACTACGATAAGAAAATCAGACAAAAGTTGACACAACAACTCAAAAGTATCATTACAGATACAATCACACGAAAACCTAACTGTTTCAAGGTAGTTTTTTAAAGCGGTAACGCCCTAAACACACAAAGATGCCTAATTATAGGCAATTAAATGCAAATACACTGTCCCAATATGCTAAAACAACCGAGAATTTAATAAGATATCCATAAGAAGCGATAGTGCCTCACCACGAAGTACAACAAAAAACAATGAAAAAAAATGTTTATAAGTTATGGTGATTTAGTAGGGAAAGAAACAAATAATGATATAGTATAATGTGGGCGACTGTAATGATTCAGAGGAAAAACACATGGAATAGACAATCCTAGTTTTTTGCAACTGCGAATATGAACTATTTCTTACAATGGCATAGGCCGCGGCTCCTTGTGAGCCCAAAGAAGAAAAACATCCACTCTAATATCAGCTAAAACCAATCATAAAAATTCAATGAGTTATTACAACCAAAGTTACGACAATTACCACACAATTAAACGATGTAAGAAAAATACTAAAAACCAAATAATATGCTGTAGGAAAACTTCGAGGATTAATTAAATGAAGCGACTGGGTTATATTGGGGGTGTAGAGAATAAAGCAATATATAAGTAACGGTATGTTCAAGGAAAAAGTCAACCAAAAGGAAAAAGATAGCTAATTTGAGGTAAGTAAGTTAAACGTGTAGAAGGTATATATTATACAAGAGAGGAAATAAGTAATTAAAGTTAACTAATTGATAGTGAGGGCTAAAAACATTAGATACATTGTCAAAGAGGTAAAACGTGAAAAGCTTTTAGATGTATGTAGGGTTGAATGATTTTAAAGATAATTTTAAGCCATTTAATGAGGTTTAAATCGATATGTGAAGAGATAAGAGTAATCAAGACTCGATTCACTAATAAAATTGTTAAATAACAGAAAGATATCTTGTAAAACATATATTTACCAGGATGGGAAGCTCTCGTTTGAGTTCCACCCAAACTAATAAAGAAAAATTTCAACATCATTCTTAAAAAAATGATTTACAAATTGCTAAAACGACAAACTTACCATCAAACCTCGTCTAGACTTATAATGCTTAGCGACCGGCTCTTTGGGTTTCGTTCTAGACTTACAAAGCTGGGTGACCAATTCGAATGGCAAATCTCGCTTAGTAGATCTTAAAGTGCGTTGAAATATTGATATATATGTCTAAAAAAATATGCAATCAAGACAAAATCATACTCGCTATACAAAAGAAATATTCTACGATACATGTATAAAGAAAACAGTATTTCAAATTGTTGGAATATTCTTTCGATATTGCGGGAGTTCTCAACAACCATCGTAAATGAGTTTAAATATAAAATGTTAACGACAATTCCTTTATTTCAGTATTTAAAGGAGCAGATATAAAGAGATCCAGTTTATTACAACATTTTGAAAGGTAAAAGATATGGTTAGATAATTTCGTTAACTGTATTTAAAGGCAAAACTTCTTTAAAAGGCATTTGTAGGTTATGCTATTTAAATTTAATTACGGTAACTATTTTAAATCAGTAAGTAACCACATTTAGAACTGTAAGAGGGCAAGATAGTGTTTAATAAAAGAAATACATCACGGTTAAGTTACAAAAAGACACTCCAAATTATAGAAAAGGTACATTAGATGTGTTATTTAACAAATACAATAAGATTCTGTTAGTCTAACGTTTTTAAAAGATATTTTAGAAGGGTAATTCATTACGTTAAATGTTTTTAAACAAAAGGTTTCTTTAAAAGTAAACTGAAAATCATAACTAAAGAGCTAGATTGCTAGGAAATGCTTTAAAAATGTTATCAAACAAGATAGTGTTTAATTTCAAAACAGTTTTCAAAGTCGAAAAACAAGCAAGGGTTATGTTTTAATCTAATATAAATAGATAATTTTCCTAATAAACAGTGTTTAAGGCATGCATTACTTAATTATTTATTAATTGATTGTTTGTTTATTAATATATAAATGATGTACTCACGTGTATAGTGCAAAAGTAGGGTTAACGTGTTGAAAATCTCTCCTAAAAACTTGAATTTGTATTTAAATACAAACTATGCACATAAATAATATAATTGAAGTTAACAAAGCACACCATATTTAAAATTGCAAGAACATTAAATTAAAACACATTCCACAAACAGAAACTGTATTTCAATATCAAAACAACTGTTTTTGACATCTAAAGCAAACTGGTGGGTTCCAAAACACCACATAAAATTTAAGGTTAATATATATTAGATAATTAATTTTTTAGTGAAAAGCTATAAATAACATTAGTTAATACATTGTATATTTATAAAAGAAATATTACAACCTAAAAAAACACGTTGGGCGGTAATTCTTACATTTAAAAGTTAAAGTTACAATCCCGCAAGCGCGGAATAAGCGACGCAACGGGCAGATGGTAACCCTTATCTTTAATACAGATTTTAGCGCGCCCATCTGTCAATGACGTCACTCAATATGCAAATTTAAACGCGCAATTACGGAATATATATCAAATTCGCAAACAGTTTGTAAAGGTTAAATACTCACATGAATAAGTCTCGCTTCCTTCAGGATTGCTAGGACCCCCTTCCGGGTTATTTAAAGATGGTGACTGCTCCGGTTAACTGCTAGCGAGGCATGGACTCCGGTTCGTTCTAGGGTCGTGGACTGCTCCCCGGTCGTTTTAAATTATCTCCTACCTATGTAGGGAAATGGCAGGAACAGGTTTATAAGGACGACAAACAAAGATAAGCAAAGGCAAGGATCTACATAAATAAAAGATAAAGATACGTTACCGAAAACCCTACCACTCTTCTCGAAGTTCAAAGGCAAAAAGCCACGTTACCGCGTCTCCTGGAAACTTCCCACTTTTTCTTCGCCACTCACGTCGGCGCGAAGTTCGTCCAACCCACTTCTGACGTGACGGAAATACACGCCAAGTCTTTCAAATTTAAGGCGCGAAACTAACGCATATCAAAACTAAACTAAAGAATGTTTAGTGCCAAATTTTTGGCACGTAACAAACATATTTTACACACAAATTCTGAATTACTATTAATTACTTGTTGATAATAACCAACTCTATCACCAAATGATACATGTACCTTAATACCACATTTTATACACACACTACATTTATTAACTACTTTCTTCTTGCAGTAATTGCAAAATTTATGCTGCTCATTTTTGTCAACAACTGCACTGGCATCCATCTTGGATCTATATTAGGAGAAGCATGTCCATAATTTTGTCGACTAACAAAACTTCCAACTTATAACTAATATTGGAATCAAAACGTGACAAAATAATCAAGTTTAATTTTCCTGTAACCGAGCTACCACTAACACCAATACCATGAACAGAATGATCACAAGAACTAATATTTAGATCGAGTAATCTTGCACATTCAGTAGTTAAGAAATGAGCTTGAGAACATGAATCTAATAAAACTTAACAGTGTGTAAAATACTGCGTTTATCAACAACATGTACAATTACTGTCGAGAATAAAACTGTGGAATTCCTCATAGATACTCTTGTAGCGGAATAAAAACTAAAAGGTTCATGTTGGCTTGTCGAAGCTTCAACTGGGCTTGTTGAAAAACCTGTGGATGTTTGGTACTAATATCCTCTTGTGTTAAGCATTTGCCCTCAGTAGTAAAGTTTAATTTCTTTTCCAAAGATTGTTGCTCAATATAATGCAAAAGTGTGTTATGTTTATATTTACAAATTTTACAGCAAAAACGACTTTTGCAACTCAAAACTCTATGTTGACCAAAACAATTAATACACAGATTTTTCTCTTTAATGATTTTAAATCGTGCAAATGGGGATAAAGATAAAAATTTACCACATTGTGAAATGGAATGTTTAGCAGAACAAACTGAACAATTTTGATCTACTGATTGCTTTGCTACAAAAAACGAATGTGATTTTGTTTTATTGCTACTAAATGTAGCGCTTGATTTTATAGAAGAGGACGCCATATAAATTTGGGCCTGTTCCTTTATGAAATCTAATACTTCGGTATACGTAAAAATGTCATTTTTGCGTCGATGATTTTCAAAAATAGAGCGAGTTTCTACACCCAATTTGTTCCATAACAAATAGGCAAAAATGAAATCGACCAAATTCTCAATGTTAAGGGTTTTTAACGCTTTAATTGCAGAATCACATTTTTCAAGAATATTATTTAAATTATTAGCAGAGGCTGTTTGTACAGGTTTGAAATCTAAAATTTGTTCTAAATAATTTACTGCTAGAGTACGTGGATTTTGATATTTATCATTAAAAACCTTCCAAATAATTGCATAATTGGCACCAATAGGAGGCAAGCCAGCACAAACACTAGTGACTTTACCACTTAATTGACCTACTAAATAGTTCACCTTATTCACATCCTTTAATTGATCATTATCATGAATAAGACTTCGAAATAACTCAACTAAAATAGGCCATTCAGAAGGATCGCCAGTAAACTTTGGCAGAGACAATTTTGGCAAACCTGGTGTGCTAGAAGGTTCTATATTGGTTCTTAATACATTGGCTGAATTATTACCTGAAAGGCGCGATTTAACTCTTGAATCTTTTGCAGTTACTAAAATATAACAGTATAAGTCATTGAATGCATCCAAAGTTTAAGATCTGGAACAGCATTCTCATCTAAGTGCATTTCAATTAAATTAATTTCATCTACGACATCAGCAAAATTAGACTTAGTTTGCTCTAATGATTCTAACTGACTAATAGAAAATTCTAAACATCATTTATCTTCTAACTGTGAAATGGAATCATACACCTTTTGTATTCTAGAAAAATACAATTCCTTTTTAGAAATAAATAATTTAAATTTTGCTTCTAACGATTTTTTATCATTTCCCATAGTTGAGCTTAATTTGTATATGCCACACAGTAAGACAAACCCAATATATTCAAATTTAAATTGAACCAATTAACAAAGCATTCAATTTGGAAAATGTATATTAATAACTCACAATGTTATTGAGATTATTGTCTTATCAACTAAACCAAAATCCAAAAACCCAAATATATGGTAAGCAATTTCTCATTAACAAATTTAACAAGCTACAAACAACAAATGTGTACCAAAATTTAACTAATAAGTTCAATTGCAAGATTCAAGTATATGCAAAAACTATAAACATCCTGCTCGAAGGACCAAAAAAAAACCTTTGTGCTGATAAAACAAAATAAACAAAATAATAATTTATAGTGGACTGTGACTAAACAAATTTACTTACTCCAGGACAATATCTTAAACACTAAATATCAGGATAAAGGAAAGGGATGATAAGAATCGTGATATAATAAATTAATACTACTTAGGGTTCCCAAATAATTTTGCACAAACTTAATCTCACAACTACACTAAAAGCTCTTTTTCCATATACATACCAAGCTCAACTGAACCTTTTTTTTATCAGCCAGGTGTTTTAATAACAGCTGGCCAAGATAAAAGTGTATCAAATTAAAATAATGAAATGACGCAAACACGCTATATATATATATTTTTTGTTTATCTTTTAATTTTCGATAAGATGGGCAGTATGTTTCGTTACCTAATTAGTTTTTGTTTAATTTTTTTTGTGATCAGTGTATTGTGTGAGTCGTTGGCTCTTTTTTGACGTTACGACGTTCGGCTTCGTAGGTCCAACAAGCACAGAAGACAATGAGAATTCAATGTGTTGTTGTTGAAGCGATTACATAGATGACATTGAGTTGAACTTCACTGATATATTACATTAAATGTATTTGGACCAAACACTCAACACACATAACGATATTATTTAGTCAATTTCGCAACAAACCTGAAGAGTGACAAAATAATATGATACTTTTATTTTTTATATTTATATGCATGGATATGTTACGTTTTGTAAATGAAGTATATTTTGAGATATTAAAGTTTGTGTTACTATTTTGGTCACACGAGGGCTGCTTTTAAAATTTTAGACTAAAAACGACACAAAAATGTTTAGAATTAAAAAATTACTCTATTGCTTTTCAAAATGTATACGTTTTTTTTTTATTTAAGTAAGCTAATGTTCAAAGCATTTTTTTTGTTCAGAAGACTGCATATTAAAAACTCGGCGTTTTTAAGCATTTTTATAACTTCTTCTGGAGTTGAAAATCCTTGACCATCAATTTGATTTTTGATTTTTATCAGTATAGATAATTCGTTAGGACCCAAATTGTGACAACAGAATGTGAGATATTACATTCAACTGTTTAAATAATATGTTGTTTATTATGCTGTGTGGAAGTGCATTATCTTGATGCAGAATGGTGCCTAATTTCCTATTTTTTTTCTATTTTAGAAAACATTTTCGGTTTCATTATCCCTAACTTCATTATATACCAAAGTTGATGTTCCCAAGTTAAATCGTTTAGGCTTTTCTTGAGTTACATTGTAGAAACTCCAACATGAATATAATTTTTTAGCACAAGTGATGATATAACATTTCATTAATTTGTTTGATGCCGCTGCCCAAGCATAACTCAATTTCTCTAAATCATTCATGTCTATTTATATCATTTGTTGCACATCAACGTTTTCCACTGTTTCTGATGTTGTTGGCGGATCTTGGCAAAATTCGCACTAGGACTACTACTAGGTACCACCAAAATTCAATTGTTCTTGATGCTGCCATATTACCAAAACTAGTTGTTAAATTGTCGATGCATTCTTTTTCACCTTTTTTCAGTTCAAAACCTAAGCAAAATTATTGCTAGAAGATGCTCACCTTTATATTCACGTTGTTTCGAATATTAATCACTTTAAAATTAGCTGTAAACAAATTGTTTAATTTTTTTATTCAGTCGGTTTTGTTTGGCAATAAGTAAAAATTTAAGAATCTTTATGTGTCAAACATCTAATGACTATACTTGCTACATCTCGAAATTTTAGTAGCCTCCCTCGTATAAATGTATATTAATTTAATTTACTTGATCTATAAATTATTTTTAGATAAAAGAAGATGATTACTTACCAACTTCGTGTTGTAAAAGTTGTTTAATTAATATTTGCAAGTTTTATAAGTTTAAGCAAAATATATTACATTCCGATAAAATTTTACGTAACATGATACTTAGAACTGAGAATGATCCTGAGGTACTAACACTTGCAAAACAATTCCCAGAACTGTTTGAAGTATTGCATGTAGATGAAATGGATACTTTAGTCAAAACGGAATCGTTTCAAGCAAATCATTTAGACAATGATCATCTTAAACATACAGAAAATAAACAAGAGTAACACTTAATTAAATTAAACACTGATGAAGATTCTTTAAATGTTTTTTGTAGTGAACTTTCACCTGAAGTAATAACATGTAGCAAGTTTAAAATGCAAGTAGAGGTTAAGCCGGACATCAATGATATGCTGTTGGATGATGCAGCTAATAATTCTACACACAAAGATGATAACATGCATACAAATCGAGTTGAAGTTCAACATGAAAATTTGAAATGCGAGAAATGTGGTAAACATTTTCCAACGAAACAAAGCTATAGACGTCATTTGCTAGGACATAGGGTTGAAATGTGCCCTACCTGCAAACTAATTATTCGTAAAGATAACTTAAAAAAACATATGGAAATGCATGAAAGTCCTTATGAAATATGTGATATTTGTGGTAAAGTGGCTAAAAATAGAGAAAGTTTGCGTGGACATATGTATTATGCACATAGTGATATTAATAAGCAAATTAAATGTGAATACTGTAATAAAGAATTCACACGTAATAATCGTTACCAGGCTCATGTTCGGAATATCCATTTAGGTAAGTAATATTTCTTGCGTAGTTTTACTAATTTTGTAATTTAATCATTACTGACAGAGACGAACAAATCTCATGGAATTGCGATATTGTATTTGTTTTGTACAAGGTGCCCTAAATTTAATGTTTTAATAAAAAACTCGTTAACTATAACAATTGCAAAAAATGGACCATGCATCCTTATCATTTTTCTTCAAGAAAAACTCAACATTGTAAATCAAATTTAGTGATTGTTTTTCTTTTCAAGTTAGAGCCAAAAGTTCGATTTTTGCAATTTTTGATACAGAGCGATATTTGGTTATTTATCAAATTAGAATGCAATGGCCTACTCGGATTTTAAAAAATTGTATTGTTTTTGAACTATGATGGAAAGTGGTATTTTTAAATACAAATCATAGTCGACTATCAGACAGTTAAACTGATTTTTTTCTTCTTTTCAATAATATATAACATGAGGGGTGTATGATTTTATATTGTAACGAAAACTCTATTTGTAATAACAACAGTTCTTTATTTTCTAACTTACACAAGCGTTTTCAATAACTCATAGTTACAGTGAAATTTGCTAAAAACTCCCCTAACAATTTATTTTCAGCTAACCACTAATGGTACAAGTATTATCTTCTTAATAGTATGATGCTATCTTCTAAATTACTATCGAAGCACTCTACTTAACTATTCAAGCACTATTTATTAATTTATATAATCACTACAGTAATTTATATCAATAGAGTCATTTATATCGACTGTAATTTGTATCATTGCTTATTTTATATCGCCACTAACAAAGCTTTAAACTAGAATGTATCGTAATCAAAGCTTCAAACAGAAAATCTGAACTTCACTTCAATTGGTGTTCTGACACCATTATGGTCACATATTTTTCTTTATTCCAGAGTCATCTACTTTATGCATTATTAATTTGGGGGAGAATTCCTCTCATGCAACTCTGATGTTCTCATTGCAACGCAAGGTAGTTGCGATAATTGCAAACCTTAGTTATAGAGTAGAATGTCAATCCCACTTCTCTCAGCTTGGGATTCTAACGTTACCCTCATTATACATTCTAGAATATCTAATTTATGCACAAGAACTACAACACACGACCAGAAGCTTCTGTCCCAATTCATAGAAACAAAAACTGCCTTCACATTTCCTTTACTAGATGAACGGTTTCAAGACATTCATACAATTATTATACATTTATTCTTTTTTAATAGTCCCCTACAGAGCACAAAATCATTAACAAGTGTAAGTTTCAAAAGCAAAATATAACCCCTATTGCTGCATAAAGCATTTTACTCGTTAGAAGAATACCTTGAATGCGAACCCAATGCCTATTTAACATAATATGCTATTACAACAATTTTTGTATTTTATCATGCGTTGTGTTCTATGTTATGCTTTATGTTGTTATACTTTTTTGATATATGCAAAATTTGTTCAAATTTTAAAGCATTAATAAAATAATAATAATTAGATTTGACCCTCAATATTCATTATGGCAATTTATATACAGTTCAACTTTGACAACATGTTACGTGCCAAAAAATCGGCACTAAATATTTTCAATTCAGGTTTTAATTTGTAAGGATTTCGCGCCAATAATTTGAAAAGACGTGTGTGTATTTCCGTCACTTCAGACAGTGAGTTTGCGCGAGATTGCGCCGACGCGGTGTGCCAATAAGGGTGGTGGTGATTTTCCGGAGACGTGTCGTGACTGGTGACCGAGAGGCCAACGAATGTAGTTATCTTTGTGTCTTAACGTGTCTTTTTTGTTATGTAGGTTCCTTTGCCTTATCTTTGATTATCGTTCCTTAAACCAGTTTCCTGTCGCCCCTCTACAAATAGAAAGAAGACAAATTGAATTTGGATTCGACCGGGGCAGCGAATTACCCACGCCCGAAAAGGATCAACGGAGCCCGCCATCATGGGGTAGCGCTGGAGTCGCCCTACAGTTTACGTGAGTACGCTTTTGGTTTTCCTTAAAATTAGTATAACTTTTTTTATTATGTTGTAATAATTCGAACATTGATATGACGTAATCTTTTATTTGCGCGTCATTTTTACAATTATTTAACATTGCTACCAACTGACTGTAGTGGCTCGCGTACCGCGCGATGGCACTATAATAAACATTCAAAAAATTACGCAAAAAAATTCTCAATTCTATTGTATTCTAAAGAACCCTTAAATGCAAAAACCTACCTGTCAATCAAGTTCTTCTGAAGGAAGTTGCATCTCAGGTTCTATCAATCATCTTTTGTGTATAAATGTTTTGTTTACGTTCTAGTGTAATTATTCTGGTCAACGGCAGACCAATCAGTGCTACACTACCCCCTCCTAAAGCTGTTCTGTTTCAGAATACTATCTGATCTGGACGATGAAAGTCCATGTGGTGGAAAGGAGTCGAATCCATTTCTGCAGTTTGCATGTTGATAGAAGTAACAATCAATACTTTTCATAATAGACGCCATACCATTTGGATTGTAACTACACACCAAAATCGGGGTCCCGGTTTTCTGGCCAGTATCTCTTAGATATTTTGTATCACCCTCCAGTCCAACCTATCGAGCCCCCAACCAATCTTGGGTATGACTAACTTCTTGTCTTCAAATTTGATCAACGCCTTCCACATATTCTGGTAATCCGATTTACCACAAGGCTGTTTTTTAATCATCAACTAGTAGATGCTCCTATGTCGGTCCTTTAGCTGTATCATCTTTACAAACTCTGATTGTTGTAGGCGAGGTTGATCCAGACCACTAAATTTATTTTTAAACATCCGATGGAGTCCTGGGACATATCAAGGTCTGCTGCTATGCAATGTGCCACATCGAATAGATCACCTTGAATCCCTTTCATACCCCCAAATCTTGCTTTGCCTGAGACATGTACCAATCATAGCTCAGTCCAGACCTTCGTTCATCCTCACGAGCATAGCCATTTGTTCATCTCACTGCTTACCGGCATCATCACTATCGCAGGGTGCTAACTGGTTAATGTGTACCGCTATTGTTCTTCCTTCTGGGCGCTTACGAATCCGAGATACCATGTCATTGATCTTTTTTTCCAACTTCATATATACTCTCCCAATGTCTTTGTAACTTTGGCAACAGTCCTCGCCCCCATCTGGCGTTATATAGCTAGACACGGTCGCCCTCTTGAAAACCAGACTCTTATGCCTTGATGTCATATCTGGTTTTTATCCGATCGCTTGCAGTCTTGAGATTTTTCCTAATGTCACCATGAATGCCTTACATCTTTGCACCCAAGCTTTTTGATATAGCTCTTGCCCACAATGCATCCTCGGGCTTACACACAAACTCAAGATACCACGGTAGACATAACACGCATCCCAACTTAGCATATGCAGGAGTCGTCCAGTGCTCTCATGAACTGAAGACCGATAGTCCATTAAAAATTATATGTAATAATTGTACCCAGTCTTGCTGATGTTCGGAGACCACCTTAGAAAGGTACTTGTCTAAGATGCATTTTATGCACTGTAGCATACCATTCGATTGCAGATGCAATGGTGTTGTTCGGGACTTCCTTATCCTCAGCAACTGGCAAACTTCTTGGAATAACACTGATTCAAAATTTCTGCCCTGATTGATGTGCAACTCCATAGAAACTCTAAAACGGCAGACCGGATCCTTTACCAACGTGTTGGTTATGGTTGCAGCTTCTTGGTTTGGTATAGTGTACACTTTGGTTCAATTTGTAAGTCCATGACTACCAAGATGTACTTGTTTCCGGAGTTGGTCTCAGAAATAGACTGGTAATATCAATTACCACTCTCTCAATGGGACTCTCCACCTTGTATTGCCTCATTAGAGCGTTACGGTTTCCCATTAGTACACACAGCTGACACTCGCGGCATTATTTTTACATCGTAGCTTACGCAGTAAAATCTTACTTACTTTCTCGAAAGTCTTCTTAATGGTGAAGTGTCTGCCCGAGGTGCCATTGTGAAAATGTCCTGAAACCTCTGACACTTGTCTTTTAGGAACCACTACTTGAAGAGTACTCACAAATCCATCTCTAGTATCCAAAGATCACACCAGGTTCCCATTCTGTACTTTCAGGGAATCCGATTGTGCCCAGTACGACCAGGGTGCTACTCAACGATCTAATATCCTGCCAGAAGGGGCGTTCTACTCTGGCTTTCCAACACAGTATAACACTTAGATCTTCGTCATTCTTCTGTTCCGTTTGCATCTCTAGAGGCTGTCAATCGTCATTGATCACGGTAGTCCGGCCAAGTAGATCACACTTTGTTTCTAATTGTGAGCAATGGTTACAATCTTTGAGGCAAAGATGTCTCAAAAGCACATCTGCATTAGAATGAGTTGTACCAGCACGGTGTTTCTGGAAAACTTTTCATACAAAATATTTAGGATTGTCCTCCAACTATCTGGTTGTGGCCTTAAAGTTGACCTTGACAATGACCTTGAAGGTCAAATCGTTGTCAAGTTCACTTTTTCGAATAGACACCCCTATTTTTTATTGCGGATTCGGAAAGAGCACAAAATGTTATAAATTACCTTGACCTTGGCCAAAACCTTGAGATGACCTTGAAGACAATTGAGGTCAATTAAGAAAAAGTATTTCCAATATTTTGGGTTTTTTGGAGAATTTTTTTACAAATGCTCAAGATTGTGCTCCACCTGTCTGTTGATGACCTTGAGGTTGACCTTGGCCGTGACCTTGAAGGCCACATCGTTTTTTAGGTCAATTTATCAAATATAAACTTCTATTTTTATTGTGCATTCGGAAGGGCACAAAATTTTTGGAATGCTTGTATGATGATATTCTTGAACAGTCAATGCCACATTCAATTTTACCACGTTGCTTTAACTGACTGGGAACACTTATAAACCTTGCCTTAACTGGCTACGAACACTTACCACCTTGCCTTAACTGGCTGGGCACACTTACCACCTTGCCTTAACTGGCTAGGAACACTTACCACCTTGCCTGAAAATATGTTTTAAATTAATTTCAATTTTCTTCAAGGGCATCTCCAAGGTCATTACCAAGCTCATGGTAATTTGTAAAACTTTGTGCTCTTTGCGAATCCGCAATAAAAATAGAGGGTTCTATTTGAAAAATTGACCTAAGAAACGATTTGATCTTCAAGGTCACGGTCAAGGTCAACTTCAAGGTCATCAACAGATAGGTGGAGCACAATCTTGAGCATTTGTAAAAAAAATTCTCCAGAAAACCTAAAATATTGGAAATACTTTTTCTTAATTGACCTGAATTGTCTTCAAGGTCATCTCAAGGTAATGGTCAAGGTCAAGGTCATTTATAACATTTTGTGCTTTTTGCGAATCCGCAATAAAAAATAGGGATGCCTATTCGAAAAAGGGAACTTGACAACAATTTGACTTTCAAGGTCATTGTCAAGGTCAACTTTAAGGTCACAACCAGATAGCTGGAGGACATTCCTAAATATTTTGTATGAAAAGTTTTACCAGAAAATGCGGCCCAGAAAAAATATTTTAGGGTTGGCGGGAATTTGGATAACCCAGTATATATACAATCAGATTTATATGGGATTAAATTTTAATTTCTTCCGAGGCGTCAAAGCCTCTCACCTTATAATGCTAGAACTTACCCCATGGAGATCCTAGTCCTGGTGCATCTTTCTTCTCAGGGGGTTATATCCAGATGTTCGTTGTTTGGTTGTTGGTTGTCCTTTATCGACGAAGCACCGATATTGGTAGAGTAAAAAGGTAACGAAGGAAACGAGATCACTTAGTCAGCACTCTTAACTCTACACACCATGTCGGCACATGAGAAAGGCCGGTAATAAAGTGCCGCTTGTTTCGACGCACGGTTCCAACGATCCGTCATCCTCTTCATAATATGTTATTGTTCTCATGTTAAACTGTTGGATACAGCTGTATTTTAAGCATGGGAAATGGAATCTTTGCGGTTTCCCACACCTTACATGTGATTTTCCAATGCTCCACCTGAAGGTACTACATTGTCCAGGAAGCGAGTTTTTTCCTGAAAAATTTGGAATTTTGCCGAACCCTTGCTGTTCCCAGTAAGGTAGGGATCTTTAATGTGCGTGACAACACTCACACACGGGACCTCCATTTTACCTCTCATCCAAACGAGGGTGTATTTTTGTGAAAAATGTTCTATAATATTTTTCAAGCAGACCGTGACGGGATTTAAACCTGGGACCTTGGGCGAGTTTCCCACACCACATTATAATTCAAAATTTGGACTTATGTGAGAACCAAATCTTTGTGTGGTTAACTCGTGATGCTTATGTTAAACCATAATTATGGAGAATTTCGTCATGCGGGATTTAAAAATCTCCAAAACTTAAATTATACAATAGAAGGTGAAGCCTTTTTAAAAAATTACAACACTCATCGTGTTTGGCCAATGGAAGTCTTCACTGCTGCTGTTTTATTGACCGGACATCTCTTGTATCTATTGTGTGCTTGACTACTGTGGTCTTTCCTAATCAACTGTCGTTGACTGCAAACACATCCGAGTCCTCTTAGATTAAGGTCTTAAGTCCTGCCAGTTGTTGTTATTTAAGATAGCTTGGTTTTGTCAACTGGTTCGGTAACTTTGCAGAACACTCTTTGGTGGGTGGGTCTTTCTCAGCACTGACACCTCGCCATATGAACATCCGAAGTACATCACCAAACCATCGTATTCTTTTCAGCTCAATATTGCAGTCATTGGCATTTAAGTTCTTAACAGATACACCATCTGTCACTTTGGTCTGAGCCTTCCCCACAACCACGCCTTTCTGAAGGATTTGTCACTGATCAGTTCAATGGTGCGCATAAAGTCTTTCCGGAGAGCACCATCCAACCTCGTCCCTTCATTACACTTTCTGATTCTTACTGGTAGAATAACGTCGTTCGTCAAACAAACTTGCACATACACTTTATATGCTTTGCAAAATGGTACTTTCTTGTTCCTTACTCTCAAGATATCCTCTTTCATATCTACATGGAATCCACACCTCAAATATCTTGTTCTCAACTCTGATTTTTACATTCAGCATTCCATGTGTTTCAATTTGCTCATCAGCCATGGTTTGAAGATGCACTGTTGCGGGTGACCCTTTACCACTGTCGCACACTACATCCTGATTAGCAATTATCTTAGTATTTTCAGTATCAACCAAGCACTTCACAAAGTACCTGTCGCATCGTTTTGTATTATTTTTTAAGGTAATAAGTATGACTGCTCTTCTAGCATCAGTGCATTTTCTTAATTTGTTAAAAATCTATTGTTTCAAACAAAATTGTAAATATGTCGATTATATCTTGTGTACTGCTATCATAGTAACATCAGTTAATAATTTGTGAGTTTTCTTCTGTTTAATACACAAGCCTCTTTTGAAAAGCTTACTACAATTGCTACAAAACCAACCCTTATTTAGTAAATGTTATAGTTTGTGCATGCAAATTTCTATATGAGAGCTCTAACAGACTATCGCTTACAATTATATCCTTTTGCAGCAGATTGATTTTGCAAGTTTTTGGTTGTCGGTTCTCAATAGATTTATGACGTGGTTCTTGTTGATAGTATGGCAGTGTTCTAAGGGAAAGGTAAGAGGAGGTTGCATAGATGAACAAGCACTACACCACAATGCAGGTGATAACACAACCCAAATGCAGTTGCTTTTCCAAGCTCCGGTACTGAAACAATCAATTTAAATTCATGTAAATTACCTTCATTGTTTCAACATTCATTCGTCACCGCACAGGATTGACTTATTCAAATTAGTTGATGTTCAACAAACAATTGGAATAGAGAACTTGAAAACTTTAATAATGTTGATCACAGTGAGCAATAAAAAATGTCCGAGAGTATCTTAATATGTGTTTATACTTATTAAAATCATTCCAATTTTATAATATAACAAATAATTTATAACATACACAGGAACGGATTCACGAAACAAATGAATTACTTTACTTTTGTACAAAAAATAATAGATTTATTAAATATAAAAAATGGAAACTGGTTATCCAATAATTGAAAAAGGCACTTCACAGGTTAATTCACTTAACACGTAACAAGCTGCACAATATTGTAATAATCTCAAACTACATGTTCTTGATGATTGCAATAATTGAAATACATGAAACTGAGGTCTGCCTACTTTAACATTGCTGTTGTGGTAGTGATGCATTTAATTTTTATGTATACTGTTGATTGTGATAGGTTCATCACTTTGTTTTTGCATCGCTTATGATTTGACGAACCCTTGGCAATATTTGTTCATATGTATAAATATATTTTTTAATTGTTTTAAAAGTCGAGAATCTTTTTGTTACTCTTGACTAGTATACCCTTTGCAAAATACTTACATTATTTAATTTTTATTGTATTAGAATTTAAATGACTATTTTTTTTAGTTATAAGAAATCAACAGTGTCATGTTTGTGGCAAGAAATTTGGTAGCGGATACGGTTTACAAAAACATATAAATATGACTCACAATCGCTTCCGACCACATATTTGTCAGCATTGTGATAAAGGTTTTTGTAGCACATACGCATTAAAAACACATTTGAGACGGCATACACACGAAACACCATATGCATGTGAACTGTGTGATCTAGCATTTCGACAGAAAGTTTCATTAGTTACACATATGAAATCTAAACATCGGAACAACTCTGACAATACAGAAGAGAGAATTTTTCCAGGTGAACAATCATAACAGTATGGAAATTGTTTTTTTTGGCATTATATTTTTAATAACGATTTTATCATTTTGTATTATATTTTGTTTAGCAATTAAGCGTTAATTGATTGTAATTGTATACACTATAAATTATTTTCAAATTGTAATGACATTTGTTTGCAAAAACAAGCAACTGTGAGTCGCACGGATCGCTTTATGCACATACATGGTGTGCTATAAATAAATAGTACTAAAAAAACAAAATACTCATTTTATATTTCTTTAACAAAAGCACACGTGCAAAAGTAGAATGAATAAAGGGAAAATGGAAAATATATATTGCAAATACAAAATTTGCAGATATAATTAAAGAGATGTCTAGTACATCTATCTATCTAGTCCGATCTGTGAATGAATGTACAGTATTTTAATAAAAATCTTTTCAATGAACAATTTAAGCAGTTATGATTTACAAAAGATACACAGTAACCAATACGGAACCTCCTATTTTCAGCTTTGTATTAAATCTAACAAATGTTGTCTTAAAACAATACATACAGTGCTTCCCAAAAGTAACGGATAAATTCGATTAAATGATTATTGGCAATTTCTGAGTAAAAAGCTCTGACACGTCGATTTTTATTTTTAAATTGTCATTTAATTATATAATTTTTAACCCCCCACCCTTCAACCCCTAAGCGCTAGCATCCCCTACTTAAAAATTTTAAATGGCAATGTACCCCTTGTGATACCTCAATTAATAGCATTTTTCATGCAGAAATAAAATTTTACAAAAAATTCTAAATCGGTTTATAAATAACTGTTTTATTCAATAAAAACTTATTCGCTTAAAGTGCCAATTATCGGGTATGCCTTGACAAACAAAATGTTTGTAAAGTGTCAAATAAGTTTAGTGAAAGTACGTTAGTTAAGTGCGTGTTGTTTGTTTAATAATAAGTCAGTTTATTCAATAAACAAAACTTGAATAAAAAACAAAAACAAACCCAATTTAAATTAAATGTTGTTACGTGCCAATCTAATCGGCACTTAAACAGTGTTTTTAGGTTAAGTTTTGATGTACGGAAGTTTCGCGCCATAATTTCAAAAGACGCAGGTGCGCGGGAATTTTAAATAGACTAGGCGTACTTCCGATACGTCATAGTGAATTTGCGCAGATGGCACGACACTAGAGGGGTAGACGAATACTTCGCGCCGACGTGAAAAAGACAGAGTGGGGAAAAGTGGTGGGAGTTTTCGTTTGGACGCTTCAACGTGGCTGTTTTGCCCGAACTTTCAAGGAGTGTGGTCGTGCGGGTATCGTATCTTCATTTTTATTATGTAGATTTCCTTTTGATTATCTCTGTTTTGTCTTTACCTAATTAACCTCTTCCTTATCGTTCCCCTGCATATAGAAATATGGTACGACCCTGGAGCAGCCCACGACCCGAGATGAGCCGGATGTCCATGCTCAGCCAACACCACCGGAGCAATACCATCTTTATCTATCCGGAAGGATGATAGGCGTACCTGGGGGAAAACTGGACCTATCATGTGAGTAAATTATCTTTTATCTTATATGTATGTAAATTTTCCGATTATGGCGCAATATAAATTATTGGTGACGTCATGGTAGTTGGCTACGCGGAATCTGTAATAAGGTTTGCGCTTCCGGCCGCCAGGGACGTTGCATTGCTTTCGTATTCATGGCGCTTGCGCGATGTATTTTATGAACTTTTGAACTGTATTTATCGGCTGCTAACTGTATTACCGACTTTTAAATTACAAGAACTATCACCATATAAATGTATCACCATCTAAAGTGCAATACTTTGTAAACTGTTTTATCGACCATATAAACTATCACCAATAGAAGTGTAATAATGTTCAAACTGCTGTCCGTTAGTCGCTAGGCAGTATCCTAATCTAGAGACAAACTCTTCTTGAACTTTGTTTACTGTCTGAGGGGAAATTAAGCGAATATCATTCCGGATTCTCTGCTTTAACTCGTTTATGTTTTGAGGCCTATTCAGATATACTTTAGTTTTTGAATAACCCCAGAGGAAATAATCCAAACGGGTTAAGTCGGGAAACCTAGCGGTCCATTCAATTTGTCCTCGTCTACCAAACCACCTCATAGGAAATACCTGGTTGAAATATTCCCGTACTGGACGTGCATAGTGGGGAGGCGCACCATCTTGTTGTAGACAAATACTGGGATGAGGTAAATCAGGATCTTCTACATTGGGATGTAGTACTGCTAAAGCCCGAATTAATTCAAATTGGAGAAAATTTAGATACTGTTCTCCATTGAGTGTTCTCTCAAAAAAGTACGGTCCAATAACTTTATTACCCACTATTCCCGCCCAAACATTAATCTTTTGTGGAAATTGTGTATTTGCTTCCATCATCCAATGCGGATTTTCATTAGCTCAATAACGGCAATTCTGCTTATTAACGGTGCCATTTAAATAAAATGTTGCTTCACCAGAAAACGTATTTCCTTCAAATCCAGGATTATCATTGCAAAGTTCCATCATTGTCTCACAAAATTGCGCTCGCCTATCAAAATCATCATCTGATAACTCTTGCGGTGAAACTTTTGCTTACAGAGAAAACTATGACTGCACTTTTGATGCATTTAACTGTGAAGCGACTCGCAACGCTTGAATGTGAATTTTCTGCACAAATAGCAAGTCATCCAATTCTGAATCTTCATCTAAAGCTGATGGACGTCCATTTTAGATTTATCTCGTCGCGTCCAATATTCAAATTTATTTTCAATTAGGCTTATTGTTGATTGCGAGATTGGGGAGGTCGGGATGAATTACATTGAATAAAATTCGAACTTCTTTGTGCTGCTCAATTCTATCTCCAAAGCCAATCATCATTAAAATTTCAATCCTTTCGCTTCGTTAAGTCTCATTTTTGCTGACTTATTATTAAACAAGCAGCACGCACTTAACTAACGTACTTTCACTAAACTTATTTGACACTTTACAAACATTTTGTTTGTCAAAGCCTACCCGATAATTGGCACTTTAAGTGAATAAGTTTTTATTGAATAAAGCAGTTGTTTATCAACGGATTTATAATTTTTTGTAAAATTCTATTTCTGCATGAAAAATGCTATTAATTGAGGTATCACAAGGGGTACATTGCTATTTAAAATTTTTAAATAGGGGATGCTAGCGCTTAGGGGTTGAAGGGTGGTGGGTTAAAAACTACATAATTAAATGGCAATTTAAAAATAAAAATCGACGTGTCAGAGCTTTTTACTCAGAAATTGTCAATAATCATTTAATCGAATATATTCGTTACTTTTGGGACGCACTGTATGTGTTTACTACTGAGTTAGTTACTTTAGCTATTGTTTAGGGAATAGAAACAAGCAGTACGTTATCGTTCAAAATTTCATCATTTTATACACAAATAGTTGTCTATCTTTAAATGGCGAAGTTTCTTGAGTAGTAAATGTTATGGTGACATTGTGACCAAAGTCTAGGTTCGTATAACCACCAAAATTGTAGTTATATTAACATCCTGGTAATGAATAGCTAGCACTAAGCACGACGGCAGTTCTAAAATCTATTTTTATTATCCAAAGGTCTGCTGTTCCGAGTACAAGCTAAAACGTAGTATTATGGCACAGCAGGTTAGACTGTATTATAGATAATCAAGAATACTACCGGATTCACTAGTCCCCACTGTGTAACGCATTTTTGGACTGTTCTAAAACTTTCGGTATCATTACGGTAGCTGTGGCTGCCCTAATGAAATCAGCGTGAACAAACCTAATGGCACTATTTACACTTACTAGATATGTACTATAGCTAATGACTTTAACTATTTTCCCCAAGTCCCATACATGAGTATGAACATTCTTAATATATACTGCATCATTAACATTATATAACTTATTATTTTTAGTTTCTTTTTTCAGAATTGTAAAATGACTATTTTCACCTGGTTTTAGTAAGTCATACCTGGTTCTAGGTCTAATTTTAAACATGCATTGAGCTGGTGAGATTCCACTTACTGTTGAAGGCGAGTTTCGATAAGAGAAAAGGAAATTGGTTAATTTCATCTTCATGTCATGCAACGATACTGGACCCATTCTAGTAAATAAGTTACGTTCTAGTGCCCGTTTTTTATTTATTTATTTTATGTACATCTATCTTACAGAAATTAATCCACTTACAAGATAGAGCTACAAACAAAGAAGATAAATAAAACATAACTATTATAGTGGGGGAAGTGAGTGGTATTGTGAATACAATTCATTTAGCTAATATAATTTCTTTAATATTTTTAACTGAGGTGCAGAAAATGTCTAACTGTGTTTGAATTTTTGAGTAATTAGAACAAATTACATGCAATGGAGAATTTAAGAACATTAGTACGCGGTATGACACAATGAAACGTGATAGGGTTACGAGAATTAGGACGGGGTATAGAAAATTGTATCTGATGGAGAATTGTAGGGCAGTGAGATAGTGAAAGGATATTATTCAGAAATATTATGGAGTGCAGAAAACGACGGTTTTGTAACAAATGAACATTAAATGCAGCTAGTAAAATGTTATGTGGATATCCAATAGGCGGGTAAATGCCTTGAGTACGCAACATAACTAACTTCAAAAATTTTCTCTGAACATTTTCCAGTAAGTTAATGTGTACAGCATAGTAAGGACACCATATAATTGAAGCATATTCCAGACGAGAACATATATATGCATTATATAATGTTAGAAAAGTGGAAGTATTTGAGAAACTAGTTGAATTGCGGATAATGAAACCCATTGTCTGATGTGATTTTTTAAGTAGATAGTTAACATGTTCAATGAAGCGCAATTTTCTGTCAACAATCACTCCTACATCCTTAACATGAGGTGGTCTATGAAGAGTTGTATCATTTAACAAATAATCAAATCTAATCGGATTATCAATTCTAGAGAATGTAATGACTTAACATTTTTTAACATTCAGTGGGAGATTATTGATAGTGCACCAAGTAGTTAAAAGATCCAAATTGGTCTGCAAATTTCTACAATCCTCCTCTGAATTTATTTCATTATAAAGTTTTAGATCGTCTGCATATAGAAGATAGTTTGCTTTTAGTGTGTCTCCAATGTCATCAATATATATTAAGAAGAGAAGTGGCCCTAGAATTGACCCTTCAGGCACTCCTGAGGTAACATTTATGAAATTCGATTTGTGGCCATGATACTGTATGTACTGTAAACGGTTTTCTAGATACGAAGCAAAAAGTAATATTAGATTATCTGAGAAGCCAATGCGGTGTATTTTAACGAGAAGAGTAAAGTGGCAGATGCGATCGAATGCTTTTGAAAAATCAGTATAGACAACGTCAACTTGAGTACGGTGGTCTAGAGAATTAGCTATAAACTGTGTAATACAAAACAAATTCGTGGTAGTGGATCTACCTTTGACAAAACCATGTTGATAAATGTTTAACCTATTTTTTACTTGTTCCGATAGGAAAGCATGAAGAATGATTTCGAGAACTTTACAGAAGTTAGATATAATGGCAATTGGCCGGTAGTTATTTATGTCATTCTTATCACCGCTTTTGTGAACAGGAGTAATTCTGGATAGCTTCCACATTGTTGGAAAAGTCTGTTTTTGAATTATCAAACTGAATAAAAAGGTCAATGGTCTTAACAATATGTGTTTACAGTCTTGTAGAAAGAACGCAGGTATGCTATCTGGACCCATCGTCATATTCTGTCTTAATGTTTTTAATCGCTTGTAGCATGTCATGTTCAGAAATAACTGCCATATTAAAAGTGACCGTATTATGCAGGATCGTTTGTGGTAATCTGAATGTATTTTGTAAATTATAGCTGTAGCAGGTAGAAAAGTAATCTGCAAATGCATTCACCACTTTCGGGCCAGTGTTGACTGTAGTTCCATTGAAGATCATGTTAGATGGAAGACAAGCACGTCCACTTTTATAGACATGTATGACCAGAATCGTTTTGGGTTGCTTTTGATATTTATTTCCATATTTTGTAGGAAGTCGTTATATGATATAGCAATGTCTTGTTTAGTTTGAGATCTTAGTTCACTGAACTGCTGATATATGAATAGGTCGTTTGTTTTTTTATAAGGCTTCCATATCGAATATTTCTTTTTTATATTCTTAATAATTGACCTAGTAAACCAAGGCGGATAACCATTTTGTTTTGGAACTGTTTTCGGAACATTTTTGTCAAATACACTATATAAAATGCTATAGAAATAATCACAAGCTTTATTTATATCAGTGTAGGTATAAGTGCTTCCCAATCAATTAAAGTAAGCTCATTGTATAAGCCTTTAAGATTGGCTTTGCGAAAGTTATAAGCTGGGATATCGGAATGCAATAAACTAGAATCTATTATTTTGCCCATGGAGAGTGAAATTGTTAGTGCTGGATGATAACAGTCCTCAGTGAGTATTGTGTTTTCTGGTTTAGAAACTGTGCATGGTGTTGATGAGAAAACTAGATCCAGTAGTCTTCCATTGATGTTAGTTTGTTACGTGCCAATTGGCACTTAAACATTGTTTTAGGTTAAGTTTGATGTGTGGAGGTTTCGCGCCATAAATTTCAAAAGACGCGGTGCGCGGAATTTTAAAAGACTAGGCGCGTATTTCCGTTACGTCATAGTGCGTTTGCGCAGATCGCGCGACGCGAGAGGGTTGGACGAATAACTTCGCGCCGATGTGAAAAAGACGAAAAAGTGGGGAGAAGTTTCCTGTGTTCTCTATAACGTGGCTGTTTTGCCAGAACCTTCGAGTGAAGTGGACGTTTTCCGGTAACGTATCGTTATCTTATCTATGTAGATTTCCTTGTTGTTTGTCTTTTGTTTGTCGCCCTTTACCTGGTTTTTCCCGTCATTCCCTGCATAGGTAGGTAATCTGTAGCCTAGGCGAACCGTACTGCACGACCCCGGGATGAACGATCTCATGACTGCTGTAGCTGGCCGGAGCGCTTGAAGGAGCGTTAGCAGGAGTCACCATCTTTAATTACCGCAAAAGGGCTTTGAGTAGCCTGATGGACTTTAATGGAGGCCTACCTTAGCGCAACTCCGTCGAACGCCGGATATCTTATGTGAGTATTCTATCTGCTAATTGTTCGATTTTATCATTTATTGTTTTAAATATGTAAATTTCCGAAGTATTGCGCAATATAAATTGTGCATTGGTGAAGATGAGCGCGCCCCAAATCTGTATAAGGTTAGCGTCACCATCCGCCCGTGACGTTGCTTATTTTGCGCTTGCGCGATGTATTATCGACTTTTAATTGTAAGAATTATCGTTTTTAAATTGTAAGAAGTTATTTGATTATATTGATGTAAATTGTAAAAACTACAGAAACTTGAGGTATATGTTAAAGTGAGACTTGTAGTGTTGCTTTTATTAATGTAATCTGGTATATTGAAATCTCCAATAAATATTATATTTGGACCATAGTTATGTTCCATTGAGATGAGGGCTTCAAACAGCAGCTGGTATTCATTCAACGGAAGAGATGGTGGTATATATAGGACAAAGACGATTAGATGTTTATTATTTACTGATATTTTGACACCAACCACATCCCCTGGCAGATTTTCCAGTAAATCAAGATTCCTATTTATTTTAGATGATACTATTTTATTGTTTATAGCAAGTAAAACTCCACCTCCTCTTCTTGCTTGAGTTATGGAGAGGTTTCTGTCAGACCGATAAACCTGAAAGTTACTGGGGAATAGTTCACTATTTTTTACACTATTGGTAAGCCAGGTTTCTGTGAAAGCAAACATATGGAACTCCTCACCATTAATTAGTATGCAATTAAAAAGAACGTCGGTTTTGGTATTCAAACCACGAACATTTTGGTAGTATACACTTAATTTTAAACGATCGAAGGGTTTATGTGGCAGTTCATTCATGACCTGTAATTGCAATATGCTTGTGTGTGGTTGTGTACCAAATAAATTTGCTTTAAGTTTCGCAACTGCTTTATACACTGCAGGAATTGTGATCCCAGGCGGAATGACAAATATCAATATTTTTACCAGATTTCTCATTTACTAACCTACATTAATACAGCGAAACTCAGATTTGTCAACAATGCAGTATTTTGGTTCATGTCCTGACTCACATTTAGGACAGTAAAGTTCGCGTTTACACAACTGAGGAGTGTGATTGTAGCCATTGCACTTGAAACATCTGGTAATTTCGACTGCATAAAAGACTTTGCATACATCCAGACCAACAATTATGTGCCCAGCCTCCAGTATTTTACTGTAAGTAAGATTATCTAATTGTAATAAAGCTGGTTACTTATGCTCTTTATTTCGTATAGGATCAACACTTAATACGGTTACGCTAGCTGAATCAGAGAAGATAGCAGTGTTTTGTTTGATTGCGTAATCAGTGAGAATGTCTGTAGAAAATTTCTGAGATAAGCCTGAGATTCTAACTCTTGGAAGTGCCTTTTTTAGCAGTTGTAGCTCATACTTTGAGGAGAGTTTCTCACCAGCAATTTGTACTAATTTACCTGCATTTTCAGCATCATTACATCTAACAATCAAACCACCATTTTGAATATGCTTGACTGTGTTAATTTTAATGTTAGCTTCAACAGGATTGACAACCTCCATCTTAGTTTTAATATTTTTCTGTGTTGCCTTTTGGTTTAATTATCACTGATTGTTGAAGCGACCTAGACACGATACCGGCATAGGTAGTACTTATGGGAACTTGAGCATTTACTGAGACAATAGAAAGCTTGTCGGTGGCTATTTGCATGAATTCTGACTTGAAGTTTTCAAACTGGAATTTCAAATCTTTCATGGCTTCCTCAAACTTCGTTTCTAACACTTCCTTTACTAAATCAGTAGTAATAGTACCATCGCCACTTTTAGCTAAGCAATTTTTACAGTGGAACCGGAGTGTTCTTTTTTTTTATCTCCATACACCTTAGTTCTGCTAAGGTAAGATCACTGTAATCATAACATACTGGATTTTCACATATATCACATGACAATTTTATTGTCACCGGCACAGAAAATACAAGGTGACATTTCTGTCACCCTGTATGTATACTTGTTTTAGTAAATTTAATTCCACAATATTAATAAATATCTTTATCTCAGTCTGTACACCTCTTTCTACTATACCGTTCGATTGTGGATGGTAAGGTGGTGATTTAATCGGTTTTATGCCATTTCTTAAACAAAATGATACAAACTCAGCTGAACTAAAGGGTGGTCCATTATCGGAGACCAGCTCCACTGGTAAGCCAAAAACAAATAATATCTCTAAGGGTTGCTATAATTTCCTTAGCGGTAGTACCCTTTTCCATTATTTTTACTTCAATCCATTTGGATTTATTATCTACCGATATAAAAAACACGAAATTATTATTTTGAAAGAAATCAACATTTACTTTATAAAAGTTATGTGGTGCTGAAGGCCAGGCTAGTACATAACTGTAATAGAATTAGAGCAGGAAGCAGAGAAGTTGATATTAGGAAAGGAGTGATACGGGCTGTGCTCTAACTCTGTTAATTTTTAACTTGTACATTGAGGAGGCAATGAAAACTGTCAAATGCAGGAAGACATTTGGAAATATTATGCAAGCACAAAAGATTGATATACTTAGATTTGCAGATGATATAGCGGTATGAGCATCTATCAAGGAAGAGTTCGAAGCAGCTCTTAATGAAATGGAAACAGTTCTAATAGAGAGATACGGTATGAAAATTAACAAATATAGAACTAAAGTACTATATTATGCAAAGGGGGCGAAAATAAATAAGAAACTAGAATACAAATAGGAAGGGAGAACTTACAAGAAATTATGGATTTCTGCTATCTAGGAAGCCAAATAACGCAAGATGGGAAAAACACAAAAGATATAACACAAAGATTAGCACAAGGTCTTGCTACATTTAACAAGAAAAGCAATTACTGTGTTCAAAGACGACAAATATAGAATCAAGAAAAAGATTGCTGAAAGCATATGTGGGGAACATAGCTCTGTACAGCAGTAAAACTTGGACAGTAGAAGAAGCGGACAGGAAAAAGATAAAAGCTTTTGAAATGTGGTACTACATGCGTATGATGAAGATGTCATGAACAGACAAAGTTAAGAACACAGATGTTCTAGAAATGGTAGGGGACGAAAGAAATATAAGAAATATACAGGATGATAGGTTACATACTAAGGCATGAGGGAATAGTGTGGATTATATTAGAAGCTGAGAAAGTAAAAGAGAGGTAGAGGTGGACTTAGGTTAGACTATTGTACACAGATAGTCAGAGATGTGGATGTGAAAATTTCATTGAAATATGTAGGCTAGCTCAGAATAGAAATCAATGGAGGTACACGTCTAAACAGTTCCAAGACGAAAACTTTTATGACGAAAAGACTAAATAATTATACTTAAACCTAATGATTATTATAAGCAACTGCAAGTGTTGGTTTTGCAATATTCTCAACTAATGTTAATTGTGTGAAGGAATTTACTGCAGAACTATTAATTCGGCAAATGTCTGTTTTGGAATTTTGGTAGCCATCAGGTTGCTTAGCCCCCTTTGCATACCTACATGTGATTTCCCAATTCTCCACCCGAAGGTACTACATTGGCCAGGAAGTGAGTTTTTTTACTTGAAAATTTTGAAACTTGCCGATCCCTTGTTGCTCCAAGCAAGGTAGGTATCTTTAACGTGCTTGACAACATTCACACACGGGACCTCCATTTTACCTGTCATCCGAACGAAGGTGTATTTTTGTGAAAAATGCTCGCCTAACATGTTTCAAGCAGACCGTGTCGGGATTAAAACCCGGCACGTTGGGCGTAGTAGCACACCCATATCAACTACGCCACGGAGTCGCCTCTCCCCCTTCACATACCCCTGAATATTTAGACAATAAAACAGGGGAACCGAGTTGTATCTAGGCTGTAGGAATGTCAGCGAACTATGTTGGCTAGCTCAGAATAGAAATCAGTTGAGGTACGTGTCCAAACTGTTCCAATACTCAAAACCTATTGACAAAAAAATATTTGCACTTAAAACTGAGGAGGACTAGAAACAAATACAGGTGTTGGTCTTGCAATATTTTCAACTAATCTTGATCGTGTGTATCATTGGAACGTGTGTTGCCACTGATTATCTGTTTCAGTATTTTAACATATTGTTCTGTAGTATTAATTCTAATAGGCAGTTATAACTTTACTTTACCCATATAAATTAATTGGTCTGTAGAACATAAGTGTAGTAAATTTCAAATCAGTGCAGTTATTATATAAATTTTCAAAATCACACACATGCATGCACGCGCACACACACAGACAGGCACACACATGCATGCACGCACGCACACACTCACACACACACACCCACACACACATATATATATATATATATATATATATATATCTTTGTTTTTATTCTTGGATGTTGGTCACTTTAAATGAATCCAATTGACTACGTTTTTGAATTCCAATTTTTATTATATAAATTGCTATGACATGTTTCGGTCTTGTGGACCGTTTTCTAATAGCTATAACATTACCACAATAATAAATTGATGCAAATGACATTTAACTTACCATAAGTTCTATATAATAAATTAGAATTTCACATTATTTTAATTTTCAATGCTTCAAAACCAGAGTATAAATTCAAAAGTCAGTTACACAGTTGTGTCAAAACACCCGCCATACCAATGTTTTACATTTAATATAGAATGTTGAAGCATTGAAATTGAAAATTATGTGTTTGTATATATATATATATATATATATATATATATATATATATATATATATATATTATGTATGTATGTATGGTGATATTAAATAAAATTATGCTTCAAAATATGAGTTAAAGTTTAATAAGTGCAACCTTACTGTGGTGTTGGCCTTTAAAATGATTTAAATAAAATAGAATTTCAAATTTAATTATGCCACGGCTTTTTAAAGACTCGCTCAGGGAAACTGAATCTATTATTTATGCTCTGTAAGAAGACGTGAGTTCTCTGTCCCCTTACAGGTATAGAAAACACAGGCGCATAAAGCGTTGTTCAATCAAAACCACTTAACCTCTTTTTAATGATTGCGTATCGTGATTATACAGATTTATAAATAGACCCTACAATATTTAATTTAGGTAAGCGTTTGAAATTCAAATTATTCACAAATTACTTTAAATGATGTGTATATAAAGACAACTTCAAATACCTGCAACTCCTTTGAATGTGTCTGGGTTGTACATGGACTTTGATACAGGATACAACAAGATCTCCTTGAATACTTGCAGTGAATACCTGTTAAAAGTACGTTTTAATTTATGTTCAAAATGGACTTGACTTTAGTTTTAGGTTCTACAAATAACTACAACTTCACCAACTGTATGCTTAATCGGCTCTATTACTAAGAACACTTTCAATACTTCACCAATATCAAAGAGGCCGTATCCTAAAAGGCTGGACCCTGCTGCAAAATATCTCACTTTCACTGGTGCAACTCTTCAATACCACCAGAGATGACCCGATGTTTGATTAAATGGAAATCCTCCTCTGGAATTTTGGTTGTATAACCTTATCACTTATTTTATATAATTCAATTAAAAATGCATGCACTTGAAAACATGTATATTAATTTTTTATAAATTTTACAGGCTCCTCAGGCCAAAAACATCTATATCATATACAAAAATTTTAATCAATCTTTTTAATTCTAAACAACTATCACCTAGGAAAACTAAAACATTTACATCTAGCCATAGAGAACATATTTATCTATGCATCTAGCCTACTAACTAATAATATATAAGGGATGCATTCAATATTTTATCCTTAACTCTACTTAATTGCTATTTTAGAACAGCTTTGGTATTATTAAAATTCATTTTGACATTTCATAACTTTTTATCACTTTATAATTAAAATATATTAAACTACTTTCATTTCAGGTACATAAAATTTATAAATGGAACAAAGTATCCTGAACAAACTTACAATTAATTCTATCAACAAAACCTGTACACATTCAGTTGAAGTTACATTAGATACCCTTCGTATTGAAAAATATTGGAAAAATGCTTTTTTAAACCTCAAACGCTGCATCACTAGTACATAATATTCTATATCTGCGTTTAACAAGTAATTATTTATCAATCTTTGTTACCGTAGTGTTTTTAAATTTTAGAATAGCTTGTTAAAAGTGGTAAATTAATGTTTTTATCCTTAGTACTAACGACTACCTTTCTAAACCCTTTGATAATGTCAAATACTAAAATATATACATATATATATTCAAAAATTAATGGACTGCTTGGTGATATTTTTGTAAATGGTTGTTTAATTTTTTTTTTGGGTATATAGTCCAAAATGATTAAAATAGATGATTAATTTGAAATAGGTTTATTTCAACTTGACGTTTTGGCACATACTTTGTGCCTTTTTCAAAAGCTATAAAAGAATGGAAATAGCAGAAATTATATAAATATACAGATGTAACTTACTTCACGTATTAAACACAAGTAATTGAAATTAAAACGAAAAAATGATTGACACTTAAAATTATATACAAAAATTATACAGTTCTGACAAAAAGATAACGTTGGTAACGAGAATTCGTAGAATTGCAGTTTCAAAAATTGCAGGAGTACGTTACAGCATGGACAGTAATTTAAAAAAATACAGAAAGATATTGAATTAATGTAGGTGATGTTGGTGTTGTTTAAATTGACTCATATTATACAATGCAGAGTACATCTTATGAATATTGTCTACATCTAGTCTATTATTTATTGGATTTTGTTCTTTATTAATATGATAGGATTCTAAAAATAGCCTAATCTTGTAATTTGGTTCATTATCCAAAATGACAGCATCTTCAAAGAGAGGTTTGTGCTTGGTGGTATATACGTGGGAAGCTAAAGCACATTTATTGGAATCCTTACCACAATCACTTTTGTGCTGGGTCAAGCGATTTCTCAACCACTGACAAGTCTGTCCAATGTAACAGCTGTGACAGCTTACCCAACCATATCAAAACAATTCATACCAGTTTTTTCAGTTATATTAACAATAGCAACCCCCATAATCATAAGAGGATTCATCATCACATAAACAAATCAGCTCGATTTTTTATAAACATTGAAATTGAAGAAAGCCACAGCATGTTGACATTTTATAACAGACGTATGCATTCTATTATTAATTACCTTAAAGTATTCCTCCCTCCTTATATTTTAAGATCTTTTGATCAAATACAATCTTCGAAATATAATTACCTACATTATAAAATTAAAATTGTTCATATAAAAAAGTTCCACAAATTACTAGCTGATCAATCTCAGAAATTCAAACTGTTTATAGACAACTCAAAATGGATTGTAAACATCAGTGAAGTGCCAGTGCTTAACTCAGTGAAAGACTTTCTATCGTTAGGACCAAAATTTAATCTACAACCACAAACTAAAGACATTCATCTAGGTAAATTATTAGGAGGAGTCGAATCTATAGTTGACACCATACAGCAAACTCAAAAACAAAAGACATTCTACGTGGCCGAATTACAAATATCATTATGAATTTCGCGAACAACCCAAACAATAATCACCATTATAATCTACTCAACTATAAATTTTACACAATTAAAAAATTCTTATCTGATCACCCTGAAATTATCATCACAACGGCAGCCAAAGGGGCTGTCACAGTTATTATCAATAAACAGGAATATTTGGAAAAATCTCTATCTCTCCTATTTGACATGTCCACTTACAAACTTCTCAAAAGAGATCCTACCTTTACCACTCAAAAAAAAGTTAATGACCACATAAAAATGTTACACAAAAAAGGTATGGTCAATGAATCAGAAAAGAAACAATTAACCATCAACAATTCTATTCCTGGAAAATATTATGGATTACCCAAGATTCACAAACCCGTTCTTTCTCTCAGACCCATCATCTCCTTATCAATACTCCCACTTACTCATTAGCAAATTTTCTTAATTGCATTCTACAACTTGCTTTCCCTTTAGAAGGTTACAATGTTAAAGATAGTTTTACTTTTGTAGACATATTTAAAAATTTCCGTTTACCCGTAAATCATATACTTGTTTCTCTAGATGTCAAATCTTTATTCACAAATATTCCTCCACCTCTAGTTATATCCATCATTAAAAATAAATGGGTTTCAATCGAACCTCACTGTAAGATCTCCGAAACTTACTTCCTTGCCTCCATTAATCTCGTCTTTAACAATACCTATTTTGTCTATCAAGACAAATATTACCTACAAATATTTGGTACTCCGATGGGTTCCCCACTATCTCCGATTATAGCTCAAATGGTAATGGATAATTTGCTTGATTTAGTTATACCTCTACTACCCTTTCAAATGTTTTTCCTAGTAAAATATGTAGATGATATCATCTGCTCCGTTCCTCCTGAGTATATTGATGACACTATTTCTATATTTAACAACTTCAATGAACACATTAAATTTAGTATTGAAGTTGAAGTTAATGGTAAATTACCTTTTCTGGACGTTTTAGTCATTAGGGAACATGACAATTCATTAATTTTTGATTGTTATACCAAATCTACAAATTCAGGCAGATATGTCAATTTCTTCTCAAACCACTCCTTCAAACATAAAATTAACACCGCCAAAACGCTACGCTCCCGCATTGAATTGATCTCTGATCCACAATTTCTCGCTAAAAACAAAAAATTACTTTTTAACACTTTAATAAACAATGGATACCCCAAATCTTTGTTACATAAACTAATTTATAATAACATGTTACCTAACAATAGCCACAAACGTAATAATTTTATTTACAAAAAGCTTCCTTTCATCCAAACTTTGACTCCTCTATTAATAAGATTGCTTAAACAACCCAACCTAGCCATTACTTATGAATATAACACTTCCATCAAAAATCTCTTCACTAAACTCAAGGATCAAACTTTAAAACCACTCCATAGTAAAATCGTTTACAAAATTGAATGTAGCTGTCACAGCTGGTACATTGGACAGACTTGTCAGTGGTTGAGAAATCGCTTGACCCAGCACAAAAGTGATTGTGGTAAGGATTCCAATAAATGTGCTTTAGCTTCCCACGTATATACCACCAAGCACAAACCTCTCTTTGAAGATGCTGTCATTCCGGATAATGAACCAAATTACAAGATTAGGCTATTTTTAGAATCCTATCATATTAATAAAGAACAATATCCAATAAATAATAGACTAGATGTAGACAATATTCATAAGATGTACTCTGCATTGTATAATATGAGTCAATTTAAACAACACCAACATCACCTACATTAATTCAATATCTTTCTGTATTTTTTAAAATTACTGTCCATGCTGTAACGTACTCCTGCAATTTTTGAAACTGCAATCCTACGAATCTTCGTTACCAACGTTACCTTTTTGTCAGAACTGTATATAATTGTATATAATTTTAAGTGTCAATCATTTTTTCGTTTTAATTTCAATTACTTGTGTTTAATACTTAAAGTAAGTTACATCTGCATATTTATATATTTTCTGCTATTTCCATTCTTTTATAGCTTTTGAAAAAGGCACAAAGTATGTGCCGAAACGTCAAGTTGAAATAAACCTATTTCAAATTAATCATCTATTTTAATCATTTTGGACTATATACCCAAAAAAAAATATTAAACAACCATTTACAAATATATATATATATATATATATATATATATATATATATATATACAGTGTGTACAGTATAAAATGCAGTACATGGGGATCTTGGAAACTGTAGGAGATACGATCTTGGTTAAATGGGACAAAAGTTGCATAATCATGAGGGTATCTCAGATCGGTTTTCAAATTTCAAAAATTTTTTATAGGTTACTAGATAGAGGCAAAAAACACAAAATTGACGATTTCTTTATTTGCTCGTAGTTAGTCTACTAATTGAAATAGAATGTTCAAATTTGGTACATCATGGTAATTTCCCATTGCGCTATATATATATATATATATATATATATATATATATATATATATATATATATATATATATGCTAAACGTAATTGAAAATTAGGTTTATATATGGTTCTGTACACGATCTAGATTTGTATATTTCTCAATTATAGTCATCGGTCTCGGTGGCGTAATTGGTTAACGCACAGTTTCGGCAAAACTGGGATGCAGGTTCAAATCCTGTCCAAGACCTTATATTTTCCTTCTTTCAATTACTAGCTCGATTTGAAATGATCATGTACAAAGGGAGCATCTACCACCCCTTTACGTTAATTAACCAGGTTCGTCTAATTGAGCTCAAAGACATACCCAAATTTTCATCATAATCCAGAACATCAATACTAAATACCCCTTTCTACCTAAACAAGCAAATTTCACCTTAACATTAAAATTTTATGGTTAGTACAATTTTCACTAATTTCACTAATGTCCATTTAAAGTAAATCAATTATAAAGTAATTCAACACACACAAAAATATCAAAGTTCAAACAAAATAGTATAAATTACCTGAAGGTTACTGCACTCGTAGCTTCAATGTACATCGTCCCTTTTGTTAATCACACCATTCCAACTGGGTTATATTTACAGCTTCTTATTCTCAACGCTTTTCAAATTTTCTCCATCACCATTTATTTAAAGTTGTAAATTTTACTAATTGGTACCGTGATACTAAATTTTATTACCTTGTATCTAAGTGCACTCAAGTACATTCATGTTAGCACGTAAATAACAAACTGTTTTAAATCACCAAAATATACGAGCAAACTTTAAATTATTCTATCAAACTAAAACGCACTGTTTAACATCTTGAATCAAGTCGCGGATGTAAGAGAGCTTGTTTATATTCACCTCGGTATATATAGCGGTTAGCCTGTCTGTCGGTCTGTTCCCCAAAACGGACAATTCTAAAGAATTTCGCATGCTAGGTTCCCAGTCCGCAGCTCGGCATGCGATTTTTACGAATTTTGCACTCGTCCCAGTTAAATCTCAGAAATTCTCACACGGCACGCAAACATGTCCGAGAATAACTAATTAAATTTTATACAGAAATTGTTGTTTCTACCTCTCATATGTGCATCTTATTTTCAACCAATCGTGACCCTCGTGACGTTGCTCATATCACGCCTTTAATTATTAGTGTCTTTGTCTTACGCACATTATCTTTCCTTCTCTAACCTGTTCTTAGTGGTGCAAATTGATATTCCTTATTATCGATTATTTCAGTCCATGTGGACTATCTGGGTTAAATAACCTCGTATCGCGCCTTCCCGTGAATATTAAGCCCCGGTTTCTCCAAGATTCTTTGTAACCATTAATTATCTGCAAAATTTTCGCCGTACATGACATTTAAACTACGCAGGTGTTCAAACATAATATTAATTTTCAGAGCTTTATTTTCTGGTATTATAATCTTGGATTTTCACAGACTTTTATGCTTATTATTAATAATGGTTTAATTAACTCCAACTAAAATTGACTTCTATCCTTTCATTTTTAGCGAATACAAATTAAATATTAATTATTATTTGTACACTTTGTTTAATACCGGTTACTTAAAATAGGGTTAATTAATATAAATTTTGCACGTAATTTCCATTTGTTTCTTTCCTCGGAATAATTACATTACACGTAGAGCTTGTTAATACTGTTTCTTTTGATATAAAGCGTCTTGTACATGATTTAACTCTCTTATTTTTACTGAAACGACCGAATTTATTTATGCTTCTTGGTTTTAATAAAGCGTATTATCTAATAAAATTCCTTTTTCCAAAGCTTCTACACGGTGATTAAAATTATTTGATGTGATTATTCAATTTTCTACCCTGGTCTAAATATGAGTATATATATATATATATATATATATATATATATATATATATATATATATATATAAACCTATTTATCTAAGATTAGTCGGTTCCAATTGCAATAGAGTAAGTATTACAAACCTATTTTAGTAGATAATTTTTTTTATAGGTAATCAAAAGCAGATATTCAAAGTACTAAATCAAGTTTTGTTTTCAATTTAATGCATTCTTAAAGTATCGTATTAAACTTAGATTGTACACATCCCTGTAAAATTATTATTTAAATATGGTCTTTATCTATGAAATGGTCCTTTTATTGAAAAGCACTATAATTATGTTCAATAAACGCTTCATTATTTTAAGGACTTATTTGAACGGTTGACTGATCAAATTTATTACTCAATACTAAAATATTCCTTTTTATAATGCAGTATTATTCAATTACTACAAAATAGTAAACTTTTTTAAATAATTGCCAGTAGCTTTAGCCTGACTATTAATTATTCAACCTTTTAAATTACGAGCGTCTCGCGGTAGAAATGCCGTGGCTGCAATGATAGATTAGGTTACTGTTAGAAATAGACATTATTATTAAAAAACACAAATCACTTAACACGCAAATCAGAACAGTTGTTGCTAAAACTATTGCAGACTGTTCTGATATGCGTGTTAAGTGATTTGTGTTTTTTTAATAATAATATTAAATTTGTGTTTTTTAATAATAATATTTATTTCTAACAGTAACCTATCCTGTCATTGCAGCCACGGCATTACTGCCGGGAGACGTTCGTTTAAAATTAATCTTGCATATAAGCACAATGTAATGGATCTTGCGCAATATTATTCAAGGTTATCGATTCCCGCATGGAGACACCTCTGTTTTTCGTTTTGTAAACTGTTTTTAATTGTAATCTTTTATTGGCATTAAATCAGTACCTTATTTCAATTTTTTTATAGTTACAATACGGACATCCCTCTCAAATAGTTACAATAATTGATAATAGCTTATCATCTAAAATACCAATATGCAACCAGCAACATTTGATGTAGGTACTGTTTTTAAAACTTATTTTAGTTTTGTAATTTAAAGTATCGCTGACGTACGTGGAGACACGCTTAGGGTGCAAAGTTTGCAATTGACAGATTAAACTCCTAGATGCAAATTCATTTGCCAAGGCATGGCTTCAATTTTAAGATCTTCCAAATTTTTGAGATACGTTGCGGGATTTGCTCGTCATGTGGTAATAAATCCACCACGAGAATTTGAGAACAATTTTATAAATACTGCACAATGCTTTTGTAGCGTTTTACCGCGGTAAGTATTAGTTAAAACTATTAAATTAGTACCGGTTTTGCTGAATTTTATTATGCAATATCTATTTTCCAGGAATTTTGTTACACAGGCTACTATTCAAAATGAACAAAACTTAGAACTTAGTATAAAGCGCTTGGATCAAGATGTTCGCCGATCTGGGCGTATTTCGCGCAGAGACATTGAAGATGTTTTGGAAGAGATTAGAAGTACACGTTCGGCTACAACTTCACAGTCGCTTATGGTTATACGTTGTTGCGGTAACTTAGTTCCCGAAGAATTGCCCGAAGTTAGAACTCGATTAGTACAAGAAATATGGAATACATTAGTTAAATTGAATGTACCCATGGATATTTCTCATTACAATGCTTTATTACGGGTTTATTTGGAAAATAAGCATCAGTTTCTTCCAACAGAATTTTTAACTGAACTAGAAGCTAAAAGTATAGTACCAAATCGTGTTACATATCAGCGGCTAATAACACGTTATTGTGAGATGGGGGATATTGAAGGTGCTACTAGAATATTGGAATTCATGAAAGAAAAACAATTTCCAGTCAATGAAAATGTTTTTAATTCACTCATTATGGGACACTTTCAATTGGGGTAAGTAACTATAGATAGTTAATTTGTAAACTGCCTTCAAAAATATTTATTTTAATATAACTAGCGCTTATTTTGCAGAAGAGTAGTAAGCAATTGAGAGTGCAAATATTAGGCGTACTTTGTATATTTTTTTTTCACAAACATTTCACAAGCTTAATTTGAAAATAATGTGTCGTGTTTTGTATCAAACATGTTTATGTAAACAGACTTGAAACTTACAGGATGTAAAGAACCGAATAGCTCAAGAAATTCGGTCTATCAGTGATGAGATGATAAAAATTCAGTTAATAGCTTTTACATTCAAGAAATGCAAGGGTGTCACTTTGAATATGTATTGTAATAACAGTTATTTTTTCCTCGTATTTCCCTTTTTTTATAACTTTTAGAACAATACTATACTCTTAAATAGACAAATAAATTTACTTTCTAATGAACTATCGCAAGCAACCTCTTTCTATTTAAAAATATTAAAGGGGCACCTACACCTTTGAGGGAGTTGGCATCCGAGCTGTAATTTTAAGGTTTAATATTAAAAACAAAAATTGACATGTTTTGTTATTTTTCTTAACACGTTCACTGCCGCCTACAAGTTAACTCGTATGTCAAAGTTGCTATTCCGGCGCCAGCTACGAGTTAAGTCGTAGAATGTTTTTTTCTAAACCTACTCCACATACAAATAAACTGGTAGTTGATTCATGTTCTTTGAAGGTGTTTGGCATCTGGGATTAGAAAAATGCGCAACAATTTGGTGTAATTTAATAAATTTATTACAATTTAAATAAGTAATTATGAAATGAGTAATATACTAATAATTTTATTGTAAAAAGTAATAATTATTCAAACTATTTGTTACAATTGAACACAATAATGCATAACTTATTCGTGGTAAATTTTAAAACAATTTTCGACACACAAGGCAGGTTTCTCAGTACATATGGGGCAATGATATCTTGTTTCTCTTCGCATTTTCTGCCTTGTGCATACCCTACATGGCTTTGTAGGACGGAGTTTTTTCACACTAGGTGGTAGAGCTTGCAAATAATGAAGCGTAGATTTAGGCTGTTTGGAATGCGAATCTTCAGGCATATGCTCTCCTAGTAGACATTTTATAAAATTTTCTCTAAATTTCAAGCTAGTCATCGTAGAGCCTGTTATTTTGCCATGGATAGTGTAAGCATTATAGATATACATTTCAAAGACATGTAACGCCAGTTTTTTTGGCCATCTAATTGTCTTCCTTAGAGCAGAATAGTAGGAGAGCATTTGATTCGCCTTATCTATGCCGGACATTCCCAAATTATAATCACGGATTATATTAGGCTTTATTGAGATTTTCTTGTTCGATTTTGAACTTCCACCATTTTAACTTTATGCATATTACTAACTGTTAGCACATCTCTTTTATCCTTCCATTTGCAGACTACTACTGTGGCCTTTTGTTTCCATATATATTTCCCTCTTTTTAGTTGTTTAGTTGAAACAACTTTAGGGACTCCTTTTCTGTTGGTTCGTAAAGTTCCACATACATAGGTTTTTTTTTCAGACAACAACGTTGTCAATGGAATGAAGTTATAATAATTATCCATATAAAGGGTATATCCTTTATTTAAATAACCTTCCATGAGATGTAATACTACATCAGTGGCGTGACCAATATTCCTATCAAATTTTTCAAGTTTTCCAGTGTAGACTTGCACTTTTATGATTGTACTATTAGATTCACTCAAATATGTATAATTTGATTTCGTATTTGTTTCTTGTTTTTTATATATTGTCTAAAAAAGAGACGTCCTCGCCACAGAAGAATGGATTCATCAATACATAATTTTTTATCAGGTACGTAATTATTACGCATTATATCATTGAAGTGGTCCTGTTGAAAATATAACGCCTACATACGATACAAACGCGATTAGCTTCTAGTATTGTTAGCCAGAGCCGGTATCAAACAAAAAAATGTTTATGTCATCGAACTGAAATTTTGACAGCGATATAATTAAGCACGGTTTTACATATTTAGAAATGTATTATCGTAGTTATTGTTAAAGTTATTTGTCAAGTTATTTTCTTCTGTAGAACGCACCAATATATAGAACACTTGTTTATGTTCCGGATTTTACTTTATTTGAGGTTAGAATGACGAGTAACGAACATCTCGTATCGACCTAGGAAAGTATTTTACATTTTGGTGCCGAAACCCGGGAAGTGTTGAATTTGTTGTGTTTTTAACGTATATAAGAAGAATTAATTTGTGTTTAGTGATGGAATCGAAAGTAGAGATGACATTGCGAACGAGTCACAGATCCCAACTTACAAAGTTGTATAATAACGTAAGGGACATGGTAAAAATGCAGAAGTCAAGTAGACGAATTATCTGTCGATATCTGAACGAGTAAAGCTTATACGTATTTCAATAAATGAACTGAACGAAAAAATTATGCATACACTAAGTGACGAAAACCTGCAAATGAAGTGTGACAAAATTGCAGATTATGATTTTAAGGCGATGGAAGCTATTACAAGTCTGGAGGTTTACATCAAACGGAAATTATCTGAGGTAAAGCGAGATGCCGGATCAGTATTCAGTACTCGAGGTTCAGAAGTAGTAGAAGAAGTAGTGCTGCTGACAGTTCCAAGAGATTCAGTTCAAGATAATGTTGGTAATAGAAATGTAGAAGTTGTTCAACAGAGAGCGGTAAGAATACCTAAACTGGATTTATTAAAATTTGATGGTAATATCGAGTCCTGGCCGTCCTTTTGGGAGCAGTATAGTCAGGCGATACATAGTAATTTAGCTCTGGATAATAACTCCAAGTTCACATATTTAAAATCACTTTTAACTGGTAAAGCGGCGCTTACAATTTCTGGGTTAACGTGTAGTCAGAGCTCTTATATTGATGCCATAGAGCTGTTGAAGTCGGAATTTGGACGATCTGAACGTATAATAGATTGTTATGTTCAAAGACTTTGTGCTTTACCACCTGTAAAATTTAATAAAGACGTCACCGCTTTACGTCAACTATATAACGCAGCTTCTTCAATTACGCGATCGTTAGAACCTTTAGGCATATCAAGTGAACAGTACGGCTTAATGGTAAAATCCATGATTTTTAAGGTACTGCCTTACAATTTGCGTGTGCAGTTCAATAAGCTGAAGTTAAGGGCTGCTCAAACTGACGAATCTGATGTGCATGCAGGCTCGTTGATCGACGATAACGAGTGTATAGGTTACAATAAACAAATAAACGATTTATTGAACTTTATCAAAATTGAAGTTGATGCTTTAGAGCAAGCACAGAGTGGGTTAGAGAGCACATACGTGAAAGACAAGAAGAAACCTTTTAATAAAACCTACAAGGATGCTCGAACCAAGTCTCATAATAAGACATTTACGGCACAAGGGTTGTTAAATTTAGCGAATGACGGTTGTTTGTTCTGTAAATACAGAAATCACGAAACCAAGTTATGTAATAACGTTTCACTAACGCTTGAACAAAGGAGGAAAATTCTGAAGGACAATTTGAGATGCTTTCGGTGTGCAGGTCCTAATCATAGGTCAAAATTTTGTAAAACAAAAAACGTCGTCTGCTCAAACTGTAAAGGTAAACATATTACTCCTTTATGTGATCCGTTGTATAAGCCTAATCGAACATCAAATAATAACGAACAATATGTTGTAACAAATCTCTCTAGGCGGCTCCGTGGCGTAGTGGTATGTGTGTGACTACTACGCCCAAGGTCCCGGTTCGAATCGACACGGTCCGCTTTAAAATGTTAGCGAGCATTTTTCACAAAAATACACCCTCGCTTCGGATGAGAGGTAAAATGGAGGTCCCGTGTGTGAGTGTTGTCACGCACGTTAAAGATCCCTACCTTGCTTGGAACAGCAAGGGTTCGGCAAAATTCCAATTTTTCCAGGTAAAAAAAACTCGCTTCCTGGCCAATGTAGTACCTTCGGGTGGAGCATTGGAAAATCAAATGTAATGTAACAAATCTCTCGAGCGGCAGTTCAAATACGGTATACTTACAAACTGCTTGTGTCTTATTAAAAGCAGATGCTGGTAATAGTACAATATTGGTACGTGCAATTATTGACGGAGGAAGTCAGTTAACTTTTATAAAGCAGTGTATCTCACGTGAACTTAACTTACCTATAGTTGGAACGCATAAGATTTCGATTTGTACTTTTGGAAGTTCACAAAAAAGTGTCGCAAAGTTGTGTTATAAGGTTGAAGTACTTTTAAAGGGACGATATAGTGATGAATTAATAAAAATACATGCCATTGAAGCTCCGGAAATATGCTTTGATTCTATAAACCCGCCTTCGCAGAATGATCCTTTAATAAATACATTTTTGAAACATAATCAGTTGGCTGATTATGTACCATGTGAATTAGATGTCAGGTATTTCTTTACTTATTGGTTCTGATAATTATTGGTTAATTGTAAACAAGGAGACAGTCCATAACTGATACATTGACAGCTGTAAGTACAAAATTTGGTTGGACTATACATGGTTCCAGTGATTTTAACGATAATACTAATTGTTCAGTTAACTTTAGTTCTGCTATTGTTTTATATGCACAAATCGTAGGTAGCAACGATGAAAAAGACGATGAAGTGGATTTAAGAAAATTTTGTGATCTGGAGACACTTGGGATTAATGTCTCCGAAATAAAGTTAATGGACCATTTCACCGAGAATTTCATTAAAAATAACGTTATCTTAAAAGGCAGTAGGTATGAAGTTACATTACCGTGGCAAGTAGATAAAATTTTAGACTCAAATTATGCGGGAGCCATTGTTCGTGTAACTGAAACTTAGTAAACACATTATGTAAAAATAACAAGATTGTGGAATATGATAGAGCAGTGCAAGAGTATATACAATCAGGTTGTGCTGAACCAGTTCCAGGGAAAACCAATAACAGTAACGGTGCTTACTATTTACCGCATCGTCCGGTATATCGTCGGGATAAAGAGACATCTCAGGTGCGTGTGGTATTTGACGCAAGTGCACATGCACCAGATATGCCTTCCTTAAACGATAAGCTTTTAAGGGGTGAAAATTTAGTTCCCGAGCTGCTAAAGATTCTTTTAAATTTTTGAATTGGCAGGGTGGGATTAATAGCTGATATTGAAAAGGCGTTTCTTCAGATTGAGTTGTGTAAAGAAGATCGCGATTTTCATCAATTCTTTTGGTTTAAGGAACGTATTCAGAATGAAATAAAGTCAATTGATCAGCTACCCGAAATGCAAATTTATTGAATGGTAAGAGTTACTTTTGGAGTTACCACAAGTCCATTTTTATTAGCTGCAACGTTAAGAAAGCATTTGTTAAGTCAACCCGATATTGAGTTTGGAAAGCGTTTATTAAACTCCATCTACGTAGATGATATATTGGTGTCGCCGTGGATCAATGTAGTAAGCGTAAGACTACGGATCCCAAGGCCCTGGGTTCAAATCCCGACACGGTCGACTGCTTGAAAAATGACAGGTGAGCATTTTTCACAAAAATTATGCCCTCGTTCGGATGAGAGGTTAAATGGAGGTCCCGTGTGTGAGTGTTGTCACGCACGTTAAAGATCCCTACCTTGCCTGAAACGGCAAGGGTTCGGCAAAATTCTAAATTTCCAGGCAACGAAAAACTCGCCTCCTGGCCAATGTAGTACCTTCGGGTGGAGCATTGGAAAATCAAATGTAGTACGTAGATGATATGATTTTAGCGCCAGATAACGAAAATGAGGCATTTGAAATATTTAATCGTTCGAAGGTGATAATGGCAACCGCCAGTATGAATTTAAGAAAATGGTGTTCAAACCATCCCATCTTAGCGAAGCAAATTGACACACTGGAAAAAGGTACAAAGAGTAACGGTGAGAAAAAAGTTTTAGGTGTCAAATGGTGTACTAGAACAGACCAGCTAATCATAGATGTGAAACATATACTGGATGATCCTAAAGTTTTTGGCGAACCCAGTAAACGAATTATTTTAAAGACAGTTTCAAGTATTTTTGATCCGTTAGGAGTGTTGGGCACATTCACGATAAAAATAAAATTATTATTGCAAAGGATATGGAAGGCAAGGCTTAAGTGGGATGAGGCATTACCAAACGATATAAAGTCAGAGTGGTTAGCCTAGCTTCAATATGTGTCAGATTTGAACGAATATACTATACCGCGTTGTATTATTAAAGGAAAAAAAACGAACGTTGATCTGTACATTTTTTCTGATGCGAGTCCACAGGCATTCGGGGCAGTAGCATATCTCAAGTGTTTAAATACTAACGAATACAACTTCTTGATTGCAAAAAACCGAGTAACTCCTTTGAATCAAATATTGACGTTACCAAAGCTGGAATTAACTGCAGCCTTATGTGCAGCTAGGCTACATTGTTAAAGGAAAAACGGTAGTTAAAATTTAAAGTTCGATAATTACAACACCAGTAGCATGGTATAAGAGACACTATCACAGTTGGCAGCACCAAATCTTATACGGATTTCGGCGCGGTTCAACTACTGATGATGTCATCAATATTACGTAATACTACGCAAATTTAAATAATTCAAAAACAAGGAAATAAGCGCATGCAAATTAAGTAACGAATTACTTACATTAGGTATCCTGTTTCCGCCTGAAATCGCGCTCCGGTAGGCTTTTAACCACTCCAGTCGGGGCTCCTCCCGGCGGAATTAAAGATGATACGCTGACGCTACCAAATGCGTACAAATCAGCACCGGCTAGCTGCGGTAGACATGGAGGACATCCACAGGCATGAAGTTCGAAAGTCCTTAGGTGGCGGTAGATTTGTACCTATGTAGGATTTGACAGGAAGGAGGTAAAGGTAGACAAACAAAAGATAATTAGAGAAGGAACTACATAGGTAAACCCTAACGATCGTTACCAAAGATAGAAACGTGCACTTAACACGCGATATCAGGTAAAAGCCACGTTATCGCGAGAGAAGCGGAGAACTCTCCCACCCCATTGTCTAGCATTGCCCTAACCCTCTAGGGATATGCACTCTTGCGCAAACTCACTACTATTACGTGCGGAAGTACCGCCCAGTTCATTTAAAAGTTCCGCGTACCGCGTATTTGAAAATTATGGCGGGAAACTTCCGTATATCAAAAACTAAACTACTAACACAATGTTAAAGTGACCCTTGGCACGTAACAACATAAATATATAGTAGGTAATATGGAACTAAACGTAAACAAGATTTTTATATGGACTGATTCCAAAATAACGCTGTATTGGATAGAAGGAAAAAAGTCAAAATGGAAACCTTATATTCGAAATCGAGTAAACGAAATAAGATCAATGAAGAACATAACTTGGAGGTACTGTCCTGGAAAGGATAATCCAACAGATCAACTAACGAGAAGCGATTCTGTTAAAAAATTGTTAAAGAATCCTAATCAGTGGCTACATGGTCCTAATTGGTTAAGATTAGAAAAGGAAAAGTGGCCTAACGACGAAACACTAGATGAAGCTGTTGCTGTGTCTTCGCTCACAGAAGTTGAATATAAATTTGACCAATATAAGTTACAACCGATATTTGAGCTTGAACGTTACGGAAGTTACGAAAAGATGTTACGAATAACAGCTACCATTCTTCGGTTTATAAAAAACCTCAGAACAAAGATCGAAAAAACTAGCGGTGAGTTGAACGTTGCGGAAATAGATAATGCAGAAATTTATTGGATCCGAGTTATGCAGCAGAAAGAATTTTTTGATGAAATTTGTATGTTGAAAGATGGGAAAGAACTGCCGAGAAAATCAAAAATTTTAACCCTTACTCCGTTTTTAGATGAGAACGAAGTGCTAAGAGTAGGTGGAATGTTACAAGAAACACAAATGGGATATTCGATTAGACATCCGATGATTCTATCAAAACCTCTAAATTAACAACAAAAATTATTTGGGAAGCTCATAATGAATGCATGCATAACGGAACAAATTCTACATTAGCTTTTGTCAGAAAAAAATTTTGGATTATAAAAGGTAGGCAGAAGATAAAAACAACAATAAGCAAATGTGTGGGTTGTAAAAGACTGAAGGGCAAGGCTGGATCAGAGCCATTTGCTCCATTGCCATGAGATAGTATTACCATGGCTCATCCATTTGATGTTGTAGGTATAGATTTTGCAGGTCCTTTGTATGTTATAGTTAATAACAATGGACAAAAGAAAGTATACATAATGCTTATTACGTGTGCAGTTGTTAGAGCTGTACATCTTGAGTTGATAGAAGATGTATCTACCGAAAGTTGTCTCTTTGGTTTACGCAGATTTATAAGTAGAAAAGGTGTTCCCAGAACCATATATTCAGATAATGCAAAAACATTTAAACGAATTGCTCTGGAACTTGATGAACTATCGAGAATATTACAAAAAGTAGAAGTGCAGGAATTTGCAATAAAGAAAAGGATTCAGTGGAAGTTTAGTGCTGAGAGAGGTTCATGGTGGGGAGGTTTCTGGGAGAGATTAGTAAGAACGGTAAAAAGTTCTTTAAAATCGATTTTAGGAAGAAAATCGTTGATTTTTGCTGAGTTGCAAACGTTGTTGACTGAAGTGGAAGCTACTGCAAATTCACGACCATTAACGTACATAGATAATGATTCAAACAATATGTTTATATTAACACCCTCCAAATTCTTAATTGGGGAAAAGGATGTTGTCTTAAACTCAAATCTAAAAGCAATGGAAACAAAGAGACAAGACATATTAAACCTGTGGAAAAGAAGACAAGTTAATCGTGATAAATTTTGGAAAGTATGGCAAAAGGATTACTTACAACAGTTAAGATCAGCGATCATACTGTTTTCTTAAAAGGATAAATCGATTGTCATAAGAACGGGAGATATTGTACTTCTGTAGGACAAAGATAAACCCAGATTAACATGGAAGTTGGTGAGTGCTGCAAGAGTTCCAAGGAAGAGATGGAAAAATCAGGGCATGTGAAGTGTTGACTAGTGATGGAACAAAACTTCGACGACCGATACAATGCCTTTACCCACTGGAAGTGCGATCTTGTGCGGCCAGGGAGGATGTTGAAAATATAACGCCTACATACGATACAAACGCGATTAGCTTTTAGTATTGTTAGCCACAGCCGCTATCAAACAAAAAAATGTCTACGTCATCGAACAGAAATTTTGACAGCGATATAATTAAGCACGGTTTTACATATTTATAAATGTATTATCGTAGTTATTGTTAAAGTTATTTGTCAAGTTATTTTCTTCTGTAGAACGCATCAATATATAGAACACTAGTTTATGTTCCGGATTTTACTTTATTTGAGGTTAAAACGACGAGTAACGAACATCTCGTATCGACCTAGGAAAGTATTTCATAGGTCCAAAATTGGTTGAATATTGTACAGTCTATTATTAGTTTCAATAGTATTATCGACGAAATAAAAATATCGTAATATTGACTGGAATCGATTACGACTCGTGCATTGTCGCCAAAAAGAAGTTTTATAGAATACGCCGGTATTTCAAAATAGTGTAATAAACGAATAAGAAAAAAATTCATCGACAAAATATTGTATACCAATATTAGTCAAATCTTTTTTCCAATCAACTTCTTCTTCAAATATAAAATTTGGTGGAATTTGGGCTACATCAGTCCAAATATCGGGATCACCTGATTGTGAAGTCTCAGTTACATCGTCATATTGTAGATCATCTGTAGTTATGTTTTCACCTGATGCACTTGAACTGCCTGAGCTCGACTCATCAGATGGTAAATAATTATCACTATCAGAATTGCCTGTGACAAGAGTATCCTATTCAGATTCACTCAAATTTGCGTAATATTCAATTTTCCGATCACTTAGTTTTTTATTGGCCATATCTCTCACTATTTTTTAGCAATATCTCAGAATAAATTTGCATAGGGCATAATAACAGGAAAATTACACATTGAATACGAAAGAATCCGGCTGCTTCGAAGGTTTATACAATACTGTTGCTTCAAATGCATATATTGCAATATGTACACCATTTGGCAATATTTCTAGACTAGTTTAGAACTGTTTATACAAGTTCAAAATCCCTCTCAATCAACTCAACAATGTATCTTTGTTACAAGTTTTCGCCAACCACGAATGTACTCGTTACGAAGTACGTCCGTAGTTGGCGCTGCCATAAAAAATTTTACTGCCAAAACCGACCACATATAACTCGTATAATTAATAAAGTAATTAAAAATGATCTAAATTTAATATCTTACCCATAAATATATGTTTTGTAACTTTATAATACAATTGATTAATTAAAATTAGTTGGCGTGGTGGAGCAGTTTTTGAAAATGTTGATTAGCAGGGAACGTGTTAAAAATGGTTAATATAAAAAATGAATGTATTCGTTACATATGCCGCTCACTGTATACGAATTAGTGTTCTGTCTTGAGGTGGAGTTTGGTATTAGAGATTAAGATGGTCATGAAACAAAACTCAAACTGTTTCTTTGCATCTGTCATAATGGATCTTAAATATTGTGAATACAACGTGTATGTTAAATATCTACACTTTAACAATGAAAATTCTCTTATAGTAAGCTAAGCTAGATTCTAGGATTTTTTTATTAATGTTTGGTGTAGTTGAATTGGAGGGATTTTAGCTGATCCCTACTATTTTCATGAAAATTTAAATATCGATGCCTATTTTAAGGTTTTTGGAAGGAACCTATGAAGCTACCTAGATAATGTACTACTTTTGATTCTGAAAAATATAGTATTTTCAGTAGCAGAGCCTTCCCGTTCATCGTGAACGGAGTTAATTGATACATTATATCATATTTGATTTATTAAGTCATAAAATACTTTACTATAGTCTCTTAATCGGTATACTTTAAAGAATGAATGTAAAATGTGTATATGTGATTTTGATTAATAGGTTGTTATCTCTTGATTTATGGACTATTAAGACGTCTTACGTCAACTTATCGTTTTCCTAATTGGAATGTACATTCATATTATTTTTTATTTTGAATATAATTATTCATCGCCTCCTCGTTATCTAATTTGATTGATTTGTGTCGGTACTTGATGAATGAACTTTGAAATTTTATATCAGTATAATGAATTAACAGGATCTTTCTCGAAAATGCAATGTAGTTTTCAATTTAAAATATACGATTTACATGTGTTTTGTCGTTCCGAATGAACGTGCACCGTGAAGAAGTTATAGATTACTAGAACGCATGGAATGGCATCTCCGTTCCAGTGACCTAAAAAGCCAAGCTACAGGTTCAACCAAAGTAATAGGGTCTTTAGTGAGGCACCAGACTAAGACAGGTTCCCGAAAGAGGGCAGCAGTTTTTTCGGTACTCAGAGTGGCAGGGACCACAGGGGTCGGATGACATTCTAAGACACGCTACTGTGATGTGGAAGGCAATGGGAAACCACCACATTACCTCTCAAGTACATAACATACTTAAATTGTAATTAAGATAATGGCTTTCTCTGGAGTAAAAGATTCCACAGTTAAAATAGTTCCCCATTCAGATCTCTGGAAGGCGACTACTTCGGGGGATGTGATCGGAAAGTATTAAAAAAAAGGGTTTGCGAACATTCTGCGTGTCGGAGCGTGTAATATCTGAAGTATGAAGCAAGTAGGTAAGCTAGAGAACTTGAAAATTGAAATGGATAGACTAGTGTTAGACATGATAGGGATCAGCGAAGTTTGCTGGAGTGGAAACTTTAGGGTAATTCATACAGGATCAGAGGAATGACATTCGGATTTAGGGATAGTTATGAGAAAAAAAGTGCTCATGGATCGATTAGAATATAAACCAGTAAATAAGTCAAGTTATTCATGTGGGTACAAGTAGCTATGAGGGCGAGAAACCCAAGTTTGATGAAAATAGAGATAAAACCCATCCCGTTAGGTTTATAAAAAATTTAGAAAAATACTTTGAAATAAGTCCAATGTCGGAAGGACAAAAAGTTAGATTTGCAACGAGCTGTTTGGAAGGGGATTCATTAATTTGGGCAAAACGTTTTGAATTAAATTGGAATACGTTTCAGGATTTTAAATCTCAGTTTCTGGCTACGTATTGGTCATTGCGAAAGCAAGAAGAAATTAGATATCGAGTACACGAACCACGTACACATAATGCACAAGTAGGTAGTATGAAACACCATGCATGGTATTGGTTGGAGAGAACTCAGTTTTTAGAATCACCTATGGACGAGTCGTTATTGGTAGAAGCGATAATAAAGCATTTCCCTTTTGATATTGAAAGAATTTTATTCGCATCATGTATTAGTAAAGTAGATGATTTATTGAGAGTGATTGAGAGCTTAGATAGTTAGGGTATAAGAAGTAACAGCGGGGTGAGCCATAATAAGAACGAAGGAAATGGCAATTATAGACAACCAACCAGGGACAAGGGGAGGTTATCAGCAGTATAGAGGTGAAAGGAGTAATTTTGTAACTCTTGGGAATTGGCTTAGAGATAGACGGAGTATAGGAAGCAGATGGGATGATACAAGAACGGGTGAATCTGAAAATAGGCAGGCGGAAGTAACACACTCGGCACCAACGGGGAGTAACCCAAACTAGAAGTTACCGGATTACGAGCTCCAGTAGTTCGGTGTAGTGATAAGTCGGTGGAGCAAGTAAATTATTTGATTTTTTTTTCTCAGTTTTGGAAGTAGCTAAAGGGGTCAAATTTGAGTGAAAACAGTTGTCACATTAATGATATACGAGCAGATAGCGGAGAGAGAAACCATGGTTACGTACTAAAAATTAAATGTTTAGTAGGGGATAGTTACTTCGAAGCAATAATTGATACCGGTAGCACGGTCAGTATTATATCGGAAGATGTATTACAAAGTGGATAAGGAAAATGTACTTATACTACCAGTAGTAGGAATTTCTATACAGGGGATAACTAGAAAAATAACAAAGGTAAATAAGCAAGCTTTAGTAAGTGTGGTCATAGCTGATCAAGTTATGCCTATAGTTTTCTTAGTAGTAAAAGGGGTAAATATGCCTGCTATTTTAGGGACAGACTGGATAGTGAAGTATCAAGTGTTATTAGATTTTAAAAATAGGCTATTTAGTTACATAGATGATGATATTTCAAGGAAAGTAGAAGTTCAAGGAGCTACAACAAACGAAAATATTAGATTAGTTAGGTTTAATGTTTGTGGGAATTCAGCAAAATTAGATTTGCAAGATATAGAAAGGTTTTTGAAAATTAGGGACCACCAGTTTGCAGCAGAGTTAGCAGAAGATAAGTACGTACAAGAGGGAATAGAAGTTTTGAGGGAATTGTTAGCTAGTGTGGATGAGGATACCAAAAGTAATAGTGAAACGATGGAACAGTTCCAATGTGAATTGTGCCCAGCGACTACCAGATTGGGAAACTACGATAGATAGGCATATGCAGACCCATAATAATGCTTTAACTTGTTTAAATATAAGGTTGAACGATTTGAGTACAATAGAAAAGTTAAAAAGTAAACATAGGGAAATTTTTTCGGATACACCGGGCCTGTGTAATCAATATGAGTGCATTTTACAGACAAAGGAACATACCCCTTTTGTTAAAAGTTCATACCCTATACCCGTCTCTAAAAGGGATGCCGTGATGGAGGAAATGAATCGAATGTTAGAAAATAAGACCTTCGCGGTAGCATAAGTAAATACAAAGGTTATCGAAAAAAATAATCTAAGACAAATGTTAAAAGAACTTGATAAGCAACAGGCTGAGGATGAACACATAGTGTGGCTGAAGGAGGAGTTGGTAAATAATCGTCAGGGTAAACAAGCAAAACTACAAAAAAGATTTAGAACACACAAAAATATGTTGTTCAGAGGATGTGAAAAACGCGACGAATGGTGGCTTTGATATATTCCCCAGCATCTTGTGAATAAACTAATCTGGGAATATCATCATTTATGGTCATTTCAGAGAACCGGAATGTGCATCATTATTGAAGAACACTGGCTACGTACCCAAAATATGAGTATTGGAAACCGTACAAGAAAAATGAATTCACGCAATAGATACCTAAGGTTGTTCCAGAAACACTTACAAGAATTTTAATTAATCGAGTTTAAATAAATACACTCTCAAATTAAAATGGGGGTTTTGTAACACCCAAGAACATTTTTAAATTAATTTAAATCTCAAATAATATTTTCGGCCAATCATAAACAATTCTATCTAAAATGTAACCTATCACTGACCAGAATTAAGATAGTTATCCAATCCTAGTTTGATTTTGAGGTGACAATTGACACTTTAAATAAACATAACCTATCAACTGATATCTGACATCCCGTGAAATTTAGAAGATTGTAAATTAAGGCGTCAAAGGAAATGCTAATTTGTTCTAGAAAAGTCAAAACCGGAAGTACGTAATAAAATGCAATTCTTCGTGATATCTATAAAAATATTAACAGGAAATACTTTAGAATATTGCAGAATAACTTAAATTTAATTATAGGTTAATTTCAATTAGCAATGGCAATAATAAAAATGGATTTAAACCATTAACCTAAAAGCACATGTAGGGATGATATACAAATGTGAAATATGTAAGATTTTTAATTGGCTAGAACAATCACGTGATCAAAGATATATAAATATGGGGAGTGGAGAAACACGACACACGACATACAAAGACTCAACAAGACACACAAAGACAAAAGATAGAAATGTGAAAGATAACTAGCTCGGAGCTAGCGCATGTTACGCGGCAAGATCGCATAGCGATATTGGTTATAGGCCCGGGTATATTAAATGGATGTTGTGAACAAATATAAGAATTAGTATGTTTATTACGGGACGACTAGTGAATTTAAGCAGTGCGTAAAGAACACATAAGTTCAGCTCGTAAAGGAAAAGTAACTCGTAATAAATTTAAGTATAATAAAAAAATGAAATGGTTCAGCTGTAAAGCAGTTAATGGTAGAAAGTGCAGGTTTATTAGCGGCAAAGATGATAACTAACCACACCTATACGATTCAGTTTTGATTGATTGTGAAAGTTTGGAATTCGGAAGCCCGATTCCAAACCAAGTTGTTACAGCAGTAGGTATATATTAAGAGTTTCGAGCACAAAATGTATCAACACCCGTGGTAAGCATTATCAACCCTGGTGAGAATAAATTACCTCAGAGGCATTGTAGAGAGTGGAGCAACAGTGGGTATTGCATACCCGACACAGGTATTGAGTGAATCTTTGCATACATGGTTCGAGAGAACGGACGTGTATTTGCATGCATACACAGGGGTTGCAAGTATGAATTTTTATATAGTTATATATATATATATATACTTTACATGAATATATTAAGTTGCTAGATTAAGGTTGGAATTTTTGGACTTTATTAACGTTACCGTTTATTATTATGAATTTGTAGAGAAGATTAAGAGTTATTGGCTAGGTTTAAGTTGGAAGCCAATTTGTTTAAATGTAGAATTTACAGTGCTTAGTACAATATTTAACAACCCGGCTTAAAGTAACTTTAGTTAAGTAAGAGATATTGCTTTTATTTCATTTAAGAATGTCGAGATAGATAATGTATTATATTTTATCACCATATTAAAGGTTATTAAATTCATTACTTGATAATGTTGAGATATATATCTATATATTAGTAGTAAAAGGGGTTTGTTGAACTACATTTAGGTACAGATACTTTGTAAACTTTTGGGTAAGTTAACTCGCCAGTATCGGTTTCAGAATTCTAGGCCTATCCATCCTGGGACATGTCCATGTACTCTCCGCTGTAGAGTAGCCGAGGCGTTTGAGGAAAGTAGAGTAAAGACTATTGCAATAGGTAAGTGGACCCTTATATTGCAATTTTGAACCATAAAAAGTGATATAGAGTTGGCATTCGATTATATCTGTATTAGGTAACTCGGTACTTGCTTTTTTGACTGTTACATAGGTCGGGGAAGGAGGGCGAAGTGTTACAACAGGTTTCATCAAGTTGGCATATAAGTATGCACATTTAACGCCCACATGAGCATCAACAAGCCATTTAAAAGTACTACAGGCGAAAAAACATCATTGTAATCAATACGAAACCATAGACGGAAACCATGTGCCACCAGCTGGCCCTACAACGACCTTCAGTTTCATCCATATTCACTCGTCTAGTAAAGACCCATCAATTAGTAATTATTGCATAATTGTTGGGACGTTTAACAACTTCAAATCCCTTCAGTTCTTGTGAAGTGTCATATTCTTGCCTCAATCAATTCATCCTTGTCAGGTAAACCCAATGCTTCTTCGTAACTAGCAGGAACGCCTATTAAACCTGGGAAAAAGGTTAAGTCTGTTTGAACCGGTTTGTCTAGAGGTTCTTCAGGGTTTATCTGTTCATCACTTCTATCAGCAACATCAAGTGTTGTGCTTTCTCAATCAATTGGGCCAACAGCAAGACCACATGATTTTCTAAAATCAAAACAATTCTCTTCGAAGCTTATTTCAATTTGGTAGCCTTTTGCAAAACTCTAACATCTTACAATGATCTCAAGCTGGTGAGACCATTATATTGGTAATAGATATCTTGCTGATCTTTAGATCGTCTGGACTGACAGGTACAGACAATGTGTTTCCATCCTGGGGTAAGGAATTTAGGAGCAACATTGCTTGCTAAATCTTTATAAATGTCATCTTTCTTGCACACCACTAAGTTATCCTCTTATTCGGAATTATCCTTAAACATAATAGGGTCAACAACAGAGAAATCCTTAAATTTGTAACTGATTAAACTTCACATGCTTTGTTTCTATAACTAATTTCCTGTTGGGAGTCAAATTCTATAAGCCCCTTGTTCCTAAAGCATAACAACCCACCATTATTCCTGTGTTTCTCTAATTTGTTGCAATAACCTTTACAGAAGTTTCTGGCTATGCCACATTTCAGGCGGTGTTCAATCATCTAAGCTTGCATGAATAATCCTATTTTTAATATGAACTACTGTGAATTAGGTTTCTACCCAAAATTGTGAAGTCAAGCCTGAATCAATTAACAGTGCCCTTACTCCCTCTAATAAATTTCTAGTGGGTTTTCCACACCATTCTGTCGAGGAGTATAATCTGAAGTTTTTCTATGTTTAATCCCGCAATTGTCAAACAGGGTTTTCAATTTATAATTACAATACTCTAACCCATTATCCATTTGCATTTCTATTATCTCAGATTGAAAAATATTTTTTTGTTTAGTTTTAATTGGTTAAAGACATCAGCAACCTCATGTTTGTTGTTCAATGGTACAATAATCTATTTGCTGTAGTCATCTATAAGACTCAGGAAGTACTTCTTCCTACCACACAGAAGGTACAGGTGAGGGTCCCCAACATCTATGAATAATAACTGGAACAGGTACTCCGATTTACCGCCTATTAAATGTTTCGATGATGTCATAGAGCTTTTTGCTAGGTCACAACGAGTACACACGGCTAGATCCTTTGTCAATAAGTAATTTCCTATTAACAGCACCAGATTTAAATATCTTTTCTACAGAGCTAGGGGCTATATGTGCAAGTGTATAATGTCATAACCTTAGCGAGTTCTTAGGCATCATAACTTCTGTTTGGTCAGGCTCAGAATTGTTACCTGGTATTAGTACTAAAACGACCTCTGAATATTTTGAGTCACATTAACTCCAAAGCCAGAGGGAAGAATCTATTTTCAGACTGTAAATTGATACTATTCCCAAATTTGTCCAACATTTCTAAACTATTTTTCTTAAAATTAATTTGGAACCCTACCTGAGCCAAGGTGTTTTGACATAATCGTGGAACACGATACACATCTTTTCATTCTAAAATGCACTTTTCCCAGTCGCAATCCTCACACTCAGTGAAATGTGCCCTTCACCTACAGCGGCCATGTTTCCATGGCCTAGCAACGCTGGGGTTAGTTCAATTTCCCTATAATTTTTAAACGAGGCTTTGTCTGAAGAAAATGATGAGTAGCGCCACTATCAAAAATTCAACTATTAGTAGAATGCTCCGTGGGTTTAAACGGACCCACCAGAAGGCAACTAAAGAGGAAGCTATCTGTTATGATGGAGTTAAATGATACAAGAGGCTCCTAGCATACATTGAAAATTAAAAATCAAAATCATCGCTAAATACCAACTTTATAAAGAACTGCGTAATTACATCACCACTGCCAAAAGAAACGAGAAAAAAGCCTACCTAGAACATCAGTGTAGGATCAATGTTGGTAACCCTAAACGACTGTGGAATGTTTTTGATAATTGCCAGATCCATCCTCGAAATAAACCAGATATATCGGAGAAAATTCAAAACCCTGATGATGTCAACAGATTCTTAATCTCGTCGATCCCTCGCCTGCTCGCTTCACCGGAGTTGATAGATAACTACTACACTCAATCTCCCACCCTAATTGAGAAACTGTGTACCTTTAAGTCAGTAACTTGCAGGGAAGTTGAAGAATCAATCAAGCATATAAAGTCTAATGCTCATGGTATAGATTGCATCACTCGTAAGATGCTATTGATAGTATTGCCCTATTGCATTGGTACCATCACTCACATCATTAACCACTCTTTACAAAATGGTAGCTTCCCATTAATCTGGAAACGATCCATAGTTGTGCCTATCGCAAAGACAAACTTAGCATCCACATATAGTGATTTACGACCAATTAGCTTATTGCTTATAATATCCAAAGCCATTGAACGGATAGTGTACAGTCAACTCATAGCCCATGTTTCTGTCAATAATGTATTGCCCCACCATCAGTCTGGATTTCGTGTCGGTCACAGTACTACAACAGCTGTGAGCAAGGTTATAGATGACCTACTACATGCAATTGATCAAACTAAAGTCACGTACCTGGTTTTTCTAGATCTGAGCAAAGCATTTGATGTTATTAATCATGATCTCTTAATTGCCAAACTATATTGTAACGGACTTAGAGGCTCCTGTCTTCAATGGTTTACTTTCTACCTTAGGAATAGATATCAATTGGTAAACCTGCGAGGTAAAAGCTCAGAATTTGTACATGTCTCACAAGGTGTGCCTAGGGAAGCATATTGGGACCCTTACTTTTTGAAATATTTACTGCTGACCTTCCTACAATTCTATCCATGGATTGCAGCTACCATGTATGTAGATGACATTTTGCTATATATCAGATGACGTTTCTAAGACCAATGTTATCATTGAGCGCCTACATAATAACCTTAAGTCAGTGAATGGATGGATTTCCAACAACGCATTAATATTAAATGCCTCCAAAACAGTTGGATCTAATAAAATCTGTACCAAGTCCTATTCATAGTTCCTGCTAGTTACGAAGGACTACGACCGTCCCGCGCCCTCAACTCGGAACCCCTCGGACGCAAATTCCGAAAAGCGATCGATTCGCGCCTCTCAAATTTAGCACACAGAGACGGGCTATCAAAACTTATAGGTGTTTGATAAGAATGGGAGGGATTGTGAAAATTAGAGTCTTGTTAATTTGTATTCATAGTTGAATGATCCTATTTTACACCAATTATGCACTTCTTGACAATCTGGATTATCTGGCGTTTGATTATGTTTTTGGCACAGTTGCACTTGAGTAACGATGTGCAGGAGTGGATAATAAAAAAAAAGCGACGCCCAGTAATGTTTACTAGAAACAAAATGACTTGATTTTTTATTTTTCTGTCTTGATAGATGTGTAGTTTGCACAAGTATTGAAAGTTTTCTATTGTGTAGAACTTGTAACATAATGTATTAAAGTTTGCGGCAGTGTATTATTTCCTTTACGGATGGGTTTACGAAATTATATATCGAACACTATAATCGTTGATATAGTTATTTTATTGTCTCACTTTACTGATACCAGGGCTATAATTAAATACACAAGTTATCTTGTAGCTTGGCATGCTCATATAAAAGTTATTCGAGTACGCCAAGTACGAGATAATTCGACTCTGGCTTTTAAAAAAAAATTTTTTTGATGCAAATTGAAGTTTATTTATTTATTTATAATAAAACATGTGTGAATCACTGATGTGAATAACAATTTGTCAAATACAATAAAAATATGTTTAGAATATACAATTTTAAAAAAAATCACCAAAAAGATGGAAATTATGTTATAAATCTTCAGAGGACAACCTTAAAGAACCAACTGAAGCTAAAAACTCTGGTACTGTGTAGAAAGCATTTTCTAATAAAAATGTTTTTATATTCAATTTAAATTGATAAAGATGCAAATCTTTTATGCTAGAATGAAGTGCATTATAAAAAATACAGCCAAAGTAGTTAGAACCATTTTTGCTCCTACTTAGCCTATGGTAAGGTACAACCAATTTTCCCTTGTTACGAGTGTCAAAGTGATGAATATCAGTGTTGTGTTGATATTGTAAGATTTGTTTTTTGATGTAAAGTAGACATTGTAAAATAAACAGACAAGGCAAAGTTAAAATTTTAAATTTCATAAAAGATGCACAGCAGTCATCACGGAACCCAAGGTTAGACATAATGCGAACAACTCTACGTTGAAGCTTGAAAACCCGAAGGGAGCCGCTACAATGACCCCACACAATTATAGCATATGAAATATGACAATGGAACATGCCATGATAACATGACAGTAGCACATTAGGTGAAAGTGATCTTACCAAAGAGTTTATAAAATAAATAGTTCGGCAAAGTTTTTTGCATAGCAGATCGCAGTGGGTGTCCCAACTTAATTTGCTATCCAGGGTGATACCGAGAAAACTAGCTGATTGCTCCTTTGAAAAAGAATCCCTTTTTAATGAAAAAATTATTTGTTTGGTTTTATCCCTATTCAGGGCAAGTTTGTTATCATTAAACCATGATTCAGTGAGGCATAAAGAAGTCGTACTGTCAGCTACCAGTTGAGCCATATTATCACTCTTATTATATAGAGTGGTATCATCTGCATAAAAGACAACATCACACTTGTTTTTTAGAAAAAAAGGTAAGTCGTTAATGGAGCATAAGAAAAGGAGCGGACCGAGGATGGAACCTTGAGTAACACCAGAAAAAACTTCACACATGCTGGACAATTTGCCTTTGTAAAAAACACGTTGAGACCTAGCAGTCAGATATGAAGCAATTAGCTTAATACTATCATCATCAAAATGTAAACCTTTTAATTTGTTAACTAAGAGGGCATGATCAACACAATCGAAAGCCTTAGTCAAATCACAGAATTTAACGGCAAGATAACTACCCTCCTCAAAAACATCTGAAATTTTATTTACTAATTTCACTAATGCATCACTAGTAGATAATTTTTTTCAGAAGCCGAATTGCTCAGCACAAAAAAAAACTATTATTTTCAAGACAAGAAGTAATTTGAGTATTTAATATACATTCAAAAACTTTCGAAAAAGTGGGTAAAAGAGAAATATGACGATAGTTCTTAATATCATCAAACATACCCTTTTTATGAACAGGGATCACTTTTGTTTGTTTCAGAATATCAGGGAAAACTGCTTTCTTTATGCGAATATTAAGTAATTTGGTTAGCGGAATAAGAATACTGTTGATAACTGATTTAACTAAAGAGATGTTAATATTAAACAAATCCTTCGATCGGGAGTTCCTCATCGGTAAGATAACATCACGTACATAGTTGAAAGAAACTTCTTCAAAATGGAAAGAGGGTACCAAACCAGAGAAACAATGTGTATAAGTAGTTGTGGTACTGGTGTTAGTATTCAATAAATTGGATAAGATTTCTGCAACAGAATCAATAAAAGAATAGTTGAAGTCATCGGCTGAGAAATGAGTGTTCATATCATTGGTTCTGTTTTTAGAACCTTTGAAATTATTAATCAAATCCCATTTTCTTTTATTATTATTATTAGCTCTAAGAATGTAGTTGTCATAGGCATTAATTTGAGCATTTTTGAGTGCATGACGATAAGCATATTTTAATTTATTAACATGCAGTTTGAGTTCTGCACTAGGAAAAGCATCATAGAATTCAATATGAAGTAAGTAATTATCACGCATCTTTCGTAGGTCATCCGTAAACCAATTGACAACTTTTTTGGAACAGTTATTCAATATCCTTAAGTGTTTGATAGGAGAACATAGATCAGCTGCAGAAGCAATTGTAGACATAAAGTTAGTAAATTTGTCATTAATGGACAGACTATTATCATCAATAAAGTTCCAGTTAACTAGTTGGAGATGATTAAAAAATTTATATTTCCCATATATTGTATAAGGTCGATAAGATTTATGATGATTAACAACTTTAACATTATCGTCAAGATTTAATTGAGTGGCAAGGCCGAAATGATCAGACAAGCCAGTCTTAACCACTCTACAAGAGAGAGATGGAATATTGGTAAATATTGTATCAAGACAATGAGAAAGACGAGTAGCTGTTTTATTAACAGTGTACAAACCAAAGGAAACAAAAAAATCAATCAGTGTTATAGCTGCTTTCTCAGTAGATTTAAAATGACATTAAAATCACCACAGACCAAGAGGCGAGACCTAAAAGGCAAACCAAGGTGCTTAAATACTCTGTGAAGCGTTTCACAAAATATGTCAATTGATCCCTTATTAGGGGATCTATAAATAGTAATAATAGTAAGATTGATACGATTAAACTGTATTGCACATAATTCAGCATGTAACTCAATTGAGTATTTATTGATTGACTCTAAGTTTAAAAAGTATTTTTAACAAAAGAAACTACTCCATAATAACCAATGGCAGCAAATGTGTTAAAAAATACCGAACAATATCAATTTTAACAATAACACCTATGAATACCAAAAATCATGGAAATAATTTTGTACGGACCAAAGTATTATAGTAAATACTAAGAAAGCAATTTTCAGTTTTTTTTAATATTTCAGGAATCGTTGAAGATAATTAAATTCTGAAACTTATTTTGAGAGAGTTCAAAATGCCGTAATTTTTTTGTAATTTAACCAAAACTGAATCTCTTATAGTCTACAAGATCCCAATAGTAAGCGATCTTAAATTAGGCACTATTGTTTAGCATAATTAAGTTATTTGTTTTTTTACCTTAAATATTTTTATTACTTCTCGATTTTTTTTTATGTAGTGATCCAGAATCTGCTCAGGCCATACTTGCTGTGATGTCTCAAGCAGGACTTGAACCAAGTGCCGATACATACACCACATTACTCTGTGGATATGCAAAACTGGGCGATTTTGAAACAATAAAAAGCCTATTAAAGGACTGTTTTGAAAAAGAGATATATCTGCTGGACAGTGACTATTTAAATATTGTATATGAGTTGGCCATTAATGGACATGAACAGCATATTCCGGAAATTTTAAATCAAGTACGCAAGGCCCTTGGATACACTCAGGATGCAGTTAACATTATTTATCGCTTAATCAATAACGGCCAAGAAGATGCAGCATTCTTAGTTTTACAATCAATGCCACGTAATACACTACCTGATGGTAAATTACAGCCTTCGGGTGCTTTCTTTGTACGTCAATTGGTCAAAGCAAATAGACCCGTTAATAAAATATTGGAAATTTGTGAACAACTTAAAAAAGAAGAACTGCACAGTAGTGCCTTATTACTTGCCGCTCAAACTAGTTTTACACTGGGAAATGAAGAAATTGCTTTTGGTCTTCTAGCCGAAATGCACACCAAGAATTTAGAAATACGTCAGCATTATTTTTGGCCTTTGATTGTTGCTCAAGCGTCTGATATAAGCGGTGATGGAATTATACGGGTTTTGCAAGAAATGCAGAAATATAATATTTCACCAACTTCTGAAACTATTCGTGAATATGTTATACCTAACATAAAAGGAAACAGTAGTACTATAATTTCTAAATTACGTGAAGCTAATATTTCGGTAGGCTCTGCAGCTTGTCATTTATTGTACTGTCTGCTTGTAAAAGATGATATTGAAGAAGGTGCTGTTATTGTGAACAGTGTCAATGCGTATTATATTCCTAGTGTACTTAAAAAGCCACTAAGTCATGCTTTGCATCGTACACAAGACATCAAATCTTACATTGCAATTATACGTGGGATTTATGAAAATTCTCATCGTCGTGATTCAGTTGTAGGAGATGGAGACACGCTGGAAGCAGTTAACAAAAATGAAATTGTCGGTGAGTTAATTCATAATTTAACTTACGATCGTAACTTTCCAAACATTGCTGTTAACGTTCTTGAAGCTTTAGTGAACGAAGGATTAAGTATTACTAATGCATATGCGACAAAAATCCAAGATGCTCTTGGTGAAAATCTGACACCCGAGGTTGCCAGTCTCTTGGCAAAACTTTCATCTGGTGAGCTAATGCCTGCACCACTTATAAAAAAACCTATTTATACCCCTGCAGATCAAATGAATGCATCACAACTGGAAAGATTAATTCATAATTTATCTATCAAAGGTCAAGACACTGTAGGATTACAGCGGCAGTTGCTGACCTTATATTGCAGAGCTAAAGAATTAACGAAAATTGAAGACTTACTAAAACAGTTGGAAAATGGAAGTTTTAACTATTCAGCAGGTGTTTATGCACAACTTATGGATGTTTACGCATATCATGATAATTTAGAGGAGTCACTTAAATACTATGAAAAAATAAAGGAATTTGATAACAATTTTGCACTTGATGATATTAAAGTTATTCGATTAGTAGGTCTTCTAATAAAAAATAATCGATTTGAGGAGGGTTTAAACTTCCTGAATTCACAGACACGTGAACGAAGACTAGATGAACGATCATATCCTTATACCGCACAATGTTGGAAAATCCTAAATTCATTAGCCGAAGAAGGAAAGGAACATGAATTAAATACTTTATTTGATGCTTTACTGAAGAATGATTTTATAGAAGTTAGTAACGTTTTACTAGGACCTTTAGTAAAAGTTCATTTAATAAACAACGATGTCAATAAAGCTCTGGAAAAGTTTGAATGGTGTTGTACACAGTTTAAGGCAACACCAAGTAAAAACGAACTGACTTGCAAGTTAATTCAATTAGAAGATGCTGAAAATCTACAGAAACTTACAGATTTAAGTACATCTGTTCATGGCGAAATTAATAGTTTGTACGACTTGGTGTTCGCTTTTGTAGATTGTGGCCGGATACGACAAGCTAGAAAAATTTTAGAAACTCCTGGATTGTATGGACGACCACAACGTTTTAATAGCATATGCCAACGTTACCAACAAGAAGGAATGACAAAATCGCTTGAAGGTTTAAAAGATGCAACAAAGGATTTAAATCATATCGATCGCTCTGATATTTACTATCAACTACTTTTAAGTTACATTAAACAAGATGAGGTTGATAAAGCTTTAGGATTGTGGACACAATTGCAAGAAGAAGATATGACACCTACCGATCAATTTTTAGTTAAATTGGGCAACTTTTTAACTGAAAAGAATATGTCTATACCGTTTATTATGCCGCAACATATACCCGAGAAAGAAAGAGTAAGAGAAATTAAGGAAGTAACACAAAATAGGCAATTTTTTAAAAATGATTGGCAGTTGTTTCGGAATGCTATTAGAGCAAAAGATGTAACTGCTGCTATAAAATATAAGTCTAACCTTAGAGATCCAATATCTGTTTTAGATGGTTCTCATTATATTGAACTGTTGCTTCTAGACGATCGCTTAAATGAAGCTAAAGCTGTATTACTTGATATGGTGAGCAGATCAACAAATCCTATAACTCGTGTTTTTCGATTCATATTGAATAAGTTGTCAAATGAAGGGGACTTGGAGACCCTTGCTTTAATTTCCTCAAAAATAAACTCGGAGTATAAAAAATTATTGTCTTTCGATAATCGATTATGCCATGCTCATATAGTTGCTGGTAAAGCCGAAGAATATCTGAACATTCTAGAAAGGGAAATTGATAATGCAAAGGATTCTGAAATTGCCATGCTTGCTGAAAAGTTTCCTAGGGGAGGTGTTGTAGGAATTCTGGAACGTGCACCTGAATCTGTAGATAAATGTAAGTATAATCCTGTTATTGTATTAATTTATTAATGTGAAAATTGAATGTTTTTTTTACATGTAAATATGGTTTAACAGTATAGAAATCTTAAAAGACGAAATCTACATTATAAGTATTTAAATTAAATCATCTTCTTCATCATTAGGTCTTCAGTCCTGAGAAACAGGTTAGACGTGTACCCTCATTGTTTCCTATTCTGAACTAACCTACACATTTCTCTGAAATTTGCAGTCTGCATCTATCACTATCTGATCTAAGACTACATCTACCTCCTTTTTCCTGTCTCTGCTTGTGATATATCCCACACTATTCCCCAAAAATGCCTTAGAACGTATTCTTGCTTTTGTATTTCTCCTATTTTTTCTCCATAGATATCTTTATTCCCCTACTATTTCTATAACCTATTTGTTATTAACTTTGTCCATGCTATCATCCTCATACATCTGAAGCACATTTCAAAAGTCTGCTACCGCTTTTCTGTCTGCTTTTCCTACTGCTCGTATTTTATAGGTATACCCTATTCACGTTAAATATGTGATGACGTCATAAACAGTAATAAAGTGCTAGCGATTTTAAAATGTGAACGTAACTAAGAACGTAGGTTTAATGATGTTAGAATTTAGTGTGTAGCAGTTTGCAGTTCTGTTCGGTGTTGCAACATTTTTTTACTTTTTATTACCTTGATATTTCTCATTTTATTGTCATTGTTTAGTTTTGTAGTAAATCGTTTGTGCTTTATATTTGCTAAATAAAACAGTTTTTTTCAGTACTAAAACACTCTATACATTGCAAGTTTCGAGTATTTGACATTTAGAATGCCTAAACATTTGGATTCGTACGCACAAGAAAAGGTTACTCTGATCAGGAAATACCCATAAAATAACTTAACCATGACAATGCAGCATTTATTTGAATTATGACGTCATCCCATATTTAACGTGAATATGGTATATACTGTGCTGTGCTCCACACATATGCTTTCACCATTTTTCTTGTTTCTATGTTTGTTGTCTATGATCATTGGCGCTGTTCTTTCTTGTTAGATGCAGTTCGGTCCCTTTCTATTGTTTTACAATTATATACCCTATTTCTCAGACATTCAGTGGTTGCGAAGGGGGGTAAGCAGCCTGTGACTGCCAAGTTCCCCCAACACTTGAACATTTGCCGATATTTTTTTTTCCCAATACATCTTTTCGCACCGTCAACATTAGTTGCAGATATTTCACAACCAACACCTGTAGTTGTTTATAATAATCATCAGATTTATTTGCACTTATTTTTTTCCGTCATTAGGTTTTTGCCTCAAAACTGGTTGGTCACATACCTCCATTTTTTTTTATATTCTGAGCTAGCATACACAGTTCCCTGAAATTCCCACACAGCCTATATGCAGTTCGGTTCCCCTTCTATTGTTTTCTAATTATATGCCCTATTTCACCGAGATTCAGTGGTATGTGAAGGGGATCAATGTAGTAAGCGTAAGACTACGGATCCCAAGGTCCCGGGTTCAAATCCCGACACGGCCGACTGCTTGAAAAATGGCAGGTGAGCATTTTTCACAAATATTACGCCCTCGTTCGGATGAGAGGTTAAATGGAGGTCCCGTGTGTGAGTGTTGTCACGCACGTTAAAGATCCCTACCTTGCCTGGAACGGCAAGGGTTCGGCAAAATTCTAAATTTCCAGGCAACAAAAAACTCGCCTCCTGGCCAATGTAGTACCTTCGGGTGGAGCATTGGAAATGTAAATGAACTGTATGTGAAGGGGGTTAAGCCAGCCTGTGGCTGCCAAGATCCCCCAACACTGAGACATTTGCTGAGAATTAATAGTTTTCCAGTAAATCCTTTCACACAATTAATATTATTCGAGAATATTGCACAACCTATACCTGTAGTTTCTTATAATAATCATCATGTTTAAATACAGTTACTTTTTCGTCATTAATTTATTCATCTTGGGACTGGTTGGATGCGTACCTCCATTGATTTCTATTCTGAGCTAGCCTGAAATTCCTACAGCCTACATCTTTCACTATCTGTGTGCAGTAGTCTAACAACCTAGGTCTACCTCCACTTCCCTTTTTTCCTATTTCTGCTTCTAATATATTTCACACTATTCCCTCATGCCGTAGTATGTGGCCTATTATCTTATCTCTTCTATTTTTCACCATTTTTCACATATTTCTTTCTACCCCTACCATTTTTAGTACCTTTTACCATTTTTAGTACCTTTTTGTTCTTAACTTTGACTGTCCATGATATCTTCATCATTCGTCTGTAGCACCATATTTCAAAGGCTTTCTACCTTTTTATTGTCCGTTTCTCCTACTGTCTAGGCTTAAAGACTGTACAGTACTGTGCTCTACACATATATTTTTAAGCAATCTTTTCCTTGTTTCTATGTTTGTTTTGTTTGAACACAGTAGTTGCTTTTTCTTTTAAATGTAGCTGATCTTTATTTTATATCTTTTACGCTTTTAACATCTTGCGTTATTTGGCTTCCTAGGTAGCAGAAATTCTTAACCTCTTGTAAGTTCTTGTTACCTATTTGTATTCTTGTTAGTTTTATTTTTGTTAATTTTCATACCATATCTCCCTGTTAGAACAGTTTCCATTGCTAGAAGCTAATACCGCTATATCTCTGCAAATCTAAGCATATCAATTTTTTGTCCGTCTTCCTGCATTTGAAAATATTCGTTGTCTCTTCAATGTACAAGTTAAAAATTAATGGGGATGGGGCATATCCCTGTCTCACCCCTTTCCTAATGTTTACTTCTCTACGTTCCTGCTCTAATTCTATTACTGCTGTTTGCTCTTTGTATAAGCTATGTACTATTCGTCTATCCCAATAACTCATTCCAATCTTTTTGAGTATTTCAAACATTTTTCTCCATTTTACATTGTCGAATGCTTTTTCTAGACCTACAAACCCTATATACATGCTTTCCCCCTTTTCTATTGTTTTCTCTATTATCACTCTCAGAGCTAAAATAGCCTTCCGTGTTCTCCTGTTTCACCTAAACCCAAATTGATCTCCTAGTATTTCTTCAACTCGTTTTTCCATTTGTTAGTGTACAATTCTAGTTAATATTTTTGACACGTCTGCTGTCAAACTTATTCTTCGGAAATGTTCACATCTATCTGTGCCTTTCGTTTTTGGTATAGTTACTACGATGTTATGTTTGAAATCTTTGGGTATCTCGCCTGTTTCATACATATAGCTTACTAGTGGGAAGAGACGTTCTGTTACTGCTTGTCCAGCAGCTTTTAGAGTTTCTGCTTGCACCTCATCTGTAGCCGGCACATTACCATTTTTCAGACCCTTTAATGCTAATTCAAACTCCTCTCGAAGTATAGGATTTCCAAAGTAATCATTTTCAATGTCTGATTCCTGTTCTAATGCAGTTAGTTCCTGTACTGCATATAAATTTCCTATATCTTTCTGCCATCTACCCACTTTCTCTACATTTTCTATAACGACGTTTCTTCCTGCGTTCTTTATATTTTTGCTATACGATTTTATATCCCTAAAATTGATTCTAATTAGTTCGTATGCTTCATCTGTCTTTCCTATTTCAATCTTACTTTGTACCTCTTTGCACTTTTCATCAATCCGCTGTTCTTTAGCTTTTCTGCATTTGCAAATAATTTCTCATTTTATAGCTTTGTATCTCTGTTTTGACTGATTTATTTTTGTATTTTCGTCTTTCTTCTATTAAATTCAGGATATCCTTATAATTATTTATGGTTCCGGGTTGAGACCGTGTCATTTTACAAATTAAGGTCGACATTTCGCCCACTTTTGTAAGAGGCTTCATCAGGACAATAAATATATTAAAAGTTAAGAAAGATAATATTAAATAGACAAGTCACAGTGTAAAGGGAAGAGCTACTCCTGAACTAGCAGACTCACTAGCCCATTCATAGCGAAAAGGTGTCTTGTGGCGAAGTAACTGGTGAAATTAGCGAAAGTGGTGGTTTATATACGGCGAGAACTTGATGCATGAGTGATCATGCATAGAGAAGAGTGTCGTAGTGGATCAGTGAACGTCACGGTTCCGCTGTTGTGAACATAGGCTTGTTTTCCAAATAGGGGAAAGGTAGTAGCCATCGTCTTTGTTTAGATTATTAGAATTTTTATTGATTTCTATGGATTCTCTAATTTTTCTATTGTAGAAAAATGGAATTCTGGCAATCAGTTTCGTTTTGTCGAAGTTGATGGTATGGCCTGTTTCATGTTGGTGTTCGCCACCGCTGAGCGATTGTACTGGCTTGTTCTTAAGCATCGCCTATGCTCGTTTAGTCTAGTCTGTACTGACCGTCCTGTTTCTCCTATGTATACTAGACCGCAACTGCAGGGTATACTATATACGCCTGGGGCTTTAAGACTATTTTCGGAATCTTTTGGGGTTGGTAATATTTGTGAAATTTTATTAGTGGGTTTATAGATTGTTTTGATGTTGTATTTACGTAGAATTTTGCCAATTCGGTCTGTTACTCTGTGTATATATGGAAGGATTGTTAAAGATCGTGTATCGAGATTACAGCGTGGTTTAGGGGTTCGTGTAGGATGCACATGTCGGTTTATTACTCTGCCGATATCTGAGTTGCGATAGCCGTTTTTTATAAGACTAGTTTTAAGATGGGCCAGTTCACTAGATAAGTTTTCCGGTTGTGAAATCTTCATTCCACGACTTTCGCTAATTTCACCAGTTACTTCGCCACAAGACACCTTTTGGCTATGAATGGGCTAGTGAGTCTGCTAGTTCAGGAGTAGCTCTTCCCTTTACACTGTGACTTGTCTATTTAATATTATATTTCTTAACTTTTAATATATTTATTGTCCTGATGAAGCCCCTTACAAAAGTGGGCGAAACGTCGACCTTAATTTGTAAAATGACACGGTCCCAACCCGGAACCATAAATAATTATAATGACTCCGGCCGTGAAAGCCTCCGACAATATCACAAAAACCTTTACGGGGGAGGATATTGTAAACAAAACAAAAAACTTTCAGTAACCTTAGACACTCACTAGCAAAATTACTCTGTACACTCACCTTTTTGGTACGGTGTCGTGATTCGGACATACTTCCAAATTTCCTTAAAATAAAATACCACCTTAAAACATATTCCAGCCGAAAAATTCTTCACAGAGCAGAACTCTCACTTCTTCGCGAACGAATTTCCAGCACTCGAAAAGAAATAGACAACATTTCTAAACAACTCCTACAGCTTCATCTAACATTATCTGCCACGCTTAACTACAATGACTGGACTCTGTTTGACCGAATTACATACTTGCAAGCCCAAAAAACTACCGAACTCACCACAAAAACTCACTTACATAAATTCCTGCAACTTTCCAAGAACTTTTCAAACCCCGAAAAAACATCTTACCCGAAAACTCTGCCTTCAAATACCGTCATAAACCGATCAGAACATATCCTATCCGAAAACGAACTAAATATCCTGTCCAAAGGACTAAACTTCTCAATTGCACCCAGAAAAATTCCTGTAGAGGAAATCATTAGCTCTGTAGAATCAGCGATCCGATCTCTACCCCAAGACGATGCCAACTTAATTCGCGTTAAAACGTTTAAATGTCTCCGAAAGGCCAAAACTCTTAACAAAAATGTGACAAAGCAAGAAATGACGGCCTTAAAACACCTACGAACAAACGAGAAAATTGTTATACTTCCTGCAGACAAAGGTAATGCGACTGTAATTCTAAACCGCACAGAATACAAAGAAAAGATTCAACAATTATTACAAGACGGTTCCTACACTCCTATAACAAAAGACCCCACTTTAAAACTTGAACGGGAAATTTCAGCACTCATCAAATCCTCCAATATTTTCAAAACTGTCCAAAAACGCATAATACCTCGCGAATCTAAGCCACCTCGCCTATACGGCCTTCCTAAAGTCCATAAACCTGATGTCCCTCTCCGTCCGATAGTTAGCACAATTGACTCACCAACATACCATCTGGCAAAATACCTAGCAAATTTCTTAAAACCTTATTCCGGCAATACCCCTACTAATGTTTTAAACTCCACTCATTTCATAGAACTGATTGCAAATATTGAGTTAGACCCTAATGATATACTAGTCAGTTTTGATGTAACATCCCTATTTACAAACGTACCTATAATAGACACTGTCTCCATTATTAAACAACTCCTACCTCAAGAAAACGAATTTGAGCACCTGGCCATGCTCATAGAAAACTGTTTAACCTCTACCTATTTTGTTTTCGACGGACAATTTTACAAACAAACTTTGGGCACACCAATGGGCTCACCTCTGTCCCCTATTGTGGCCAATATATTCATGGAGTCTTTGGAATCCATGGCCCTAGAATCCGCAGACCTTAAACCAAAAACTTGGCTCCGTTATGTAGACGACACTTTTGTAATCTGGTCCCATGGACATCAAACGCTTAATAATTTTCTAGATCACATAAACAATCAACATAAAGATATTAAGTTCACTATAGAAATTGAAAAGAACGGAACTCTGCCATTCCTTGACGTTCTGGTAGAGCGGAAACCTAACGGACGACTAGGTCATTCCGTATATCGAAAACCCACACACACAGACAGATACCTACATGCGTCACATCATCACCCCTCACAAAATTATCGGTAATCAACTCTCTAGTCCACCGTGCAATGAAGATTTCACAACCGGAAAACTTATCTAGTGAACTGGCCCATCTTAAAACTAGTCTTATAAAAAACGGCTATCGCAACTCAGATATCGGCAGAGTAATAAACCGACATGTGCATCCTACACGAACCCCTAAACCACGCTGTAATCTCGATACACTATCTTTAACAATCCTTCCATATATACACAGAGTAACAGACCGAATTGGCAAAATTCTACGTAAATACAACATCAAAACAATCTATAAACCCACTAATAAAATTTCACAAATATTACCAACCCCAAAAGATTCCGAAAATAGTCTTAAAGCCCCAGGCGTATATAGTATACCCTGCAGTTGCGGTCTAGTATACATAGGAGAAACAGGACGGTCAGTACAGACTAGACTAAACGAGCATAGGCGATGCTTAAGAACAAGCCAGTACAATCGCTCAGCGGTGGCCGAACACCAACATGAAACAGGCCATACCATCAACTTCGACAAAACGAAACTGATTGCCAGAATTCCATTTTTCTACAATAGAAAAATTAGAGAATCCATAGAAATCAATAAAAATTCTAATAATCTAAACAAAGACGATGGCTACTACCTTTCCCCTATTTGGAAAACAAGCCTATGTTCACAACAGCGGAACCGTGACGTTCACTGATCCACTACGACACTCTTCTCTATGCATGATCACTCATGCATCAAGTTTTCGCCGTATATAAACCACCACTTTCGCTAATTTCACCAGTTACTTCGCCACAAGACACCTTTTGGCTATGAATGGGCTAGTGAGTCTGCTAGTTCAGGAGTAGCTCTTCCCTTTACACTGTGACTTGTCTATTTAATATTATCTTTCATAACTTTTAATATATTTATTGTCCTGATGAAGCCCCTTACAAAAGTGGGCGAAACGTCGACCTTAATTTGTAAAATGACACGGTCCCAACCCGGAACCATAAATAATTATAATGACTCCGGCCGTGAAAGCCTCCGGCAATATCTCAGGATATCCTTTGTCATCCATGGTTTCTTATTTTGTTTTTGTGTATACCCTAGAATATCTCTGGCTGCCATGTCTAAGTTGAATTTAATGTTATTCCATTCTGTTTCTACTTTGTTGGTATCATATATTTTTCTGGTATCTTTCAACAATTCATTTGACTTTTTTTCGAATCTTTCTTGAATATTTTTATCTTAGAGTTTTGCAAAGTCAAAGTGTCTTTTTCCGTTTCTTTTTTTAAATTTTTAAATTTAAGTGTGGCCTTCATAATTACGATGTTGTGGCCAGTGTCCATATCTGCTTGTGGTGGGTAGCTTCTGCAGTCTTTTACTTGATTTCTAAATTTTTGTCTAACCAGAATGTTATCTATTTGATATCTTCCTATATCGCCTGACATTTTCCTTGTATATCGTCTTCTAGCATGATGTTGAAATAATGTGTTTGTGATGATTAAATTGTTCTTGTCGCAAAAGTCTACCAACTTATTTCCCCTGTCGTTTCTCGTGCCTAAACCAAATAAACCTGCTATCGGTCCTTTCCTACTCTCACCTACCACTGCATTAAAATCCCCTCTAATTATTAAATTTTTATGACTTTTACGTATCTTCTTAGTATGTCTTCGATATCTTTATAGATCACTTCTACCTCTTCATCACTGTAGCTAGAGCTGGGCATGGATACTTGTATTATTACTGTGTTTGCCAGTATAGATTTTAACCTAACCATGAGTACTCTTTCGTTTTTTGTAAGTAATTTTCTACACAGTGTCCTATCTTTTTGCGCATAACTACCCCCACATCCGAATTTCCTTCCTCTACTCCTGTATGAATTACCCTGAAGTCTCCACTCCAAAAATCCTCCGTCTCTGGCCACCGAACTTCACTGATCCCTACTATGTGTAGTGCTAACCTATTCATTTCTATTTTTAGGTTCTCTAGCTTACCTACTTGCTTCATACTTCTAACATTACATGCTACAACTCGCAAAATGTTTCCAACTCTTATTATGCACTTTCCGATCGCATTCTCTGGAGTAGTCCCTTCCTGGAGATCCGAATGAGGGACTATTTTTACTCCGGAATCTTTTACCCCATTGAATTAAATGTAAAAGTATATTTTAAAACATGATACAGACTCTGTCTGTATATTTTTGAAGAAATACTGTATAATCAAATTATGTCACATTCTGAATCTGTCACGAACAATTTGAATTTAGATCTAATAAATCTACCACACTGGCCATTGTTGACGTAGTACAATTACAGAGTGGTTTAAGGTGGATTCTGCTTAGCATTTTTTCCCCGATCTAACAAAGGCCTCTGATTGTGTAGATCATGGAATATTTTTAAATAAGCTAAAGTATTATAAGTTCGATTCTGACAGTTGCTTGCTAATGCAATCATACCTGAGTAATAGACTACAGTTTATATCTTACTCTAACGAAAATTCAGAATTAAATAAGATACAAACATGTTATACCCCAGGGTCGATTTTGGGTTCTATTTTTATTATATATTAATAATTTCTCTTCAAGTTTAACTCTATGTAAAACTATTCTTTTTGCAGACGGTACATTGCTATTAAACTGTTCGTCACTTTTGGTTCAAAGGATGTATCATGAATTACTTAACATAAACACTTACTTTGTATTCCTCTAATGATGATATGAACTGTAGTTAGGTTAACTGTATAACGAGCTTAACGGCACTATTTTATTGGCAATGAGCACTCACGATACGAAATTAGTTTGTCACTACCGGTGGTTCAAACATGACAACAACACCGCGCCGGCTGCCGGTTTTGTCCTTTCATGATTTTTAAAGGGAGGGGTTAACAAGGATCAAGAAAAATAGGGACAGGAGCTTGAACATCCCGCCCACCAAAATAAATACAAATTTATTTTTAAACAAAGTAAACTAATATGTATGATACTAAATAAAACTTATATGGAACTAAATAGCTATATAATATCTAACCCTATGAGCTTGTTGCACAAATACACCAACAAGAGCAAGCGAACAATTACTGTTCAAAGGGCAAAGCTTTAGCACAGATCTTTTAAGAGTCCCATGTGCCGTTCTCACAGTTGCAACGCAAAAAACGTTATCTCTGCCAGTATGCAGTTGAATGATTCTGCCCAATCTTCATTGAAGAGGCGGGGAATTGGATTCTTGAATGAACCCTAAGGTATTAAGGTTTAGCGAAGCAAACCATTTAGATTTTTGCCGAAGCGTATGAAGGTACTCCGATTGCCATCGCTTCGAGAAACTTTGCTGTAACTGCTGGACTAGTTGCCAACGATTTAAACGATTAATCGCTACCTCAGTAATGTCCGTATCTGGAATGACAGAAATAGGTTCGATGGTTAAAAAATGACTTGGGGTCAAACAAGATAAATGGTTAGGATCCGAATTAAGCGGACCCAATGGACGGGAGTTCAAAAGTATTTTAGTTTGCACTATAACAGTATTCAATTCTTCGTAAGTCAATTTTTTCTCACCAACTACCCGAGTGAGTTTTGACAGATTTAATTCCCACCTCCCATAGCCCACCGGAAGTGCAGAGCAGAAGGGAGTTGAACGACCACTCAATGTTTTCTGCATGTGCGGATTGTTCTATCAGTTCGCGTATTTTGGCTTCAACACCTATAAAGTTGGTACCACAGTCGCTGTACAGTGTGTCCCAAATTGGATGTATTAAATGGGTAACTTAGTTGTTATTAAAGATACAATAAAACTGTGTGCGCAGTCATGGGCCAACTTTTTGAGATCAATTCAATGGTGAAATCACAAATGAGCGATCTTCTTTTGTTTTCGAGTTATAGCCAAAAATTGATATTTTTTACAATTCTATTAATTCTCATAACTCGTTTGTTTGCAAAATATCCAAAAATACTGTAGAAGTCTTTTATACGGTTTTTACGTAGAATACAGTGGCGTCAAAATATTTAATATTTATAATACTTTTGAGGTTATAATATAAACTTGCATTTTTTAAATGGAAACCACAATCGGTTGTCGCTTTATTTAAAAGCTCTTTTGACAGCTTTTCAAAATATATAGTTTAGTATAATTATTTTTCAAATGGCCGATTTATTCCATGTTTTTGGTATAATAAAATAATTTATTGTATTGGTAATTTATAGTTGGTCACGTAACAAAAGGTAAACACAAAACAAGAGTTTATTATTGTACCACACCACTCTAAACAACAAAGTTTGAAAGCTAGAAGAATACAATATCATAACTACATATATTACAAAAATTAATATATCTACATGTTAAATTGAAAATTATACTTTCCTATCCACATTTAAACAGTCTATAATCCATATAAGGATACACAAATACACACATACTCACACACCTCATACCCTCACAAACACACACACACACAAGCACGCGACCACGCATGCACGCACGCATGCGCACACAACCACACACACCCTCACCTACACACACCTCACACATAATATATATAAAACAGTAGAACACAGATGGGAATACTACAATAGTTTTATTTACTGATAATTCAGAGATATTGTTCAAACTGGCCTCCATTCTCTCTTAAACAAAGTTCGCATCGTTTTATTAAAGACTTAATAGAATTTAATAAATAAACCGCCTTAACTTTACGAAATGCTGCTTCAATTGAATTCCACAACTCTTCAATACTATGGTTCTGGGTTTTATAGATTTCCTCTTTCAAAAAATTCCACAAGAAATAGTCCAATATCGACAAGTCGGGAGATCTAGGCGGCCACTGAACAGGTCCAAACGTACCCATCCAGTTATTGAGATATTCTCTATTTAAATAATCACGAGTAATTATAGCGTTGTGCGGGGTGCACCATCTTGTTGGAACCGCACTTTTTGTCTTTTTTCGAGAGGCATGTCCTCCAATAATTCGTGCAAGTTGGTATACAAAATTTCAATATAGCGACAAGCTGAATGATTGTTTTCAAAAATATGGTATTGAAATTTGCCACCAACAATGTAGCAACAAATATTCAAACGATAACGGCTTTGTTGATGCCTCGTATGTTTGATAGGTATTTTCATTCGACCAGCAATTGCTTCATATAATGTTATTTCCAAAATTGTTAGTAGCAGAACATTTACGGGGATACCATTGACAAAATCGCCTTCTTTTTTGAAAATCGTCGGGAAACAAACTATGTATAATTTTATTTTTATAGGGTCAATATTTATTACGCTTCAATATTCTTGAAGCTGCTGATTTAGAAACACCCATTTCCCTTTCAATTTTCCTACATGATGTTCTTGGGTTTGTTTCCACACATGCTATGGTTGAAACAGTAGTTTGCTCTTGATTAAAAACTGCATACTGTTTCGTTCTAGGTTTTTCAAAGCAGCCAAACTGTTGTAAATTACTATCTATCCTTTTAAACATGTTAATATTAGGTTGTTGCCTTTCAGGGTATCTGTATTATTTACAAACGACATAGTAGTATTATTTGCTATTAGTTGCACAATTACCTGTTAAAATATAAAGTTTTTACTGATAGAGGAATTCTCGCAGACTCAATAAATGCAACTAGCATATCGTATCTTTCGTAATTTTCAAATTTTGCCATTTAGTAACAGACTGAAGGTTCACTTACAAACCAACAATACAATTTATTGCATGTGCAATAGATATGATTGAAGCTCGTTGACGTTTGTTATACAAACAATTGTCGTTTTTGTTTACCTTTTGTTTCATGACCAACTACTTATTACCAATATAATAAATTATTTTATTATACCAAAACATGGAATAATTCGCCATTTGAAAAGATAATTATATTAAACTATATATTTTAAAAAGCTGTCAAAAGAGCTTTTAAATAAAGTGACAAGCAATTGTGGTTTCCATTTAAAAATGCAAGTTTATATTATAACCTCAAAAGTATTATAAATATTAAATATTTGCGTACGCCACTGTATTCTACGTAAAAAACCGTATAAAAAACTACTACAGTATTTTTGGATATTTTTGCAACCAAACGAGTTATACGAATTAATAGAATTGTAAAAAATATCAATTTTTGGCTATAACTCGAAAACAAAAGAAGATCGCTCATTTGTGATTTCACCATTGAATTGATCTCAAAAAGTTGGCACATGACTGCGCACACAGTTTTATTGTATCTTTAATAACAACTAAGTTACCCATTTAATACATCCAATTTGGGACACACTGTACATGTGGATACACCTTCCGCGTCTAGAAATGAAACGACGGAAAGCGGCTAAAAATGCTTCTGACGACAAATCAGAAACTAATTCTAAATGCACTGCTTTAGTTCTGAAACAAACAGAGACAAATATATGCCTCTAACAATCCATTGTTATGGAAAAAGGGCCCCCAAAATCTACGCCAGTATGACAAAATGCTTTTCCAGGAGTCACTCACGGAGTAGATAAATCTCCCATAGAAGGCACAATAGAAGTAGGATTAACCTTAAAACAAGGAATACATGCACGTAGACACTGTCTTATGGCTCTTCTAGCAGACAAAATCCAAAAATCCTGTATAATAATAGTTGTTAGACGATGGAGCCAAGGGAGAAGTAAGGGATATTTTGCATCATGTAAGATGTCCGAATGTTTTAACAGACCACTCATCCTGAGGAGTCCCCGGCAGTCTACGAATGGAGTAAGAGAACGGAGTTGTTTGCTAACTAAATGTCACTTGTTCAATTTTTCCAAAGCTTCCACAAATGCACCGTTTTAAACATGTTTAACTAATAATTCTAACACTGATGTTCTTTCTCGAAGTGTAATCGCACCAGTTAATTTTCCATTAGGTGATTTAGAGGTTGAACACAAAACGGCAGCAGTGAATTATTATTTTCAAAATCTTTTGCAAATTGGAGAATGTATCTAACAAAGAAGTCGAAACGTGATCCGAGGGTTCGATGGCAACCAACACGACTTTTGTTTCGGCAGAACTTTGTGACAATTCTGATGCTGAATTATCAAGAAATGGTTGTTTAGGCCATTCTTCCAAAGGTAATTTTAACCACACAGGACCTGCCCACCATAGCAGGTGATCGATAAGTTCAGTTACAGACAGGCCTCTAGAGGCACAATCGGCAGGGTTGTCTTGTGATTTGACATGATTCCAATTAGAAGGTGCAACTAGCGATTGAACTTGTGCAATTCTATTTGCAACAAAGGTTTTCCATTTATTAGATGGCGATTTTAACCACAAAAGTGTTATTGCAGAATCCGACCAAGCAAAGATGCTGGTAAATTCTAACTTGAAATATGTTTTCTTCACATATCTACGAGATTTGCAAGTAGAACTGTTGCTCACAACTCTAACCGTGGCAACGAAACTTTGTTAATAGGCACAACTTTACTTTTTGCACAAACAAAATACATGTAAATATTATCATTTTTGTCAAAACAATGAAAATAAACAACAGATGCATAATCTGCTTCTGAGGCATCGCAAAAGGCGTGTAACTCGATGCTCTTTAAGTCTTTACAAATCAACTGATGAGAAATTTTCAACTCGGATAAGAATGAAAGTTGCAACAAATACTTGTTCCATTGATGAATAAGTTTTTCGGGAGGCTAGACGTCCCAATATATATATATATATATATATATATATATATATATATATATTGCTGTGAAACCTTTTTAATTAGAATCGAGCCTCTCGAATTGGGCGTCAAAGAATGCTGTGATTCCACCAAAATCCGGGAACTCCGGATTTCGAATCGTGGCCCACTGATTGTGCGTCAAGAATGCTGTGAAACCTACAAAAAGCTATTAACTTAACTGTTCCGTTGACTTTCTTCTGTTAATCGCCTCTTTACTCTTTTCCGCCTCGGCTGCTCACCTAGTTAAACCTTCATCCTCATTCATAAAAAAAACAAACACATTCCTACCACAAACATCAACGTCAACTCTATTTACATCAATATTCACAATACATTAAAATTTCAAAATTAAAATTCAGCATAAATTTCAGTATCAGAAAATTTCAAGATTAAATCTGTTATCATTTTAATGTGCATCCAGAATTAAAGTCCTTGTAGGATGCCTACTAATTACTATAACAATATATGCAGACCTGAGTCTGAGTACAAAGGAGCATCTACCACCCTTTACGTTAATTAACCAGGTTCGTCTAATTGAGCTCAAAGACATACCCAAATTTTCATCATAATCCAGAACATAAATACTAAATACCCCTTTCTACTTAAACAAGAAAATCTCACCTTAAAATTAAAAATTTGCTGTTAGTACAATTTCACTACTGTCCATTTTAAGTAAATCAATTATAAAGTTATTCAACACACACCAACACACCAAAAATCGAACAACAAAGCATAAGTTACCTGAAGGTTACTGCACTCGTAGCTTCCATGTACATCGTCCCTTTGTTAATCACACCATTCCAACTGGGTTATATTTACGGCTTCTGATTCTCAACGCTTTTAAAATTTTCTCCATCACCATTCATCTAAAGTTGTTTCAGGGCTTTTCCGGAACTCATCTGTGTATATCTGAACCTTGTTTTGTGGATCCAGTCATGTTTACGAACCATTTAATTATTAACACCCCCGAAAAATAACAAAGAAATTCATACTTCTTTCACAAATATACGCCAAAACTGCCTACTTTTGTGTATTCATTTGTCATTGCAAATTTGACTAATTGGTACAGTGATACTAAACTTTATTACCTTGTATCTTCTTTTCTAAGTGCACTAAATTACATTCATTGTAGCACGTAAGGAACAAACTTTTTTAAATCACCAAAATATACGAGCAAACTGTTTAAATTATTCTATCAAAATCGGAAAACTAAAAAGCACTGTTTAACGCATTGAATCAACTCGAAAATCTAAGAGAGAGAAACTCATATTAACCCGGGTATATATAGCGGTTAGCCTGTCTGTCGGTTTTGTCCTCAAAACGGCCAGTTTCTAGAATTTCGTATACTATGTTCTCATCTCGCCCGCCTGTGCGTCGGTTCTTATTAAATTTGCACTCGCACCAGTTAAATCTCAGAAAATTTCCACACGGCACGCAACGTCTGAGAATACCTAATTAAATTTTATACAGAAATGTTATTTTTACCTCTCAAGTTTGCCTTTTACTTTCAACCAATCGCAACCCAGTGACGTTGCTCCACTCACGCCTTTTACTATATGTGTCTCCGTCTTGCGCATATTATCTTTCCTTTTCTAACCTGTTCTTATTGGTGCAAATTGATATTCTTTATTATCGATTATTTCAGTCCACGTGTGTTCTTATCTGGGTTAAATAACCCCGTATCCAGCCTTCCCGTGAATATTAACCGACGGTTTCTCCAAGATTCTCTGTAACCATTCGTTATCTGCAAAATTTACGCACAACGAGCCTTTTAAATAAACCCTGTTTTGTATTTCGTGCTAAAGCATCCGACCGTTTCCAATATCCTAGAATCGACATGTTTATCTAAACAAATTAAACTGAAATTGCCTTTTAAAAATACGCAGGTGTGTTCAAACGTAACATTTTAAATAACCCTTTTACGATTTGACTATTATTGGGTTTTCACAAGCTTTTATGCTTATTATATTATTAATAATGGTTCCATTAACTCCAATTAAAATAATACCCTTTAATTTTTAGTGAATCCTAATTAAATATTCAATTATTATCTGTACGTTTTGTTTAATACCGGTTACTTAAAATTGAGTTAATTAATATAAATTTTGCACGTAATTTCCATTTGTTTCTTTACTCGGAATAATTATATTACACGTGGAGCATTTTAATACTGCTTCTTTTTATATAAAGCGTCTTGTAAATAATTTAAATCTCTTATTTTTAATGAAACGAATGAATTTTTATTCTCCACGGTTTTTTTTTTTAATAAAGCGTATTATCTAATAAAATTCCTTATACACGGTGATTAAAATTATTTGATGTAATTTATTTAATTTTCTACCCTGGTCTAAATATGAGTAATATATATATATATATATATATATATATATATATATATATAAATTAGTATAGTTTTCAACTACTTTGATTATTATTTAGGAATTGGTTATCGGGGTTGTAGTCAATTAGGGCAAATTAAGAACTCCTTTTTGATCGATTCGAGCTTTTGAAAATTTTATTTTCTTCTTCAGGAAACTGCAAATATGTATAATTACAAGATGTAATTAAAATGTTTACTTACGATCTAGAGTCTAATCTTAAATGTAAGAAGCATTAATCTATTTTAACGAACATGACTATTTTAGGGTTGACATTAAACAAATCTTCTTGCAGCTATTATCTTAGTTTATTACATGTCTACAATCATAATTTAGTTCATATTACTTATTTAATTTTCATAACAACACCCTTTATATCCATCAATGTATTTTTAGATTTATTTATTAATGCAACCTCATTGTAATGCAATAACTATCCCGTTTTAATTATTCATCAAGTATGTGTCATTAGCTTTAAATGTCAACCCTAAAATAGTCATTTTCGTTAAAATAGTTTCATGCTTCTGACATTTAAGATTAGACTCTAGATCGTAAGTAAACATTTTAATTACATCCTGTAATTATACATATTTGCAGTTTCCTGAAGAAGAAAATAAAATTTTCGATAGCTCGAGTTGATCAAAAAGGAGTTCTTAATTTGCCCTAATTGACTACAATCCCGATAAGCAATTCCTAAATATATATATAATATATATATATATATATATATATATATATATATATATATATACATACATAAACTACTTGTTGTTGGATACAATTATTGGGAACTATTTAGTTCAAAATGAAATGCTTGCAGTAGTATGTATTTATTTATTTATATACCTGACGTTTCGAATCATTTTTTGATTCTTTTTCGAAGGCTACAAAGGTGACAGTTAAAATACAATTAGGTACATAATAGAAAAACTTACATATAAATTTACATCAGCATTTTAACTTCAACTAGCAAAATCTTAACAAATTAAAACTTTAATAACAATAAAACTATAAAGAAGAATAAAACTAGATATTAACCATTCACAAACTATCTCCATCTTTAGCAAGAATTTTGAAGCGCAATAATATTAAAATTACGTATACATATAACAAATCAATAAAAAATCTATTTACTCGAGTCAAAGATAAGACAGAACGACAATGGTTAAGCAACGTCATCTATCAAGTAAAGTGCTCGTGTGGGGGCTTATACCTTGGACAAACAAAACAGTACCTTGTCAGAAGGTTAACACAGCATAAAAGTGATGCCAAACTTGGAAAGATGTCCTGCGCACTAGCGTCACATGTCCAAACCACTCACCACAACCCCAATTTTGTCGCTGTGAAAGTAATGGAAGTTGAACGTGACTACAAAAAAAGAGTTTTTTTAGAATCTTATCATATTAACAGGACTAAAAACAATCTAAATTCTAAAAGTGATATAGACAACCTAAGTGCGGTTTACACTTCGCTTTATAAATTTAATAGTTGGAAATGCAAACCTCGTTTTATAGACTTTATAATTTTGATACCTTAGAAGACGTATGCCTTAATTTAAATTTGACATTTATATTAATTTTTCGATAAGTTTCAAACAAAATTTTTTTACATTAATGGTTAATATCTAGTTTTATTCTTCTTTATAGTTTTATTGTTATTAAAGTTTTAATTTGTTAAGATTTTGCTAGTTAAAGTTAAAATACTGATGTAAATTTATATGTAAGTTTTTCTATTATGTACCTAATTGTATTTTAACTGTCACCATTGTAGCCTTCGAAAAAGAATCAAAAAAGGATTCGAAACGTCAGGTATATAAATAAATACATACTACTGCAAGCATTTCACTTCGAACTAAATAGTTCCCAATAATTGTATCCAACAACAAGTAGTTTTTATTTAAAGCAGTTCGTAATTATGCCCTGAAATTGTTTGCAGCACTACGGGGATTCCTCGAAATTGCGCACAGCACTAGGTTTTCAAATACATACATGTACAGTGCGTCCCAAATTGGATGTATTAAATGGGTAGCTTATTTGTTATTAAAGATACAATAAAACTGTATGCGCCATCATGGGCCAACTTTTTGAGATCAATTCAATGGTAAAATCACAAATGAGCGATCTTCTTTTGTTTTCGAGTTATAGCCAAAGATTGATATTTTTAACAATTCTATTACTTCGTATAACTCATTTGTTTGCAAAAACATGCAAAAATACTGTAGAAGTCTTTTATGCAGTTTTTTACGTAGAATACAGTGGCGTACGCAAATATTTAATATTTATAACACTTTTGAGGTTTTAATATAAACTTGCATTTTTTTAAATGGAAACCACACTTGGTTGCCACTTTATTTAAAAGCTCTTTTTAACAGCTTTTCAAAAATATATAGTTAAATATAATTATTTTTTCAAATGGCCGATTTATTCCATGTTTTCGGTATAATAAAATAATTTATTATATTGGTAATAAATAATTGGCCGCGAAAACAAAAGGTAAACAAAAAAACCACACTTGTTTGTATAACAAACGTCAACGAGCTTCAATTATATCTATTGCACATGCAATACATATTGTTAGTTTGTAAGTGAAGCATCAGTCTGTTACTAAATGGCAAAATTTGAAAATTACGAAAAATATGATATGCTAGTTGCATTTATTGAGTCTGCGAGAATTCCTCTACCAGCAAAAACTTTATATTTCTACAGGTAATTGTGTAACTAATAGCAAATAATAATACTATGTCGTTTGTAAATAATACAGGTACCTATTCTGAAAGACGACAACCAAATATTAACATGTTTAAAAAGCTAGATAGTAATTTACAACAGATTGGCTATTTCGACAAACCTAGAACGAAACAGTATGCAGTTTTTAATCAAGAGCAAACTACTGTTGCAACCATAGCAAGTGTGGAAACGAACCCAAGAACATCATGTAGGAAAATTGACGTTGACGAGCTCAAAAATTGCAAGGCAGACAAATCCGAGTTCCGCTGTATTAACTGTAAATTAGTTAATGTGAAATCTGGTAAAGACACCGATATTTGTCATGCTGTTTGGGATCACGATTCTTGTTCGGTCTACAAAGAATCAGTGGCTAAACTTAAAGCTGATTTATTTGGTATATATACACATGCAAACACATAGCAACTACAGTCAACACAACAATTACAGAAATCACAGCAACCTTTCACTCACCTACAAATTTGCCACATCAATTTTCGATCGCTCATTCCAAAATTTGATGAATTCTGTGAGTTTGTTTTAGGCACTAATTTCACCATTATCTCTATCTCTGAAACATGGCTACCGTTGGATTATCCTTCAACTTCAATAGTGATACCAGGATACTCGTTATTTAGGAAAGACAGACCACTTAGAGGGGGTGGTATTTGTTGCTTTGTTAAAAATACAATCAAGTGTAAAGTAATGGACCTCGAAAATCTCCACACTGGCACATTGGAACAATTATGGCTAAAATTAACAATAAAAAAAATAACTTACACAGTAGGAACAATTTACAAACCTCAAACTAGTTCAATATCGTGCCTTCAGGAATTAGAGCATATTTTGGCAATACTTTATCCTGAAGTTGAACACATCATTTTAATGGGTGACATGAATATAGATCTTTTCAAAGAGAACAATAACTCCAATTACCTTAAGTCTATCTTTAGATCATTTAATTTGACTCAAGTTATCAATCAGCCCACTAGAATAACATCATCAACTGCTACTCTCCTCGATTTGATTTGTGTGAGTGAAAACCTACAATACACTGGATCTGGCACTCAAGATGCCTGTCTTACCTCTGATCATCTTTTAGTATATTGCAGCCTATATATTCCACATAAACAACCTATTTCTAGCTCACACGCATTTCGCACTTATAAGTATTTCACCATAAAATTTTTCTGAAAATGCTACTTCTATCGACTGGTCATACTGCTATAATCAAGATCCAGTTGGTCTAAAATTATCATACTTTAATCAAGTGATTACTGCCTTTCGATATACACGCACCCATCTGTACAGCAAAAATTTTCACCAAAGCCGGGATGGTTAACACATACATTAAAACAAATGATCAAGATAAAAGATGCAGCTCTTAGTAAATATAACAGAACTAGGAGAGTTTCGGACCGCATTTATTTCAAAGAGCTGAGAAACTATGTCACACAAGCAGTTAGGAATGAAAAGAAGGCATTCTATATTTACATGATTTCACTGTATAAAAATAACTCTAAACAGCTATGGAAGTTCTTTGAAAACCAACATACATCGAAAACCTAAAATACAATTAATTTAAACAATGTAGATCCAGATTGTCTCAATCAACATTTTATAAATGATATTCCACTTACTCAAGTTGCAGAAAATACAATTAGATACTTTTCATTGCAGAAATTTCCATTAAGAACAGAGGAACTAATATTTCACACGGTATCCTCGGATGATGTGATTAAAGCAGTTAATAAACAGTCATCGAATGCTACAGGCTTGGATGGGATCTCACTAAAAATGCTAAAATTGATTTTGCCGTTCTGCATTAATGTTTTTACACACAATATTAATTCCATCCTAATTAGTTCAACGATGCCGGATCTATGGAAAAAATCTTTAATCACACCTATACCTAAGGTCAGTGTTGCGACATCTTATGAGGAACTTCGGCCAATAAACATTTTAGCAACCATCTCTAAGGTGGTTGAATACATAATATACATACAAATTACCAACTTCATTGATAATAATGAAATAGTGCCACAAATCCAGTCGGGTTTTTGTGCTAAGCACAGTACTGCAACAGTCTTATGCAAAATTATGAATGATCTGGTTCAGAATATGGAAAACTCACAAACCACGTTAATCGTATACCTTGATTATAGCAAGGCCTTTGATGTAATAAATCATCGACTCTTAATTGCAAAGCTATCCTACTATGGTTGGAGCTCATCTGCACTGCAACTTATGACCAGTTATTTATCTGGAAGAACTCAACAAGTAAAACTAAACCGAGTGGTCTCAAGTGAGTTACATGTAAGACAAGGAGTTCCGCAGGGGAGTATCCTTGGTCCACTGTTGTTTACTATTTTTACAGCAGATCTACCTACTGTGATAACTGGCAACTGTAAAATCCATATGTATGCCGACGACATCCAACTATATATACCTGGAGACCTGTATAATGCGAACCAGGTTATTTTAGAGATGAACAATAACTTAGAGGCAGTACTCACCTGGACATCAAATAATGGTCTAACTTTGAACCCTAAAAAAACAATATGTCAGTGTATAGGATCTCCGTATTTCTGTTCAGTGTTCAAAAACAACTTAAACTCGGAAATAGTATTAAAAAAATGTGTTATAGCATTCAGCTACAAAGCGAAAAACCTAGGCGTAATCTGTGATGGTAGTTTAAATTTCGAGAGTCACGTAAATAAGATCCGCAGTATTACATACTTTAAACTGAAATCCATTTATAAATTCAAGATCATGCTTCCTTCGGAGATAAAGTGGAAATTGTGTCAAGCGCTTGTAATAAGCCACATTAATTATTGTAGCACTGTCTATTTTAGTTACCTCTCTGAAAAACTGAGGAACAAGCTTCAAATCATTCAGAATTGCTGTCTGAGATTTGCTTATAATGTTCCCTATAGGGAGCATGTGACTCCAATTTATAATAGACTGGAAATCCTAAAATTAGAACCACACTGCGAGCTTTTGTTTGCAACTATGTTATTTAATATATACAAATCAGGTCAACCAGCTTACCTATATAGTCTGCTAAATGTAAGAACTTCTGCACACACTTGCAACCTGCGCAACAATAATCAATTAACTATATCGTACCATAAGACATCTAAATTTAAGTGCTCATTTGAATTCAACAGTGCCTACATATTTAACAAATATCTCTTTCAACTAGTGGATTCTGTTCCTGTATTTAAAAAACTTTTATTTAAAAAACTTATGAATTCTCAAAAACAATTGTAGTGTGATGTGAATGTAATGGAAAGTAATGTAATGCAAATGGGATATGCGAACAACAGCTATGCTGACATGTTCCCATTTAAGTAGTTGTTGTAAGAGGTGGTTACAATTACTACTTAATAAATAAAAAATAAATAAAATAAATAAATAAAGGGAAATAGGTGTTTCTAAATCAGCAGCTTCAAAAATATTGAAGCGTAATAAATATCGACCCGATAAAATTAAAATTATACATAGTTTGTTTCCGGACGATTTTCAAAAAAAGTCTTACATTTACGCGTGATTCCTACAACACCGCAAACCCGGTATAAGAGACACCAAAGACAGTTGGTAACGCCAATCCATGATGTGGAAATTAGCACGCCCATCCGTCAATGACGTCACACAATATGCAAATTATTACACGTAAATGACGAAATATGCAAATTCATAAAAAGTATTATAAAAAATCCCACACACGGGGAACTTACGTGAATATATAAGCGTCTCACAGAATTGCTTCCTTCAGGGTTGCTCGTGGCCCCCTTCCAGATTATTTAAAGATGGTTTGTATGGCAGCCTTCGGGATTGCTCCAGCTAGCGACTGCAGGGCGTGGACTGCTATCGGGCCAGGTTGCTTTCAGATTAATATCTTCTTTCTATATGTAGCGGAACGATAAGGAACGGGTTTATAGGGACGACAATCAAAGATAAGCAAAAGGGAATATACATAATTAAAATAAAGATACGATACCAAACCACTCTTCCTGATGTTCAAAGGCAAAGTCCTGTTTCCAGCGTCTTTCGGAAACCCCCCACTTTTCTGCCGCCAAACGCGTCGGCGCGAAGTTCGTTCAACGCACTTCTGACGTGACGGAAATACACGCGCCAAGTCTTTCAAATTTATGGTGCGAAACTCCCGCATATCAAAACTAAACTAAAAATGTCTAGTGCCAAATTTTGGCACGTAACCATCGCGACAAAGCCATAAAAGAAAAAACTTAAAAAAGGAAAAGACTGTCAGCGCAGTAACATCTTAAAATCTAAGTCCTAACTACCCTACATAAATCCTGACTTAAATCCTACAGAATGTTTATTTGAGGCGCCACCTGGTTTTTTCGACCGATAACACGTTTTCCGAATTACCAGGAAACGGAATATGTAGCCCCATTGTCGTTGACTACACTAATAATCGACAGCACAAATTTAATAATCTATAGGAACACTGTGGCACAATTTAAATAAAATGAAAGAACCCTTACCACAAAAAATATTTAAAATACCAGATACGTATTTCGACCACTATGTGGTCATCATCAGTAGGAAATCTGTAATTAAATAATAATTAGCTGTTGTTCTGGAACACTTCAGAGGATATTCTCCTCACCACTTAGGCTGAAGTGAACCTTCCCAACATACAATTTACTATATTGTTGCTTTAAACACTATCGAGGGTATTCTCCTCATCCGCAGGCTGGTGTTCTCAACAACAAACAAGTGAATTTGTCGGGGAGCATGAAACACTACTTAAAGTAAAACAAATGCGACAAGTCGCCTAACCTATATACTAGAACCAAAGCTAACATTAGAGTTTCTTACATGCAAACGCACATGAGCGTTGCATCTAAACTGTTCTTTGTTGGCAAAAAGTGCCCAAATTTAAAAATGTTCAAAAGAGTGAGTTACTCTACACTCTAGCAAATTTTTGTCACTGGTACTTTGGTTTAAGTAGCGATACACATCAAAACTTGTCCATGACATGGTTGTTAATCAACAAATTTACCAAACGTACCACCTTACTAAATCCTTACATTGCTATCCTAACAAATTACATTTCTACATCAGGTTAGCTTTTTCACTTAATTTGAAGACAAATAATTCCCACATCTGGTCATAAATACCAGACGTTAGGAAGATAAAAAGATAAAACAAGATCTCAAATTGTTGTCGAACAAAATAGATAAGATAACGATATTGAGCTTAAGTTATTATCAAAGGTAATAGGTAAGATAACGATATTAAGCTTTAGTTATTATTTGCGATACTAGGTAAGATAACGCGATATTAAACTAAAGTTATTATTAGAGATAGTAGGTAAGATAACGCGATATTAAGCTAAAGTTATTATTAACGGTAGTCGGTAAGATAACGATATTAAACTAGGTATTATCAAAGATAATAAATAAGATAAAGATATTAACTTAAATTATTATCAAGGACGATAGATAAGATAACGATAGAGTGGCTCCGTGGAGCCGTTAAATGTTAATTTCGTACCCCTAAAAAGAGCAACCTCTGAAGCAGGCCCGTTTGCAATAAACGGTACGAGGGACCGGCAAAGGCATTTGGGTGCATCCCTGCATCCGCCGTTAATTGATTTCGGTGATATAATCACCTGATACCCACACGATATTTCTACATACACTCACACATTCACACACTCATACATATCTTCACTGTCAGCACCCCTATGCGCTGACAGTGGCACTGCATGACCTCACGAAAGATTCTCAGAGACGTGGTCTGGGTGTCTTGAAAACCTCCCGTGCAACCACACGGTGACTGACGGAGATGAAAAGGCAGAGAAATGGGAACGGTAGAAAGAGGGAGGTAGGTATTTGGAATGCGTAAGAAGCACTTCCAGGTAGAAAAAAATAGAGGAAGGGCTTGCATTGAGCAAAAGAGACAGAAAAAGGTGGATAGCAAAGCGCTACTCAACTAGCCAATGTAGACAGTAGCCCGGAGTGAGGGAACATCACTCTTATGTGGCAGACGGGTGTTCCGGGACGAGAACCGGTCCACCAAAGGAAAGATAAGGCAGAAACGGAGACAGTAGGATACGAAAAAGTAGAGTTTTTGGACAAGCGTCCGAGAGAAGGTAGAGAGTTGTCCCTATTAAAACACAGATCGGTCTAAAGGACCACCTGCGATATTAATCCGACGAGTTAAGGTATATCATAAGTTAACAAAATCACTAGACTCTTAAGAGAACTAGTACGATCATTTTCCTAACGAGTGCATCCACTATGATAAGAAAATCAGACAAAAGTTGACACAACTTAAAAGTATCATTACAGATACAATCACACGGAAACAAACTGTTTTAAGGTAATTTTTTTAAATGGTAACGCCCTAAACACACAAAGATAGATGCCTAATTATAAGCAATTAAATACAGACACACTGTTCCAATATGCTAAAACAACCGAGAATTTAATAAGATATCCATAAGAAGCGATAGCGCCTCACCACGAAGTTCAACAAAAAACAATGAAAAAAAAATGTTATGGTGATTTAGTAGGAAAAGAAACAAATAATGATGTAGTATAATGTGGGCGACTGTAATAATTCAGAGGAAAAACACATGGGATAGAAGATCCTAGTTTTTTGCAACTGCGAATATGAACTATTTCTTACAATGGCATAGGCGGAGCATCATAACATTCTTACTATGACATAGCGAATAAATCTTATGAGTTTGAAAATGTACTTCTTGATATCGAACAGTTTGTACCCTTAAATGAATAATTTATCAATTACAAAAATGAATGAATTGGCCATCCACAATTAACACAAAACAAATAAATCGCAAGTAAAATCAACATGGCACTACTGGTTATATCTAAAGATGCATTGCGCATGATTTAACAATTATTATCAATATAACACGGCATCTATTTACAAATGAATATATTACTTTTAGTTTTGAATGAAACCAAATAATTATTAATTTAGAAACTAGAAATATCCTTTTACTATTAGATCCTGTATTAACAACAATATTAAATGCTTGATAATAAATGATATGTAAGTAATTTTGTATTGATATATTCACGTAAATATAAACAAGAATATGGTAGGCAACCAAATTACCTTTTGTATACATTACTAAAGCCTAGTTTCATACAACAAACACAGATACAAATGTACAAAAATCAGTGACAAGAAAACCCTCAAAAACTCATTGTCCCATAGCTTAATTCTTTGAGTGTAGATTCGTTAAAATTACATACGTAATGTGTAAAACGACTGCACCATGTTGTGTCATCAATCAGGGCACCGAATTATACAGTACTATTAGACAACTTTATTAATACTTACAATCAACATGTCTACAATCATCATGAACCAATCAATACTCCCGATTCCTTCTACAACACTCTCTTAACCCTGACCACTACGAGCGTGGTCTCACTACGAACTAATTTATAACACCAATCTATACTGTAGAAACCTCCTGTCATAGTTTACTTAAGAAACTACACATCCTTTTTTTGATATATCACTAAATAATTTTAATTGTAATTTTACATCTTATGGGATTTCTTTATTAGTTTGCTTTAAATGCTTGTGCTTGTGATAAACAACACTTCCAATCTAGGTTTTTTGGTACACTGTTACATGGTAATTTCAATTAGTATCACCAACATTCATTACAATTTATCAAATAGTTTCAAATGCTGATGATTAATATACTATCAGGAATAAATTTATTTGTTGTCTTGATCATTATTATTGCTATACTCTGTTCTATTAATAGTAAATAATATCTTCGAATTTTCAGATGAAAATGTAGCACTCAAATATGCTGCAAAAGGTATCTTATCTCCCATAAATGTTCTATGGTCACACTATTTCACAACTGGTAATGATGAAAAAGCAAAAGAAATCTGGAAGAGCTATTTAGAAAACACACCACGTGTAATGTTCCAAAGAGTTCTTCAGAAGGCACGTGAAACATGTGATGAAGATCTAGTAAAGAAATTAATTCAACAACTAAAGCAGACTAGGGTTACTGAAGGTGCATTTGGTAATGTATACAGTTGCTTGCTAGATATACTTGTTGCCAAGGGTAATCCAGAAGAAGTAGTTTCTGCATTTCAAATTATATTGAAAGATACAAAAATTGAGTTTATAAATCAAACCGCCTTGCTAAGAGTTAAACAAATACATAACCAATTAGGAAAACCTTTCGATTATGCAATACCCCCTAAGAGTCGAACAAATGCAAATGTTGGAAATTCAGATGACGATATAGAATTACAAAAAAATATGTTTTAAGTGATTAAAAATTTTTCAACCTTTTTTATTTATGTTACATAGTGCTGTATTTGTTAGTGTTAATTAATTAAATAATTTTAAAAATTGTTTTATTTCATATAACTTAAAGGAACAAACGACTAAATTGTATAGTAAGTAGTGAAATGATTTCACTTAAAATAATAATAATAATTTTATCGTCTTTATTGATTATTAATTACTTTTATAACAAAATGTAAGATTGTATTTTAACAGGTGAAGTTTGCCAAAGGATGTTCTACTACTTAACGTGCAATTAACAATGGAACAGATGTGTAAGTGTAATATAGAATTAGAAAAGGACCCAGCAAAAGAAGCAGAAAGTTATAATCATAAATTAATACAAATTAAATACTATAGATGTATATAACAGAAGTACGTGAATAGAGAAACCACTTACACGATCATTTACATATATTTTGAGGTGCAACAAACAATGTTGGAGTTAAATTATATAGCCATTTGGTTTGTTGTAAACCGGTCATTTGCTATTCTATATTGCGGGCAATCGTTACACTATTGCGCAATTGTTTAATATAACGTATAATTATGCGGCAAATTACGTGCTATTTTGTATCAAATACCGAACGCTTTAAAAAATGATGCAATGGTCAAATTTTTATGCACAATGTAAATAAAAACAATTTACTCACTTAAATCACTCCTTGCAGTCTAATCCCAGGGTCCATGTTTGTGGGTAGATTACACCATTGCTGAATCAAATTGCCAATCCGTTCTCTTAAAACTCTGCTCGTAGAGGAACGATAAGGAACACCAGGTAATGGTACACAAAGGTAAGGTAAGGAACCTATGTCCCTAAAAAGAGAAAAAAACACACCAGAAATAGATGTTCTTAGCTTGTCTCATTGCTTAATGGCGTCTTATAACGCCGTGTCCACTCCGCTATTCACTCCGCACATGCACGACTCGGGGACGACGGAAATTGACAAGTTCATTTAAAAATATTTGCGGGAATTTATTTACAAATTATAACTAACCCTAAGATAAGTACATTGCCAATTTTGGCATGTTACAATGGCGACAAAGCCATAAAAGAAAAAAAATCTTAAAAAAAGAAAAAGACTTTTGGCACGGTAAAAACTTAAAAGTCTAAAGCCTGACTAACTTACATTCTAGTAAATGTTTATTTTAGGTATCACCTGGTTTTTCAACCGATAACGTGTTTGCGAGTAACCAGAAAACGGAATGTGTGGTCCCAAGTTTATCAAACTACATCTATAAATGCACACACGAGTCTTAGATGTGGCGCAGTTATAATCGACTGCACAAATTTGTCGGAGAGCACGAAACACTAGTATAACTAAAACAAATGCGACAAGTCGCCTAACATACACATAATAACCTAAAGCTAACGTTACAGTTTTTGAGTGCACATAAGCATTGCATTTAAGCTGTTTCTACTTTGGCAAGAAAATGCCCAAGAGAGCAAGTTACTATGCATTTTAGCAAATTTTTATGTATTGCTACGTTGGCTTAATAAACAATACACATCAAAACTTTTTAATGACTATTATAACCCTATCGGTAAGGTACGCAAGCCACTACAGTCACTTGGTAGCAATGTCAAAAATTGTAAAAATGATGCGCAGATAAAAGATTACGTCACACAATATTCAAATTATTACAACATAATAAAAAAAGTTAAACTAATTTTAAGACAAACCAAAGGGGTACTCACGTAAATTGTAGGGCGACTCCAGCGCTACTCCATGATGGCTTGCTCCTTTGATCTTTTGAGCCGTGGGTATTCGTTGAGCCCGGTTGAATCCAAATTCAGTTTTGTCTTCTTCCTTTTTTTTTGTAGCGGAACACAGGAATAGGATGAAGGACGATAATTATGTAGAAGTCAGGAAACCTACATCTCAAAAAATAGACACGATAAGACATAAAGGTAACTACATTTGTTCGCGTGTTGATCATCAGTCACGGTACCTCTGCCGGAAATCACCACCACCCTTATTGGCCTATCGCGTCGGCGCAATCTCGCGCAAACGCACTGTCTAAAGTGACGGAAATACGCGCACGTCTTTTTAAATCCTTGGCGCAAAATTCTTACAAATTAAAACTAAATTGAAAATGCTTAGTGCTGAATTTTCGGCACGTAACATGACATGGTTGTGAATTAACAAATTTACCAACAGTACCATCTTACTAATTTCTCACATTACTAACCTAACAAATTTCGTTCCTACCATCAGGTTAGCTTTTTCACTCAATACACAAAAAATTTCTTACGTCTGATTATAAATACCAAACGTTAGGAAAACAAAAGAAAGTAAGGCAAAGTCTCAGTTATTATCAAAGATAATAGATAAGATAGAGATATTAAGATAAAACTAGATAACAATAGATGGATCTGAAACGCCCTAGCATGCTAAGGCATGCACAACTATATACTTTAAAATATAGCATAGAATTCCCCACCTCACAAAGCCGTTTTGTCATCCATCACAAAGATACGAGAGAGTGGCTCATTGAAGCTGTTATATAGGTAAATACTACTCATACCTTCTTGAAAAGAGCGACCTGTGAGGCAGGCCCGTTAGTTAAGCGTAATGAGGGACCGGAAAAAGGCATGTGGGTGCATTTCTGCACCCGGCGTTGAGCGATATCGATAAGATATCCACACGCACATATATATATATATATATATATATATATATATATATATATATATTGTGGATTTAAAGGGGTAAATCAGTGTAAAACAATAAAATTTCAGCAACCATGTATATAGAAAAGAGCAAATTATTTGCGTGCCAAATTAATTTAATACATTTAGTGAGAACGGACGAGTATTCTTATATTTAATAATGAGAATGTTAATATTACATGAAGAAAGAAAGCTTCAAATCATATAGAAGTTCAAGAATACGCATAATTAATCATAATTTATTTTAATCAAACGCATATAAGCAAAGGGAGAGTGCTTGCATAATAAAATCAATAATTTCTAACGCAAATATATTCGTTTTAAAAGCCAACGTACATTTATACAGATACGAAGAAGCAGAAAATCGAGGAATTGTTATTTTCAAACGGTCAATAATTAACAGAAACACCTGCTTGTTAAAGGTTACGTTCAAAGAATTCGAGCGTATGTTAAGATAGGATTTCATAGAAATTGTTTTCAACCGTCAGTTTGGATAAACAGCTAGGGTAACAAATATCTTAAGGAGCGAGGGAAATGGACAATCGGTAATATACAACAAATAGAGACAGATATAAAGCAAACAAGGAATTGAAAGGCACGTACAATATACACATGGAGTTGAGATAGGACGTCAATATCGATTTTCTGTAACTCAAGTGGGGTTTTGAAGGAGACAGCGAACATGTATAAAATAAAGATGAATAGCGCTTAGGAGTTTGGTGACGACAGAAAACTGTCATTGGTCGAAAGCCAACAGTTTTTGAAACGAACGTACGTGCGAAGGTAGAAAACGAGTTCTCTGTAAGCAACAAGTACGGCGGGAGAAATTTTTGGAATTAAGTGACGATTATGCTCAAAATTTTTAGAAACTGCTTTAGAAAATAAGCTTTTCGAAGGAAACGCGTCTGATAGGGGGTAGGAAAAGTGATATAAATACCGGAGCGAAAATATTGAAGTGCTCTTTTCCTTTACGTCGATCAAGTGCTAAATGCCAATTCAGACCACCATAATAATAAAGCTTTTGGTGAGTAGTTTGAGTGTGTGTAATAAAGTTACATTTGACATTGTATTCAAAAGTATAAAACTGTAGTAGCGGACTTCCAATTATTAACGTAATGCACGAGTTAGTGCGTAATTAAACAAAAGGTCCGGCTACTACCACAAAATTTATTAAATGGATGCATGATATATGGGGGTAAGCAGAGCTGGTAATCAATTTTGTGTGCATGATATATGGGTATGGAATGGTACTGTCAGACGAAGCGAATATCTTACAGAAATTTCAGATGGTAGAAGCCTGTTGATTCGACAAGCAGCATAGTAAAATGGAAACAATGCCGAGGGGTTTTCTGGGAACCATCTCCAATGGGAATGAAGACTGAAGAATTCTCCAGGTAATTTATTTAAAATTTCTGTTATATAAACATTTGTGGAATTTTGTGTTGTGTGGTTGACTTTTGGTGGCATATTTATGGTTTTAGAAACTTGTTTTAAAAGATTACGTGTACAGGACAATTTACTAATTTTGAATATTGAAAAAGGGTGTATTTCGAATATATTGAAAATTTATTCAGGATATAAATTGTGTTGTAAAGGGTAAACGGGTCTGTAAATTTTGTTGTAATTAATGCAAGGTTTAAAAGGCATATACAAACAAAACTGGGTTGTAATGAGCTCAATACTCCAGTGTGAAGTCAATTTAGGGTAACATGTGGGGCCCATCTACTGATATTTAATTGAATTTGTTTAAAATCATAAAAATCAAGTTGTTTAAAACATACCATAAATTGAGCTGATAATTATTGTATCAAACTGTTTTAACACATGTGTAAATATAATTTATCTGTTAATAGGTGTAAATAAAAGGTTGTATGGTTGTATTATTTGGTGATTTTATTGAATGGTATGTGAGTGTGAAAGAGGTATGTCTGTAAATTTAGGTATTAGAGAAGAGGTCCAGCTGAGCTAGCCAGGGAAGCAGAAGAAATTCGAAGGCGATCTTAATAAAATAAGGGCAAGGAATTTTTTTATTTTTTTGAAAATTATGTTGGCCCAGGTGAATGCTTGATGTTAAAAGCTTAGTTCCCGAATTATACCGACTGCCACGGCATATATATATATATATATATATATATATATATATATTGGCACTCATACATACGTTCACTGTTAGCGGCACTGCATGACCTCACGAAAAATTCCCAGAGACGTGGTCCGCGTGTCTGTGAAAACCTCCCGCGCGTCTGTGAAAACCCCCCGCATAGCCACATGGTGACTAACGGAAATGAAAAGGCAATAGAGATATAGGAAAGGTAAAAAAAAGAGGGAGGTAGGCATTTTGGAATGTACTAGTGACACTTCCAGGTGGAAGAGAATAAAGGAAGGGCTGGCATTGAACAAAAGCGATAGAAAAAGGTGAATAGAAAAGCACTACTCAATCAACCAATGTAGTCAGTAGTCCGGAATGAGGGAAAAGTCACTCTTATGTGATAGACGGGTGTTCTGGGACAAGAACAGGTCTACCGAATGAAAAATAAGACGGAAACGGAGACAGTGGGATAAGAAAAAAGTAGAGTTTGTAACATGCCTTCTTGCCTATATTTTAGCATGTTACATTTGTGCTTGGCACTATTAGCATATAAATGCTTATATCTACATTTAAATATAAAATTACTCTTTATTATATGATATATTTTCTATAAGAATTTATCTCGCACAATTCTGGATTATTAGTTTTAATCCACAAGTTCTTAATTTGTTACATAGTACAAATAATCATGTCTATATGAAATTTTCCTATTGGTTATTTCTAAAGTGTTTATTCCAAAAGCACAACTGGTGTGGTTCTAATTCTGTTATTGAGAATAATCGCTAGAGGTCGTCCATCCCGAAGATGGCCGAAAATAATTTATTTGAAGTGTCAAATTTTCATTTCTCTTTTGATATCTGATTGCTTATCTGACACTGTTGGCCATTTTTGATTTGAACTTCTACCTTGCCTCATGTGCTTACCTGGTATGTAAATTTTCTAATCATAAATCCTAAATTAACATTTAAATATAATTCTAGATGTTTAGTGTGAAGTATAAAGAAGTTGTTTTTTCGTTTAACCCATGAAATATTTATACAGATGGTAAGTGATTAATGGATTAATTTTCCTTTGCACCTCGTGTTAAATTTTCACTTTTGTAACACAACTGAATTTTCTAGGGTGCTCCGGTTACCTATGCTCTGGATTACCTATGTCTCGATTACCTGTGTTTTGGTTACCGACGTTACGGCGACTTGTTCTCTCGTTCAAATTTCTACATGGAAAAGTTGCTAGTGCATTCGCACAACCAGATGATGTAAAATAAATACTCTCATCACAAGAATTTTATATTTCGTTTCCTTCTACTTTACATATTGCAGCTCAGTTATTATCTTATTGAAAGATATCTACAAGTTTAATTTATGGAACAGAAGTCTGTTAAAGACAACATTTGAAGTCCACCACATGCTGTTTTGTACCTACACTAGGAGATTCACCAATGCACGATGTCTGTTTCCTGGATATGAAGGATTCCTCTAAATTAAGTAACTATTTGTATTAGTTCAGTTTTTCTGTTAAAATAAAGAGGCCTAACCTATATTTAAATTAGTTTTTGTCAATACAGATATTTTGTTTTGATTATTAATTACATTTTACTTATCCTAAATGATTTCAAATAAAATTCTCTAATACATAACCTACAAATATGTAAACATTCGGAACTTCATGAAGCTTTTTATGGTAAAAAAGGGTTATTACTTGAACTTTCATTTCATGTGCATTTGTTACATGCCATTATTACAATTATGATCACTTTTTGATTTACTCTCGCATTAAGTTAAATTTTGAGTTTTTAAACAGAGATTATTTATTTTGCTTTCTCTATAGAAATTTCCTCGTGTACATTTATTAAATATATGAATTATGTCATATTAAAATATATAGCGATGTCTACAATGTTAATGACACAAGCGTATATCTTATACATGCCTTTGGAATTGTAATAATCGAGTATTATTATACATATTTAGTCAAATTTCTCTTATCGTATTTTAACTTTTGTATAGTTGTGTAAACAAGTGTCTTGATATTTAAATTTTAACATTCAGATATTCTCTAAACATTCCTCTTACCCTGTGATTTCAAATCTCATGCAGCCTCCGCAACCGTAAAGGTCGATGTAAGCTGTGCCGAAGTATTTCTTATACTTCGTCGTGCAATTACTCTTTATAACATCGAGAAGAGAGTAAGGTGCAAGTTTTGGACAAGCGTCCGAGAGAAGGTAGAGAGTTGTCCCAGTTAAAAGCACAGATCGGTCTGAAGGACCACCTGCTGTGTTAATCAGACAAGTTAAGACACCTAATAAGTTAAAAATTTCTACTCTTAATGAGAACTAGTTCAATCATCTTCCCTACAAGTGCATCCGCTACGATAAGAAGATCAGACAAAAAGTTGAAACAACAACTTAAAAGTATCACTGTAGATACCTTCACACAAAAAACCAACTGTTCAAAGGTAATTTTTAGAAACTGTAACGTCATAAACACACAATAATGCCTAACTATAAGCAGTTAAATACAACCATACTGTCCCAGTATGCTAAAAACAATCCAGAATTCGATAAGGTATTAATAAAAAGTGATAGCACCTCACCATTAAGTTCAATAAAAAACAACCAAAAATGTTTATATGTTCTGATGATTTAACAGAAGAAAAAAAAACAAGTAATGATATAGGATAAAGTGAGCGACAGTAATAATTCAGAAGAAAAACGCATGGAATAGAAACTCCTAGTTTTTTGCAACTGCGAATATGGACTATTTCTTACAAAGGCATAGGCCGCGTCTCCTATGTGAGCCCAAAGAAAAAAACCATCCACTCAACATCAGTTACAACCAATCATAAAAATTCAATGAGTTATTGCAACCAAAGTTACGACAATCACCACGAAATTAAACAACGTAAGATAAATGCTAAAAACAAAATAATATGGTTGGAAAAAAGGTGCGAGGATTAATTAAATGAAGCGACATAGTTATACTGGGGAACCCAGATAATAAACAGATATGTGGCTAGCAATAAATTCAAGGGAAAATTAACGGCCAGCAAAAAGATAACTAAAATGAGGTAAATAAGGCAAAAGTGTAGAAGGTAAGTGCTGTATGAGAAAAGAAATGGATAAATAACGCTAACTAATTTCATAGCAGGGACCAAAACATTAGGTAGACCGTTAAAGAAATGAAACGTGAAAAATTAATTAGCATTCGAGTCAGCAGAGAATGGTTTAAGGTCTTTGATATGCCACCTTCCTTGACGTTTTCCTTCGGTGTCTTGGAGTTCATAGATAAGTGGACTAATAACACGTGTGACCTGACATAAAATGAATTTTAGAGCTAATTTCAAAAAGAATTTTTTCGTAGCATCAGATAAGACATAATTCTTTTTCCAGACATGTTCACCTAAAGCAAAGGAAATATCTAGCTTTCGCAGATTGTACTGATCCGTACTCTTTTCGTAAGTTTTTAACAAATTTTTTCTAACGTCATTGAAGATAGAAGGTAATGGTTGTTGGTCTTCGTCCCAGCGTACTTTTTCGTCAAATTCGTTTACGTTAGTATCATCTGGAACTGAACCGTAATAACTACCATCAATTGGCATGTATCTTCCAAAGACAAGAAATGAGGGAGTAAATTGGGTTGCTTCGTGTTTAGATGTACGCAAAGTTTGAACGATTTTAAAGATTTTCATCCCACTTAGTGTGGTCTGAGTCGATATATGAAGAGATAGCAGTGATTAAGATTCGATTTACTCTTTCGGTAGGGTTTACCTGGGGATGGTATTTTTTGTACTTTATAACTTAACGAAATTTTGAAAATCTTTTGAGATAAATTGCGCCCCATTATCACGGAGAATAATTTGAGGGACACCAAAGATAAGAAATTTAATTATAGCGGAAGATGTGGCTTTACTTAACGGTTGTACAATAACAAATTTAGAAAACCAATCAGTGATAACTAAATATATTGGTTACCTTTTTTTGATTGAGGGAGAGGTCCTAATAAGTCAAGCGATATTAATTGAAAGGGGTAAGATACACGTTTGAAGTTACCCATTAAACCAGAACGAGCTTATTGAGAACTCTTCTGAGACCCGCAAATTTTACAGTTTCTAATATAGCGGCAGACAGGTTTTAATTTAGGCCAGTAATATAATTCAGATATTTTCGCTAAGGTTTTTGTAACACCGAGCTGAACAGCTATAGGGTCGTCATGAAACAATTTAAGAACTTGTTACATGCCGAAATTCGGCCTGCAAACATTCCTGTAAGGTTTTAATTTGAAAGCGATTTCGCGCCAATAATTTAAAAAGACTTGTGCGCGTATTTCCGTCACTTGAAATAGTTGCGTTTGTGCAAAGGATTACGCAGACGCGGAGTGGAAGAAAGTGGGTGATTTTGGACACGTCGACACTGGTCAGCGAGATGTCGACGAGTGTAGTTATCTTTGTGCCGTATCTTGTCTTTTTTCAGGTTATGTAGGTTTCCCGCTTATACCCAATTACCGTACCTCTACCTGTCTTCCTTATCGTACCTCTACACAAGAAAGAAGACAAATTTGATTCTGACTACAACCGGGGGCGGAACGAATACTCACGCCCGAAATGCTCAACGAAGCCCAGCTGCCGCCATAATACCGTAATGCTGCGAGATGTCCTAGAATTACGTAAGCACCTTTCTCGTTTATTTGCATGTGATGTAGTAATTTAAAACATTTATATGACGTAATACCTTATTTGCGTGTCATTTGGCAATTATTTATCATTGCTACCAACTGCTGTAGTGGCTCGCGTACCTCACCGTAGGGGTTATAATAAACTTCACTGCGGTTAGCGGTAGGAACAACAAGTTTTCCATTCAGGGATATTAGAGATTTTGTGAGATAAGGAAGATACAAATTTATATAATCTATTATTTGTTACACGAAAGGTGGAAAATTTATCGGAATTTTCAGAAACTTTCTTTATCATGTCGAGATACCAGGCATCAGGAATTAGATCTGGGAGGTTGAGACGTGACATCACGAGATAAGGCATCAGGTACGATATTTAATTTACCAAGGTAAATTGAGATACGCAAGTTCCATCTTGCCAACTGACCTGCAGGTTGTTTTAAGTTATTCAACCATGTGAGGGCTGCACAATCAGTAATTACTGTAAAATGTGTACCTTCAACATATCCTCAAAATTTTTCAATGCCAAAAATAAACCTTAATAATTCACGTTCGGTAGCTGAATATTTTTGTTCAGCAGAAGTTAAAGCACGACTAGCATAAGCAATAGGGTGTTCTAATCCATTATTTCCTTGAAACAACATTGCACCTAGATCAGTAAGTGAGGTATATAAAATCTTTCGTCAAAATTGGGCGAGATTAAGATAGGTGTGGAAGTGATTAATGTTTTCATTTGTTCAAAAGTCTGCTGAGCTTTTGAATTCCATTCAACAGATTGACTTTTATTTTTAATTAAAGCAGTAATGGGTGTAGATATAGTTGAGAGATTAGGTAGAAAAAAGCGATAGTAACTAATCATTCTTATTAAACGCTTAATTTCGGTAAGTCTTGGGTGTTTTGTTACATGCCAAAATTGACATTTTACAGTTTTAAATATGTGACTGAATTCCCGCCATTATTTTAAAAAATAGACTTGTGCATTTGTCATTTCGGACAGTTGCGTCAGCGCAAAAGGAATGCGCAGACGCAGAGTGATGGCGCAAGGCGCGGTGTGTGACACATTATTAGCCAATGAGACGTCGAACAGTGACGTTTACCTGTGTGGCTCCTTTTGTCTTTTCTCTTTTAGGATGTAGGTTTTCCTTTATCTCTGCCTTATATTGTACCCTACCTGTTCCTACCGTACCGCTACGAACGACGAAGAGGGAAGACAACAAATCTGTTTTCAACGATGGCCTAATGAAACCCACCCCCCAAACACGCCCAACGAGATCCATGGAAATCAGCACGGCTCCTGCATAAGGATGACTGCAGAATCATGAAGTGTTCCACATTTTTAGGTGAGTGTTTTTTTATCTTTTTTAAGGTGCATCTTGTATCACTGTAAACATATTTGGTACATGATACAATTTGGCAAATTGTCATAATACCTTTATTGCGCAATATTGTGAACGTGGAGCGTATCAGTGTTGTCAACTGTAGTAGTGGCTCATAACAGTTGTGCGGGACTATAACAGTTTTAAATTTAATAATAGCATAAACTTTACCAGGATTTGCCCGAAGACCAGTTCCATCGATAATAAAACCAAGAAATGTAAGAGAACGGCGAAATTGACATTTTTCCCGATTTATTTTAAAACCTGCTGCATTTAAGCGTTCAGCAACTTCATTAAGTGTAGCGATATGTTCTTCAAGGGAACTTGAGATGATCAATATGTCGTCTAAAAATACAAAGGCACGTTCCTGGTTTAAGATAGGACCTAACGTTTGCTCCTTAGTACTCTGTAAAGTTTGTGGTGCATTACAGAGACCAAACGGCAAGAAATTATATTCGAAAAGACCCCAACCTGGAACACAAAACGCAGTCTTTGGACGGGAAGATAAGTCAAGAGGGATCTGATAAAAAACTTGTCTAAGATCGATAGATGAGATAAATTTAGCGTTTCGAAGACGACTTAAGATAGAGTTTGCACGAGGTAAGGCCACAGTTACAGATTTAAGCTTTCTACCGTCAAAGCAAATATGCCATTCGTCATTTTGCTTACGAACCAATAACACGGGAGACATCCATGGCGAATTTAAAGGAGAGGTAACACCGGATTCGAGCATTTTATCTATTTCGGAATGTAAAAGTTTTTGTAATGCGGGCGATAACGGATGTTGACGTTGCTTAAAAGGAACAGCATCACCCGTAGAAATAATGAGTTGCGGTAGTGACATAACCAAGTTCAGAAGTACTTAATTTACGAAATTTGTCAATGGTAGGGTTAAGAATTGCATTTTGAGAATCGGTAAGAGAAATTTTATTGGATATACCAGCAGACACACAAGAATTTGTTTTGAGAGAAGCTTGCCAAGAGAATCTTGAAAATATAAAGATGAATTAAAAAGTTTACAAAAGTCAACGCCAAGTAACAATGGGTAAGCTAGTGCAGGTACACTTAAAAATGGAACATCAATTTCAAGTGACTCTACTCGAATTTTTAATTTAAGGGAACCAGTTACGTATATTTTATTATCGCCAGCTAGATTTATAGAGGTTTTTTTCCGAAATAACCTGAAATTTAATGTTTTGTTCAGATAATTAATTGTCCTAAGCCTTCGTTATTTAAAAGACAACACAACGAACCTGTGTCCAATAAAACGATTACATTTAGAGAACCAAGAGAGATAGGTAAGTGAGGGCGATTATCTAGAGGTTTTTTAACAAGTTGTAAGGCATTACATGTGATTTTCCAATGCTCCACCCGAAGGTACTACATTGGCCAGGAGTCGAGTTTTTTTTACCTGGAAAATTTGGAATTTTGCCGAACCCTTGCTGTTCCAAGCAAGGTAGGGATCTTTAACGTGCGTGACAACACTCACACACGGGACCTCCATTTTACCTCTCATCCGAACGAGGGTGTATTTTTGTGAAAAATGCTCGCCTAACATTTTTCAAGCGGACCGTGTCGGGATTCGAACCCGGGACCTTGGGCGTAGTAGTCACACACATACCACTACGAAGTTGTAAGGCATTACATTTGATTTTCCAATGTTCCACCCGAAGGTACTACATTGGCCAGGAAGCGAGTTTTTTTTACCTGGAAAATTTGGAATTTTGCCGAACCCTTGTTGTTCCAAACAAGGTAGGGATTTTTAACGTGCGTAACAACACTCACACACGGGACCTCCATTTTACCTCTCATCCGAACGAGGGTGTATTTTTGCGAAAAATGCTCGCCTAACATTTTTCAAGCGGACCGTGTCGAGATTCGAACCCGGGACCTAGGGCGTAGTTCATTATTAAAATTTACCTGTGGGTGCTTTACTTGAACTCTAATAATTTGAGTTGATGAAAAGGAGCTCATGCTGGTGTCATTTAGTAGGCCAAAAAAATAAATCTAAGTCTGCAATTTCAAATTCTAGTTAAAAATCAATTTAAGTTTAAAAGAAACTTCTGATAAGATATACTACAGAACTTCTAACATATTGATCAATACAAACAGGTGTGTATACAACTTATCAACTTTAAAATGAATTATTTTAAATGTTGCAAAGATAAACCTGCCAATAACTATATCTGTATAAATTGCCATGGCATATATCATAAAAGCTGTTTTGAAAGGAACCACAACAAGAATATCATTATTCAAGGTAATCAAATAAAATGCTGTACCTCTGTATTACCTCAAGTGAAGAGTAATATCATCAATGAAAAGAAGATTAATATACTGGAAACAAAAATGAAAGAACTGCAACTGGAAATTATATCATTACAAAAATCCATAGATGAGAAAAACCATGAAATTCAGATACTCACTAAAAAAATCCCAACATCAGACAGATTCAAAATTTCAATTTATAGAAAAGAATCTTGAATTTTCAGCCACAGAAATGACCACCCAAGAAGTCAACAAGCAGAAAGGGCATAATGTAATAAGAAGTGATAAACACCTGACCCAAGAGATAAGCCAGCTTGTAACTCAAAAGCAGCTAAAGCATTCATCTACATTGTCTGATATATATTTTGAGATCCTATCACAAGCCCTACAATCGATGCAAACAATAAATCAACTGTAGCTATAAATAGATCTAGGTGTAACAAAAATTCTTTTCTTAAAAACAATTCTCTATCAAAATCTTAATATTAGGTGATAGTCATGTAAGAAATTTAAATAAATTGGTTGATCAGCACTTAGAAAACAATATACAATCCCACTTCAAGCCTAATGCCTGTCGTCAGATTACTGAAGGGTTAAGTAAATCAATAGAAAGCTTTTCATATAAGGACTTTATAATCTTTATTGGTGGGTCAAATGACATAATGCAGAATCGCACGAGAGGTGAAATTATGGAATCATTTAAGTATATAATAAATTTATGCAAAAATACTAATTTAATATTATTGACAATACCGTACATGTTTGGTGTGACTTGTACTATAATACAACAATTAATAAAATAAATGACTCTTAATTACACTGAGCAAGAAAAATTTTAATTTTAAGTTGTACAATGTGAATGTTTACTTAAATCAAATGCACTATTCAAATAACGGGTTGCATTTAAACGCGATAGGAAACGGGTATTGATAAGATACTTAATTAATATTATCAAATTAAGTAATTTGAAGTGTAATGTAATTCATGTAATAGTTAACAATAGAAATAAAAATTTTTGGTAAAAAATGACTGTGAAGGAAATCCTTTTGTATACAACTTAATCACTATAACTAATTTTACAAGAAAAACAATCTGATAGAGAGCATAGTAAGCAACCCGTAGAGTCTCTTAATTTTAAGCTATATGTTTACTATCAAAATATTCAATCAGTTACAAATAAAACTAATGAACTAGAAGCTTATTTGGAAGACAAAAACTATGATATAATCTGCATTGTAGAGCACTGGCTAAATGAAATCGAGGCATCAATGTTTAGTCTAAATGCTTACTTTACATCATCCTATTTTGCAAGGACAGATAAGTTACATGGTGGAAGTATGATTCTACTACATAATAAATTTAAAATAGATATCAAACGTTAATTAAGGTGAATAAGTTGTCTGTTGAAGTACATTGTGAAATCTCAGCAATCCTTTTAAATCAACTGAATACAGTTATTATAAATATATATAGATCCCTTTAGGAGATTTCAATATATTTATCGACACCTTAAATAAAGCTCTAGATCAAATAGATCTATCGAAAGCGGTTATATTGTGTGGTGACTTTAATGTTAAATTTAATACAAAGGAGAAAGATGCGATAGAGCTAACTGACTTATGTCAATCATTTAAATTAGAAAAACTGTACTCTTTAACACAAGACTTAATAACTGCATAGATAATATTTTTACTAACATAACACTCTTTAACACAGAAAAACAGAATAATATAATATCAGATCATTTTGGTATAAAGTTTAAAGCACATGTAAAAATTTCAAAAGATATTGGGTTAGACATGAAAGTTCGTCATTGGTCTGCAAAGAAGAAATACACATTTTACAAACGCCTTGAGGAGATAAATTGGAATTTCTCAATTAAAGATGATGCAGAACAGAATTTTGAAACCTTCCACTCAACTCTGATTGCTACATTTGAAGAATCATTTCCTTACGAAAAATATCAGGTACTGCAAAGAATGCACATGTGTCGTGGTTTAATGAAAACCTAAGAAATATGCGCAATATTTTACAACTATTGAATGAATTATACTTAAAATTCCCAACGGCTGAAAATAGATGTAGACGTAACAATTACAGATCAAAATATCGCTGTTCAATAAAAAGCATTAAAATCAAGCATAATTCTAATATTATTAAAAATCAAGCAACTGTATTAAATCTATGTGGAGGTGATAAACTCCAAAAGATTAAACACAAAAGAAAATATAAACTCTACATTAACAGCAAATGATTTCAACAGTTATTTCACTACTGTAGCCCAAACCATAATTGCATTAATTGAAAAAGGAGTAATACTGTGAATAACGCCAATGCCAATATAAATGATCAAGATAAATACAATTATTGTTTCTCTTTTAAATTGGTAACATTCAATGAAGTCAGAGACATAATCAATTCATTAAAATGTAAGACTTACACTGATTATTATGGATTAAATACAAATATAATTAAATGTTGTAAAACTTATTGATCGCTCCAATCACAAAAATTATCAATGCATGCATTAGTTGCAATATTTATCCAAATGCACTAAAGGTAGCTAAAGTTATCCCGATATACAAAAGGTGATCCTAATAGTCCAACGAACTACCGTCCCATATCCCTGTTACCAATCATATCAAAAATCTTTGAAAAGGCCCTTAATAATCAAATTGTAAAGTATTTTGAAACAAACTATATCTTCTCCCTAATCAGTATGGTTTCAGAGCTAACAAGTCAACTATCGAACAATATTACAACTAATTAGTGAAATTACTACTTCTTTTGAACATGGAGAATTTTGCATGACTTCCTTTATCGATCTTAGTAAAGCTTTTGACTGTGTATCTCATGAAATTCTGTTAAATAAGCTGAATTCTTATAAGTTCAGTAAAAACAGTTGTTCATTAATCGAATCGTACTTAAACAACAGAAGTCAACAAGTTATTTATAAGGGTATTAAATCGGATATAAGCGTAATAAAACATGGCATACCGCAAGGTTCTATTTTAGGTCCGACCCTATTTTTAATCTATATAAATGACCTATCGTCTCACCTACAACTGGCAAATTCAATCTTTTTGCAGGCGATACAACTCTTATAAACAAGTCATCATCCTGTATAGACCTAATAAACAAAAGTGTAGTAACACATCATTCTGCAAATCAATGGTTTCTATCGCATAAATTAAACTTAAACTCTGATAAGTCTCAACACATGCTATTCTCCTTAACAAACATAGTTTTGTAAATCAAACTGCTATAAAATTCTTAGGGGTTTATATAGACCCTAAACTAAAATGGAATGAGCATATCAATGCAACAGCATTAAAACTAAATACATCAATTTACTGCATTCGTTCCTTAAAAAATTATGTTACTGATGATGTAATTCTTGTTGCATATTTTGCACTATTCCACAGTCACATATCTTATGCAATATTGGCCTGGGGACATTCACCATGTGCAAATCGATTATTTTCATTACAGAGGAAAACTGTGAGAATAATATCCAATTTAAGTTTCAGAGAAAATTGTAAAGAATATTTTGAAACTAAAGATACTTACTTTGCCCTCACTATATATATTGAATTGCCTGATTTATGTACATAAGAACCTGGATAATTTCACAAATAATCGAGAATTACAAATACACAAACATTACATACGAAACAACAATACACTTAGAATCCCATACACTAGGCTAAGTGGAACTAGATACTCAGTAAATTACCATGCAATAAAATTATATAACTGTCTACCACAAAATATTAAATCATTACAGCATTTACAATTTAAAACAAAAATAAAAGCATTTTTAACAAAGCAAGCATTCTACTCACTTGAAGAGTATTATAATAGTGACCTCAATTTCTCTTAGCCAGGGGCCATATACTATAGTAATTTAAGTTTTAATATATATACTAACAGGACATGTGTGTTGAAAATACACTATTTTATTAATTAAGAGCCATATACTCTAGAACTATAGTATATGTTTTTAATCTATGTATTTTATAGGACGTGTGCGTTAAAAAATGTAACATTTTATTGAGCACGAATAAATCTATCTATCTATCTATCTATCTATCTAGTAGTCACACACATACCACTACGCCACGGAGCCGCCTGAAGTTGTAAGGCAGCAGAATTTTTATGGTAAAAGGAATTAACTGTTTTCAACCAATTTGACCATTCGGCAGGGGTGGAACGACATATTTCAGATAAAGGAGGCAAGTTCTTCTGTGAGTTTAAGGTAGCGGTATTATTATTATTAGGTACAGTAGATAAAGGTTTAATATTGGAAGTAATTTTATGCTTTAAATCTATTGACGTCTGGGTGCGTTGAGCAGTTGGTGTTGAGGACGATTTTGATTCCTTGAGATATTCACGTCCCGAGTAGGAATATCGCTGCGGAAGTTTTCCGATAACTTAGTGTTAACAATTTGTACATCTAGATTTAAAGGTATTGTTACGACCACAGCCATAACAAAAGAGATTTTTTAGGCATGTACACACATTATAGGTATGTTCACTTTTCTTACAATTCCAACAGGTAAGTAAGTTAGTTGAAGGGGAAGCAGGAAAAGTAATACTAGGTACCTTACGAGAGGGTTCAGACTGACATGCTAGGTCTGGTTCTAATAAGCCAGATTGTTTTTCTGTGGGAGGACGGTATTTGTCTATAGGTAATTTTACCTCTTGAAGCGAGCGGCATAAATCTTTAAACTGAGGTAAAGAGGAGATATGTTGTAAAGATAAACGTTCGGAAAAATATGAATTTAGGTTTCTGCTCGGCTTTTAAAAATTTCTGTTTGTTCAAATGGGTTTATCTAACCTAACGGCAAGTTGGATTGCCCATTTAAATTATTTATAATTTTTGGGTACTAACGAGGTAATAACGATTAGTGTATACGTTTTTTTTTGAATTTTTGATATGGGTCTATCCAACTTGTCATATGTCGTGTCACTGTACATGCAGCAAATTGTTGGTTCACACACGAATAGAATATCTGCAGTGTAGGAGCAGTTTTTTTTTTATACAAAGTGGTGCGGTGGAGCTTTTGTGTAAATGATGCAAGGTGAAAAAAAATGCCCGTTTTCAATTTTCAGCCAACCAGACTGACGTAAGGATTTCGAGATATCCATTTTATGTAACATATCTGAACAATCAACATATTTTAAAATATACGACTCTTGTTACATAAGTACATCTATTTTTTCTATTTGAATAGGTAGTTTTAGTTCCCTGTATTGCACTTCATTAAATCGTTTTTTGCTTCTTGCAAATGCTTTGTAATGCTATAAACAATAATTCATTTTATAGAAACATTTATTAAATACTTCCCATAAATATAATATTGAAATAAAAATAGAATAACCCTATTAAGTGTTGTTATTGAATTTCTTGTCCAAGTAACGATAACTGCTTTAAAAACTGTTTAGCAGTAATCAATGTTGTAGTACCATATACTATCCTTTTTGTCGAACCCGCAGCTGTTCTTTGCTAAAATTTACATTATTGTATAACTTTATTATAAGATTTACCATACCTTGGCATAATCCACAAGATTCTGATACTCTATGTAATTACCTCCACCAACGACAAAAACAAAAGCATCTTGGAAAGGTGATCTATTTCTAGGAATGTCTGCTATCTTCAATTGTTTTGGATCTAAATAGTGATATTCTTCCATTTCAGGACTACTTTTGAATTCCATTAAGTGATCTACTATCCTTGTTACAGGTAAGTTCTAATACAAAAACGGTTTAGTAATCAAGACTGAAAAATATATCATGCATACATGTCTTTTAACAACTAAATTTTTAACGCCTTCCATTACAAAAGAAGATCCTTGTGAAACTAATTTGGAAAACATGCTTACAGTTTTTGTGCCAGCACCTTCATACTGATTCGTTCCTGTGGCCATTCTAGTATAACTTCTACAAAAAAAAGAATAAAAGCTACATTTTTGTATTTGTACCATTTGTGGTTTTTATAATGTTTATTTCATTAGAATATATCTCGCTTCAATAATTAAAAGTACTTAATATTTTGTTTCTTCTCTTGTATATGTAGATTATAATAATTGTCTCCAGTCGTTCTTGTATAGTATTTGAAATAATTTAAAACAAACACATTTAGAGCTTGGTAAAGTTAATTTTCACCACATATAAACTCAAATTTACATGGGGTTAAATTCCCAGAGGTGACAAATGTCTTTAAGTTACAATTTAGCACACCCATGATATCTTGCTTCCGATGTGGCAGTTTCAGATTCTCTGGGATGTCGTGGGTAGAGTCTTGCTGTTTGCCTGGTTGTGCCCTCTTCAATGAAGCGCCGATATGGGATAGGAAAGAAATTGGTCATTTCATCGATATATCGGAGCACTACAATACATCTACACTCGAGAGAGGTCAGTAGTCAAGCTCTCTGTTTCAACACATTCGCTCCCACAAAACGTCCCTCCCTTCAAGAAGAGGTTAAAGTTAAAACAGCGTGCAAGGCATGAGGAATTTAATTTTAGGAGTGGAAACTATAAGGAAATTCATACAGGATCAAAGCAAGGAAATTCTGGTGTGGGGATAGTTATGAGAAAAAAGATATGGCACTGTAGAAAACTACTTACAAAAGAACGAAAGAGTACCCAGTTAGACTAGAATCTAAACCGGTAAATCGAGTAATAATACAAGTATACATGCCCACCTCTAGCTACAGTGAGAAAGAGGTAGAGGCGATCTACAAACATATGGAAGACATACTAAGATACGTAAAAGAACATGAAAATTTAATAATCACGGGGGATTTTAATGCAGTGGTAGGTGATGGTAGGGAAGGAGCGGTAGTAGGTTTATTTGGTTTAGGCACGAGCAACGACAGGGGAAATAGGTAGGAAGAATTTTGCGACACAAACACATTATTTCAACATCATGCTAGAAGACAATATATGTGGAAGATGCCAGGAGATATAGGAAGATATCAAATAAATTACATTCTTGTTGGACAACGGTTTAGAACCAAGTAAAAGACTGTAAAAGCTACCCAGAAGCTGATATAGACATTGACCACAACATCGTAATTATGAAGGCCACTCTTAAATTTAAAAATTTGAAAAAAGGAATGGAAAAAGGCTACTGACTTTTAGAAACTAAAAGATAAAGATATCCACAAAAGATTTGAAAAAAATCAAATGAATTAGTGAAAGATATCGAAGAAATTTCTGATACTAAGAAAGTAGAAACAGAAACGAAAATACAAAAATAAATCAGACAAAGCAGGAAAACAGATACAGAACCATAAAACGGGAAATTATTCGCAAATGCAGGAAAGCTGAAGAAAAATGGATTGATGTAAAGTGTAAAGAGGCACAAACTACAAACATTGAGGAAAATTGTTTACAGAATCGCTTATTAAAAATCCTGACGGGCAATATTCAGTATCCCGGCCATTTTGTAAAAACGCATCGCTTTTAGGTAGCTCTGCATCTATTGCGTATCGCAGATTCATTTCATTGGACAATTGTAGTCGTTTTTCTACAGCGGTTAAAATAGCGCAGAATTGTAAATACTCCCTGTACGTTTGTTTAGCATTTTTCTTAATCTTCTTTGAGAATTAAACCACTCATAGTTTTTAAAATAATCTTTATTTACGTTTCGATCCATGACCTAGGATTGTTGTCAAAATAATAAAAACGTCAAGTTTGACATTTATGACATAAATTGAAGGTGACTTTGATTTATTGATGTTCAAAATGTTTGGTTTGAGCACACTAAACAAAACATTTTTAAAGTTTAAAAGAATGATTGCCTTCAATTCGTGTTGCAGCCTGGGACCGACTTTTTTTAGGTAGCCAATATGCTTAACGTGAAATCAGCCGATTAATTTTATATAAATTCAATAACTTGGGGACTGGAAAACATTTTTTAACATGTTTCTATTTATACAATTGAGAGGATGGTTATTAAAGAAGTGTGCGATTGCGTTACCGTAACACTTAAGCAGTCGTTTTTTATATTTATTTTGAGGGGGAAAATCATTATGATTTAGGCTCCCTTGTTACGTTCAAAACCCTGCAAACAATTTTTCCTGCATTTATTTTTAAAATGCTCTAAACTTCCTCAACAAGATTAATTTCCCGCCATTTGAATTAGTATTATTTAATAAAATTTCTCAATTAATTACTCTGTATAAAAGTTTGCTTTATAAAATCAAACAACTGCCTAGGAAACAGTATATTACAAAGTAGTTGCAATATTTCCTAGCATCTGCAGTGATTACATTTTAATTAAAAGCTGCAGCTTTATTCTAAAAGATAAGACCTTACCACCTGCTTACAATGGACTTGTTATCTACTATTCTGCAGCTGTTAAGATGTTACAAAGTAACAAAAGTGTCCTTCTTTGTTTAAAGCCCTTTGATAATTGCGTTATCTGCTTGTTGGCAAGCTGCTACAGTTTGTATTTCGGCAGCTGTTGTCTGGAAATTCTGCACACATAGTAATTCGGCGATATCTTTGAAAATCAAATAGCCTACCCCATACATGATTCTGGCCTTATAAAATAGAGACAGTGTTTTGAAAGACACCAAAAAAAAGATTAAAGATTGAATACAACATCCTCTTACCGGAGATACCCGTTGTAAAGTCGCGCTATTAGAAATGCTCTATGCTTGTATAAGTGAAGTTGGTGGTTTCAGCATGCAGTCAGCCCATAGAGAAATGCAGCCGCATTTTTCCAGCCTTTAGATGAGACCAGCATGAAGCTGATTGCTCAAGGTACAGTTTTCCTATTTCCATAATTCTTTTTTTGCTGCGTGAAGAATAAACTTTTCATTTGCTGCTATTGCGTATATTATCCGATAAATTGGCACCGCCCCGTTATAAAACTTACATGCACGATGCACGAACAACTAGGTTATTATTCTATAAATTAAAAATTAATTAATCAATGTTTATGTTGGAATCCTTCTTTACTGTTTCTTTTGTCTTTTTAACGTAAACCATTTACTTATAAATTTAAAACTAGTTGACACATGATTAATTTAAGTTAGGGTGTCTAATTTTAATGTTATATTATTTCTGAGGAGGTGCACTTCACAAAACAGCATGTACATATAATTTAGGTATATTTTTTTTCTAGATTTACTGTATAGTTTGTTTTATTTTCTTTTATATGTATTTAAGGTAAACCATTAAGTAGCTATTTAGATTATAATATGTTATATTTGATATGTTATGACACAATCACGATTACGCAACTTATTTATTTTATTGCTTTGTAAATAATCTTCCAAGATTCGATGTTATCAATAGAGTATCTCAGAGGTTTCCAATGTGTTTTTGTTTTCACCACGCCCCTCTCCGACGTTTTTGAGCTAGCCCAAATTTTACCATTCTATCCCCCGTTGTCTTGCGGTATTCGGCGTAAACATTTCTTTACTTACTTTTACTGTTTTCTTTTGTGTTTGTGCGGAATACCGTAACAAACTCTTTGGTAGATTTTAACATGGTTCTGAGGCGACCCTAAGACGGAGATTGTATATGGTTTTGAGGTAACCCTATTGCGGGTTTACACTTGTCAGATACCAATGCTGTTTTACATGGGTTGTTGATATGCTTATTTTTATGTAATTAGTTATTTTATGTATAAATAGAAATCATGTATGTAGGCTGTATTTCATGTTAATATCGCAAGGAAAACCTAGGAAAAACTTGCAATGCTACCTAGATATTGTGGGCATTTGATTTTCATTTGTTAATTCTTTTAGTAATGGAATCCATTGTTTACTGAAAGTCACGGATTCGTTTGCAACGCAGTTATTTTAATGTAGGGTTATACAAGCAGTTTCTTTGATTTTACGTTTTTGGTGGTTTTCTTTGTCGATAATTCTTGCGTCTTTCCATTTTATTTTATGACTGGAGTCCCATGCATGTTGGCAAATCATGGATTTTTCAAATTTTCTATTTTTTATATATGATTATGTTCTTTTAATTGAACTTCAAATGGTCTGGAACTTTCCCCTAAATATTTTAAAAACTATGAGTGGTTTAATTCCCAAAGCGCAGAATTATTTATACATGAACGATTTAATTTATTCGACCAATGATATAAGCAACTCAAGTTTGTTAGCACAAGAAATTGCATTTTTTTTAAATGGTGGTTTTTATGTGAGAAAATGGCCTTCTAATTCATCTACTTTATTAAATAAGCTTCTTCCCAAGTCGTACCACGTTGCATTAGATTTTTCTGATTGTGACACTAATTTAAAGGTACGTGAGCTTTCATGGATACCGTTACATGACGTTTTCAATTTTACTATAACTAAATTAATATCACTTGTACGAAACGCAATATTTTGTCCTTTGTTAGATACTTATTTGATGTTCTTGGATTGTTTTCATCAATTATTTTATATGCTAAACTATTAATCAAAGAGTTATGAAAAAGTAATGTGGACTGGGATGAGCCCAATTATCATTACGTGTTTTACGTTACTCCACAAAGAAATGTTTCATTTCTAAAATAACAATTCTGCAACATGTTGGGGTTATTATAGACCCTGTTGTTAACATTATAGCCTTCTGCGACGCTAGTTTGGAAGCTTATGTGTGGTTTATTTGCATGTTGCAACCTGATGGAAATATTGCGATGCAACTTCATTGTGCAAAATCTAAGGTTTCTCGCGTTAAAATAAATACGCTACTAAGACTAGAACTGTGTGCCAATGTTCTAATGTATAAACTTGTAAAAGTCGTCTATAATATTTATCATCCTAGACTACCTACTGCCAATACAATAAGCTTTCTCAGACTCAACTAGTGCGCTATCCTGGACTCATTTTCTGCCACATAGGTGGTCAATTTTCATTAGCAATTGTATTGTGCAATGTCATGAAAATTTAAGTCCGTTCTTCTTAATCTTCTTTGAGAATTAAACCACTCATAGTTTTTAAAATCGTCTTTATTTACGTTTCGATCCATGACCTAGGATCGTTATCAAAATAATAAAAACTTCAAGTTTGACATTTATGACATAAATTGAAGGTGACTTTGATTTATTGATGTTCGAAATATTTGGTTTGAGTACACTAAGCAAAATTTTTTAAAGTTTAAAAGAATGATTGCCTTCAATTTGTGTTACGGCCTGGGGATCGACTTTTTTTAGGTAGCCAATACGCTTAACGTGAAATCAGCTGATTAATTTTTATTGGTGAATTTTATATAAATTCAATAACTTGGGAATTGGAAAACATTTTTTAACATGTTTCTATTTATACAATTGAGAGCGGTAATAGAATTAGAGCAAGAAAGTAGAGAAGTAAATATTAGGAAGGGGTGAGATAGGGATGTGTCTTATCCCCATTAATTTTTAACTTGTACCATAGAAGAGGCAATGAATACTGTAAAATGCAGAAGACATTTGGAATTAATATGCAGGGACAAACGACTGATATGCTTAGATTTGCAGATGATATAGCGGTATTAGCATCTAGCAAAGAAGAGTTAGAAGTTGCTCTTTATGAAATGGAAAAGTTCTAACGGAGAGATTTGGTATGAAAATTAACAACAATAAAACTAAAGTTCTAGTATGCAAAAGAGGGGAAAATAAATCAAAAACAAGAATACAAATAGGTAACGAGGTTAAGGATTTCTGCTACCTAGGCAGTCAAATAACGCAAGATGGGAAAAGTACAAAGGATATTAAACAAAGATTAGCACAGGGTCGTACTACATTTAACAAGAAAAAACAACTACTGTGTTCAAAGACAACAAACATAGTAACAAGGAAAAAATTGCTTTAAACATATGTGTGGAGCACAGCACTGTATGGCTGTGAAGCCTGGACAGTAGAAGAAGCAGACAAGAAAAAGGTAGAAGCCTTTGAAATGTGGTGCTACAGACGTATGATGAAGATATCATGGACAGACAAAGTTAAGAAGGAAGAGGTACTAGAAATGGTAGGGGAAGGAAGAACTATGTGGAAAACAGTAAAAAATAGGAATAGTGTGGAATATATTAGAAGTAGAGATAGGAAAACAGAGAGGTAGAGGTAGACCTAGGTTAGTCTACTGCACACAGATAGTGAAAGATGTAGGTTGTGAGAATTTCATGGAAATGTGTAGGCTAACTCAGAATAGAAATCAATGGAGGTACGCTTCCAACCAGTCGCAAGATGGAAAAACTAATGACAAAAATAATAACTGTACTTAAATGTCGTGATTATTATAAACAATTACAGATATTGCTTTTGCAATACTCTCAACTAATGTTAATTGTGCGAAAGAATTTACTGGAAAACTATTAATACGGCAAATGTCTTGTTACGTGCCGAAAATCAGCCGTAAACATTTCCAATTTTAGTTTTAATTTGTAAGTGATTTCACGCCAATAATTTAAAAAGACTTGTGCGTGTATTTCCGTCCCTTTTGATAGTCGCTCGGCGCTCGAGATTGCGCAGATGCAGAGTGGAAGAAAGTGGTGAATTTCCAACACGTCAGGACTAGTCAGCCAGACGTCGAGCCTAGTGGTTTATCTTTGTGCCGTTTCTAGTCTTCTTTTTCAGGTTATGTAGGTTTCCTGCCTTATACCTAATTATTGTTCCTCATACCAGTTACTTTACCGTTCCACTACTGAAGAAGAAGACAAATTTGAATTTGGATTCGATAAGGGGGCCTAAAGGATGACCCACGCCCTCAATGCTCCCCGACGCCAGCTGCCATTATAATAGCATAATGCTGTAAGGAGTCCTACAGTTACGTGAGTACCTTTATCGTTTTTTTTGCATGTGATGTAGTAATTTAAAACATTTATATGACATAATATCTTATTTGCGCATCATTTTGCAAATATTTATTTTTGTTACCAACTGACGTAGTGGTTCTCATGCATTACCGCCGGGCGTGTAATAGTCTAAGTGTTGGGATATTCTTGGCAGCCACAAGCTGCTTAACCCCCTTCGCATACCACTGAATCTCGTTGAAATAGGGTGTATAATTAGAAAACAATAGAAGGGAATCGAGCTATATATAGGCTGCTGTGAGAATTGCAGGGAACTGTGTAGGCTAGCTCGGGTACATAAATAAGCGGAGGTACAAATCCAACCAGTTTCAAGACATAAAACCCAATGACGAAAAAATAAGTGCTCTTAAATCTGATGATTATTATAAACAACTACAGGTGTTGGTTGTGAAATATTTTTAACTAATGTTGATTGTGCAAAAGGATAAATTGGAAAAACTATTAATTCGACAAAGGTTCAAGTACTTGGGGAACTTTGAGAAATAGGGTATATAGCTGTAAAACAATAGATGCCCGAACTGCATCAAACAAGAAAGAACAGCAGCTATGTTCAAAGACAACAAACATAGATACAATAGGGGCAGTAGGAAAAGCAGACAAAGAGAGAGAAGCCTTTTGGAATGGTGTGCTTCAGATGTATGAGGATTGTAGCATAGTTAATAACAAATAGGTTGTAGAAATAGTAGAGAAATAAAGATATGTGGAAAACAAACAAAATAGGAAAAATAGAAGGGCAGGATACGTTCTAAGGCATTTCTGGGGAATAGTGCGGGATATATTACAAGCAGAGATAGATAAAGAAAGGTAGAGGTAGACCAAGATCAAACTTTCGAACACAGATAGTGATAGATGGAGACTGCAAATTTCAGCGAAATGTGTAGGTAGGTTCAGACTAGGAAACAATGAGGGTATGCATCCAACCAGTTCTACGACTGAAGACCTAATGATGATGATATTATTTTTATCACATTTCTGGGAAGCAAAATTTCAGTGACGCCCCTTCTAGAGGTATGTTGCCCTCACAACTAATTTCACACAATGTATAGTGGAACAGCCAATTATGGTTAAAAAGTCCGTTTGAGTGGCCTATTGCCAACTGAAGTGGATAAAATTCCCGAACTAAAAATAAATGCTTTAACCGCTATAGTACAGCAAGAACGATCTGTAATATATGAATTATCCCACCGAAGGTCCTCCTACGGAAAATTGCTACGCATTACAGTATATGTTCTTCATTTTTTAAACATAATTCCACAATCGGATACAATTCATAAATCCGACGTTCTAGACCCTGAAAAGTATATTATTCGAACTATTAAACCTGTACATTTTAGAGACGAATTAATAAGGTTGCAGCATTCAAACCTGCCCACAAAGGACCTTCAAAAACTGTGCATCTTTTTAGATGAAGGCAAAATTATACATATTGGAGATAGGTTGTCGAAATCAGATCTTTCTTTTGAAAGTCAGCATCCCGTTTTACTCCCTAAAAATTACCATGTTGTTAATTTGATAATCGACCATTATCATAAAATCAATTATCATACATGCCCTACCCTTTTAATGTCAATTCTTGAAAATCGCTTCTGGATTCTTTTTGCTAGAAGTTTAATCAGGAAGCGTGTTCATCTTTGTAACATGTGTTTTTGATTATCACTTTCCCACCCTGCACCAAAAATGGCCGATCTTCCGGTCTTTCCCGTATGCAAAGCAAAAGCCTTTAAGCACACAGGTGTCGATTACGCTGACCCACTTAGAATTAAGCTTCTCCATCACCGGAGAATTCGATCGCAAAAAGCATACATTTGCATATTTGTATGTCTTACCACAAAGAGTTGGCTTCTTACTTAACAACAAATTGTTTCAGCTTCCTATGCAATAAAGTAAATAGTATATTTTATTTATTAAAAATAATAATTCGCTTATTTTCTCAAAAAAAAAAAGTTAAATTTTTGCCGTAATTCTTTTAATTTTTATATTTTTTTTTGGCAAATAACGCTTATTTTAAATATAAATTTATTTATTTTCCTATTCTTTAGGAAATGCGTTATTTATTATTTGCTCACTCCAAAAGCATATGTATTTTTTCATTTTTTTTCTATTTTTTTGTCACTCCTCTGTATCTTCAAGGTTGAACGCTTTTGACAACCTTTCAAGGCAGAGAGCATAGTTTGGCAAATTTATAAATATGCACTCGCGCTCATCAATTCTTGCTCGCAATTATCCATTACAGCCGGTTTTGCAAACTGATAACGCTACAAGTGATAAACCGGCTCGTAGTAGTATTAATGTTGAAATTGAATTCGAGAAGTTAACATGGAACGCGTTTGCTCGAGAGATAACTTGGACTTATAAAATAGCTAGAAGAATTACCAGTTCAACTAAAAGATGCAAATCTCATACATAGGCAATTTATAGATACCAGCAAAAGAATATATAGTGTAAGAAGAGAAGTTATTGACCAGTATACAACAAATTATTTTCGGCCTAATAATGTGCTTTCGTTCAAGGAGATTACTGAACAGGATGTCCTTACTTCTTTTGGAGGACTTCAATCGGAATGTATGGGAATCGACAACATTAGCTATAACATGATACTAAGAAATCTGCTGTTTATTACAGATTAAGAGACATAATGAATCTTTCTCTATTAACTGGAGACTTTCCTGTGGAATGGAAGACAGCCATTTTAAATCCAATTCCAACAAGTTGAAAATGCAAGGCATTGTCGCAACGAACTTCCAAATGTAGACTTACTTTAAAACAATTTAAAGAAATTAAAATTATTATGTTGTAATAATTATAAGTATTCAGATAAAAAATAATAAAAATTTATTTGGGGGGGTATCCATGGTCAGATTTTGTGGGGGTACCATATTTCGACTCAGCTATGTTAGGGGAGTCCAAATATGTATCACATTAATTTTGGACCTATTTGAAATTTTAATTTTCCCGGACGGAATATCGGCGGGGCACGGCGTCCCGTGGCCCGATTTCAACTGACATCAAAACTTAAGCTCAGGACACCGAGCTGAATCGATTGATGTATCACATTGATGTCCGACCATTAGAAAGGCCTCGGACGGACAGACGGACGACAAATCGATTTCATAAACGAACGAAGTTCGTTGAAAATGCATAATCCCACATCTCTGGACGATTTAAGACCAATTATTGTTCTTCCCATATTAGCAAAGATGTTTGAAAAAATTGTTTGGTCAATTATGATGGAGTACTTAACTAAATTTGATATATTATCCAAAGTTCAATCTGGCTTTAGGGCAAAGTTTAGTACTACGTCTGCACTCCATAAAGTAACAACTGACATTACAATGGGTTTAGCTAAATCTGAAAGTGTATGTTTAGTACTCCTCGACTTTAACAAAGCCTTTGATATGCTAAATCATGACTTTTTGACAGCTATCATGAAATACTATGGTTTAAAAGTTATTTGAAGAACAGAATTCAAATGGTGGAGGTGGATAAAAATAGGTCAGACCCTGTAACCTCATCACATGGGGTACCGCAGGGTAGCATATTAAGTCCTATGTTATTTATTTAACTACTTTGCATACACGAAGCGGTGGTAGAATAAAAAGATATTTACATTATTGTGCTATTGCAGAAATAAACTGGGCAGTATTTTGCGGAAAAGAATCAAAAGCTTGTTTGGGAAGATCATTCCATAGCCTGGTTCCCACACCAATGAACGAATTATAGGTAACGCTGCGCCGATATGGTGGGTGCTGGATTTTAAAAGGATGATCGTGTCTGTAAAGGTAGCTTGTCGGTTTTAGTCTTTTGCCAAGTTCAGATAGAGCAGGCTTGCCTGCTATTGTTTCATACATAACCATAAGAGCACGTTTATTACGCCTACTTGTAAGAGAGTCCCATTTTAACTCGTTGACTAATTCAGTCACACTGATTCGTTGTCGAAATTGCCAGAACACATATCTTGCAGCACGACAGTGAACAGAGTTTAATTTGTCTGTTAAATACTGAATTTGGGGGTTCCATATTATAGCACAGTATTCTACAATTGGACGAATTAACATCAAATATGCATGGCCTCTTGCTGAAGGAGGAGCTTTACGCAGACAAAACATGACTAGATGTAAACGCTTTAGAGCTTTGGAGACCACTGCAAGAATGTGTTCAGTTCATCTTAGGTCCTTGTTTATGATAATGCCAAGATATTTACAACTGTCTGACGGATTTATTATATTATTTCCTAGGCGGTACCCATGATCGACTACATTTGAGCCAACAAAAATCCAAACGGTTTTAGCTGTGTTGATAGCCATATTATTAACATGAGCCCTATGGACAATTTCATGTAGGTCAGTTTGTAGAACCTTCACGTCTGTTTGTTTTTTAATAGGTCTGTACATAACAATGTCGTCAGCAAATAGCTTAAAGGTTGACTTTTTTCCAACTGTGCAGCAATTGATGAAGATGAGGAACAGAGTTGGGCCTAGCACGCTCCCTTGGGGAACTCCAGAGGTAACTGCTACAGGTTCTGAGAGTTGTTGATAAACCAATACCTGGTCTTCTATTTGATAAGTATGTACCTATCCACTTCACAACACGACTGTCTAAATTCACTCTTAAGAGCTTCAACCAACAGCTTATGAGGTACTTCTGTCAAATGCCTTCGATGTATCTAAAAAAATGGCATTAATTTTAATTCCATTCTCGATGCTTTCAGCAATATCTTGAATGAAACAGGCAAGTGCATATTCACATGAATAACCTGGCCGAAAGCCAAATTGTAATGGATGTATATAATTAGAATCATTTAGCACTTTCATAATATATTTATTCAAGATATACTCAAATAAACTACAAATGACACACGTAATGCTAATTGGGCTGTAGTTTGCAGAGTTGGTTTTTGATCCATTTTTATGTATAGGTATTACATGGGCTCTTAGCCAATCATCTGGTATATCATTATTATTAATACACATGTTAAAAAGAAGGTTCAGGTAGGGTACAATTGTATTACCGCATAGCAAAATTAGTTGACTAGAGATGCAGTCTGGTCCCTTAGTATGTTGATTCGTTTTACCAAAAGCCAGGTGAATATCTTTGGTGCTAAAATGAAATACATTTATAGGTGCCTTATTCCTTATAACAGCTCTACTCGCATGTTGTTGGGGATCTGTATTGTAGACTTCTTTAAAGGTATTGCTTAAAATAGTTAAAGTGCCAGACCCTTTACCTTTCATTTCAGGAATAGATGTGTTTGTGGCTCTACACGATTTTATTTTATTAAACAAATTCCACTTGTTGGAATATGCATTAACAGTTGTTAAAATGGTCAAAAAGTTATGCAAGGCTTCTACTTTTGCTTCAAGCAATTTCTTTTTTAGTGTTTTAAATTCTACTTTATTGGTTGTTGAATTGTTATGAAACTTGTAGTAACATCTACACTGCTTTTTCAGCACACGAACTTCATGCGTATAGTAAATTGGATCAGGATTAGTAGGTAGAGATCGTGTAGGTATGAATTGTAAGCAACTATGCAGTACCGCTATAAAAGTGTTCAACTGTTTATGAAGGTATTAATAAATTTGTTCCCATATTAAAAAGAAAGTCTGGAAAATATCCGTGTTGGTATAGTAATTCTATAATTAAATTCATTCAATTAAAAAATAAACTATATAATAGGTATCAGCACTCTAAATTGGAAACGGACTATGTTAGATATTCCACGGCTCGTAAGGAATCAAAACGTTTGATTGACTTTTGTTATTTAAAATTCATCTGTAATAGTGAGCTAATGATTTCCGCCAACACAAAACATTTTGGTCTTTCATTAAGTCATTAAAGAGATTCAGGCATTCCAAAACGGATGTCATACAATGGCAAAATTCTAAGTGATGCTCGTAGTTTTGCCAATGCTTTTGCCTCAATGTTTGAATCTTGCTATGTTAATCACTTGAATAATCCTCCCTCTTCTAGCAAATGTTCATATTCTTACAATAGCACTACTCTTGTTTCACATATCTTTACTGAAGATGAAGTAAAAAGAAAAATTCATGCCTTAGACTCATTTAAGTGTGCGGGATCTGACGGCATTCCTTCCTTATTCCTACACCAATGCTGTGATAGTCTATCGCAAGCTTTAGCGATTCTTTTTAATAAAAGCTTTAGTAGTGGAACATTTCCCCTAGCTTGGAAAAGGTCATTTTTAATCTCAGTATTTAAATCGGGTGACCGTTCTAAAATCGAGAATTATCGTGGCATATCAATGTTATCCTCTATTGCTAAGCTGTTTGAGTCCATCATATGCGATGAGTTATTCAGTGTATTTAAAAATTGTATTGCTATTGAACAGCATGGCTTCTTTAAAGGCCGCTCCATGTATCACAATTTTCTTATAAATAGCTTGGAAAGTGGATTACAAGTTGATACAGTATACGCCGATGTTTGAAAGCTTTCGACAGTGTTTGTCTACGTTACTCATTGATAAACTTCGTTTTCTTGGTATTACAGGTTCGTATTTGAAATGGATATATTCCTACTTAGTGAATCGCTCCCAATGTGTGAAAATTGCAGGCATAACATCCAGAAGCATCAGTGTTTCGTCAGGTGTGCCTCAAGGGTCACACCTGTAGCTAATTCTTTATTCTCTTTATTAATGACGTTGTTTCTGCATTTAAAAATACGAAATGCTTACTATATGCCGACGACTTAAAGTTTTTGGGTGTATTAGTTCTATACATGACTGTCTTAAAGTACAAAAGATATTGACAATCTAGTAATCTACTTGGCTCATAATAAACTCAAAGTAAATATTGGGAAGTGCAAAATTATGAGGTTCACTAAATGTAAAGACTTGATTTTGTTTGATTACTGCATTGGATGTTCTAAACTCGAAACTGTGGAAACTATCTCTGATTTAGGGGTTGTTTTTGATGTTGGTTTAAATTTTATTAATCATATTAATTCAGTTGTCTCTAAAGCATTTAGGATGTTGGGATTCATTAAAAGAAACTGTATACACATCAACGATGTCCAAGCTTTGAAATCATTATACAATTCTTTAGTTCGTAGTATTTTAGAATACAATTGCATCATTTGGTCACCTTATTATGCCACTCACATCCAGAAAATTGAGCATTTAGTGATAAGTTAATGGGAGTTTACAATGCTTCTATACCATCCAATATCGATATTTTCAATGTCACGTGTAAATATTTGAAGACATCTTTATCCATTTTGTAAAGTGTTAACTATGTTGCTCATTTCTTCATGTATATTATTACTATTTGGGTATTACCTGTAAGTAATTAATTTATATAAATAAATAAATACGGATTAGTAGTACCTGTCTGTGAGACCCATCCATTATATTGTGTGTACATATGTTCCTGAAAGCTGCATTTATCAGCCTTTTTACAGTAAAAATAGTTTTTTTTGTGGATTTATTTGGGGCAATCCGTTCTATAACTACATGTACTGGTTGGTGATCGCCATTTTATTTCTTTCTTAGTATTATTTGAAGTTTGAGTTAAAGAATTCAACGACAAAGAAAAATTTTTTTTTTATTACGAAAAAATGAATCGAAGGAACCGTTTATTGACTGTTGTACAAATGAAGTGCAACGTGATGAACTAAAATAAAAAAGGCTCATTATAAGCTCAGTACACTCAGCTGGTTTTACTTGTTATCACATTATTTCCTTTATATTTATTATTTTTTTGAGAAGCAAACTGCAGACTCTTGTACATAAATAATATTGTGTTGTATAACATCAGTAATACAGCTGTCCATTTTTTTTATTATTATTCAGGTTAATACAACCCTCCCAATAGTAGCGTCCAACCATTTATAGTCTTTTACACTAAATCATAACCCCCTTCCTCATTGATCTGCTGAAGTGAAATTCAAAGCTAGACTACATACGCTTATCTTCTGTCTCCGGCAGTAAGTTTAACGCAACATACTATTACAAGGAATTATATAATTTGTGCTTAAAAGTTTTGCTATTAACTCTGGAGCATGCTTTTAGTGTTTATGTATTCACTTCATTTCTAATTTCCCAGAATAATGGACCAAGACGCTTGTATGATTAGGTAGAAATCTCAAAATGTAATATTATCACCTAACATTGTTGTTCTATCATTACCAAAACTACCCGCAATGGTAAATGATTCTAGAATTTGTATTCTATTTAGCGAATGAAGGAAACCAACCACTATTACAACTCAGGAAAATTATTTTTTATTTCAAGCTTTCAAAAATTTTACAAAATAAAAACAACTTTGTTGTTATTATTTTTTTTACAACTATAAAATTCGAAGATAGTGGTGGGTGTCCTTCCAACCATAATAACTGCACTTCATACCTTCCAACATCATCAATTTTAATGGTTTCTAAGAAACTCTGGTTTATAACGTCTTCAATTCTCTTTGTAGCCTTTTCTCTTTGTTTGGTTGCCACTTGAAACCTTACCCATTAACGTCCATCCCAGTGAAGTTTCTACTGCTACAATACCACATTTTAATATATGCCGTGTTACATGCCAAAATTGGCAATGTACATTTTTAGATTTAGTTATAATTTATAAATTAAGTCCCACGTATTTTTAAATAAATAACGCCAACTTCCGTTGTCCCTGACAGTCGCGTATGTGCAAAAAATGATGCGGAGTTCGTGCATGGTGGAAAAAGATGCCATTAAGCTAAGAGAGATGGATGAAGCAACAACTTTCTAGTGGTGTGTGTTTTGTGTATCTCAGGTATGTAGGTTCCATTTTATCTTGCCTGTGTCGTTCCTTTATCTGGTGTTCCATCATCCCCTACAAGTGGAAAAGTTTTACGATGGATGGAAATTTGATGTCAACAATGATGTAACCTAACCTCACAAGCACCAAGGTATCCTGAGATTAAGCTACAAGATACCCATCATGTGAGTAATGTGTTTTGATTTAAATTGTGCATGCAAACTTATCTTAGATAGCGATTGCATCACCCTAAAAATGTGGTCGGTACAAGTTATAATGTGGCAGGTAAATTTGCCACGTAATTATGCGTTAAATTATGAAAATGTCGTGTAGTTATCCAGGAGTATAACAGCCGTTTACCAGTTAAAAGTTTTCCAGCTATGTCTGCCCCAATTAGGATCTCGATTTTCCCAGATTCACGTAAATCGGTTAAATGTATGTTCAATTTTCTTAATTCTTGCAACCAGTTACCTTCATATAGTGAAGCAATCCCATCACAGTTGTTTAGTTGATCAAAAACGTCAAAACGACAAGCATAACTGACATCCAAACTTAAAATACATACATAATAACAAGAATGACATTTCTCGGGTAAAAGTGATCCACCAAAAAGTGTGTGAATAAACTTTTCTATCCGCTTAATAGAATATCCCATTTCTGCAGCTATAGATTTAAGGATATAAGATCATTGTGATCCAGCATCAATCAAAGCGCGTACCCCCCGCTCTGAAATATTTCTTACTTTAATTCAAAGGGTTTGTAGAAACACATGCATGTGTATTGGATTACTTAACACCTCAGTTCTGCATATTTCTTCTCTAGGAACATTGTTCTGTTTTATCACCCAGTAATGATAGATCTTCTTGATGTTTGGCCAACTCGGGACTAAGTAAAATTAAGTGTCTTTTACAACAAAAATGATAATGCATTTGAACTTTACATGTACGACTTAAATGTCCAATTTTTAAACATAAAAAACAGGCTCCTTCAGATTTCAAATGTTTGTGTTTTTCTTTAAGTGTCATCTTTTGTACCTTAAAACAATCTTCACTGTTATGCGTCCCATCACCAAAAAACGCATTTTGTTAAGGACAGCATTAATCAACCCTGCTACGGTTGGAACGGCTGTACCGGGTTGCTTGTTGTTCACTTTCATTGTCTTGATCACGTGAACGTTTTGACCAAAACCTTCAGTAGCTAACTTTACACGTTCTTCACTTTCAACTTCTGTTTTTAAAAAACCGTGATTTTAAGCTATCCACAGCCTTCTCGAAGTTATCGGCTGTTGTGGGGAAACTTTCCACAAGTTCTCTTGCTCTGGAACCAGGTGTGAGAAATATTGAAATTTGTCCTCCGTGTCGATATCTGAATTTTCATTTATCTTCCCGAATTGACTCCAAAACGGTAACCAGTTTTGCACATCCCCACCAAACATCTTGAACTCTATTTTTGGTAATTTAAAATTACGTTGTTGGATCGGAGATCGAAGTACATTTCTACCAATCGCTGGTGTCTCTGCAGATGGTGAGTTTCGTTCTGTAGTTAGAATGTTATAACGTGCTGACAACTGCGTAAAAGTGGACGAATATTCATTGGCAGATGTAACTTCTTTCAACCAATTATCTTCCGAAATGTCAGCTTCTAACATGGAGTCATAAAGTTGTTGATCTATTTCCCGAAGTGAATTTTGTTTTTGTTGCAACATCTTCCTAAGTTGTTTTCATTTTCAGGACAAAAACATTTTCACCTTCCAGAATTTGGGTTAAAAGGTTTGCGCTTTTCGTGGAAAAGGCTGCGTTGAACAGTTTTCGACTTCTTTAACTTTCCATTTAAAATAAAGTTAAAACGGTAGTCTCTATTTCGTAATTCAAATAAGGAAGTTCAATCTTTCAATCTTGTCCACAAATTATATAAAACACGTCCTATCACGGTCGCCAGATGTCTTATCACTACCAAAACTACCCGTAATGGTAAATGATTCTAGAATTCGTGTTCTATTTAGTGAATGAAGGAATCCAACCACTATGACAACTCAGGAAAATTATTTTTTATTTTAAAACTTTCAAGCTTTCAAAAATCTTACAGAATAAAAACACTTTTGTTTTTTATCTTTTTTACAACTCAAGGCTAAATTATTTCAAAACTTTTATTACATAAAACAGTCCTAGCCACCCCTACTATATCAGTAGTAATCACGGTTACGTAACAATGGTATTGGGATAATTGCAAATATATTAATAAAAAATCCTGTTGTACTTACCTCCATCGTTTAAGATAGATGAGGGGCAACAAATCACAACCGGCTTCTTGTAGAACATTCTCATATTTCGAGTAATCAGAATCGGAAATATATGGAGTACATATGTAATAAATACTAAATAATCTCATTTTATCCTCCGGTGTTCCATTATTTGGATCTGACAATATATCTAATAAAATTTTTTCAATGTTGGCTTTACTCATTATTTTTTCTTCAAGTTCAAAAAATGTATCCAACTTTCTTGACTTTATATAATTTAAGATTGCTGTAATGCTTAAATCATCACATGGTTCAAAAAGAAACTAAATATACCAGTAGCAATTGTAGTATGCATATCAATAAGGCGCTTTTTCTCAAGTAGTTGAGGTAGTGAATTAACTGCAGATGTAATACGTGCTGTGTTATCTGACACCAGTGATACTGCTATGTCGTTATCATTATCAATACCCATAGACGATTTCAGTTTTTTTACTTCTTCTTCTGATATTCTATACTCCTCCAGTTCTTCCTGAATTGCTTCAGCGACGGTTGGAAATGGGGAACCCTTATATGCAGACCAAAACTTATCATTAGAATTTAATTCACAGGGTCTATTTTTAGCTCTAACACCTAAAACCAAAATAAGTTTTGATATTAGTGTGTTATGATTTACCACCGCTGGATGATGTTTCTTCAACGATTACTCGATTTAGCGATAAGCTCAATAAATCATGTGCTAATGCTTGATAGGTCCAAGTGTGATGTAACGGTGTTGCCATATCAACATTTCTATCTAAAATGATCAATATTGGTCTTTGAAAATTAAAACCACCTAAATGAGCATCAGTTTGAAACAAATTATTTCGAGCATCAAATAAATTATCTCTTAACTTCTTGTCTAGTTTCTTTGCTACCATTTCTGCTGCATTTCCTCTGGGACTTCTAATTATTGGCACTGTTCCTAAAAATTATTTAAATGTAAAACTAAATTTTTAATGCTTGCCAATTATATGTACGTTAAGAATTTCACAAAAAACTTAATGAACACTTCTTGTAACCATTATATTTCTCTATCAAAATACATCAGATTACCTTTCAGAGTCTTTTCCCCACACATTGTATCAAAAAAACATTTGTCACTATCCGTTAAATTAAATCTTCACATTTTCTACATATGTCGTGTATAGGGAATCATAATACAATTTGATGTATTCCAAAAAGACATTGTTATGATTTTTATATTTAATGACAAATGAATAAAAGCAAATGGCATACATTCAAATTAACAGAATCGACTGCAAAATAATATAATTTGACTATGCGTTCAGACCAATTCTTATATAAAATCGTGTGATGTTGTTGCACACCTTTATACTATGGAATTTTATTTAAATACAAGTAGAAAAATTGATTGAAAAATGTGGTAGCCTTAAACTACCTTTAACAATAATGGGTTAAGCATAAACCAAAATATTGGTTGGTCAGCTTATAATCATCGTTCACCTGGATATCAATCAAAAACCATCAAGATCACATATAAAACATCTCTAGGATGATGCGTGTTAAAACATAATTGCCTTTATATTTCAATGGGAATAAACAACTGTAAATTTATTAATATTGTTACGAGCCAAAAATCGGCACTAGACATCTTTAGTTTAGTTTTGATGTGCGGGAGTTTCGCGCCATAAATTTGAAAAACTTGGCGCGTGTATTTCCGTCACGTCAGAAGTGCGTTGCGCGGAAATTCGCGCCGACGCGTGTGGGAAAAGAAAAAGTGGGGAAGTTTCCGGAAGACGCTTAGAAAACGTGGAACTTTGCTGCTGAACATCGACAAGAGTGGTTGGGTATCGTATCGTACCATATCTTTATCTTCTTTATGTAGATCCCTTTTCTCTGTTATCTTTGTTTGTCGTCCCTATAAACCTGTTCCTTATCGTTCCCTACATAGGTAGAAGATAAATTTGGAAGCAACCCGATAGCAGCCCACGCCCTGCAGTAGCTAGCCAGAGCAGTCCTGATGGAGGTCGCAGCCACCATCTTTAAATAATTTGGAAAGGGGCCACGAGCAACCCTGAAGGAAGTGATTCCGTAGGAAGCTGTGCCTATTTATGTGAGTACCCCGTGTGTGGGAATTTTGTTTATAAAACTGTTTTATGAATTTGACATATTTCGTCATTACGTGTAATAATTTGCATATTGTGTGACGTCATTGACAGATGGGTGCGCTAATTTCAATATTATAGATTAGCGTTACCAACTGCCGTTGTGTCGCATATACCGCGTCGACGGTAATATAAGAATGACACGTAAATGTAAGAATATACGCATTCCAAATATAAGTTTTAAATATTTTAGTTAAATAAATGAAATATAATATTACATAGTTGCTAGCCGATACAAAGGAAACCATAGACACCTTAATTATATTTTATTATATAATACATGCAAGACGCAATAAACATCAAGTTTTTACAATGTCGTTAAACACAAAGAAAAAACTGAAGAGTTGATGAAACCCACAGATTAAATTGACAACTGGACATCATTATACAGTACAATGTATACATTTATTTATATTACAGTTACATGTTAACTTTAAAGAAACCAGAATCATGCCTTCTTCGAGCATTAGGTATATGAAGTGGGGTATAATGACATCGTTAGACTGCGACCAGAACTAAATAGTTTAATTACTTACAAGTCATCGACTCAAACCGAAGTCGGTTTAAACAAAAAAGGTTAGGTTTGTAGTAAAGACACCGTTGATTATGGAATAATAAATGTGAGTCCACATGGTTTATCATAAATTCTCGACAACATATAAACACTGAAGTAGATTGGGATGTCTTGCTTTTCCAGCAAATTAGTTTGAATTCAATGCCCTGAAGCATGGGATATTTTCTTGACTTCAATGGACTTGTCACTTGAAGATTAAACTGTAGGTTAATTTTAAGTTGGACAGTATGTATGTTCGATGGCATTTATAAAGTATTGGCAAATGTGTAGTATTACATTATTAGGAATATAAGATGTTGACATTGTGAGTTGAATTGCAATTGATTGTGAAATTTTACCATAGAGGTTACAACTATTAAGAATGAACGGACAAGGAATTTTACCATTTTTGTTTATTGTATGTATTCTGTAGCAGGAATATTTCTAGGTCACTAACCCAAACATCAATGTAAGTACATTTAAAATTGTAGTATGCCTGCTAGTTCACCAAAATGATCGAATAATATTATCTAAAAATAGATATAAGCACGTGAGTTTGGATTTGTTTTATTTGCTCATACATACAGGTGACCGTTTATAAAGAAATCCATTTCACCAAAAGAATCACCGTTATTAAAAATCCTCTGGGTTACTCATTGTCCACAGGGAGTCTTATTAAACTAGACGTAGTTGGTGCCCATAAACTTGATGGATTTAAAAACTTATTGTGACGTTCCCTTAGAAATAATTATAATCACATTTCATTTGAATGGTTTTGTATTAGTAAAGTCCACCAACAAGATCATGTTATGTCCCTTAAGAAATATAAGTTTTAGGTTACTCTAAATTTTAATCTAAGGTAAGATTTTGTGTATAATACCTGGTCCATATTTAAAGTTTGTCAAATTCATATGTCAGTTTTTAAAGGTTAGAAATGATGTCATCATTGTAATTAGTGTGGCCGTGATTTTGTTTTGTGTACAAAGAAATAGTGGTGCCAGATGACCTCATCATCTGAGGATAAAGACAAGTCATATATAGTTTTGTGCTAACTCAAATAAATGTAATATCCCAATTTCTGACTTTAGGTCGACAATATGTAAATTTAAATATATACATATACATATATACACACACACACGTGCGTGCTTGCCCACATGCACCCCACCCACCTCCACACATGCACACGCATGTGTGCATGCAAGCATGCACTCACCCACCCACACATACGCTTGCACAAATGCACACACATGCATGCATGCACATCCACCCACCCATGTTGGCTGTCTTCTTTTAAGGGTATGTAATATATTGTAAATCTTTAGTTTGTTTAAAAAATATTTCTATAGGAAAAATGGTGAACAAGGCAAGACTGCGTCGATACCTAAGAGCCCGCCATTAAAGCTAATGATGGTAAGGTATATTCAGATATAATTTAGAGTTTTTTGCAAGCACCTAAAAATTCTTTCCTAACACAATCTCATTTTAGGGTATTCCTACTTAGTTTTATCTACTGCGCTCTAATAAGCTTTCCATTAGAGTGACTACATCTTTTGTGATGGAATAAGTAAACTTTTTTCTTTTGTGGAATGTAATTTAAACATAACCACCCGCATGTACCCAGATGTAACGTTTATGAGAGGCGAGCTTGACCAGCTGTACTTCCTCGGTGTTGGGAGTGTTTATTGGTAGTTTTTATTGTTGTCTTTACTTTTATTTTATATGTATTCCACATAATTATTATTTTCAATTTTTCTGGTTTTTATTTACTTATAACATTATTAATTACTTATAATTTTATTAAAAATTGTCTAAAATTTCTATTATCTTGTACCATCTAACATTTGTGTTTATTAGCTTAGCCGCACAAATTCATTTATATATTTTATAAAAAGGAGAATTCTTCCCGTTCATTGCTAAATAAATAAATAAAAAAAGAAATATTGTTATTGGATACAAATTATTTATTATAAAATAGAAGCATTCTGATTCTAGTCTCGTCAAATTTCCAAGAATTTAAATAGGAAATTCTAAAATTATCTATTCCAAAGGGGTTTCTGTATCCACCCTAAAATTATGTTTTTAATACTTGCTAGGTGCAGTGGCGTCCATCTTCACTTTATTTTGTTTTCAGCTTAATAAATTATATTTCAACCCAGCCGTCTCACACTCTAACTTGGGGTAGTGGCCAAGTTAGTTGTCGGCACAGCAGTTTTGCATTTTTCCGTTTCGTACACGTAAAAGTTTCTAAATCCCTTTGAATTTCCGAATTATCGCGTTTCACGTGCATTAATAATATTCAAACACATCTCAATTATTTTAAACGTGTTCATTTCTATAATTAAAACGTTCAGAACCGTTACAATGGCTCTATCTCCTCCCTTGGGGCAAGGTCTCGAAATGCATTTTCAATAAATTAAATAAATAAAAAAAATCTGTTACAACATACAGGTAATTGTAGATGCAATTGTTAATTCAAATGTCATATAGTCATCAGAATATAGTCAGTGAAAATTAATAAATTCAATACATTACCTATTGTGACAAACGCTGAAAATAAGCTGTCAACAATTGTATCCATAACACAATCCAATTCCGTGTCCTTCGTATCAACTTTATTAATTGCTATAACAAATAAAACAATCACATATAAAAACATAATAAATTATAACTTACAATAATATGATAACGCATCAGCATTTTGATGTTTTAAAACAAACATATCATCCTCTAAAGATATAAAATTAACATATTGGTCATAAACCTACAAATATATGTTTAATGGTGTAACTATAATAGTTTGTCTCAAATAACCTTATGAATGTTTGCTACACAATTAGCCTGTAATGCAGCAGATGCAAGATCCTCCAATTTTTGTCTAGATATTGGGCATATAAAATTAAGGTGATAAACATCATAAATAGCTCGTTGAAAATCTTGACTTATTCTACCTAAGTTTTCATCTGTAGGAGCACAGAAATATATAGCAGGTACTTCTGGAATTGGATCACGATCAGAATGTAACTGTCTAGAATTATGATAATTAATAATAAAGCATGCAATAGTTTTTTGTAAAAAAGATAATAAGCACTACTGCCAATTAATGTTTGTTGCATTTCCAATACAAACTTATAAATGGAAGAAGTTATTTTAACTTATAATATTGTGCCAAGAGTGCGCTACGACTAATAATTAGATATTCTAATTTAACGTTTTGTATTTCAATGTGCATTAAGCATGTCTCACAGAATACCAGTTTGATACATATTACCACACACGTCAGTCAATTTTAAACAAGATAATTAGAGAATAATGGACAATTACCCTTTTTTGATAAGATACCTCGTTTTGCTGTTGATATGGTATTGCTGACACTGTTGAGAAAATGAATGGCTTGTGCACATACACTGGCTTGGTGTGGCTCATCATTAATACACATCACTCTGTCAGTAGTACTTACAATGTCTAAGAAGCCGGTACCTAATTCAATTGTGCAACAGATAATAATAAAGTTTCTAAAAGACAGAAAATGTTAAACCATGAACACGGCAACTAAAGGCGATCTTAACTTCAGAACGGATCTGGTAAAATTTAAGCTGTGAATGGAATATTTGATAATAGAAATACAAACAGAACCATGACAACATTTAATCAATTATGCAATAATCAATAATAATTATTATAATAATTGGTTAGTATTCAAGAAGTAAGTCAACAAAACTAACACACTGACTGGTACATGTCATTAATTCTAGAATAAAAACAACTTAATGGTAATCACTTGTTTATCGACACTAAGAATGAATGCCGGTGCGATGCAAGCTAAGCTCAGTTCGGTTTTTGTTATGCAACGTTTTCTCAAAGAAGCAACAGATTCCAAATCGTAAGATGGAAGCCCAGTTCAACGCTTATAAAGCAAGTTCCAATTGGCATTTTAAGATGGCACAACAAACAAAAAACTACGTGCAACCTTTGAGTATAGTTTATAATTTACATGCATGTAAACGAATGAAACTCGTAAACAAAATATCTCACAACGCCATAGGTAATCAAGATGCTGAGGTGACCTTGCTTCGAAGCTTGTAGTCAATTACTTCAAATAACAAAATATACGGTTCAATCCTACCTTACTTCCTCAGTCAATTGACTTAACACTTTGATTTATAACACACACATGGCAGTTGCTTTTACTTAATATCTTGTCCATACTTACGTATACAAACAGAACACGACTGTGCTCCTTAATCGAACAATGTTCAAGCATCCACAAATGCCCGCTCCCATGCTACTTGCACTTAACTGAAAAGTCTTAGAAAAACTCCCTCTGCAAAACTATAATATCCTACATTCTTCGTGGAACTTGGGTTTTAATTTACATTCAATATTACACAGCCTATTTATACCATAGGCAGATCATATGCTTCATAAACTGAATGACAGGGTGTTACATCCCCGCATCGCGCGTGTTCAGAGCCACTTCCACAGTTGACAACACGGGTACTATTCACGTTCACATTATTGCACAACAAAGATATTACGACATAATTTCGTGTCAAATTGTATCACATGCCAAATATGTTTACAATGATACCAGTTGCACCTTAAAAAAGATAAAAAGTACTCGCTTAAAAAAGTAGGAACGCTTCACGATTTTGAGGTTATCCTTGCGCAGGGGCCATGCTGATTTCCGGGTATCTTGTCTGTTAGGAGTTGTTTGGGGTGGGTTACGTCATGCCCTCGTTGAAACCAGATTTAGCGTCTTCCAACTTCTTGTTCGTAGGTAGGACGAAGGAAAAACCAGATAAGGAACGATAAGGAAAAACCTACATTCTAAAAGAGAAAAGACAAAAAAGACACAGGCAAACGTCACCGTTCGACGTCTCGTTGGCTAATAATGTCGTCACACACCGCGCACTTGCGCCATCACACTGCGTCTGCGCATTCCTTTTGTGCAAACGCAACTGTCCAAAATGACAGAAATGCACAAGTGTATTTTAAAAATAATGGCGAGAATTTAGTCACATATTAAAAATGTACAATGCCAATTTTGGCATGTAACAAGGGATCAATTTATTTTACATAATTCTACTAATTAGTATTATTAAAACAAGACGTGTCTGGCACAACCAAAAGAAAGCTAACCAGATTTCAGAGACAGTTTGGTGACAACACATTATAAGAACTAGTATGCAGTAAAATACGATGTTTGCAACATTAAAGTTAAAACCTCTGTTGGTGATGAAGGTACTCGCAACTATGTTTTGGAAACAGAATGTAGTTTTCATTAATTACTAACCAATCAAAGAACCACAGTAGGTGATGAATGTATTTTCATTAATTACTTAATCAATCAAAGAGCTAGCAAAGGTGAAAACTTCCTAACACGTAAAACACCAGGACGTTCAAGGCAGGAATGTGGATTTTCTGTATGATAATGTTGATCCACATACCACAACTGTGACCAGAGTCAATTTGCAGCAAATGTACTGTACTGGACTGTACCAAATCACCCAACTCAAATCCTTGCAACTACTAATTTTTCGGACTGTTCCAAAAATTTTAGGACAGTGATTTCGAAACAACAATCAAATCGAGGAATTCGTACGCAATTGGTTCCAATAACATCTAAAGTCTTTTAAGAAGATAATTCTACTCATTGTGTAACACCTACACGTTACTTAAGTACACATTAGGTTGAAGAAATAAATTTATATAATTTAGTTAGTTCGATAAGCTTTATCAAGGAATCACCTGAAAAATTTATAGAAGCTAGGATATTATACATTTTATAAAAGGGCTATTTTAATATGATATTAAATTATGACGATAAAAATAAAATAAAAAGCGCCTACTACATTTTTATATAAATAGCAATAACGACAGGGATTTTACACTCTTCGTAAATAAATACGAAAAACTGCACATAAAAACTGGGGACATCCACCACAATACTATTTCTATAAATTCACATGAGGTTCAAGATAACACAGAATCATAAAACGTTATAAAATTAACGCCTTCACATGAACTGATGACATTGAACTCAACCATAAGACAGCTGTAGCCACACAAAGTGCGAGAACAGAATTTTTGAAAGGAGGAAGTTCGAAATATAGGGATAAATTCTAAAAATTGCTAAGTTAAGTTACGAAAAAAATATAAAGTAACAATGAAAGTGTAGACGGTAGGCAAGCCCCTCGACGAAGTGTCTGACGTCAATTTGTTTTGAACCTTTCTGGATAAGCAGACCAGGAAGTTCGCATACACAGTATAGTAAAATATATGTTCATGTCCGTTGAGCATTGGTAAAAGGGTCTTAGTCCATACAAGGGTAATGATGGATCTCACTCTTTAACAAATACTGGAAATTAAATAGATAAAATGGGTCACCTAATGTGTTTGTTAATCAAAAATGTTAATTTGCATTTACAATCATACAAAGGAAATGATAATTTAAAGGAATATATCACCTACCTTTCACTGGTTGTAGTGGTTGATTGTACTTGCACTGCTATCAGATAATTATGGACTGTATGTATAATGTTCACTAATTGTTGCTAATTACTGATGCTCGATGCACCGAACTAAATCACGAACCAAAGCCAAGCGAGAACGAAGTTGAATAGTCGTCCACTCGTAAATTACCAACCCTTTTATGTCGTTGCACTAAAGGTAGAGATAATGGAGGGGTTCTAGCTGGGGGATAGTTTAAGGACTTAAATTAATTGTGATTGGCATAATACAACAAACAAAATACTTATAAAGCCTTAACATACCGCCCACCAAAATAAGTATTAGGAACTTATTTTCTAAGTGTGTCTAAACAAAAAAAAAAAAAATATATAACCGTAAATTTAAAAGTTAACTTACCCTAATATACTAACTATAATACTAAGTTGCCCCTGGAATGGGGAGAGGGCACAATTTTACCACGGGCCTTTTAAATAGTCCCTGGGATGTTGCCATGGTAGCCACACGACAAACATTGTCCTTTCCATAATGCAACGTATGTATACGTCCCATTTTCCACTGTAATGGAGACACTTGAGTATCTTTAATCAACACCAACGTTCCCACCATTAACGAATAATTAGCAGAAAACCATTTGGTTTTCTGTTGAAGTGTGTGTAGGTACTCCAAATGCCACCGTTTCCAAAATGATTGCTGAATACGTTGAACCAGTTGCCAACGATTTAAGGAAGATAGTTTCAGATTTACGACATTAGGGTCGGGAATGACAGACACTGGTTCTACGTTCAGAAAATGACCAGGACTTAAGAATGAAAAATCAGTGGGATCGTTACTCATTGGACATAAAGGTCTGGAGTTTAAGATGGCTTCAATTTGAACTAGAATGGTGTTAAATTCTTCGTACGAGAGAATTTGTTCGCCTACCACCTTCTTGAGATGGGACTTTACAGATTTTATCCCAGCTTCCCACATTCCCCCAAAGTGAGGAGCCGACGGAGGATTAAAAACAAAGTGAATACCTTCCGTTTCAGATGACTGCTTCATTTATTCGATTAGTTCCCGAGATGCTCCGATAAAATTTGTTCCACAGTCACTATGAATTTGCAAGCATTTACCTCTGCGTGCTACAAACCGCCGTAAAGCTGCAATAAAGGCTTTAGATAGGTTTGATGCCAACTCCAGATGTATCGCTTTTGTACTAAGACAAACAAATAAACAAACATAGGCTTTCAATGATTTAGCACCTCTAATACGATTCATGGTGATAGAAAAGGGTCCACCGTAGTCTACCCCAGTATGTAGAAACGCTTTACCGGCAGTAAGTCTAGCGGGGCAAGTCGCCCATAGGAGGGCATAGCGAAATAGGTTTTGACGAAAACATCGAATACAAGAGTTTAGGCACTGTTGAATAGCCCTTTTGCAGACAGAATCCAAAAATTTTGTACTAACAAAAATGAGTAGTTCTAAGTCCAGGGTGTAAATATTTCGTATGGCAATCTCGAATAATGAGCTCTGTCACCGGTGTGACCGAGGAAGTAGCAAAGGAAATTTTGTATCACAAGATCGTCTGCATTTCGCAACCGCCGCCCACCCTTAACAACCCATCACTGTCAAGGAAAGGACTGAGAGGTCGAAGTTGTTTATTACTAAGTTTTCCTTTCGAATGATATCAATGTCCTGACTGAAAACTTGTTCTTGAACCCGTTTTATTAATAAATGAAGTGCATACTGTTCGGGAGACCAATAATTGTTCTAAGTTTCCAATAGCCAAATTTGCACGAACTTTCAAGTTACTGAATGAACTGACAAATATATACCAGAATCCTGCATATTTTTCGCAAATCTGAAAATTGATTTACCATCGAGTCTCGAAATTATCTGCAACGTGTATATTAAGGGATAAAGTTCTTTTTTCAATGTGCATCTGAGTGTGATCTGTAAGAGTTGGTTCCATATGAGGAGGCCAATTCTCTTTAGGTAATAGTAACCATGATGGAGCCGTCCACCACAAAGGATGATTAACAAGCTCAGCAGCTAATAATCCTCTTGATGCACAGTCAGCAGGATTATCCTGTGATTTAATATGATGCCACGATAATGGAGCCACTCGTTCTTGGATATGCGAGACACGATTGCTAATAAATGTCTTCCAATTATACGACGAAGATCGAATCCATGCTAATGCTACTGTGGAATCTGACCACGTAAATGTATCGTCCAATACTAAATTATTTCTATACGTATTTTGCACATACTCAACCAAGTTCGACAACAACACTGCACCACACAATTCTAATCGAGGTAATGATATACGATTGGTTGGTGCGACCTTAGATTTGGCACAGACCAATGATACTTGGATGTTCCCTTTCTCATCGACACAGCGGAGATAAACTGCTGCTGCATATCCAGCTTCCGATGCATCACAAAATGCATGAATTTGTACAGTTTGATAGTTATCGCAAAGAATCCGTCGAGAATTTCAATTTTCAATAACTTGGGTAATTGTTGAAGATACAGATTCCATTTTAAAACAATTTGTTGGGAGGAAGTTCATCCCAACCAATTCCTAATATCCATACAGATTGAATCAAATGTTTTCGAAGAAGACCAATGGTGATAATAACCCCAGAGGGTCAAAGATCCTTGTAATTTCGAAACCATATTCCTTTTGGTACAAGGCCGATCAACGATATTAAGATTGTAAAACAACATATCACTCAATGGTTGCCATTGCAGTCCTAAAATTTTTTGAGACGTATTGTTTACCTCTTCAAACAAAAATGTTTGCTGATACCGAACGGAATCAGGTAAATGGCCAATGACACTTGGCACATTGCTATTCCACTTTCGCAACATAAAACCACCCGATTGGCAAATTTGGTTTAATTCATACACGAGTCGTTTGCAATCCTCTATCGAATCACACCCTGTAATCAAATCATCCACGTACGTATCCGACGCTAAAATCTTGGAAGCAATAGGAAAACGTAACGATTGACTTTTGCAAGTTCTTGAATTACACGCATGGCTAGAAATGGTGATGATGTGATGCCGTATGTAACAGTGTTTAGCTGATAATCGATAACAGACTCCGAGGACTTAAATCTCCAAACTATCGTTGATAGTCTCGATGGCTAGTAGAAATAAGAATCTGTCTATACATTTGCTTAATGTCCGCAGTTAAAACTACAGAATGTAAACGAAAGTGTAATAACAACTCCATGATATCTTTTTGAAGAGGGGCCTGCGGTAAATGATCATTTAAAGACCCTCCACTTTGAGCGCTGGCTGAAGCATCAAATACGACCACGAAGTTTTGTAGTTGTACTGTCTGGTTTGAACACAGCGTGATGTGGTATGTAATATACCGGCGATAATGTAGACGATCGAGTTGAATCCGATACAATACGAGACATGTGACCACTATCGATATAATCCTGCATAAATTCTCTGTACGAATTATACAGTTGAGGATTTATTTCAAACGGCGTTCTAGTGAAAGAAATCCTCAAGTGCTATTTCCGAGAGCCAGCAAATAGCGGTTCAGGACCATTGAAAGGTAACAAAACAATAAAACGACCGATGTCATCCTGCTTGTGAGTGTCCACAAAATGCCTTTCACAAATTTCCGCATGAGGAGATAATTTGTTAGAATCTGGAATATTTTCCAGTTCCCAAAATCGAGTAATGTTAGCATCTTCTACAAGTGCAGCTAATGATATACGAGATGTAACAGAAGAAAGAACCTTCCGTGTTAATATCCACCCAAAGGTAGTGTGAATTGCCACGGGTTCTTCTGGTGACACAATGCGAGTTGCGTTTAATAAAACACGCGAACAAATCTGCACCTAACAATAAATCGATATGGCTAGGTTTGTCAAGTCCGAATCTGCTAAATCTAATCCAACTATGTGAGGCCAACTATTTGGTGAGATCCTTGATGAAGGAAGGGTTCCACAAATGTCTGGTAAAACAAAACAATCAATACTGTACTCTGGAACAGTTTTACCTTGAGGACTAATTTTACGATACTTGTCCATACGCATGAGAAGCAGATAGACCTAAGCCTTCAACCTTCATTGAAATATTCGATTTTCTTAAACCTAAGCGTCGACAACACTTATCAGTCATGAAATTTTCCATTGATGCACTATCTACAAGTGCTCTTACTGTCTGAACTTTACCAAACCCATCTGTAATTGAAATTCTTGCGGTGCCTAATAACGTCATTGTGTTGGACGATCTAGATGATAACAACGTACTTGTAGTAGTGTTGCAGGTGGGTTCGGGAAGTTGATCTGTTGCCTGAGTGACTGCAGGTTTCTGTGCAACTGTAGGGTTTTCAAAGTGCAATAAAGTATGATGACCCCTTGCACACTTTTTACAAACAAGTTTGGAAGAGCAGCGTGTAACCATATGAGAGTTGCGAAGACAATTAATGCATAAGTGTTTGTCTTTAACAAAGTTATAACGGTCTTGTGGCGATTTATTCAGAAACATTTGTTACACTTAATTTGAATGTTTATCTGGTCGGTAAAACAGTTAACAAAGTATTACACTTAGATGGTGGTACATTTAAATGACGATAGATGGCTCTTAAAAGCCTGTAATACAGTTACCAAAGTTCAAAAGATACATCGGCATAGCGCAATGGTTAAAGCGATGCTACGCCTGGCGGCGGAAACGCAAACCCTTTTACAGGTTTCGCGCCAATCACCATGACGTCATCATTGCCCAAATTATTGCGTCATAACCGGAAATATAAAATTAAATAAACAATTACAATTACATTCGTGAGCAATTTAAGCATGGTATTACTCACCCGGAAATCCGAACTCGGCGAGGTTGAACCAAAGTTGGCCTCTATCAGGGTTCCATGTCGGAGGGATTAAAGATGGCCGTTTCTCCGGAGCGGCTAGCAGAGCATGTCCTCAGGGTCGTCTCGGGTCCAGTTTCGCCTCGAGGTGGCTGCAAATTTACCTATGTAGGGATTTGACAGGAAAATAAGGTATGAGGTAGACAAACAAAAGATAATTAGATCGGGATTTCTACATAGGTACAGCTACGATCGTTACCCCAGACAAAACCCAGCACTTCACTCCACGATCAAAGGCAAAAGCCACGATTCAGGGCGAGAACCGCGAAACTCTCCCCACTCTTTGTCTACTATTGCCTTACCCCTATGGGGATAAGCACACTTGCGCAAAACTCACTATTGTGGCGTGCGGAAGCACCGCCCAGTCTATTTAAAAATGTTCCCGCGTCTCGCGTATTTGAAAATTATGGCGGGAAACTTCCGTACATCAAGAAAACTAAACCTAACCTAAAATGTTAAAGTGCAAATTCGATTTGCACGTAACAATCATGCGACAAAGCCACAAAAGAAAAACTTAAAAAGAAAAGTCTGTTAGCACAGTAACAGCTTAAAATCTAAGTCCTACTACCCTACATAAACCCTAACTTAAAACCTACAAAATGTTTATATAAGGCGCCACCTGGTTTTTCGACCGATAACACGTCTACCGAAGTACCAGGAAACGGAATAGGTAGCCCGATAGTCTTTGACTACACTAATTACCGACAGCACAAATTTGTCGGGGAGCATGAAACACTACTTAAACTAACACGGGTGCGACAAGTCGCCTAACCTATCTAAACTTATCTAACTAAAGCTAACACAAAAGTTGTTATGTACAAACACACATGAGTGTTGCATTAAAACTATTCTTCCTTTGGCAAGAAGTGCCCAAATTTAAAAAAATGTTCATGAGAGTGCGTCACCTTGCACTCCAGCAAATTTTGTTACTGGTACTTTGGTTTCCTCCGATGCACATTTAACTTGTCCATGACACAGTTGTGAATCAACAAATTTATCAAAAGTACCGCCTACTAAATCCTTATATGCTAACCTGACAAATTACATTTCTAAATTGGGTTAGCTTTTTCACTTAAATTTCAGGCAAAAAAAATAATTCCCACGTCTGGTCATATATACCACACGTTAGGACGATAAAAAGATAAGATAAGATCTCAAATTGATGTTAAAGATAGTAGATAAGATAATGTTATTAAGCTTAAGTTGTTATCCTCAAAGGTAATGAATAAGATAACGGTATTAAGCTTTAGTTATTATTTGAGATACTCGATAAGATAACACGATATTAAGTTAAAGTGATTATAAGAGATAGTAGGTAAAGTGACATGAATTTAAACAGAAGTTATTACTCAAGATAACCGGTAAGATAACGCAAAATAACTCGAAGTCATTCCTAACGGTAGTCGGTAAGATAACGATAAATTAAACCAAAATTATTACTAACGGTAATCGGTAAGATAATGATACTAAACTAAATTATTACCAAAGGTAATCAATAAGATAACGATATTAAACCTAAAGGTATTGTCAAAGATAATAAAGAAGACAAAGATATTGGCCTAGTTATTACCCAAGACAATGATAACAACAAAAGAGTGGCTCCAGTAGAGCCGTTTAAATGGGATTGACCCTATAAAACACAGCGTAGTCTGAAGGACCACCTGCGATATTAATCCGACAAGATAAGATATAACATATGTTAACATTCACTAGGCTCCTAAGAGAACTAGTGCGATCATTTTCCTAACGAGTGCTTCGACTACGATAAGAAAATCAGACAAAGATAGCCACGACAACTTAAAAGTATCTTCACAGATACAAACACACAAAAACAAACTGTTTTAAGGTAGTTTTTTAAATCGGTAGCACCCTAAACACACAAAAATGCCCAATTATAAGCAGTTAAATACAGATACACTGTCCCCATATGCTAAAACAACCGAGAATTTAATAAGATAACGATAAAAAACAATAGCACCTCACCACAAAGTTCAATAAAAAACAACGAAAAAAATGTTTATGAGTTATGTTGATTTAGTAGAAAAAACAAATAAAGATATAGTGTAATGATGTAGTATAATGTGGGCAACCGCAATAATTCAGAAGAAAAACACACGGAATAGATAATCCTAGTTCTTGCAACTGCAAATATGAATTATTTCTTATAATGGCATAGGTCATGACTCCTATGTTGGCCCAAAGAAAAAAATCATCCACTCAACATCAGCTAAAACCAATCATAAAAATTCAATGAGTTATTTCAACCAAAGTTACGACAATTACCACACAATTAAACCATATAAGAGAAATACTAAAGACCGAACAATAAGTAGTAGGAAAAGTTCGAGGGTTGATTAAATAAAACGACAGAGTTATATTGGGGGGGTGTAGAGGATGAAGCGATATATATCTAACGGTATGGTGAAGGAAAGTCAACGAAAAGAAAAAGATAGCTAAATTAAGGTAAGTAAAGTTAAACGTGTAAGAAATTATATACTATATGAGAGAAGGAATAAGTAATTAAAGATACTCATTGATGGTGAGAACAAAAAATATTAGGTAAATCGTGCGGGTTTAATCATATTAAGGTGCCAGGTATCAGGGATTAAATTTAGAAGATTAAGAGAAACACAACATCACGAGATAAGGCATCAAGTACGATATTTAATTTGCCAGGCCTATGCCTAACGTTAAAAGTGAATTGATAGATAGGCAAGTTCCATATTGCCAAACAACCTGCGGGTTATTTTAAATTATTGAGCCAAGTGAAAGCTACGAACATTAGAGACATTGTTAAAGGAGTAAACGTGACCAGCTCTTAGATGTACGTAAAGTTAAACGATTTTAAAGACAATTTTAAGGCATTCAAAGAGATTCAAATCGATATGTAAAAAGATAATAGTAATAGACATTGTATAAAGCATATTTTTACTGGGATGGGAAGTTCTCCTTTGAGTTCTTTCCAACCCAATAAGGGGAAAATTTCAACATCATTATTAAAAAATGATTTACAAATTAAAGCGACAACTTACCAACCGAATCCTCGTCTAGAGTTACAACGCTTAACGACCGGCCAATGGGCCTCGTTCTAGACTTACAGAGCTACATGACCAAATCCGAAAGCAAACTTCGCTTAATGGATGTTAACGTAGGGCGTTGAAATATCAATAACTAAAAAATATGCAATTAGACAAAGGTAAACACGACAATTTGAAAGAAAAATTCCACGACACCTATACAAAAAGGCATTCCAAATTCTTGGAATGTTCTTTCAATATTGCGAAAGTTATCGAGAAGTATCGTAAATGAATTTAAATGATAACGTTACTGGAATTTCTTTAATTTAATATTCAAAGGCACAGGTATAAAGAGATGCATTTTATTACAACATTTTTAAAAGGTAAGAATATGATAATTTCGTTATTATAGGTAAGGCAAAAACTTTTATAAGACGCATTTATAGGTTATACTGGTTGAACCAATACAAGGGAATTTAAGCAGGGTTTTTGTAAAAAAACAGGAAGGGTTATGTTTTTAAATTTAATAGAACTAGATAATTTCCATAATAAACAGTTTAAAGACAAAATAAGATAATAGCTTAATTATTTATATACTTACTTACATAAAAAATAGGTTTAGGTAATTTCCTAAAAGTCATATTTGAATCCGAAAATAAATCCATCACTTAGAACATAATTGAAGTTAAACAGATCCCACATTCTAAATTTAGAAAATATTATATTAAAAAAACACATTCCATAAACAACAGTTATATTTACAAAATGGCGGTTTTCACATATCAGTTGCCATAGCAACTAAATTTTTTGACATTTAAGAAAATGAAGCATGTGCCGAAATGCGGATATAAAACTCAAGGTTATAGATATTCGGTAATTGGCTTTAAGTGAAAAAACTATTTTTTAATTAACATTGATAATACAATAAATGTTTATAAGAAATAAAGGAAAACCCCGGTTCGTAACCTCCATGTTAAGGCGCCATCTGTTACACTTAATTTGAATGTTTATCTGGTCGGTAAAACAGTTAACAAAGTATTACACTTAGATGGTGGTACATTTAAATGACGATAGATGGCTCTTAAAAGCCTGTAATACAGTTACCAAAGTTTAAAAGATGCATCGCGCAAGCGCAATGGTTAAAAGCGATGCTACGCCCTGGCGGCCGGAAACGCAAACCCCTTTTACAGGTTTCGCGCGCCAATCACCATGACGTCATCATTGCCCAAATTATTGCGTCATAACCGGAAATATAAAAATTAAATAAACAATTACAATTACATCCGTGAGCAATTTAAGCATGGTATTACTCACCCCGGAAATCCGAACTCGGCGAGGTTGAACCAAAGTTGGCCTCTATCAGGGTTCCATGTCGGAGGGATTAAAGATGGCCGTTTCTCCGGAGCGGCTAGCAGAGCATGTCCCTCAGGGTCGTCTCGGGTCCAGTTTCGCATCGAGGTGGCTGCAAATTTACCTATGTAGGGATTTGACAGGAAAATAAGGTATGAGGTAGACAAACAAAAGATAATTAGATCGGGATTTCTACATAGGTACAGCTACGATACGTTACCCCAGACAAAACCCAGCACTTCACTCCACGATCAAAGGCAAAAAAGCCACGATTCAGGGCGAGAACCGCGAAACTCTCCCCCACTCTTTGTCTACTATTGCCTTACCCCTATGGGGATAAGCACACTTGCGCAAACTCACTATTGTGATGTGCCGGAAGCACAGCCCAGTCTATTTAAAAATGTTCCCGCGTCTCGCGTATTTGAAAATTATGGCGGGAAACTTCCGTACATCAAGAAAACTAAACCTAACCTAAAATGTTAAAGTGCAAATTCGATTTGCACGTAACACATTTCACATTGGTATAAGTTATGAGTACCACTGCAAAGACTGCATTTCTGAGCGAATGAAGTTGTTACGAATGACTTTCGAACTTGGGGTCTTGAATATTCAAAGGAACGTTTAGAAGGTACACTAGATGATATGGTTTGTTTACTGGACGTATTAACTTTGAACGGTGTATCGGAAACAACCATATTGCTAATTTCTAATGCCTTGCAATGTTTTTCTACAAATAATTTTAATTGATCATAAGATGGAATGTCTGATGTATTTTCTAACTCAAATGTTTTCAAAAGATTTGTGTCTACCTTTTTTGATAACAAATGAAACAATACGAAGTCGAGCAAATCAATCTTAGTTTGACGTAAGCTTGATATATTTTCCGTAAAGCAATTAAGCAATTCTCTTAAATCTGTATGTGAATTAAATTTTGCTTTTGGTGACGATTCTAAAGCATTCCAATGCGTGTTTGCAATTAAACGTTTTGAATTAAACCTCTCCACAATAATTGAATAAGCTAGCATATAATTATTATTCGAAATTTGCAAATGTCTAATGAGTTCTCTAGACTTAAAATCCAACGCATCAATTAAAAAATAGAACTTTTCGATCGGTAGCAATTGATTATTTTCATGAACTAAATTATTAAAAAATTCAATAAACTCTTGGAAATGTTCTATTTTTCCAGAAAATTTTTTCATTTCTATCCGAGGGAGACGAATATTACTACACGAGCCAATACCAGTAATATTTTCAGTCACGCATTTTTCAGCAGTGGATATATTATCAAATTGCGCTTTAATAATTTTAATGTTTAACAAAGACCTATCTATTTCAATTCTTAGTGTTGTAATTTCATTTAATAATTCCGAGTTGTCCTCATCCAATATGCACGTTTTATAAGCAGTATCTACATCGTTTTTGATATCAAAGGCGCTTTCAGCCATAATATTAACAGAAATACAATTGCCTTTAATATGCTCCAATTTATCTATCGCACCAGATATATCAGATAATCTATCGAGTGCGGCCTTTAAATCCACTATCAACCTATCCGATGAAATATGTGCCATCCTAACGAACAAGGTTACTAATAGCGATTTTATATTGATTTCAGCTACAAAAACGAAGGGTTTGTTCACCTAATAATAGGATATACCAAGGGTAATGTTGAACTACCTGTTAAGCAAAGAATTTTTACTACAAGGTGCCTAACGGGAGCTTGCAAGTTTCAATATGACAATGATCAAAGGGTTATTCTACCCGGTTTTACCAATACCTGAATTCTCTAGCAAACTTGAATTACAAGTTTAAAATAACTGTACTGCTTAAACACCTTTTTTCTGACCACAAATTCTTACGCTAACTATCCCTACAATTTACAAAGATTTGTCATTTTTAAGGCTTTATAAGATTCTGTATTAGTACAAAATTTCAAACTTAATGCGAGATTGCATCTACTATAAGTTAGTTTAAACAATTGACTATGATACTGGTGGTGTGACTACACTTTTCTTCTAAATTCGGTCAACCCCTAATTTAAGCAAAGAGCAATTAACAATGTAGTTAAAATTGAATGCCAAAAATGCCAATAATAAACCAATTAATAAACAACATATTTGCTCAAAGGACCAAAAATGTTAATCAAAAATGTTAATTTGCATTTACAATCACACAAAGGAAATGATAATTTAAAGGAATATATCACCTACCTTTCACTGGTTGTAGTGGTTGATTGTACTTGCACTGCTATCAGATAATTATGGACTGTATGTATAATGTTCACTAATTGTTGCTAATTACTGATGCTCGATGCACCGAACTAAATCACGAACCAAAGCCAAGCGAGCGAAGTTGAATAGTCGTCCACTGTAAATTACCAACCCTTTATGTCGTTGCACTAAAGGTAGGGATAATGGAGGGGTTCTAGCTGGGGGATAGTTTAAGGACTTAAATTAATTGTGATTGGCATAATACAACAACAAACAAAATACTTATAAAGCCTTAACAGTGTTGGTAGTGAATAAACAGACGAATCATTGGTATTCCTGGATGTGCTTAATTAATTTAGAAATCCAAGAAGTGGAATTTAACTGTGACTACTGTTTGAACTTTTCCTTGAAAAATACAGTAGAACTTGCATATAGAAAACCCTAGATATAACGAACATGCCATATAACGAACAAAGTTCAAAAGAGTACTACTTCAGATACGTATTTAAAAGATCTAACGAACACGAATATAACGGACGAACAAACGGTTTTAGTGAACCGGTTTTTACACATGAGTTTGGTGATTAGATCGCTTATAACGAACAAGCGACATATTGTTGTTTATGCAAGCAGGCGATGTGTGAACTTGACTAACCTTGAATACAATCTGATACATATTAGAGGTAATTCCTCAGTTATTTTAATAGGGCAAAGCTTAAGGTTGGTTTCATATGTGTATGCTTATTTTTACGTTATACAACATAAACGACAATAGAGTTTGTTTTATTTATTATATACATATGGCTAAGGTTAAACAGAAAGGTATTACGGAGCTACTAAATTAAAAATACTTCCCAAGTTAAAAGAAGTGTGCACTAATGCACATATTTGTCACGAATTCGGTTTATCAAAATCGACTGTTGTAACAATATGTAAAAAACGTGAGAAATATTTGAGTGCTGTAAATAAAAACATAACAAAAATTAAAAAGAACTCAGATCCGATCCACTATTGCAAGAAAAAGCAAAGGGATTTGTACAACTGGCTACACGACACAATGGCGAAGCAAACAATGTAATATGTACAATTTAGTTGCTCAAAAGGTTGGATCGATAGATTTAAAAAAAGGTACAACATCACTTCTGGAGAATTTCATGGTGACGCTGCTGAAGACACCACAAACTGGCTTACAACTGTTTGGCAAGGTGTATGACGACACTGTTATGAAGATCGAGACATTTTCAATAGTGATGAAACGGGAATGTTTTACAAAATTATTCCTGGTAAAACGTTAAAATTCAAAAGAGAAAAATGTTCTGGCGCAAAATATTCTAAAGAACGTGTTACAGTTTTTGTTTGTGCGAACATGAATGGATTAGAAAAGAAAGCTGTTAATAATATGAAAATCTAAATCACCGAAATGTTTTAAAAATCAAACGCTATCTGCTACATATGAAGCTAACACGAAGATATGGATAACATCTGAAATTTTTACGGTTTTGTTCAAAATATTCAAATAATTATTAAATAGGAAGAACAAGGAAATAATCACAAAATTTAATTAAACTTAATTAAGTAAATTCTTTTATCCACTGACTATAGGTATTCTGTCAATTTCAAGTGTTTTAATTGTATCTTTTCTAAAAACTGTAATAGAACAAATTAATGAAGTATTTTCCAATAAAAGAACACTTTTGTAACATAAGTGTGACTAATTGGGTAGACACTAAAAAATAATATACTAGTGCAACGTTTCACTTTCAAGCTTTTTATTTTGCACGATTATTATTTCTGCTTGTTTATCACACACAAGTTATGCTAACGCATTTGTATTTCACGCATTAACGTCGTGACATTAACCAGATCCAACGGAAAAACATCAAGTTCAGTATTGATTACGGCTTATATAATTACATAAACAAAAGTACAGCACAGAGGGCTATAATATTATAATTTATAACTGAAACAGAGTATGTAAATAAAATATTCTAAACCATAACCAATACGTTAAATATTCTCGTGCGGTGCGATAAAATTAGAACTTGAAAAGCATAATTGTTTATTACATATTTACCTTTAAAATTATGTACCCACAAATTATATTAATTTTTTATTTTTAAAGGTGTTGTGAGTTATGCAATAAAAATGCAAAATAATTTTGTGAATATTCATGAAAATAGGTGCTGAATATTCGGAGGCAAATTTTCCCTACTTCCAACACTACGTACCTATATATTTTTAGGCACTTTAGCAATCACGAAAGTTTTATTTTATACACAATGAAAAACTACAAAATAAAAATCAGACTTTGTAATGTTTAAAAGCAGACGCTTAATTTCCGTACACGAAGTATAACTTCCGCACTTTTTCGGCATATCCAGAATTCTTCCACAAAATCAGAACTTTTTAGTACTTTCCGAATTTTCCGTACCAGTAGACACCCTGTAAAATCTCAAAAAAACTGTTCAGTTGCATGAAATTCATCACTGGTGGATACGAGAATCACACTAAGAGCCCCAATAAAATCTTTTTCCTAGTTTTTCATTATACCCACTCAATATTAGGAATCATATGGCACATTTCAGTTCTATGCTAAAATTTAAATCGAGATTTTTGAATAAAACATATTTTTTTGATTCGTGTAACAGGTATTCGAATACATCCACAATGAGCGTTCGAATTATGATATGAAGAAAATAAATTAGTTCAGACAAACTGAAGTAATAAATTATGCATCAAATATCTACATCTTTTTAGTTTAACGCTTGCTAGAGAAAAGCTCAGAAACAGTAGAGCTTCACCAATCAGTTCATAGAATAATCCTACGAGTTTGCAATGTCGTCCCTGCTGTAATTGTAAATTAATAGAGTGTGTAGCTTTCTAATTATGAAATGTGTGAACTAAAACTTGAACTTATTTTAAAGTTCAGTTTAGATTTGATTCGATGATCTGACATTACAGACCTAGTCCGAAAACTTGAAAGTTACACTATAATGTTTTTGTTGCTGCAGGTGCTTAAATTTTTTGCCTCAGCATTTGATATGTGCAAAATTGAAGGTTGTATTTAAGCATGTTTACAAATGTTTTTATGAGAATTTTATACTTGAAGCTGAGAATTGACCATACAAAAATCGTGTACATTTATTTGACATATGAAACATTTGCTTAGCATTTGTAAGACATTGATTACATTTGACCTTTATAGAACAGTTATAACATTTAAGGGTTCTTTTCCACCACATTTGTACATACTGAACCTTGCAGGTTGACCGCTCACAAAAATTAGTACACCTATTTCACAACTGCAAGAGTAAAAGCTCTTTTATGAAGATAGATACCAAGTACCATTTGTGATTCTCATTAGATGTTAGAATAATTTGACAATACTGTCAAACATTTGATATATTGGATAATATTTGAAAAACATTTGTAACATTTTTAATGGTTCTTGTACACTACAAACTGTCAAGTAATTAACCATTCACATAAAGCCGATTTATTGCCCAATTTTGTCTATATTTGTTAGAGTAATTTGTCTACAAATCACATTTTAATATAATGAAAATTATCAAATTCTGTGAAGAATGTAATAATTAAAATAAAATGCCTTTTATTATGATCTAATAAAATTTGAGAATCGTTTGGCCCAAACTACATTTGTGTCTTGAATTTGTAATATATGTATAAAATTACAAAGTTTTAATATAATAAACAGAATGGTTGAAAAATGTATTTACTCACAAACATGATAAACAATACTTACACATGAAGTGTAATTCCTAGATCGCGTAATTCCTTTACTGAAATGAGTGGCGAAATAATATCCTGTCCTAACCTATCATAAATTAAAACTTTCCATACAGGTTCTGCTAAAGTGCTTTTAGTTGAAACTTGATTTAAATTTAACATTTGTTTTATAGCATCTGAAAATATTTAGGTTATAAGACTATAAAACATAAGTAATTACTTACTAATTTGTTTTTGGCGTATGCTAGTCATGTTTGGCTATTAGTTTACTTTAATCAATGAAAAAAATATTAATTTACATCAATTAAGAATGTAGTTTGTATAGCTTTTAAAAAGCTTACGTGTTCGAACTTTGTTGACATATTACTGACATTGAAAGTTTGGACATAAAAAATAACCTTAATCCTTTTACAGAAGCACCAACTGTAAAATATCAAAGCTGTTATAAATGAAATATTTCTTAACTTTGTCATTTTTGTAAATTATTAAGAACATTTAAACAATATTATATTACGCCATAGTTTTTAATTTTAATTTTTTTTCTTAATTATAATATCAACCTGTACTTATAAATTACGTGTTACAATTGGCGTTCTGAATATCTTTTAGAAAGGCAATATTAAAAAACAAATACCTCTAGCTAGAAAGAGAAAGCACCAATCTTCAAAAGTGACATTTCTACATTTGTGGCAACGTAATTTTGATCCTAATTATTTTAACTTATCTGTGATTCGTGTGTTGTACCCTTTAAAGTGCCTATTTTTTCAAAATGTTCCAAAAGTATCGAATAATTTCGATGTTTTAATAATAATGCAATGCCAGCTAGAAGACGCCGAACAGGCTCTGAAACAGAGCCATTTACTGTTGTAGTAGATTCCAATTCATGGTCTGTTAAAGAAAATGATAATCATAATTCTATAGAAGAAGACGATATTTTAGATAGTTATATTGAACCTGAACCTACCATGTCTGCTAAAGACAGAACTAATGAATTTTCAACTGCCATAAGGTCGTTACAAGGCAGAAATATTGCAAGAGCTGTTGCTACTAAAGATCCACGAAAAGCTAAGGCTATACAAAGTCATTCCGAATTTATGTTCATTGCCAGAAATGTAGGAAAAAACGTTTCCAGTACCTATGCCAAGCTAGAAAAATTAACTCTACGTAAGTATACAACAGTCTGTTTATTATTCTGAGTTGAAAAACAGTCCTGCAACTATAACTAAGATACAAGTGACTAGAAAAAGCCCTTAATATTTTTATGAAATTAAGTCGTGTAAGTTTTTAAAATTTGTTTTACGTTTTTTGCCTTTATTAAAGAAATTAATGTTAAAAAGTAAAGCTGTCTTTAGGGACTAACAATAATTAATTTTATATTTCACTTCATTATAATTTGGTAATAACCTTTAGAAAACGAGATAAGTAAACATATTCATAACAACCAGGGCATAATGAAGACATCATTATGACCTTGTATTGTTCCTTCTCATGTCTTGTAACTTATTTATTGAATGTATTTGTAACACAAGTGTGAAGTATTGACGTCACATTGTAAGTGCTAGCATAACGTATACTGTCGCTCTAGGGTGACCAAGAGTGCATCAAGGGCAGATGGAACAAAATTTAAGGCTATACTCTAATAAACATCCCTGAAGTACACCGGAACTTTTTGAATATAAAAAATCGCCCAGGATAAGGATAGATGACAATCGGCTAATAGTAAAAAGAAAACTTCCTGTAAGTCAATATGGCTAACTCTGGAGCTTGGTCCAGCATTCTTGCATGAGAATGGGTTGAAGGCCAATTTTGTTATGGTATATCTAAAGACAAAGTTTAAGCGTGCCACGGTGTTTATGCTACTAAAACTAAAAGTTCGGGAATAACACAAAGACTCGTATGTTTCATAAACCTTAAGTTCAAAGAAAAGGAACAGATCTGATGGTTCATTCTTAGTTCAAAGTTATACAGAACTAGTATATTATGATACAAGTTTATAAGCGAGCCTTTAAAAGCACATGCAACGTTTGAGGGCACGACGCGAAGCAGAGTGCCCTTAAACGTTACAAGTGCTTTAAAGGCACTTATAAACGAGTATTTTAATATACCTGTATTTTAACTTGATATATAGATTTACATATTACTGAATTTATCCGTATTGAAGTGCAATACCACAGATTTAGACTGTCATTTTGATTTATAACGGTTGCCGTGGAAACAATTGTACATTTAGTATTTATTTGAAATAGTGTATTGATAATAAGATATTTACATTTGACATTTGTATAATTTGATAAATAAAAATAAAGTTGAAAATGTTGTTGCTTAGCAACCTTTAAAACACTAGTGTGATAAAGATTGATTTATGCACGCTAATTAGTTCTTTATACTAGTATTATGATGCAGGTATATTAAAAAATAATTTATTAATAATAAGGCTACCTACAATTTGTGGTTTCCCACATAAATATAAAAATTCAGAATTTAAGCAGAATTAAAAGAGGTGTGATCAGATTAAACTTCGTAACAGATAATGTGATCATCTGCTACATTTTCATACCTACAGGGTTTCTTAAAATCTCTCTTATAACAATAAATCTTAAAGGAATAACTGTTACGGTAACTTAATTTTCTTGGATTATTAAAAAATTCAGTTTAAGGTATTACAATAATATACAAGACTTTAAATTCAGCAATCTGAGGTTTCTTAAACAGTTTATTATTTAAAATTCATGCTAGCAATAGTGGTTAGTAATCTGTTGCATTCAAAAACAATATTTATAGCTTTTTCCTATTTAGGTTCTCCCACAGATCTGATATAGATGACACGGATTTCGTAAATTATGTTAGCTACAATTACCCAGAACTTTTAATGTATTTTTAAGGTTCGGACAAAACTGCGTCGTATCAATACTGAATTTTAAAGTATTCTACAGACAGGTGTGTCAAGGTGAAAACAGCTGATTGACAATAAAAGCTATAACAAATATTAAAAAATTTGATATATCTAAAATATTAATTTTTGGTAACAAAATTTTTTGTTTCGTAAATACACTGGTATGTAGTCTGTAGAAGTTCAAAGCTCTTGAATTTACAAATGTTGCAAATATTTCCAACACAGGATTCCAAAATAAAAGCTGATACTCCGATCAAAAGATCTCATTTTACGAAATATGCCTTAGGCCACGTATTTTTTTTATTCTAGCGATGACAGCGAGCAGATTCTGTCGTTTGAACAACAATCAAAACGTATGTTTTGTAAATACAAGAACAATAAAGATGAGGGTTTCCAATACTACCACATGTGATGTAATTATAACATCCAAAAGCTCATACTGATTATTTTATTTATTTTATTTTTCATACCAACAGCAACAGCCAATTACAGATATAAATATTCAATAAAACACATTTATTGTACAAGTCCTAGCAACTAAAACAGAATTTGTTCATTTCTTCTATGGCGTCTTTTCACACACTCCGCACCTGCGCATTCTTTTGCGCAAACGCAACTGTCCGGAATGACAGAAATTGACAAGTTTATTTAAAAATATATGCGGAACTACCTTATAATTTATACTTAATCTAAATGTGATACATAGTCGATTTTTGGCATGTAACAATCTCGACAAAGCCATAAAAGAAAAAATCTTAGAAAAAGAAAAAGACTTTTAGCATGGTAAAAACTTAAAGTCTACACCCTGACTAACTTACATATAAACTAACTTACGTCCTAGTAAATGCTTATTTTATGCGCCACCTGGTTTTTTCAACCGATAACGCGTCTTGCGAGTAATCAGGAAACGGAATGTGTAGTCCCAAGTTTATCGAACTACATCTATAAGTGTACACACGAGTCCTTGATGTGGCGCAGTTATAATCGACAGCACAAATTTGTCGGAGAGCACGAAACACTAGTATAATTAAAACAAATGCGACAAACAAATACAATAACTAAAGCTAACATTACAGTTTTTAAGTGCACACGCACATAAGCATTGCATTTAAACTGTTTTTCCCTTGGCAAGAAAATGCCCAAATTTCAAAATGTTCAAAAGAGCAAGTTACTATGCACTTTAGCAAATGTATTGCTACTCTGTCTTAATAAACAATACACCTCAAAACTTTTTAATGACATGGCTGTGAATTAACAAATTTACCAACAGTACCATCTTAGTAATTTCTTACATTTCTAACCTAACAAATTATATTGCTACCATCGGGTTAGCTTCTTCACTCAATGCTCAAAAAAAAATTTCTACGTCTGATAATAAATACCAAACGTTAGGAAAACAAAAGAAAGTAAGACAAAGTCTCAAGTTATTATCTAAGATAATAGGTAAGATAAAACTAGATAACAATAGATGGATCCGAAACGTCCCAGTACGCTAAGACATGCTACAACTATATACTTTAAAGATATAGCGTAGAATTCCCCAGCTCACCAAGCCGTTTTGTAATTCAACAAAGATACAAGAGAGAGTGGCTCCTTGAAGCCGTTAATTAGGTAAGATACTCGTACCCCCTAAAAGAGAGTGACCTGTGAGGCAGGTCCGTTTATAAAAACGGTACGAGGGACCGGAAAAAGGCAAGAAATTATATTCGAAAAGACCCCGACCTGAAACACAAAATGCAATTTTTGGACGTGAAGATAAGTCAAGAGGGATCTGATAAAAAGCTTGTCTAAGATCGTTAGATGAGATAAATTTAGCATTTCGAAGCCGCCTTAAGATATTATCTGTACGAGGTAAGGGATAGGCATCGGCCACAGTTACAGAGTTAAACTTTCTACCGTCAAAGCAAACACGCCATTCGTCATTTTTCTTACGAACCAATAACACAGGAGACATCCATGTCCAATTTGAAGGAGAGATAACACCGGATTCGAGCATTTTATCTATTTCGGAATGTAAATGTTTTTGTAATGCGGGCGATAACGGATATTGACGTTGCTTAAAAGGAATAGCATGACCCGTAGAGATAATATGTGTTGCGGTAGTAACGCAAGCAAGTTCAGAAGTGTTTAATATACGAAATTTGTCAATTGTAGAGTTAAGAATTTCATTCTGGGAATCGGTAAGAGAAATTTTATTATATATACCAGCAGACGCACAAGAATTTGTTTTGAGAGAATCTTGGCAAGAAAAATCTTGGAAATATAGAGATAAATTATTAAGTTGGCAAAAATCCACGCCAAGTAAAAATGGGTAAGCTTGTGTAGGTACGATTAAAAATGGAACATCGCATTCAAGTGACTCTACTAGAATTTTTAATTTAAGGGAACCAGTTACATATATTTTATTATAGTCAGCTAGATTTATAGAGGTTTTTCCGGAATAACCTGAAATTTAATGTTTTGTTTAGATAATTGCTGTAAGCCTTCGTTATTTATAAGAGAACATGACGAACCCGTGTCCAATAAAACGATTACATTTAGAGAACTAATAGAGATAGGTAAGTGAGGGTGATGTCGAGAGGTTTTTTTAACAAGTTGTAAGGCATTACATGTGATTTTCCAATGCTCCACCCGAAGGTACTACATTGGCCAGGAGGCGAGTTTTTTTTACCTGGAAAATTTGGAATTTTGCCGAACCCTTGCTGTTCCAAGCAAGGTAGGGATCTTTAGCGTGCGTGACAACACTCACACACGGGACCTCCATTTTACCTCTCATCCGAACGAGGGTGTATTTTTGTGAAAAATGCTCGTCTAACATTTTTCAAGCGGGCCGTGTCGGGATTCGAACCCGGGACCTTGGGCGTAGTAGTCACACACATACCACGGAGCCGCCTAAGTTGTAAGGCAGCAGAATTTTTATGATAAAAGGAATTATCTGTTTTCAGCCAATTTGACCATTCGGCCTGGGTGAAACGACATATTTCAGATAAGGGAGTTAAGTTCTTCTGTGAGTTTAAGGTAGCGGTATTATTCTTATTAGATATATTAGATAGAGGTTTAATATTAGAGGTAATATTATGCTTTAAATCTATTGACGTCTGGGTGCGTTAAATAGTTGGTGTTGAGGACGATTTTGATTTCTTGAGATATTCACGTCCCGAGTATGAATATCTCTGCGGAAGTTCTCCGATAAGTTAGGGTTACAATTTGTACATCTAGATTTATAGGTATTGTTACGACCACAGCCATAACAAAAGAGATTTTTTGGGTATGTACACACATTATAGATATGTCCACTTTTCTTACAATTCCAGCAGGTAAATGAGTTAGTTGAAGGGGAAGCAGGAAGAGTAATAATAGATACCTTACGAGAGGGTTCAGACTTTTTCTGGGGGAGGACGGTATTTATCTACACGTAACTTCACTTCTTGAAGTGAGCGACATAAATCTTTAAACTGAGGTAAAGAGGAGATATGTTGTAAAGCTAAACGTTCGGTGTTTTTTATCTAATCTGCTATATAAAGCTTCCATTGAGGTAATAAAAGAAATTACGTTTTTGTTAGGTCCCTGGGTACTATTTTGCATTTCATTCCAAAGATAAGTTATATAGCCATGAGGTAAGAAGTCGCGTTTTAAGCACATAACTAGTTCTTCCCAGGTAGAAATCTGGTTTCGTATATTTCTATACCAAATCAAGGCAGAACCGGAAAATAATTCGCCTGCTGAGACAAATAAATCTTCGTCTGTACAGTTACGAGAAATTTTAAAATCATTTACACTATCTAGGAAAGACATTAACGAGATTTGGGAATCGAAGCCCTGAAAAGATATACTCCATTTGTATACTGGTATAGATTTTGGAGACGATATGAGGTTGGGAAATTGTTAAATTCGAAAGAACGGTAGGCAAATTTGCATATAAATCTAAGTTAAGTTTTTTGAGGACGATTCCTTCAAGTAAGAGAACGTTAGATAACAAAGTTTGCTTGGTTTCGTTAGCTGGTTCATCTTTAAGTAATGATAATAGATTTATACGTTGTTTTAAATGCATTATCCGAGATGTAATGCGCTTTAATTCTATATTTGAAATTTCTGGGTTGGTTTTATGAAGTATATTGTTAATATCGTCTTGGGATTGTTTAATCTCAAAGGTATTTTGTGATAAATTGACCACTAATATACGAAGAATTTGTTGACTGTTAGCTTCTTGAGCTAATATGGCTTTTAACTGCAATCGCCTATCATTTTGGTTTGTTGCCGGTTGAATACTACGCAATTCCAGCTCGAAGATCGTTTCAAAAGATTTGAGGTATACTGGATTTATTGTACTATTATGTTTGAGAAAGTAGATATACTGAGATATGATTAAGGCAAATAACGATAACAGTTTTTTTTAGAAAATAATTTTTTTAAAAGAAATTCACAAGAGTAATTAATTATTTAAATTATAAGCAAAAGGTTTAATTCATGGCAACCAAAGATAATATGGTAGTTATGTAAAATTTAAAACTGAAACAAGCTTTTAGCAAACTAAAAAAATTCGTTAAAACAGGTATATAATCAAACTTAATATGATATCAAAAATTTTTTCATAAGGGATAGCAAATAAACAGTTAAGGTAACTATGTATAAAGATACTTACAAAAGGAATTATCCACATCCAAAATAACATTTTTGTTCACTCACAAGTGAGGTTAAGATAATTATTAAACACATCGTGTACATGATTTAAATTTGTAAAATTTCCCAATTGTGTCATCGGTCTCGGTGGCGTAATTGGTAAATGCATGGTTCCGGCAAAACCAGGATACAGGTTCAAGTCCTGTCCAAGACCTTATAATTTCCATCTTTCAATTACTAGCTCGATTTGAAATGATCATTTGGGCTTTGCATAAAAGTCTAAGTTATTATTTCATCTTATTCACTATGTCGATAGTATTTATCAACTTACCTTGTGTAATTAACTATCTAATATATATATATATATATATATATATATATATATATATATATTTATTAATTTAATCCAACTGGGGTAGATAATTATTCAACAGAATTTAAATATAGATACACTGTTTTTGTAAAGGAAAAATGTCAATTAACTAAGTTTAAAATAACATACATAAAAGGTAAACAAACACTATTCAAAATGGCAGTCTTAATAATTTAGATTGACATCACAAGCTTCCCTAAATGTCACCACGACATAAGATAAAAAGTTACTAGATTTGGTGTTGCCAAATTGCACTTTTTTCTAAAAGCCTCTAAAAATAAAAAAAAAATTTTTTATTACATTACTTGAGTGGAAAAAATTTTTCCTAAAAAACATAATTTTCAAAGCTATTTCTTACGAGTTAAATTAAAGGTTAAGACGAATTTAATTTTTAACAGCCACGTGTAATGGGCGCCGTTGTTGTGCTTTCCCGCGTTTCTTACTATTACGCAATTGTTTAATATAACGTATAATTACGCGGACAAATTACGCGCCATTTTGTATCAAATACCAAACATGTTTAAAAGTGATGTAATGGTCAAATTTTATTCACAATGTAAATAAAAGCAATGTACTCACTTAAATCGTACCTTACAGCCAAATCCCAGGGCCATCACATTTTGTGGGTTACATCACACCATTGCTAAGTCAGATTCCAATCCGTTCTAAACCACTTTTTGCCTTGTAGAGGAATGAAGGAATACCAGGTAGAGGTACCACAGAAAGGGGAATATAAAGGAACCTACATCCTAAAATAGAAAAGACAAACGCAAATGTCCGGTATGATGGAAATCGACAAGTTCATTTAAAAATATTTGCGGGAACTACCTTATAATTTATACTTAATCTAAATGTGATACTTAGTCGATTTTTGGCATGTAACAATCAGTCATAGATACATAAATTTAAATTTTCTCATATGCTATGTCTTCATCGATTAAGAACTATTTGATGCCTGCATAATCGATCAATATCAACAGTGGTATTGTTCGACGTGGAGTGCGTAATTGATATAATTAAACAATAATTACTGAAATATTTACGACATGTACCACCAATCCGTAAGTCGACAAGCTGGATAAATTGAGTGGACTGTATTACGAAATCCTTCCATTAACACAATGTTAAGTCTGTACACTATAATTAATTGTCACTTTATTATTACACCCGAGGCAAATTTGTTCGAACTTCTACGTGCATACACGTCTTTGCATCTCAACGACGAATGCCCTTTCTAACACACCCTTCGGTTTTTCAAATGAAACAATACAAAATCAAACTAACTGTAAGGTTTTTGCGAATACAGTCATTGTTCACAGAAGAGGTGTTTTGAAGAAGGGATTAAATAACGAAGGACGAATTATACTTGTTTCCACTTGCAAGCAACCATCTCTTGTTTAATATATATATATATATATATATATATATATATATATATATATATATATTAATTATTGTGTAGTTTTTCTGGAAACCATCGAGCCCCAGCTTTGGACCGTCATATTTATTGTGAGGCGCTTACCTGTTGATGCTGAATCTAAAAACTCCTACTCAATAGCTCCATACTGAAACCTAATAGAAATTCACTCCGTACAATCACAGTCTCAAAATAACGCAATTCACAAAATACATCACACTCTGTTTACATGAAATAAATATTACATTTTTGAAATACTTTTCCTTATGTACACTTGTGTTATTTGTAAGGTCGACAATTTCATTTTCAAAAGTAATTCAAATCGATAACCTTATAAAACAAATATTTTATTAAAGTAAGAGGGCATTCCTGATACCTTACGTTAACCCCTTTGTCTTATCATGAGCTCATAGTAAAACTCCTTAAATGTGAGTGCAAATTTACTGCACTACAAAAATAAAATAAGCACCATTTCCTTCTTTACAAAATAATCTGGTTATCTGTAAATTAATTATCCTTGACTACCTAAATAAATTTCATTTTCATCTAAAGTCCCATAAATTTTCAGTTCATTAAATATATCAAATAAAAAACACTCCAAAGCACAAAAAAATCAAAAGAACCATAGCAAATATTTACCACAAAATGTTTTTATACAATTGGTTACCTGGTAACTACCTTCCAACAGGTATCTGCCAACCAGCCCTTGATGATGATGCCATCCAGTATGGCACTAGTCCATAAAACAGCTCCCCGGTTGAAGCACCATCCTTCTATGCATACTGCTACCCCAAAATCTCGTAATTTAAAATAAAACCATGAGCATCCAATTCCCAAAATGTACTCTTCGTATTCCCAAATAAGTTAATCAAAAATCGCTGCCTTCACCATCAACTACTTCTAAATTTTAATAACTTTCGTTCATTCCAAAACCACAATAATAATCGTTTGTACTTACATACAAAATTTACGTTTTACTTAAAATGCTTTATTCGCATTTTAATTGACTTTACTGGTCATCATACTAACTCATGTGCAATTATACATAAATTCACCAATTTTCACTAAAAGTAACCTGATGATACTCCAAGTACTGAAGAAAAATTAAGAGAGTGTCACCCCCTTTGAAGGTGGTTTATATAATCTTGCTACACCTCCCCTGTTTTCAAATTTGCACGTAAATTTTCTAACGTACAACAATATTCTGTGTAAAAACACCAACCGTTCTTCATTTCCTAAAACTACTCGCATAACTGCCTCGATATTACCGCGAAAATCTCTAACGACACTTCGTTTCTCTTGAATTACGATAACAAACACGTTGAAATACTTGGTAAAACATTTCGAACGGCCAACCGTCCCTGCGATTTCACGAAAACTAGTCTCGACTGCCAATCGATTCCAAATACGTTCATGCCTTCAAACTCAAACAAATATCTTTCATATCTCTTGTTCATATAGCCCCTTTTCACACATATGCTTCCACCAGCTGGATATGTGCCCTACCCAATATAAACTTGTCGCACGTATACCTGTATCGTTCAATCACTTCGCACAATTTCTCTCCCTTGCTTTCAGTCAATGCGCGTCTGCTTATGATATTTCTAGAAATTATTGGTTTTGTTTCCCTCTCTAAAATAAGTTTGTTCGTCGTTTCCCTCCTATACTACATCTATAATTAAATCTCTGTTTCTCACTTGTATTCATGCGTTTCTGCTCTGTCCTTGTTCCTCCATGACAGTTGTTTCTAGCTTCTCTCCGATACTACCTTTATAATTAAAATTGATATTTTATACAAACATACTGCTTCTTTGTCCTACTTATATGTTCTCTGTTCTGTCCTTGTTGTATATTGACTACGCTAACTTCCAACGGTCCTTTCTTTCTTGTAACACATTAAGGTTTATAGGCATGTTTATCGTAATGTGTAATCTTGAAATATCTCTCCTTTTTAGTTTGTACACTATGATTTGAAACGTTTCTGGTTTTATTCTTAAAAATAATAATCCTACTTTAATGAATATGAAAAGCTTTTCTGTTTTTGTATAACACCTTAAATGAAAATTAAAGTTGGTATTTTTACTTCGTTGTTTCGAATCCTTAATGCCCTACCTTACAATAAATTATGGTACGTCATTTCTAAATAAATATACCTAAAATTAAATTAACCCTTCATTATCATACGTTGACTAAGCTCTAAATTAATTATTTAAAATACCTTAATTTTCTAAACTGCATACTTCAAATATTATATTCGGAAAGCAACAGCTCGCGACTCAAATCAAAATAACATTTTGTGATCAAATTTATGAATGAATGTTTTAAGAAACGCTTCCTTGTGCGTGCGTGTGTGTGTGCGTGCGTGTGCGTGGGTCTGTGGTGTGGGTGCGTGTGTGAGTGCATGCGTGTGTATGCGTGGATGCGTAAGTGTGTGCGTGGGTGCACGTGTGTCTGTGCGTGCGTGCGTGGGTGTGCGCATGTGTGTGCTTGCGTGTACGCATGCATACGTGCGTGTGTGTGCGTAGGTGCTGTTACGGGCCAATTCAGCACTACGACACCAAGGGACGGATCGGAATCCGTGCGCGGCCTAGCTCTAGCCGGTGAGGGGTGGGTATGATAAAGGTCGTAGGTCGGGATTGCTAAATGCCCTAAGATGTCAATTATAATGGGGCGTAAACTTGGTAGTATGCCAAAAATTGGGAATGACGGCAAAATTAGGTGGGCACCACCAGTAATGTCACTGTGTTAGATATAATCGGGGTCTCGTTACTGGTCGAGCAAACGCCCCTGCACTTGTTATAATAAGAAAATATGAAAATAAGGAAAACTCACGGTGTAGAATGTACTGATTCACCCTACTCACGCAAATTACTACAACAGAATAATGCACCTGGATTATACTCTTAACTCTATTTACAAACACATGGCTGAAAAGAACACATTAATTAAGTACAGTAAGTAACATAAACAAAGGTGTATATAAGCAAATGTAGGTACGGCATATATTGAGTACGCCACAACTACGATCAAATTAATTATGATACCTAACCAAAAGTAACAACTAGGTGGAAGTTCGCACTGGCCAGGGCTACCAAAGATATACTTGTGAGTACAATTATTTCTAAGATGGGGTAGGGTTGAATGCACCTGGGCCTCACGGCAGTACGGGTTCTTAGGTTTGACGACCAAAAGAGTGTAGACTATAGCCCGAAATATCACGCGTGTTACACCGGGTGCATGCAAACCTCCGGTAACAATGTGGACGGTAGACGTAAGTCTACTTGAACTATCTAGGCGCTACAACTGGTACAGTCTTACGTTACGAAACAAGTTGTACAATTTGGAAAAGTATCGCAGCTTTAAAATTTTACGGACTAATAGATATACAATGCGCACACAAGCGGCTTCCTGTTTTAGACTGTTAACTACAGTGAAAGTATGGTAAATACGGGGCGAAACACACTATCTACTTTCAGCTTCACTGATGGTAGATGCAAAAGAACATTCTATAGTTCAGGGTAAAATATCCCAATACCAGCATGCGAACTAGTTTGGTCACTCAGTAACTACTACAGTGCAACGCTTACCTTGAAGGGTTTATGGGGTGAATCAGGTCACTATAGACACAGCGAGGAGAGTGGGTGTCGGTATAATGCAACAGCCCAACTAACTTTATCATAAGTGTGTATTAATTCATCAGGTTCCCGACTAAATCGGTTGATTACAGCGTACGGCAAATGTAATCTGAGGTCACTTTTCTTTCATCCAAATAAACTCCCACTATGAATTGGCATCTTATAGGTATAATAATGACGGTATATCACATCGGATGTTAGAGTGGACCTACAAAAAATTAATTAAAACACACCCAAACGTAAAACGCGACACTTTTTAAAAATTTGACAATCCCCTCCTGTCACTTTCTAGCCTTCTTCGCAATTTTGAAAAAGTGTACAGTTTACTTGACTGTCCTTTATCACAAATTGGCATGTTTAATATGCTCGCTAAAGTAAACTATATAATACTAAACGTTGAATTAAACCGAACGTTACAGTGCGTGCGTGCGTGGAGGGGGGAGGCGCGCGCGTGTGTGTGCGTGTGTGTATACACATATACAAATTATCTATTTTCTAGAACCTAGTAGTATTTACGTGATTCCATTCTAAATAATAAACGCCTATTTTACGTAATTTAGCATTCAAAATTGTCGAGTTTTATTATCTTGTTATCTTGTTCCAGTTATTGCTGATGTGCATTGCTCGTTTGTGTTTAACACCCAAGGTTATTGTGGCGTTACATACTAATCTAGTAATTGCGAAAGGTAATAGGAATAAACTCTTCCAGTCCCAACCCCGTTTTAATTGGTTGTAACAAGTACAATTCCACAAATCTGAGTACTGGATTCTACCCTGCCCTTGCAAGCATAGTTTAAAAAATAATTCACACATTGCGTTTTTGTCTCCTGTGGAGAATTCACAGTCACATCTTAGAGCTGTCACTTTCAACTTCTCTATCACCTTAATACTTGCTAGTGTTACTACATTTTGATGTTTCGAATTTATTTTCGGAACTTAACTTTCTGAACTTAATTGTCAACTGTCGTGCTTAGTTGTTATATCACATTTCTCCGTCTGTAAAATTCTATTAATTGCTTAATAAAAAGGTTATTTTTTCAATAATTACATAACAGACGTACTCTTGAAATTTCTATTGAATATCTGGCCATGTCTCAAATGTAGTCTTACCTGTTAACGGTTTGTGCATTTCTCACGTAATTATTCATTTTATTAATTGTTTATTGCATGACACCCTGCATTCTACACCTATTTAACTTCCTTGTATTACATATTTATTACATTGTGTGCTTTTATGGAATTTATTTAATGAGTAATGCCTTATCTTAGTATTGTATTAAATTGTACCAATTTATTTTAAGAAAATTCATTTTTTATTGCGTTAATTAAACTAACTGCCCTAATTGAAATTATATTTTCTAAAAACAAAAAATAATATTATGCTTAATTAATATTAATTATTCGTGAAATCTACTATACAGGATGCGCCATATTTAGTCTGTCCATCCATATTTACTAATTTTCCTTTCCCTTCTAATTTATCTTGAACGTAACATAACTCATTACAAAACCTTATTTATAAATGTCCGTTAACATTTTATACAAATTGCTTTAGTTGTACTCCAGAGCACCAAATATGTGAGAAATTTCAAACCCGCCCTGTTACTAAAAGAGGCAACTACCCCTAAAGTTGTGAAGTTGAATATTTTCGCCATATTACTTGAAGATGTCCGTTAAATTTTTTTGCACATATTGCTTAAGTTTTACTCCTAAGGCACCAAAAATGCAATAAATTTTAAACTCACCTTGTACTAAAGGCGGAAATTTTTCATATTTGGAAGTGGAAGTGTGTATACACACACGCATTTGCACTCACGCACGCACACACATAGTTGTGACTTCAGCAAACTTAAATTAGTGAAATAGAGTGCATTTTTGCTGCCAAACGAAATAACTGAATGCACTTTAGCTGCTACTGAAATAAGATCAAATTTTTTATAAAAGTCGCATGTTTAGATAACAAGCATAACAAAAAATGATATTGTATAATGTGACGTGGTCGATTGTATTGGGTTCCTGACGCTGTATCTTGCGTTTGTTACAATTCAACGTTTATGCAGAATACGATATCCTACTTTAAGTTGAATCTACATTTTCATTACATAGCTTGTAACTGGGGTTAGATGTTATTAAGTGTGTTTTACCTGTTTGATTTTGTGTGTTCTGCTGTGTGCTTAGGTAATACACTTAAACGCAGTGTTGGGACTTAATTGTAATTGGATCTAGTAGTTGGAGTTTTTTGTCACTTAATAGCTTAATGAATTGTTTTTGAAAATACGAAAACCTGAAAATTATACCAACCACAAACTTGCAGATAGGGTGGAAATTTCGAACACGTGTTCTGAAATCGTTTCATGTGCGTTATGTGATTCAGGATAGCACTTGTAACACAGTCTTTCTCGACTTCAATATTCACCCTATCGTCCTATTTAATATAGTCTTTATTGCATCTACTATCAACTACAACCAATCAATTACGTCTATTCCAAAAATTGCATCTACCCTAATCTAACTACAACCATAAATCCGTGTTCTAACTTTATATTCCCTAACTCACATCTTCAGGTTGCCATGCTGTTTATACTAGCGAACTTCCTTTTGTTCGGTGCTGCTAAATTACGTTTCTTTATGGATATCAACTCATCATTTAATTTTTGAATGTTATTTTAGAAACAGTCGATTTATATCAGAAGCCCCACTTTGGGCAATAAATTGAAATACCTGAAAACCACCGCATTTAGAGTAAAATACAATAGTATCTGACACATATAACCTCAAATTTACACGAGGGTTAAATTCCCCGACGCTACCAATGTGTCTCTTGTTGAAATGACTACCACTTACCCATGGTATCTTGCTTCTGATGCAGCGGATTCCCGGCTATCGGGGATTTTGTGGTAGCGTCCTGTGGTCTCAGTATTTGCCTGACTGTAGCCATTTGTGACAAAGTGTCGATACAATATATGATGAGGGAGAGGTTAAAGTTCTCTGACGCACATTGATGGGTACAACGCCATACAAGGTGTGAAAAATGCAATCTTGGCATTCTCTCAGACCACAAAGATAAACCAATGATGACTTTCATAAGAACAAAAACGTTGTATGGTTTCACATTCGCTTGCATTACAACATTAATCTGCTGGGAATTTACCAGTGCAGAGTTTTTAAAGGTCCCTTAAACCTAACTTATACAATAAATGTTAAAGCTTTTCAAAAAAAGCCTAACACACTACTGACTTTTGGTTCTTAAGCGGACTTCTTCTGTACCATGACCTTGCTTTTACATGCTTTCAATGTGTGCCCTTTTTTCTTACATGTGAAACAAATCTAGTGAATCGCTGGACACTTAACTGGATTGTGGTTTTTAGTGCATCTAAAACACGACGTCGCAGACTGACATTTGGACTCTGTAGAGGCAACTACACTGACATGTGGATTTTCCCTCTTACTCGACTAGATAACAGGTTTAACCCTCTGACATGACTTGTTGATCGCCTGTATTTGTTGAATTTGAATCCAACGATTTAACTTGTTGATTTGCCATCGCATGAGGTTGTCCAATTTGACATAATTTGCTAGGCGAGCTTCACTTTTGAAAGCACCTTTTTTTGTATGGTTTCAGACAACATTGCGCAGATAAATCTATCCCTTAGAACATCATCCAACAAAGTATTAAAATTGCAGGGAGTTGCCAAGTGAGAGCTCAATGGCATATTTGGCTACAAACTAATTGGGTTTTTGGTTGCTACGATTAAATATAAACCATTCTCTTATATCAGACTTAATTTTTCTATAATTTTTGCATAATTTAGAGAATCCGGACTAGAGGCGGTTTGTAGTCCCTACGGGACTACTTTGAGCGCCCTCACACTCTCTGCGTCCTCACACTCTCTGCGTCCTCACACTCTCTGCGTCCTCACACTCTCTGCGCCCTTACACTCTCTGCGCCCTTACACTCTCTGCGCCCTGACACTCTCTGCGCACTTTCACTCTCTGCGCCCTTACACTCTCTGCGCCCTTACACTCTCTGCGCCCTTACACTCTCTGCGCCCTTACACTCTCTGCGCCCTTACACTCTCTGCGCCCTTACACTCTGCGCCCTCACACTCTCTGCATCCTCACACTCTCTGCGCCCTTACACTGTCTGCGCCCTTACACTCTCTGTGCCCTGACACTCTCTGCGCCCTTTCACTCTCGGCGCCCTTACACTTTCTGCGCCCTTACACTCTCTGCGCCCTTACACTCTCTGCGCCCTTACACTCTCTGCGCCCTTACACTCTCTGCGCCCTTACACTCTCTGCGCCCTTACACTCTTTGTGCCCTTACACTCTTTGCGCCCTTACACTCTCTGGGCCCTTCTCTCTTAAGCTTAACACGTATCTCCGTAATGAAGATTAAATGTTATTGACAATGGTTTTGAAAATGGGAGATAGACCTAATTCTTTGAAGAGCAAAATGTCCTTAATAAAAGCATTTAAATTTTAGTTACATTGAGCCAGAATTTGGGTTTCAGCAAGGTTTCATGTTTTTTGTGTTTATAGAAAAATCGTTGGAAAAGTAAAAAAAAGCCTAGAATATTGCCAAAAAGTCTAGATAATTGCCAAAAAGCCTAGAAAATTGCCCAGAAGCTTAGAAAATTGCCAAAAAGCCTAGAAAATTGCCAAAAAGCCTAGAAAATTGGCGAAAAGCCTAGAAAATTGGCAAAAAGCCTCGAAAAATGCCAAAACGCCTTGAAAATTTCCAAAAAGTCTAGAAAATTCCGCCATAGCTTAGAAAACTCCGTCAAAATCTAAAAAACTTTGTCAAAATCTAGAAAACTGTGTCAAAATCTAGAAAATTCCGCCAAAATCTAGAAAACCGTCAAAACCTAAAATCTCCGTCAAGTTCTAGAAAACTCCGTCGAAATTTAGAAAACTCCGTCAAAATCTAAAAACTCCGTCAAAATCTAGAAAGCTCCGCCAAAATCTAGACAACTCCGCCAAAATATAGAAAACTCCGCAAAAGCTAGGGAATTCCGTCAAAATTGAGAAAATCCGCCAAAATTGAGGAAATTTCGCCAAAATTGAGGAAATTTCGTCAACATGAAATAAATTCCGTCAAAATTAAAGAAATTCCGTCAAAATTGAGGAAATCCCGCCCAAATTGAGGAAATTCCGCCAAAAATGAGAAAAATCCGCAAAAATTTGAGGAAATTTCGTCAAAATTACGGAAATCCCAGTCAGGCAGACATCCAGTCGGTCAGTCAGACAGTCAGTCAGTCAGACAGTCAGTCAGTCAGTCAGACAGTCAGTCAGACAGACAGTCAGACAGTCAGTCAGACAGACAGACAGTCAGTCAGCCAGGCAGCCAGTTAGTCAGTCAGTCAACCTCAGCCAGCCCCAGTTAACCCCAGTCAACCCCAGCCAATCCCAGTCAACACCAGTCAACCCCAGCCAACCCCAGTCAACCCCAGTCAATACCAGCCAATACCAGCCAATACCAGTCAATACCAGCCAATACCAGCCAATACCAGTCAATACCAGCCAATTCCAGCCAACATCAGCCAATTCCAAGTCAATTCCAGCCAATTCCAAGCCAATCCCAGCCAATTCCAGCCAACCAAAAGCCAATCCCAATCCAATCTCAGCCAATCCCAGCCGTTTCCAGTCAACTGCAGTCAATCCAAGCCAATCTAAGTCAACCGCAGCCAATCCAAGTCAACCGCAGCCAATCCAAGCCAACCGCAGTCAATCCAAGTCAACCGCAGTCAATCCAAGTCAACCGCAGCCAATCCAAGTCAACCGCAGCCAATCCGAGCCAATCGCAGCCAATTCCAGCCAGTAGAGTTAATTCGTGTCAACAGAATCAATCCCAGCCAACAGAATCAATCCCAGTCAGTAGAATCAATTGCAGCCAGTAGAATCAATTGCAGTCAGTAGAGTCAATGCCAATGGCTAGAGTCAATTCCAATGGCTATAGTCAATTCCAATGGCTGGAGTCAATCCTAATGGGTAGAGTCAATTCCAATCAGTATAAGCAATTGAAATCAATTGGAAACAATTGAACCATTCGAAAACCAGTGAAACAATTGAAAACAATTGAAAAAAACTGAAAACAATTGAAAACAATGGAAAACATTGGAAAACAATTGAAAACAATTGAAAACAACTGAAAACAATAGAAAACAAAAGAAAACAGTTTAAAACAACTGAAAACAATTTAAAACATTTGAAAACAATTGAAATCAATTTAAAACAAATTAAAACAATTTAAAACAATTGAAAACAATTTAAAACAATTGAAAACAATTTAAAACAATCTGGAATGCAGCATAAGAAAGAAAAACAAATGCGGCACAAAATTTAATTGTGTAGAAATTGTAATAAAGTCATGGTTTAGAACAGGCACATGCGTCATGAAGTGTAAAAAAAAGCCGCAAGCAATGTTCCTGAACGAAACAAAGTTTAAAAGTATTTTACAAACACACGATCCGAAGGTTTTCGCTTTGGCAGTGTGACGAATACCAGCTGCATATTCCTGTTTACAGTAAGTGGGAAATTATTAATGTTGATATAAAAAAGCTAAAAATATCAACTTTTCTAATTCAGCACGAACCGAAGCTATTGTGTTTTGTAGTTCGTGTTATTGGCGGGTAACGTATATGATTCGTTCAATTCAATAGTTCGGTCAGGCTGACGTTTGGCATATTAGTAGCAAGTGGCTGTTAATGAACCTACATTGTTTAAAAATATTATAATACATGCAGCCAATCAAAATCGAACAATATTTAGTAATTGTTAACGTAGTCAGTTTTACATATGAGCATATTTTGTATAACGTGCTCGTTAATAGGAACTCATTTTAAACAAAACGTTCGGCTGAAGTAAATGCAAGTAATTGTACAGTTATTGTTGTAACTGAAAAATGCGTCTTTCATGCCGTAATATGCGTTGAACAGATCTCCAATGAATGGTAAAAATGAATGTACGTAAGGGTTAACGGATGTAGGTTTTACGCTTAAAAATTTTTGTTAGTAGCAACGAAGTTGACCACCAACTGTTGTACTTACAGTTTTAAACGTAATAAGTAGGACATTGTGTATATGCGTGTATCACAAAAAACATAATTTTATTTCACATATAAAATTAGACACAGTTATGCACGTTGAAAATACAGTGGGATCCCCGGAAATGTACTTGAGACGAATATCTGAAAATGAAATTATATATAATGTGTCTAATGTAGGCAACCCGAAATACTTAAATGAACTGCGACCTGCCTACAACCGCCAGATAGGAAGGCACCTCCTAAAAATAGACCGCGCATACTAATTTATTCTTTAAAGCGGGTATTATTTAAAGTAGATATTAAATGAGATATTAAAGTAGATATTAAATTAGATATTAAATTGGATATTAAATTAGATATTAAGTTAGATATTAAATTACTCCAGCTTTCTATGTATAGCAAAAATGTTGTAAATGGTTCTAGGATACGGTCAGTGTTTAATGATGTATATTAGAAATGTTTGAAAGGCGTAATAGTAACTTTGAAAACTAATCGGATCATACATCTGTCTCGCACTAACGGTAACCGACATGTTGGTGCTGCCGGTGAACGCGCTTCGGGTTTTTTGTTTCATTTGTTCGTACGTTATGTAATGCATAAGCTAATTTTTTCCAATAACTGACAATTCCAGGAAAGTAAGAGTTTTTTGAAACAGTTTTAGAGTAATTGTAACTTAGATTTTATAAATTATAGACATTATAGACTGTTGTAAAGCGTATGAGAAGTGATCTGATTTTTTTTGTGCATACTAATAAATAAAATAAATGCAGATGGTTGTTTATAAAGTTGACGAAAAAAATAAAAAAAGTAAATGGAACTGGGAATTGAACCATTAAACTGACGATTGGTAGCCAGACATTATAGCATCGCGCTATTGAGGCGCCAGTATTTGTAAATTGGTTAGTAGTATACTTTCAATTACTTTTAATTACCCTGAATTACTTTCAATTTAGCGGACCAAACACGAAATACACCGAATTCTGACCAAATCACGGTCTATTGAAAATGCTCGGCTATCATCGTGAAGAAACGCCAAAATGAAAAATTAATTATTTTAGAAATAAATAGCCAGCGTATATGAAAAAGCGATGTTTTTTTATAATTTAAATCAATTAACGGTACTTCTAAATCATACTGGATCAATTGTAATGGAAAATTCCAGAAATTTGAAAGGAAGTGTGTTACCATAGATTTTGAAGGTACACGATCGTACTTTTCCGTTGGTGATCGTTTCCATGATTTTGCCGTTTCTCGGATAAATTATACAATTTTTAATAAGTGTTTTAAGAAAAAACTGCAGTGGTAGCTCGCAAATGGTTAATTATTCAGGTTTTAGAATACGAACAGCGTTGTTTGGCATATATTAGAAATTGTTTAACGCCCGAATACGAATTTTAGAAACCAACTCGATCTTTTCTCTCTCTCGTACCAATGCTAACGAAACAGTTGCCGACCTTGTCGCACGGCTTGTTCGGTTTTAGATCGAATTTTTGAGGATCCAAGCTTTTTAACACGTTAACGAATACGTCGCTTCAAATTAATCTTTTCCCGGAAAATCCTTATTTCTCCATAGTTATCGGTTTTCTGCCATAAAAACCGGCCTATCCTAAGCATGCAAAAATTCTCCACCTAACCACCACCCGTCCGCGCCCCCAACTCCGAAACCCTCGGACGCAAATCCCAAAAAGCGATCGATTTGCGCCTCTCAACTTTAACACAAAGACGGGCATACAAAACTTATAGTTATTAGACTAACGGAAACTACTAAATTCTTCAACGTATTATATATAACTGGTCTTGTATAAGTGTTATTAACTTAGAGACCTCAAATCATCTTTCGCCTTGTTTACTTTGAACAGATGCTTTAGCCTCTCCACATAGGATTGAAACTCCTCTGCACTTTCTTTGAATTATTCAGTGGACCCAATCAAAGCCATTTTATCAGTTACTTAACTACATAAAACGAAAATACTGCGAGCAAATGTGCTGTTTTTTGCTACCAATGTTTAGCACTTAACAAACAATCCATCATCCTCTTTGCCAAATATTTTGGGTGTTTGGTGCTATAGACTACTTGAGCTACCTTATAACGTTGTGAAAGAATTAATACTCTACTTGATGTACCATATATTTATTAAATTAATCAGCACAAAATAGTCGTACCACATTTCTACATATATTCACTCAACTTGACACATTGTTTCGCCTTGTCTACATTTCTGCTGCCTAAACTTATATCTAAATATTAAATACACAACACTGACAAGATGATTAATGAAGAGAGGTATATTATTTTAGGTATGCGTATAGTTATAATGCTGCATTGTATTTTGACCGCAAACAAATATACTCTTATGAATGTGTAGCTTGGCAACAATTTATTACAGGCAATTTAAATATAATCTAATTTGAGTCACCCGAAAACAGCAAACGAATTAAATTTCTAATTAATGAACAGGTTATTTAATATTTTAAACAAGTACACAAAACTAAAGTAATCAATATTATCAACAATTTGTAACCAGATATCAATAAATAAATTATTATAAAGCGACCACATGAATTGTGAAGTAGAAAGATGAACTTAAATTTGAATATAAGTTGTTGAATAAAATAGTATGCAACTCATAAATTTATGTTATAAACATGCAAACGTTTAGTTATGGGCGAAACAGAAATTACTGAACACTTTTCACGATTATTTCTTTTTATTATGCATTGGTGTTATAACAGTTATGCATATTGATAGACATCAAGTGATGGGATATAATAAATATTAGTTACAAATATGTGTTTAGTAATTAAAGTTGTGTAATCATAAATGTCCAATAAATTGATATACTTGCTAGAAAATAATGCAAAATTAAAAATTCTGTGCCTAATGTTTTTCAAGGAAGATTTTTTGTAGTGGCAAAACGAAAATCGTTATTTGATGATCGCTCAGCGGAAATACAAGAATTAACATATATAATAAAGGGAGATCTTGGTAGCTTAAATCAACAAATAGCACAGCTACAAAATGTATCTAAACAACAAAGACAAAATGGTAAACATTTACAATCTCATTCATCTAGTGTTGTCCTAGCATTACAATCAAAACTTGCCTCAATGTCAACGGATTTTAAGCATATCCTTGAAGTACGAACTGAAAATTTAAAACACCAGAAAACGAGAAGAGATCAATTCACACAAGGAACAATTAGCACGAGTTTACCACCATCTGCTGTTTCTGGTTATCATCAAGGTATGTATTAGTATTTAATACCCCTTCTACCCGAAAATATGGTATACATTTGAAAAAAATCGGATTATCTAGAACTTCGGGCTCAATTGACAACAAATCATTAAATTAGTAGTAGTGAAGTTGACAGCTAAATGGCAGTATATATTTCATAGTCATTACGTTTTAGTGTCAGATTTTGAAGTTCAAAAATCTGTTTTTCTAATAAAAAAAAAATATTCCCTATTGTAGTTTCAAAATGGAAGATTTTTATCAAAATAATGTGGATTTTCAAAAACGAGGTATGTCAAATCGAAGCAATTAATTAATGAATAACAGCGTGGTGTCTTGGAACTGTTATTTCAGATGAAGAAAAAACAAAAATTAGAACACAGTGCCATTAATAAAGTTGCAGCTGCATTTCATATAAGTTGTTGTCTGTAAGTAGAATCTGGCACAGCACAAGCTCAATACAAAGGGGGTAAAATTTGTGCCGATATTTCTTCAAAAAAGAAAGAAAAATTTGAAAAAAAAATGAAAATAGTACTTGCAGATTTGGCGAACATAAAGAAAATATCATTAAATTGGTATGGAATGCTTTATAGGGACAGAATTTTTCATGCCGGCCTCCTACTTGCCACCACCCAAACCCCCCTCCCCCATCGCCGTTTGTTTCCACATTCTCATACTTCGCTTTAAAACACTACTTTCTCAAGGGATTCCTTAACCCATGCGTTCTTCTGCTCCGTGCTTGAAGCTTTTAAATGTATACCATATTTTAGGACAAAAAAATTTAATGTATACCATATTTTCAGATACAGGGAGTACTTTTAATTTAAAAACAATATTGTAGGTAGTGTGTTGCTTCAAGAACAAAATGATGTTAGTATTAACTTGGAAAATTCGGCATTAATACCGCAGTCTAAACAGACTCAAGCAATGTTAATGTATGATGAAACTGACAATTATTTGCGTGATAGAGCTGAAACAATGCAAAATATTGAATCAACTATTGTAGAATTGGGTGGAATTTTTCAACAATTAGCACATATGGTAATAGAGCAAGAGGAAATGGTAGAACGAATCGATACAAATGTACAAGATGCTGAATTAAACATAGAAGCAGCACACACTCAAATTTTAAAATATTTTCAGTCTGTGACATCGAATCGGTGGTTAATGATTAAAGTCTTTGGTGTTTTAATATTTTTCTTTATATTCTTTGTTGTATTTTTAGCGTAAAATAACTATGTACATAAGAATTATATAATAGTAATATATTGTTAAAGTAATTTTTATCGGAAACTAAAATATTTTTGGTGACGTTTTATTTATTTTTCATTCTATTTGCAGCAAATTACAAGAACTCATAGTTAAGTACTTTTTAAATGATGGTGTTCTGGATTATTATAAATTGAATGTCTTTCATTCAATTTTTGTTGTCATATAAACACGGCCCTTTAAAAATCTCCAAAATTTATTTGTTTCGCTATTTTATATATATATATATATATATATATATATATATATATATATATTACTGTGATTCTCTTGTCCGTTGAATCTCTTCTGATAATCGCCTCTTGACTCTTTCCGCCTCGGCTGCTCACCTAGATAACTTTCATCCTCATTCATAAAAAAAAACACATTTCTACTACAAACATCAACGTTAACTCTATTTACATCAATATTCACAAAACATTAAAATTTCAAAATTAAATTTCAACATAAATTTCAGCATCATAAAATTTCAAGTTCAAATTTGTCATCATTTTAATTTGCATCCAGAATTAGAGTCCTTGTAGGATGCATACTAATTAAGTAAACAATATTTGACGACCTGAGTCTGAATAAAAGGGAGCATCTCCCACCCCTTTACGTTAATTTAACAGGTTAGTCTAATTGAGCTCAAAGACAGACCCAACTTTTCATCATAATCAAAAACATAAACCTGATAAATACTCCTTTCTACTTATACAAGAAAATTTTACCTTAAAATTCAAAATTTGTTGTTTATACAAATTTACTACTGTCCCTCTTTATCAAACAAATTATAAAGATATTCAACACACACCAAAACATCTAAGATCGAACAACAATGCATAAGTTACCTGAAGGTTAATGCACTCGTGGCTCCAATGTACATCGTCCTTGCTAATCCCACCATTCCAGCTGGGTTATGTTTACGTCCTCGGATTTCTGGCCGCCTTTAAAATTTTTCTACACCACCATTCGTCTAAAAGGTTTCAGGGCTTCTCAGGAACTCATCTATGTATATGTAAATCTTGTTTTGTGGATCCAATCACGTTTACGAATAACACTTGATTACTAACACTCCCGAAAAATAGCAATGAAATTCATAATTCTTTCACGCTATACCAAAACTGCATACTTCTATTTATTTATTTATCATTATTAATTTGGATTAATTGGTACACTAATACCCGCAAATATAACTAGACTTTATTACCTTTATCTATCTTCTGTAAGTGCACTAATGCATAATAACTGTTATCGTAGCACGTAATCACCATCTATTCTGCTTGACGTATCGAATAAAATCAAAAATATAAAGAGCAAAACTGCTTGAAGTATCGAATAAAATCAAAATAAAAAAGAGCTAAACTCCTATCAGCACGGGTTTATATAATGGCTCGCTTGCAAGTCGAATTTGTCCCGCGACGGACGATTTTCAGAAATTCGCATTCTATTTTCCCTTCCGATGGCTCGGCACAATGATTCTTCCGAAATTTGCACTCGTCCAAGTTGAAATCTAAGAAATTTCCACACGCCTCAAAACACGTCCGCGAACAACTAATTAATTTTACATAGAAATTGTTACGCTTCCACCTCTCATGTTTTTCATCTTATTTCAACCTTAATCGCCAATCTAGTCTGTTCGTTCTATCTACAACCTGTGCTCTTGTTTTACACATTTCCCCTCATTTAACTACCAATGCATTCCCTCTCGCTTGTCTTTATACCACAAACTTGCTTTCTTACTTGCACTCATATAGCTTGGAGCTTATCGACTATCATATACATCGTTATTTTTGCAGGTGTTCTTAGTTCTAATACGCTGAAGGCTTTTACGTGATCCCCACGTCTTTATAATTTCTCGATAGCTTTAGTACTTGGAAAGATTAAATTAAATACAAGTTGAACATTTTAACTCGGCTTCTTTTTATAGAAAGCGTCTAGTGAATAATCTAAACCCCTTATTCTTATACTCCACGGTTTTAATTATCTAATGAAATTCTACATTACTTCCTTCTACACGTTGATTATGATTATATACAAACCCTACATTCTAATTGAATGATTTAAATCTACACAGTAGACCTTTAATTAAGCTTTCTATTTTCCACTGCTCTGATATACACGATGTTTAACATTATTTAAACAATATAAACCCTATGTTTAGAAGTAAATGACGAATTTATCCAATATACCTTTAAATGAAGCGTATTATTACCCAAAGCGTCCTTATACATGGTGATTAAAATTATTTGATGTCGTTAATTAATTTTCTACCCTGGTCTAAATTAGAGTAATATATATATATATATATATATATTGTCGTGGAAATTATAGGTTAAGAAGGATAGATAGGTCTAGATAATAACGACTGTGTATATAGGAAATAGGAACAATTTAATTACCCATCAAATGAATTAGTTATGACGGACAGATACTAACATATTTGGGTATTTCTAAATTGGAATGTTAAAATTTGCATAACGTGTAGAAGTTTTAGAGTACATGAAACTCAAGGATACGCATAATTAATTTTAATATTTTAAATCAAGCGCATCGGATAAGAAACGGAGCTTTTGGGTATAGAAAATTAATAATTTAAATGCATATTTCCATTTAATTAAACTAAACGTTCGTTACACAAATCCTAAGAAATGCTAGAACTCGGAATTATAATTTCAAACGGACAAATTGCTTCATAGAAACACCTGATAGTTAAAATGTCAAGTTCAAATAACTGAAATAAACGTTGGGGTAGAAATTCTGTAGAATCGTATTGAACAGTCGATGTACAAGCTACTAAAATAACAGATGCTTTGAAGGCAAAGTGAAATGGAATATCCATAATGTAAAACAGACAGAGAGCACGTATAATAAAACGTTGGTTAAAATACTCGTCTAAAATACGCGGTAGATTTGGAGGTCAACCACAATACCGATTTTCTGTTGCTTGAGTGGGATTCTAAAAGAGACAGTAAATATGGGTTAAACAAGGCAAGATAGCTAGGAGTTGGACGTTAAAAACGGGAGAAAGCAATATAATTGGTCGAATGCTATAAATTTTGAGAAGCTCGCTACGTAGAAGTTCGTTACATACAAAATTTGTAGAATCTGTTTTGAAAAATAAGCATTCCATGGAAATAGGGTCCGTGAGGGGTGTACAAAATCATATAAATACACTAGGAGAGGTATTAAACCTCTCTTACTTACGCTCTTACTTTTTACTGATTCTCGTACGTCACTTATTCGTGTGACTTATAATATGACATCCTAATTTAAAAGTGTGTAAAACGCTGTTAGTAACGTACATCGATAATTTATTAAAAGTATGATTTGCACAAGTGGGTGCTGGCTTATAGACGGTGCTGTTACTACACGCAACGATCTAATGCAAGGATGGTACTAGGGTAAGCGAGTCGAGAAATTTGAAACAAGAATGCGTGAAGTTTAGTGATTACGGAAGGTTAAGTTTGTAACAATTTTATTTTCGATAATAATTCTTTGCATATAATTTCAAGAATAATGTAACAATTTTATTAATAACAATAATAATTTGCATTCAACTTCAAAAGTAATATGCTAAGCCTGCATCGTCCTTTAATAATCTAGTTATATTCAGATATCTGTGTTGTATACAGCTATTTACAAGCACATCTCGGTTTGATTGTTCACCTCCTGACGGCGCGACCGCCCGAGCTGGTTATAAGATAGTCGGCCACAGGTGATAGAGATATCAACATGTACCCTTGGCTGGAGGCCGGCAATCTGCGAATCCATTTCAAATAATTAGGATATCTTCGAATAACGCGCAACAAGTAAGATGCAACCTTTAGAAGGTGTCATAATTCAACTTTGAGAGTACGATTGCTGCAGAATGTAAGGCGACAGGATGTGATTCGACACGTGGAGCGAAGGAATTATAGAAGTTGGTTTGGATGAATTGGTTTCAAATTGCAAACACTGTTATCGTTGCTTGAAGAACGGGGATCCCGTCTTCCTTTGTCACAATGCAACAATTGCAGTTTTGGTTCGTAGATAGCTATAAGTTCTTTTTATGTGTTTCAAAATTTGGAACACGTTAACTTGCTTTGATGCGTAATACATTTACACTGAAAAAGTTCCAACTAATTGTTGAGCTGGATTTACCAGTAGTAAAACGAAAGTTCATTGATTTAATGTTCTAAAAACAACATGCTTTGTTCCATATGAATCGTCGGCAATGTCAACAGGTGTTACTGACGTCATATTTTTCTACTTTGTATAGCTGACAGATGTTATTTTAAAAGCAAATGCTTTGAACAGCTTTAGTACAATATATGTAAACATGTCTATTTTTGTGATCAGCATTATCTACATTAAAATTAGTATACATAATTTTGAAAGCTCAAATGCTAATATTGTTAGGAGCTATTAATTTGTTATCCACCTGAAAAGATCTGCCCACGTCAGAATCCTATTTCTACAACAAGTTCATGTTTTAAAGTAAAGTGTTTGATTGAAAATAATAAAGACAAACATGAAAGTTAAAAGTTTAAGATTGATGCAGTTAATGATTAAATTTTTTGTTACAAGTTATATTATTTTAAAAGATATCTTTTAGTAAACAATTGGTTCTAGATTAAAGGTTTTTTATTTTGATCAAGTGTGATCAAATCTTATTACATAAAGCTAAAACCTTTATAAGTAATAAATTGATGCCAATGTTATATTGGAAATACTTTTTTTATTATTTCTTTATGTATTTTTGCAGGACACAAATGGTGTTCCACTTTTTTATTTATTTAACTATCACAATTTCTTACAGGAGCTGCGTCTTATTTTATTAAGACAGGTTTTTGTCAGCGAAGGCGATCTTTTTTTCTTTGGGTCTCCACGTCTGCCCTTAGAACTATGCTATGCAATTATCGTGATTACATCAGGACTTGGTGGCGCCTATTTGATTTAGCTTAAGTTTGATCTGCAAACCGAATTCGACCCCCCATTTCTCATTGCTCTACCCAGGGGATAGACCCTTAGTTGTGTCGGAAGATTTTTGGAACAATAAGTATTACTTGCGCCAAAACAAATAAATAACAAAAAACGTTTCACTGACGCCCATGCGTGGGGTCAGCCATATATAGAAAAAATACGCTTCAATAGCGCCACAACCTAAGCAAAAAAATAACGTTTCAAGTTTGGTTGAGACAATTATTGGGGTAGAACCACTGAAGGCGGTTGCAAAGATTTGGATAGCGAAGTGAAAATGAGTTGGATCGATGTATAACAACAAAGCATATGGACATAACGACGAGGGTTTTGGAACACATCTTCAGAGATAACGATAGAAGAAGCTTACTCCATGTAAAGAAATTAATTTCTTGCTTTTGCTTGAACATTTGTGCTGGTATTTTGTGCTTGAGTGTTTTGACTTATTGTGGGTGTATTTTATTACCTTAAAAACTCATTTGAAGGGATATGTAAAGGACAATTGATATTGATTATTTAAAAATGTTTATAAATGACATAAAAATTTTGTTGTAAGGAGTAAACGGGTCTTTAAATTTGTTTTAAACAAAGATGCGATGTTTAAAAGCATTTAGAGTATCTGGTTATACTGAGCTCACCATAAGACCAGAATAAAAAACAATGTAGGGTTGCATGACGGACCCATTTACTCGTCTAAAATAAAATTGTTGAAATAAATAGTAATCATGAAATTTTAAAAGGTTTATGGATTGAGATGGTAACATTGATGAAACTGTATATACAAATGTGTAAATATTTTCTTGCTAATGAAAACTTTTTAATATGTGTAAATAAAAAGGTTGTATGTCTTGTTGCATTATTTGAGTGGTAATTTCATTTGACTGTATATGTGGGAAAGAATGAACTTAGGATGGTAGGTATCCAAAAAGAAGCAGATTTTAGAGCTAGCCAGGGTGTGCAGAAATAAGGAGGCATTCCACAGATATTTGTTTTTTTTATTAATTTTTTAGAAAAATTTTATGACGGCCCAATAACGCTGGGACTCAAAGGCGATCCTGATATTTTTAGAGGAAATCCACTGCAATATATTGTTGTGTTAGCCCCACGATTGGGTCGATATAAATGTTGTGATATTCTCCCTGTAGGAAAAATAAAACCCTTGGTATTCTCGCCCCACAGCTTGGGCGTCATAAAGGTTGTGATTCATTCCACCCCATGGTTGGGTATGTCATAAATTGCTGTGATATACTCTTTATGTTGTTCAACCACTTGTGAAAATCTTAATTTATAATTTTTTTGCCTCGACTAGCTGATTCAATTAAATAAAGCAATTCCACAATACGCAGTCTAATGTTTAAATATTTACAACTTTTTCCCCTTTTAAATATCTTCTCCCTTTTTGAATTATTTACATCTATTAGATTTTTAGAGAATGAAGTCGGCAAAACGAGCTTTTATTACATTTAGAGATCTGTTGAAACGTTTCAAAAATGTCTATAGCTTTTTATAAATATATTCAAGAAACCCCAATTTGTCGGCTCTTACACTTTTAAATTATTATTGAAATAAAACAGTTTTAAAATAAATCATCAAAAAAATATCTAACCTGAAGGGGTTTTGTAGGAGTTCTGCATTCCTAGGAATTGAAGTCGACATCCAACCAAAATTTAGTATCCAAATCGTTATTCCAATGAAAGGTTTTCCATTTTCAGAGATTATTAAATTGTTTGAACAGACAGCATTTTCCAGAGTTTCGTATCCAAAATTGTATTTAAGATCGTAATGAATTGTTATTAAAAGTTTCGTAGTTATTCAGAATGTAATTTAGAACGTAGTTCTTCAGAAGGTATTTAATCAGAAGGTATTTAACCAGAAGGTGTTTAATCAGATGGTAATTATTCAGAACGTATTTAACCAGAGCCCTGTTTTATTATTAGAAATGATATAATTTCACTAAATTTTATTTACTTACGTCTTTTTAGAAGTACGGCTCTCTTTGCACAATTTTACACTCTTTAAAATAATTTTCACTTAACTTTTCACGTAAATATTTATCACATTTAAGTATAGTGACTGCCCAGTTTCAAAAGTATACAACTCAATATTCAATTGTTAAGATATTTATAGGATCGGCCCCCTTTAGTTTCTGATTTGTTGACTCCACGTGCTGGGCGAGATCAAGTGTATTATCACTTTTTATTTTGGGAATTTTACCAGTTGTATGTATTTTAATTGCATGAAGCGATGATCTTGGTCACGTAAATTCTTATTATACCTATACATTTACTTCAGAAATCCCAGGAATCTTCATTCAATCGATCACGTATTGTTTGTTGGCCTTATTCTAATCTGAATCGAATAAATTTGGTGTTTGTTTATTTCCTAATAAACTGGATTTTTGAGCAAATGTGATACTTTTAAATCACGTACGCTTTTCAAATAATGCATAATTTCTAAGTGCGTTTAAGATGACATATCCACGCACTTTTTGAATATTTGTCTAGCCAATTCATGTAGGTTTTTCACTGATTTAATTTCATTGCGTTTCCTTACCTTTTCAAATTTTTATCTTTGCTCGTAGCTACTCTTGGATATCTGTTTAAACATTTACTTCAGAAATCCCAGGAATCTTCAGTCAATCGATCACGTATTGTTTGTTGGCCTTATTCTAATCTGAATCGAATAAATTTGGTGTTTGTTTATTTCCTAATAAATTGGATTTTTGAGCAAATGTGATACTTTTAAATCACGTACGCTATTCAAATAATGCATAATTTCTAAGTGCGTTTAAGATGACATATCCACGCACTTTTTGAATATTTGTCTAGCCAATTCATGTAGGTTTTTCACTGATTTAATTTCATTGCGTTTCCTTACCTTTTCAAATTCTTATCTTTGCTCGTAGCTACTCTTGGATATCTGTTTAATCGCTTATACTGCTATATACAGTGTGCTCTCAACTAATAATATTTATAATGACCTATTTACTCTTCTAATATCTGTAATTCTGTGCTTCTGTTACTTGGGAGTTTCCCTTGTTTATTCTATGACCCCTATGACTTAACCTACCCCATAGATTAATGAGAAGAAGATAGGAAACGTGCATAAGGGACCTATGTATTAAAACGACCAGCTTTTACAATGTTAAGTTAACATTTGACCCGTTGAGAGGGCGCTACAAAAAATGTTTAAAGAAGTGACCGGTTATTTTGCGGCAAATTTAAACTTAAAACAAGCAAAAGTTATAAGAATGTTTTTGCTAATAATTTCGTGTAATTTTCAAAAACACATTTAAAGTCTATAACTATCAATTAACAATATTTTTATTTGTTGATAACTTTCTACAATAATTATGTTCACTACTAATTAGATTTCTAATCTCTGTAATATTATTGTAGTTAAATGGCACAGCTCCTGGTTTAAGAATAATTCTAGGGTAGGTTTTTTTAAATTGATTCCAGGAGAAATGCTTACTGCACACCTGGTAGTGACCAGTCAAATATTTATTATTAATTATCAAGTCATTTCTGTCCATTAACTCAATCCATTGCATAGCGCTATAATGAAAGTACAAATTTAATTATATAATTTTTCAAGTTTAAAGGATTCCACTTACATCATACGGTCTTTAGGACAATTAAAAACGCTATATCTGGATTTTCAAATTTATTATTGTAACAGAAGTTACCAATACAATATGCACCGCGACTCATTTTCACATTTAAATTAAAGTTGATTCTAATAAATATTCAATTAAGTGGAGCTTGAATAAACGCAAACACTTTAAGAAGAACGGAAACAAAATAAAATTTTAGGAAAACTTATGATTTTAGGTTATAAATAGGTATTATAATAAGCACGCCATCGGTAAGCAAGTCATTCTGTAATACCGCTTTAGTTAACATTTGAGACGACAGATACCGCTAAAAAAATTCGGTCGCTTCGTTTCCTATCTTCTTCTCACTAATCTATGACCTACCCCTAAGTTAACCCTATAATTACAGCAATATATATATATATATATATATATATTGCTACGATATCGCCATACGCCCAGTGTGTTTATACGTTTGTTGATTTGCTCACCGCCACCTCTCTGTGCCTCTAAAATATCTAAATTTATTTTAAAATCCACACAATAAAATTTATGCCCCAACTAGCTCAGCTATACCCTTCACAGAGCGAACGACGATATGATAACAAAATATTTACCCACTCTCCTTTAACACTTGATATACCTGAATAAGACAAATGAAATTCACCAAATTTTGTATAATATGCTAAGAAAATGTACAATATATAACTCTCTGTCCCTGTAGTATTATTAGCTATAAAAAAACTTTTGAAACATGAAAATAAATATATTCTTATTAAATTTGTTCGCTACCAAAATTTTAAGCAATTAAAGCCAGCAAAAATAATTATGTTTTATATTGAAAGCTTCGTTGAACGTTCAAAAAAACTATTCCCCCTTTAACGTAATTTTTACGTATCAACTAAAGTTTTTTGTAGACCTTTTACACAAAAAGTTACCTATATTACGTATGAGTTTTCCGTTTATGAAATATGTCATGCAACATTTAAGAAATAGTAAAATTAAATTCTGACCTTTTATTTTTCTGTTGACTCCTTCGGAAGCTTGTTAAACCAGATCTATTGCTAGTTCCAGTCGTTGGCCCTATAGCTTGGCTTTTAACCCTGTAATTCCCAATTTGTTCAATGATCTGAAGTTTAGTTTAGCGTCGTTCTTTAGTGAATTCTTTAGTTGCTCATTTTTTTAACATCATTACTTAGATAATTAATTTATATCCTTACTCAGATAGTTTCTCAGATCATTTCGTAGAACATTACTTAGATGATTACCTAGAGCCCTAAATTAATAAATGTTAAAGGATTATGTTTACACTAAGTAAATTTAAACACGTTTTTAATACTAACGGCAGATTTTCACTAACACGTACTTCACGCACTTCTAATTTTTACTTGAATTCTTTACGTTATTTAATTTTATGTCACTTTTGACTTTATTTAATTTCAGATTCACGTAATAAATTCGTCTAGACTGGTACAGCCGAGTGTTGTTAATGGAATGAATGCATCTTATCAGTTTATGTTGCTATATGGAACAAGTTCGTTTTCTCCCATCTCAACCTATTGGATTTATTCAAAATGGCTTACTCTATGCATTTAACTTTGCACGTAGACATAATTTTGTATTGCGATTTGCTAACAAGTGTTGTAATTTATGCTTGAAACATCACGTACACATAATTTTGTATATGAATTTATTAAATTTTCCATTTAATTCTGCACATATACCAAAACTTACGTTTCCGTATTTTGTTTATCCATGCCGGGTTTTACCAAAATGTGGCAATTTCTACATTTCTAATGTCACGTACGCGCTTTTGCCCCAATATCTATATCTTATTGCGTTATGAAATATGCTCGTTTTTCTAACGTTTGTTTTATGCGTTTTATTGCCTTCTATTCCTTATTCAATACATCGAGTTGCAAAGAGATTTGTTTCACGTTTAAATATGCCTAATTTGTATTTATTTGGAGTTTATGAATGCCTTAAATGTTTCTATAATGAATTGTGTTGCACCCAGAATTATTTCTTTTACTAAATCCGGTTCAGTTATTATAGCATGAACTTCCTTTTATTAATTGTGGCTGGTTGTTGATTTTATACAAGGTGATTGGAATTTAGTTTTTGCATAATGACCGAATTATATACTTTTTATGTTTTAAATGTTTGGTTTTCTTTATTTTTATGATGTTTACAGATATCCTTGTTTCCATACTATTTCAATAACCTATTTGTTATTCACTTTGACTGCATATGCTACCATCCTCATACATCTGAAGCACAGCATTCCAAAAGACTGCTACCTTTTATCTGTCTGCTTTTCCTACTGCTCGTATTTCATAGGCATACTCTGCTGTGCTCCACACATATACTTTCAACAATTTTCTTCTTGTTTCTATGTTTGTTATCTTTCATCATAGGCGCTGTTCTTTCTTGTTAGATGCAGGTCGGTCCCCTTTCTATTGTTTTACAATTATGTACCCTATTTCTTCGACATTCAGTGTTTGTGTAGGGGGTAAGCAGCCTGTGGCTACCAAGTTCCCCCAGCACTTGACTATTTACCGATTTAATATTTTTTCCAATATATCTTTTCGCACAGTCAACATTAGTTGCAGATGTTTCACAACCAACAACTGTAGTTGTTTATAGTAATCATCAGATTTATCTGCCCTTATTTTTTCGTTATTAGGTTTTCCGTCTTAAAACTGGTTGTACACGTGCCTGCACTTATTTATATTCTGAGCTAGTCTACACAGTTCCCTAAAATTCTCACACAGCCTGTATACAGCTTGGTTCCCCTTCTATTGTTTTCTAATTTTATGCCTTATTTCACCGTGATTCAGCGAAGGAGGTTTAGCAGCCTGTGACTGCCAAGATCTTCCAACATTTAGACATTTGCCGAATTAATAGTTTTCCAATAAATCCTTTCACACAATTAACCTTATTCGAGAATATTGCCCAACCAATACTTGTAGTTGCTTATAATAATCATCATGTTTAAGTACAGTTACTTTTTTCGTCATTAATTTATCCATCTTGGGACTGGTTGGATGAGTGCCTCTATTGATTTCTATTCTGAGATAGCCTACACAATTCCCTGAAATTCATACAACCTATATCTTTCACTATCTGGATGCAGTAGTCTAACCTAGGTCTACCTCTCCTTCTCTTTTTTCCTATCTCTGCGTTTAATATATTCCACACTATTCCCTCATGACGTAGTATATGGCCTATCATCCTATCTCTTCTATTTTTTACCGTTTTCTACATATTTCTTCCCCTACCATTTTTAGTACCTTTTTGTTCTTAACTTTGTCTGTCCATTGTATCTTCATCATATGTCTGTAGCACCACATTTCAAAGGCTTCTACTTTTTTCTTGACCGCTTCTTCTACTGTCCAGGCTTTACAGCCGTACAGTGCTGTGCTCCACACACATGTTTTAAGCAATCTTTTCCTTGTTTCTATGTTTGTTGTCTTTGAACACAGTAGTTGCTTTTTCTTGTCAAATGTAGCGCGGCCTTGTTCTAATCTTTGTTTATATATATTACTCATATTTAGACCAGGGTATAAAATTAAATAATCACATCAAATAATTTTAATCACCGTGTAGAAGCTTTGGGAAAAGGTACGCGTTATTAAAACCGTGAAGCATAAAAATTCATTCGTTTCATTAAAAAGAAGAGATTTAAATTATTTACAAGACGCCTTCTATAAAAAGAAGCAGTATTAAAATGCTCTACGTGTAGTTTAATTATTCCGAGTAAAGAAACAAATGGAAATTACTTGCAAAATTTATATTAATTAACTCAATTTTAAGTAACCGGTATTAAACAAAATGTACAGATAATAATTAATATTTGATTAGAGTCACTAAAAATTAAAGGGTATTATTTTAATTGGAGTTAATTGAACCATTAGTAACATATAATATGTATAAAAGCTAGTAAAAACCCAATAATATTCAGATCGTAGAAGTATTATGTTTGAACACCTGCGTATTTTTAAATGTTTTATGTTCTGCGTAAAATTTGCAGATAACAAATGGTTACAGAGAATGTTGGAGAAACCGTCGCTTAATATTTACGAGAAATGCTAATAAGGTGGGTTATTTCCCAGTCCACATGGATTGAAAATAACCGATACTAAAGAATATCGATTTGTACCACTCGGAACAGGGTAGATAGAGACAGATAATATGCGCAAGACAGAGACACATATAGTAAAAGGCGTGAGTTGAGCAACGTCACTGGGTTGCGATTGGTTGAAAATAAGAGGCAAACTTGAGAGGTAAAAATAACATTTCTGTATAAAAATTAATTAGTTATTCCCAGACGTTGCGAGCCGTGTCGAAATTTCTGAGATTTAACTGGTGCGAGTGCAAATTTAATAAGAACCGACGCACAGGCGGTCGAGATGGGAACATAGTAAACGAAATTCTAGAAACTGGCCGTTTTGGGGACAAAACCGACAGATAGGCTAACCACTATATATACCCGGGTTAATATGAGTTTCTCTCTCTTAGATTTTCGATTTGATTCAATGCGTTAAACAGTGCTTTTTAGTTTTCCGAATTTTGATTGAATAATTTAAACAGTTTGCTCGTATATTTTGGTGATTTAAAACAGTTTGTTCTTTACGTGCTACAATGAAAGTAATTTAGTGCACTTAGAAAAGAAGATACAAGGTAATAAAGTCTAGTATCACTGTACTAATTAGTCAAATTTGCAACGACAAATGAATACACAAAAGTAGGCAGTTTTGGCGTATAGCGTGAAAGAAGTATGAATTTCTTTGTTATTTTTCGGAGGTGTTAATAATTAAATGATTCGTAAACGTGTCTGGATCCACAAAACAAGCTTCAGATATACACAAATGAGTTCCGGAAAAGCCCTGAAACAACTTTAGATGAATGGTGGTGTAGAAAATTTTAAAGGCGACCAGTAATCCGAGGACCTAAACATAACCCAGTTGGAATGGTGTGATTAACAGAGGACGATGTACATTGGGGCCACGAGTGCATTGACCTTCAGGTAACTTATGCTTTGTTGTTCGATTTTTGATGTTTGGTGTGTGTTGAATAACTTTATAATTTGTTTACTTAAAATGTACAGTAATGAATTTGTACTAACAACAAATTTTTAATTTTAAGGTGAAATTTTCTTGTTTAAGTAGAAAGGAGTATTTAGTATTGATGTTCTGGATTATGATGAAAATTTGGGTATGTCTTTGAGCTCAATTAGACGAACCTGGTTAATTAACGTAAAGGGGTGGAAGATGCTCCCTTTGTACTCAGACTCAGGTCTGCATATATTGTTATATTAATTAGTAGGCATCCTACATGGACTTTAATTCTGGATGCACATTAAAATGATAACAAATTTAATCTTGAAATTTTCTGATACTGAAATTTATGCTGAATTTTAATTTTGAAATTTTAATGTATTGTGAATATTGATGTAAATAGAGTTAACGTTGATGTTTGTGGTAGGAATGTGTTTGTTTTTTTTTATGAATGAGGATGAAGGTTTAACTAGGTGAGCAGCCGAGGCGGAAAAGAGTAAAGAGGCGATTAACAAGAAGAAAGTCAACGGACCAGTTAATTAAAAAGGTTTCACAGCATTCTTGACGCACAATCTGTGGGGCTCGATTCGAAAACCGTAGTTCCCGGATTTTGATGGATTCACAGCATTCTTGGCGACCCAAAAGTGAGGCTCGAGTTCCAAATAAAATTTTTGTGATTTTATTCCAGGAAACTGACGATCTGAGAGAGAGAGAGTTTCTGTGTGTGTATAAATTTAAGAGTATTTTAGAGTGTGTGAGAGTGATTAGAACGTATGCAGAGAAAAGAGTGGTTAAGGAGTCAAGGAGTGGAAAATGGGAGTGACGATAGTGCATTGTGTGAGAAAAATTCTAAAATGGAAGAAGCTGGAGGCAGTAGAGATCAGTCGAGGACGGAATTAGGGGATCAAGGAAACGAGATGATAATGAGAATGCTAGAGAGGATGAACGAAGAATCTAATAGAGCTAGGGAAGAATCCAATAGAAAATTAGAACAGCTAAGCGATGAATCTAATAGAGCTAGGGAAGAATCGAATAGAGCGAGGGAGGAGTCCAACCAAAAATTAGAGCAGATAAGCGGGAAAATTGAACAAAATACTAAAGAATTTACAGAATTTAAAGATAGTCTTACCGTGAAACTGGGGGAAGTAGAAAATAGGGTTGAAAAAAATGAGCGTGATATTACAGGTCTTCGACAGGAAATGGGACATTTAAGGTCCGAAGTACGCATTTTTTGTGAAGAAGAGATTAATATAAAAATGACTGAAGTAACGGACTCATGTAGGGATCAGTTAGGCAGGGTAGAACGCGAAGTTAGTAGTATCAAATACAACATGTCAAATTTAACGGGGGATGGTCCCAGATTTTATACAGGTGGAGTATCATTGGACCAACACATGAAGTTTTATGGCGATAACAGGGTAAATCCACAAATTTTTATTAATAGTGTAAGAAATCTAGTGGGAAATTTATTTGACGAACAGACTAAACTGAATACGATAAAGGCTTTATTAAAAGACAATGCGGAAGCATGGTACAATTTAGTAGGACAGGACATAGACACGTATCAGGACTTTGAAAACAAATTCTTACAACACTACTGGAGTGATCACAAACAGGACCAGATTAGGGACGACTTGATTACAGGAAAATTTAAGGGAGAGTTTGCAGGTTCTAGGGAACAATATGCCATTCGAAAGTACAGTGTGGCCAAACAACTGAATCCACCATTGACGGACAGACAGATAATCAAGTACTTATCACGACATTTTAAACTGGAAATTAGACAACACGTGGCCTTACAAAATATCACAGAACGGTAGACCTTTTTAGAGGATTTGCAGAGATATGACGATGTATGTGTAGGACGGACAAGAGAAATACGAGAACGAAACATTAACACGGTTAGGTTTGACAACAGGACACAGAATTTTGCGAGACGGCCGGACTACAATAGGAATTTTCGACCGAATTGGGAACGACGAGGACAGGAATACAGAAGCAATAGTGCGACTAGGGGACCGACGCCAAGACCTAGTTACACGAGACAGAACAGTTTACCAGAAGTAAACAGGACTGTGACGAGCACGCCAAATAGAGACAGGGACACGGATACTAATACAAGGAGGATGTACGCACAGGTTGTAGAAGCACAGCCAGGACCAAGCACTGAAAACAGGACGAGACAGGATTTTTAGAACGCGATAGACCACTAGATTTCAGTGTAAATGTATATGAACATCCACGTGAATTTTTCAAAATTGAGGAGGAAGTAGAGCCAGAAACTGAGGAAAAATTATGTTTGCCAATTATTAATATAGAAATTTTTGAGAATAATGTAGAAGTATTACTTGATACAGGGGCAGAGGCGAGTTTAATATCGGAGGAATTCGTCAGCAAAATTAGGGATAAGGTTTGTGATAGAATTATGCCTATAAAGCGTAGCCATTTAGTAGCTCCAAATAAAAAGAAGTTTGCTGTAGTGAATAGTGTTGTGGTGCTTAGGATAGATATAGGAGGTTTAAGCTGTGAACAGGAGTTTGTAATTGTACCTGGACTGAAGTTTCAGAGCATTTTAGGTGTTGACTGTATGATGCAGTTAGGGGTTTTGATAGACATGGAAAGGAAGGTAGTAAGAATTAAGGATAGGGTAGTGCCATGGAAGGGCAGTTATGAAGTCACAGAGGATGACACGGGGTTGAGTATTAATCTAGTAGAGGTAGAGGATGATGGAGGTAAACAGATCAACACAATAAGATGTCCAGAGGATAGGAGAGTAGAGGTTCAAGCTTTATTACAAAAACATGCAGAATTAGTGGGGGTAGAAGCAAGCACAGCGTTAGGCTATGAGCACATATTGGAAGTGGATAATTCAGAACCGTTCAACGCAAAGGTTTATCCTATTCCAGCAGCATATCGGGAGCAGGTGAAGGCAGAATTAAATAAAATGTTGGAAGATGGCATAATAGAGGTATCAAACACTCATTTCATAAATCCGTTGGTGGTAGTTAAGAAAAGGATGATAGCATTCGTTTATGTTTAGATGCACGAAAAATTAATCAACGGACCAAACCGCAATTCCATTGTCCACCATCCATGGACACACTTTTGACGAGATTAAGTGGCAAGTTTATTTTTAGTAAATTAGATTTAAGGAATTCATTCTGGCTGATTCCATTACACAAAGATTCTAGAAGGTACACAGGATTTTCCGTAGAGGAAAAATCTATAATTTTAAGGTAGTACCGTATGGTTTGTCAACGTCAAGTGCAGCATTAATTAAGGCAATGCAAGCAATTTTAGGAGCATATGAGCAATTCTGCATACACTATGTGGATGATATTTTAATTTTAGTGAAACTGAGGAACAACATTACTCTCATTTAGAACGGATATTATTAGAGCTTAAATTAGCAGGATTGAGGCTGAATATAGAAAAATGTGAATTTTTTTCAAAAACTGTTAAATTTCTGGGGTATGTGGTGAACACTCAAGGTATGTGTATCGATAAAGAAAGATTGTCCGAACTTTTGACATATCCGAGACCTAATAACATTAGGAAATTAAGAGCTTTTTTGGGGGTCCTTAACTTTTATAAAAAGTTTGTACCGGGATTTGCTGAAAAAGCGAGTCCATTGTTTAAACTTCTGAAGAAGGGAGTAAGATGGAGTTGGACGGAAAGTCAAGAAGCAGCATATCTAACACTGTTGGAACAATTTCACGACCAACTAATTTTGAGGCATCCCAGATTTGATGTAGGTTTCGTACTGAGGACGGATGCATCGGACAGTGCGTTAGCAGCAGAGTTGTAAATTACACGATTAGTGAAAAGGAGATGGCTGCAGTGGTGTTTGGTGTTACGAAGTTAAAATTTTTTTTGATCGGAAGACATTTTGTAATCGAAACGGATCATTCGGCGTTGTGTGCGTTGATGAATACAAGATTTTCGAATAATCGAGTATATCGGTGGGGGCTGTTACTACAGGAGTTTGACTTTGAGATTAAATATATAAAGGGAGAAAACAATTTTATAGCAGACGCGTTTAGTAGAAACCGAGACAAGGATAACAAAAGACCGTGTGACATCATGATTGCCATGAACAGTCTACTACAAAACGATTCAGTATATGGAGAAGAGGATATCTTGAGGAACCAGAGGCAGAGTGAGGAGTTACAGATTATTAGAACGAAGTTAGAAAACGAACCGGGATTTAAAAACTTGCATATGATAAACGGATTTTTGTGTAAAAAAATTCAAGACTTGGAAGTGTATGTAGTGGATAGGGTACAAGCAAAATTAATTATCAAAGATCTGCATTTAAGATATGGTCACATAGGGATCCGAAAGACATGGTTAATTTTAGGAAACGTTTTTTCAACTAAAGACTTAGGGTTAGTAAAGTCAGTCATCAACACTTGTCACTTATGTACTTTAGGAAAGTACAAAATAGTACGAGTCAAGATGTGGTACAAAGTATACACGTACAAAATCCCCTGGACTTAGTTGCTATTGATTATTTGAGTAATCTAGTCCGAAGTACAAAGGGACACAAACATGTGCTGATTGTGACTGATGTGTTTTCGAAATTTACCAAATTATATCCCACTCGGGATTGTAGCACAGTCAGAACAAACAAGAAATTGGAACAATTTTGTAGGGAAGTAGGAACTTTTAAACGAGTATTAGCAGACAATGCTACATATTTTAATAATCAAAGATTTAGGGATTACTGGGAGAGGCAAAACATTAAAGTGGTGTTTTGTAGCATAAGGCATCCTCAAGCTAATCCAGCTGAGCGATATATTCAAGAGACGGTTAAGTTCTTGCGTTTGGCTTCACATAGGAATCATCGTTTATGGGAGGACAATTTGTCCAAGGTTGAATCTTTTATCAATGAAACCCCTAGTACCGTGACAGAAACCAGTCCCATTATGCTGATCAAGCAACAGTATCCCGAAAGACCATGGCAAATTGTGCCTAGGGACGATGAATTTCAACAACTTTTGGTAGATGTGAGGGAGAGGTTAAGGAAGAGAGCTGAAAAATATACAAGGAAGATGAACGCGAGAATTAGAAAGAGGGTAAAATTTAAATTGGGAGACCAGGTAGTAGTAAAAAGCTTGAGAGTAGGGAAGAGAGATAGGATGACATGTGCTAAACTACACTTGCCCTATGAGGGACCTTTTGAGATAGGTGAAGTAGTAGGGGAGTGCACGTATCTATTAAGGGAAGTAGGTACGGGAAATGAGAGGTGACGGTTTCACGTCAACCTACTATTCCCTTATACCGGAGAACCAGCACCACAGGAGAAATAGGTGTATAATAGAGTAAAATTTAAATAGAATAGAGAGTAGATATAGGTGTATATAGAAGAGTAGAAGTAGATGTTTATAGAAAATAAAGCTAGGTATAGGATAAATATGGGAGATAGTTAGATATAGGTATATAGGATGAGAAGGAAAATTAAATGTAGGAAGAAAATAAGATAGGTTAAGTGTAGATATTTCTTATAAGATTAGTGGAAAGTTAGGAATAGAATAAGAATAAGATAGGTATATAGGATTAGGTAGGGGGAAGTGAGTATAGTTAAAAGTTAAGAATAGGATAGGTAGAAAGGATGTATATAGGATGTTTATAAAATTAGGTGTGAGTTAGGAATAGGATAGGGATATAGGATAGGTGTAAATATTTTTTTTGGATTGGAGATAAGGTAGGTAAGTTAGATAGATAAGGGTAGAGAGAGATAGGCAATTTTTTTTGTAAATTTTGTTTGCGGTTTAAATGTTTTATATTTGAATTCAAATAAGTGGGATTATTTGTATTCAAATAGGGGGAAAATACTCATATTTAGACCAGGGTAGAAAATTAAATAATCACATCAAATAATTTTAATCACCGTGTAGAAGCTTTGGGAAAAGGTACGCGTTATTAAAACCGTGAAGCATAAAAATTCATTCGTTTCATTAAAAAGAAGAGATTTAAATTATTTACAAGACGCCTTCTATAAAAAGAAGCAGTATTAAAATGCTCTACGTGTAGTTTAATTATTCCGAGTAAAGAAACAAATGGAAATTACTTGCAAAATTTATATTAATTAACTCAATTTTAAGTAACCGGTATTAAACAAAATGTACAGATAATAATTAATATTTGATTAGGAGTCACTAAAAATTAAAGGGTATTATTTTAATTGGAGTTAATTGAACCATTAGTAACATATAATATGTATAAAAGCTAGTAAAAACCCAATAATATTCAGATCGTAGAAGTATTATGTTTGAACACCTGCGTATTTTTAAATGTTTTATGTTCTGCGTAAAATTTGCAGATAACAAATGGTTACAGAGAATGTTGGAGAAACCGTCGCTTAATATTTACGAGAAATGCTAATAAGGTGGGTTATTTCCCAGTCCACATGGATTGAAAATAACCGATACTAAAGAATATCGATTTGTACCACTCGGAACAGGGTAGATAGAGACAGATAATATGCGCAAGACAGAGACACATATAGTAAAGGCGTGAGTTGAGCAACGTCACTGGGTTGCGATTGGTTGAAAATAAGAGGCAAACTTGAGAGGTAAAAATAACATTTCTGTATAAAAATTAATTAGTTATTCCCAGACGTTGCGAGCCGTGTCGAAATTTCTGAGATTTAACTGGTGCGAGTGCAAATTTAATAAGAACCGACGCACAGGCGGTCGAGATGGGAACATAGTATACGAAATTCTAGAAACTGGCCGTTTTGGGGACAAAACCGACAGACAGACTAACCACTATATATACCCGGGTTAATATGAGTTTCTCTCTCTTAGATTTTCGATTTGATTCAATGCGTTAAACAGTGCTTTTTAGTTTTCCGAATTTTGATTGAATAATTTAAACAGTTTGCTCGTATATTTTGGTGATTTAAAACAGTTTGTTCTTTACGTGCTACAATGAAAGTAATTTAGTGCACTTAGAAAAGAAGATACAAGGTAATAAAGTCTAGTATCACTGTACCAATTAGTCAAATTTGCAACGACAAATGAATACACAAAAGTAGGCAGTTTTGGCGTATAGCGTGAAAGAAGTATGAATTTCTTTGTTATTTTTCGGGGGTGTTAATAATTAAATGATTCGTAAACGTGTCTGGATCCACAAAACAAGCTTCAGATATACACAAATGAGTTCCGGAAAAGCCCTGAAACAACTTTAGATGAATGGTGGTGTAGAAAATTTTAAAGGCGACCAGTAATCCGAGGACCTAAACATAACCCAGTTGGAATGGTGTGATTAACAGAGGACGATGTACATTGGGGCCACGAGTGCATTAACCTTCAGGTAACTTATGCTTTGTTGTTCGATTTTTGATGTTTGGTGTGTGTTGAATAACTTTATAATTTGTTTACTTAAAATGGACAGTAATGAATTTGTACTAACAACAAATTTTTAACTTTAAGGTGAAATTTTCTTGTTTAAGTAGAAAGGAGTATTTAGTATTGATGTTCTGGATTATGATGAAAATTTGGGTATGTCTTTGAGCTCAATTACACGAACCTGGTTAATTAACGTAAAGGGGTGGTAGATGCTCCCTTTGTACTCAGACTCAGGTCTGCATATATTGTTATATTAATTAGTAGGCATCCTACAAGGACTTTAATTCTGGATCCACATTAAAATGATAACAAATTTAATCTTGAAATTTTCTGATACTGAAATTTATGCTGAATTTTAATTTTGAAATTTTAATGTATTGTGAATATTGATGTAAATAGAGTTAACGTTGATGTTTGTGGTAGGAATGTGTTTGTTTTTTTTAATGAATGAATATATATATATATATATATATATATATATATATATATATGTTCCGTTTGTATTTATAGTTAATTTACTGTTAGTTATAACATAAGATAAAGCTTGCAGGTAAACTCGCATCCGACCTGGTGTTACATACCAAAAATCGGCTATGTATCACCTTTAGATTAAGTATAAATTATGTGAGTAAATTCCCGCGAATATTTTCAAATAAATTTCTTAATTTCCGTCATTCCGGACAGTTGCGTTTGCGCAAAAGAATGCGCAGGCGCGGAGTAAATGGCGCGAGTGCACGCGGTGTGACACGGCGCCATTAGCCACGAGACTTTGAAGTCGAGAACAGCTACCTGTGTCGTGTATCTGTCTTTTCTCTTTTTAAGGTGTAGGTTCCCTTTTATCTTGATCTTCGAGTACCTTTACCTGTATCCTTTTTGTCTTACCTACAAATGAACGAAAGAGGAGGGATGACTAAATTTGAACTCAACAATGGCGTGATGTAACCCACACCCAAAAACAAGGAGATGGCCCTGAGATATACCTGCAAGGCGCGTTTTAAGTGACTACATTGCTTTATTTGTATTATAGATTAAGAATTGTATCACTTTTAAACGTGTTTGGTATTTGATAGAATTTGCAGCGTGATCATGTTATATTAAACGCAATAATGTGAAACGCGGGAACTTATCACTGTAGACATTAAAATGTCATTAGATTTGTCGCGATTCAGCCTTCAAGCTACTCTGTGTTATTGATGTACTTCAAAAACTTAGTTAAAAGTGTGCTGTGCGCTGCAATGGTATTTTGTTAGACAGATACGAACTTCTGTCAAACAGTCAACATTTTTTACTACTAGTTTTTCGAACACCGCTAAATCCAGTAACTTAGGTAAGTACCTGAAGGTTTCCGCTATTCTTATTGTTAAGTATACATGTTCACTGATCTCACCATCTGTGGTTTTCCGCCGCATTAACAACCCAATTGCGCCATTTCAAACCCTAGACCTAACAATTACTATATAAAATCGGTAAAGGACGTTATCTTCCAGCTCTTGCCTTCCACTTGAGGTAAATGTCAAAAAGTAGTTAATTGCCTTTTCTGTTATTGTTTACTTTTTAAATTAATTCAAGTATGGGTTTGAAACACTTATATTGGATAATACTTCCATAATTTATAGCTACTTTTTACAGATTGCTAGCACGTAAAGTTTCTGAAGAAGCTTTGCAAGAGGTAAATATGTCATTTAGCAAAAATTAGGGTGGGTGCCCTTTGGCTACAAAACAAAAAATATTATATATTTTTGGTTCAACGTTTCTACACCAGAGGGTGAATATCGAAACCGAATATCTAACTGTCATGGTATTCACAACCTCACATTCGTAGAATTGAAAACGTACTCCTTAATGACAGTTATTATTTCAGGTCCACAACAACTAAGCTTTAAGCTAAGTTTAGTGGTATGGAGAATTAGGCGGCTCCGTGGCGTAGTGGTATGTGTGTGACTACTACGCCCTAGGTCCCGGGTTCGAATCTCGACACGGTCCGCTTGAAAAATGTTAGGCGAGCATTTTTTACAAAAATACACCCTCGTTCGGATGAGAGGTAAAATGGAGGTCCCGTGTGTGAGTGTTGTCACGCACGTTAAAGATCCCTACCTTGCTTGGAACAGCAAGGGTTCGGCAAAATTCCCAATTTTTCAGGTAAAAAAAACTCGCTTTCTGGCCAATGTAGTACCTTCGGGTGGAGCATTGGAAAATCACATGTAAGGTATGGAGAATTAGATATTTGGGGAATGATCCTATTGGTTAAAATTATTATGTGGCACTACCTTACGTTTAATTTTCCAATACTCCATCCGAAAGTACTTTATTGGCCAGGAAGCGAGTTTTCTTTTACCTGGGAATTTTGAATTTTGCCAAACTTTTGCTGTTGCTTTAACGTGTGCGTGGCAACACGCACACTGGACCACCATTTTAGCTAATCTGAACGAGGGTGTTTTTGTGTGAAAAATGCTCGCCTAACATTTTTCAAGCAAACCTGCGACTTTGGGAATAGTAGTCACATGCATACCAACTACATCATGGAGCCGCCCGTGTGGCACTACCAATAAACGTCAGAAACCTCGAATTTCTTATCTCTCAACAGTTGGTTCGAGTTCAACTTTTTTGGAGAGTTTTATATCGGAGCAGGCATGTTTGTACAGTAAAGTACATGTTTGTTTATTTGGTTTGATTATAACCTTGTTTTTCTCGTGTAGTTCACATTTATATACTTTGCATATTGAATGTGTTGGACATGAGCAACAGCAAATTGATTGATAAATCAGGTTATGAACAGAAGTAAGGTTATGATGCATGGTCTGTGCTTATTATGTGAAATGTCATTCTTTTTAGTTCACTAACAGCCAGATAAATCTCAATTCAGTCAATCTCACAATGATTTGCAACACATTAACTGTGTTTTTTATTGCCAGTAATCTCAGTTAATAGTAGCTCACTTACGTACGATGTCAATTTTACGTGTTCTTTTTATAGCGATTTCGGCTGAGAATATTAAGTTCGCACTAGTGGAATTCCAGTATTCAACTCTTCTGTGCGGTGCGGTTCAATGCATAATGCTCAGAGTGCAAAAATGCCAATCGAACTAATTGCAAGTTTTGGTGCAACAAATGTTGCCAATTAATTTACATAACCTCAATTTTGTTTCGCGGTTGTATTGTTGCGAATTTTTTTTTTAGAAAAGTAAGCTGTTTCTCATCACTTTCTGATTATGATGATTCTAAAAGCTGAAATGTCATCTCAAATTAATTATTTGCCAAATTGCTTGGCATTTCCGACATTTTGTTTTGACCGGATATAGGAACTGTCTCTGGGATTCAGTTCCAAAAAATGCAATTTAACTTGCACGAAAGTTGTCGGGCGAACACACACATATAGCACCGAGTGCACCTTAACGCATCCAGGCGAAAACACAAAACATACATTCGGTTTAAAAAAGTGCGCACCAAGGCGACCAGCAGAAAACGTTATTCGTTTACCATCATAAGGACACTTAATATTTTGTTCGAGAGATTTATAATAGTCAGTTCTTTCCTTTTTAGAACGAATCTATAGCCAATAATACTAACAAACTTTTTACTTAAGGATAATACATTGTTCTAAAACTTAGTTCCTAAAACAAAAGGCTTTTAATGATTAGGAATATTTCCTAACAATTCAAATCTTACCTTCGTAATATTTAACAATTATGTACATTATAAATATACACCAACCAATGGCGAAACAACACAATTTATAAAATAAACACCTAAACTCAACCAAAGCAAATACTATAATTTTTTTTGGTTGTCATCCAAGCAAAAAAACCGATCTATCAGTCTGTTGTTTGAAAAGGCTATACCTAACCTATGAAAGGATCTACATCGTTAAATTGATTTGAAACTTGAAGGGCTTAATGGATACCTAAAATAATCAGTAAATTTGAATTGATAAATATGTGTAATGCTGTGGATGGTGCTGTAGAAGTGTAGAATATTAAATTTAGCGTGTTCATAATTTTCTGCTAATGTTTGTAGTTAGTTCTTAAAACGATATTTTACATCTAAGTTCTAGTTAGTTTAATTATCTGTGTATTGCTGAACGCATTCCAAATTGTCACTTTTGCTATTATATTTTGAACACAAACCAAATATTCAAACATTACTCATCATGAGAATTTTTGTTGTAGATAAGCTTAGTCAGCATAATATTATGATTAAATGTTGGGACTAATTCAAAAATTTTGAAATTTTAATATCAGTAACAAAAAAATGGAAATCGAAAGACCTAAGAGGAAACAGGTATAATTTTTAGGTTAAAATTTGTTATTAAAAATTGGAATATTTTTTCAGAAGCTGAAGGTTCGGGAAAAGCAGAGAACCCAGGAAAATATACAAAATAAAGATGTTATGCCTTCGGTTTCTACGCCAATTAAGACAGAAAATTTGGACGAGGGCGATATTAACGTTTCAGCCTCTGCAGAGTTAGCTGAAGAGTGTAATGAAGTAACAGCAAAAATTCCAAATGATAACACTGAAACATCAGAAGCAGATGATCAATTTACAGTAGATGAATGTGCTGAAGCAACTGCGACAGATGTTGCAGATGAACAATCAAAGTTTGATCTTGCTTCCAGGGCTTCATGTCCAATTATAGATCTGAAGGAGGATATTAGGAATGTTAACACATTTGGGAAGTTAATGCAGGCAAATAAAGATTTAATGAAAGATCTTAAACTTTCTGAAATTGAAGTAAATAAGGTGAACGAACAGGTAAATTTTCAAAAAATACTTCAGTTCAAAAATTTCTTGTACGTAGCAGTACTCGAAACTTTTTATTAGATGATTGTATCATATTAAATATCATCGTTTGTTGACAATAACTGTAACGAATATCAAAGAATTTTTGAATATCGAAAGTAATGTGTAAAGTTACATAATTTGATGTCGAAGGAGCTTCGTTTTTTAGGTCGTTTGATTTATCTATACACTTTTATATTTGACTATTTCTATACAATATTCTTTATTTTTTCAAGGTCTAAGCATATGTGATACAGTAGATCCTCGATAATCCGAATCAATTAAAACCACTGCGATTTGGATTATCAAAAATTCTCGGATTACTGAAACAACATAATACTTGACTAAGAATGTACGAGATACAAATGAATATTTATCTTCAATAGAATGAAATTACATACAGCGTAACAAGTTTAAAGTAAATAAACTTAATTGCTTGAAAATGCATATTTTGAAACATAACTACTACTTAAAAAAAATCCGTTACTCTTGTTTGATTTTTAGAGCATGTGTGAAGTTTTACAGTGGCTTCTTCTCTTAATTCTTTAAGTGTTAGTGTATGATTTAAAGAAACGTTGATTTCTTCTGCCCATTGTATCACTGCAGTCAAATAATTCACTGCATCTTTATGGTTTACGTTTACGTTTTCTCACATTTCTTCATCTTCCTCATCCGAATCATTGTCACTTAGAGCAGCGTCTACATCCTCCTGAAGGTACTAGTCTTCAGTTTGTTCGACCCATTAGATGACAGCATTTTCTGAAAGTGGTTGGTCTTTTGATATCGTTTCTACCATAGTTGGAACATCTTCAAGGGTCTCCTTTTGGGTAATTGTGTACGTAGTACATTTAAGGGGATTAAGTCTTCAGGTTCGTATTTGTCTGTCATATTCCTTTTATTTCGATGCAACAATTCTTTCTAACATTCTTCCAATGAAATTGTCGGAACCTTCTCCCACGCACTATGTAACATGCAGACTGCATCCCTTAGATTTATATTTTTTAAACATTTGGAGATGTTATTATTATGCTGCTCTATTATACCCAAAAGATGAGCCAATAAACTTTTTCTATAGAATAATTTTGTGAGCCTAATGGCATTATGGTCTAGAGGCTGAATTAACGCTGTACAATTTGGTGTAAGGAAAATTGCATACATATCTCCATTCTCAGAAATTAACTCTTGCTCACTACAATGACTTCGTGCATTATGAAATAAGAGTAGCGCTTTTTCATGAAGATTTTCTTTCTTTAAAAATGCTTTAACCTGCTTGCAAAACGAATTGTGTGATCCAATTCCATTAGTACACACTAAAAACGTCATCTTTTCTTTACTAGTTTTCCTTCCAGGTGCCGTTTTTTTCTTTAGAATGCACTAATGTTTGCTTGGGAAACATTTTCCAAAACAAACCAGACTCGTCGGCGTTATAGATTTGAGTTGGAAGAAACTTCTTTTCTTTTATTATTTGCACTAGTTTGTCAATAAAAGGTTGCACAGCAGTTTCATCCTTTGTAAGCTTTTCTATGCATACTTTAAGATGTCTAAGTTCATTACGTGCTTTAAAATTTAGAATCCAACCTCTACTTGCGACAAATGTATCTCTATTGTAGCACTGTTTAAAAATTTGTATGGCTTTAGCAGCCAGAATATCAAAACTCACAGGTGTATGCAGATTTTGTTGCTGAAGAAACCACGTGTAAAGCTTTGATTCCATTTTTGTATACTCTGCGTGTTTTAAAGTTTTTCGATGTCTCGGATCAGAACAACAGGTTTTGGACCAGTGCCTTTTAGCACCACAGTAATTGTAGTTTGTAGTTTTTATACGTTCATCCAAACTCTTTTTAGATTTATTTCTTTTCGTAGATTTATTTTTCGAAGCCACACCTTGCCAGGCTTTATTTAATTCGAATTTCAAAGATTCCACTTGAAGTGCCAAAGACGGGTAGTCCTCACTCGTTGTTTGCGACAAGCGTTTGTCCTCTTTGATTAGTCTAGACACTAGATTTTCCATTTTGCGGTCCACTTGTACATTCCCAAGCCATTCAGAAATTAGAAAATTTTTGTGTGCAGTTTTATGCATAATCAAGAGTAGTATCACAGATTTTGTTTTCTTTGGCACATATGAGCACTTAACGCCTTTTTCTGAAAATTCAAAAACCATTGAATGTACTTTTTGAGATTTTGAAACCTGCATTTCACTTGGAATAAAAGTTTTGTTTTTTCTGCATGTGCCTACTAGTGTAAAACCTTTAGATTTTAGATCTTTTGCCAAGGACATTCACGTAATGAAATTATCCATGGTAATATTTCGTCCACTGTTACGTGCCAATTTGGCACTAAACATTTTTTAGTTTAGTCTTGCTGTGCGTGAGTTCGCGCCATAAATTCAAAAGACTTGGCGTGTATTTCCGTCACGTCAGAGTGCGTTTGCGCCAGATCGCGCTGACGCGAGTGGCGGGAGAACAAAAGTGGGGAGTTTCCGAGACGCGGGAACGTGGCTTTGCCTACATAGGTAGGAGATAATTTGAAACGACCTGTGAGCAGTCCACGACCCTAGAACGAACCGGAGTTCATGTCTCGCTAGCAGCTAACCGGAGCAGTCACCATCTTTAAATAACCCGGAAGGGGGTCCTAGCAACCATGAAGGAAGCGGGACTTATTTATGTGAGTATTTAATCTTTACGAACTGTTTGCGAATTTGATATATTCCGTCTATTGCGCGTTTAAAATTGCATATTGTGTGACGTCATTGACAGATGGGCGCGCTAAAATCTGTATAAAGATTAGAGCTACCAACTGCGGTTGCGTCACTCATACCGCGCTTACGGGATTGTAATGCGAACTTTTAAATGTAAGAATTGCCGCCCAACGTGTTTTTTTAGGTCGTAATATTTCTTTTTATAAATATATAATGTATTAACTTATGTTATTTATAGCTTTTTCACTAAAAAAATAAATTTCTCAATTTTTCAATATCTGTTGACCTTAAATTTTAGGTTGGTATTTTGGAACTCCCTAGAGATTTTCCTAAATTGACATGTCAGCTGTTGTGATGATTCGATGTAAACGGCCATTTTTAGTTATTGAAATGTATATCTTTTGTCCTAAAAATGTTTCATTAATATAATTAATTTTCTAGTAACTTTAAATGTAGTGTCATCTATAACTGAAATTATTTGAAATGTGTGTTTAGTTGTTTTAAACAAAACTGCAAGTATTTTTAGGAGGGTTCAACACGTTAACCCTACTTTTGCATTATACACGTGAGTACATCATTTATATATTAATAAACAAACAATCAATTAATAAATAATTAAGTAATCCATGCCTTAAACACTGTTTATTAGGAAAATTATCTATTTATATTAGATTAAAACATAATCCTTGCTTGTTTTTCGACTTTAAAAACTGTTTTTAAAAATCGTAAATAAACACTGTCTTGTTTGATAACATTTTAAAGGAATTTTCTAGCAATCTAGCTCTTTAGTTATGATTTTCGGATTATTTTTAAAGAAACCTTATGTTTAAAACACTTAACGTAATGAATTGCCCTTTCAAAATATCTTTTAAAAACGTTAGACTAACGGGATCTTATTGTATTTGTTAAATAAAACATATAATCTATCTTTCTACAATTTGGAGTGTCTTTTTGTAACCTAAACGTGTTTCTTTAGTGATTTAAATACTTACCGTAATTAAATTTAAATACTATACCTTACGAATGCCTTTTTATAAGAAGTTTTTACCTTTAAATACGTTTATCGTACTGACTTGAAGTTAGCTGTACCGTTTATTATCTTCTGAATTAGTTTAGTATTGTATATCTGGTATATATTGTGTCTCAAATATTAATTCAAAATGAACATCACACATCTTAAGTCTTTGCAGCTGATTTACGAGATTAAGTGTGGAAACATTACGCCTGCCTCTAACCAAAATGATAGACGATTACAACTTAAAGCCATTCTAGCCCAGGAAATGAAAGGCTTACCTATTTAAAAAAAAATTGTTTCGGATTTGGCTCAAAACGTATCTGAAATTAAGCTGTCTCTTGACGATATAACTAATATAATAAATAAAATAGACCCGGCCCAAGTGATATCGAGTTAAAACGCTTGGTTTCCCGAATCATTCATCTTAAACAGTGCATAGTATTGTTCTTATATGACAATGAACAAGCGAACCAAGCTAAACAAACTTTTCTATCAGATATCTTATTATTTGAAGGGATCGTTCTTGAAAGACTCAATCCAAACGCAGACACAGATATATCGCTACCGTTATCAAATCTCGTAATTGCCCAAGCTCAACCATTAGGGAAATTTATACCTGTTTATAAATGGGGTCTAACTTTTCAAGGGTTCGACTCTCAAATCTCTTTAATGTCTTTTCTCGACAGGATTAACGACTTTAGAATTTCTTGAAACTGTACCGATCAGGATTTATTTGTTTCAGCGGGTGAATTATTTTCCGATTCTGCGTTAATCTGGAACCGGAACATTAGAGATCAAATTTCTACCTGGAAGGAGTTAGTTGCATATTTAAAACGAGACTTCCTTCCGCACGGGTATATTACCGACCTTTGGAACGAGATACGAAATCGAATCCAAGGACCTGACGAAAATGTTGTTTCCTTTATTACCTCAATAGAAGCCTTATATAGTAGACTCGATAATAAAACTTAAGAATCTGAAATTATCGATCAGTTACTTAGAAATTTAAATCCTTATTTTTCCGAACGTCTAGCGTTACAACACATTTCTTCCTTAGCTCACTTTAAAGATTTATGTCGTTCCCTTCAAGAAGTAAAGCTGCGAGTTGATAACTACCGCCCACCTCCAGAAAAACAATCTGGACTTTTAGAACCCGATTTAGCGTGTCAAGTTCGAGCTTCTCATAAAGTATCTACCGTTAATGTTCCTTTTACCGCAACAAATAACTCACTTACCTGTTGGAACTGTAAGAGAAGTGGACATAGCTATAATGTTTGTACATACCCCAAAAATATTTTTTGCTATGGCTGTGGTCGCGCAAATATCTACAAATCTAACTGTACGAATTGTAATCCTAACGTATCGGGAAACTCTCGTCGAGATATTCCTACTCAGGGCGTGAATATCTCAAGGAATCAAAATCGTTCCTAACACCAATCATTCAACGGACCCAGACGTCAATAAACTCAAACCATAAAACTACGTCTAACGCTGTACCGTTATTAAATTTATTTAACAATAATATCGCTACTGTCAATGTACAAAATGCCTTACTTTCATTAGAAGAATTATGTTATACTACCCTTTCTGAATGGTCTAATTGGCTACAAACCGTTAATTCCTTTTACCATAAAAAGGCTGCCGCTTTACAACTTGTTAAGAAACCCTTTGATAATCGTCCACACTTACCCATCTCGATTGGTTCCTTAAATGTAATAGCTTTATTGGACACAGGTTCCTCATGCTCCCTTATAAATAACGAAGGTTTACAACAATTATCTAAACAAAATATTAAAATTCAAATTGTTCCCGAAAAAACTTCCATAAATTTAGTTGACGATAATCAAATATATGTAACGGGTTCCCTTAAATTAAAAATTCGAGTAGAATCACTTGAACGTGAGGTTCCATTTTTGAATGTCCCTGCATTAGCTTATCCTTTCCTATTAGGTGTGGACTTTTGTAAACTTTTTAATTTGTCGCTTTACTTCCAGGATTTTTCTTGGTAAACTTTTCTTAAAACAAATTCCTGTGCATCTGCAGGAATATCTAATAAAATTTCTCTTACTGATTCCCAAAATGTAATTCTTAACTCTACAATTGACAAATTTCGTAAACTTAATACCTCTGAACTTGGTTGCGGTACTACCGCAACACATGTTATCTCTACAGGTGATGCCCTCCCTTTTAAGCAACGTCAATATCCGTTATCGCCTGCATTACAAAAGCATTTGCATGCCGAAATAGATAAAATCTTAGAATCTGGTGTTATCTCTTCCTCAAATTCACCCTGGATGTCTCCCGTATTATTAGTTCGTAAGAAGAATGACGATTGGCGTGTTTGTTTTGATGGCAGGAAGTTGAATTCCGTGACTGTTTCTGATGCTTATCCTTTACCAAGAACTGACTCTATTTTAAGCCGGCTTCGAAACGCATAAATTTATCTCATCTATCGATCTTAGACAAGCTTTTTATCAGATACCTCTCGACCTATCTTCTTGTCAAAAAACTGCTTTTTGTGTTCCAGGCCGAGGTCTTTTCGAATATAATTTTTTGCCATTTGGTCTCTGTAACGCACCACAAACCCTACAACGTACTATGGATCAAACGTTAGGTCCTATCTTACATCAGGAACGTGCCTTTGTATTTTTAGATGATATTTTAGTTATCTCAAGTTCCTTTGATGAACATATCGCCACATTAAATGAAGTTACAGAACACTTAAATGCAACAGGTTTTAAGATAAACTGGGAAAAGTGTCAATTTTGTGGTTCGTCGCTCACATTCCTTGGTTTTATTATCGATGGAACTGGCCTACGAGCAGATCCTGCTAAAGTCGACGCTATTACTAAATTCAAAACACCTAAAACGGTTACCGAAATCAAACGTTTAATCGGAATGATTAGCTACTATTGCATCTTTCTACCCAACCTTTCAACTATATCTGCACCCATTACCGCTTTAATTAAAAATAAAAAGAAATCCCAAACTATCGAGTGGAATTTAGAATCTCAACAGGCTTTCGAACAAATTAAAACGTTAATCACTTCAGCACCTATCTTAATCTCACCCAATTTCGATGAAAAATTTTATATACAAATTGATGCCTCACTTACTGGTTTAGGTGCAATGTTGTTCCAGGTGAGCAATGGTTTAGAGCACCCAATCGCTTATGCAAGTCGAGCCCACGTTGGGCGCCAATTCTTACATTTAAAAAGTTCGGATTACAAAACCGTCGGCGCAGTATGAGTGACGCAACCGCAGTTGGTAGCTCTAATCTTTACACAGATTTTAGCGCGCTCATCTGTCAATGATGTCACACAATATGCAAATTTAAACGCGCAATAGACGGAATATATCAAATTCGCAAACAGTTCGTAAAGATTAAATACTCACATAAATAAGTCCCGCTTCCTTCATGGTTGCTAGGACCCCCTTCCGGGTTATTTAAAGATGGTGACTGCTCCGGTTAGCTGCTAGCGAGGCATGAACTCCGGTTCGTTCTAGGGTCGTGGACTGCTCCCAGGTCGTTTCAAATTATCTCCTACCTATGTATGTAAATGGCAGGAACAGGTTTATAAGGACGACAAACAAAGATAAGCAAAGGCAAGGATCTACATAAATAAAAGATAAAGATACGTTACCGAAAACCCAACCACTCTTCTCGAAGTTCAAAGGCAAAATGCCACGTTTCTGCGTCTCTCGGAAACTCCCCACTTTTGTTCTCCCGCCACTCGCGTCAGCGCGATCTGGCGCAAACACACTCTGACGTGACGGAAATACACGCCAAGTCTTTTGAATTTATGGCGCGAACTCACGCACAGCAAGACTAAACTAAAAAATGTTTAGTGCCAAATTGGCACGTAACACCACTCCCTTTGTAATGGTTACATAGATTGATAACAACTTTCTCACCAACATTTACCTTACGTTCTCCTTCTTTACCTATCAAAATAAAAAGAATTTTACGTAGCATAAAAAGACGATAACTATAAAAGTAGGTACCTGTGTAAATAATGCCCTGAAGAGGATAACCAGTTCTAGAATCAGCCAATTAGAAAACCTTTATTCCAAATTTCGCAGGTTTTGATGGGATTTACTGAGTGAACTTTGCTCTATCTCTGTACGGAAAGAGTTGCTCATCGGCCGTCATGTTTGCGAACGGCTTGAAGTGACACCACAAATTATGATTCAGCATTACCCACATATCTCTAATTGGAGCAAATGCTTTATCAGTTGTTGATATAGAAAGTGCTACCATCTCATTCTACAAACTTGGTACATGAAGCTGTTGAAAAATTTTGTTTCACGCAAATATGTGCATAGACTTACAAGGACTTATCTATGCTGGATGAATTATGAATCACTTCAAATTACCAAACGTGTAAAACTTTAAGCACTTTTATATAACGAATATTTGCAAATGTTGAAACAAATTTAAAGACTTCCTACAAATTTATGACATTATGCATGCATTTGAAAGAACGAAAATAGTATATCTAACTTTATGGTGTACAATGAAATCAAAGTCGAAACTGGTAATGACATAGTTAATCTACATGCTGATCACTTCTTGGTCTTTACTGATAACACGGATGTGAATTTTGTTCCAAGATTCTATCCATTAGTTATGGAAATTATTGTTCTGAGGGTATCCTCTTATACACCCAGTCCCGATGGCATTTCCATCTTATTTTTTTGCTAAATGTGTTTTCTCTCTTTGCAATCCAATTCATCAACTGTTTGTGAAGTCACTGGCACTGGGAGTTTTCTCGTCTTGCTGGAAAGTCTGCCATGTAATGCCAATTTTTGTCTGGCAACGAAAATATGGTAGCTATTACTGTGATATTACTATTTAATCTGTTATTCCAAAGATTCTTTATTTACTCGTGACTAAACAACGTAATAGTCTTGTTGCAAATTAATCTCAAACATCAGCATGGATTTGTTAGGAAAATCCACAATTTCAAATCTTCTGGAGTTTACGTAGCACTTTGAGTAATGGCTTGCAAGACGATGCATTTTACTCTGACTGCGAAGGTATTTCACTGGGTGAATCGCTCAATCCTAACTAAAAAGCTTTTACTCATGGGTAACGACACTCTAATTGTTAAATGGCTTTCTTCACTGTGTGATAATCATTCATTACTTAAAAAACGATTACTGTGTTCAAAGACTACAAACATAGAAACAAGGAAAAGATTACTGAAAGTATATGTGTGGAGCACAGCACTGTACAGCTGTGAAATTTGGAGCGTCTCAGAAGCGATAGGAAAAAGATAGAAGTCTTTGAAATGTGGTGCTACAGACATATGATGAAGGTATCATAGACCAACAAAGTTAAGAACAAAGAGGTTCTAGAAATGGTAGGGGAAGAAAGTAAAAAAAAAATAGGGGATATAGTTTGATAGGCATGAGGAAATAGTGCGGAATATATTAGAAGCAGAGATAGGAAAAAGGAGAGGTAGAGATAGACCTAGGTTAGACTATTACACACAGATAGTCAAAGATGTAAGCTGTGAGAATTTTAAGGAAATGTGTAGGCTAGCTCAGAATAGAAACCACATGAAACTACGTGTTTGTTTTACAATATTCTCAACTAATGTTAATTGTGTGAAAGAATTTACTGAAAAACTATTAATTCAGCAAATGGCTGTGTAGAGGATCTTGGCAGCCGCAGGCTGCTTAACCTCCTTTACATACCACTGAATATCGGTGAAATAGGGCATATGTATATGCTGTAGGAATGTCAAGGAATAGAATAGAATAGAAATCAGTGAAGGTACGCATCCAAACAGTCCCAAGACGGAAAACCTAATGAACTAACGAAGGAATAATTGCACTTAAGCCTGATTGTTATTATAAATAACTACAGTTGTTGGTTTTGCAATATTTTCAACTAATCTTGATTGTGCAGAGGGATTTATTGGAAAACTATTAATTTGGCAAATGTTCGTGTTGCGGGATCTTGGTGGTCACAGGCTGCTTAACCCCCCTCACATCCACTGAGTATCAGTGAAATAGGGTATATATTTACAAAACAATAGAAGGGGAACCGAACTGTATATAACAAGAAAGAGCAGCAGCTATGTTCGAAGACAACAAACATAGAAACAAGGACAAAAGTGTTGGAAGCATATGTGTGGAGCACAGCACTGTACGCCTATGAAATAGGGACAGTAGGAGAAGCAGACAGGAAAAGGAAAGAATGTTACGCTTCAACATGGACAGATAAAGTTAATAATAAAGAGGTTATAGAAATAGTAGGGGAATAAAGATATCTGTCTGAAACAAAAAAAAAAATAGAATAAATAGAATAGTACAATATGTTTTAAGGCATTTTTGGTGAATAGTGCTGGCTATATTACAAGCAGATATAGGAATAGAGAGGTAAATGTAGACCTAAATCAGAATATTGCACGCAGATAGTGAAAGATGCAGACTGTGGTAATTTTAGGGAAATGTGTAGGTTAACTGAAAATAGGACACAATGGATATATGCGTCTAACCAGTTCCAGGACTGAAGACTTAATGATGATTTACGTTCCAAGGAAATTAAAGTTTTGTAACAAAAATTACTTTAAAATGACATTTCTTGTTTTTCTGTAGTGGTAACAATAGTAAAAACTGAATAGTTTTGTTGCTCAAATGCCATTATATACAATCTTCTTGAAAATGATATTCGTATATGAATGGATTTTTGTAAAATTTTTAAAGAAATGCTGATATCGATCCTAGACTCTCGTGTAAAGTTGTATTTATTGTTCATTGCAATATTTATGTTCTGGGATAGTTATTTATTAAAATATCGCCAAAGTTCTTTTCGCCAAAATGGTTATTTAATATTATATATTGATAATTCAAACGACCCATAATTCATTAGTTGCTAATTCGATAAACAATGAGAAAATGATATCTTGGTCCAACAATAGACTTTTAATATTATTGTTTTAGTATGTAAATATGTAGTGTAACTGAATGCTTTATTTTTTAAAATATAACGTAATAATTAAAATCTCTTAATTTCAGAAAGAAGTGAAAACTTTTTCTACTGTTCTTAGTTGCATTAAGCCTTATGGAGAATCTCAGTTAGCTGCACTTTATATTAATAGCGAACTAGAAGCTGCAAGTCAGTTTTCAACTCAGTTCGTCGAAGCAGAATTGAAAGGAATTGCGGTTAAACGACACCCGTTGTATGAGTTGTTAGAAACTTATTTGCAAGCAAGAAGTAAATTGACAGGAAATATGCTTGAATGTGATCAACTACGACAAGAATATAAAGAAACGCATGGTCAGATTTGGAACAATGAAACGGCAATTGTAACAGGACAAGGATTGTGTTATGATGGAGTTACTGTTTCTGCAAGTCATTCTTATAATAAAGCCACATTTCACGGAGCTTCATTTCAAACAGTTGGTAGGATACTAAAATCGCTACTGAAAGTTGTTACTGAGACACATGTCTTATATTCCTATCTATCTGAAGTCTCAAGGCAACAAGTAATTAATGATATTAAGTTGAGACTGTCTAATGTTGTTTATTTTTAGATTGAGCTGTATTTGCAGACCATAACCACTGATTTCATGAATGTGTCAGAAATTCAGCAGAATGCTCCTGTAACTTTGATGATACAAAATGTAGCCCCTAATTTGGTTCCAATTTTATGTGAAATACGCTTATGCATATCAGTTTTGTTTTCATTTCAAAGAAGACTAATCAGAGATGCACAGTTTCTTAAGGAAACTCGGGACTGGCTCAGTCGATTAGTAGCACTGTTACTAAGGAAAGCAAATTGGCAAGATCACTTGTTTTTGTTGAATCACGTTTTAAGGTAATATATAATATATTAATATATATGTGTATATGTATATAAAGCATGAATTATATTGGCATGTGCACATTTGTATATCTTTAATTTTATTTTAAGTTTTTGATAATTCAGGTCCATAGATTAAACATATTTATTTCACTGATTCATTTTTCCATTTTCTATATCTTAATAGCAAAATTATATCTAGTGCCGACGTTAACAGAAATCTGTATCTGTAATTCCACTGAATTTACGTATACACATCGAACTAATATTTACATAGCCTTTACAGAACAATTACTTGACGTTTCATAAGGGGAAATACATTCATTGACCTGGTTTTGGCCTTATTGGGCCTCATCAGAATGGAGTAGTTTTACCCAAACGAAACATCAAGGTAATTTAATGTATGTTTAAAAGAACTTCTGTATACTGGTGGAAATATAAATAAACTGCCAGCAAGTGGCTAAAACCAACACGGTAGTTCATAAATACATCATCCGCAAATGCTGAAGATACGGGTTCAAATCCTCTCTGAGACCTTACTAGCCAGATTTGATATGATTATTTATGCTTTGCATAAAACGTCTAAGTTATTATTTTATCGTATTAACTGTAATATATAAATTGCTGCGTGGTTTACTCTGGAATGCTGGATCGTTACTTTAAGCCCCACGGTTGGGATGTCATAATTATTGTGAAGTTTACGCCGGATCTCTCAAATGGGTCCAATCGTGCCCCATGCTTGGATCGACCTAATTGTTGTGAGATTTTTCTGGATCGCTGGAAATTTACCTCAGATGCTCTCGATCTCTACTATAAAGTACGCTTATGCAACTAACAACTGAAGCTTACCTGTACTGCTCAATCTAAAACTTCTGCTTACTACCCCTTTGCTGTAACCCAAAAGAAAATCACTCCCTACACTCATACTCAAAATAACGCAACTCACAAAATACATCACACTCTATTTAATGAAATAAATATTACAACAAAACTCGTTTCATTATGTACAATCGTATCCTTGTTTTATTATTGTCTTATTATGAGCTCATTGTAAAACTCTTTAAGTTTGAGTTCAAATTTACAGTACTGCGAAAATAAAATAAGTCTCCTTTACTTTGTACAACATAGCCTGGTTATCTTTACATTAATTATTTTTTTCTATTTACATAAATTTTCATCTACATCAAAATCCCATAAAATTTTCAGTTCATTAAATTCATAAAATATAAACACTCCAAAGCACAAAAAGTTATAAGAAACACAGCCAATAACCACCACAAAATGTTTTTATAAAATTAATTACCTGGTAACTATCCTCCTGCAGGTATCTGCAAACCAGCCCATGAAGAAGATGTCGTCTAGTATGGCTCTAGTCTATGGAAACGCTCCTAGGTTGCATCACCATCCCTCGTAGCACGTTATCCAAATCTCTCCTCATTTATAATAAACCAACTACATCCAAACTTCCAAAAGTTCATATCAGACTTCAATTTATAAAGTACCCATCAATAAATTCTGCATTCTTCATTCCATTCCAATTTTTAATAATTTTCGTACCCTCAAACACCAAAGTAACAGTAGTTTTGTACTTACATTACAAGCTTTGCTCTGAACTCTTTATTCATATTTAGATTATAATAAACTGACTTCAGATAACGACACACTAATTTGCGTGCAGTTATAATTAATTATTTAAACTCACTTAATGCATTCACAACTAGAAGTAATCTCGATGATGAGCGAAGAAATTAAGAGGACGACGCCCCCGTTTAAGGTGATTTTATAGGGATCATGCACCCCCCTGTTTTCCAAGTTTGCACGTAAAACTACAACGGACAACTACAACGGACAACAATCATTCTACGTAAAACACCAACCCGTCCACTCGTTTCTCAAAATCACTGGCCTAACCGTCGTCAATTTCAACATAAAACTCCAACGGTTCTAAATTTTTGCTGAACTACGATACACAAACAACTAAAATTACTTGGAACATTTTCGAAAATTGCCAACCGTCGGAGCTTTTCAGCGAATACTAGTCTTAACGAATTTCAGTTCTAACAACATTCACGCCTCCAAACTAACCAAAACATATTTCGCATCCCTTTCTTGTATATATTGCCTTTTCTCACTTATGTGTTTTCTTACAAACCCCCAGTTGAATATCTGCTCTACCTAACTTACGCGTATACTAGCAACGTCCAATTGTATTGCTACCTTTCTCTCCATGTCTTTGATCGATACAAACATCTTCCATCTTACTCTATCTACAGGCTATAGAACTGTCTTTGTTACCGTGTTTACTACAAAGTCTAACTGATATTTACCTTTACATCACTGTCTTTCATATAACTTTATTAAAATCCGTTTTCGTCTGTTGATATCGATCCATATCAGCTTGTAACGTTTGTTTGTATTCTTAGAAGTTATTGATTTTCTTACCCTAACCAAAACAACTTTGTGTTTAACATGCTACATTGAAGCGTTTGGTTTGTCCTTAAAAATATCGATCCTATGCAAACGAATAAGCAAAGCTTTTATATTTTCATACACTATCTTAAATAAACGCGGTACTTTCGCCTAGTTGTTTTTAACCTATAGTTCCCATTTTATAAATATTATGCTATGTATTAAATAAATGAATGCAACCAAAATTAAATCACTTTAAATTTCTACTTTACGTTGACTAAGCACTATTTTAATTATTTAAAATACCTAATTAATTCTCTCGTAAATAACGGCTACATACTTTAGCTTGACCTATGACCTATTTATACATTATTATTAACCTAGAAATTACACGATATTGTATATTTATATATATATATATATATATATATATATATATATATATTATAGTGGTTTTAAAAGATCAAAAATAAATATAAACGAAGCAATTTCAAAACACCCTGTATAAAGGAACAACCAGAAATTACGTGCGGAAATTATATTAGTTAATTCATTTATAAGTATCTGGTATTAACGAAATTTTATAAATAATTAATGAAATTTAAGTAGGTTTGCAAAGAAATTAAATAGTAGAAGCCAAGACCATTAATTTAGTAATTAATTTGAATTTAATTGAACGATTATTGAGGTATAATATGCATAAAAGCGTTTAAAAACCCGGTAATACCAAGATGAGACGCGTTGCTAACGTACAAATATATCAAGAGGGTTAAAATACGTGGAATATCCAACTCCTAGAAGTGTTATTTAAAATGTTACGATGAACACCTGCGTATTTTTAAATGTCACGTTCCAATAATTTCTGTAGATAACCAACAAAGATTCTACGTATATTGTAAAACCGTCGCATGCGTTCTATAGAAATACTAATGAAGGGGTTATTCAATGCATGTAGACAGTCCACGTGTGTAAACAGTGAACAAACAAGAATATTGATTTTTCTACCACTCAAGCAAGGTTAGAATGAGACGCAGAAAACGTATAAGCATGAGACCACTAGAGTATAGGAGGGATTTAAGAAACGTCATTGGGTCTACGATTGGTCGATAGGTTAGTTTGACTTGACATAGACACGAGGATAGTGTAGCGTAAGTTTCTTAAAAATTTATAACGAGGTACGGAAATTCGCAGATTTGAAATTGGGGTTGAGTGCACAATTGTGAGAATGTGTTGTTGGGAGCGGGAGTTTGGCTAACTGGGGGCCTGGAGAGGTTACAGTCGAAAGACATAAATACTCTAGAGAACTAGGACTCTCTCTCTTGTCTTTTAACTTCGTGCCTTATTATTTCGATCGTCCCAAAGGCACGTATAAAAGTTGACACGAAGTTGTAAGTATTGACAAATCATTTTTAAGTGTATTGCTTAGTGGTAGCCTCTAAATTAATTTAAAACGCGGTTAGTGTGCCGAGATTGTTTAATTGAGGTACCACCTATAATTTTTAATCAACTCGTGTCGGGACATTAAGTAATGTAGATTACTGTGAAATGAAATTTGGAATTTGGATACACCGAGAAGGAGGCGTTGGCGGATCAAATTGGAGGGAGTTCGTCTAGTCATAGCGAGCAACGACCTGCAGACCAGGGAGAAAATTTACATGGCATCATCTATAGAGCGGAGTTTCCAGGTAACGATTTAAAATTGTGATTTCTATAAACTGTAAATATTGGGGTAGAGTATGAGAGTGTTTTCAAGGTAGTGTGAATTATTTGAGTATTGAACAGAATTTGTGTAAATAACTTTATTACGGTATTCAACTAGAAATTGAAGGTGTCTAGAAAGCTTTTAAACGTTCCATCAGAACGTGAAATTTTGTGAAGAGTACATGGCTTTGTTTTTTTTTTGTTTTAGAGTATGCAAAGTGGAAGGGCATACATTAATTGGGTTATTATGAGCTCACCATACCCCACAGTTTACTTAGAGTATTAAAATAAATAAATAAATTATAATGAAGGAATTTTAGAGAAGGTATTATTCAAGGTCCATTTACTCAGAGTACATTTTATGTGTTTGATGATTTTAAAATTAAGTACAGGACATTACAAAATAAAATTTACGGAAGTGTAACGTGAACAATATGGACAATAATAAATTGCATTTGTAAATAGGAATAAATAAATGATTGTATGTTTGCTGTATTTTGTGGTTTTATTGGGAGTGTGCGTGAATGATAGGATTTATGAATGAATATAGCTATCCAAAAGGATGTCCAAATGAGCTAGCCGGAAGCAGTTGAAGAAGGCCATTCAACCGAGGAAGAGTCTAAAACGGGTAAAAAATTTTTTTTTGTATAATTTAAATTTGGAAAATTTTTTATTTTCGAATTTGAAAATTTTATAAATATTTTTGAATATATTTTTGTTGGTGAGGATACTACCTGAGTACCACAGCAATATATATATATATATATATATATATATTGCTATGATAAGAGGGTAGTTTAAGGGTAGAATAAGTCATAGGTGTCGTAGGATAGATATAAATAATTTTAACTTTAAGAAAATCAAATAATTCCATCAATTATAGGAGTAAATCAACTATTCTACAAAAAGGCAATTGCGAGGACACTGTATATAAAGGATATTTGATCTAATGCATGAGAAAGAAGCTCATTTAGTAATAATCCGATACCATTTAATCAGAATAGTAATGTGTACGTCATATAATATGTTTAAGTATAATTTACGAGTAAAGATAATATTTTAGAAGCAACTAATTGCAGGAAATAAAATTATTGGGAAACAGATAAATTGGCATTCCAAATATTTAATAATTACGTCGAAAATATCAACGATATGCAAACGCATCTTAATACGTCACTGAATACGTGAAAACGAAGAATACATTTGTTCAGAAAACCAACATTCTGTAACAAACAAATAAACACCAGGCGGTTCAATTATATGATAAATCTTGGACTTTTAAACGCCAAACATTAAATACATGACTGAATAAAAGCAATAGTCGGAAATCATAACAAAATGCTGTAATATACAGAACGCTTACGTGATTGATGGAGCATTTCGTCCAAGAATTAGACCAGGGAATTTGAGAAAATACAGAGTTCTGCCACAGATAAGGCAAAGTACAAGCCTTGATCAATAAACACGCCAATGGAAACGATTGGTGGGAAGAACTTATAAATACAATAGGAAATGAGTAAAGAGTCAGTTCATATTCAACCAGACCAACTATGCTCAAATTCAGCAGAAATTTACGTAATGAAATTAAGTAGTGAAACGTTAAAATTCAGAATAAATAAAATTTGAAAGTGCAAAAATTTATGCGAAGTAAAATATGCCGATCTACAAATAGACGTAAGTTAAACAATTAATTAAATTTATTTTTAATATTTAACAAAACAGGGTGTTTTTTTTATTGGGACGGCTTTTATTAGAGGCGGCTTTTGTTGAGACGACTTTTGTTGAGTCGATGTTCATGTCAAGATCTAAGCCTTAACACAAATCTAAAAATACGTCTGAAAGTGAGATCAAAAGGGTACTCAAAGTTAATTCAAGGAAAAATATCAGAAATCAAAAGTGGATAATTCTGGCCAATAAGTAAAGCGGACACAACAAGAAATGCAGACCACAGACACTATGAGAAAACTCCAGTGACCATTACAGGTTAACGATTTTTAAACATTTTATTATTTAAAGATTGTTTCAAATTTAATATTTGCTATACATTATGTATTTGTAAGTCATTAAAAAGGTCATTTGAAAATATGAAAACAGGAAAATCATCTTAGAACGTTCAAAGATACTTGAGAGTAATTAAAAGATATTTCTGCTGGCTTTTAGGAAAGCATAAATTTGGTAAATGTAAATATTCTATACAGGGGAAAATTTTTGAGGTTACACAACATTGTCCATATTATCAATTATTATGTTGTGTGTGATTTTGAACTGCTTTATTTGAATCTATTTAAAGGGTAAAAGAAGATTTATTAGGAAGTCGAGCATTCAGTGAGCTAGCCGTGGTAAACAAACAAATAAAATATAACGTACAGCATAGGGGCTTAAAGGGAGATAAAATGTATATATATATATATATATATATATATATATATATCAAATAAAAATACATATCAAATAAAAATATCACAGCAATAAAAATGGTACGCCCAATCGTAAGGTAAATATCATATCAATTTAATGGTATGCCCAATCGTAGGGAAAATCATAGCAATCAAAATGGCACCCATTGTAGGAGCTTGATAACCAAAAAGGCTATATCATAGCAATATAATATATATATATATATATATATATATATATATATATATATATATATTGTAACGGATCCAAGGGCAGGGAGTTAAAAAGTATTAATAAGATTAGCAATGTTGAGCTATAGCAGTTTTTATTCAGTTGTACATTTGTATTTAGAACAAAGGTTGGTTGGGTTCAATGATACAAATCAAGTTGTTGGTGGCTATAGATCTCACTCAAGCATACCGGGTCCAGTGATGGAAGACTCTAAAACCCTGAATTAACAAAGATATAAATGATGCATGTAGCTAAAATGAATATAATCCAAAACTTGTATCTGTAAATATTGATGTAAAAATGTAGTTAGGTTTCTTTAAAATGCTTGTATTATGTTATTGTGTTGTAAATTTAATATGATATTGTTATTGTAAATAAAATATTTAGAACGATGTTATTTAAAATATGTAAAGTATAAAACCAGTGTGGATTTGAAGTCTGATCATGTTGATCAAGACAGCAGTCTGAAGCATTTACAATTAAAATAGTGGGCATTGGTTTTTAAAAAAACAAAACATGGCAGAAACCATGGTGATATGGAAGATTGTTGATTAGTGAACAATTAATTTTTTGAAAATAAAGCAGTTTTTATAGAACACTTTTCATTTCTTATTTAATTGAAATTATAGTGAACTCGAAAATTATTAAGAGTTTTAAAAGCAGGTTAAGCTGAGTAACGAGTCTATAAGAAGAAAAGCGCTCAACCTGAATCGAAAATAATCAAAAAAGTATAGCAGAGCTCAAGTTTAGGTGTAGCTGGTTGCAATTTAGAAGTCACAGTTTATGGGAGAGTAGCGGCGTTTTATTGTAAAATTTTAACAAGAGAGAAGGCGAAGTTGAGTAAAAGGATCAACAGCGGATCACATTACGTCAAGAATAAGTAGTATCAATTTTAAAGCATATAAAGCATTTAATTACTAATCTAAAACAATTCAATACTAATACAAACCATATTTCTTGTAGAGTAGATACGCGGAAGTTCAAAATACAACCAGGCGATTGTAAGGACGACTACATCAGCTGGACGCAACTACAGGTATTAAAATTTCAAAATAAAAACAGTAACACTTGTTTAAAAGTTGCATCATTGAACACACTAACCAACAAAACTTTATATTACATTGAGTTATAAGTTACAACCGTGTGTTTGTTAGAAATTCTGAAATAGGATTTATCTTGTATGGAACCCGCGCAAGATAGATTCTATCTTACAATTAAATTATTAATTACCCTGAGATTGATTGTATTCTTAAAGAAGTTAGAGTTTTTTATAGCCGTGGTGATTGAATTTGGCAAACTTGTAGTTTGCAATAAAAGGAGGTCTTGAAAATAGAAGCTCCGATCATTCTTTTGTTGTGGCGCCGTTATAGTTTATATTGACAAATTATATACTACCACGTACAAAGTATAGGTAGGTAAGTTAGGGGTAAAGTAATATATATGTGTGATTATAAAGTATTACGACCTTGCTGATTTGAATATATCGAATGTTATTAGCAGGTTTTAGGTCATCTGGTTAATGAAGTTTATTCTTATTATATTCTTTGCTTTTTATATAGTTCAATATTAGTAAGTATTTGCATTGTATACTACTTCCTGCCCATAATGGCATTATTACTTTGTCGTTTCTTTGATAACGATTTGAATAAGCCAAAAGCTACGAATATAAAAAAATAGGTCATTTTATTAACTATGCTTGATCACAGGTTTAACTAAAAGAATATAAAAACTGGTAGACATATTATAGGTATGAAAACTTTAAGCCACTGACTATGAGGTTAGTTATAAACATTATTCAATATGAAATTATAAGGTATATATTAATTATTAAAAGTAGCATTTGAAAAGGCAAGAATTTATTATATACAGGGTGATTCACATTGATATTTATGCATAAAAAATTATTTCTTAAAAATGACTTAAAATTCAAACGGATTAGCTCGCTATGTTAACGTTTGTTTATTATTCCATAATCAAAGGTATGTGCTTAACTATGAACTTTCACAATTCACTCTTACATGTGTTTCGATCTAAGGCTTACGAGTTATTAATTTGTGGGTTTCCTGCATTATCTAGTATTTGTTCTTAAATTTCTATTCTAAATGGCCCAGACATGACCCGATATGAACCATCATGCAATAACAACATGTTTATAACCTGCATTTTCCCATCAATCTGAATAAATACATTGTAACCCTTTTTATCGTGTATGAAAAAAATATATAGTTATCTGTAATTTAATATTTGGGAATCTTACCAGCAAAGCGTTGATGGTTTTTATACATTATATGAACATTAAAATGTCTCTAAGGTTTTCTTTGTACTGCAACTATTTAACATTGAATTTAATTAATGTAACTAAAATTTGTGAAAAGCTCTTTTATATTTGTGATAATTATGGTGTGCACCATTCCTGTTAGTTGGTTCACAGTTATTTACTTCATAATGCTAAAGCTTTCTTTAAATGACATGCTTTCGCTGTGAAACTTGACTAAAATAAATATGTGGTACCTTTTAGTGGTTTAAATTAATTTATGAATCTGAGTTCCGTACTAATATGCATTTTACTATAAATAACTTTCTGATATCGTGGTTTAAGTTTATTGCTTTAACTATACTAACTGCCTGTATTGGAATTTTTCTAAATCCAAAAGAATTGAAATATTATATTTAATTAATATTAGTTATTCCTGAAATCCACTATCCAAGGTACATCAATATTAATTATATTCGTTTTAGATTAATTTTTGTCTTTTTGCATTTGGTTTTTATTTCCATAATGCCAAAGCATTACAAATTTTCCTTGTGTGATACTTCAGACTGTGGATTCAAAGGTCTTAGCAGTCCAGTGTTGCATAATGAGGGCGTGTTTCATGCTCTTCTGCATTTTCGTGTTGGTGCTGGTGATCAAGTATTACAAGGGCATGTACTAAATTCTGCAAGTAATGCAATCTAGCTTATCCCTCAAAAACAAAATTGCATAATTGTATTATGTGGGAATATAATTTAAGGTAAACTCATAAAACAATAACTCTAAAGAATTTTCTATCTTAGCCGATGAAACATCTTATGTTTCACGAACGGAACAAATTTTATTGTTCCGTTTAAATTTATAAGTTAATTGTATAAATATTTCCGAATTATCTAACTTTAATTCAATTTGTTGTTCTGTACGTCTATCTACACGTGGTGATAAATTGCTTTCCATTTAAGAGACACATTGAAATCCAGATCGGAATTAAGCAGATTCATTCGCCGGCGGGTGTCTTCAAAACAGAATGGCAGAATATTAAGAGCTTCAATTGATACGCTCCCGATTTTTCGTTATCTATGATGGAGTTATGAAATCGGCGAGTGGAATTTCGTTGTGTAAATGTAGTTCATTAAGTCATTTCGTGTTTGAGATAGTTAAATACCATCGTAGTTATTTGTAGTAACAAGAAGTAGCGAAAGTCTACAGTTCAATTATGTTAGCGAACATGTTCAGTCATATTACAGCAGGTGTCGCGTGATCTTATGTTTTTTTTTAGGTTATAGCATCATTCAGTCCTGTTTGTTTACGTGAAGTAATTAATTCAATTGTATTTGGGATTTGATTTTGGATGATCAGTAAAATCTTGTTTATGATTAGTTTTTTAATTTTAACACCTCCGTTCTAAGGGCTTCTAATTGCTCATTTAAATCCTTAATTTTTCTTAAAATATTGGCACATTCTTGAATGCTCCAGCACAAGAGTCTTTAAAGAAGAATATTATTCTTTTTTGTAAACCCATTGAATGTGGTTCCATTGTAGTTAAACCTGAGCAATTTTTATCAGGATTTTTTGCAATATAATAAAAGTACACTCTACAGCTATCACAATTTATGATTTCTTTATTTGCACTTAGAGCAATGTTACATTTTTCATAATTATCAGCCATCCTAAATTCACTTTTATTTCCATTCGTCTTATATGTGACACTGCTGGTCTATTTAAATGAAATTATATTTAATTAATTTGACGTTTTCAAAAATTTTCTTGAAGTCATCATTTCTATTAGAAATTATAAGCCGTGAAACAACTATCTCTAGATTAACGTCAAAACAAAAAAATCATGTAAATGTAGCTTTCTCAAGTCAGAACATTATTACAGAATATCAATTGCAGTCTCTTTTTTGATAACTTTAACTGCATCTAAATTCACGGTGTTGTTAAAGCTTTAAGTTGCATTTCGCCTAAACAATGTGTAAACTTGTGACTTTAATGATTATATAGAACAGTGAGAAATATATAAGCAATCTTTTGATGAAGATACTTTACTTCGTGAACTAAATATTTGAAAGACAAAGTGGTCCAATGTGTTAGAAAATAAAGATATTTCTGAAAATCCTTTAAAGGCAGTAAAATGGTGCATCTAAACAGTATTTCCAAATTGTTACAATTTGCTGAAAGTTTTTAATATCTCACCTGTAATCACTGCAACCCCAGAGAGGATTTCCGCGACAATGAAACAGATTAAAATTCAATGGGAAGTGAATCTTACTTTGTTGAGTATTCATAAGAAAATCTAAGTACTAGTTGAGGAAGTAACCAATGGATCTGCACTTTCGTCAAGAAGACTTTAATTTTATTTTATAGTAATTATACTATTTTGTATTCAATGGTTCGTTATGTGTCTCAATTTATAATCTTTGATACCTTCATGAAAACTGTACTGCCTGTAGTAAAGGTATTTATTTATGGTTGAAATTTCGAAGTATATCTTATGTTGAATGTTGATATTGTATTTACTGTACCTTGTTCCGTAATGTATACGTCTCTTTGTGAGATAAATTGCATGAGTCCCCTTCCAAAAAATTTCTGTGTATGGCCCTATTATTGAAATATACTAATAAATTGAATTTTTAGGTGTCCACCAGGTGTTGGTGCATGGGCAAGTTCATATGTGCAGACTCCATTGCCACCCAATTTAGATGGATCCCCATTTTCAAATTTTCAAGTTAATCATGTTATGGCTATCTTGAGTGTAATTTTAATGCCTGTGCAAAAAAGAGAACAATTTTTAGAACAGGTAAGTAGTAGACTCGATAGACTGCTACCAACACCCAAGTGCCTGCTGAGGTTCTTTTATGCTTGCTAATAAACGACAATTTATAGAAAAGATAATTAAACTTTCTGTGTGGTTTAATTGTTTAGATAAGACTACTTACTTAAAGCTTTTTAGAAAGTGTATTTTCTCTGCTTCAAATTGTTCTCATTTTCTAATATCACGATTGAAGTCAGATTAGTAATAGCTGTCAGCCGGGTGCTGTCATATATTCAGTTGTGGATTGGATGCTGTTAATGCACCTACAACTCTATTATTAAGTTTTGTGTTAATATGATGTAAAAATCACAATTTTATTTGGGTTTTTTGAGGTTGTTACATGCCGAAAAGCGGCTATGTATCATTTTTGGTTTAAGTTTTAAATATATGACTGAATTCGCGCCAATATTTTAGAAAATAAACTTGTTCATTTCCATCACTTCGAACAGTTGCGTCGGCACAAGAGAATGCGTAGACATTTGCTCTACCTACGAACGAAAAAGAGGGAAGACGTAAAATCTGGCTTCAATGATGGCGTATTGAAAGTATTGAAAATAATAAAGTTTAGAAAAGTTAGAACTCTTTTGTTTATATGATGGAAAATGCTACCATGTTGCTTATCTTTAAAATGTATATTTTCATTATATTGTGCATTTAACATTAATTACCTGTGGGTATATAGTATTTGAACTATTTTATAATATGAATTTCAACAAAATGGATAGAAGATAAGCTCCAAGCTAAAATTTGAAATTTCTTCCTTTTTACGTACAAACATAAATATACGATGAGATCTTAAAAGGATTACAATTTATAAAATGAATTTTTTCATGTTATTTGTAATACAAAGACACGCTTAAAATTTGCATATACAGGGTGATTCACAACTTATATAAGTATTTTAACTAATGCTTAAGAAAGGAACGTAAATTGATATTAGCACATAAAAAAATAATTTTTTAAAAAATAACATAAAATTCTCATCTTTGTGGGAATATCACCTTTAACTTATGTTTAAAAGGAGGCTAGAGTAATATTTATGCAAAAAATCATTTCTTAAAAATTAAAAACTTTCAACAAGTGTTTATAGAAATGTGTGTACTTACATACTTAAACCAAGGTACTCGATGATTGCTTAACAAATGTGTTCAAAACGTCCTCCATTTGGTTCAATTCTTAAACATGCTATACTATGCCACTTGTGTAAGAATTTAATAAAATGAGTGTCATAGTTTTCTTTTAATTACAGTAAAGAAGCATAAACTTTGTGTTCAAATGCAAAAAGCGATACTGGGCTAGTTCTGTTATAGTGAATAAACAATGAGAAGAAATGGTGTATTAATTTTAACTACTCTGCTAATACAGAGATATGCATTGAGAATAACTAAATTACATTTATGGCCTACTCCATATAGTTTTCGTATCACTGGCACTGTACATAATAACACGTGTTGTTAATCTAATTTTACTACTCTTTAATCGCAACGTTTACAGTAATATTATATCTTACATAAACAAACAGTATACTTGGATATTTTAGATCATAATTTAAAATGATATTTCTGCAAAATACTGTGCAGGCTATTCTTTTGTAGCTATTTAAAATTAGTGTTTTAATAGGGTAAGGGTTTAGTTTAGATTTCATCAGTGGGTTGCAAAAGTTTGTTTGTTATATCAGCTCTTAATTAATAGCTATATATGACTTTACATGTGGAATAATGGCGACTGTTCTAACTTATGGAGTGGCCATGCAAAATGCAGCACTATATTTGATTTTGTAATGCTTCACCCAAGGGTACTACATTGGCCAGGAAGGGAGTTTTTTACCTGGAAATTTGGAATTTTGCCCAATCCCTGCTGTTCCAAGCAAGATTGGGATCTTTAATGTGTGTGATAAAATACACACCCACACAAGGTACTTACATTTTATCTCTCATCTGAACGAGGGTGTATTTTTGTGAAAAATGTTTGCCTAACATTTTTCAAGCAGACTGTGCCGGGATTCGAACCGGGACCTTGGGCTCGGTAGTCACACACATACCAACTGAGCCCCAGAACCGCCTGCGAAATGCAGCAACTACACAAGAGCTGTACAGTGTAGTTTCCTGGACGTATTCCAAATATTGAAAATTAAATTTGATTACGGACAATCGCAACCTTAGTACACGTGAAATAGCTGCTATAACCGACATTTTTCAACCAACAACATGGAGAACATTGAACGGAGACCCATTACATCCATTTCATTATCCAGGGAGACTTCAATTTTGTTAATGGTTGATGAATTAAAACAAACATAACCCTAATTTTACACAAAACATTTTGTGTATGGACAAACCATTGTTTACAAGAAATGCGGTATTTAATAGGCACAACACTCCTTATTGGTCTATTGAATATCTACATGTAACAAGGTAAACTTCTTTTTAACAACAATTTTCTGTGTATTTTTTTTCTTGAAGAATAGGCAACAGATTGATAGAAGCAGTTTGTTTACTGTACCCTCCTAACCTGATCTGCAATCCATTTTACTCTTCTTCGCTGAATAATGAACCAAGACTACAACCTTAAAATCCTTAGTTACCAGTAAAAAATGGATTACTTCAGGTAGTAAGTATACTCTATAAATCTGCGAGGCTAAAGTGGGTTCTTTGAATTTGTATTCCTGCCAGTAAACCTCCAAAAAGAGATTTATTGACTCAGATTTATTACAAGTAATAATGTTCAAGATAAATGATAGGTCACAATATATACACAATTAGTCATAACATACAAGTTCTAAGTTGCCACCTGTAACATTATTTTGAAATGTTAATGTTTTATCAGATTAAATAATTAATTAAATTTCATTAACTTGTATAACTTTATAGGCAGAATTGCATAATAAATTACTGTTATATTTTAATAAGCATCCCTTATAATAAAGACCAGATTTAGAAATAGCTTTACCCTTAAATATTATAAATTCCAGCGGCTGTCATCATAATTGAAAGCTCCAACCTTGCAAACCGAATACAATAACCCTTTTAAAACTTATGTCGGTTATAGATTGACGAATCTGATAAATTTAAATGGAATAGTACCTTTTAACGTAATCAAAGAAAAGCAACTTTCAGTTGTAAAACTTAATTTTCTTTATATTTCGGTGATTGACAAGGGTTATAGAAAACGAAACATTACAAATAGCCAAACTATTTTCCAATTTGATTTGTTCAAAGATTGCAAGTAATTTTAAGCAGTTTGGAGACAACCATTGTATTAAAATCCATTTCGGCTATCCGGTTTTTTGTCAATGGCAGACAACTGTCACCAATAGGTATTCTCAACAATTTCAGTATTAAAATTCCAAGAATGTACAACATATTTAAACCATTAGAAAATAATTGCTATCCGTGGCCCTCATTTCGAAAGGGGTTGGATTTGGTTTCTAAAATCTTGTTTTTGGGAGGTTCTGTTAATAGTCATTGGATAACAGAAATATGACGTAAAATAATGGTTTATGGTAGGATTAATATATAACTTAAGGTTTTAGTCAAAAGACAGAGATTCCAATGGGGTTGTCCGTTGTCAAAAGGTAGAAAGAACCGTAGCCAGAGAAGTTATCTGGTAGAGTTCTCCGGCATCACAGATATGATATTGCACTTAGTATTACGATAGTGAAATTGGAAAGGAGTAATTATCTCTTTCAGTTCGCGAGGGTTACGCCTGTGTGTTTGCGGATTTATAAGTGATATTCAAGTATATAATAAAAAGCTTGTATGCGTGTGATGCACAAGTTAAGTTAGCTATCAACAAGATCCTGCCAGGTTCGTGTGCCATTGAATTATATAATAATTGCGAAGTACAAGAGCAATAAGCGAGAATCTCTCCCTCAATTTAAGAGGTGTTCTGCGTAGGAAGGCAAGCCATGAACCAATTGACGATGTTTAGTAAGTCAGTTTTTATAGTTAAGCTAGCATGACGAATTTTTAGTTAATTTATTTGTTAGGACGTTTTGGCCATAAACGGTAGGATTAATTTAGTGTAAAATTTATAAGATAAGTTTTCTTCGATATCAAGTATTTGGAAATTACTTATGTACATAAAATTATCAGAATTCCATATCAACCATTCAATTAAATTTCTAAATTAAAATAGATGAATTTCCTAATGTATGAGGTTGACGTTTATTGCTCTGTTAATTAAATAGTTTTTGTTTGCCGTTGATTAAGGCAATAGTTTTTATTTTTTTTATCATGAAAGTTGCATAAGTAGTCAAAAAGGTAAGAATTGATTAATAGAAACAATTGTCCTTCTTGGGATGACAAGTCTCTCAAGTTTTGCATGAACATTTGGACATTCTCGACTTGTCTGGCGCCCTTGGTAATTGTCATTAAGCTACAATATTTATGAAAGATAAGTGCCAAATCTTTTTATTGTATAAAATATATTAATTTAACCCTTTATGCAAAATTTTAACCCTCTATATGATCCACGACCTTTCGCTAGCTAGTGCCGGTGACCCCCCCTTTAATTTTTGTTTTACAGGCTGCCTCCATTTTATAATTTTAATGAAAATAATATACTTAGTAGCTTTTCCGCCTGTAACACACCTTTAAAAATGCTGCTATGCAAACCGCCTCTTAAAACTTTAAATCTAGTTATTTTTTTAAAATTTTTAAAATTGGAAGACTTACAGACTAATGAATTTCTATAAAATTAGAGGGGTGATAAATTAAAGTTAAGTTAAATTAATTGCATGTTTTGGGTTATAAATAAGTAAAGAAAGTCTGTTACATGTGAAACTACTTCAAATTATCAGAATTAAATAATACGAAATACTTGTTATAGGTTTTGATAAGCTTCAAGATGTCACGTGCTGCTAACGTTAATGACGCGGAGAACCTCAACCAGTATATTAAAAATTAACAGCACCAACGATCACTACACTTGTGAAGTAAACTTTAAAAAATAATGTTTGGAACGAGTATGGCCACCTGCTTCCCAAATTTATTTATAATACCATGCTAAATTATCTAAAAAAACTTCAACCTGATTTCACTGACAGCTATAATTCAAAATTTGCTATCTGATTTATCCCAAACTTAAGTGAAGTTTCTCGTCTTGTATGCTGCCGATGTTATTGGCTTCAATGTGAATGTGCGAACACTTAATTAATGCGAACACTTAAATTAGTATCATGTGATCACAGGTATAATTTCATGCACTCTGAATGAACTTATTGTGTCATGCCTCTGCAACTAATTGCTAAAAGGAAATACTTTCATCAGTTTTGACAAGTACTAAAGTTAAAAGAGAGTAGACTTGCCTACTGTTGGCTGATCAACTAAAAATAAAATACCCAAACTAACTTAGGATCGCCTGGCACTGGCCCGGCAAAAATCAAATTCAAAAAGACCCATTTCGGTGTAGTGCTTGAATCACAATGCAAAGCGCAATCTCCATCCCCACAATAGAGCTGATTACTCTCCTTAACACAACTGATTACTAGAATTAGCTAACACATTCCCACAAAGTCTGTAAGTAGGGTTGCCTATCTACTGCGGGTAAATAGAATAAATTGCCATACTAACAAACTTGTAACAGAAAAATTAACATGTTACATTACAATATTATTTAGATGATATAAGGTATTTCAATTTTTTACAAAATGATTTGTAAAATCTGCTCAATGACTTTCCACTTTGTTTTTTGTCACATTTGGATTTTATATGTTTTATATGACGGCACATCTCTCACATTAACGCTGTACAAGTAAGATAACATTTAAATCAAAAATTTTGTCAAAAATGGATTAGTCATGGAGGTCCAGTGCCATAGCTAGCAAGCTCACCCTTCCTCAATCCAATAGATTCCTTTTTTTTTGCAGGGTTCCTTAAAAAATAAAATGTACGATGTTATTGATAATGCGGGCAATTACGTCAGTATTGTTGATGCAGTGGAACTAATATGAAACTATGATGTTGGTGTTTATAAAACTATTCTACAAAACTAGCACAGAAAAGTGCATATGTGTATTTAACAAAATAGAGGGCATTTTGAACACCTTTTGTAAACAGTCATGGGTGAGTAGCTACCTTATTTTAGGTACCTAAATACACACATTCTATAAACATTTGTTGAAAGTTTTTAATTTTTAAGAAATCATATTTTTTGCATAAATATTACTCTACTACTCTTTTAAACATCGGTTAAAGTAGATATTCCCACAAAGTGATTACCCATTTCATTGGGTACTGTGACCTGTTTGATGCGTGCGGAAGTTAACTAATTAAGAAGGCGGAGTGCGGGTTCATATAAGTGGATCTTTGATAAGATTTGAAAGGAATGTTCTATAGGAAAGGACCAACCAATATGACTTGGGATGCGAGGGATGTAACAATAGTGCATATAACAATTGTGTACGTACTGAAAGCGTGTTTGTTCTATGATGAACGTACACAGTGACCGAACGAAACTTGCGAATTTTTGAAAGAAGCGCACTGATGTTCACTTTATGACGATCTAATGAGAAGTCATAAAATTTTTGTGTAAAATGATGTGCGTAAACGAGTTACCATCCCGCACCCACTCTAATAGTCTATTGTTTGAGGAAACAGGTAAAGGTATAAGGGTTTAGGGACAAAACACTTTTGATTAGAAAAAAATAGTCAGTTCCTCACAAATACATTTTCTGTGGTGTGTCGCCTCTTTATCCTACAGGTATTTGTATAGACAGTTTTAAAAACATCTGTTTAAATTTTAAATTGTTATTTTTTAAGAACTAATTTTTTATGCGTAATTATCAATGTGTCTTTTGAAATATTTCTATGAAGTTTGTAACACGCCTTTATGTAGCAACATATTAAATAGTCTAAGGGTAATTAAGTTTGCTTATGAGTACTTTCTCTGTACAACATCTTACGCCAGGTTTGTAGTGTAGCAATGCGACCTTGAAGGCAGCGTGGAAGAATAACCCGCCGGAAACTGACTGTGATTGTTGGATGTAGACGTAAGGAGTAGTATGGTTTTGACCGCATCTTGTTGCTTGTGAAGCAGTTTTTCAATTATTACATTTGTTTCATATTACGAAGCACACAGGGGCATACGTCGTCGTAGTAGGCTAATAAATAATTGTTGAAAGGTGTAGGTGACTTTTAAAAGTCATCATAATATTTTAAGTGCACTTGTGAAACCAGTATTCAACGCCCTTTGTTGTGGCAGTATTGTATTAAGTTGGTTACTACCCAATGGAATTTGGTAATCATTCTGAGATCGCCAACGATGCATGCGCTAGAGAAAATGGTCGCCTACATTAGAAGTAAACTGTAAGTGTTTGTTTTAAACTGACTAATTGTTTTTGCATGTACTATTATACCTTAATGTTTTCAAAGTTGTTGCAAGTTGCAGTATCGTATTTGCATATTACTAAATATCTGCCAATTGTGACGCAGTTGTGATTCTTAATCAGACCTCAACCCACGACGAAAAATAAGTCTTTTGTAAGTTGCGAATATATATTGCCGTGGTCTTACCTGTAAAGTTGCCCTAAAATCGAACCCTAATGTTGGGTTGACATAAAATTGCAGTGGACTTCTAGATAGAAATATAACTCTAGCAATTTGCACCTAAATAAAACTTCGTTACAAATTTCGTGTTTTGATTATAATATGTTCTAGTTTAATATTTACAAAATTTGCTTCTCCAAGTTGATCTACCACGGCTAGCTCTATGCACTACCTCCTATGATATACTTACCCCAACTACACATTTTTTCAACACCTTTACACACAACAAAATACAAAAATAAAATAAAATCCTTCGACAAACATACACTCTTTTATTTATAGCACATCAATGATTATTCTGACAATCTCAATATTTACATTGTTACATTTACAATAAAACATTTCATCCTTTTGTTTTCAATCCAAATTGTTTGTGAGTTAGTACACTTCAACATTTTTACTTCAAAGTAGATGGGCCTATCGTGAAACCCTAAATTTACCTTTACTTGGTCTATGGTGAGCTCAGTATAAACCTTTGTCCCTGATATGTATAAACTATTGCATGGTCAAATTACTCTAAAAACCCGTTTAATCTTTACATCAAAATTTATTATTCCTGTTTTAACCCACTCAAATAATATTAGAAAATTGTCTGTTATATAGGGTAATCAAATAAATTGTCAGTTCATAAAATTTTCATCGCATAATTCTGAACACACCTAGCTTTATAACACAATGCCCACACCACAGTTCAACAATAAAACAAAATTCGTTACCTTGTGTGTTCTTCGGACGCACCACCTCTTAGATGACCTCCACCAAACTCACATACTTGGATTTTTCCCATGTTCTCACTCCTACATGGACAGCAACTCCATCTCAATTCGTTCATCCAGTTTTCCTAGTTATTAGTGGATGCTTTTCATACCACCATCCATCCAAATCCAAATTATCTCAATTTAACGTGCCACCAGCACTCTCGTTCAAGAAATACTTGGTTCGCTTACCTCAGTAGCATCCTGTTGTACTCGTACAATTATTTATACTAATTTATTTTCAGCCCGTTTAATCTATTAGCACAAACTCGTTCATTTACAACACCTGTAAAAATGTACGACGGACTGCACTATGTCGCGGCTTTTAATTTTAAATTAGGATGTCTTCTCGATGCTACTTAATATACTCGAAGCGGATCAGAAGAATAAGAGAGAATCAGAAGATTTAAGAGAGCCCTACCACCTCTGGCAAGAGCTTTTATAATGTTCAAACCCCTTCTTAGTCTCGTATTTCTGTAGCTTTCCCTGAACTATCACATTCGTTACAAACAATTCTCCAAATTCCTCCACTCACAACACAACGAACTTTTCAAACTCAGAATTCACTCCTTCCACCATGGTATTACCTATTTTATAACACAATCGCTCTTTGTTTACTGGTTGGCAAATTCTATTGTAACGAACAAATTACCCTCACTTCCTAAGTTTAAACTATGTCTATGTTAACACGTGATATTCCTCACTCATTTCTTACGTATTCAAACACCTAACCCCTCTCTGTTTCATAGTTGGCAAGCAGTATTTGTAACCACCTAGATCCCTCAAAACTATAATGTATTCCTAATTGACATCCACCTGACCACCACTTACTAAGAATTGCCTTGTTGTTTGTATCGTTTTATCTTTTAACGTTCCTTAAACTATACCTGGAAAACTTCGACAAATAGCTTCAAACTAAACGATTTCAAATGCTAAAGCTTTTTATAATTTAACTTTTGAAGGTTACCTTGGTTTAAAATATGGCATTTACAATGCTGTATACATTTTACATACAACAGTAGAAATATGTTTATGCTATAATACACGCTATTCGTAATTAATATTCATAATTTAAAGGATGATATTGCTCGACTTTTAGCTTACAGAAATTCTTTAGTACAATTATTGATTTTATACCACAAAAAAGCGTTTATATATATATATATATATATATATATATAAACAACTGATTTGATTAAAATCTTGGGATGCACACGAGTGCATCCCAAGATTTTAATCAAATCAGTTGTTTACTTACTGTTCGAGAAATAATACTAATTAATTATATATATATATATATATATATATATATATATATATATAGGATGCTGTGATTCCACCAAAATCCGGGAACTACGGTTTTCGAATCGTGGCCCACAGATTGGGCGTCAAGAATGCTGTGAAACCTTTTAATTAACTGTTCCGTTGACTTTCTTCTGTTAATCGCCTCTTTACTCTTTTCCGCCTCGGCTGCTCACCTAGTTAAAACTTTCATCCTCAATCATAAAAAAAACAAACACATTCCTATCACAAACACCAACGTTAACTCTATTTACATCAATATTCACAATACATTAAAATTTCAAAATTAAAATTCAGCATAAATTTCAGTATCAGAAAATTTCAAGATTAAATTTATTATCATTTTAATGTGCATCCAGAATTAAAGTCCTGTAGATGCCTACTAATTAATATAACAATATATGCAGACCTGAGTCTGAGTACAAAGGGAGCATCTCCCACCCCTTTACGTTAATTAACCAGGTTTGTCTAATTGAGCTCAAAGACATACCCAAATTTTCATCATAATCCAGAACATAAATACTAAATACCCCTTTCTACTTAAACAAGAAAATTTCATCTTAAAATTAAAAATTTGTTGTTAGTACAATTTCACTACTGTCCATTTTAAGTAAATCAATTATAAAGTTATTCAACACACACCTAAACATCAAAAATCGAACAACAAAGCATAAGTTACCTGAAGGTTAATGCACTCGTGGCTCCAATGTATATCGTCCTCTGTTAATCACACCAATCCAACTGGGTTATGTTTAGGTCCTCGGATTACTGGTCGCCTTTAAAATTTTCTACACCACCATTCATCTAAAGTTGTTTCAGTGCTTTTCCGGAACTCATTTGTGTATATCTGAAGCTTGTTTTGTGGATCCAGACATGTTTACGAATCATTTAATTATTAACACCCCCGAAAAATAGCAAAGAAATTCATACTTCCTTCACAAATATACGCCAAAACTGCCTACTTTTGTGTATTCATTTGTCGTTGCAAATTTGACTAATTGGTACAGTGATACTAGACTTTATTACCTTGTATCTTCTTTTCTAAGTGCACTAAATTACATTCATTGTAGCACGTAAAGAACAAACTGTTTTAAATCACCAAAATATACGAGCAAACTGTTTAAATTATTCTATCAAAATCGGAAAACTAAAAAGCACTGTTTAACGCATTGAATCAAATCGAAAATCTAAGAGAGAGAAACTCATATTAACCCGGGTATATATAGTGGTTAGCCTGTCTGTCTCTATCTACCCTGTTCCGAGTGGTACAAATCGATATTCTTTAGTATCGGTTATTTTCAATCCATGTGGACTTGTGAAATAACCCACCTTATTAGCATTTCCCGTAAATATTAAGCAACGGTTTCTCCAACATTCTCTGTAACCATTTGTTATCTGCAAATTTTACGCAGAACATAAAACATTTAAAAATACGCAGGTGTTCAAACATAATACTTCTACGATCTGAATATTATTGGGTTTTTACTAGCTTTTATACATATTATACGTTACTAATGGTCCAATTAACTCCAATTAAAATAATACCCTTTAATTTTTAGTGACTCCTAATCAAATATTAATTATTATCTGTACATTTTGTTTAATACCGGCTACTTAAAATTGAGTTAATTAATATAAATTTTGCACGTAATTTCCATTTGTTTCTTTACTCGGAATAATTAAATTACACGTAGAGCATTTTAATACTGCTTCCTTTTTTATAGCAAGCGTCTTGTAAATAATTTAACTCCCTTATTTTTAATGAAACGAATGAATTTTTATGCTTCACGGTTTTAATAACGCGTACCTTTTCCCAAAGCTTCTACACGGTAATTAAAATTATTTGATGTGATTATTTAATTTTCTACCCTGGTCTAAATATGAGTAATATATATATATATATATATATATATATATATATGTGTGTGTGTGTGTGTGTGTGTGTGTGTGTTAAAATTAGCAGGTTTTAGGTCGGCTGGCAATAAAGAAAACTCTTTTTTATGGCCTAAATTTTCGCATATAATTTTATTCTTGATCACAGGCAATAACTAAAACGTACAAACTATTAACAAACTACTAAAGTGAATAAAATAACTACTTACAGTGAGGGAATTTACATTAGCTTATTCTCAAGAATTTTTAGAACAATTTTCTTTAATAATTAAAAAGAAATAATGTGTATATATAAAAATTTGATGAAATAAAATTTATTTGTTTGAATGGACAAAACGAAGTCAATTAATTTCATATAATGAAAAGAAATATTATTTACAATTTTTGAAAAATATTTAAATACGCCCTTTAATCAATCAATATCATATGTATCATTTACCCCAAAATTTATATCCTTTGAATTCAATCTAAAGTCACCAAAAACTACCTTTTTACCAAAGAAACTTGGAACGTTCTAGACCCCTTTATAATATATTACGTAAGTTTAACGTATGCAATATTTGTTGTCGACTTCATTACATTTTTATATAAATTGAATAAATTTAGCATTGAAATTTAAATAGAAAAATATCTTAAAATTAAATAGATCTGACCTGCTACAGGTTGTTCGGGTTGTGGATCAACACCTCTTTGTTGTCCTCATTCGTCTATCACTGCTCTACTTGGTTGAACCCCTCGTTTTCCATAAATTACTTCGTGCTTCTTTATTTTATATGCCTTGGATCTCGCAACTCAAAATTGTACCAGAATTGTACCAAAATATAATTGTCGACGCTGATTTGAAATATTATATTGACCCAGATTTGAATTATTTAGAAATACTCCACACATTCGAAATATTATATCATAGATTCGAAATATTATATCATAGATTCGAATTATTGTCAACGCAGACTTGAATTACGCCACAAATTTGAAGCCCTATTATTATAAATATTTAGTTTAAATAAATTACCCCAAATTCTACTCACGTTAAACGGCAAAAGAAGCCTTTGTAATCGTTGCACTATTGGCACTGTAACATACACTTGACATTCTATTATATTTTATTTAAATTACGCGTAACTTTCTGGTTACCAGTGATGCAGCTTCGTCCTGCATGAGTTGTAAACTGAATTGTCTTATCATTGCTCTGTATTATATATAGGCTCTTCCCACTTACATGTGGGCTGGGTTTTCAAGCAGTTTTGCAAATATCTCAAACAAACAGGTCTTTAATATTCCCTGCATTTCAAAGTTGTTTCTGATGTAATTTCTTTGGTTTTCCGTGTAATATTTATTTGCTATAGATACCTTGTTATCATTGCCAGACATTCAAGCCTGTTGTTTTGTATAGATATCGCCTTTTGGATACTTGAACAAAATAACTGATGTAACTTCAATGCTGTTTTCGTTTTTGTATTTTTTGCGTGTTTGAAACTGCATTTTCTTATCAAAAATGTTTATTGTTTCAGCGTAATTGCATAAAGCTTTGTTAGGTTTTATCTTTTATCTTCGTATTTGTTTTATAACTAATTAGAACACTTCTCAATCCGTGTTTAATTACATGTACTATCATTTCTTCTGAATACGCGTTCTGTTGTTGAAAGATATGATCACTGGCATTACTTAAAATTAATAACGGTCTATATACAGAGTGTTAAATACTTGCTATTTACATAATGTATGAATTACCTATTTTTCTGTTAAATACGCGTTCTATTGTTGTAAGATATGCTTACTTGCATCGCTTAAAGCTAATTATGGTGTATATACAGGGTGTTAAATGCTTGCTATTTACATAATGTATGAATTACTTAATTTTCTGCTAAATAAATGCAGTTTTCTGCTTCTTATCGCAATTTATGGTTACTACACGACCCTTACTACTCAATACACCCCTAAACAACCCCTTATCACAGCAATATATATCGATATGGTAAGTGGTTGCACGTTGGGCGCCACTAAAAGAATGCTGTGGTAAGGCCCACGTTGGAGCGCCACTAAAAGAGTGATTGATAAAGCTGCTTCACTAAAAGAACGCCACTAAAAAAGTGTTATGGTTTGGCCGTGCTTTGTTGTAATGCTAAAAGAGTGCTGTGATACAGATACAGCAATTTGTAAAATTTGAAATTGTTCACGTACCTTCCTTTCTAACTTTGCCCGGCTAGCTCAACGGAATTGACGGAGTTTTTAAATTGAAATCAAACGCTGCAATATCACAAACCATTTATACAGTATGAAATATTTTCTCTCATACAAAAGCATATAGAACATTTACGACATTGTGTTAATCTTTGTTTGATTTTTTTTTGCGCTCTTCCCATCTTGCCTTGTTTGGCTTCCTAGGTAGCAGAAATCCCTAACCTTTTGTAGGTTCTTGTTATCTATTTGTATTCTACTTTTTAATTTATTTTTCCCTTCTTTGCATACTAGTACTTTAGTTTTATTTTTGTTAATTTTCATACAGTATCTCTCTGTTAAAATTGTTTCCATTTCATTAAGAGCAGCTTCTGACTCTTCCGTCCTGGATGCTAATACCCTATATCTTCTGCAAATCTAAGTATATCAATTTTTTGTTCCTGCACAATAATTCCAAATGTCTTCCTGCATTTGACAGTATTTGTTCCCTTTTCGATGTACAAGTTAAAAATTAATGGGGATAGGGCACATCCCTGTCTCATCCCTTTTCTAATATTTACTTCTTTACGTTCCTGCTCTAATTCTATTACCGCTATTTACTCTTTGTATAAACTATGTACTATCCAGCTATTCCTAAAACTTATTCCAATCTTTTTGAGTATTTTGAACATTTTTTTCCATTTTACATTGTCGAATGCTTTTCTAGATCTACAAACTCTATATATCGCTTTCCCCTTTTTCTATTGTTTTCTCTATTATCGCCGTCAGATATAAAATGGTCTCCAGTATTCCCCTGTTTCGCCTAAACCCAAATTGCTCTTCTCGTAGTACTTTTTTAACTCGTTTTTCCATTTGACTTTGTACAATTCTAGTTAATATTTTTGACACGTGTGCTGTCAAACTTATTGTTTGAAAATTTTCTACAATTTTCTATAATAACGTTTCCTTATATTTCTACTAATGAATGAAATTTTGATGTTGGTTGTTGAATGAGATTCGTAATACCAAAATTAAAATTGGAAACAGCTAGTATACAGACTATGCTCTGTATTACAATGTCATTTGAAGCTACGATCCAGGTATTTCATGGATGGTGCTTCACAGTGGTTGTTTATTTATAATTGTGATTGACCCTTGATTTTATTTTTAATTAATAATTTTTTTCTGTAGTAGATAAGGTATTTTATTTTCAGATGTGACAAGTATAAATTATTTATTTTTGAGGGTACTTTATTATGATGATGAGAGTTTATTAAATATCACAGGTGTATTGTTATTTATTATACAGTCATGATTGATCAATTATACAATGAGGTGCTGGATTTAAGGAGGACTTTGCGATATTTGTCTTTGAATGAATGTGTTTCAATACTTTTTTTCCCATTATAAGTAATTCAGTTTTGATAAATCATATATTATCAGATACCGTAATGCAGCAGGTACTTTTGATATTATTAACGCATTTTGAGTGTGGATCAATATAAGATTGTTCCTTTTGTTTAATAGATAGCACAATCTAGAGAAAATCCTGAAGAGGCATTGTGGGTTATTGTAGATTCTGAAGGGGAAGAGGATGAGGAATTATCAGGTACTGCATTACGTGAAAATGATCTTGTACAATTATTCAACCAGTTACCTTTGGACAATCTTTTTAGAGTTTCTATGTTTATACAGCACCACGATGGTCAAGTAAGTTGCTTTGTTTTAAATTAATGTATACATTTTCTTTATAGGACCATTTCGATCCTAACCTACTTACAGAACATCATTTATTGAGGTTTTTGTCCTTTTCTACTGTTTTTTTGCGAATCCTACATAGAGGTTTGAATACATATATGACATCTCGGTATCACCAATTTTCAAAGCGATTATGCCGTTCTATAAGACATATTGTTCAGTATGTTACAGATCAATGGGAATATTTTAAAAACAACAATAAAATGTATGATTTAGCAATGCTGGAACGCTTGCAAGTGGAGTATGACGCATTTTTCTTAAGGGCGACCCATTATTTATATTCGTCCCAACGTATGGGAGCATGGCAGTTCTTGGCAGTTGTACCTTACCACATGGTTTCAATAAAAATTTTATGGAGAATTTTTTATTTACTTCATAATAATGAAGTTTCTTCAGAAATGGTTTTAGACCCTACAGATACTACTAATTACCAAGTTAAAGTATGGGATGAAGCTCTACGCAATCAGTTTGAAGAAAAGTTAAACTCTCTAGATGATGCTGAATCATATTATCTGTTAAACACTTTTGCCAATATGGCATTGGCACGACAAGATATTGACATGGAATTTATTAGAGCTGCAATGATGAACTTATTACAGGTATATAAGCTAATAATGCAAATTTTTGATTTATTTACATTTTTTTAAACTAATCATGTGATTATTTAAATTAATTTAAAGTGTGTCCAAATTTGATTTTCTGATTTAATTTAATAATGATATGCACAAAACACTTTGATTGTTATACTTTTGTTATTTTAGTGTGAAGTGCAAGTTCTTTGGCATGCTAGGATTCTTTTCCCAAAATTTTTGATAACTTTTAACCCCCACAGAAAATAATTCAGTAGTGTGAGATCACAACTTATGCGCCAATTAACGTTAGTTCTTATAGAAATTATTCGATCTCAAATCTTTCCCAGAAAATATTCAGTGTTTCATCCGCAGTTGTACAGGTGGCATGGTCTTGGTGAAACTATATCTTTTGAACATACATATCTTCTAATTCATTCCACAAACAATCTATTATCAATGTGTTTGTTATATAGTGATTATCTTGACCAGTAATAATATGATAAAGTCGCAAACTATCAATGCGTTTATTTTTCTAATAATTATTGAATAGCATTTTAACACCATCATTTTTTGGTAACCGTACGAAAGTTAATAATCTTCTGATAACGTAACTACAACTTTACAACTTGTGTATCACATGCAGCCACACTGCTGCCAACTGGTGCTAAATTTAAATATACAAAATTATAACAGTCTTCTATCAAATTCCTTTCATATTAGCTGCATTACCAACTTCATTCTAAAGTAGTAAGGATCAATTACAACCCCCCCACTCCCCACCCCCCACCCTAAAGTCACATCATATAGTCCACCTTTTCTAAATATAGTTACCTCGCCAGTATTTGTCTTGGATTTTTCATTCCATATTCTGCAATTTTGCTTGTTTAGTATTCCCCAATTTCAAAATTAGCTTTGTGGTAATGACTTTTTTTGAGATCTAATTAAAAAATGTATGATATAACATATTTTCATTTAATTTGAGTCGTCTATACCTTACAAGTGTTTAAATGAGAATATTTGTTTAAAAATGTTATACAGACTCAAAGCTGTTCATGTTTACTTGCTATGAACGTTTATAAATATCATTTCATGTTTTCATCAACACTAACCTTTACTTGCAGCCATGCTTTCGTCTGATTGGATACTACGAATGTAAATATGCAGTCAATTAGCTTCTATTTATTCAGACTCTTGAATTTTGTTTATAAAATGTTCAATAACTTTAATAAATATTGCCAAATTTATTCTGAGATTCATTTGGCATCATCGTGCAGTTTCAGCAAAATACTACTCGATTTGGTAATGTGTTTTCACGATAAATATGTATCTTACAATGGACAATTACTCTAGTCATTGTTATACTTACGGTTCCATACTCTAAGGTATGCTTTTAAAGTCCCGGCGCGACTGTATAAGAGCTACTACGACAGTTGGTAACAATAATAAATACATGCATAATGTTGCGCAATAAGGGGTTACGTCATATCTATGTTACAAATTATTATCACATGCAAAAATGTTTATTGCAATTATTGGAAAAGATAAGTGTACTCACGTAAACTATGGCGCTCTTCACAACAGGACAGCTACTTGGCGGCAGTCGGGCGTGGGTCGTTCTTTGCCCCCTCGTCAGAACCAGATTAATTTGTCTTCTGCTTGTTGTAGAGATACGAAGGGAATACAGGTATGAGGAACGATGCCAGGTAGAGATAAAAGGAAACCTACAATACCTGAAAAAAAGAAGACAAAGGCACACAGATAACAACACTCGTCGACGTTTAGTTGACTAGTCCCGACGTAACGGAAATCACCACTCTCTTTCCACTCTGCGTCTGCGCAATCTCGGGCGCCAACGCGACTATCTAAAGTGACGGAAATGTGTTAAATTATTGGCACGAATTCACTTGCAAATTAGAAACTTACAGAAATGTTTAAATGCCGATTTTCGGCATGTAACATCATGACTAATTACAGTTTTGCTTGACAGATACTCGTATAGAGAAACTGTCAATTAAGAGTTATATGAATGATAGACAATATAAATTGAAAGATCAAATTGGGAATACTATAACTGATATGTTTGGTACGATGGCACTTAATGGCACTATAGTTATTGTTTTATGCTCATACAACAGTTGTTACTGTATATTCTTTCTATTCATTTATTATCGTTTTAAATAGAATTTAGTAGTCAAACAGTAGCACTAAATTTTTTGTATTTGTTATGGGAATTTGAATTTTATTTAAATTAATTTTTTACTCTGTTTCTTTTGGCATCTTAAACCTATTTAATTTATTTTAGTTGTGCATCCATAGCTTTCAGTAATTTGGTTTTGTTTTCTGTTATCAACTTCTGATAGGATTTTTTGCTTTATTTTTGAGAAACTAATTATTTATCTATCTTCTTTTACTTTTCTGAATTAAGTTGGTAGTATGTTTTTTTATTTATAAAATATATGTTGATGTTCATTATGCCATTTTGTTTGAATTGTTAAATTAGGACTAATGCTGAAAATAAGTTCACCGTTGACATCATATAGTGTCCCATCCTTCGCTTGAGATGAGGAATTTGCAATTTGGTCATAGCGTCTAATGAATGTAAAAGTATAACTCTCTTTGCCACAATTTTTTTTTTCAATGTAACAACTCTAAATACATATTTTGGCTACTAAGTGGTCATCATCATAGAAAACAGCTAGCTTACAATTGCTAAACTAACAGTTAAACTGAAATTAAAGCTAGTTTCATTTCTGAGAATATTCTCCTTGCCAGTTAGGTTGAAGCGAAGCTTTACAATTACTAAAATTAAAGCTAGTTGCTAGTTTTTACTTCTGAGGATATTCTCTTCACCAATTAGGTTGAAATGAAACTTAGTAAGTACACAATTCAATAGTGAACTGGCAAGTGTCCTTACAAAATCTTATTTTATATTAAAAATGTGATCATGCTTGTGCTGTTGTTCACACTTGAATGCAGATACTGCACTCTTATTGGTGATCAGGTGAAGTTCGATTAACTAACAAAGAAGCAGTTGTGTGTCCTAATTGCCCTCGATCTGCATTCATGCACGAAGCTAAACTTTTAACTATTTCATAAACATTCAATTCTGCATGTGTGGACAACGACTTAATCAATCTAACGTTTTCTGATCTAATGGCATAGCTATGAATATGTTGATCAACTCGTGATTTCTCATAATCAACTTGTCTAAAATTTAAAACGCGTTCATTAAATCGTGTCTTGACACTACGCTTTATGTGCCCAATATATTTTTAAGTGCAGCCAGAACAATTTACTTTGTAAATCCCAAACCTAAGTAACTCATCAACTTATTTTTCGGATTTTCCAAAAGATCTTGAATCTTGTTTGAATTTTTGAAAGCAATTTTGTAATTAATTTGCATGATAATTGTACAGACCCTTGTGGAAGTGTGGAAGGATCATTTAACAAAATTTGTTCTCTAAACAATTCATAGGCTGTAAAGTTGTGGATTTATGAATGTTGATGCTGTTCTTACGTTTTCTTACTATATTGTCAATCACTGTAGGTTCAAAACCATTGCACGCCATTATCTATTTAATAAGGGAACCGTTCTTTGTTTAATGAAAAAATAAGCATTCTGTTTAGAAAGAAAGCTAAAAGCAGCAAGTTTGTGCTGAATATTATGATTTGATGTAGACCTTATAAACCGTTTAACATTGGTTTCTTTCCTATAGATATCAAACTTGTTACGTTTATTTTCAACATAAATTAATTACCTTATTTCTCCCTTGTTAATTCATTATTCGTTCGAATAAATTCCGTTTCAATTCTTGAATCCTTCAACAATGTCCTATTTATTTTACCTGTTTCTCTTAAGCCCGCATTTACAATTTTATCTCAAATCCCTTTTGCTTATAAAACGAAAATTTATTCGATAAGTTAAATAGTGTATACCCTGTTTTAGGTATCTGTTAATTTGTTCAACCTTCCGATAACGTATAATTGCTTTCTCTGGTGTTTCCCATTTAAAGGCTTGTCGAAATGATAGATTCTACTATTATTTGATAGTGTGTTTTCCAGTTTTGCTAATTGCGCTTCGATAACGCGAGGATTTTGCAGTTCAAATTCATGTTATTTAAACCATTTTTGAATTTGATTTTGCAGCTTGTGCGTCGAAATGTTTTCTACATCATTCGTCACAGTACTTCAAAAGCAATGCACGTTTTTTTTTTGTTCGACAAGTAGGAGGTGTCTTACGTGTATTGGTGAGTTATCCCACGCTTACCCATCCAGATAAGATTCTTTTTTTAGCTTTTAGCTGGAGACCCAATTGGTTCTTTCTATATGTAGACCAACTGCTTTTGTCTGTAGACCAACCGATTTTGTCTGTAGACCAACTGCTTTTATCCGTAGACCGCTAGTGCTGTTATGGTAACAGGGTAAACAGATCCCGACGACCGTGGCGTTGCTATGCTGACTCACCCCCGACCGATTGCAAGGTAAGTATTCAGACACATACAGGTATACAACTTGTTTTCTTTTGTTTATATCAATGGCATATTTCGTATCAGCGTTTGGTGTAGTTACGTGATAAGAAACGTGACATTGTAGAACTATAGTTTGTTGTTGCAAATCGATATTATCTCTCTACAGGTGTGATGTACCATTGTTAAAATGTTTGACAGACTCGCACGTTAATTCTTTCCTACTGATTAGCTTATTTTAAATAAAGTATTAGGTGCAATGTTAAAAACGCTTGAGAAAAGCTCTCACATATTTATTTACTACTGACTACTTTTATTTTGTGTAAAATACGAGATGCGCACTTCGTATCTAAAGTACTAAATTGTTTGTATCACATAATTGTTTGTTTTGAAATAGTAACGCTTAATTTATTTTCTGTTGCTTGTTTGTACAGAATCTTTTATTTATTTTTTTTATTTGTTAATAGATAATCGTGGGCGACGTGTTGTTTTTTTTTGGTATGTAGATGAATCCCCCACTCTCCGCGTTTGATAGTTAGTCTGGTATTTACTTTTCTTCAGACTACGTCTAGGTACGTAGCAAACTCTAGTTTATTGTATCTCTTTTTCTTTCCACTAGATTGATTAAGTCGGCTACACATTCGGAATTAAATGCTTATGAAAGTATTAACATAATTATGAGTTTAGCTTTCTGCATGAATGCAATATAGGGTAATTAGGGAACTCACAGTTGCTTTCTTTGTTGGATAATCGAGTTTCACCTGATTTCCACTAAGCGGGCAGTATCTGCATTCAAGTGTGAACATTAGTTCAAGCATGATCACGTTCTTAACATAAAATAAGATTTTGTAAAGGACATGCCACTTCACTATTGAATTTTGTGCTTGCTAAGTTTCACGTCGGCCTAATTGGTGAGCGAAAAACTAGCAACTAGCTGCAATTTTAGTAATTGTAAAGTTTCACTTCAATCTAACTGGTGAAGATAATATTCTCAGAAGTGAAACTAGCTTTAAATTCAGGTTAACTGTCAGTTTAACAATTGTAAGCTAGCTGTTTTCTACTGATGATGACCATTTAGTGATCGAAATATGTATTTAGAGGTGTTACATTGGCAAAAAAATTGGTGCAAATGGAGTTATACTTCTACAGTAAACATCATGCCGCATGGTTCCTTTGATATTTGCATGTTGCCCTAATTCATATGTGAAATAATAGTTGGTTCTATTTTGTAGAAAATTTTTCTTCCTGGGTTGCTTCTTCTTTTTTCCTTAGGGCACTCTTTAAATGCTTAATTTGTTTTGTCACACATTTTCCCATAAAATAACGAACTTTGTAACATAATTTTGTATCGAGAATTGATTAAGTTATGCCGCTAGCTGCACAAAGCTTTCGTTTTAGTATTGGGCGTACGTATTTTTATAATTCGAAAGGGAAAGTTATTTTTCCATCTTTAATTAAGTCACTACGATATTATTGCAGCTTCTCGTTCTCACGTATTATAGGGGAATAATCCATAATTTCTGTGTGTTCGTTTAAGCACGTATTTTCCAGGTAAAAGGAATGTGTAGTCATTGTGCTTGGTGAATGAGAGACGTTTTGTGGTGGGGACACCAACAAGTTCATGACAACGACTTGTTTTAAAGAAGGACGACTTTTGACTACCAGGCCCTATCGAGGTATTAAACACGAATGTGCATTAATTAAGTGCGAAGTGTGCTTTTGTTGCATCCCATTTACCTGTCCAATTACCTTAAAAATACCTTTGTGGTCTCTGGAAGTGCAGGTTTGATGCACTTTGCTGCCCGAATCTGGACTAAGCATAAGAAACGCACTCCCACACAACCTGATCTACCTGAAGACATTCACAGAGGATGCCTTAGCTGCAGTTGTTAATTAGGATAAGCCTATTGTTGAGTTTTTAATGGCTTCCTTAGCATGTGAATCTTTACTGGTTTGACGGCAATAATTTTCAACAAACAGTATGTATTCTCATAAAAAATATTGTTCTCATTTTTTATACTTTACCTCTCGCTTCCTTCATTGTGCATCTTACAGTCCATGAGATTTGGAAACACCTCTACTTTGATCACTACTGTTTTCGTGCAAATATATTGAAACACAATTCATAATTTTTTAACAACTGGTGTTTAAAACTAAAGTGAACTATGGTAGTTATGATATCTTACAATTAGTATTTTGTAATAAAAATTTTTTATTATTAACTGTTTATGTATTCTAATTTTTATCTAAATTTTAGGTTGGTTTTATTAGCGAAACGACACAAGAAAGTTGCTGTAAAACAGCTCGTATATTATTGACACATATTACATCTAGACATTCTCATTTAATATCTGATATATTAATATGCTTTAAAAAAAATTTTGATAAAGTCGGAGAGCTCAGTCTGTATTTGTTTGAAGAATTACCCTTATCTGTTTGGTTACCATCTGAGAATGATATGGAATGCATAGCAGCATGGTTGATACAAAGTCTGATAACAACAGATCAAAGTCGATTAGCTCGTATGATTTTATCTCGTTTAAATTGGGGTTTTGCATCTGAAAGAGCATTATTTTTGACTTATGGGTTACATTTTAAAGTGGCACTTTTACTTGCACAAATTGTTGAACAAGAATTAGGATATTTACAATGGGCTTGGCAGACTGCTTTTAGATTACGGCTACACATTACAGATAAGGGATTTACTGATCTAAGTAGAATTGCAGAATTGGATAACATTGGTCTGCTCAGCAAGGGTATAATAATTAAGCATTGACCTGCTATATTGAATAAAGTTTTAGGTGTACGGGAACAGAAACCATTTCCATGCTTTCTTGGCTTATTAATGACTTCGTGGGGGCATTTAGTACCGTTAATTTGTACAAAGGGTCTACCACTTTTAGAAATTCTACAAATACATCAAAAATATGATGCCATTTTATATGTTTTAAATTTAATTGTTCCACTTTTTATAAACTGTCAAGAATCTTTAATTAATTGTGAAAAATTTCAAAGCGTTCTACTTTCGTTACTAAATGCAGATAAAACATATGTCAACATGGCAAAAAATCTTATTATAACACATAATCCTATACTGGAACAGTTTGGAAATATGATAGAGTATCAAATGGAGAATTTCAAATGGTACAATTTGGATAGTCCAAAATTTTTAGTTAGATTATGGATGAATTCGTTAGTATCAATACCAAATTGGAATAAAGATCCGGGAATATTATATTTACTCGATATTATTGTAAAAGATGCGTTTTTTTATTCAGATGCCTTGGATGCAGCAATAATTATATTAAAAGAATTGTTACAGGTAAGATGTGTTTTGTATAATGCCAAAAATGTAAAATACTGCATAAGTCTCAGCTTTTTTTATGACATGCATGATATATTTTTATTTCTTGGTCTGAGATATACGAGGGCCATTTTTTTTTCAACCTCTGATCGTTCAGTGCAGACGCTACGCGGGTAGCAGAAAGCGGGCATGCGCTGTAGGCGACTGTGCAGCTCTTGCACTTCACACTCTGCCATTGTTGACATTCAGGCATCAGTCGGCGTTGTACTACAACCATGTAAACATGTCCGCTATAATTGATGCCCCTGCCAAGTGTGAAGTGCGAAGTGTGATTCGTTTTCTACAGGCTGAAGGCCATAGTGCTGCAGAAATCCATCGAAGAATGAGTCGTGTGTATAGGGAAAACTTCATGAGTGATGGTGTTGTGCGTGAATGGTGTCGAAAGTTTAAAGATGGCCATAATGATGTGCATGATGAAGGGGGTCAAGGATGCAAATCTGTCGTTTCAGATGACCTGGTTCAACATGTTGACTGAATGGTTAAAGAAAACCGCAGATTCACCATTACTGCTTTGACTACGCCATACAGTTCTGACAGCACCAAGCGATTTTCATCTTTTTCCTGACCTGAAGACGTGGCTTGGTGGGAAGCGCTTACAAACCAATGAGGACCTTAAACCAACGTCAAGGACTACTGGAATTCATTGGCGGCAACTTTCTTTGAACAGGGTATTGAAAAGCTTGTCCACAGATATGACAAATGTCTTTATCTTTTCGGTGATTATGTCGAAAAAAACCATAAGTGTACCAATCTTTTGGTAATAAAATTATTGTTTTATATGAACTTGTCTTTTATTTATAGCCTATCAGAGGTTGGAAAAAAAATGGCCCTTGTCTATATATATATATAAATAGTTATTAAGATGAAATGAAAACCCAACTTTGTATTAAAGTTGAATTACCATTTCAAATCGAACTAGTAATTGAAAACCACTAAAAGAACGGCTACAGCAGGACTTGAACCTGCAACCTCTGATTTTCCGGATCAGTGCTCTAACCAATTGAACTATCTAGCCCAATTGTTTAGATGATGTTATACTTAATACTACTGAAGCTTGGCTCTTGTTAACGATTTTTCAATTACGTCTTGCATTTAAGGAAATTGAATCTAGTTATATACATAATTCATGTACTAATAACTTGATCATCCCATTTTTGCAACGTTCGGAATAATACAAACATGTAATTATATTATTATTAATAGAGAAATAATCCACATTTGGAATGCAAATGAATGCTTAATATATATTAATAGTTATTAAGATGAAATGAAAACCCAACTTTGTATTAAAGTTGAATTACCATTTCAAATCGAACTAGTAATTGAAAACCACTAAAAGAACGGCTACAGCAGGACTTGAACCTGCAACCTCTGATTTTCCGGATCAGTGCTCTAACCAATTGAGCTATCTAGCCCAATTGTTTAGATGATGTTATACTTAATACTACTGAAGCTTGGCTCTTGTTAACGATTTTTCAATTACGTCTTGCATTTAAGGAATTTGAATCTAGTTATATGCTGTAGCCGTTCTTTTAGTGGTTTTCAATTACTAGTTCGATTTGAAATGGTAATTCAACTTTAATACAAAGTTGGGTTTTCATTTCATCTTAATAACTATTAATATATATTAAGCATTCATTTGCATTCCAAATGCGGATTATTTCTCTATTAATAATAATATAATTACATGTTTGTATTATTCCGAACGTTGCAAAAATGGGATGATCAAGTTATTAGTACATGAATTATGTATATAACTAGATTCAATTTCCTTAAATGCAAGACGTAATTGAAAAATCGTTAACAAGAGCCAAGCTTCAGTAGTATTAAGTATAACATCATCTAAACAATTGGGCTAGATAGCTCAATTGGTTAGAGCACTGATCCGGAAAATCAGAGGTTGCAGATTCAAGTCCTGCTGTAGCCGTTTTTAGTGGTTTTCAATTACTAGTTCGATTTGAAATGGTAATTCAACTAATACAAAGTTGGGTTTTATTTCATCTTAATAACTATTAATATATTAAGCATTCATTTGCATTCCAAATGTGGATTATTTCTCTATTAATAACAATATAATTACATGTTTGTATTATTCCGAACGTTGCAAAAATGGGATGATCAAGTTATTAGTACATGAATTATGTATATAACTAGATTCAATTTCCTTAAATACAAGACGTAATTGAAAAATCGTTAACAAGAGCCAAGCTTCAGTAGTATTAAGTATAACATCATCTAAACAATTGGGCTAGATAGCTCAATTGGTTAGAGCACTGATCCGGAAAATCAGAGGTTGCAGGTTCAAGTCCTGCTGTAGCCGTTCTTTTAGTGGTTTTCAATTACTAGTTCGATTTGAAATGGTAATTCAACTTTGATACAAAGTTGGGTTTCCATTTCATCTTAATAACTATTAATATATATTAAGTATTCATTTGCATTCCAAATGTGGATTATTTCTCTCTCTCTCTCTCTCTCTCTATATATATATATACATATATATATATATATATATATATATATATATTACTCATATTTAGACCAGGGTAGAAAATTAAATAATCAAATCAAATAATTTTAATTACCGTGTATAAGGAATTTCATTAAATAATACGCTTTATTAAAACCTTGAAGCATAAATAAACTCGGTCGTTTCAGTAAAATAAGAAATTTAAATTATCTATAAGACGCTTTACATCAAAAGAAGCAGTATTGAAAAGCGCAGTGGATAATTTAATTATTCCTAAACAAATGGAAATTACGTGCAAAGTTTATATTAATTAACCCTATTTTAAGTAACCGGTAGTAAAACAAAGTGTACATATAATAATTAATATTTAAGTTGTATTCGCTAAAAATGAAAAGGATGGAAATCAATTTTAATTGGAGTTAATTAAACCGTTAATAACATATAATAAGCATAAAAGCTTGTGAAAACCCAATAATAGTCAAATCGTAGGAAGGTTATTTAAAATGTTACGTTTGAACACCCTGCGTGTTTTAAAAGGCAATTTCAAGTTAATTTGTTTGGATAAACATGTTGATTCTAAGGATATTGGAAACGATCAGATGCTTTAGCAGGAAATACAGAACACCTGCGTATTTTAAAAAGCTCATTCTGCGTAAATTTGGCAAATAATTAATGTTTCAAAGAATCTTGGAGAAACCGGGACTTAGTATTCACGAGAATGTGCGATACGGGTTTATTAAACCCAGATAACAGTCCGCGTGGACTAAAATATAATCGATAATAAAGAATATAAATTTGCACCAATACGAACAGGTTAGAAAAGGAAGAGAAAATGCGTCAAGCAAAGACACATATTGTAAAGGGCGGGATTTAAGCAACGTCAAGGGGTTGCGATTGGTTAAAATAGGATGCATATATCAGAGGTAGAACAACAATTTCTGTATAAAAGTAATTAGTTTTTCTCGGACAACTTTGCGGGCCATGTTGAAATTTTCTGAGATCTCAATGGGTGAGTACTAAATTCATAAAATCGACGTGCAGGCTACAGACTGGGAACGTAGAATGAGGAATTCGTTGGAATTACCCGTTTTAGGGAACAAAGCGACGTGTCGGCTATTCGCTATATATACAGGCGGGAATATGTGTTCTCTCTCTTAGACTCTTAGACTTTCGACGATTCGATGCGTTAAAAGCTCGTGCATCCGCGACTTGATATTAAACAGTGCATTTTAGTTTGATTAAATAATTTAAAGTGTGCTAGTATATTTTAGTGACTCAAAATAGTTGGTTATTTTACGTGCTAACATGAATGTACTTCAGTGCACTTAGATACAAGGTAATAAAAGTTTATTATCACGGTACCAATTAGTAAAATTTACAACGACAAATGTATACCCAAAAGTAGGCAGTTTTGGCGTATATTGGTAATATTGGTAAAAGGAAGTATGAATTTCTTTGCTATTTTGGGGTGTTAATGACTAAATGGTTCGTAAATGTGTCTGCATCCACTGAACCAGAGGCAGATATACACAGATGAGTTCGGAAAAGCCTAGAAACAACTTTAAATTAATGGTGATGGAGAACATTTTTAAAGCGTTGACAACTTGAAGCTGTAAATAGAATCCGGTTGGAATGGTGTGATTTACAAAGGGACGATTACACTGAAGCTACGAGGACAATAACCTTCAGGTAAATTGTACTATTTTGTTTGACATTTTTGTGTGTATTGAATGACTTTATAATTGATTTACTTTAAATGGACATTAGTGGAATTTTTCTAACCATAAAAATTTAATTTTAAGATGAAATTTGCTTGTTTAAGTAAAAGGGTATTTTGTTTTGATGTTCGGGAATAGGATGAAACTTTGGGTAGGTCTTTGAGCTCAATTAGACAAACCTGGTTAATTAACGTAAAGGGTGGTAGATGCTCCTTTATACTCAGACTCGGTCTGCTTATCTTGTTATATTAATTAGTAGGCATCCAACAAGGACTTTAATTTTGGATGCACAGTAAAATGATAATAAAATTAATCCGGAAATTCTTTTAAAACTGAATTTTATGTTCAAATTTAATTTGAAAATTTAATGTATTCTGAATATTGATGTAAATAGAGTTAACGTTGATGTTTGTGGTAGGAATGTGTTGTTTAATTTTTATGATTGAGAATGGAAGTTATCTAGAAGAGCAGCCGAGGCGATTAACAGAAGGAATCAACGGACCAGGTGATTTAAGAGGTTTCACAGCATTCTTGGCGACCCAAAAGTGAGGCTCGAGTTCCAAATAAAATTTTGTTATTTTATTCCAGGAAACTGGCGATCTGAGAGAGAGAGTTTCTGTTTGTGGATAAATTTAAAAGTATTTTAGAGTGTGTGAGAGTGATTAGAACGTATGCAGAGAAAGGAGTGGTTAAGGAGTCAAGGAGTGGAAATTGGAAGTGACGATAGTGCATTGTGTGGGAAAAATTCGAAAATGGAAGAAGCAGGAGGCAGTAGAGATCAGTCGAGGACGGAATCGGGGATCAAGGAAACGAGATGATATTGAGAATGTTAGAGAGAATGAACGATGAATCTAATAGAGCTAGGGAAGAATCCAACAGAAAATTAGAACAGCTAAGCGATGAATCGAACAGGAAGTTAGAAGAGATTAGTCAGAAAATAGATAAGACGAATCAAGAAGTTGTAGAATTTAAAAATAGTCTTACTGTAAAGATGGGGGAAGTTGAAAATAGGGTAGATAAAAATGAGCGTGACATTACAGGTCTTCGACAGGAAATGGGACATTTAAGGTCCGAAGACGCATTTTCTGTGAAGAAGAAATAAACGTAAAAATGACTGAAGTAACGGACTCATGTAGGGATCAGTTAGGCAGGGTAGAACGCAAGTTAGTAGTATTAAATACAACATATCAAATTTAACGGGGGAAGGTCCCAGATTTTATACAGGTGGAGTATCATTGGACCAACACATGAAGTTTTATGGTGATAACAGGGTAAATCCACAAATTTTTATTAATAGTGTAAGAAATCTAGTGGGAAATTTATTTGACGAACAGACTAAACTGAATACGATAAAGGCTTTATTAAAGGACAACGGAAGCATGGTACAATTTAGTAGGACAGGACATAGACACGTATCAGGACTTTGAAAACAAATTTTTAAAACACTACTGGAGTGACCACAGACAAGACCAGGTACGAGACGACTTAATTACAGGAAAATTTAAGGGAGAGTTTGCAGGATCTAGGAGCAATATGCCATCCGCAAGTACAGTGTGGCCAAACAACTGAATCCACCATTGACGGACAGACAGATAATCAAGTACCTATCACGACATTTTGAACTGGAAATTAGACAACACGTGGCCTTACAAAACATCACAGAACGGGAGACATTTTAGAGTATTTACAGAGATATGACGATGTATGTGTTGGACGGACAAGAGAGATACGAGAACGAAACGTTAACACAGTTAGGTTTGACAACAGGACACCGAATTATCCGAGACGGCCTGACTACAACAGAAATTTTCGACCGAATTGGGAACGACGAGGACAGGAATACAGGAGCAATAGTGCGACTAGGGACCGACGCCAAGACCTAGTTACACGAGACAGAACAGTTTACCGGAAGTAAACAGGACTGTGACCAGCACGCCGAATAGAGATAGGGACACGGATATTAACACGAGGAGGACGTACGCACAGGTTGTAGAAGGACAACCAGGACCAAGCACGGAAAACAGGATGAGACAGGATTTTTAGAACGCGACAGACCACTAGATTTCTGTGTAAATGTATACGAACATCCACGTGAATTTTTCAAAATTGAGGAGGAAGTAGAGCCAGAAACTGAGGAAAAATTATGTTTGCCAATTATTAATTTAGAAATTTTTGAGAATAATGGCAATATTAGTGGCTTATCTACAAATTCAATTCATAATACACAGCCAAGTAGCATTAAAGACCAAGACCTAGGTTTTAATGCATCCCAAAATACATTATTGCCTGATATGGGAAATAGGAGTAATTTGAACTCAGAAGTAATAAATGATTCCAATTTATCAAAAAGAAAACAAAAGTTTAATACAATTGAGAATAAATCTTCAGTATCAAAAGCTACTACCGCTAGTAATACAGAAATTTTACATAAGGCAACTTCTGAATTTTCTTTACAAGAAACAAATATGGTACAAAGCGCTAATACCAACAAACCATTAAAATCGCAGAAATATAATTCACATATACATTTTCCCCATCAAAGAAACAATAATAACAGTAATACATTGATAGATGAATCTTTTACGATCGTGCGTGGACGAAACAGATTTTCAAACCGAACTCCTCAACTAGTTGTTGGAACAGGCTCGAGAGACAACATTGAATTAAGCGCTGTTTCTAAACGTGCTTGGCTATTTCTTGGGCGTATCAAACAAGGCACTTCTGTGGAAACTGTTAACAAACATCTAACAAAAATTTTAAATGGCAAACTTTTCGTTTGTGAGCCCCTACCTACTAAAGGTATTTATGCCTGTTTCCGTATTGGTGTAGACTTCCAAGATTACGGTAATAATCAAGCCTGAAAACTGGCCTGAAGGTGCAGTTTTAAGACGCTATATTTTCCGTGAACACGCCTCACATCAACAACCTGTATAGAACTGCTGAACAAGTTCACACAACCGAAAGTGTTCCTGTTGGACTCCCAAGATACACTCTTTTTTACCAAAATGTCAGAGGCCTTAGAACAAAAGTTTGTGCGGTTTCTCTTGCTATCCAGTCTATAGATTACGATTTTGTCATCTTAACTGAAACGTGGCTTACAGCAAGTATACTCAGCTCGAGCTATTTGATAGTCGCTTTCAAATATATCGAAAGGACAGGGACTACAACACTTTTGGTTGTTCAAGAGGAGGTGGAGTACTCATAGCAGTTAACTCAAAATATATGTCAATTGAGCAGAAAAGTGGTAATAACCTAATTTATCAAGATATGTGGGTTAAGATAAAGACAGGTAATTCTCATATACTGCTGGGGCTGTATATATACCACCTGCTTCTCATGCACAAATATATCAAGAACTTATTAATAGCATAGAAAATATAAAACGTGAGAATGCACATTGTAAAGTTTGTATATTTGGAGATTTTAACTGCCCAGATATAAGTTGGTATTATGAAGAGAATGTATTTGTACCTTCTCAGTTTAATAATCTGGCATCAGAAATTATTGTAGATGGTATGTATTACCTTGAAATGCAACAGTATAATGGTATTACTAACAATCAAGGTAAAATACTAGACCTTGTTTTTGCCGACAATCTAGATTTTATCAGTGTGGTAAAAAGTAATTTTGCTATATGCCCAATTGATATGCATCACCCACCATTACACACAGATTTTCCTGGAATAGTGTGCCATTAATCAACAACAAAATAAATATAAAAGTTAGATTATTTAACAAAGCTGATTTTCCCAAAATAAATAAATTTTTACGAGAAACTGATTGGAGTTTTATAAAAACTTCCATCGATCTTGATACGGCAGTGCTATTATTCTATGACACTATACATAAAACTATAGAAGAATATGTGCCTCAAAACTCTCAAACAGAATAAGTATCCGAAATGGTATAGTGCCGAGTTGAAATCCCTTATAGCCCGTAAAACTAAGCTGTATAAAAAATATAAGAAAACAGGTTTAGAGTATGATTATAATCAGTACTCCATTGCAAGAAGAGAAACTAAGTTCCTCATAGATTGGTGTTACTTAATGTTTGTTTCCAACACAGAGTTAATGATACCTACAAACTTGAAATACTTCTGGTCATACATCTCAGCACTCAAAAGGATACTGGGATACCTAAAATAATGTTTTACAAAGGAGTCAAATGGGAGAGTCCTACAGATATTGTCTCCTCTTTTGCAAAGCATTTTGAGTCCTGTTATCAAAAGCGTCACTCTGATTTACTACCAAACATTAGTATTCCAAATTATAATACACTATCTATGCATAATTTCACAGAAGATGAAATTCTGAGTAAGATTAATGCTTTGGATTGTAACAAAAGTGCGGGTCCAGACGGAATCCCATCTGTTTTATCAAACAATGTAAAACTCGTTATTAACACCTTTATGCGATATTTTCAAAGATCCTTCAATGAGGGATGCTTTCCCACATTATGGAAACGTTCGTCTCTTTACCCTATATTTAAATCAGGGCAAAAGATCAGGTTGAAAATTATAGAGGTATCTCCTTAATATGTATTATGGCAAAAATATTGGAATCTATTATCACAGATGAAATATTCTCCACCTACAAACATTACATCGCTATCGAGCAACATGGATTCTTTAAAGGACGTTCTACTGCTACTAATTTGGCGATAATACAAAATTTTTTAATATCAAATATGGAAAACGGATTGCAGATAGATGTAATCTACCTAGATATATCCAAAGCATTTGACAGTGTTTGCCATGATATGCTCTTACAAAAATTGAAGGCAATTGGAATAATTGGTGTATATCTTACTTGGATAAAATCATACTTAAGTGGTCGTGCATGATGCGTACATTTATGCGGTATCAAATCTTCAGATATTAATGTGCTTTCTGGTGTCCCACAAGGATCGCATCTCGGCCCCATACTATTTTACTATTTATCAATGACGTAGTCTCGATTTTTCAACACTGTAAATGCTTATTATATGCAGATGACCTAAAAATATTTTCAATAGTAAAATGCCCACAAGACTGCGATAACATTCAAGAGGATCTAAATGAAGTGTCAACATGGTGTAGCAAAATGGTCTGACCTTAAACACTGCTAAGTGTAAATTTATGCGTTTTCATCGCATTAAACAGCCAATATTATGTACCTATACAATACAAAAACTGCAATTCAATCCGTTGAGTTGATCTGTGATTTAGGTGTAATGTTTGATTGTTTTCTTACATTTAATGAGCACATCAACAACATTACTGCTAAGGCATTTAGAATGCTAGGTTTTATTCGCGACATTGTGAATATATTAACGATGTAAAAGTGATACAAATAATTTACAACAGCTTAGTGCGAAGTATTTTGGAATACAATAGTGTTATCTGGTCTCCTCGTATGAATGTCATAAATATCATTTAGAAAGGGTACAAAATACGTTTGTAAAATTTCTTTTATATAAGCTGCATTTTCCTTATGAACATATACCCTATAATGTTAGGCTCCAACTCACTGGTATCAAAAGCCTAGAAATGAGAAGACAAAAGCAATGCTATTCTTCTTACACAAGTTATTAAACAATTTTATTGACTGTGAATACCTGCTGTCTAAGATATGGCTCAGAGTGCCAAGTCGCTTAACACGTTCTGTCCAAACTTTTATGTACAGTGTCATCGCACCAATTATGGTTGTACTGCTATTACTGAAAAACTTGCTATTAATTTTAACAAAGCACAAAAAAAACTGTCTAATAGTAACATATTTGGTGTTTCATTCGATACCTATAAAAAACGGGTCAATGAACAACTGTTAAATGATGTAGACAGTCTATACTGACTGATGGTTGATATTTTTCTGTATACTTGTTAGAATAGTACTTATTTAGAAACTATTTTATACTATTTTATTATGATTGTATGATTAGTGTGTTGTTCTTCGGTATATACCATTTGGGTTGTCCTGTAGAGTATTAATAATAAATAAATAAAAAAAAAAAAAAAAAAAAATAAAAGTATTACTTGATACAGGGGCAGAGGCGAGTTTAATATCGGAGGAATTCGTCAGCAAAATTAGGGATAAGGTTTGTGATAGAATTATGCCTATAAAACGTAGCCATTTAGTAGCTCCAAATAAAAAGAAGTTTGCTGTAGTAAATAGTGTTGTGGTGCTTAGGATAGATATAGGAGGTTTAAGCTGTGAACAGGAGTTTGTAATTGTACCTGGACTGAAGTTTCAGAGCATTTTAGGTGTTGACTGTATGATGAAGTTAGGGGTTTTGATAGATATGGAAAGGAAGGTAATAAGAATTAAGGATAGGGTAGTGCCATGGAAAGGCAGTTATGAAGTCACAGAGGATGACACGGGTTTAGTATTAATGTAGTAGAGGTAGAGGATGATGAAGGTAAACAGATCAACACGATAAGATGTCCAGAGGATAGGAGAGTAGAGGTTCAAGCTTTATTACGAAAACATGCAGAATTAGTGGGGGTAGAAGCAAGCACAGCGTTAGGCTATGAGCACAGATTGGAAGTGGATAATTCAGAACCGTTCAACGCAAAGGTTTATCCAATTCCAGCAGCATATCGAGCAGGTAAAGGCAGAATTAAATAAAATGTTGGAAGATGGCATAATAGAGGTATCAAACACTCATTTCATAAATCCGTTGGTGGTAGTTAAGAAAAAGGATGATAGCATTCGTTTATGTTTAGATGCACGAAAAATTAACCAACGGACCAAACCGCAATTCCATTGTCCACCATCCATGGACACACTTTTGACGAGATTAAGTGGCAAGTTTATTTTTAGTAAATTAGATTTAAGGAATTCATTCTGGCTGATTCCATTACACAAAGATTCTAGAAGGTACACAGGATTTTCCGTGAGGAAAAATCTATAATTTTAAGGTAGTACCGTATGGTTTGTCAACGTCAAGTGCAGCATTAATTAAGGCAATGCAAGCAATTTTAGGAGCATATGAGCAATTCTGCATACACTATGTGGATGATATTTTAATTTTTAGTGAAACTGAGGAACAACATTACTCTCATTTAGAACGGACATTATTAGAGCTTAAATTAGCAGGATTGAGGCTGAATATAGAAAAATGTGAATTTTTTTCAAAAACCGTTAAATTTCTGGGGTATGTGGTGAACACTCAAGGTATGTGTATCGATAAAGAAAGATTGTCCGAACTTTTGACATATCCGAGACCTAATAACATTAGGAAATTAAGAGCTTTTTTGGGGGTCCTTAACTTTTATAAAAAGTTTGTACCGGATTTGCTGAAAAGCGGGTCCATTGTTTAAACTTCTGAAGAAGGGAGTAAGATGGAGTTGGACGGAAAGTCAAGAGGCAGCATATCTAACACTGTTGGAACAATTTCACGACCAACTAATTTTGAGGCATCCCAGATTTGATGTAGGTTTCGTACTGAGGACGGATGCATCCGATAGTGCGTTAGCAGCAGAGTTGTATCAAGTACAAGAGGGGAAGAGGTGCCCATATCTTTTGTTTCACGCACACTGAAGCCGCATGAAGTAAATTACACGATTAGTGAAAAGGAGATGGCTGCAGTGGTGTTTGGTGTTACGGTTAAAATTTTTTGATAGGAAGACATTTTGTAATCGAAACGGATCATTCGGCGTTGTGTGCGTTGATGAATACGAGATTTTCCAACAATCGAGTATATCGATGGGGTTGTTACTACAGGAGTTTGACTTTGAGATTAAATATATTAAGGAGAAAATAATTTTATAGCAGACGCTTTAGTAGAAACAGGGACATGGATAACAAAAGACCGTGTGACATCATGATTGCCATGAACAGTCTACTACAAAATGATTCAGTATATGGAGAAGAGGAGATCTTGATGAACCAGAGGCAGAGTGAGGAGCTACAGATTGTTAGAACGAAGTTAGAAAACGAACCGGGATTTAAAAATTTCCATATGAGAAACGGCTTTTGTGTAAAAAATTCAAGAATTAGAAGTGTATGTAGTGGATAGGGTACAAGCAAAATTAATTATCAAAGATCTGCACTTAAGATATGGTCACATAGGAATCCGAAGACATGGTTAATTTTAGGAAACGTTTTTCAACTAAAGACTTAGGATTAGTAAAGTCAGTCATCAACACTTGTCACTTATGTACTTTAGGAAAGTACAAAAATAGTACGAGTCAGGATGTGGTACAAAGTATACACGTACAAAATCCCCTGGACTTAGTTGCTATTGATTATTTGAGCAATCTAGTCCAGTACAAAAGGACACAAACATGTGCTGATTGTGACTGATGTGTTTTCGAAATTTACCAAATTATATCCCACTCGGGATTGTAACACAGTCGGAACAAACAAGAAATTGGAACAATTTTGTAGGGAAGTAGGAACTTTTAAACGGGTATTAGCAGACAATGCTACTTATTTTAATAATCAAAGATTTAGAGATTATTGGGAGAGGCAAAACATTAAAGTGGTGTTTTGTAGCATAAGGCATCCTCAAGCGAATCCAGCTGAGCGATATATTCAAGAGACGGTTAAGTTTTTGCGTTTAGCTTCACATAGGAATCATCGTTTATGGGAGGACAATTTGTCCAAGGTTGAATCTTTTATCAATGAAACCCTAGTACCGTGACAGAAACCAGTCCCATCATGCTGATCAAGCAACAGTATCCCGATAGACCATGGCAAATTGTGCCTAGGGATGATGAATTCCAACAACTTTTGGTAGATGTGAGGAGAGGTTAAGGAAGAGAGCTGAAAAATATACAAGGAAGATGAACGCAAGAATTAGAAAGAGGGTAAAATTTAAAGTGGGAGACCAGGTAGTAGTAAAAAGCTTGAGAGTAGGGAAGAGAGATAAGATGACATGTGCTAAACTACACTTGCCATATGAGGGACCTTTTGAGATAGGTGAAGTAGTAGGGAGTGCACATATTTATTAAGGGAAGTAGGTGCGGAAATGAGAGGGACGGTTTCACGTCAACCTACTATTCCTTATACCGGAGAACCAGCACCACAGGAGAATTAGGAATAGGATAGTTAGACGAAAGACTTGGAGGGTCAAGAAGAGAGTTAGATTTAAATAGGATAGGGATAGCATAGGTGTATATAAAAGAGTAGAAGTAAGTGGTTATAGAAAATAAAGCTAGATATAGGACACATATGGGAGATAATTAGGAATAGGTTTAGGATGAGGATAAAGAGTAAATGTAGGAAGAAAATAAGATAGGTTAAGTATAGATATTTTATATAAGATTAGTGGAGAGTTAGGAATAGAGTAAGAGTAGGATAGGCATATAGGATTAGGTAGGGGGAAGTAAAGTATAGTGAAGAGTAGTTAAAAGTTAGGAATAGGATAGGTATATAGGATGTATATAGGATTAGATGGATAAGTAGGATGAAGTTAGGGATAATTTCAGTTTATAGAAGTAGGTGAGAGTTAGGAATAGGATAGGGATATAGGATAGGTGTAAATATTTTTTGGATTGGAGACAAAGTAGGTAAGTTAGATAGATAAGGATAGAGAGATAGGCAAAATTTTGTAAAGATTTTTGGCAGTCTAAATATTTGATATTTGCATTCAAATAAGTGGGATTATTTGTATTCAAATAGGGGAAAATACTCATATTTAGACCAGGGTAGAAAATTAAATAATCAAATCAAATAATTTTAATTACCGTGTATAAGGAATTTCATTAAATAATACGCTTTATTAAAACCTTGAAGCATAAATAAACTCGGTCGTTTCAGTAAAATAAGAAATTTAAATTATCTATAAGACGCTTTACATCAAAAGAAGCAGTATTGAAAAGCGCAGTGGATAATTTAATTATTCCTAAACAAATGGAAATTACGTGCAAAGTTTATATTAATTAACCCTATTTTAAGTAACCGGTAGTAAAACAAAGTGTACATATAATAATTAATATTTAAGTTGTATTCGCTAAAAATGAAAAGGATGGAAATCAATTTTAATTGGAGTTAATTAAACCGTTAATAACATATAATAAGCATAAAAGCTTGTGAAAACCCAATAATAGTCAAATCGTAGGAAGGTTATTTAAAATGTTACGTTTGAACACCCCTGCGTGTTTTTAAAAGGCAATTTCAAGTTAATTTGTTTGGATAAACATGTTGATTCTAAGGATATTGGAAACGATCAGATGCTTTAGCAGGAAATACAGAACACCTGCGTATTTTTAAAAAAGCTCATTCTGCGTAAATTTGGCAAATAATTAATGTTTCAAAGAATCTTGGAGAAACCGGGACTTAGTATGCACGAGAATGTGCGATACGGGTTTATTAAACCCAGATAACAGTCCGCGTGGACTAAAATATAATCGATAATAAAGAATATAAATTTGCACCAATACGAACAGGTTAGAAAAGGAAAGAGAAAATGCGTCAAGCAAAGACACATATTGTAAAAGGGCGGGATTTAAGCAACGTCAAGGGGCTGCGATTGGTTAAAATAGGATGCATATATCAGAGGTAGAACAACAATTTCTGTATAAAAGTAATTAGTTTTCTCGGACAACTTTGGCCGTGTTGAAATTTTCTGAGATCTCAATGGGGTGAGTACTAAATTCATAAAAATCGACGTGCAGGCTACAGACTGGGAACGTAGAATGAGGAATTCGTTGGAATTACCCGTTTTAGGGAACAAAGCGACGTGTCGGCTATTCGCTATATATACAGGCGGGAATATGTGTTTCTCTCTTAGACTCTTAGACTTTCGACGATTCGATGCGTTAAAATCTCGTGCATCCGCGACTTGATATTAAACAGTGCATTTTAGTTTGATTAAATAATTTAAAGTGTGCTAGTATATTTTAGTGACTCAAAATAGTTGGTTATTTTACGTGCTAACATGAATGTACTTCAGTGCACTTAGATACAAGGTAATAAAAGTTTATTATCATGGTACCAATTAGTAAAATTTACAACGACAAATGTATACCCAAAAGTAGGCAGTTTTGGCGTATATTGGTAATATTGGTAAAAGGAAGTATGAATTTCTTTGCTATTTTGCGGGGTGTTAATGACTAAATGGTTCGTAAATGTGTCTGCATCCACTGAACCAGAGGCAGATATACACAGATGAGTTCCGGAAAAGCCTAGAAACAACTTTAAATTAATGGTGATGGAGAACATTTTTAAAGCGTTGACAACTTGAAGCTGTAAATAGAATCCGGTTGGAATGGTGTGATTTACAAAGGGACGATTACACTGAAGCTACGAGGACAATAACCTTCAGGTAAATTGTACTATTTTGTTTGACATTTTTGTGTGTATTGAATGACTTTATAATTGATTTACTTTAAATGGACATTAGTGGAATTTTTCTAACCATAAAAATTTAATTTTAAGATGAAATTTGCTTGTTTAAGTAAAAGGGGTATTTTGTTTTGATGTTCGGGAATAGGATGAAACTTTGGGTAGGTCTTTGAGCTCAATTAGACAAACCTGGTTAATTAACGTAAAGGGTGGTAGATGCTCCTTTATACTCAGACTCCGGTCTGCTTATCTTGTTATATTAATTAGTAGGCATCCAACAAGGACTTTAATTTTGGATGCACAGTAAAATGATAATAAAATTAATCCGGAAATTCTTTTTAAAACTGAATTTTATGTTCAAATTTAATTTGAAAATTTAATGTATTCTGAATATTGATGTAAATAGAGTTAACGTTGATGTTTGTGGTAGGAATGTGTTGTTTAATTTTATGATTGAGAATGGAAGTTATCTAGAAGAGCAGCCGAGGCGATTAACAGAAGGAATCAACGGACCATGTGATTTAAAAGGTTTCACAGCAATATATATATATATATATATATATATATATATATATATATATATATATATATTGCCGTGGAACCTAGGACAGCTTACTAAAACACTCAAGCCCCATCGTTGGGCCGTAATAAAATTGCCATGGAACCTGGGTACTAGGAGACAGTCTTTGGATTACTCGCTTAAAATTCGTGCCCTACCTGTGCCAACACAAAATTTTCAAAAATTAAAAAAATTTTTACCCTTTTATTATGCCTTAAATTCTTCTATGCTTCCCTGGCTAGCTCAGCAGTCAGGCCTCTTCTTGTCCTAATTTTACATTCATACCTTTTTCACACTCACACACCATCAAATAATAATTCCAACATAATACGACAACCATACAACCTTTTATTTACACCTATTAACAATTAAAATATATTTACACGTTTCCAAACGGTTTGATACAATAATTATCACCTCAGTATATGGTATGTTTTAAAGTCCTTGATTTTTATAATGATTTTAAACAAATTCGTTTAAATATGAGTAGATGGCCCCACATGTAACCATAAATTGACTTCACACTGGAGTATTGTGAGCTCATTATAACCCAGTTTTGTTTGTTTATGCCTTTTAAAAACTGCATTAATTAAAACAAATTTACAGACCTGTTTACCCTTTACAACACAATTTATATTCTGAATAAATTTTTCAATATATTGTAAATACACCCTTTTTCAATACTCAAATTAGTAAATTGTCCTGTACATCTTTTTAAAACAAGTTTCTAAACCCATAAATATGCCACAAAAAAAGTCAACCACACAACACAATAATTCCACAAATGTTTATATAACAACAGAAATTTCAAATAAATTACCTGGAGAATTCTTCATTCTTCCTTCTCGTCGGCGCTGGTTACAAAAAAAAAAACCCCCTCGGCGTTGTTTTCATTTACTATGCTCCTTACCGGCCTCTACCATCTGGTATCTCTGCCAGCTAATCACTTCGTCTCACAGTACCATTCCATACCCATATATCATGCATCCATTTAATAATTTTAGTTGTAGTAGCCGGACCTTTTTTAAATGCACACAAACTCGTACGTTACGTTAATAATTTGGGGTCCGCTACTACAGATTATACTTTCAACTACGATAATAACGGTAGCTTTACTTACATACACAAATTACTAACCAAAAGCTTTCTTATGTTGGTCTGAATAGGTATTCAGCACTTTATCGATGTACAAGAGAAGAGGCTTTAATATTTTTGCTTGAGTATTTATATAATCTTGCAAATCCCCTACTGGACGCGCTTCCTTCGAAAAGCTTATTTTCTAAAGCAGTTTCTAACAATTTTGAACATAACCGTCTCTAAATTCGTAAAATTTCTTACGTCCTACGTGCTGTATACCTCGAATTCGTTTTCAAACTTTCGCGTGTGCATTCGTTCTCAAACTGTTGCTTCTCAACCAATGACAAAATTCTCTGACGTCACAAACTCCGCCTAACCGCTATTCATCTTTATTCTATGCACGTTTGTTGTCTCGTTTCAAACCCCACTTGAGTTACAGAAAATCGATATCGTCGACGTCTTACATCAACTCCACGTGTATGTCTTACGTGACTTCCAATCTCAACGCTTTTATATTTGTCTCTCTTTTTGTTGTATATTACCAATCGTTCATTTCACTCGTTCCTTAAGATGTTTGTTACCCTAGCTGTTTATACCAACTGTCGGTTGAAAACAATTTCTATGAAATCTTATATTAACACAAGCTCAATTTCTTTGAACGTAGCTTTTAACAAGCAGGTGTATCTGTTAATTATCGACCATTTGAAAATAATTTCTCTATTATCAAAGCAAAAAATTTCTGTAAGAACATGAAGTATTATTAAGTTTTTAATGGATTCTTCACATGCTTAGTCTATAAAACAATAATTGCACCTCATTTTGAATATTGTTCTACTTTATTGTATTATCTAAATAGTAACGAAATACAAAGATTGTAAAAAATGCAAAAAAAGTGTATGCGAATTATACTCATATGTAGTAAATTTACAACTATTGCTACAATGTTGGATAATTTACCGTTTATGGACATTAAGCAAGGAATTAATCAAAATATTTTAAAATTGATATTTAAAATGAAAAATAAACTTCTGCCTGGTTACCTTTGTAATAAACTCTTATGTTAATACATTACTATCACAAGAGCTGTGAACCGACTCCGTCGATATCTGGCACGAACAATTTGGACTTGCTCGCACGGAGAGAGGAATGGCCCAAATGTGAACGGATGTGACACGTACAGACTGTTATTTAAAGACAAAAATAGGAAATTTTGGTGCAATAATGATATAGGAAATAATGTTTAAAACAAAAAGACCATAGTCTTTTTTTTATCGTTAATTTCGTTATGCAATCATTTCGTTTCTTATGTTTCATAATAATTAAAGGAACTCAAAACAGAGTTACAATATTTTAAACAATAAAAATATAACATAATCATGTATATTATACAAAATTAAAAATGCAATGAGTACTTGCTTCTAATCTATGCTTACTTAGTATCTTTGGGTGGACAATCATGCTGATTACTAGGAGGTGCAGCCCGAAAAGCAGGATGATTTTCAAGTTCTCTTTAAAGTCTAAGAATGATAGGGAACGGTCTAAGGTCTACATGAAATCTTCTTGCATTAAAAGCTTATGGTATTAAACAACAATCTGCTAAAGTGGTGTCATCGCCTATACAATATTTGCTTTCACAATGAGAATAGTTTTTCAACAGCACGAAATCCTCTATTTATCCAATGTTGAACCCATTTGTTCTTTTTTTTGTTCACCCACGTGAAAAAGAACAATTAAATTTTGTAGTGGTTGAATTGCAGAAGTTATAATTTTACAAATTTCTCTTAGCTTTGCTTTTTTCAACACACCGGGTGGCAAAAGAGGTCTTTGAAGTCTAGTTTCCTCTAAATAATGTAATATGCCGAGTGATTCTATTAAAGTATTCCTATCAATGTGTAAAGCAGGTACTTGTTCCATAGGATTGATTTCACGAAATTCATTGCTACTATGTTGCTCTCCACGTCTTTATTAGCGATATTGATTTAATATCATAAGGTATTTCTTGTAAATTAAAGCTATTCGAACTCGCCAAAAACACGAACTTCTCCAATACGAATACATAGTTACCTTGGATTATTATTAGATGTTGGTGATCTCAGGGGGCACGGTCTATTTTGCTTTGTCCTGTTGAGTTGTTAGAGTTGCTGCTTCTACCAGTAAGTCTTCCCTAACTAGACGATATGATAGGTAGAAATGGGTGGGAACGAAAGCACTCATGTCAGCACTGTCCGGTAATGGTACGATAAGTTTATCGATAAGGTAAATCTGGTGGTACGATAGAATCTTTCCAATTAATCGGTGATCCTCGTCTTACATGGCTTCTCCCACCAGCCGAGAATAACGTACTTCCGCTTGCGTTTGTGGGGAGATGAACTTCTTCTCACTCTCACTCTCATTAAATGGGGATTTTTACAAATATTAAAATAACGTCCCTACTTTCTAAATTAATAAATTTAATTCTTGAAAGCTTTAAAATAAAGCGTAACAAGGTTTACAGCGCCAAATTATTTTCAACATTTGTTACTCCAATACAAACACAGTCTGAACTACTTAAAAAGATTTTTGCTGAAAATAAAACCAATGTTTCTTTCATAAAACAGCTACCGTAGTGTATATAATTGCTGACCAGAATGCAGTATTTTATATTTTTGATTATTCTTGTATTTTCATAATAATTCTAGAATACCACCCCTCAAGAAAATACATCTATTATATCTTTGTTCAAATGGGCATCACAATCTAATACACCTCAAGGAACATTATTAACATCTAATTCATTACCAAGCTGTGCTTGGTTAGCATATGTACTAATTGGTTTGGAACATGAAGAGAGAGAAAAACAGACTGGATTTTGGAAAGAACTATTAGTGCAATTAAAATATCAAAAAGGAAAAGTGAATGTTGATTCTGCTATTAAAGTATGATGTTAATTGAAAAATATATACGTATTTTTAATTCGTTTTTTATCATAGAAAGCTGCTAGTGCTGTTAAGGTACCGTCATTTACATCATCTTCATTGTGTATATATCGTTGGGCACAGCAAGCATTATATACACCTTTAGAACACCCTCTGGTACCTTTGTTATGGCAGGGGTTTTTTACATTATTTTTAGCTAGAGTTTCTATAGTTAGGTAAGTCTTCAATACTTTCTTTATGTAACGTACTCGATATGATATGGTAAACAGAATTTATGGAATTGAACTTTTGACAGGTACTGTTTACTAATTTTGAAAGTTTTTGTATAATTTTGTAAGATCTACACTTTGAGATAATTGTGATATGTGTCAAATTTAATACATCGAAGATCACTTAAAATGGCACACTGTTTAAATCTATTTTAAATGAAATATTCATATGGTCCCAAAAATAGATAAATGTACCTTAGTTCAAAACTTGGTTATACAGAGAGCGTAATATAGCACATTTTGAAATACTGAAAGAACAATAAATAATCAAAGAACGGCTTACCTTTAATTACATAGGTTGTTTAAAGTAAGCCCAACATCCGTTGATCCTTGTATTCGGGCAATTGCTTTTTAAATGTACGACAGGGTCCTTTTGGTGCTTACTTACAATTTAGCAGCAGCATTTGTAGAACTAACGTACATTAGAAACAAATATATTAAGATAGAGGTAATGGGAAAGGTAGGAATTCACAAGTACTTCACTGCATTTAATGCACACTAACTGCCACTATGCCTGTTGAAGAAGGTAATCCAAGAGAATCTACCTCGGTCATGATATCCATTCACATGAACTCGCCAAAACCCTTTCAATCATCAAACATTCTCATAGGTTGACGTAATGACCATACATTCTTCGAAGCATGTGAAAATGTTTACGCGGCAGATTACATACAATAAACTATAGGTTATTAACCTACAAGTGCATGGGAATTCAACAATCGCACACTTATGCCTCATAACCTAGTTATACTACTTAAATAATGATATGATACCCAAATTAGGACGAGAAATCCCCTATGTCTAATTATTGAAGTAAAGCTTGTGATGCAAAAAAATAATAATTTTCTTTACTTCTTCTTCGTTTTGCAGACATCTGTATTTTAACAACCTAATAAACCTATAAATATTTATATAACTTATATCATCCCGTTTATTCCATTTATGTCTTGTACTTAATTATCTGGTAACAGTTACTTTGCCACAAGACACTTTTTGGCTTTGAATGGGCTAGTGAGTCTGCTAGTTCAGGAGTAACTCTTTTCTTTACACTTTAACTTGACTACTTAATATTATCATTCCTATCTTTATTATTTTTATATTTTTTATATTTTTATTTTATTACTTATTTCTTTTCTTTTCCTGATGAAGCCCCTTACAAAAGTGGGCGGAACGTCGACCTTAATTCATAAAATAACACGGTCCCAACCCGGAACCATAAATATTTATAATGACTCTGGCCGTGAAAGCCTCCGACAATATGTTAAACAATGCCTTTGATTACTAAAATTAACATAGCAAAAACGAGATTTTCTTTGGTTAAATCGAGAAAAGAAAGTCATTGCTTGTGGTCTAGCATTTGGGTCAATACCATTATTTAGTAATAAACAATGTTAGTACAGCATTATATATGAAAGCTCTAGTGTACTAGAGATGTTTACCACAAATTGAAGATAGTTCACGAATCAAAATTGCAAATGCCGTACTCTTAATTTACTTTATTATTTATGAGGTTTTAAGCTGATGATACTTTATACATGTTAAGTGGCCTAACCTATAACATGCCTTTTGAATTATTGGATAACCAGCTTCCACTTAATTATATTTAATAAATCTATTATTTTCTGTATTAAAAGTAATTCTCCTTGTTTCTTGGATCTGACCTTGATTGGTTACACATTGTTAGTTACATTGTAGGTTTAGAAGTATCTAATAAGTGTGAATATGCTAAGCTTGTCTCGGGGATTTTTTATCGCACTCCGGAAAATTACTTGAAATTTAGTGGATCTTGAACTGTTTCTGCCGGAAATTACAGACTTTACTTTAGTATTGGGACTCTACTAGAGCAGTTGTGTTTGTTGAGAGTTCAATTTAGTGCAGGTTTTTTGATGTGGTGACTTAATTATCGTCCCCACCTCTCTTTACCTTATCCTTCTAGGGCACTACTGAAATAGGAAAATCTGATGAGAACTTGGACCATGGCTCCCTGAACACTCGACTCTGTTGTAACTTTAAAAAACTTTTTTTTTGACGATAACAAAATCTATGCTAATAAAAATCCCAGGAAACACGTATTTCGGCTAGGTCGAGATATTTTCTCTGTAAGAGCATGAGCAAATGGGCTTGGGTCTTTACTTATGACCTCAAAGTGAAAATTATAAAAAAGGGAATACAAAAGCCCTGTAAGGGAGGATGCAGAAACTTTTATGTTTATCTAAATATCGTTGCCTAAGTAGGAATAAAAACTACACCAATCCCATGTTATACCAGCTATAACACACAGCAAGCAATTGTACCAACAAAGCTGAAATAAAATTATATCGTAAAATATAATACGAGACAGCAATTTCGTGTCTCGCGATTTATCTAAATAAAATATTCAAACATAAACTTGTGTATAAAAGACTTCAAATTCTCATAAGATACCATTGATTATATTGTTTTATCTTTAGGTCTTCTTTGTACGGAACTAGCTTTTGTAGACAACTTTATGTACTTTCTCTAGATTTTACTCAAGAAAAATAAACCAAATAAAACACTTATAGATCCAATTAAATTTTGTACTTGTAATTAATAATTCATGTAATATTCTATAAACGTATTTGCAAGAAAAGTAATTCAATATTTGAACATATAAATCATAATTCACAAATTGATATAAAACTCAAAAGATTTTTGCACTGCATTCGATAAGATTCAAGATCAAAATTCGATCTTTATTAATTTGATACAAGTTATAAAAATATCCCATATCGGATCTTTTTTTCTTAATCTTCTTTGGGAATTAAACCACTCATAGTTTTAAAAATCGTCTTTGTTTACGTTTCGATCCATGACCTAGTATCGTTGTCAAAACAATAAAAATTTCAAGTGTGACATTTATGACATCAATTGAAGGTGACTTTGATTTATTGATGTTTGAAATATTTGGTTTGAGTACACTAAGCAAAAATTTTTAAAGTTTAAATGAATGATTGCCTTCAATTTGTGTTGCGCCCCGGGAGTGAATTGTAGGTAGCCAATATGCTTAACATGAAATCAGCAGATTAATTTTTATATAGTTAAATTTCATATAAATTCAATAACTTGAAGATTGGAAAACATTTTTTAACGTGTTTCTATTTATACGATTGAGAGGATAGTTATTAAAGAAGTGTGCGATTATGGTACTGTAAGGCTTAAGCAGTTTTTTTTTATATTTATCTTGAGGAGGAAAACTCATTATGATTTAGGCTACCTCATTGGTAGATTTTAACATGGTTCTGAGGCGACCCTATGGTGGGTTTACACTTGTCAAATACCAATGGTGTTCTATGAACATTTTATATGGTTCCTAGGCGACCCTAAGGCGTGTTTACACTTGTTAGATACCAATATTGTTCAACGAAGATTATATATGGATCTGAGGCGACCGTATGGTGGGTTTTCACGTATCAGATACCAATGCTGTTCAAAGAAGATTGTATATGGTTCTGAGGTAACTATAAAATATATCAAAGATGTAGCTTAAATCATAATGAGGTTTTCTCCTCAAGATAAATATAAAAAAACGGCTGCTTAAGTTTTACGGTAACGTAATTGCACACATCTTTAATAACCATCCCCTCAACCGTATAAATAGTAACATGTTAAAAAATGTTTTCCAATCCTCAAGTTATTTAATTTATATAAAATTTAACTATATAAAAATTAATCAGCTAATTGCATATTAAGCGTATTGGCTACCTCAAAGTCGCTCCCAGGGTGCAACACAAATTGAAGACACTCATTCTAATAAACTTTAATATTTTCACTTAATGTATTCAAACCAAATATACCAACCATTAATAAATCAAAGTCGCCTTATGTCGTAAATGTCAAACTTGAAATTTTATTATTTTGACAATGATCATAGGTCATGGATCGAAACGTAAATGAAGATGATTTTAACAATTATGAGTGGTTTTATTCCCAAAGACGATTAAGAAACTAACAAAACAAACTACAGCAAACATACAGGGAGTATTTACCGTATCAGATCTGTTATAAGGATTTGACATGTTTGTGAAAGTTTTAACTTTCTTTAAATTTAAAAATAAAACTGGTTTTATTGTATTCTATAATATTTCATATAACAGCAATTTTTAGGAACAGTCTTTTTTATGATTTCGATATAATGACCACCATAGTAAAAAGGTTCACCAAAGTGACATGTGACTACAATAAAATTTGACTTTTATCAGTTAAACGGACTGAATTGAGAACAACTGCAATCTTTGCAAAACAACATTTTTAAAGCATACTATTATTTCAAACCATTTGATTTCAGTTTTATGAACACTACGTAATCTGAATATAAATTCCAATTCGAACAGTGCTATGCTCTTCAGTTCATTTTATGTTATAGACAACTTATCAATAACCTTGCAATCGAGTGAATAAATTTAAATAACAGCTGATTGAAGGCCATGTACAAAGTTCTACTCATCCCTTGAAAATCGTAACGAAGAAGTAGTAAATTTAACGAATCACAAACCAAAACGAACTGAAGCTTGATGAAAAATTTTATGGCAACAAAATCCCAAGTTGCATTTCTTGATGGAACGATTTATGTGTAAACCCATTGACCATTACTCTAGATTCAAACAACTTATGCAATCCTTAAATTTGTCAATTAATCATATTCCTTACGAAAACGTGCTTACAAGCTTGACTTTAATATCTTAAATTACGCATTGGCAAGTTCTGCTTCGGATATCTCACATCAAGAGTTGCACTGCACCCATTCTAAAATGCCTATCCGCCTTTTTCAGGAAAACTCTTTCCTGGTTGTCTTATCTACCTCACCAGAACTTGATAACTCACTGTTCGTTCTTCTTTTAAACATCCAACTCGCGATAAACGCAAGTGCACATCATGTATCGGATAGTGATGCCTTACCAACAAGCATTGTGATAAGGACGATACTATGCCTAATTATACGCAGCACAAAATGCACGGCCTGTCCATTTGATGACTGAATCTTTTTTAAAAACCAACGAACTAGATGAAATTAAATATTGCATTACAAGGACGAAATGCAATGCGATAAAATTTACAATAAGGATTTTGTTTATTTTATTTAATTATATCATAAATTTGATTTTGTTATATTGTTGCCGGAGAGCAATAATGTAAGTAAAAAACCTATTATAACCTTGGCATAGAAATTTGCCTAAAGCATAAAATTTATTATGTAAGTGTTAAGTGGGTATTTAACGTTTGGCAATTGATGCCCAAACCGAAGTTGTAGCATACTGTATGGAACACGGTAATAACATTTGCATTTGAAAGCATGCTCCAATTATGATAACATGTGCATCTTCACAACACCTAGCAAACTGGCGAATATGCACCTGCATATTGTAGCTAGTGATACAATAATGCATAACACCAATGTCAAGATTTAGAATTTATTGATAACTGTAATTAATAAATCAAGGTAATAAATTACGATTTCTCGTATAATTAAGGAAACTGTCGAAAAAAATGAATTTAAATCATACCAATTGTTACACTTTATTTAAATAGACAATGAAGGATCTTGTAATCTGTTTAATTATACAGGAAAAAGAGTTGATTAGCTAGGAAGTGTTTCTATTAACTGTATTAACAAAAATCTAATTCTACAAATATTTTCTACATTTATGTTTTGCAGTGTCTCTGATAAAGGATGTGTAGGAGATAAGTTTTTTGATGGAATTGTGAATTTAAGTTTTCTAAAAAGACTGAAGAAGAGACTTTTTGATTCTACTGAGTATTATCAGAAACAGACTGAAGAATGTGATATAAATCAAGATGTGAATAGGAAATGCTTTTACGAAAATTGCCAAAGGTTAGTTGGTTTTTATTTTTTTATTTAGTTATTTATTTCTTATGCTAGTCTTTTCTCAAGACATTGTTGTTCGTTGAGTGTAACAACTTATCACACTGTTAGTGTAACAAAGAGCTATTAAGATTATTTGTTCTACATTTGACAAATTAATCTGATCAGAGCGTTCATCATACTTATTAATATTGTCATTAGATGAAAATAAATATAGAGATATTCTTAATTTCAGGTTATTTCGAGCATATAGTTTATGGTTAGAGGAACCAAGATTGCAGGAAGGTAACATACATTTGCCAAGTCTTCCACCTCAGTATCAACCACAGTTAATTGCATTAATAATGCAAGGAAGTTCTGTATGTAACATAAAACTTTTAATTCTACTTTAGTATAGTAGTTTTTCAGTTTCCATGGTTAGAGTATATTGATAACCATAACGTAAAATTAGAGCAACAAAAGTCTATCAAATTGTGGCGTACACTTACATTTAGAGAGAAGACTAATGTTAATCAGCCATTACCAAATCCTGGAAGCGGAATTGAAAGTGCCGATCCAGTAGAACGTATTTTGAGAAGGTTGGCATCCTATGATGTTCCAAAACCCGCTCCTGCCATAATTAAAAGTGCTCCTATTGTACCAAATGTTGATATAAAGAACCGAGATGCTGTGAAAAAATTGCTTGACATCCATTTTCAAACGCTAAATGAATTTGCACGGTAGTGAAATTTGCAAAATAAAAAATTGTAAATATACAATGATAATAACTTTTAGTAACCACAGTTTAAGAGTTTCCGAATACAAAGCAATAGATTTAACTTATAGAGACTTGGTTAAACAGCTTTATCGTTCTGTTATGTATAAGATCAAGAAACAAGTAGTTTGTCAGGGTAGTGGTGGTACAGCTTGTAGTGGTGCTGCTACTATTACATTGGAAATGCAGGTAAGTAGTAAAGGCTTAATATAATCTACTTTTGCACTTTCGGTTTTTGAAGAAAAATAATATTATTAGGCACAAATTAGAAAATTACCTAACGAAATGTTGAACTGTGCTGTGCTATAAAAGTGTATTTTAAATATTTGCTATCTTTCTTTCTGCAAAAGGTCAGGGCATGTGTAAATATCATGACGATGCCTTACAATGCAAAACGATGAAAGTTATCCGTCTTTTTATTTTTTGAGAACTCAGTCTAGCTCTGGACTTCACCCTAGTGGCATTGTCTCAAATAAGGTACTGGAGGGATGTTCTTTTAGCGGATTTTTGGATGCCACTACCTTTGATATAAAAAACAAAATACCTCAAGGGAAAGTGTATCAACCCTCGAGAGTTTTAAATACTCTAATCATGCATGTAATCAATTGGCTAATAAAGTATAAAAGTATAAAAATAGTATTACAATACAGATTGCTGCCTGCATCTCAAGATTATATCAAATTTTGTGTCAGTAGTTAATTACCACCTTAAAATTACACACCAGTTTTATTTCCACTCTCACCTTCAATATGTAGTTTATATTAAATAAAAATCACATAATACCAGTATCGTGAAAAGTTAGATAAAGATAATAGTTTATCTTTTCTAATGTGCCAGCATTAAAATATTTAAATATTTTCCTTCATAGCTCATTAACTAAAAGTTTTGACTTTAGTTCAGATACAATTGTGACTCAATTAAATTAGGAGTACCTCAGGTCAAATATATACACTCAATATCAAAATAAATCATGAAATTAGTTAACACTTTCTTAACCCTTTATCTGCTAGGTCTGTAAATATACGTTTTCAAAGCGCATACTTAAAGTGCTATGTCCATAAATATACGTTTTATAATTTCAAAAACCTGTGCGTTGTCAGTAAATATACGTACGAGAAGCTCGTCTATTCTATTTTATAGTTGCATATATGTACTTCGTAAATCACAAGTATTTGCGGTTTTATTAGATTTAGTCGTGTTCAGATTTTCAATCGTGTCACAGGTACTTTTGCTGCTAAATAGTGCATAGGTATAAATTCTTGTATAATGGCAAGATATGTCAGTTTGACTGATAAGGAAGCTTAGCAATTACCGAAAAAGAAGAAAGGACAGTGGATATTGTTGTCCCGACTGTGATGTCGGACTTTGCGTGGTACCCTGTTTTTTTGAACTATTTCACACATTGAAAAGTTTTAAAATATTTAGCACAACTGATTTTTATTTACATAATAAAAAGTGTAGTATTTATTTGAATTTTTTTTAATATCTAAGTTTGACAGGTATGCTATGAACGTATGAACGCACCACAAATTATATAATATATATGCTATGTCAGTAATTATGTTCTATATAATTCTGAGTGCTACATTCGTATATATACGTTTTTAGATTTATTTATTTCAGCTCGCAAGTTGTTCGGTTAACTCGTGTATAAATCCGGTATATTAGTCGGATCGGAAATAATAGGTTAGTTCGCGAATAATTCCGATATATATTAGTGATAGTGTATTCCCACTCTTTTGTTATTTTTAAAAATTGAGAGTTACTTTTCATACTTGGTGGAAGCAACATGTAAATATATTATTGACGGGTTAAATGTGTGTACCGTCCCTTTTTTTTGTATGTAACCTATGTAGTGATTACCGTGTGATTTGGAGTCAGTGTTTATATTTTGGTTTATGGCTGTATATTAAAGAACAGGCAATTCACGTTTACGCTGTCCATGTGTCCACAAGAACGAGCGCTTGTATATGCAGCCAACTGGAAGGACAAGGTGAGTGTTTGTTTGCTTTATTATATAGAAACCAATTGTTTGCATTGTCTCCAACTCTGAAGATTTTATTTAATTTAGTTATTGAAAATCCTATATAATTACAGTCCTACTTAAAATTTCTATATCGTGGAAAGTGTATAAAACCTGTACACAAGTGGTGCAGTTTCATCCTTAATTCAGCAGCGAAAGGGTTAAGGACCCTAACAATTCAGACATCAAAGGCATTTTTTTACATTTACAGTTAAAACGTCTACCACTACTAGATCTGAGAAATGGTTCACACGTGTAAATTTTATATATACTCAATAAAGTATTTCAGGCAAATTAAAAAAATGTTTTTAATAAAAAAATTTCATCCATAGCATTAATTTAGTAGCACAAAATTTAGATGTAACATTATATGAAACTCTTGAGTTAAGTTCAAAACTTACAATATTGTATTAAATAAACAGTTTAAATTTCCATTTTCCTTTTTACTTTGTACAAGTGTCAAAAGTTGTAACCAAGTGTAACAATTTATAGAAATAATAATAACTATAAAGCTTGATTTAGTTTAACCTAAGTTATATATCAATATTCGTTTAAACATTAATAAAATGCAATGTAATGTGAATATAACGAGCTTCCGTATCTCATCCCATGTGTCACCATACATGCGTGAAATTACGGCATTACAATCGTGAGCATCAGGACATCAGAAAACAATAAATTTACCAAAGTTTCATTGTTATACGATATGACTACATCCCTCAATTTTCTGTTATTTAAACTTCAAATTTTATAACTTCATATTGTTTGAACATTGATGAGTTAAAATTTTTGAGTTCAATTGGATATTGATACTCTTACAAAACAGCACATAACTACAGGGCTTAGTTTTATATCACATTTTCTTGTCCGGTTGACCATGTTGTCATTGTTCGGAACAGAAAATGATTAAAACTTGATTCTTTTATAACAAATCAGGCCTTGCTAATCAATTCGTGCAGGCGTTATAATAAAGTCAATTAATTTTTTGTCCACAAATACTATGGATAGAAAATAGCCTGTAAGATGCAACACATATTCGATGTTTTTATTCCTTCTAATAAAATTGCTTCAACTTACAAACACTTCAATATTAAACTAGTGCTAAGTAATTATTTTACATAAAGTTCACTTCGTGATGTCATATTTGAATGTATATATTTTCAGATCCATATTACAATGCTTCTTAGGTTGGTTGCAGCTATATTATGTCAGAAATAAACGTTATTAAACAGGCATATTCATATTCGCCGTTAGTTTTTACAAACGAGACTATAAAATTAAACTAGAAGAATTTCAATACAATCGTTGGACATCTTACTCATAATTATGAACGTCACCAAATCAAATTATTTACATACGTTATACAGGCTGATTCAAATTCGAGACTCACCATGGGCATCTTGCTTTTTAAAGGTTAAATTTTACTCTGATTAATAATCTGCAAAGCAATTTGACTTATCTCATTTGGCATCTGAGATATTTTCAAAAATGTAAAATTGAATTTCAGTTTTTTAAGTTTAGTGCCATCATTTCAAATAATATTCGTGATGTCACTTTCTCGCGGCCACTTTTTACCTGCTATAATATGGCCCACAGCATACTTAAATTGTTATAAAAGATGATGGCATCCTCTGGGGTAAAAAATTCCAGAGTTAATATAGTCCCTCATTCGGATATTCGGTAGGGGGACTACTTCAGAGGATGTAATTGCAAAGTATGAAAAATGAATCATGAACATTCTGAAAGTCGGAACGTGGAAGTCAGAAGTATGAAGCAAGTAGGTAAGCTAGAGAACTTGAAAATTAAAATGGATAGGTTAGCATTAGACATAGTATGGATCAGCAAAATTCGGTGGCCAGAGGTAGGGGATTTTTGGAGCGACGACTAGAGTAATTTATACAGGATCAGAGGAAGAAAATTTGGATATGGGGATAGTTATGCGAAAAAAGATAGGACAATGTGTAGAAAACTACTTACAAAAGAACGAAAGAGTACTTATGGTTAGATTAGAATCTAAATTGGTAAATACAGTAACAATACAAGTATATATGCCCACTTGTAGCCACAATGAGGAAGAGGAAGAGGAAATCTACAAAGATATCGAAGACATACTAAGATACGTAAAAGGACATGAAAATTTAATAATTATGGGGGATTTTAATGCATTGGTAGGTGAGAGCAACGAAGGAGCGGTAGTAGGTTTATTTGGTTTAGGCACGAGAAATGTCAGAGGAAATAAGCTGGTAGAATTTTGCAAGAAGATTTAACCATCAGACGATACACGTGGAAGATGCCAGAAGATATAGGAAGATATCAAATAGATTATATTCTTGTTAGATAATGGTTTAGGAATCAAGTAATAGATTGTAAAAGCTATCCAGAAGCAGATATAGACACTGATCACAACATCGTAATTATGAAGGCTGCTCTTAAATTTAAAAATTAAAAAAGAAACGGAAGAAGGCACTTTGACTTTCAGAAATTAAAAGATAAAGATATCCACGAAAGATTTGAAAAAAAAGTCACATGAATTGCTGAAAGATATTGGAAAAATTTCTGATACTAAGGAAGTAGAAACAAAATGGAATAGCATTAAATCCAGCTTAGACATGGCGGCCAGAGATATTCTGGGGTATACACAAAAAGAAAGTAAGAAACCATGTATAACAAAGGATATCCTGAATTTAATAGAAGAAAGATGAAAATACAAAAATAGATAAGACGAAACAGGAAAATAGAGATATAAAGTCGTAAAATGGGAAATTATTCACAAATGCAGAAAAGCTAAAGAACAATGAATTGATGAAAAGTGCAAAGAGGTACAAACTAAGATGGAAATAGGAAAGACAGACGAAGCATACAAACTAATTACAATGAATTTTAGGGATATAAAACCATATAGCAAAAATATAAGGAATGCGAGAGGAAATGACTTGGGATATCCTGTACTTGGAGACGAGTTTGAATTAGCATTAAGCAACCTGAAAAATAAGGCGCCGGGTACAGATAAGGTGCAAGCAGGAACTCTAAAAAGGCGCTGGACAAGTAGTAACAGAACATCTCTTCCAACTTGTAAGCTATATGTATGAGACAGGCGAGATACCCAAAGATTTCAAACGTAACTTTATAGTCAGCATACCAAGAAAGAGAGGCACGTATAGATGTGAATATTTTCGAACAATAAGTTTGACAGCACACGTATCAAAAATATTAACTAGAATTGTACAAAGACGAATGGAAAAACGAGCTGAAGAAATACTAGGAGAAGATCAATTTGGGTTTAGGCGAAACAGAGGAACACGGAAGGGTATTTTATCTCTTAGAGTGAGAATGGAGAAAACAATAGAAAAGGAGGAAAGCATGTATGTAGGGTTTGTAGATCAAGAAAAACCATTCAACAATGTAAAATGGAAAAAAATGTTCAAACTTCTCAAAAAGATTGGAATGAGGGTAAGTTCATAGCTTATACAAAGACCAAACATCGGTAATATAATTTGAGCAGGAATTTAAAGTCGAATGCGAACTCACTGATGGAAAAACAATGTTAATTCAATCCGACAACAAACAGTATGATGGTAGTATATTTGAAAAACCAGGAGGAATATCATCGAAATTGTTGAAGATGACTTATGCGTGCTTGAGTTAGCGCAAGCTTGGAGGATAAACCTTGATAGCTCAGTATATGCCAGGAGTGTACACCATTACATGTGATTTTCCAATGCTCCACCCGAAGGTACTACATTGGCCAGGAAGCGAGTTTTTTTTACCTGGAAAATTTGGAATTTTGCCGAACCCTTGCTGTTCCAATCAAGGTAGGGATCTTTAACGTGTGTGACAACACTTACACACGGGACCTCCATTTTACCTCTCATCCGAACGAGGGTGTATTTTTGTGAAAAATGCTCGCCTAACATTTTTCAAGCGGACCGTGTCGGGATTCGAACCCGGGACCTTGGACGTAGTAGTCACACACATACCACTACGCCACGGAGCCGCCTGGAGTGTACACCAGCGAGATGGACAGTCTATCGAGAAACAAGTCCTTGGCAGATTCACATTTACTCCCAAGCATAACAAGTTAGATCTTCAGAATGTGGGGTATTCTGCAGATTGACCTTTTTGCAAGCAGTGTTTCGAGGGTAGTGGTTCGTTATGTGTCAACGGATCGTCAAGATGAATTTACAAATGCCTTCAGCAAGATTTGGAACTACCGGCTAGCATGTGTGTTCCCAATCCCTGGTGTAATACCAAGAGTATCGAACCACCTGAATACAGCTAAAGGAACATTTATTTTAATAGTTCCTGAATTGGGACAAGGTGTTTGGAGAGTCAACCCGAAAACGCTGGTGGTAGGATGCCATGTTTGGCTTGGAAGGTATGGGGTGGGCTGCTTTAACAATTGGTGGATAAAAACTGGCTCAAAAGCTCATCGTGAAAATCTTCTCTTAGATCATAGGCTGCTTCTTGGAAAAGCTGGGTTACATGGGCCACACAACAAGCCATTTTAGCAGTTAACCGTGATCCGAAGTCGGATGCTCAATATCTGGCTTACTTGCATACTGCTAAAGGATTTGCTCCAATCACTCATTTGTTTGATACCTCTTTCATTCCGTTCACTTATTTTCTTTTGTTCCTGCATACTTTGAACACAATAAAAATGCATAAGTTCATAATAACCTAGCAGACCCTACTAAAAGTGAACAGATTACAGGGCGTCCGCTAGTTAAAAAGATAGTTAAGACTATTGAAATTACAAAACCAGTTTCGAAAAGCAAAATTATCTGGGACCTAGACAGGGACCAGCGTAGTATGTTCCAGCTGTCCAGAAGATTGGCCCTGATTTTGTTGCTAGCTTCGGGTCGCAGGATACATGACTTAACGTTATTAAAAATAAACGAACAATCATTAAGTAGCGAACCGGATTCACTTTTGTTTTTGCTGGTCTTTGGTGCTAAAACAGTGTTATCTACAGTCAGGCCGGAAGCTTTTAGAGAACAGCAATGAAGATTTGGGTTTGGTGTATTGAACAAAAACATTTTCTTCAAAAAGAAGAGCAGCAATCAGTAATTTGACACACCTTTGTGTTTCAACTCAAGGAAAAGTGGACCCAGAATAAAGAATAACTATAGCCGGCTGGGTTAGAACAGCTTTTGTAGAAGCAAAAATTAATTATTCACCACACAGTGTGATTTGTAGCGTTGTTGCACAGGTTCCAAAATGTAGTACCCTTAGACATTGTATTAAAAACTAATAACTGGAAAGCTAAGACGAACTTTTTTTAAATTTTATTGTGAAGAAATTGACAAGCTACCCTAACCTCTGTCGCTGAATATATGTTTATGTTTGTTTTCGTTTACTTTATTGCAATTGCATAATACACATTAGCTCTCGGCTATCTTTCTATTGGTTTGGTCGATTCCATAGTATACTTTGTGTTTAAGTACAGTATGCTTCCATGTCATCAGATTCTAAACATTTCTCACAAGTTTAAGCTAATGGCACAGGACTAAAATACACTGTGTTTTTCTCCCAAAGGGCTGAAAACGACTTATTTTAGGCCTATTTTAAGCCTAAGATTGACTTCAGCAGCCTATTGATGACTTGCCCAAACATGGTACTGATTATTTTCCTCGCACTCTTGACTGATAAAGCTGGTGAGGGTATATACGAGAGCACATGGTATGCTGAGGGACGTGGAGGTGGAAATGTGGGATGGTTGTACAGAAAACATTGAAAGAAATGGGAATGTAATCTCGCAAGGTCAAGCCTTTGGGGAGAAAATGCTGACTATTTTATGTAAAATCAACTAATTTTAAACGTTGAAGAATGTATTTTGTATGGAAAGTAACTTTGAAGATAAAAGGTTATTGTTTGAATGGACGCAGCACTACATTATAGGTATTATATTTGTGGTTTAACATAGTTATTATTGTAAATTGCCCTTCTCTGTTTTTATTTTGTTAAAATTGTGGTTTTTAAAAGGAACAAAGGTATTTAATAATATTTGTAAGATCATATTAATCATATTTATATGACGTTTTTATATTTTTAGGAATCACGAATAAATGAAGGGATTGAACACCAAATTCAGGTTAATCGAAACGATTATGAACTAATGTTAAGTAAATCGTTACAAGCACCTGCTCAATCACTTTGTATGGCTTCTGTTTCTATACAAAAGACGATCAGGTAAATATTCTATTAAAATTAGAGTGCTGTAGACTGAATAAAGAAAAACAAAATGAGATGTTATTACAAAGGTATTTGAAAAATATGGTTATGTATTTCAACAATTAAGTGGTCGTTAACAGTACACTAATCCAAAGAAAAAGACAGTTAACAACATTTGTAAATGATTAAAAAACTTATAACAGCAGAAATGAAGCTACAATAGTAGAACCGTTTTTCTTGTTGTAAAGTGTACTTTGCCCAATGGTGTGAGTCAGAATTGTTTCAAATCATTTAAAAATTTTGTTACTGGATTTTTCGTTTATTTTTTCTATCTTACTTGTTGGCATATGTATTTAGATTGTTTTAAATATTATTGTGCTGTTTATTTTGTGTTTACAGAGTAAATATTTCTCTAATTTAGACTTTTACTATTTTTGCAAACAAATTATTTGCTTTCTTTTAAAAATGGTTTGTAAACTTAAAAATCAACTAAATAAATTTTCAGAAGCACAAACTTAATAAAATGTTTGATGCTTGTTTGTATATACAAATAGAAAAGGTGCGTTCCATTTGTTTTCATTCATGAGAAATAAAATATTGTACAGACAAGATGGATCTTTTGTGGGAACATTATGGTACAATATCTTATTACGATTTTGAATTTCATTTAGTTTGGTTTAGTGTAGTATAATTTCTGGGAAGGCATAGAGCCATATAAGTTTTGGATCTGTTATCTGAACTTTTAGCAGGAATGGAACTGATTAAAGTCCACAAAACAGAGTTTCCTGCATCGACGAAAAGTACTAGATGTTCAATGGCTTGTAGAGAATGAAAGTCTTCAAAGACAAAAGAACTAGCAACAAGAATTAATTCTGCAGGTGCTATGACCCTCGGGCATGGGTTGGAGAGAGATCAAACAAGAGATAAGGATGACACCGAATTCTGGTAACATAAAGACAAACCGAAGTGAGTCAAGGGGAAGGCAGAACCCTATGATATGCTTAAATACATTGAATTTCCACTTTTTTATCAAAATTTTTATCAGTGACTTATATACAGTCCACTTCTGGTGCAATAGTATATGTCTGGAACTATTTTGAAACAGAACATAAGACGACTACACAGACACCATTTGTGTCTAACCAAAAATATCCATTAAGTACCTCACAATATGAACTTTTAATCATTGAGTGCTATATTCATACTCAATATTTTTCCATGTAACACAAAAATCTGTTGTTTTAATCATAAAATATTCTCGGCATAACCACCAATAATAGCAAGGTGAAGACGACAGAAACTTTATATTCTAAAGTTTCAAAAATTTAGTGTAACATTATTTACAATAAGGTTTAATATAGACATAAACCTAGGAAAAATAATCGTAATGATATTTCAGTTAACTTTTCAATACAGTTGTTATAGAATTATTTTATAATATTATTCAATCTTAAAGTAGCCTTAATTTGAGCCGTTATTTATATTATTTATAGTCATACGAAATTTAATATCAGCACAAGATAGATCTATTGCAGCCTTCACATTTAATTTTCATATAAGTTCATTATGAAGCAATTAAGCATAAAAGAAAGTTTTTTCTTGACATAAGGGTGCTTAAAATTAAACATAAGCTTGGACTAAAAGCATAGAATATCAATTAAAAAGTTAATAATAAACAAACAATTTAACTCTAAAACAAACGTCTGGCAGTTTTCATATTTAATATACTATTTCATTAACTACAATATTCAAAATTGTACTCAACTTTAAATTTTATATTTTCTAAAATCAACTACTATAATTTTAAAATCACTGCCTTTTATAGCTTTTAAGAACATTTATAATCAAACAAATAAGGATGTGATCTTACTAATTGCACTTCTAAATAACAATAAGTATAAATCACAAGCTACTTTAATGTCTTTTATAATTTCAAATTTAATTCCAACAGAAATTTGTTAAAGACTCACCAAAATGTACAAACAGCAACAATTTACAAAAATACACAACATCTTGAACTAGTAACAAGTTCTACCATTCATGTCAAACATATGTTGACAAATTTGGCCAAGTTTCCAAACATAAAGTGCTAAATTATTATTATAAAATGAGTATTTACTGAAAATATAACTTTATATCCACTACATGAATTCATGAAACTTGAACCCATACACAATACTTGAACTAAATAAAATCATTCAGTGTCGTGTGCATCGTCTTGTTATCACGCCCTCCTAGCACTATCAGTTGTCCATAGCGCACCATTGTGTTTACATCGTATAGCTCATGAACCTGTATCGAAACTGGTGTAAGGTATTGTTAACCAACATTGATTACCTTAAGCATGTTACATTAAATTGTGTGATTATTTGACTTTTGTTATTAAGTGTGCTCATTCATATTGCATAAATCTCTATGTTTTACTTCAAACCTCATTAAAAGAATCTCAACGACGGAATACACCACCCACCCTGTCACAAAGAGATCTAAATTTCAGATTTGTACTAAATAAATGTTTGCTTGTGCTGCAGTAAGAATAAACAAGTTCAAATAATTCCAAGTTATACTAAGCATTCTGTAGACGTATTAAATTATTTCTGTCATTATCGCATTTCAACTAGAACAAGGGAAGTGTAGTTCTCTTCACTAACTTATATTTACAGAACAATGCACGACCCTTGATGATTGCTTAATGAATACTTTCTTCATTCATCTGCTCCAGATGTAATTAACGTCCAAAGCCATGATTCCCACTAATCAATCTGGCACCAGATGTAACTTTCTAAATAGATGTTGTTATCAAGAATGAGTAAACGTCTTAACGCTGATTTGTAGTTAATATTTAGATAAGACACCAAGGGTGTTTAAACATATAACGAATTTCTCTAATACTAAATAGTAAACTCTTGGAATAAATATTGTTGAACAGAGTGTGAATGTAAATAAAAGAAATGAAAACAGCAATATTCTTGAATTTAACTATAAAAATATGTTTGTTAGCTTGCAAAGTGGCAAGTCGTAATAAACTATCGAATTCGCCTGTAATGGTACTTGACATGTTGAAACGTCCTGCTAGAGGAAAAGTGCATGCGCTCGGCCTAAAGCAATGCATACCACTTGATGGACCATGATTTCTTTGGGTAAGAAAACATAGAACTTGGTTCACACTGGTGGCATTCTATTGTGTGTAGTGCTGCGGCAAGATTTGAGATTAGCATTGGTGAGACGCAAAACGAAGCCATAAGAGACAAATAAGAAAATGAAGTTTCCTTCTCTGAAAAGGGCGGGCAAAGTAACAGAAGAAATTAAGAACTTTAACACATGCATTCATGTTCTACATAACATTTGAAATCATAAATGAAAGAAACACATTTGATTAATGTTAGAATTATTTTTTTCAATAAGACAGTGCCACAAACTAACTAAAAATGTAAAAGATTGGATGTACAAAACCAATGGACATCAAGTTATCTAGATCTTACACCTATTGAAACAGTAACATGAAGAGAAAGTTGCACTCACTTGCAAAAACTATTCTGAAATTAAGTGTGAAGACTTCAAAAATTTGGACAATCTCATGCCTGGCGAATGTCAAGCTTTAGTTTATTACAGGTTACAAATGGACGTTACGTTAATTATTTTAATTTTCGCTAAAGCGTGGGTAATCCTAACAATTTTTTTTAACTGGTTAACTTCAGTAAATGCAGGATGGGTCCCATCAAAAAGGAATAAAATTCTGAAGAGGCATACACTTTCAAAATTCCCTAAATAATTACCCGATTTTGGGTTTCGCCTATCTGATAGACTTAACCAACTATTCTTTGATCTTTTGTCAAAAGGTCTGCATGCACCAACTAGTCTTGCTATGTAGGCTATGATCTGCTTAAAAACTAGTATCATAGAGTTAATACCTTGGTTATTTCGGCCTTCTAATGGTATGGGGTTCCTTTTACACAAAAATCTAACGTGTTTAAACAAAACAAAAGCCTCTTCTTACTGCTTTGCCTAATTTCTATTACAATGCAATATGTTACAACGTAGTCACTGTGAACATGTACAAACATTTAAAACAAGCAAGAGCTACATCACCACCCAGTTCTAATTCTGCAAGTGTGCGCTTCCTAAATTAACTTCAATCTAGATCTTATTCGGGTGTCGTCTAATGTGGATTTTAGATCTATTACTGTGATTTATACTGTCTAATTTTGAAAAAGTTAATTCTCCTTAATATTTAGCACTATCCCAGCATCCTTCCAGTAATCTATCCCTAATACTACTGAGTGTTCGACATCCAATATAATTAATACTTCTAATACAACTAATTTTCCTCAATTTGATTGGTAACGAAACAGTTCCTAAAACATTCAACCTGTCTATTGGCTAATTGACATTGTTCGTGGCATTTTCTTCTTATTTTAAGACCTAATTTTGATAAAATATCTCAAAACTATTTGTTGCCACTGAGTCTAAATGTGCAAAAATGTCAAACCTTAACATATCTACATTGCCATATTTCAAAATCAAGAAAAAAGTAAAATTTACCCGTACGTTTAAATGTCAAAAATATTTACAACTAAAAGAAAACAAACAAAATCGGGCCTCGCATGTTTAGTGCCAAAAGTTTACTGCAATGGACGTTACATTATTTTAATATGCTCAGAAGGGGCAGGCGAGCATAACAGTTTTTTGTGCATCGTCTAATTTCAGTCGTACGGGGCGGGTCCTAACAAAAAGAAATAAAGTTCTGCGGGGTATGTATTTTGCAAATTCCCTAAATAATTACCTGAAATGCTTATAAACTGTTTTTCAATCTTTTATCAAAAGATCTGTGGGTGCCACCTTTTTTTTGTCTAGGTTATGATCTACTGGAAGATGATTGTTCATACTGGACATCTTTGTGATTTTGGTATCTTGGTGGGATATTGTTCCTTTTACAAGAGACTTCACCTGGGTTTAAACTAAAACTCAGCTTAATGCTTCACCTAATTTCTATTATAATGCAATATGTCACAATATAGCCACTGTAGACATGCACAAACGTTTAAAACAAGTAAACATACACAGCTACATTCTAACTGATCAAGTAAGTGTGTATTTCTTAAAATAAATTTCAATCTAGATCTATCATTTCTTCAATGCTATCAACTACAGTAATTTAATCAGGTATTAAGCTTTCCAATTAAATCTTAATGTCCATTTTTCTAATAACCGAAACAATAAAAACTATTCTGATGATATGTTTGTTATTTCCTCTTTGTCTATCTTAGCACTACCATATCACAAACACCGCCATATCAAGAGATACTAAATAAAGTAGCTTAGTTTTTATTTCATTTTCTTTTCTTAGTCCAGAAGGAACCCCATTGGGCAGAGTTCACGTCAGCTATGTTGCATGTACATAAGTTCTAACCAAAGTAGCTTGTAGTAGTAACTGTCCAATTTTGATAGTCATTTGTTTGGGGCCAGAATCGATTACTTCAAAGTCTGTGAGTTTCACCACATTGAAATCCACTCGGACTAATGCTACTCGTTTGGTGCTAGTTGCTTATCAATTAAATTACAACAGCTTGAAATGCATAAATGATCGACTGATTAGATCCCTTTATTTTTCCATTATAGTTATAAATTGTAACGCTTCTGGGGAATTATGGGATTTTTCTGGTTTGCAAGGTTTTGTAAGACTTGAATTTTCTTAAGGTCGAGGTCAATGTGTTTCGGTGCATGGGAATAATTATTGGTATTTACACACTGTCCATTTAATACCACTGTGCTATTGATTGGTTTCTATGCCTTAAATTTTATGACATTTCATGGCTTTCTTTCGATCTGAGTAATTTACTATGATTTCGGTGTTTTGCAATTCATGTGAATGTTTACGAACACACATTCGTAGGATGATTATTTATGAAAAAATATGTCCATATTTTTCTAGTTTGATGTTAAATTTCTTTTAATACTAGTTCTAAAAGAATGTAGCGGATACTTTCCCTGTTTATTTCGGCATTTTACCTTAATATTATAATTGAATAGCCCCTTTATAAACTGTAAATCACCCAAATTTCTATAAAATTTTAAGGGTACTTTCGCACTTAAACTCATTTTAACTAAACTAAATTAATAAATGCTTTTCTATATACAAATGTACGCTTAATTAATGCATTAGTGTTGCAGTATGTCATTACATAAAAGCGTCTTTATATTAACACAACAGCGTTTCTATAGGGTGTATTCTAAACTGTCAATCTTACACTTACTAAATACATGTTCAACCCCTATCTTTACTTTTAAATAATGCGACAGAGTTACACACAATGTCCAGATGATTTGAGGTGATAATAAGTCACCAAGACGAAGTAACGCGGTGTTAACTTAGTCTTAATTTTTGATAGTTGTTTTATTTTATGATAATATTAGACGTATTATCTTGTATGAACATAAAATTGTGTTGATTTTTGTATATTTTCCTCTATAATACGATGTTTGCAAAAATTGTTAAGATCAATTATTTAAAAGATATATTTTCAATGTGAATCATTTCCTATTTTTTTATTTTTACCAATTTTTTAATGGTACTAATAATTTGTCTACAATTATCGATCATTTATTTTTTAACATTAAATCATACACCATTTATTTAACTTTTAACTTTAGGCACTTTAAGATTTAGAATTGGTTTTAGTTTACGTCTCCGAATACCCCACTAAATTCTCTCTATTTCAAATATTTTCCAACAATCGGTTCCGGTTAATGTGGGTTAATTCAACTTTCAATTTTAATTACATCATACTGCCTAATCAAATCACTATGATGCCAGAAGTATCTTTAATCCACAAATTCACGATATAAGTACTTTATATATTATTCTGTCGGACATCTGCATTGGTCATATCAACGTTGGATTTTGTGAGTTCTAATTTGGAAGGAAGAAGGGCCAAGATTAAATTGTTTTTGTTTCCACCAATTAGAATTGAAAATGAAGAAATTTCTTAACACGTTCACTACCGACCGTCATGTATATGTGACACCAGGTTTTGATTAAAGACTAGCGATACATATGTGTGCCAGAGGTAAAAGCATCTTGTTAAGACTATAAATTCAATCAGTTTGCAGTAAGCGTTTTTGTGCATATCTGTGGGCTACAGAAAGACCTGACACATATCAGTGTCTTACGGTCTGAGAATCGCATCGCAGATATGCGTCATATGGTCTGGGGAACTACACATGTAATTGTAGAAACACAGGACAACATTTTCACTGATGCAGTATGTTATTCATTATTATGAATCGCTTATTTATTGATGTTAGTTGAACATAGCTGGGTACTTGTTAGTTAAAGTTTTAGATGCAGGGGTAAAGAAACCTTGAAATTTGTGAAATATTATATAGTACCTAAAACTGTAGTGTAATAATATAATAATAATATTGTTTATTAACGGTATGCAACAAAGTTACAGTTACCATAAACAAATGCATAAAAAATATGTCCTAACTAATTAGATTACAAGATAATACTACATATTGCAAAACAAATGACGTTTGACTGAATTTTTGAAGGAGTATAGTGTTTCAAAAAAAAAAGTTCAGTTTCACTCAAAAAATTGGCATTTTTACATCTTTCTAAAGGTCTTTGCATTCCATAATTGGTTTGATGTAAACAGACATTAAAAAATATAGATGATCGAGTATTTCTCGGTGGCACATGGAACTGAAACCTGTGTAACAAATCTGAACAATCTATCAGCCCATTAACGATTTTAAAGAGCATTAAAATGTCTAAATAATTACAACAAATTTCTAATGTTGAGAGATTCAAGTAGCGTAAACTATGAATGTATTTAATTTTCCCATAAGGGATGCCTAACTTATAAGCAATTACACGAATAATCTTTTTCTGGCATTTTTCCAGGCGTTTTATGTGAATAGAGTAAAAAGGCGACCAGACAATACTTGCATATTCTAGTAAAGAGCGAACTAAGGAACAATAAATCCCAGAAAGACTCTGTATATTACTAAACTCTGAGAGACTTCTATTCATAAATCCAAGAAGCTTGAATGCTCTATGCGTTAAAAATTGAAGATGTTCAGAAAAATTTAGCTTATGATCAAGAAGTATACCGAGGTCCTTAAATGTAGTGACACATTGTCACTTTTGTGTTAGGTATTCACTTTTGTGCAGCAGTTGATTACGTGATCGGGGTAGTTCTGGTATTTGTGTTATAAAACTGGACGAACTTAGAAAATATGAAGATTTGTGACCTTTAGTTTGGTATTATACACACTCTTCTCCGATCGAAATATGGCGTATTTTCGCAATAAACCTTTATCTGATAAAGAACTGGAAGAAGAGGCACATAATGCAATGGATTGTGATCTAAATGATGGGAACACGACTATGGTTGACCCATTTGAATATTCTGGAAGCAGTTATTGTCCCTCGGACGGTACTGACAACTTAGATTCGCTTTCTTCAAGTGAAGAGGACGAAGATGCTGAGGATGATTTATTGCAGGACAATGTTACCGTAAGTGGCCCTTCTGGTGGAAATCATACCGATGAGTGTAGACTGATAAAAGACAATGATCCGGTATTGCATACTTTCACTGAAGCTGAAGGGTTTAAAATAAATATTTCACAAAACATAACGCCGATTGAAGCTTTTTTATTAATTTTTAATTTATTTATTTATTTATTGATTGATTGAATATAGAATAAAATATACAAAATTGCAAGTACAACTACTGTAAATATTAATATATAAACATAAAATATATCATTTATAATATATGTAATTACGTCTAAATAACTACATTTACTAGTATCTTATTCAAATTCAAAGGGCATGATTCATCAAAGATGATTTTCAATCATACCCTTTACACATGAGTAGATCAAAAAATTATCACCTAAGTTCTGTTTTTTGAGAGGCAAGTAGGCTATTCCTAATAGAGAAATTCAAAAGCGTTTTTGAGTCAGTTTGGTATAAGGCTAAATATTTGTTATACATTTTAGATACACAATAATCAAAACAACCTTTAAATTTAGCAGATTTGTGTTTAGGTATACTTAGACTATTTTGGTTGCGCATATCCCGGAAATGAACTGTAAAACGTTTGTTGAGTACGTTGAATAAATAACTGGGTAACTGATACTTAAGTATATTAAATATAAATGTAGCAAAAAGTAGCTCTGACCTGTAATTGAATTTCAGAATATATAGTTTGACGTATTAAGGGGTTACATGTTCATATGAATGTATATTAAATGAAAACCTTAAACATGTATTCTGGATTAGTTGGATTCTCTTTTTCAAACGCATAGTTAAATAATTATAATATACTGTCGAACAGTAGTCAATATGACTTAGTACTAAACTATAGTCTTTGCAATTTCTAAATAGTCCTCGTCATCCTTGACGTCACACAAGTACTAACTATTTATGTTTGTCAACTTAATACCGTACAATATTTATGTAATGGTTTTGGTTTGAATAATAGCAATTTACAACGCTGCCAATAATTTTAAAGCCAAATATTAAATTTTGACGTTTAAATTTTAGGTTATATGCCATTCCTTGTTTTGTTGGTGTCAACGACCTCTTAAATTTTTCCGTTTTTATATATTGATATTTGGCTGGTTTTTGCTTCAAACAGTGCTATTCACAACTCATATAAGTATTAAACTGAACTCTAATAACCAAAGACGATGAACGAGATTCATATAGACCCAGAACTAAGTTACTTGTTGCTAGTTTGATCACCTTTATAGACTGCGTGAAAATCGCTAGTATTTGTTTTCCAGTTACATTTATAGTGCAACATGTATGGTTGAATTTGAAACATGTTGAGTTTTTTAAAGTTAGTGAACGATCCCTAAATACAGTCTTGGATTTAAATGGCTTAAAGATAATCCAAGAATAGGTTTAATGAAACTGTTAAATATTATGAATAAATGGAATTCGATTTCGGAACATATATGAAAATAAAAGAAGAGAATCTGTAGCATTTTTGTGTTTTTAGACAAAACATGGCTTTTTCAGAATGGTGCCGTAAACCGTACCTAGCAAAGCGTGCAATAAGAACAGTTAGAGCACACAAATTGATCGAAAAAGGTTGGTGTCATATCTACTTATCCTTAATACAGTATAATGTAATTAGTCTTTTAGGTACATTATATGCCCGAAATGTAAATGAATTACTAAATGTGGCTGAAATTGATTTTTCTAGTCTTCCACAAAAAAACCTAAATTACTACAGGGAAGTGAATGAGCAAAATTTGAAAATTAATTATTAAAGAATTTGGAAAAATTATTTGCAATAATTTTAGACAACATGTCGTATTATTATACTTGTTAAATAAAACATCTAACAGTTTCTAGAAAAAAGTAACATTGTAGAGCGACACTAAATAAGCAATTTCTTATGGAACTAATGATTTTAAGCAAAGCTTATTTAACTTGTGATGATGTAAGTCAAAATTAGGTGCTTTATAACATATCAGTATTAATTAAAAATTTTAGGTATAAACCGCCAAAGATTTTTAAAGCGGATTTGCTGGCCGAACAATATGGACATAAGGTATTAAGATTGCCTCCGTATCACTGCATATTGAATGCAATTGAAAATGTATGGGGTCGTAGTAACACACTTGATAGAACATGCAGAAAAAATTATCAAAGATTGGTGGAAACGTGAGATCAAATTTGATCAAAAAGATAATGCACCTCTAATTATTAACATTGGTGATAGTGATGACAGTGATTCAGATTTTCAATCAAATTGAACTAGTCAACCAAACGCATGGCTACTTAGAACTAAAAAAACTTTTTACACGATGTACTTTTAGTTTAATTACAACTATCTTAAACTTTATGTATAATAAACAAGTACAACCATATATATTTGATTGTTAAATTACAAGCTATTAATACTTGTTAAATTCTTGGTGACTCGTCTTTAAAACATGGACCGCAAATTCATTTTCAGGATAATGGATTTTAGATATCCTAACAGCTTTCAATTTCAATGGATGTAATAAACACACTGGTGACGAACTGGTCAATACTACACTAGCTTAAACTTTGGAGGTGCTAAATACAGGTAAAGTCAAAGTCTTTATATTACACCAATCTACAAAAAATGGTAAATTGTATATTGAATTATGTTTCAAACTATTCCGTTACCTGCAACAATTATATGGCCTCGAAGAGTAATAAAGCAAATGCCTATTTTTTAGAAGATTTTTGTGCCTTCATGCTTTTGTATATTTAACAAACTGCTGTTTACATCTTTAAGAATTCCATCGAAATGATTAGTTGCTGAACCTTTTGGTTATAAGGTTTTCATTTTTAGCTTATGACACTGACTGTGGAGATAACTTACAATTGTGGATTTTTACTGGGAACATTAACAATTCTCTAACAGTTATTCTTTTCTTGAATAACGGCATACTTCAACAACAGAATTCAAAGTTTGTTCATTTAAAGCCTTTATCCTTATACATAGTTTTAGTTGTTGGAAATTCTTTGAAAACATTACATATTCAATCCAGTTGAATACTAATAATCATAAGTAAAATGATCACCACAAATTTTAGGGTGATTTGAAAGTGTTAAATTCTTCGTTTGCATTGTACATAACATAACTTTAGTCTTTGTAGATGGTTTCAGGGAAATCTAAAAGATTATTTTAAAGTGATATATCTTAATTATTCAAAGTTAATGAGAATTTTACTTACAAATGGAATTGTAATTTTGTTCCTTTTTTTTTCGATTTGTGCAATCAAAACGTTTAAATTATAATTCCAATAACATAACTTCTTGAATAACTGTGGTTATTATTCCGTGTCTGGTCTAATATACTAATGACCATAAAATCAGGCGCATTAGAAATACGCAACTATATTTAATATATGCTCAGTGCTAAAAATATAGAAATAAATAAAGAATATTGTTAATTTATGACTTTAATCTGCAATATTGTCGATAGAAATTTATCCTAAAAATACTTTTTTAAAAAGTAACAAATCACATTCGTCATCTGCTATTAAATATATTTAATCTCTGTATTCTAACGATGGCGCTATTATAGTCATGTAGCAATAGGATTTTGGTAGTGGCAACGTCGCTACAATTTGACGTCACAAATGGTAATGATGCAGGTCTATTTAGAAATTGCAAAGACTATATTCACCAGTTTCCACTTAATGTCTGAATGTAGTTCATATTTAAACTTGTACAATGATTTAAGCTTAAAAAAGCTGCTGCTTGTTATCTTGTTAATGTGATTTTTAAAAGTTAATTGTGAGTCAAATATAATACCTAAGTTCTTCACATTATCACATATTTTAATCACTATTATTTATTTTTAATTCATTGGTAATGTAAGTTTTGGATTTGAAACAGTTTAACCGTGTGCCAATACATAAAGCCACACTCTTGTTAGGATTAGGTATTAGACCATTTGCCACACACCATTTATGCACTGCATCTAGATTGTAATTCAATTTGAGTATAGTTTCATTAGTATTAAGTGGTGAACATGTCATATAAAGCTGTGTGTCATCAGCATACATTTGAATATTGCAATCTTTAGTTATACATGTGGGTAAATCTGCTGTGAAGATAACAAAAAGCAACGGACCTAAGATGCTCCCTTGCGGTACTCCATGCTTATTTGTAAGAAATCTTGACTGTTTGTAGTTGATCATCACAGATTGTGATCGATCAGTAAGATAATTTGTAAACCATTGTATAGCTGTATCATCACAACCATAAAATGAGAGTTTTGCTAGAAGGAGATCATGGTTAATCACATCAAAGGCTTTACTAAAGTCCAGTAGACATAAGTATGTTACTTCTGATTTGTCCATATTTGCTGCAATATCATTAGTGATCTTGGAGAGGCAGGTTGCTGTGCTATGCTTTGTTCTACAACCAGACTGTACCGTAGGCAATATATTGTAGTTCTGTACATATGCGAGTAATTGCTAATGTACCACTGTTTCAATGATCTTGGACATGGTGGGTAGTATATTTATCGGACGTAGGTCATTGAAGTTTTTTGCCAATGGCACTTTAGCTAAAGGGGTGATTTTTGATTTTTTCCATAGGTTTGGATATACCCCGTTGCAGATTGAATGATTTATAATGGATGTAACGGCATCTAAGCAGAAAGGTAGTATCAATTTAATCATCACTATGTTAATATTGTCTATTCCAAAAGAATCTGATTTGACAGAGTTAATAATCTTACTAATATCTTTGGTACTAACTGGATGGAGAGAAAGAACTGGCTTACCATGGTATCTGGCATTCCTATATTCATCAAGTTTTGTGATCGTAATACTTGGATAATCAACTGATGTAATGAAAAACTTGTTTATGCTATCAGGGTCTTGAATTTCAGTAGCAATCTCATTTCTGGGCCTAGAATGTATGTTGTGATATGCGAATATTTTCCAGAGTTTTTTAGTTTTATGTTTATGTAACTGAAGTTGGAATTTAAAGTATGCTACTTTTTCATACCCAATGGCTTTGGTCACATAATTTCTTAGCTCTTTATAAAAGAGATAGTGGGCATTTTTCTTTGTCTTGAGATATTTTTTGTACGCATAATTTCTTCTTTTTATCATAAGTTTTATTGTGTCTGTAATGTAGGGTGGTCGATATCTTTTAAGGCAAGTATGGGTAATCGGTGCATGAATATTAAAGAGCTGTAAGATATGTTTATTTAAAAAATTAACTTTGTCATCTATATGTGGCATATTCTCAATCATATCCCAATGAGTATTTTTTGCATCTGTCACAAACTGTTTCATATTGAAGTGCTTAAAGCTTCTGAATTTTAAGACTTTTGGTTTGGCTTTAAATATTTCTAGGTTTAGGCTAGCTATTACCATTCTATGATCAGTGAGATTACCTAGATCTACAGTTTTACACTTGTATAAGCCAATATTTCTCGAACTGCAAAGTATTTCTATAGTACTCATTGAGAGCTCTGTGACTCTGGTTGGTTCACTTACGTGTTGAACAAGTTCATATATATCAAAGATAGCTTGTAGACGTTTTGTCTTTGAATCATTTGGTTTCATAAAATCGACATTGGCATCTCCTACTAAGATTATACCTTGGGTGTCTATGTACTCGCTAGATAATAAAACTTCCAGTTCATCCAAACAGTTTATGCTACTTGCCGGAGCTCTGTATACTACTCCAATTGCTATTTTTAGTTTATTAACTTTTATCTTTATCCACAGTTGTTCTAAATATGTATTATCGATTTGAATATTGGAGACCGTGTATTTAATAGTACTTTTTATATAGAAGCAGAGACCGCCTCCTCTAGTGCTTCGATCTGCTCTAACAAGACTATAGCCAGGAATCATAATGTGTGATGGAAATTCAGGAATACTCCATGTTTCTGATAATGCAACTATATCCAGATCTAGTTCATTCAGGATATTTACTAATTGATCAAAGCAGTTATTAAGGGACCTGATGTTAACATGTCCTATTTGTATGGGTCGCTTACTTATGGGATTTATTAATTGCTATGCCTTACATCCATAGTTCATTCGTGTTTGATGTATCTTAAGTTGTCTAACGTAACACTGACAGTCTTTGGCTTTAGAGGTGTGGTTCACGTCTAGACCTATAGAAAAAGTGGAATTTGCATTTATACAGTTTATACATTTAGTATCCACGGATTTACATTCCTTATGGTTGTGATTACCAGCGCACTTAACACATGCCTGCATTTTATTGCAATTTTTAGCAAGATGTTGAAATCCCTGGCATTTAAAACACTGAAGAATATCGACATGATTATAAACATTGGCTCTGGACCAACCTACAGTAAGTTTATCTCTGTACTTTCTGTTTTTTATAATCTTATTAATTTTCATTACAAAATCATTATTATCTGCATCTAATTTATTTTGTTTAATTAATTTTGGTATAATTTCATCCAAGTTCTCAATGTCATCGTTGTTTATGATATCTAACCTTAGTTTTGGGTTCTTGAGTTTGGGAATTTCCACATTGTAATTATCCTGCATTGTTTCAATAATCTTAGTGTGTAAAATATCACGATCTTGATGATTTTCACAACCAATGTCTACTGCTCCTTTCGATACTTGTTTCAACTTACAAACATTGACACCAATCGCAACAGGGTCTACAGCAGTTTTTATGTCATTCTTAGTTTTCTGTCCAACCTGTTCATGCCTAGGTTTAATTACTATTACAGGTTCCGGCTTACTATTTACAATTTCTGCGTAACTACGAGGGTTAGGCTCAGTGACTAAGTTGTATGATTTATTTAGTAAGACATCTATAGATGTGCTTAAGGATTCTATTTTGGGGATAATCAAAGGTAACTTCCTCATGAATTCAATACAGATGTTACACAAGAACCATAGTCCTCTTTTTTTGGAGTACTATACATTTAAGCTCAGAAGGAGATACATCTGCACAAGATTTGTGAACTGTTCTGCAACATGCATCACACTTTATGCATACATCCTGACTTTGCAGAGTATCATTGCATTTTGCACAAATATCAAGAACATCACTAGTGTCAATCATTTTATTAATCAATTAGTTCATTGTCCCTTTTAACAGAACTGCACTGGTATTTGTTTATGTTGTTGAATGCACACCTAGAACACTTGCTGATAAGTAATAGATAAGTGTAGCAAATAAACCAGATTTATAAGTATGGTGAATTACTGTTTTTATCAATTCACTACTATATGCTGTGATTGATTGCTATTATATTATATTCTACTTGAAGTCTGAGTCTTTGTCTTCACTTTGATACAAATATTATTAATTAATTCAAACTATAACACTATAATTTATTTACTTTTAAAGAGCACATTTATATAAACAAGGTACTATACTTTGTGATGACCTATAACTTGATGACCTATAACTTGATGACAATTTATTTGATAAAATCCGAGATTGGACAAATAATCGTGCTTCAGAACAATTAGCATACAAAGTGAGCCGCGCTTCGAATATGAAATATTGGAAATGAACAACTTCTGAAGAGATAAAAAAGTTTTTAGGTCTTTGTGTAGTAAAAGGTAATATTCAGATGCCTAGCATAAAATCATATTGGAGTAAAAACTTACTCTATGAGCATTCGCTTTTCGGTGAAGTGATGGGAAGAAATCGTTTTGAAAACATACTGCGTTGTCTTCGCTTTTATGACGAAGTTGATGATCAAAAACATCGTTTTCATAAAATTGACAAATGAAGATGGACATGCTTCTTCTGTTGTAAATGAACTAATGAAGAATTATCTGGACAAAGGACACACAATCTTCATGGACAATTTTTACAATAGTGTCAACTTGGTTAGATCTCTATACAAAAAAGGAATGCATATTGTTGGCACTCTTCGTGCAAATCGCCAAGAAAATCCTAAGACAGCTACCAAAGCCAAATTAAAGAAAGGGGAATCCGTTTTTAGACGAAGTAGTAATGTGTTAGCATAAAAGTGGAAAGACAAAAGGAATGTTTTAACTATAACCACAAAACACAGGGCATCACTCAAAACCGTTCAAAATAAACGTGGCATTGATAAAATAAAACCTTTGTCCGTAATTGATTACAACAAATATATGTCAGGGATACACAGATGCGATCAAATGGTTTCTTATTATTCAACTCCTCGAAAAACTGTAAGATGGTACTTGAAAATATTTTTCTATTTAATTGATGTTTCGTTTTGGAATGGATGTTGGATATATAACAAGCTCAATTCAAAACATAAACCATATCTAGAGTTTAGGGATGACGTAGCAGAAGTTCTGATCAATTACCACAACGAAACAACTTTGAAAAATTTTCCTATGCATTTCTCAAGGAAGTTGCACAAACATGTCCGATGTAGGATATGTGCACAAAAGAAGGCAAGACGTGCCACTCACTTGATACATGCAAAACCTGTAAAGACAAGTCAGGTCAGTCCATTTGTCTTTGCGTAGATGATTGTTGCAAAATTTTCCACTCATGCGGATATTCATAACCTGATTGATTGGGATTAAGGAGGTTGATATAAATGTGTGATAAAAATATAAATATGCAAATTACAATGAAGGACCAATTGCTTTTATAGCAATAACGATAATGGTGGAGCGGTTATGTAATAACTAAAAGACAACTACCAACTAATTAAGGAAGGGTATAAATACCTTAAGTCCTGCGCCGCTGGGGGCAATAGACACTTTCACGCACAAAGCTTTGTCCTGCGCCGCTGGGGGCAATAGACACTTTCACGCACAAAAGCTTTTACGGAGAACCAGAAACACGCACGAAAATGGTGTCGGTCTCGCTTTGAAAGCTCTAACACAACCGTCCTTTTCAAGGGTTCGGCGACTTCTTCTTTAAAGGCTCGAGTCGACTGTCACTTTATGCACTGTTATTGCCGGTATATAAAATGTTTCACTCAAACTGTAGGATGCACGCACAAAGTATTTATTGTCACAAAATACCGAATTGTTCGATGACGACGTAACATACCGCCCACCAAATTCATAGAATTTTGAAAAGGAGGAAGTAGGTTGGGTGAAGGAAATCACATGGGATTTGACCTTGCTAGGAAAGGAGGTAACGAAAGATAGGGTGGTGCACTACAGCGAGCGATATTACCAACTATGCAAAGAATAAAATATATATGTAAATAAGCAAATATGTAAAATAATATACTACTATACATGTAAAAATGTGTATATACATCTAAACATAAAATAAAATTAAAATACCGGTAGCGGCGCTAGTTTGACCAAAGGTCGTTTTAGTGTGCCATGTGCCGTTTTGACTTCAGCGACACGTATAATACCGTCCGCACCGGGAAAAGTATTAATAATACGACCAAACTTCCATTGAAGTGGAGAAAGCTGGTCGTCCTTGACGAGGACAATAGTGTCCTTTTCCACTTGTCGGACACCTACCTTAGAGTGCCATTTAACCTTCTGGTTCAGAGTATGTAGTACTCATGGCTCCAGCGAGCCCAAAAATCTTGGTGGAGTTTTGCAGGAGTTTCCACCTGCTTTTAATGGTACAACGTTGGTTAAATGGTCCTCATCTGGTGGTGCAGAAAGAGGCTCCATAGTTAGGAAATGACCTGGTGTTAGGCAACGCAAGTCATTTGGATCCGAACTCAAAGCGCAGAGTGGCCTTGAATTTAGCACAGATTCAATTTGTGTAAGAACTGTGTACAGTTCCTCAAAGGTAAGTTTTGTTCGCCGATTACGCGAGATAGGTGTGTCTTTACCGACTTAACACCGCTTTCCCACAAGCCACCGAAGTGAGGGCGCTAGGTGGATTAAACGACCACTTTATCCTTTCTGAGGTTACTGCACTATGCAGATAACTCGTAAGCTGACGATAGGCACCTACAAAATTAGTACCGCAATCGCTAAATATTTGAGAACAGCGTCCTCGACGTGCTATAAATCGTCGCAAAGCGGCAAGAAACGCGTCTGCCGACAAATCCGAAACAAGTTCAATATGTGCTGCCTTAGTGGCAAAACAAACAAAAATACAAATATAGGCCTTAAGAGTTTTAGAGCCTCGCAGGCGGTTAGCCTTTATTAAAGAGGGCCAGCAAAATCAACACCAACAATACTGAACGGTTTGATTTGGGTAATACGTGCTGCCGGTAGGTCTCCCATAGGAGGAGTTACCAGGACCGGTTTGGTACGAAAACATCTATGACAGGATGATAAATAATTTCTGATTGAATGTTTAATAGAAAGGATCCAGAAATTCTGTTGGATAAGATACGCTGTGGTATTAACACCGGGATGGCAATACCTTTCATGAGTTGACAGAATGATAAGTTCGGTTAATCGGTGCCGCTGAGGCAATAACGCAGGAAACTTTTCGGAATAGGAAAGCGAAGAATGTGTCAAGCGCCCACCTACTCTTAAGATGTTTTGTGGATCAACAAATGGAGAAAGTTTTCAAGCTTTTAGGTAATTTACGGTTTGCCTTAATCGAAGCTATTTCCTTTAAAATGTAACATTTTGTACATGCGACGATAATCATGAGAGCATTGTGTAGTTCAATGTCTGTTAAGGGACCCGTATGACGTTGAGCCATGGGTTTAGAAAATCTATAAATGTAAGCCACGATGCCTTGGATTTTATATAACGATGAAAAGCGACTTAGTAAAATGTCAATGACGTTTGGATCTGTTTGAGCGACAAATGTTAGGATCTTCTTTTCCGTAGTTACCTCAGCAATTGAGGTTGACAATGTTGGTTGAGGCGGCCACGAGTCACTAGGGTAGTGAAGCCATTCAGGCCCCGCCCACCATAGCGAACATGAGATAACGCGCTTGGCATTAATCCCGAGATGCAGGATCAGCCGGATTATGCGAAGATTTAATATAAAACCATCGGCTAGGTGCAATGATTTCTTGAATGTGGCTAACACGGTTTGCCACAAAAGTTTTCAACGAAAGGTGGAGAACGTATCCAAGTGAGAGCGACCGTAGAATCACTCCACGCTGAAACATCGGAGATGTCAATCAAGCCTTGATAAGACCGAATGGTAAAAGAAAGTAAATCGGTTAATAAACGGCGGCACATAATTCCAAACGTGGAATTGAAATGCGCTTAATTGAGCTACTTTTGTTTTAGCGGTTACAAATTGTACAGTTATTTCTCCAGTAGTTTGATTTATGAACTGAAAATACACTACCGCTGCATACCCTACCTCGCTAGCATCGCAAAACCCATGCAAATGACAAGTAAAAGGATCCGAAGGGGTAAACAACGTGGTAACTTTAATGACGATAATAACGGCAACTCTTCTTGGTATTGCTGCCATTGAGACGAAATGTCTGCTGGTGGGATGTCATCCCAATTTAAACCTAACATCCACAGATGCTGGATTAGGCGTTTTGCAAAAAGTGTTAGTGGGGCTAAAATCCTAATGGATCATATATTCTGGCAACTTGTGAAAGTATGTTGCGCTTTGTACATATTTGGTTTAATGGTTTAACCCGAAACGAGAAAATATCTTCTGTAGGTGACCATTGAAGACCTAATATTTTTATTGATTCGTCCGAATCGAAATCGAGAGAAGTATATTGGCAAAAATCTGACGGAATGCCTTCCAAAATAGAAACTGAATTAGAACTCCATTTTCGAAGTTCAAAACCAGCCAAATGTAAAAGTCGAATAAGTTGATCTTTAATTTCGCGGGCCGATTGTATAGAATCTCCACCGGCGACGAAATCATCAATATATAGATTTGACCGTATAGCGTCAGCGGCTAACGGAAACCTTTTGCCTTCGTCAATGGCTAATTGCTGAAGAGTTTTTAATGCTAGATAAGGCGATGACTTAATACCGTAGGTCACTGTATTAAGCTGATATGTCTGGATGGGTTCTTCTGCGGAGAACCGCCAAACAATTAATTGAAACTTTCGATGTTCTTCGGTAACCAAAATTTGTCGATACATTTGGCGAACATCACAAGTAAAAACGAAACGATGAGAGCGAAATTGAAGTAAGATTGACGAAATGTCATTTTGGAGACTAGGTCCAGCCAATTGAGTGTCATTAAGTGACACGTTGTTTTTAGCCTTTGCAGAGGCGTCAAAAAGCACACGAATTTTAGAAGTATGACCTTCTTCTTTAAACACAGGGTGATGGGGTAAAAAGTAATTATCGTTCCCAACGGGCGGAGAATCGAGTAATGCCATATGACCCGCATCAAGATAGTCCTGCATGAAATTGTTGTATTGGGCGCGTAGCTCGGTTGAGCATGTAATTTGCGCTCCAACGAAAATAGTCTTTTTAGCCATGTCAAAGGACTTATCAAAACGGGCAAAGTATCGTTGAACGGTAACGCAACAATAAAACGACCGCTAGGGTCACGAGAAAACGTGTTTTCAAAATCAAGTCTGCCTTTTCTTCTTCCGGAGAAGTATAAGGCTTGATGGCAACTCTTCTATCTCCCAAAACCGCCTTAGGGTCTGGTCGATAGGATCTTCTACAGAAGTAAAAATGCTTGGACAGTATCAGACTGCAAGCTTTTGTGGGACCAATAATAGTCCAACCAAAAATTGTATTTATGGCGGCAGGCTGAAGAAATTTGCCATGTATAACACCGCCATTGACGATGAACGGATAAACATCTGCTCCAAGGAGCATGTCAATGGTTCCTGGGAGTTCCAGGTCGGGTCTGCAAAGTGCAGGCCGCATAAGTGTTCCCAATTATTAGGAACTTCAACGCTAGGTAATTTGCCAGATATTGACGAAAGCACAAAAGTTGTGACTTCTAGAGATTTTTCAGAGTCTAACATAGAGCGAATGGTGCAGCTGACGGCACCCCTATTGACTGCTGAAGTTGTCTGCCCAAGTCCATAAATCGGAACTTGAGAACGTATGCGTGGAAGCCAAAGTTTGCTCACGCAATCGTCTCGAATAAAGCTAGCTTGGGAGCCAGGGTCTAAAAGTACCCTGATCGGTTTGTATCTACCAGAACGATCTTGAACTTCCACAACAGCAGTGGAGAGTAAGACAGTAACCCCAAGATTTGAATTCGTCTGTGAAGACAAAACATTTGCCGGAATAGGAGAGGCTGACTGCGTCCTATTGGCATTTTTATGCATAGGTGTAGCGATCGGTTCAGCTGAACGGCTAGAAGCAGGTTGCGATTCAAAATGTAGCAAGGTATGATGCGGCTTGGCGCAAGTTCGACAGGAATTATAAGATTTGCATTGCATGGACGCATGGTCTGTTCGTAAGCAATTTAAACAAAGGCGTAAGCGTTTGACAATGTCGAAACGTTCTGTCGGAGTTTTCTTTAGAAACGATTGACATCTGTAAATTAAGTGATTGCCCTTGCAGGAAGGACAATGGTGCGCAAATGAATTCTTTGAGTCACTGGAGCTACTTGGTGTGTCCAGTGAAACTACGTTAGAAGAAACTCTTGGTTTAAATTGAAACGCTGAGGATTTCTTAGGCACTGATGTGTGAGATGTATGAACAGTCGTCGAATAAGAAGCAGGTGCGGTTGAAGAAAAGGTTTCAACGCTGCACATTGTTGGGTTAAAAATATCTCAAATCCTCGAAATTAGGTATTTGCTTCGGATCCGATTGGAGTTCGAAGCGTTTTCTAGTGAACGGATCAAGTTTTCTAAAAGCAAATCGACCAGAATAAAGTTCCAATGTTCAGTGGGAAACTTTAAGTTAGTTAGAACAGCAAGGTTCTCCGAAAAACAATCAATAAGTGCCCTAAGTTTCTTAGGGTCTTCTGATTTTAAAGGTAGAAAGTCTTTCATTGCTTTCCAATGCAAAGTTGCCAATAAACGCGGATTGCTAAATCTCTCACGCAAGGCGTTATAGGAAATAATAAAATTATCCCCGAAATGGGTACAGATTTAACGATTCTTAAAGACTCCCGGTACAACAACTGATAAGATAATTTAATTTTTCGATATTGGACAGCGACGCGTTATTATAGACCAGGCTGTCAAATAAATCGATGAAAGATGAAAATTCAGTTACCTCATTATTAAAAATTTGGAGCTTTAACGGTAACAATTTTGATACCGTGCTGCTTGGAGCATTTTCTGTAATTTGTGGTGCTTTCATTTCTTGCATCGTATCGAGATGCAGCAGTATGAAAAATAAGCGGAATCTACTTCCTTCCGTACAGCGTTGTAATTTAATGATTCTACCTCGTCACAGGAGGCAAAGACAGCGACTAAAATTGTATTGAAATTTGCATAAAGGTCATGTATTCCCTTGTTTGAATAAGGAACAATGCCTTTAAACTTGGGTCACTTTGTATAGAACTACAAAGCTCAAATATTTCTAAAATCCGTGTTTTCAGTAATTGGAGTTCTACCACATGTGCCTTCTTGAGCCATAGTTATTTTGTTATTTTGAAAGATCTACACTAAATGCTATAAAACCGTAACGCTCAGATGTACGCGAAAAATGTTAAAATATTATGATTGTTCAAAGCACGAAAAATGTAAAATAGGGTATAACCAATAAATCACGTTTTATGACTAACGGTTCGTCAATGTGGTCTTAAAACGAGACGTCGAAAACAAGGGTTTGTCTAACAAAGCGCGAGGATAAGATGTACCGCTTTACAACCCGGGCGGTTACGGTCGGCCTTTACATCAAAAGCTCACAGAAACGTTTAAAACATGTGGCTTAACATATTTGCCGAAAGATGCAACTTTACAACCTTATTCCTCTGCAGATGTTTTCAATATTGTAATACAAAACGTGCAATAGCTTTTAAATACAAAGCAAATCCCTTTACCTTTCTTGTTTAAGAAGTATAAAGCGATTTATAGTTTTCAGGTTGCTTTCTGTTTTATGCCGCTAAAATGAATTTAAAACTGAAAACTGACAAATTTTATATTATGAATTTGTTTGTAATTAAAACGCTTGCTGGTTTCAATTACGGCAAATCGCAATTTAATCTAAAGACAGTATAAATAATGTTTACACATTTTAACCCGCTAAATATGGGCTTTAAGCACAAATTTAAAACTGAAATATTAATTAATTAAAAGCTCGCTTGAATGCAATGTGATATTTTAATTTAGGACATGCGTATACCACAGGACTAATGAATCCGGCTCGACTTAGGAACAATGATTGATTGGGATTAAGGAGGTTGATATAAATGTGTGATAAAAATATAAATATGCAAATTACAATGAAGGACCAATTGCTTTTATAGCAATAACGATAATGGTGGAGCGGTTATGTAATAACTAAAAGACAACTACCAACTAATTAAGGAAGGGTATAAATACCTTAAGTCCTGCGCCGCTGGGGGCAATAGACACTTTCACGCACAAAGCTTTGTCCTGCGCCGCTGGGGGCAATAGACACTTTCACGCACAAAAGCTTTTACGGAGAACCAGAAACACGCACGAAAATGGTGTCGGTCTCGCTTTGAAAGCTCTAACACAACCGTCCTTTTTCAAGGGTTCGAAGGCGACTTCTTCTTTAAAGGCTCGAGTGCGACTGTCACTTTATGCACTGTTATTGCCGGTATATAAAATGTTTCACTCAAACTGTAGGATGCACGCACAAAGTATTTATTGTCACAAAATACCGAATTGTTCGATGACGACGTAACATAACCTATTGTTTTAAATAAACTTTTTTTCAAATGTATTAATTTTTTAACAGTATTTACCTATTTTCGCATTTGTTGAAATTATTCCAAAAATTGACTGTCACAAATATGGGTCGGATGGTCCATTATTGAAATATGAGTACCATAGACTAGTGTCACACATGCATGATACACCCTCATTAGCCTTTCAATTGCTTTTAACTTGTATTTTTATATTATATATGTCAAAACTAATCTGAATGAGCACAGATTAGTTTAAAATATCTCTTGGTTCGAGGAAAGACTTGTTTTCTTATATGGCAATAGTCAACGTGTTAACCATTACATGGATGAAGTCTCAAATTGCTTATAAACCGAATTAATTGAATAAAAATTGCAAGGAATATACAGATGTAAAAATAAACTAATTTGAGACCATTGTATCTAAAATTCACACATTCAGAATGTTTCTCGGGGGAAAAAGGGTTTTGAGTTATTTCTAAAACAGTAGCAGGTGACATTTTAGATTACTCGGGGAGGTCTGGATTCGTGAGAATTACCTAACTTCAATGATTGACAAAAGTCAACAATATTTTTAGATGTATTAGTTTAGTCAAGGCTACAAACCAATAATGGACGTCAATGGTATGTGCTTAAGCCTACAAGAGCACTATAAATGTATTTTAGATAAGGTTCAGAATTAATTGTTGATTTTTTTAAAAGGGTTTTCAAAGTATTAAAACATACACTGTATATACCAATTTTGAGTTTATTTAATAAGAAATGTATTACTGAAACTCTTTCTAAATTTATTGTTTTTTTAGAGCCCTTTTTCAGCTGTCAAGTTAAATGTATAGGAAAATAGAAATATTAATTTTAACAGTGCACAAACATATTTAGTACAATTTTTGTTTATAAAAAAGTATTTCTCAAAATTTATGGAATGACTCTCATGTGTTCTTAAGAGATATTTTATTAAATTTTTAGTTTGATGCAAACCCAGAAAAATGCTAATTCTACTATACCGGAAATGGCTGTGGAATTGTTTTATCAAATTCTTTCTCTGATGTCTGATGAAGTTATGTTCTATCCTCCAACAGCTCAATTTCTAAATGCATGCTTACAAAAATTAGGCCAGGTAAAATATTATTTCATGTACTGTAATTACTAACATTAAATATTTTAGACCTTTATAAGTGGTGTGGAATTTGAAACTCCTCGTATTTTGAGCAAGATCTTAGCTGAACCAAAGCTTGTTTCATTATTATCACCATACTTTGTACCTGTTAACGTAGGTACATTTAACTTTTTACACATGTATTCAACATTGTGTGATGGTGTAATCAATCACTTTAAGGTAGCATATCCACTACTTCTTAAGGTAAGTTTGTATCTCTTACACTTGAATAGAAACATGATTTGTCAATTACTTTTCATTTATCGATAATACCACACTAAACTGGAACTATATATGGGCAAATGGCTGGTTGTTGCCGCCTGTTTGTGATTCAAATTATCTTCAAATAGATGTCGTTTTCAAACTGATTAAATTGCATATACATAAATTGTGTGAAGTGTAATTATTAAACAACAAATGTATGTAAATACGAGGATGGCGTTTATGTTTTGCATATTGGGACATAGAGGGCGCCACTATTCATATGTCAGTACTAAAAATTAACCTTCTTTCATCATCATTTTGTTTTCGACCTTACTTAAGGTCTCTTTGACCCAGCTCTAACTTCTTTTCTGTTCTGTGTTAATCTAAAAAATTCTACATACCCTTCACAACCTAAATTTCTAATAATTTGACTAATATAGCTTGGTCTAGGTCTTCCTATTCTCATCTATCTATTTCTTATCTACCTGGCTATACATAGATATTAGCAACCCGATGGTTGTTAAAGAACTCCGACATGTTTACATGATTCCCTTTTATAAGAAAATGAAATATTACTTGGTTATCCCCTCCAAAAAAGGAAAAGTGGTAAATTATATGTTATGATAAGGCTTAAGCAACGAATCGCTGCCAACATGCCAGACCACTAACTAATTGTGAGTTATGTCATGGTGACATTTAGTTAACTGATTTTTATTTATTTTTTTGTTTTGTTTTCGAACTTACTTAAGGTCGGTTTGACACAGTTCTAAATTCTTTTCTATTCTGAGCTAGTCTAAAAAGGTCTACATACTCTTCACAATCAAAATTTAATAATTTGACTACTATAGCTTAGTCTAGGTCTTCCTACTCTATTTTTAATTGGTAGTCTATAATCTAAGACCTTATTAAATAGTCCCTCATGTCTTAACTGGTGCCCTATCATTCTATCTCTCCTGACCTTAAATTGTTTCCACCTACAGGGTTCCTCACCTATCCCTCTATAAACGTCCTCATTTGTTACTCTATCTGCCCAACTAATCATTAACATTCTCCTATAACACCAAGTTTCAAAAGCTTCTATCTTTTTCTTTTCTACCTCTTTAATTATCCAAGTCTCATTACCGTATAATAGAACGCTCCATACGTACGACTTTAAGAAACTTTTTCTATTATCTAAATTAATACTATTAGCTATTAGTAATTCTTTCTTTTTTAAAAACATTTCTTTAGCTTGAGCTATTCTAGCTACTATATCCCTTCTGTTATGTCCGTCCTTTGTAATTATACTACCTAAATAGCAAAATTCATCTGCCTCCTCTAACTCGGTATTACCTATTTTTAATTTTGGTTTAGAACTAGACTGTAACTCACGTGTCATTATCTTTGTCTTTCCTGAGTTATTTCTCATACTATAGTTACTCTGTAGTATCTCATCTAAAATGTTTAAAAACTCTCCTAACTCTTTTCTAGACTCTGCTGTAATGGCTATATCATCTGCAAAACGTAGCATGTCTATTTTCTGTCTCTGTACACTAATACCTATCTCCTTTCTCTGTCTAGATAAGTTTAAAGCTTCCATTAAACATCAAGAGAGATAGTTTACAGCCCTCTCTAACACCATTTCTAATCTTAGCTTCCTTTTCTATTTCATCAAATCTAATTACTAGACTTTGGTTTTTATATATATATCCCTATGAGAGATTCCTATTTTTCGCAAAACACTGAACATAACAATCCAATTAATTCTATCAACTGCTTTCTCTAAATCTACAAACGCGAAATGAGTTTTCTAATTTTTTGTAATCTATTTTCGATAGTTACCCTAATCATTATTATCGATTCTCTAGTCCCTCTGTTTTTACGAAACCATATTGCTCTTCACCTAAATAATTCTCAGTCAAAGCTTCTACTCTATTTTTAATTATTATTGTTAGTATTTTGGAAGCGTCGAAAGTTAAACTAACCGTTCTAAAATTCTCACACTTATTAGCTTCTGACTTTTTTGGGATTGGGATAATAATTTTTTTCGAAATCTATTGGGACATCACCTGTGTCATATATTACTTTTTACTAGTTCATATAATCTGTCTAAAGTTTTCTGACTTGCATATTTTATTAATTCTGCGGGTATATCGTCTATCCCCGACGCTTTATTTAGTTTAAGATCCCTAACAACTCTATAAAATTCCTCTCTTAATATTGAGAACCCTATTTCTACATCCTCTTCTTGGTCATGCTCTAACTCATCCATATCGTCCCCCTTATATAAATCTTTTAAATATCTTTTCCATCTATCTGCTACCTCAATTTTATTTATTAGAAGCTCATTATTCTCATCTTTAATAGCATTATGTTTTTTGCTATCTTCCCCGAAAAACTTTTTAACTGCTCTGTAAGCCCTGTCTGTCTTACCTACTCTCAAATCATCTTGTATTCCCTTACAATTCTCCTCGATCTATTATATTTTTTCTTACTGTCACTATCCACTTCTCTGAAAGGTTTGAGCTTTCTTCTATTCTCTATTAAATCTAATATCTCCTTTGTTACCCAGGGTTTTCTCGCTTCTATTTTTTTCTTACCTATAGTCTGTGTTGCTGTATCATGTACAGCCCTTTTTATTTTTTTCCATCTATTTTCTACGTTCCTTTCTATAGCTATCTTTTTGATCTTATTATCTAATATTTGTTTGTATTCCTATTTTACCTCACTATCATTAAGCTTACATAGATCCCATCCCTCTTTTTTAGCACAAAATGATACCAAAATCAAGATTTAAAGTCTGTATTACCACTAAAATTTCACTTTATTAGCAAGAGCACTTTTCTTTGAACACTTTCCATGTTGAAAATCAAGAACAAAATGCTTACATATCTCCTATATTAGAGTCTGGTGAGCCTTCTGATGTAAAAAATTATCAACCTATTTCTAAACTTTGTATTTTCTGTAAGTTATTCGAATCAATCATTAATAAATTATTACTGAGTGACATTGAGCTAATTATAACTGAGCATCAGCATGGCTTTTTACCTAAGAAAGCCCTTACAACCAATATACTATGTCTGTCGAATTATACAAGTTTTAAGATTCGCTCTCAAGTTGACGTAATATATACAGATTTCACCAAGGCGGTCAATAAAGTTAATAACAACATTTTTGTCGACAAATTGGGAAGGTATGGTATTGGTGGCAAGTTACTTCTTTGGTTTAGATCCTACTTGTCAAATAGAACTCAATCAATAGTCATAAACGGCTTTAGATCTGTATCATTTTTGGTAACCTTGGGGGTTCCCCAAGTCCGGAATCTATTTATTATCTTTATCAACGATCTGAGTACGCAATTAAATTGTAATTACTTACTGTACGTCGATGACCTCAAAATACACACTTCTATAATAAACTTTAAAGATGCATCTAAATTACAAACGGATATTAATAATAGCATGTATATTTTTTACAAATTTTAACTTGTTACTGAAATTTTTGGTCCGTCTGTTCAGTCGTTTGCACATATTTTCGAATTCTAATATTTTGATTTCTGAATCGTAACGAATATGTATGGATTACAGCGGAATGTAAAAATTGTGATTTCAGATTTGAATTCAACATGAAAAAATAAACAAAAAATTGTATTACGAAAATTTTGTGCCTGTTAAGATAAAACAGTTGTGGAGGTTTAAAGTTACTCCTGGCAATTCTAGCATACCCATTTTTAACCGGTTACACTTTTAATAAAATTAATAAATCATGTTACCCATTTTGTCAGTTTAGTTTTTGTTGTATAATTTAGTTTTCTAACGTCATTGTAATAGAAGTTACATTACTTAAATGCCGTAAACCAACGAAGAAAATGTTGAAATTGTTTTAATCGTTGGGAATAATTAGGGAACATGTAGAGAAGCAGCAAATGAATTTTATTTTAATCATCCTAACAAGATCATTAGTTATAAATCTGTAGCAGAGGTACTACGTAAGTTTAAACAATGCTCACCAATTTTTTTTTTTACAAAAAAACGTATACTGAATCATTTAATCATAACGAAACTGAATTACGTTTTATTAGCTGTTGAAGAAAATAAAAAAATTTAAATAAGACAAATTGGCTGGAATTTAAGTTTGTGTTATGACACTGTTCAAAAATTTTTGAAAAAGTACAAGTGACCAAGCTGGTCTGAATTGTTAACACACAATAAAAGAAACACTTGATTTATACATTTAATAAGGTAAATTAATGTATTTACATGATAACACATTAAGCGTTGCGCGTGCTAACAGTATTCGCAGTGACTGTGTGGTTTATGAGATGAACGTTAGGCACGCCACCAACGCAAAGTCAAGCGCGTAAATTTAAATCTCTAACATACTCCCCCTCTTGAAATAGTATTTCAATAACTCAATTTAAATAAGTACAAATAATAAGTATTACACAATTAATAATAAATGAGTAATTATCAACAACTACAAAGGTAAGTATCAACTTCAACTCAAACACATAAATGGTAAGTAGTAATGTAAATAATTCAACATTTTTAACACAAAAATTTCACTATTTCCTTTCAGGTTCATCGATAGGTAAGACACAAATTTTCGTAATGGCACGTTTCACCACCGATGTCACAACCTTCAATGACACAACTCGCACTCGTCCGTCGCTGCCTGGGTGAAGTTCGATGATGCGACCCAACTTCCATTTGAAACTAGTTAAGTTGTCGTCTCTTATTAATGCTAAATCACCAACCTTGCAGTTATTGCGCTCTTTAGACCATTTGCATTTTTGCTGCAATTCGGATATGTAGTCTCGTGACCAGATTCGCCAAAAATGTTGCACTAAATATTGTAAATATTGGTAACGCGATAATCTATTGATTGGAACATCGAGAACATTTGGATCTGGTATAGTAGTAGCCTTTCTAAAGGATGTAGCGGTCTGGAGTTTAGAACCCCTTCAATCTGATTCAAAACTGTTAAAAATTCCTCAAAAGTAACTAATGAATTCAAAAATTCTCGTTTGAGATGGTGTTTAGCAGATTTAACTCCCGCCTCCCAAAGTCCGCCAAAATGAGGACTATTTACTGGAATAAAATGCCATGAAATTCCCTCTCCCCTTGCATTAGTGATTATTTCCGTTTCGTTTTTTTGTAAAAAATCTCCCAAGTCCCTTAACTCAGCCTGTGCTCCCTGAAAATTTGTTCCATTATTTGAATATATGTGTGTAGGAACTCCTCTGCGTGCTACAAATCTGCGTAGCGCTGCTATAAATGCTTGTGTAGTAAGATCACTTACTGGCTCGAGGTGGACAGCTTTGGTGGTAAAACATATAAACAGTGATATATGAAATTTTAATGATTTACTTTTGTAAGTTTTATGGTGCTTTACTTGAAATGGTCCCGCATAATCAATTCCCACTGAGTTGAACGGATGCATAGGTGTTACGCGACTCTCTGGTAAGTGACCCATGATTTGACTCAACGGAACTGGTTTGACCCGGTAACAAGTAACACAATGGTGTACTGTTGCCCGAGCAAGATTCCGACCACCTGTAATCCAAAATCGATCCCTAGTGGAGGACAATAACAATTGTGACCCCGCATGTAATAATCGTTTATGTTCGCTTTCCATTATAATTTTTGATAATATGTGTTTACCGCTTAATAATAACGGATGTTTTTTGTCGAAACTAAAATGGGAATTTTTTAATCTCCCTCCAACCCTAAGTAAATTGTAGTTATCTAAAAATGGAGACAATTTCATCCATGAACCCGTAACATTTGCCTTAGAATTTCCCTTTGCCCATTCAATTTCGTTTCTGAAACTCTCTCGTTGCGCAATTTGAACTAGACGTTTTAAAGCTAAATCTAATTCATTAACCGTTAATTTACCCGTAATACACCCATCGCGTGATCTGCAATTATTTGCAAATCTCATACACCACGTTACAATTTTTTGTAGTTTATGTAATGACCATGTAAGGTTGAATAGAAATATTTCTTCGCGTTTTATTGCTATTAATGTTACTCGTTCTTTGATTTCAGGCACCGCGTCAACAAACTCCTCGGTTTCAACCGAAAATGACCACTCTGACTCAGGTAGTGATAACCATACCGGTCCATTCCACCACATGGATGATTTTAATAACTCGCTTGGAACCAATCCCCTCGAAATTACATCAGCAGGATTTTCACTAGTATGAACATATCGCCAATCAGATGTATTAGTGAGATTTTGGATTTGTGTCACTCGGTGTGCCACAAACTCCTTTAATTTATTTGACGGAAGTCTAATCCATGCAAGCGTGATTGTTGAATCGCACCAGAAAAATATTCGATCAAAATTTATATTTAACGAATGCAATATTTTGTCTGCTAATTTTGCCGCCAACAATGCTCCGCATAATTCAAGACGTGGTATTGTGATTTCCTTTATAGGAGCTACCCTTGATTTCGCACATAACAATCGTGTGGAAATTGAACCGTCAATTTCTGTCTTGATATATGCACACGCACCGTAAGCCGTTTACATGCATCTGAAAATAAATGCAACTCAAGCCTATCACTGCTTCCACATGGTACATGTCTCGGAATTTGTAAATTATTTAACGTTGGCAGACTCTCTATTAGTTTCCTCCATTGCGCATATAATTGTTGCGGTATTACCTCATCCCATCCCAACTGGGTTTTCCATAAACTTTGAATTAAAATTTTTGCAACAATAATGCATGGCCCAATTAAACCCAAAGGATCAAATAATTTGCTGATAACTGATAACATGTCCCTTTTTGTAACACTGGATTTAATATGAATTTCACCCACATTAATCATTAAAGTATCCTTTCTAAAATCCCAACACAGACCTAATGTTCTGTGTATCGAATTATCGCCTATAACAATCGTATTTTGTGTAACCGTTGATTCAGTTCTGACGTATTGTAAGATATCTGCATCGTTCGAAACCCATTTCCGAATTGGAAATCCACCCAATTGTAGTACATCCCTTATGTTCCGACATAACTCCGTTGCCGTTTGTTTGCAATCTGACCCACTTAATAGGTCGTCTACATAAAAATCATGTAAGATCGCCTGTTTCGCATCGTGATTCACATTTGGATAATCATACACCGTTTGCTGCAAAGCCCTTACAGCAAAATATGGGGCAGATGCAGTCCCATAAGTCACTGTGTTTAAATTATAGTACTTTAAATCATCTGTATTATTTTCACGCCATATAATTCTTTGGTACTTTTTCTGGTCAGCCTTAACTAACACCTGCCTGTACATTTTCTCCACATCTCCTGATATTACGTAACGATGTCTCCGAAAGCGCAACAAAATTGCCACAAGATCGTCCTGAATTGTAGGACCCACATATTGCGTATCGTTCAGAGACACGTTGTTTGTATCTTTGCAGGAACCATCGAATACTACGCGTAATTTTGTGGTGGTACTGGTTTCTTTTATCACCCCGTGATGTAGTAAATAATATCCGTCATGAATGTTAGTTTTTGTTAATGTAATTTCAGTCATGTGATTTAGTGACTCATACTCGCGCATAAAATTTGTGTATTGTACTTAAGTTTCGCATTTTTAGCAAACTGATTTTCCAATCTGAAAAATCTAGTGCATGCCGTTGTATACGTATCGCCTAATTTCGGTTCAGTTTCAATAAAAGGTATTGAAACAATGTAACGACCTGTATCCGCTTTCTCAATTGTTTTCTGAAAATGGGTTTCGCAAAACGTTTCCGATTTGTTGTCAATAGTCTGGTGTCCTTGACACTCCTCTAGTTCCCAAAACTCCCTAAGTTGCTGCTGAATATTAATAATTTTTGCGAAATTGCACACTGTTGTGTGGCTTTTCTTGATATTGATTGGGCATGGCCCTCCAACAATCCAACCTAATCTCGTGTTTTGTAGTATTGGCTGTAACTGATTTACCCGAATTTGCTCCGGATACAACAACTTCCAGAATATGTTGGCTCCGATTAACACATCAATCTCATTATTTTTATTGAAACTCTGATCCCAAGTACTACCGCTTTGGAATAATCAGTTCACTTATCTCAAATGATTTCGTTGGTATCCTATCCGAAATTTTATCTAACACATAACAGGACAGAATTTTGTTGTACGACGAATGACACGACTGTATTTGTATTTCAGCTTGTTCTGTAACGTTCGACATATGCTGATTTATTCCGTTATAACCATTTGTTGTTTAAACCTCTGTAACTTTAACCTTTGACATAACTCTGTTGTAATGAAGCTGCTTTCAGAACCGGAATCCAAAGAGCCCTACAAACCTCATAGATTCCGTTCGCATTTTAATTCTAATTATTGCAGTTGATAGCAACACCTTAGAACAATTTGCATGGCTAAAGTTAACCTTTATTACCTCTGTATTATTTTGGACCACTGTCCTTGTATTACCCTCATTGCCTTGATTAACTTGAGTCTCCCTTCCGAATTAACGCTCTTCCCATAATGAAGTAACGTGATGCTGTTTACCACATTTTCGCACGTTCCTGATTTACAAGTTGTCGAAAAATGGTTCCCCTTTAAGCAGTTTAAGCATAATCGTTTGGATTTTGCTTCAAGTCCGTTCATGCGCATTTAGCTTTAAAAATAACCCACAATTGTAAATCGCATGATCAACACTATCACAGTATTTGCATTTAAACCCGCCTTTATTACCCGTAGTTACCAAAGTAATTGTAGAATCTGATTTAAAATCCCTTTCTCTTATTCCGTGATTTGGTTCACTCCAACTCGATTTTTTATTATCGCTATCTAACGATTCTAGTAATTGACATCTTCCCGTTAAGAACGTTTTGATATCTGCATATGAAGGAAATTCTTCTGTTAGCATTGAAATTTCCCATTCCCGTTTAATCTGTGTATCCAATTTTGAACCGATTAGATATATTAATAATGCATTCCAATATTGTTCCATTGGTTGCTCTAATGACTCTAAAGCCAATACGTGTTTCGAAAATTAATCTACTAATTTACGCAAATCGGAGGCATTTTCCCCTTTCACTCTAGGTAAATTAAACAACGCTTTTATGTGGTTGTTTACCAACAGTTTTTTGTTATCAAATCTCTCTAAAATTAATTTCCACGCAATTTTGTAATTTGCCCCACTGGTAGGCAAAGCCCTAATGATTTGAGCCGCTAGGCCGGTAATACTCGAGCGAAGATAATAGAGTTTTTGGATATCACTCAGTTAAGAATCCGAATCAATTACCGATGTAAAGGTATCTCTAAATTCACACCATTGCTCTAAAGATCCCGAGAATTTAGGAATTTCTAAAACCGGCAATTTAACACCCTTTTTGTGGTGGCCCGTCACTGACCTTTCAGAAACCGAGCCGCCCCTGGCACAATCAGCATTATTAATAGAATTATCGTTAATTATTGATTTAGCTCGTGAAGTAGCTTCAAAATACATGGTTTCAAATATCTCCCGTTCTTTACATTGTATCACCAAATCTGATTCCTCACAAATCTCCTCAATACTAGATTGTGTTTCACAAAATTCTTGAAATACTCCCTCTAACCTGTTTAAACGCTCTGATAGTTCAATTACAACCCGATTATCAATTTTATTCTCCAAAACACCGCTCAAATGATTTTTAAATGCTGTTAAACTGTGTTTCAAGCAACCTCTTTTCCTGTTTAATAAATTTAACTCAGACATTTTGTTTCAGATAAAAAAGCTCGGTAAATATTAAAGGAATTCAGTAAAGAAAGGAAACTTACTCGCAAATGTTATAATTTTACAATCAACCAGATATGTAGTCGACAGGCAGCTCAATTTCCATAAGCGATGACTGCAACTTGTTACGTGCAAACTGAATTTGCACTTAAACATTGTTTTAGTTCAGTTTTTTAATGTACGGAAGTTTTCCCGCCATAATTTTAAATACGCAAGACGCGCGAACATTTTTAAATGAACTGGGCGGGGCTTCCGGCACGTCACAATAGTGCAATTGGAAGTGTGAATTATCCCTATAGGGGTATAGGAATGCTACAAAAGAGTAGGGAGTTCCGCGGTTCTCGCGCGGAAACGTGGCTTTTTTACGCCAAACTTTGAAGTGAACAGTCGTGCCGGGTGTCGTGTTATCTTATTATGTAGATTTCCTTATCTTGAGTATCTTTCCTTAATTCCCTATTCCCGTCTTCCACTGCATATAGGAACGAAGATGACCCTGGACCATGACCCGAGATAATTTGGATGTCCAACTCTACCAGCAGCGATGCCGAGGTTACCGTGGCGTGATTTCCTGCCGGTTAGCGGATCCTTCACGTGAGTAGATTATCTAATTTTTATTGTTTAAATTTTATGTACCTTCTCTTAATTATGGCGCAATATAAATTATCAGTGACGTCATGTGTATCTTATGAACTTTGGTAATTGTATTACCGGCTTTGAAGAGCCATCTATCGCCATTTCAATGTACCAGAATCTAAGTGTAACATTTTGTTAACTGCATTACCGACCAGGTAAAACTGTAAACGAAGTGTAGCAGATGGCGCCTTCAACCTGTTCAGGCTATGAACTTCAGGGCTTCTTCTTTGTTTTAGGTTAGAATAATTTCCTTTATAAGGATACAATGCATTAATAGCTTCTTCACTTAAAGAACTTTACTTTTATTCATGTAAGTATTTACCTTACCTTATGTCTTTAAATACAGTATTATAGAATTACCTATTAAAATATCTTTAGTTGCTTTCCTTAACTTTGAAAGGCCGTTTTTGAAACTTAAATACATTGTTCTTTATGTTACATTCTAAAATTGCATTATGGTTTATCTTTTACATGAAAATTTTGTGTTTAAAAAACACTTGAGTGAAATAAATTGCTAGTATACCTTTTTAAGAAGTGTTTGACTATACGTTGTTGCCTTATAGGTTAAATAACATATCCTCTGCGCCCATTTTCCATTTTGGAAGGCTTGTCTGTCATTATCTATAAAATATGTATTTAACTGAACATTGATTTCGTTTCCATATACCTTAAATGTGTTTCTTTGGTGTTATCGGTGACGTTCTAACAAGTTCTTACCTCTAAATATCGTATCGTATTACCTTAAAGTAACTGTAACGTGTTTTTACCTTCTAACCTGCGTCAAAATCGCATATTTTTATATCGTGTCTTGAATATTGTATTCATAATGAACGTATCACATTTAAAATCGCTGGAATTAATCTACGAGCTGGAATGTAGAAGTATCATAGCTGCGAGCAATCAGAATGATAGGCGATCTCAACTTAGGGCTGTTTTGTCACAGGAAACCAAAGGCGTTGCTATCTTAAAGAACCCTGTTGGCGATTGGCCACTCAACGTATCAGAAATTAAATTAACTTTAGATGATATATCGGGTATAATAAACAAAACAGATCCTGCGGCCACTAATATCGAATTAGGGAGATTGACTTCAAGAATAACTCACGTCAAACACCGTATCGAATCATTATCTTTATATAACGATGACCAAGCGACTCAAGCTAAACAAAGTTTGTTGTCCGAGGTGTTATTGCTTGAAGGAATTCTTTTAGAAAGACTTAATCCTAACGCAGACGTAGATATATCGTCACCTTTTTCAAATCTTGCGCTTGCCGAACCTAAACCATTAGGAAAACCTATACCTGTATACAAATGGGGTCTCACCTTTGAAGGGTTTGATTCGAAGGTTTCTTTATCATCCTTTCTTGACCGGATTAACGATTTTAAAATTTCCGCGGGTGTACCGACCAAGATCTATTTATCTCAGCTGGTGATTTGTTCGCAGGCTCAGCATTAATATGGTACAGAAACATACGACACCAAATTTCTACCTGGAATGAGTTAGTTGCCTGTTTAAAACGAGATTTCCTACCTTATGGCTACATTAACGATCTTTGGAACGAAATTGTAACCGAACTCAAGGTCCCGACGAAAATGTTGTGTCTTTTATTACCTCATTAGAAGCTTTATATAGCAGACTCGACAAAAAACCTTCCGAATCCGAAATTATCGATCAATTACTTAGAAATTTAAACCCCCATTTCTCAGAACGTTTGGCTTTACAGCCCATATCTTCGCTAGCTCATTTTAAAGACCTATGTCGCTCTCTCCAAGAAGTGAGGTCAAGGATTGACAAATATCGACCACCACCGAGAAATTATCTGGTCTTCTCGAACCTGATCTAGCTTGCCAAGTTCGAGCTTCCCGTAAAGTATCTACCCTTAACGTTCCTTCTACCGTCACTAACAACGCACTTACCTGTTGGAACTGCAAGCGAAGTGGACATAGCTATACTGTCTGCACTTACCCTAAAAATATTTTTTGTTATGGCTGTGGTCGCTCAAATATCTACAAATCTAACTGCACCAACTGTAATCCTAACGTATCGGAAACTCCCGTCGAGATATTTCAAATCAGGGTGTGAATATCTCAAGAAACCAAAATCGCCCTCAACACCAATCATTCAACGGACACAGACGCCAATAAATTTAAATTATAAAACCACTTCTAACGTTGTACCGTCATTAAATTTATCTAATAATAATACCGCTACTATTAATGTACAAAATACCTTACCTTTATTAGAGGAATTATGCTACACTACTCCAGCCGAGTGGTCTAAGTGGTTACAAACCGTCAATTCCTTTTATCATAAAAAGACTACCGCTGTTTCACAACTTGTTAAAAAACCCTTCGATAACCGTCCACACTTATCTATCTCAATTGGTTCCTTAAATGTAATTGCTTTACTGGATACAGGTTCTTCATGTTCTCTTATAAATAACGAAGGTTTACATCAATTATCTCAACAAAATATCAAAATTCAAATTATTCTGAAAAACTTCCATAAATTTAGCTGACGATAATCAAATACATGTAACCGGTTCCCTTAAGTTAAAAATTCGTGTAGAGTCTCTTGAACGTGATGTTTTATTTTGATTGTCCCTGCATTAGCGTATCCTTTTCTACTGGGCGTTGATTTCTGTAAACTTTTAATCTGTCACTTTACTTTCAGGATTTTCATGGCAAACCTCTATTAAAACGAACTCCTGTGCATCTACAGGAATATCTAACAAAATCTCTCTTACTGATTCCCAAGATGTAACTCTTAACGCTACAATCGACAAATTTCGCAAACTTAATACCTCTGAACTTGGTTGTGTTACAACGGCAACACACGTTATCTCTACAGGTGATGCCCTTCCCTTTAAGCAACGTCAATATCCCTTATCGCCTGCCTTACAAAAGCATTTACATGCGGAAATAGACAAAATGTTAGTATCTGGTGTTATCTCTCCTTCAAATTCACCGTGGACCTCTCCGTATTGCTAGTTCGGAAAAAGAATGACGAATGGCGTGTCTGTTTTGATGGCAGGAAGCTAAATTCTGTTACTGTTCCAGACGCTTACCCTCTACCTAGAACTGACTCAATTTTGAGCAGGCTTCGTAACGCAAAATTTATCTCATCTATCGACCTAAGACAAGCTTTTTATCAGATACCTCTCGACTTATCTTCTCGTCAAAAAACTGCTTTTTGTGTCCCAGGCCGAGGTCTTTTCGAATATAATTTTTTGCCATTTGGTCTCTGTAACGCTCCACAAACTTTACAACGTACTATGGATCAAACGTTAGGTCCTATCTTACATCAAGAACGTGCCTTTGTATTTTTAGATGATATCTTAGTTATCTCAAGTTCTTTCGATGAACATATCGCCACATTAGATGAAGTTGCTGAACGTTTAAATGCAGCAGGTTTTAAGATAAACTGGGAAAAGTCTCAATTTTGTCGTTCATCCCTTACATTTCTTGGTTTTATTGTCGATGGGACAGGCTTACGAGCGATCCTGCTAAAGTTGATGCCATTACTAAATTTAAAACACCAAAACTGTTACCGAAATCAAACGTTTGATAGGAATGATTAGCTATTATCGCATTTTTTACCTAACCTTTCAACTATATCTGCACCCATTACCGCTTTAATTAAAAATAAAAGAAATCCCAAACTATCGAGTGGAATTTAGAATCCCAACAAGCTTTCGAACAAATTAAAACACTAATCACTTCAGCACCTATCTTAATCTCTCCAAATTTCGATGATAAGTTTTATATACAAACCGATGCCTCACTTACCGGGTTAGGTGCAATGTTGTTCCAGGTAAACAATGGTTTAGAACATCCAATCGCTTATGCGAGCCGTGCCTTAACTTCTGCCGAACAAAAATACTCTGCTACCGAACGAGAACTATTGGGTGTTATCTTTGGCATCGAGAAATTTAGAGGATATGTCGAAGGTACACACTTTACCGTAATCACTGATTGTGCAGCACTCACTTGGCTTAATAACTTGAAACAACCCGCAGGTCGTTTGGCAAGATGGAACTTGCGTATATCTCAATTTACTTTCGATGTTAGGCATAGGCCTGGCAAATTAAATATCGTACCTGATGCGTTATCTCGAGATGTTTTTTCTCTTAACCTTCCAAATTTAATTCTGGATACCTGGTACCTCAATATGATAAAAAGTTTCCGATAATCCCGACAAATTTCCTACCTTTCGAGTAACTAATAATAGACTGTATAAATTTGTATCCTCGTCCCCACATAAAATATCGAATATACCTGAATGGAAACTCGTTGTGCCCACTGCAAATCGCAGTGAGGTGCTCAAATTATGTCACGACGATCCCTTAGCTGCACACCTTGGTGTTACAAAACTCTCGCGAAAATATCTGAATTGTATTACTGGCCCACACTTAAGCAATCTGTTTGTCGCTACATTAAAAGCTGCAAAATTTGTGGTTCCCATAAAAGTTCGCAAGATGCTCGCCCTGGTTTAATGGGTAACTTTAAGCGTGTATCTTATCCCTTTCAATTAATATCGCTTGACTTATTAGGACCTCTCCCTCGATCGAAAAGAGGTAATCAATATCTTTTGGTTGTTACCGATTGGTTTTCTAAATTTGTTATGGTGCAACCCTTACGTAAAGCTACCTCCGCTGCAATAATTAAATTCCTAGAACAGAATGTCTTTCTTATCTTTGGTGTCCCCCAGATTATTCTTTGTGACAATGGTGCACAATTTATCTCTAAAGATTTTCAGAATTTCGTTAAAAGTTACAAAGTACAAAAATTTGGTTTAACGCAAAATATCATCCCCAAGTAAACCCTACCGAGAGAGTAAATCGAGTGTTAATTACCGCTATCTCGTTTTATATTAATTCAGACCATACTACATGGGATGAACATATCTTTGAAATTGCTCAAGCTTTGCGTACATCTAAGCACGAAGCAACCCAATTCACTCCGTCTTTTCTTGTTTTTGGAAGATATACCCCAATCGATGGGAGTTACTATGGTTTAGTGCCTGACGATACTAACGTAATTGAATTTGACGATAATGTACGCTGGGACAAAGACCAACAGTCATTACCTTCTATCTTTAACGACGTTAGAAAAATTTGTTAAAAGCTTACGAAAAGAGCAAGGACCATTATAACTTGCGTGCGAAATATTTCCTTTGCCTTAGGCGAACAAGTTTGGAAAAAGAACTATGTCTTATCGGATGCATCTAAGAAATTTTCTTCAAAATTGGCCCTAAATTCATTCTGTGTAAAGTCACACGTGTTATTAGTCCTCTTATCTATGAACTTCAGGATACTGAAGGAAAACGCCAAGGCAGGTGGCATATTAAAGACCTTAAGCCATTCTCTGCTGACCCAAATGCTAATTAAGTTTTTCATGTCCCATTCTCCTCACCATCTACCTAATATTTTTTGTTCTCCCATCAATTAGTATCTTTAATTACTTATTCCTTCTCTCATATAGTATATAATTTCTTACACGTTTAACTTTACTTACCTTAATTTAGCTATCTTTTTCTTCTGGTTGACTTTTCCTCGACCATACCGTTACTCATATATCACTTCATCCTCTACACCCCCCAATATAACTCTGTCGTTTCATTTAATTAACCCTTGAAATTTTCCTACTACATATTGTTCGGTCTTTAGTATTTCTCTTATATGGTTTAATTGAAAGGTAATTGTCGTAACTTTGGTTGAAATAACCCATTGAATTTTTATGACTGGTTTTGGCTGATGTTGAGTGAATGCTTTCTTCTTTGGGCTCACATAGGACACGCGCAGTCTATGCCATTGAAAGAAATAGTTCATATTCGCAGTTGCAAAGGCTAGGATTGTCTATTCCATGTGTTTTTCTTCTGAATTACTGCAGTCGCCCACATTATACTACATCATTACACTATATCTTTATTTGTTTTTCTACTAAATCAACATAACGTATAAACATTTTTTCGTTGTTTTTATTGAACTTTGTGGTGAGGTGCTATTGCTTCTTATTGTTATCTTATTAAATTCTCGGTTGACCTTCAAAGTCAAAATATTATAAGGGAAAGCGAGTCTCCGTACTGCTCTCCAATTATTCTAATCAAGAAAAAATCAGGCGAGTTACGTATGTGTATCGATTTCCGAAACTTAAATAAATATTTAACACGTGGCGTATATCCGATCCCTTAATTGATGACCATTTAGAGCATTTACAAGGAAAGAAATATTTTACAAAACTTGACCTGAAAAATGCATTTTACCATGTTCCTTTATCAGAAGAGTCCATAAAATTTACTGCTTTTATGACCCCCTTAGGTCAATTTGAATTTTTAAGAATGCCTTTTGGTCTTAGTACAAGCCCGTCTGTCTTTGCTCGTTTTGTAAACAAAATTTTTAAAGATTTAATTAGGGACAATAAATTATTGATTTATTTTGATGATCTTTTAATCGCCACAGAATCAATTTATGAAAATATTGGTATTTTAAAACAAGTCTTCAAACTAATGGTTGATAATTTACTAAAACTGAGAGTAGACAAATGTTTATTTTTAACCACCGAAATAGATTATTTAGGGTATCACATTAATCATGAAGGAATCAGTCCAAATGTTAATAATATTTCAGCCATAAAGCAGTACCCTGTGCCAAACAATGCCAAACAGCTACACTCATTCCTAGGAATGGCCAGTTATTTTAGGAGATTTACCAAAACTTTAGTATCATAGCTGCCCCTTTGTATAACTTATTAAAAAAGGATTGCAAATTCGATTTTAGAAGTCAACACTTAGAAACTTTTGAATTACTCAAATCAAAATTGATTAGTCAACCAGTTTTATCTATTTATTCCCCCTTTAATTTAACTGAGCTGCACTGTGATGCAAGTGCTATTGGTTTCGGCTCAATTCTTATGCAGAAACAATCAGATGGAAAGTTTCACCCTGTGTTTTATTTCAGCAAACGCACTTCAGACACTGAATCCAAATACCACAGTTACGAGCTTGAGTGCTTAGCGATTGTTTACTCCCTTAAACGATTCCACACTTATTTGCAAGGAATTAATTTTAAAATAATCACAGATTGCGACAGCTTTAGGCTTACAATGAACAAAAAAGAAATAGTACCTCGCATAATGCGTTGGTGTCTAACATTACAAAATTATAATTACTCAATTGAGCATAGGCCTAATAAAAATATGCACCATGTGGATGCATTAAGTAGAATTAATAATATCTTAGTGCTAGAGGGCAACACATTGGAGCAGACTCTTCCTTAAAATAGAGCAGTGATATTCAAATAATGATTATTAAAAAGAAGTTATTGGAAACCGAGCACCCATTTTTTGAGCTGCGCCAAGATTTGGTTTATAGGAAGTTAGGTGACAGTATCTTATTCTATGTACCTGAAAGTATGGAATACTCAATTATACATACTTATCATAATAATATGGGCCATTTTGGAGCTGATAAAACTATCGAGCTCATAACCCACACTTATTGGTTTCCCAAAATTAAATCTAAAGTGAAATTACATATTGAAAATTGTCTCAAATGCATAGAATTTAACCCAAAATTTGGAAAATCCGAAAGTCTTAAATAATATTCCCAAAGGTAAAGTCCCATTCGAAACTTTACATATTGACCATTATGGTCCATTGAAAAAAACTGGCAATAATGCCAAATATATATTTGAAACTAGTGACGGTTTCACTAAATTTACAAAGTTTTATCCATGCAAAACAGTAAACACACAAGAAGTCATTAATCATCTTATTTCTTATTTTAGGAACTATAGCAGACCGACAATATTAATCTCTGATAGAGGTTCTACTTTTACGTCCCAAGACTTCAAAGAGTTTTTAGAACAAAACAATGTTAAGCATATTCTGATAGCTTCGGCTGCGCCTAGAGCCAATGGCCAAATGGAGCGCATAAATCGTTTATTAACCCCCTTATTAGCTAAAACTACAGATGAAAAACAAGTTCCTTGGTATACCTTATTAGGCGAAATGGAGTTTTGTATTAACAATAGTTTAAATCTCTCCATCGGAAATACCCCCAGTAAATTACTTTTCGGACGTCATCAATTAGGTGTCATTCAAGACAATTTAAGACTAGCCTTAGAATCTTTTAATGAAAAAGAAATTGATTTAGAACAAACACGATTAAATGCATCTAAAAAGATTGATCAAGTGCAAGTACAAAATAAAAACTATTATGATAAGCACCATAAAGTAGCGCACAAATATAATGTAGGAGATTATGTGATGATATCAAATGTTGATACATCTATTGGTGTTAACAAAAAACTCATCCCTAAATATAGAGGGCCCTACGTTATCGATACAGTTCTACCTCATGACAGATATATAGTGACGGACATTATCGGATTTCAGAATACCCAAATACCCTATAATGGTATTTTAGATGTTAGAAGGTTAAAACCTTACTCACAATAATATTTTTTTTTATCATATAATTACCTGATTATTAACCGAATATAATAATACTTACCTTATTGTATTTACTCACCTTATTATCTTTGTGAACTTATGTATGCTCAATATTAGTAGAATGTTTTATTATAACTAGACCCACGGGTCACTTAAGTGGCTAAATTATGTAAAACTTTAAACTTTATTAAGGTTTTATGTTATTCTTTATTAATCACAAATATGTATTTATGATTGTCCACAATTTGTGATAAAACTTTATTATGAATTATTCCTTATTCATCACAAATATGTGCTTATGTTTATTGTCATTTGTGATAACTTATTTTATGATACATCATTGCTTATTTGATGTCAAACATTATTCAACCTTATGTTATGTTAAAATGTATTCTATTTATTAATTATGTAGAGATCGAGGTCGATCTTAGGGTCAGGATGGCCGAACTGTAGGCTATTATTTAAATTTCCGCCAAGCACCAACTGTAAGCTATTATTTAGTTCCCGCCAGGCACCTACCTTATGATTGGCTCTTGTGACAAGTGGGAGCTGAAGAGGGACTGCGCACGCAACCAGCATTATTATTATTACTACGAATGTCCGGTGATCGAAAGCAACCGTTTTATGCTCGTCACCAATACTTGTCTTATTTTGTTTATTATTCGGTTATTAAATCTGACAATTAGTACTTTTAGTTTTATTTATTCTGCCGCTCGATCCACCCTACAATATAGATGAAGCTACATTTACCACTAACGGGATAGTTTGTTCCCAAAATTCAAGGCATTGGAGTAGAGAGAACTCTCATTGGATAATTGAGTGTCGCAATCAATATTCAGAAACTGTCAATGTTTGGTGTGGCCTAATGGGGAATCACCTAATTGGACCTTTCTTTTTTGAAGAAAATGTTAATGGTGCGACGTTTTTACATTTTTCGGAAAATAAATGGAAGAAGTGCTGTATGATCTGCCCCTAACAAAAAGGTACAAAATGGCTCTACAATTGGATGGAGCACTTGCACATTTTTCATTTCCAGTAAGAGAATGGCTTAACAATCATTTCCCAAACAAATGGATTGGCCGTTGTTCAGGTAATGATTTAGCAATAGTTAAATACACCCAAATCACCAGACATAACCCCACTGGACTACTTCTTGTGGGGTTATTTAAAACAAAAAGTGCATGCCAGCCGACCACGTTCAAGAAACGAGTTGATAGAACGAATACTTCATGAATGTCAGAATATGCCACCACAAATGATAGGAAATGCTACTCAGGAAATGCGTAAGAGAACTGAAAAGTGTATTCATGCAGTTGGGGATCTGTGGAAGCATAATTTTTCATATAGTAAATTTCTGCTTGTAATTAGAAAATTCGATTTATTTAAGAAAAGTTTTAAGTTCTTCAACAGCAAATGTAAAACAATTACAATTTAAAACTTTAAAATCACTTCTTTATCCCAAAGGGATGTTTTCTACCCCGCTGGGTTTCTTTGATTCTAAAATCAAAATGTTAAGATTCGAAAAATGTGCAAACGACTGAACAGACGGACAGGATAATTTCAGTAACAAGCTAAAGTAGAGTGAAAATATATATGTTGTATTAATTTAAGATAAAGCAGGACTTTTTTGCCCAACAACTTTTTCTCTAAAATGCATAATAAAAAAGTTTCCCCTTTGTTACCTATTATTTTGATCACGCTGTATAATTAAGTTAAATTTTAAACACTAAACTGTTACATAGAGACAACATTTAATTGGTCGAATGCGAATGTCTGCTGGTTGCCCATGCAGTGAATCAATAAATAAATAAATATCTAAAGTAATGTGAACGTATATATGTAATATAATAATAACGTTAAGAAAATACTCGTTTGATTGTGTTAGATACATTTATAAAATACAAATTAGAACGCCAAACAAACTTGAGTTTAAAACATTTCAAGTTGCTTTTTAAAATATCTTAAATTAGGAAATGAATACACAAATCCCATGTTACTAATGTTTTCATGTATGTAAACTGATCATTTATTTTTAGTATTTACACCTTCTGGTTCTATAATTCAGAATGTTTTCATTTTTACTTTACTGTTAGGTTATATATTTAAAGACCAACTAGATGTAACAAAAATCATACCATTTGGTAAAATGTACACTACTTGTGGACAATACAAATATACCACAAATTTTACCAAAATTTGCATACAAATTTGTACGAATTATTGATTTTTTTTGACTTCATATTATTCTAGAAGCAAGTATTTTTGCAATTTATTGCCAAATTTGGATGGAAATATTTGCAATTTCTGTCACTATTATTGGTGCACTGGAGACTCTCTATAATAATAACGATATGACACAAATTATTATATAATATGTTTTAGTATGAAAAATTATTAGTTATGAATCATATTGTACAGAACTAGACATGGTTAAATTTTAATCGATATTTCAATATTTGGTGGAAAGTAATTGACAAAATCATTTTCTTGTGCAGCATTGAATATTGTATATATATATTTTTTTAGTTTGATATTTTAAATTGGTTAAATGTCAAGCAACCAAAAGTACGTGAACGTACACATTTTGTTGAGCTAGTCATAAATGGGTTGCGTAGTTTAAATCAAAATCCTCCAACCGAATCACTTTCTTTACATGAATTATATTGTAAGCACTTAGTATGCATATTTGAATTTGAATTTCCTGAACATTATGGAGATGTTCTAATGGCTTTGTTAAAAAATAGCATTTCGGGGACTGCTACTGGCCGTGTATCTGTTAATGTATGGATTGAAGTACTGAATTCTTTATCTAAGCCACTCAAATTAAAATGTAATCCTCTCTTGAGAGACCAATTACGACAATGTGCCCAGCAGCAGCATTTGCTAAACTACCAAAGACTTCTTGAAACTGCTGTATTATTTGCCAATTTTTATTCAAATGAACGCAAACAGTGTGGAGTACATGGACTATATCCTATATACAGAAATTATATAGATGTCTTAATACTTTTCATTGGAATGACAGTACATGCTTTAATTATAAGTGCTCTGAATACTCATCAGGATTTGCTTGGTGACAAAATATGTGAAATAATATGGCCTTATTTAAAAGAGGTTTTTGCCCCTTGGGTTTTGCCGTATTGGATAAATAATACAAATGAAGATCCAGTCGCTGGAATGCAACAAAGTGATGATAGGGCTGTTTTACTGCCTTGGATTACTGCTGATGGTCCTTTAGCTCATAAAGCTGTGCATATGTTGTTTGAGTGTGTACAATTTATAATTCATACGTTACCAGGTAAAATGTTTTTAATTATTTGTATAGCAGTAAACGTTTAGTAAACACAATACATATATTAGTTATATACTTTAATCAGATACAAAGATTTGTACTCTCTTTATATTTCTGATATGTTTTATGGTGTTGTGCCTATTTTAATAATGCTTCACCTTTTCATTTTACTATTTAAGTTCAGGGAACTTTTAACTCCGTATGGGAAAGGTCTCTATTATTATTTTTAATTTAAGCCTTACGTGCAAATCCCACAAATATGAGGTTTTTACGCATTTCAGGACATTGGTCTACAATTTATGCTGTGGAAACCATAAACATTGTATTCCCAGATTATAAAGAATGCAGCTGCATCTACCGGTTTTAAGCATGTGAATATGAAAAATCGTGGAGGGGTGATAGTTGGTGGGAACTAAGGCTCAAAAAGAACAGGACTTGACTATCGACCTTATCGAATACAGAAATGCGTGGGTGAAATCAGCGAAATGATCCCTTCCCTGTTACCTCTTCTTTATATCTCCGATATCATAGCTTCATCGACGAGGACAGCATCGTGGAAACCATCGTTGAAGAATCAATGAGCACATGAACAACCCCCAAGAAGCAATACTAACCGGGTTTTTGGGGATCCACCCGGTAAGTTTTTATATAATTAATAGGTGCACTTAACCCTCAACGTCAGTCATACAACCCAATTTTTAAGATGTAATATTTTACGTCAGGTTATGTAGGTTTGATGATGTGGGAGAGGTTTAATTTTAACGATTTTGTGCTTTACTACTATAAAGAAAAAATAGCATACAGTGGATAATAGCATAGAAAGTGATGATTTTTTACATTTTATTTTTTATGTTTTACTTTTTAAACAAAGGTTTAATTACATGCTAAAGTTGATGTGCAAGCATTTAAAATCCAATAATAATTTGTTATTGTAATTATTTTTCTAATTTAAATGCAAATGCAATAGTTTTTAATAAAATGCAATATAAAAGAAATTTTCAAGTTTTGTTGGAAGAGCAAACAGCAATAATAAAATTAGACAAGGATGTGCCTTATCACCATTAATTTTTAACTTGTATTTTGGCAATGAATGCTGTCAAATGCAGGAAGACATTTGGAATTACTATGCAGGGACAAAAAATTGATATGCTTAAATTTGCAGATGATATAACGGTATTAGCGTCTAGCAAGGAAGAGTTAGAAGCTGCTCTTAATGAAATGGAAACGGTTCTAACGGAGAGATACCGTATGAAAATTAACAAAATTAAAACTAAAGTTTTAGTATGCAAAGGTGGGGAAAATAAATCAAAAACAAGAATACAAATATGTAACACGAACTTACAAGAGGTTAAGGATTTCTGCTACCTAGGAAGCCAAATAAAGCAAGATGGGAAAAGCACAAAAGATATAAAACAAAGATTAGCACAAGGTCGTGCTACATTTAACTAGAAAAAACAACTACTGTGTTTAAAGACAACAAACATAGAAACAAGGAAAAGATTGCTTAAAACATATGTGTGGAGCACAGCACTGTACGGCAATGAAGCCTGGACAGTAGGAGAAGCGGAAATGTGGTGCTATAAACGTATGATGAAGATATCATGGACAGACAAAGTTAAGAACGAAGAGGTACTAGAAATGGTAGGGAAGAAAGAAATATTTGGAAAACAGTAAAAATAGGCGAGATAGGATGATAGACCACATACTAAGACATGATTGATAATTGATCATATTTATTTAAAGTACGTAATCCTAATATATGAGGGAATAGTGCGGAATATATTAGAAGCAGAGATAGGAAAAAAGAGAAGTAGAGGTAGACCTGGGTTAGACTATTGCACACAGATAGTGAAAGATGTAGTATGTGGGAATTTCAGGGAAATGTTTATGCTAGCTCAGAATGGAAATCAATGGAGGTATGCATCCAACCAGTCCCGAGATGGAAAAACTAACGATGCAAAAAATAACTGTACACCCATACCTCGCTTTACGGCATAGATACGTTCCACGAAACTTGGCTCAAAGCGAAAAGCCGTATAAGGAATCAATTATTCTAATACGAATTTATACAAATTCAATGGGATCGGTTCCAAATTTGTTGAATATGTAACATGGTTTATCATTCAAAATGCATTTTATCAACAATGATTTATAAACAAAAATGAAGCAACTTCATGTTACATAAAATATGTGTATGTATACATACATAATTTTTTTTAAAATGGCTTTAATCTGAAGATGATGAAGAAATGGTAACCTGCAGATCACTGTTGTCATTATGAGCACACACTGAATAACACTCGTAAACAAGAGGAAATAGAAAAGAGTGTGCATCGAGATTGCGCTTGCGCAAGATTGGCAACATGTAGATATATCGACATCGAAAAAAAGTTTTTTTTGCCGTTATAGCGAAATATCGTATAAAGAGTGGCCGTATAGCGAGGTATGACTGTACTTAAACATGATGATTATTATAAACAACTATAGGTATGAGTCTTGCAATATTCTCAACTAATGTTAATTGTGCAAAAGGATTTACTGGAAAACTATTAATTCGACAAATATCTTAAGTGTTGGGGGATCCTTGGCAGTCACAGGCTGCTTACCCCCCTTCACATACCGTTCATTTACATTTCCAATGCTCCACCCGAAGGTACTACATTGGCCAGCAGGCGAGTTTTTTGTTGCCTGGAAATTTAGAATTTTGCCGAACCCTTGCCGTTCCAGGCAAGGTAGGGATCTTTAACGTGCATGAGAACACTTACACACGGGACCTCCATTTAACCTCTCATCCGAACGAGGGCGTAATTTTTGTGAAAAATGCTCAGCCATTTTTCAAGCAGTCGGCCATGTCGGGATTTGAACCCAGGACCTTGGGATCCGTAGTCTTACGCTTACTACATTGATCCACGGCGACGCCCCCCTTCACATACCACTGAATCTTTGTAAAATAGGGCATATAATTAGAAAACAGAAGGGAAACCGAGCTGTATATAGGTTGTTGTGGGAATTTCAGGGAACTGTGTAGGCTAGCTCATAACATAAATACGTGGAGGTATGCGTCCAACCAGTTTCAAGACGGAAAAACTAATGATGAAAAAATAAGTGCACTTAAATCTGATGAATATTACAAATAACTACAAGTTTTGGTTGTGAAATATTTTCAACTAATGTTGATTCTGGGAAAAGAAATATTGGAAAAACTAGTAATTCAACAAATGCTCAAGTGTTGGGGGAACTTGGCAGCCGCGGCTGCTTACCCCCTTTCACATACCACTGAAGATCGGGGAAATAGGGCATATAATTGTAAAACAATAGATGGTGACCGAACTGCATCTAACAAGAAAGAACAGCAGCTATATTCAAAGATAACAAACATCGAAACAAGAAGAAAATTGTTCAAAGCATATGTGTGGAGCACTGCACAGTACGTCTATGAAATAGGGGCAGTAGGAAAAGCAGACAGAAAGAGATAGAATCCTTCTGGAATGTTGTGCTTCTGATGTATGAGGATGATAACATGCACAGACAAAGTATTACAATTTATGTGGTGATAGTTCTTACAATTTAAAAGTCGATAATACAGTTTACGAAGTACGTCGATAAATACAGTTACAAAGTCGGTAATACAGTTTAAGAGTTCATAAATTCATCGCGCAAGCGCAATGAGAAAAGCGGGCGACGCGCCCTGGCGGATGGCAACGACAACCTTATTACAGATTCCGCGTTGCCAACTACCAATGACGTCACCAATGCACAAAATTATATTGCGCCATAATCGGAAAATTTACATAATTTTAAAACAATGATAAAAGCAAACAAATTAGATAATGGATTACTTACATCAGAAATCCGGCTACGGTAGGCCTCTATTGAAGTCCATCAGGCTATCAAAGCCCTGTTGCGGTAAATAAAGATGGTGACTCCGGTGCTTCAGCGGAACATGGACATCCGACTCGTCTAGGGTCGTGCAGTACGTTTCGCCTAGGTGGTTCTCAAATTGTCACCTACCTATGCAGGGAATGACGGGAAAAACCAGGTAAAGGTCGACAAACAAAAGATAAGCAAGCAAGGAAACTACATAGGTAAAGCTAAGACACGATACGATACCTGACTCGACCACACTCCTTGAAGATCAAAGGCAAAACGCCACGTTATAGAGAGAACAGGAAACTCGTCCCCACTTCTTGTCTTTTACACATCGGCGCGAACTTATTCGTCCAACCCTCCCGCGTCGCGCGATCTGCGCAAACTCACTATGACGTAACGGAAGTACACGCCTAGTCTATTAAAATTCCGCGCACCGCGTCTTTTGAAATTATGGCGCGAAACCTCCGTACATCAAACTTAAACTAAAACAATGTTTAAGGGCCAATTTAATTGGCACGTAACAAAAGTTAATAACGAATAGGTTCGTTCTTTTGTAAGTAGTTTTCTACAGTGTCGTATCTTTTTCCGCATAACTATCCCCACACCCGAATTTTCTTCCTCTGATCCTGTATGAATTACCCCAATGTCTCCGCTTCAAAAATTTCCACTCCAAAGAAACCCTGCCTGTGGTCGCCGAACTTCCACTAATTCCTACTATATCTAATGCTCATCTATCCATTGCAATTTTCAAATTCTCTAACTAACCTACTTGCTTCATGCTTCTGACATTCTATGCTCCAACTCGCAAAATGTTCACGGCTCTTCTTTTGAATTTGCCGAAGTAAGTCCCTTCTGGAGATTCGAATGAGGAACTATTTTAACCCTGTAATCTTTTACCCCAGAGGTTGCCATCATTTTAAAAGCAATTTAAGTACACTGTGTACTTTGGAGGTAATGTGGTGGTTTCTCGTTGCCTTCTACATAATAGAACGCCATATCGACCTCTGTGGTCTCTGCCATCCTAAGTACCATAAAAGCTTCCGCCCTCTAGTGGGATCTGTCTTAGTCTGATTCCTTACTAAAGACCCCGCTAATTTGATTAAATGTATAGTTCGCCTTTTTAGCTTGCCGAAGCACGTAAGCCATTCTACGCATTGTAGTGTTCTAGAACTTCTTCAAGCTGCAGGTTCGTTCAGAACATGTACTCTTATGTAACACATCTTTATTTTACTATTTCTGTAGGATAAGGAATAGAACATAAGTTCATTTAGGTGTATTTGTGTATAAGTGTTAACTAAGCTAGTGTTTACATATTTGTTCTTTTTTATTTTTGTTTTACTGTATGAATCTAATGGCATGTTTTTTTTGTAGCTTGTAACAACATATTGAGTTTTGTTTGGCAGTGGTATGCTACTAGTTTTGCACATCCTACTGTTAAAGAGCATGTCTTAAATGTTATCCATGCTTCTTTTTTGGCACTATCTTGGAACAATTTTTGGCCATCAGTTACGGATCTTGAATTCATGTTAAAGGTAAGTTATTATTACTACATTTACACCGAACAATTTCAACTTGATCCAAGCGTTTTGAATTGACTTGTTTCTAAGAAGATAGTTTTGGTATCCACATCAAAGCAAAATTCAAAGTCCAATAATTGAAAATTTTTAATTTGTAGACTTAGCATTATGTTTTTAATTGGATTACTTCCGAATAGTTTTAGATTTTTAAGCGTTTATAACAACTTGCCCTGCATGTTGATTTTGAAATTGATTATATAGGAATATTTGGTTGTGTTATTGTAAATTATAAACCGCCTTTCTTTTTACGTGTACCTCAGAACATCTTTGACCATCATGTCTAAGCTGGTTTTAATGTTATTCGATTCTTTTTCTACTTCCTCAGTATCAAAAATTTTCCCGATATCTTTCAGCAATTCATTTGACTTTTTTTCAAATATTTCGTGGATGTCATTATCCTTTAGTTCCACAAAGTCTAAGTTCCTTTTTTCAGTTCTTCTTTTTCAAATTTTTAAATTTAAGCACAGCCTTCGTATTTATGATATTGTGGTCAGTGTTTATATCTGCTTCTGGGTAGTTTCTACCGCCTTTTACTTGATTTCTAAGGCATTGTCTAACAAGAGTGTAATGTATTTGGTATTTCCCTATATCTCCTGGCATCTTCCACGTGCATCGTCTTCTGGCATTATGTGTTTGTGATGGTTAAATTGTTTTTGTCGCAAAATTTTACCAGCCTTTTCTCTCTGTCGTTCTCATGGTTAAACCAAATAAACCTACTACCACTCCTTTCCAACCATCATCTACCACTGCATTAAAATTCCCCGTAACAATTAAATTTTTATGTCCTTTTATGCATCTTAGTATGTCTTCGATATCTTTGTAGATTGTTTCTACCTCTTCCTCACTGTAGCTAGAGGTGTGCATGTATACTTGTATTATTGCTGTATTTACTGGTTTAGATTTTAATCTAACCATGAGCACTCTTTCATTCTTTTGTATGTAGTTTCTTCACAGTATCCTACCTTTTTTCGGATAACTATTCCCACACCGGAATTTTCTTTTTTTTTATTCTGTATGAATTGCTATAAAAGCTCTGCTCCAAAATCCCCCACCTCTGGCCACTAAATTTCGCTGATCCCTACTATGTCCAATGCTAACTTATCCATTTCAATTTTCAAGTTTTCTAGCTTACCTACTTGCTTTATACTTCTGACACTACACGTTCCTGCTTGCAAAATGTTTCTGACTCTTCTTTTAAACGTTCTGATCATATCTTCAGAACTAGTCTCCTCCCGGAGATCCGAATGGGGGACTATTTTAATTCCGGAATTTTTACCATATAGGATGCCATCATCTTAAATAACGATTTAAGTATGCTGTGTATTTGGGAGATAATTTAGTGGTTTCCCATTGCCTTCCACATCGCAATAGTGTCGCAGAATGCCATACTGACCCCTATGGTCTCTGCCATTCTAAGTACTAAAACACTCAAGTCATTCTACCCATTCTAGTAATCTAGATAGAACTTCGTCAAGGTGCAGACCCATTCAGAACAGGAAAGTTTGTTATGAACCTAAAAAAAATTCTGTTAAATAACCTTCGAAATTTGTCTTACATAAAGGACTGAGTTTCCATTTTGTTTTTTGTTCTTATTTCACTTTGAAAACCTATTAAAATATCTTCATTTTTCAATATCCCCCCCATTTTTAATGTTATATCTTTGGAATGAATTTTTTAGGACTTGTCGAAGCTAATGTTGTGTTAATGCTTTTCATGGTGGTTGATTACAATGACTATGTTGGTAAAAGTGAATATTCGCAGTTACAACGACGGAAAATTTCCATTTCTTGTGTTTTTATTCTGGCATTTTCACTCATTATCCTATTCCATTTTCTCTCTCTTTTTTCTTTATTTGCGACCTCGATATTGTATTGCATTTTTTCTTTTTTCGTCATATAGGTGAAACGCTGTCACTTCTTTTATACTTCTTTTAATATTGGTGGTGTGAATTTACCATATGTCTTTTCTTTTTACTGATTTCTGATGCCTTTAGCTTGAGAGTAGCAATTTGTGGTTTTGTTTTTGTTACTTTTGCTAGTCAGGGGTCCTTCAGACCTCCTGCTCCATTTATTTGAGGTCATTTCTCTCTCTTCTGTAGGACACTTGCCTAGAAACATAACTTTTTTACATTCCACTTCTGCCTTATCTTTCCTCTGGCGGGTCTAAGTCCTATAGACTACTGTCTGTTGCATGAGTGGTGTTCCCCCACTCCGAGTTACTGACTCCGTTTTGGCAAATTGGATAGCACTTTTTTATCTACCTTGTTTATCATCTTTTGCTCAGTGCGATTCCTTCTTCTCTATTTGCCTCGCTAGCTACTATGGCATTCAAGTGATTTCAACCTCCTTCTTTTAATACTTTTTCCTATATCTATGTACCTTTTCTTTTTTGTTAGTCACCATATATCAATCTACCTTTTCTTTTTTGTTAGTCACCATATGGTCTGGGAACCAGGCAACTCACAGTACGGGACCATGTTGTGCAGATCTCATTTTCAGCCATGCATCGCCACTATCCTCGCTTTAAGTGCTAGCAGTATTCTCATTAATTTGTTTGCTGAAAGTATATCTTATCGATTCTACACCTAAAATACAGGCATCTTTACCTAGGTAAACTAGTCCCTTGTGCATTGGGTATCACTTCTCGAACCTTCATATAGGACACAAGAAAAATCCTCTTTTAACGGTTCTATGGAACTACCATTTTCTGAATTTAGTGTTAGGTATTTCTCTGTCCTTATCTTATAATTTTATTTTTAACATAGGATTATTTTTGGAAATTACCTTGGAATGTTATTTCTATCTTAGAATTATTTTAATTGTAGCTTTATGTTGGGTTTATTTTTAAAAATTATTTTGGGATATTATCTTTATCTTGGGATTACCTTTGGAAATTATCTTTGGGATTTTACCGCTATCTAGAGCATATAGTGGGAAAATATCTTTTCGTTCTTATAGTTCTTCTTATAGTTTGAGAATTTTAATTAACTGATATTTTGAAACCAAGATTTATATAACTCGGGTGAAAAGTAAACGTTGAAAGAAAAAACTAAGTGACTTTTGCTTTACAATTTGCTACGGCAGTTGGGAAAAATTATTGAAAAATTTTTTATTTGTTTGACTTAGATGCTAAAATTTAGATACTTACCTGTATTTTTATAAATATTTGTGTAGAATGTTTTATATGTTAAAAGGTTTATATTAAAAAAAAAATTGAAATGTTGGTAGTTGAACTAAGTTATATTTAAACACTTAGAATTTAATTTTGAGTTGTAGGACATTAGGTTAAGAAAAGTCTCTTGCTTTTCGACAAAAATGTGTTACTGGTAGGAATTGCTGTAAAAAGGTAATTGTACATGCAATATTGAGATAGTCAATTAATTAGTGGCTATATCTTTTTTCCGTTTTCTGATTTATTGAGGGTTGTTTTAAGAAATATCAGGTGGCACCTAAAAACTTTATTTAGTCATTACGACCTTTAGGTATAAGTAGTTGTCTGGACATGGGGAACAATAGAACTTTTTTTTATCTTTTTTTGTTTGTAGTTTTGCTTTCATTGATACGTATTAAGTGAATAACATGTAACATGCCTTTTTCAATTATTGGATAACCAGTTTCCATCTTTTATATTCATTAAATCTATTATTTTTTGTATTAAAAGTAAAGTAATTCCTCTTGTTTCTTGAATTCGGCCTGTGTATGTTATAAATTATTAATTACATTGTAGGTTTAGAATGATTCTAATAGGCATAAATACACTAATATACTATCTCGGGGATTTTTATCGCTCTTGGGGGAAATTATGCGAAACTTTTGTTATATTTCAAACTATTTCTGACGTGAATTATGTAAACACTTCAGCACTGAGAATTGACGAAAGTGGTTGTGCTCTTTAGGATACCATTCTTCAGGGTGTCTTCGATGTAATGCCGTTATTTCTCCAACCTCTCTTACCTTTTCTTAGGTCATTACCGTTACCACAGATCAGTACCACGTCAAACATTTGCAGAAGACAACCACTGAAAGCTGAGATGACTGAACTGTAAGTGTTATAACTTTAAAGCCTACATATGGAAATTTACATTATTTGAACGTGTAGCATATCTTTTTAGTGATAAGGTAACCAACCCTCTCCTGTCGCGACTATAGACTGTGCCGTGCAATGTGATAGCAATATTAATGTTAATCAGTAATGTTTAAGCCTTTGTGGCATGAAGGTATTTTGAAGTGGCTCTCACGCACATGTTTCAGGCTTTCTTTGTGTATTAGATACCTTACAAACTATTATCGTTCATTACTCTTCTTGTATAAAATCTATAGTTTGTTAGTATGTGTAACATTCAACTAAGTTGTATGTTTAACAATTAGCTTCCAGTGGACTAATTTAGCTATATGTGGTCAACAGGCTTTGGCTCTGATGGATGGGCTAATTGGTTATGATCAGCAGTCAGGTTTCAATAAACTGTGATCGGGACTGAGCAACTAATAGTAAATCGTACCCAATTTCATTTTTCAGCAGATTGTGAATGTAAGTCCTGTCTATTGCCAAATTACCCTTAAGGTTAGAATAGCTGAAAACAGTACTTTATTTGTGCTTACCTATTCGCAATCTGAATTATTTTGCTCTCAAAAAATATTGTCATATCCTTGTGGTAACAGAAAATTTCACAAACAGTTCTCGAAATTTTATATGTCGCCACACTTCTGTGTGAAAACTAACCTGTTAGCATTAATATTTTTAAACTGATTTAAATGTATACTATCTTAACTGTTTTCAAATTCTAATTTATTTTTAGGTTGTTGAACAGTATTTGCCCGAATGCCATACATTCTTGGGCCATATTTTTATGGAAATATCATGGACTAATTGGATTTCACAATTATCCAGTACAGCTCCTCCACAGGTTATGTTAAGAGTGCATCAGTGCCTTTTATACTTACTTGTTAAATTACCTAGTGAACCTAACGTTAGAAGTAATCATAGCCAAAAGGCAAAAGCACTTCTAGTTCATGCTGAGGCGTTTAATTGGGATATTATTGAACCGACAGTATTTATGCAAATTTTAGACTGGTATATAGTTAGCTGTGATCCTTTAGTTTTATTTTCAACCGATCCAATGAATTTAGATTTTCGAGTTTTACAGTAAGTACTTTTTTGTTTTGTCTTTTGCTAATTAATCACATTTTAGTTTTTTACAACGCGTGGCTCATTACGATAGACCAACTGAAGTTATCTCATTACCAATATTACAAAAACGTCATATTTATTTGCGAAGTTTTATTAAATTAATGTCTATTTTTGTCAGTAAACATAGGAACTTAGTTCGTTCTAAAGAAAATGAGTTAAATGGTATAATAGCATGTTCATTGGTTCATATTGAATTTGTTGTAAAATCCGAAGATGAATTGAAAGTACTTATGGAAGAAATGTTTAGTATTTTAAATATTGACGGCATAAAAGATGTTGCTACTATGTGTTTTCAAAAATGGATTGCATCTAAATCTTCACAGGATGTGGTATTGAAAGTGGCCTTACAGGTTATTGGAAGTTCTGTTGGAGACTGTGATGTTGCAGCATTGCTATATGAAACTGCATGCAACAGTTATTTCCAGAATAACAATGGTAAGTTTCCAAATACAGATACGAATTACTAAAAAAATTATGTGAAAGTTGTTCTGCGCTGTTCTATAGTGTGACATTTTAAATAAACCTGTTTAAAACAAGGATTTCTAGATCGTTTGAAAAAAACTTCTGTAATTCAACTCACTATTCTTCCATATACTGGAGCTTTTATTTCAGATGTCCAGTACTTCATGCTGCAAACTGGAGTCGGGCCATTGTAATGACCTTGATGAACTAAAATAAGTCACCACTAATTAACCTGTTTTTCATCATTTTTCTCCTACATCAAATTGTGTTTAAAAAATTTCATAAATCGGCAGTAAAACAATTCTTAGGATTATAGCGTCAATACAAAATGCAAATGTATCTGGAACTTCTACCTTATGGTTATGCACAAATAGAGCAATTCTGTCAATATTTACTTCAAAATCTCAACAACAATCATGCATTTCATGTGAGTGTGTTCTGCAGACAATTGACATTATTTTAGAGCTTGCATTAAATTAGGACGGTTAATTTAATTAAAGCAATACAAAATGAAATTTCTTAAAATAAATGGGTACAATTTATTACATTAGTCATTCAATAGGATATATGGGATGATAATATAAACCGCTGAAATAAAGGATGTCTTAAATTATACAATGTAATAAATGCAGAACATCATGCAATAAACTCAAACCATGAAATTAAAAAGTTATTTAGGTTACAATATATATTCAGACCAAACTTCGTCATAAATTATTTTAAAACTACAAAAAAGGGAAAACAGATTTTTTAGTATTGGGCAATTTTTCACATAAAATTAAGATAGCTTTTATCAGAATTCCATTTAATAATACACTCAAATAACATAGTCAAAAATCCAGATACAGTGCAGTGAAATCCACGGATATTAGATTGGAGATGAGTTAATCTTTTCATACAGTATGCTACAATGTACTAACCTTAAGCACCTAGTATAAACCATGTATCTTTCATGTGATACAATTCTAAAGTAGGAGAAAGCATAATAGTTGCATCCGATGGGGAAGAATTGAAAATTAATTCTTTGCAAACCGAGAATTCGAAAACATCGAAAATTTAGTAATACGAAGTTGAAAAAAACGAACAGGACCTTGGGGGTTAGATGTAACCTGAGGACCAGTTTCGAAAACTTAATTTTTAAAAGTTCAGATAAGTCCAACAAGGTTGTGACTAATTTGTTGAAGTTGCAATTGAAATAATCAAAGTCCTGTATGGGTGTAAGATTTTTCTTTTGCTACTAATTGAATTTCACTTATAATAATGTAAATATTTTAACACCTAGGAATGGAGATACTTTCAAAGTTTTCCATCTTATTGAAAGCACCATGCTGATATCACAGGGTCGGAATTCTAATCACTAGATGCTTGGAGCTTCCTGGCATTAGAAATTAGTCTTTGTACGGGAGTGATGCATTTAGTACAAAATGCTATCTAGAAATATTGTACTATAAATAGATCGTTATGAGAATTCTTTTTTAGTTTGGTATTTTAAAAGTTTTGCCTAAAAAAATTTGAGTACGGTGACATTCGACATCTGGGGTCAACAGGTGTCAAGGCTGTTTACGTCTACAACTATTTATCAATCATCATTACTTTAATATGACTGGTTCATCTTGAGTGCATTTAAATTGGTTTAATGAGTAAATTATGCATTCATCCAAGATATTTAACAAACAATTTTTTAGTGGACTCCAATGTTGTTAGCCATACCTTGAGCTCAAGGTGTCAGTAAGTGATTCTTAACTTTTGGCTGTCAAGTTATTTTTTATTATTTTATTTTTAATGACGTACCTTTTTATGCACTCACTGTAAATACTTGCTATTCTATACTTGTTATGTGACCTTTAAAACTGTAATTATTGGTTTAATTTTTTTATTCAGCATAAATGAAGCTGGTGGTGGTTACTCAGCTGTTTTATTTAATAACCTTCACTTAACAAGATCTATTAATTTTTATAATGTTATTAAAGTATATACTTTTTGATAGCTCCTGCTGAGACAAACAAGGAACCCACTAAGTGCGCCTGAGGCAAGGACTCATTGCAGTGTCGGTGTTTAATCATTGCCAAGTGACTCTGTGTTTAAAAAATTAAAAAGAAAAAGGTATTACTATTTAATGTTTTGAGCAAGTATTAAACAGGTTGCGACCATTACAATAAATTAGATTGAAATTCAACCTAAACTTAAATTCCGTTAATATAAAATAATTTCAAGTCAAATTACAAATATAGTTTCCTAAAAAATATTAGTTAACCTCTATTCTGGCTAGGTTTTACTAAAAAAAATCCTAAGAAGACTTTAAATCTAATCCATCAATAATGCTATCACTACACATTTTTCCTGTTTCCAGTATAGTCATCTGACAAATATAAAACCTGATTTCTGAAAATGTCATTCATAACCAACATGATAAACAGTTAAATCCCGCTTTTCGTTATATCGTTTCATTGTCCATTCCAAAATAATGTAAAATCAATACGTACATGTTTTTTAAATTTAATCAACACTCGTTTCATTGGTAAATCATTGATTAATAGAAATAATCATTTTCATGTTCGATTAATTTCCTATTTCATAAACTACCAACTATGTTTACATCAAAACTCACATATACATAAAAAAGTATGAACATAAAAGTCCATAACTACTCACGGTTTAATTTGTTTAATATAAGGTTAAAAATATCCAAAAACTTAATTTTCCAATTTTTCAATAATTCCATTTTTCATCCTTCAAACAACAGCTACCTTGATCCAACATAACCCAAAATTTCAATTTAATGGCAGAAGGAATTATTCGAGTCCCAACCTATTGAACCTGTCACAACGGCAATAATTCCACCAACAGGTTGTTACGGTTATTCCATGCGGATAAGAACGAAAAAGTAAAGTAAGCAAAGAAATTAGCTTGCACCGAGTACCACAACAAAAAAAGAAAAGGACTAATGCTGTGCTAGCTAAAACGTCATAGAGGGGGTGGGTCACACAGAAAGAAAAAGGTAACCTCAAGAAAGAAAAATTATTTACAAACCCTAAGAAATCAACATGTTATAAATGGAAAACCAACTTGCATAGAAAACAACATCTATCCAGCATATCCCGGAGGATTTACATAGTGCAAAAGTCTTCACAAAGTAATTAATATCCTTTTTTAATTACCTTAACCTAATTTTCTAGTTTAATCTTAGTATTCATATAAAAAATGAAACAAATATATGTTCACTAGACTGTTTTCAGTCCTCTAGTTATCCAATATTAAATCTTTGATAGCAAAATAGTCATAACTTCATATACTTACGTATTATCCACAAGTAACTCTTGATAATTAATTCCAACACCGTAAAACCCAGGTTGTGCAATGAGCAAACTGAAAAAAATAACAAAAAACCAGACACGTCTTCCTGATGAATGTCGCTCGTAGGGCCAAACCTCGTATCCCTGGCAAGTCCTTTCCTCGTTCCACTCATGGTCACTGCTATATTCTCGTAGTGGCTGATTATTTTAAGTTTTCCCTTTTTTTTCTTTTACGTACAGCCACTGCACAGTCCGACACCAAAGTCCTACAAGATCAAGTCTTCCTTATTTTCGGTGTCCCACAATACCTTATCACAGATAACGGTGTACAATTTCGTAACCATCATCTTGCCTCCTTGTGTGCCCGTTATCACTTCAAAATTCTTTTCACCGACTGCTACCATCCCCAAGCCAATTCTACTGAACGTGTTAACCGCTTCCTCAAGACCATGCTTGCTTCCAATGTACGCGACGACCAACGTCATTAGGATGTGAACCTCCCAAAAATTTCTTGTGCAATCCACACCTCCAAACACGAAATCATAGGCTGCACTCTGTTCTTCGCTCTATTTGGTTGCGAGCATATCCTTTCCGGTGATTATTTTGAACAGCTGTCTGAAATAAACGACATGTACATGCCTGATCCCGAACATCTTTCACCAGTTCCTGACCACTTTAAGAATATCCGTTCCCACAGCCGCTATAATCTCCGTCGTCGTCCTGTCTCTTATCAACTAGGCGATTCTGTTTGGCGCCGTAATTTCGCTCTGTCCGACGCTTCACGTCATTTTAACGCAAAACTTGCTCCTAGATTCTTCGGTCATTTTTCCATTTCTAAAGTAGTCTCTCCCTGGACCTATGAATTTACTGATCCTTCCAGTCACAAATCCATTTGGCATGTTAAAGATCTGAAACCTGCCCATCCGGACCATCCTAATGTCTCCGATCTTGCTCTGTTTTCCTTCTGGCGTCATAAACGCCTTAAGCCCAATATCTAGTCCTCGTGCCCCAGATTCTTATGCCGACTTTGCTCTCCTTAGGTTTTGATTTTTGGACTTTATGATCTTTCTATTTACTTCCTTGTTTGGCTAGGTTTTCTTTTTCCTCATCCGCGTGGGCCCGGGAATAGAATAGTCCCACGGTACGACCTGCCTGTTGTAAGAGGCGACTACAGCGGTCCAACACATACACACACGCACACTTTATATACGCACACTACATACACACACCCGCACATGCACACACATACTCATACATTTTTTATTTTATTTTCTTTTGTACGATTCTTAGGTTTTTTTTGTTGGTTCTGGTACTTGTACTGGTGGGTGTTATTCTTTTTGGTTTTTCTTTCTGTTTTATTGTTCCACATTCCTCTCCCTATCCTTTTGCTGGTCTTTTTTGCTGTCAGACCCTATACCGATTGTGTTTCGTCCATCCGCTTCTGTGGTAGGTGCTTTCTAGTCCGTTTTTCTTTCTTCGGAAAACACGACTTAGTCGACTTTAGATCTAATTAGCTGTTCTTTTCTTTGATTCTTCGTTTGTTGAGATTCTTGGTTACCACAGTTTGTACTACATCGTTTCTTTTACCAGCGCTCTTCCTCTCGTTCTCTCTTGTTGTTTCTTTGCATTCTTGAGGCTTGACCCTTGGGTTCTGTTTTGGTTGTTACTGCTTGGTTTCATTCTGGCTTTTTTTTTTCTTTTTGGTTTCTTCATGGGAAACCAATCCTGTTCTAGAGAGTGATAGCTTTACTGTTTCTTCTGAGAAACATCTGTCTGTTGACGACTCCTCAGTGCTGAGGCCGTTCCACCTTAGTCCTCCTTGATTGCTTGTTACCCATCTTTCTTTTTTCTTTTCTTTATTTTTCTTTTCTTGCTCTTGGTTCACTTCCGTTGATGTTCCAGGTTAATTATTTTTTTGTTTTGGATTTTTTTTTGTTCGCAGTTCTATTGTTCTACGATTGGTTTTCGAGCCGGATGAGGGTTCTTTTTTTATTTAGGGGTGTTTCTTTTGTTTTTGGTTTTCATATCGAATTTTCTTTTAGTTTTAAGCGAATTTTTTTTTGTTTGGGGTTTTTTTGTCCTGTCTACTCCCGTACTTTTGTTTTTCTACCCAGATTTGTTAATTTTGCTGGGGGAGATTTGTTACGTTTATTTTCGGGATTAATTAAATACCCCTTTTCCCTTGTTAACTCATAAGCCCGTTTTACAATAACTTTTAACTCAAATCTAGTTGCTTTGAAACGTAAAGTTTTTGCTATAATTAAATAGTCAGTACCTTGTTTTAGGTATCCGTTTACTGGTTATGCAGTACGACCACGTATAATTCATTCTAAATTACTTCCATCTAAAGACTCGTTGAAATAATGAATCCTACTTCACCGATAAAGCTTGTATCGAAGTGCTAATCATCTTCGTATGTTTGATAACACCGGGATGAATGTAAATTGGTGCTATCAAACAAGTTAATCTTTGTTCTTTTCTGCATACGACAAGAGCAATTGTCGATTTCGTTCTGTGAAAAATTTTCGAGCACACATTGTGTGCTCCGTCCGGGGGATAGAACCGTTTGTTGCTTTGGCCTTGTTTGATGAGGCGTTTGCCCATTTCTTTTGTGGAGGCAATACACGGTTTATGGAATCCCCAGTCCATCTGCTCCGCCCTGCCCTTAGAGAGGGTGCGATCAAACACCTACACCATGGACACACGTGATGAGTGTTTATTCACTATGTCAGGACATCTGTAAAATTATTCAAACAGTATATTTACCAGTTTTTATTGGATGAATAAACTTGGTAGTTTTGGAATGATTGTCGTTGTGCGAGAGGATATTTATTATTATTAATATTGTAATCTGTGATGACTTTTTTATGGAGGGACAACTTGATGTAGTTAAGTTTATACTTACGACGATATTGAGTATTAATATTGTATTTACTGTGGCCAATTTATCTATTTAATTGTAGATTTACCATGATTATTTAGAGCTGTTGGTTTTAGTGTGGTAATGTTGCACTTTTTTGTTTTGTTTGATCATTAATATTGGGAAGTAACCTAAAACTGCAGCTTGCCATTTAATAAATGATTTCTTTTGGGGGTTATTTTTTTTGGCTGACATGTATTTAGTCTTGATTTGATTTTTTTTTGGTGTCTGTGGCCGTACTGCACTGTTACGTCTATGCAAAATGTCAATTAGAATAATTATAGTTGTTAATAAGCACTGTTAATTTCTTATTTTTATTTCAGGCTTTCCTTTATTTTTTTTCTTTTGTATGTATAATACCCGACTCACTCGCTGATTGAGCCCAGCCATGTTCTTTCGTTGGTTTTTTGTTAGGCTATGCTGCACAACGTAGCACATGTTACATAGTAATGGGTTGAATTAGTTGAAAGTAAATTAGCACCAATTGCAGTAGATAATTTAGTTGTTGGAGGAGAAATTCCATCTCTCAAAACATCTTCGTACAAACTAATTTCTGAATTTCATGTTATAAATTCATTATCTGTAGGAGCCCACCTGTTTATCTGCGATTACTGATAAAGTTAGGTAGATTCGACACGAAATTTATTTAACTTTGCGACTAGAACGTACTACTTCTGTCTTATCCCAAAATCCATGTTAAATATATAAGTGAATTTCCATAGGAAGATCTCACAATTTGGACCGTTGTAACTCATAATATGGATCTAAAATAACAGTTCAACAACAAATATTCGAGTATACCACATTATAAAACTCAGAGCCAACAACTATTGATAACGGGAATCCCAGTGTATAATTTCTATTCTATTGCAATGTATGTTGTATTTGAAGAAACATCCATGTATATATAAAAAACCAGGAGATACGAATTGAATCGAACTCTCTAATCACATATGGAGAAACTCCATTTTTATAAAACTTGCGATAATACTTTTGAATAATTCGAATATATCATTTCAGAAAGCAAAGGTTGTTGATAACCGAATACATTGCTATATCAAAAATAGAGATATACTGAGGTACTTTAAATTATACTAAATACACTAATAAAATTCCACAGGGTGATGAATAAGTAATCATTTCAATTTATAAAGTAGTTGAAATTGTTATTGGAAATTCGTAAATGACCGTGAATACAGTAAGGAATATGAAATTTAATTACACAAGAATGAAAACGTTTACCTACGGGAACAGTACGTAACAAGGTGCATTGAAAATACCTTGCCCGTGCAAGCGTAAGTTCAAAAACTTATATGCCACTTTGACTTTTTACTATTCACTCACATTACTACATTTTTACGTTCTAAATTAACTTCACTGAATATTACTTCGGAAACTTAACTTTTGAAACTTGTCCTCTATTCACCCTCCAACTCGGCCAGCGCTCTTGGCCGGCTTTTTAACTTATATTACTACATTTTCGATGTTTTCAGATTTTTGGTTTGTGAATAATTAATTTTTAATTCTTCCCCGTGGAATTTATTATACTTTATTATACTTACTCCCACTTTAAAATTCTATTACATGAAAGATACATGGTTTACACTACATATTTAATTTTTCTTTATGTAATTGGGTTAATACATTGTAATATATTGTATGAAAAGATAACTCATCCACTATCTAAAATTCTGTAATTTCACTACGCTGTATCTCGGTTTTTGACTACATTGTAAACTATAGCTGTATTTATTTTGGTGTATTAGTAAATTAAATTATTTATGATAAAAGCTTTCTTAATTTTATGTGTGAAATTGTCTAATACCAGAATCTGTTTCTTTTTTCGTGGTTTTAACATAACTTGTGACTCGGGAGTTTGGCCTTAATATATATTGAACCCCAAAAAACATTCTAATTTCATGGTTTGAGTTTATTGCATGATTTCCCGCATGTATTACATTGTTTGATTTATGACATCTGTTATTTTAGCGGTTTATATTTTCGTTATCCTATTGAATGACTAATTTATTAAATTGTTCCAATTTTATTTTAAGAGACTTGATTTTGTATTGCTTTAATTATAACTGTTCCAATTTGAAATTATATTTATTAAAAACAAAAGAAATTTAACATACCATGTTTTATTAAGCTTGGTTATTCATGAAATCTCCTATACAAAGTGCGTCATAATTAATTTATCCATTCAACTTTACTAAATTTTCCTTATCCATTTAATTGTATTGCTAATGTAATGTGCCTTTGTTACACACATCTCAAATTTTCACGTAAAACTGTTAATGTCTACTTTATATATCTAATAATTTAACTCTATGCTGTAACTAAGTGTGGACATTGTATAATCTTATCAAGCAACAAGCATCATGCATAAATGTCACAATAAAAAAAACAATTTTTAGTTAGCTATAACTCACAATATGTCTCCAGGTGGCTAAAGGAATTCCCGGGGGCCAAGAGTAGTATATTAATTTGCCATCGGGTTTTTATTTCCAATATTTATTTATTGCTTGGAACCAATTAGTCCAAATTTTTTTTTTGGTATGTGTTTTTGTTATGGTTTGCGAGTAATTTTTGTAATTTTCCTATGTTCATCTTTTTTTCTACTCCTAATATGTTTGGTGGGTGTTGTTATTGTATCGCATTCCTATTCTATGTGACTTGAGTGTGACCCAATATGATCCCATCTCGCAAAAACCATGTGGTAACGATTTGCATTTTGTAATTAAAATTTTTTACTTGGTATGGAATGAATTAATTTATTTAACATGATATTGGTGAGTACCGCTATCCAGAGTTTGGGTTTTTAAATACTTACTACATATAATGAATATATTTCTAATATGGTCTGGGGTTTACTTGGCATTTCAGCTACATAAAATTAATTATAATTTATCTCTCTAAAATTCGTAAAAAACTCTCCTATATTTGGCATAATTATGATATGGAACATACATATTAAAATTTTCTGGTATTTACTTCATAATTCTAAAACTCTCTTAAAATGACGATCACACTATCAAAATTTAGTCAGAATTATTGTTTATCTTTTTTGCGGTTTTAAAATAAATTATGAATCTGAGTTACATTTCCATATGTATCACCCAGAAATAAAACTATGCTTTTGTGGTTTTTGTCATTTATGACCTTTAATAGAACAAAAAAAATTATTGAAAAGCCATGCGTAATGACCACCACTATTCATTAAATCAAAATGTACAGCGTATATCAATATTAAGTTGTCCGTTTTAGATCAGTTTTCCTCTTTTTGCATCTGGTTTTTATTTAACGTAATGCTAAAACGTTACAGCAATTATTATAAATGTTTAAATTATGGAAAAATTTCTGTATTTTACTTTGATAAAGTTTCTCTCAAACTTTTATTCTACAATTCTTGTGTTGAATTTTTATTTAAAATTGGACTTGATATAATTATGCAAAAATTAGTCTTTCTTTGTGATTGGTTTTGACTTTACAAATGTCAAGGTTGTTAATTTTAAGTGAAATAAAAATTGACGTCTGTGTTTGACGTTACAGCCACCAAGAACTAGATATCTATTGTCTTTTTGAAACATTTGCGATTTATATAATGTTATATTTAATAAAACTTGATAAAAGCATACTATAATATTTATGCGTTTAACTATTTTTAGCAAGCGAAAACACATGGAAACGTTTAGCTACTTGTATGAAACCATATCCTCCTAGACAAGCACAGTTGGAGCAAGTATTACTGGTGCAAGGAAAAATATTAACTTTAAATGCATTATTAATACAGAAAGCTGCAGTTTGTAGCGATAGCTTCTCATTATTAAATAGCATTCTACACTGGCTAAATAATTTAAAAGTTATGTAAGTAACCGAATATTATTTTCACTTACAATTAATAAAACGAAATAGAACATCCTTTGAAGATAAACTTCCTTTACTTTGGTCTGAATTTCTGGCATTATCGTTGACTCATTGTAACATTGATGAAGCAGGTGCTGGATCTGTATTGTATAAGTTTGCTCAACTATTGATACAAACGTGTGGAGAAAGGGGAGTTGGTGGTTGGGGTAAAGGAATTTTAGGTGCAATTGGCCTTGTGAAACAGGAAGGATTAACATTAAAGTAAGTATAATAATTATGCCAAACTGTTTTGTTATGATAAACTATTTTTAGGTTTCGATTTCTTTGTCGTGCAATAGCTGCATATGTTTTAGCACAACTTCCTGATGTAAAAAGAGGCGTCCAAACCGTACGCCATAGTAGTAAAGCTTCTGCAGCTGTTGGCCAACCAGGAGGGAATACTGAATGTGTGAAGTTGCTACTGGGATTAGATTTTGGACAGTCCCAAGGTGAAATTAAAAGTTATGCTGAATTAGCTCTCAAACAGGTGAGTTATAATATACTATACAACATATGTAGTAAGTAGTATTGGCATTAACAAATGCTTCATAAACTACAAATAAATTTCTTTGAATTTAGTAATACAACTAATTGGAATGAAAACTAGTGAAGTGAATAACTTGAAACTTTGTGGTTTATTAATATACATAATATGATATACCAGTGCATAGTGTGTAGCATAGCTAATACATGTTTATTACGAATCGTTTGTACTAATATTCACAGGAATGAATGCTTAATATGAAATGATACCACTCGATTAGCATGAGATGAGATTTCAGACTTTTCTGTGACAATTAAATAATTTTTTTTTACTTAGAGGATACTTTTTCAAGTAGTATTTGCTCTAAAAATAATATGCTCGGTATTTTCAATAATAATTGTAAAATAATTGAAATTACAGATTTGCTTAAGTTTGTACGTGATTATCAGATCTGATGTTCATATAAATCATCAGAAACGAAATCTTGTTTAACTAACAATTTTGTTTTTATATCACTAACACATGAATTTATTTAATTTTCTTTATTGGATAAAAGTTATCTGTCTTCTGATTTTCTAAAAAGGGTAAACTAAGAATTTTTAAATGATCCACTTTGATGGGGTTTCTGTATCCTGTTTGGTTTATCTGGACATCCTTATGTCATGTTTGCATGGCAGATTACTTTAAACAGGCGGTACATATCATTTAAAGCTAAATTGCCTAGCATGCATAGGGAGAACAGTTAACTGCCTTCTATATTAACTGTGTGTATTTTTAACTATTGCTGTATGGTGGGTTGCCACCACCAACATTGAAAGTAATTTATTAACCCATAGTTAGTTTATTTGTGACCCCTTCAGAATATTATGTGAACTTTTTTTCCATTATTATTGCAATTACGACAACAAATTAATGTAAATCTTTTTTCAAGCTGTTATTGATTAAACATTATTACCAATATATAACTCTGCTTGATCATTATTATTGGTTTGATTATAAAAGTACTGGTTTGATATATGTCTGGCTCATGTCCCGTGTTTGTGTTAAAGTTGAGAGGTGGAAATCGATCGCTAATCGGGATTTGCGTCTGAAGGTTTTTCCGGAAAAGATTAATTTGAAGCGATGTATTCGCTATGTGTTAAAAAAGCTAGAATCTTCTAAATTCTCCGATTTGAAAACCCAAACGAGCAGTGCGACGAAGCCAACAATGGGCCGGTTAGCGTTGGTGCGAGAGATAAGGAAGATCGAGTTGGTTTCCAAAATTTGTATCAGGCTTCTAAAAAAAATATCTTATACATACCAAAAAACACTAGCCGTATCCTAAAACCTGAATTATTAACGGTTTGCAAGCTGGTACTATGGTATTTTCTTAAAACATTTATTAAAATTTGTATAATAAATTCGAGAAACGTTAAACACAGGTAACGAAAACCGGCGTAAACGAACGAGTATGTACCTTCAAAATCTATGATGACACGTTTTTTTTCAAATTTCTGAAATATAAACTTATAAATTATCTAATATGACTTACTAGTACCGATAATGATTATTTATTATACGAAAGCATCACTTTTTAATATACATGGGCTATTTATTTAAGAAATCATTAATTATTAAATTTGACATTTGTTTATGAAGATAGCCGAGCGATTTCAATACTGCGTGATTTGGTCGGAAAACACTATATTTCTTATGTGTCGATTACAATGTAAGTATACAACCAACAGAATTCCAATAAGCATCATCTCGGTATCATAATGCTAAAAGCTTTGAGTACCATTCATAGCTTCAATGGTTCGATGCCCAGTAAAATTTGTTTTTTTTATTTTGTGTGGACTTTTTAAACAACCGAGAACATTTATTTAACAATATGCATAAAAAGAACCAAATCATTTTTCATATACTTTAGTCCGATCTACAATCTCTAAATTGTAAACTATATTTACTCTAAAACCACTTACAATGCTTTACTTTTTCTAAAGTTGTCTAACTTGCAGAAATGTATTCGCTTATGTGTTGAAAAAGTATTGTTCGTTTAATATTTTACGTTCTAAAAATCCGAACGTGCGGCGCGACAAAGTCAATAATGGGTCCATTACCGTTGGTGCGAGAGAACAAGACGATCAAGTTGGTTTCCGAAATTCGTATACGGTCCCTAAAAAATTCCTTACATATGTTAAAAGTCGCTATTTATATCCTATAACATGAATTATTTACCGTTTGCAGGCAAGTACTACAATTTTTTTGATAACTTACTATTAAAATTAGTGTAATTAATTCGAGAAACGTCAAAGACAGCTTACGAGGATTGGCGTCAAAAAACTTCAGGGTTCGATGCCCAGTAAAATTTAATATTTTTTTTTAATTTTGTGTCGACTTTTTAAACAACCAACAGCATTTACTATACACAAATAATACCTCAAAAAATATTATAGCTCCTTTATTTAACAGTATGCATAAAAAGAACCAAAGTTGTAAGTTATATTTGCAATTCTTTGCTCTTTCTGAAATTGTACAACTTGCAGAAACGTATTCGCTTATGTGTTAAAAAAGTAAAGATCCTTTAAAATTTTCCGATCTAAAAACCCGAACGTGCAGTGCGACAGGGCCAAGAACGGGTCGAATAGCGTTGGTGCGAGAGATAAGGACGATTGCGTTTCCAAAATTGGTATACGATTCCTAAAGAATTTCTAATATATACCAAAATACATTACCTATATCATAAACTCTAAATTATTAACTGTTTGCACGAGGGTACTATAGTTTTTTTTTACAACTTTTACTCTAATTTGTGTAATTTATTCTAGAAATGTCAAAAGCAGGTTATGAATGCCAACGTAGTAAAACGAGTAGCTACTCTAAATCTCTGATGACACACTATTACACAAATTTCTAAAATTAAAGCTTATAAAAAATCCAATATTTCTTTATAGTACCAATAATTTATTGTGATTATAAAAAATTATCGCACATTAATATACGCTGTCTATTTTTAAAGAAAACTTGGATACACCCCAACAATTGCAAATCTACCATATTTATTCAGAACCCACTATATTTCTTATGAGGCGTAAACATATACAAGTATACAACCAACAGCTTTCAGATATACAACAGTTCGGTGTCATAAGGCTAACAACTCTGTCTACCATTCATAACCTCAGTGGTTCGATGCCCAGTAAAATTTACTTTTTTTATTTAACTCATGTTGATCTTTTTTACATTCAAAATAATCTAATATGCATAAAAAACCCAATGTAAATTTATAACCGCTGTACAATAGTGTACAATCAGTTAATTATTCCTTATTTTCATTAAGAATAATTTACATTTGCATTTTCAGCATTTTGGTTTTTAATTTTTTCTACATTTCATTTGTCTTAACACGCAAAGCTAATGCATTGTAAGAGCGAGACAGCTTGATGTAGATTCTTAAATGTATGACAGAGAAGGACCAAACGGTTGCCTACATTAACTGAAAGTTCTTATAATATGTGCAAAACGTCCCACTAATAACTTTAATAACTGACTAAAATATTGTTTATGTACATATACTATATACACGTTTTGCAAATTTAAAATAAAGTGTATACACTTAAATTGAGCACTATCGGATACCTGCGCCAAAGTTTTGCGCAAGCACACAGACCGGTATCATTCCATCTGTTCTGGTATAGTTACAATATATACAAATCTAACCCAAAAAGAATAATACGGCATATAACTGTTCCGCTCTTATTTTTTTTATATGGATATAGTTAGTGCTTTTTCCATGCTAATGCCCTATATTTAAAAAGAAATTTGAAAATAACGTTTGGAAAAGTTATTTTTATTGAAACTGGCAGAAACGTACTTAAACAATACCTTAATGTAGACAACGATCTCAATAGCCTTGCTATAACGATACCAATTACCGTGTTCTAAGTACAACGTTCAGTGCTTTAGTATATCTATTTTTTTAACATTTGAAAATAGTGCACGGGTTTTCGACTTTACGTTTTGCAAGTTTTTTTTAAACATTTATTAGCCGCGATTTATTCTTAAATGCAGACGTAGGAAACGTCCTGCATTCGTTTGATATTTATTTCTTTAGGATCCACTTATGATTAATTTCACTTTAACAAACATCAAAAGTCAAGAATAGAAAACAATTAAAAACAATACGTACGCATTTTCAACTTAAGTATTCATAATCACAAATACAAATACTTCTTTACTTAGCCGCAAACAAAGCCTCTACAAACAGATAAGCTAAACGTAATGGCCTCTTTGGTTTAGAAACTCGGGAATATTTAAATCAGTTTCAAACTTGCCCTAACATACTAATCAGGGCATTGTTTACATTTCAACTTATGCTTTATGCAACGACTATTTAAAGCACTTCTATTACTTTCTACTTTTAAAACTGCTGTTTAAAACAACCTCAAATATCGAAGATATAAGATACGCCTGTTTATTAATTTTGAAAAAAGAAAATTGTTTTAATTGCGTTTCTTTAAAATTTTCTATTCCCAAAGAAGGCGACAACTACCAACCGCCATTATTGATGGGAAATTCACGAATCGTTCAACTATTTTGGGTGTGTAAGTTACGTACCAGTGGCGGTTTATTTGCACTTCAACTATTAAAACAATTGCAAATATTCTTTTCAACAATTTATTACTACACGAATTATCATACACAGGTATCTTAATATATTTTCAAGTACATTCATTGCATGCGAATTAAACTAGAGCAATCAGCTGATTTCGATAACTTTGACAGACCAGGTTGCGTTCAAAAACATGACTCGAGATGTTATACACAGTTGGTCGAGCATTCTGCAATTCTGCTTACTGCAGTCATTTGTTTATTTATTTAACCAATGCAATTAACATATTTGGCGTTTTTATATCTGTATTACTTATTTCACAATTACTGTGAAAAAGAATATGTAACTAATATTGTTTACATTGCTAAAATATTTATAAGTTTTACTTCGATTATTTACATTCCTTATAACTTTTTGCTGTTCTAAAACATGACTTTATTACTATTTCTGCAAAATTAATTTTTGTTTTACATTTTTCCGAATTGTTCTACTAAATTGTTCTAAATTGTTTTGACGAAATCTACTTAGGTGCGATGATCTTGATCCGATCGATTCCTCGAAATAATTTCGGCGGAGTCTACTAGGGCGAAGTGACCTAGATTCCATCAACTATCAGAAGACGTATCAACTTTCTACTAGGGGGAAGTTATCTTGATCTAATCAACTCCCAGAAGTCGTTTCAACAAAGTCCACTAGGGCGAAGTGATCTTGATTTGTTCTATTCACCGAAGTCGTTTTAACAAAGTCTGCTAAGGCGAGATGATCTTAATCCGATCAACTCTTCGAAGTCGTTTCAACAAAGTCTACTACGATGAAGTCATCTTGATCCGATCAACTTCCCGAAGTAGTTTTCAAGAAGTCTATTATGACGAAGTGATCTTGATCCGATGAACTCCTCGAAGTCGTCTTGGCCAAGTCTACTTAGGCGGATTGATCTTGATTCTATCTACTCATCGGAGTGATTTTGAAGAAGTCTACTAGGGTGAAGTGATCTGGATTCGATCAACTCCCCGAAGTGGTTTCAAACAAACCTACTAGGACGAAGTGGTCTTGCTCCGGTCAACTCTTCGAAGTCGTTTCAAAGAAGTCGCTTCAAAGAAGTCGTTTCGAAGAAGTCTAGGGCGAAATGATCTTAATCCGATCAACTCCCAGAAGTCGATTCAACAAAGTCTACTAAGACGAAGTGAACTTGGTCCGATCAACTACTCCAAATTGCTTCAATGAAATCTACTAAGGCGAAGTGATTTTGTTGCAACCAATTCCCTAGAGTTGTTTCAACAAAGTTTACTACGACGAAGTGGTCTTGGTGCGATCAACTCAGTGAGGTGGTCTCTAGAAAAGTTATAAGGGGTCTTGGGCGAAAAGTGTATATGGCGCCCAACATAGTCCCAAAGGGACTACAAGCCGCTTCTAGTCCAATGATTTAAACTGTTTTGCTTACTTTTATTATTTGGATTTGAGTGTAGGATAGTATTTACAGTTTACTAATTTATTGCGTGTTATATTCACATAAATTTGAAAATCACCAGGGGTTTATACGTTAACCCAACAAAAATCTAGTTTAGAGATTTGTGAGTTTTGTACTTGAATTACATTTGTAAAATAAATTGGATAGTTTGGTTGTTGGAAAAGTTAGTTTCTTATTTCTTACTAAGATGAATTACCTTGGGTTGGTCCGAGAACTGTGGAACCTTTTTCATTGTTTCTGCTCGCTCCTTCGTTAGTGGCGCCCACATGGTACTTAATTCTGACTGCTTATTCCTTACAGTCGCTTGAAGGTATCGTCGAACCTACTGCCTATTCAGCCTTTCTGAGCTACATCGGAGCACTAATTGCGATCGTAACTTTAAGGAACGCATTATATCATTAAATATCAAAATTTTATCATGACAACATAAAAAAATTCTAGGATGAAACCACTAAAACTATTACAAGACGTTCCTACAAGATAGAACTCTACACTTTATTCATTAATGCATTTATATAGAATTGGTAGAAGATATTAAAAGTATGACGGCTGTTATAGAAAAGAGTGTACCAGTTTTAAAACAAGAACAGTGTCAAGTCTTAAAACCCTTTAAAAATGCAACGAAAACTATTAACGGACAAAAATACACAAGTGCATCGTTAGTCATTCCAGTGGTAAATAGTTTGAAAACAGTTTGTAATAATTTATGTAAAAAAACATTTATTATTAAAATTAAGTTCCAACATCATCGAATGATTTTCCAACATAGAACAAAGCAACACATTATCTTGCTGCACTTTTTTGATCCGTGATTTAAGCTGGTAGCTTTTTTGGAATTTAAGTTGACTGATAATGAAAAAAAAATATTATGGATAGTGCTCCTCAAATTTTTTGAAAGGTAAGATAATGCTTTATAAATTCCATAGTCGAAACAGTCTACAAACAGTAGCGATTGAGATGAAGAACTGCATAACAGTATGATGTCCTGTTACTACTTTGGGAAGTTAGGCAACTTTATGTACTTGCTTTATTATGTGTGTAAGAGCAAGAAGCAGGTCATCCTATCATGTGAGATTGAGAAGGAATGTGCAGATTAGCTTGTTGATGCGAGGTCATGCTTCTCTTTCTTAGTATTGTGGTGGACGATGGATTGCTGTCATCATGTGTGGTTCTTTTTAGTATTCCAACAAGGTTGTGACCAGTTTGTTCAGCTGGCAATTGGAATAATTCAAATCCTGTACGGGTTAGGATTTTTCATGTGCTACTAATTGAATTTTACTCGAATTACATTGATGCTTGATAACACTCATTTGCCCATTGCTACATGTGCCAAAAATTTAGGTGTAATTATTGATAACTCTTTAAGATTTAAGCCACATGTAAACAATTTATTGCAGAAATGTTATTTGCGCATGAGAATGCTATATCACAACAAAAATATTCTTACCTTTAAATTAAGAAAACAATTATCAGAAACTTTTGTTTTATCTTTATTAAATTACTGTCTCATTGTATATTTTCCCTGTCTTGATAAAGTTACCCAAAATCAGTTACAACAAGTGCAGAACACATGTTGTAGATTTGTATTTCATTTGCGGAAATATGACCATATATCTCACTCTATGTTGCAATTACGGTGGTTAAAAATTCCTGATCTATTTCAGCTACATTTTCTGATTTTTTTTACACCGTTTTATCAACTTGCAAAACCCCAAGTATCTACTTGATAAATTAGTTTTCAGACATAGAATCCATAGCTGCAATATTAGACATGTGCATTCACTGACTATGCCTCATCACACCACAGTTTTATTTGAGCGAAGTTTTACATACAATGCAGTTAAACTTTTTAATTTGCATAAACCAAATTTATGTAGTTCTTTAAATATATTTCGAAAAAACATAAAACACTACATGTTAAATTAATATTAAATTATACGACTGTATATATTTTTATTTTTGTTAATGTTTATATTTGACTGTATATATTTTTATTTTTGTTAATGTTTATATTTTTGTAAACTAGAAAGGTTAAGAGTTAAAGAATAGCTTAAAAGCTAATCTTCGCCTTTCCAGGACAAATATTGTGCTAAAAACTTATTTGTTTAATAAAGACAAAATAAATAAATAAATAAGAATGTAAATTTTTTTAGTAAGTAAGAAGAAATATACTGCCAAAATTTTTCATTTTATTGAAAGGAACTTCATTTTTAACACCAACTGATTGGTGCCTCCTGATAAATTTGGACTGGCATTATTAATAATCCTTTGAACTGGAATGATTCATTTAGGATGAAATGCTATCTGGAACTATTGTATTATAAGTAGCTGTTTATAAGAATTCTTTTTTTAGTTTAATATTTTAAAAGTTTTACTTTAGAAATATTTGAGTACTGAAGCATTCGACATCTGTGGTCAACAGGTTGTAACAAAACATTTTGCCATAACAATGTCAAGTTACAGATAAATAAATTTGTCACATTCTTTAAATTTATTTCTCTGTTACATGAGTTTATTTCACTACACATTTTATTTAATGACATTAATTTGGGCTCTTTTTAGTCTGTGTTGTTTTCATCATATTTAGCTTTGTGCACGTTTCCTTTCTGTTATATGCAAATTTCACTGCATACACAGTTATATTCATAACTCTAAGTTCTCTCTTATCTCATTGGCAGTAGTATTTACCTATACATATCCTGGATTTAAATCTTACCATTATAACGGGGTTGTTATTGTTATATAATTTGAAAAGGGTTCTGCTCGATTCAATCAACAGATGTTAATTGTGTTAAGCATTTAATGAACGTAAACCAAATATACATAAATGTAAAACAAACAAACTTAAACATTTAGGTAAAATCACTGATATAGTTCACGGCACGATCTTAACCGGCCAGCGTATATAGATGGACTCTCTCGACTGACTACTGATAAGGAACGCTCGGCCTTGTTCCGTTTAAAACGTACACTACGCGCAGGGAAGGACTTATTGTATTTGTTACAGTCTCCCCTCCTGGTCGCACACTCGTCCCGAGAAGTGACCGGCACATTCACAATTTTCCTTCTTGGTCTTCCTTGTAAACGCAACTCTGCAACGGGCTTCTCTGAAGGATCAATATTAGCAAGGGTCAGAGAAGACACGTGATAAACTCCAAGAGGAATGACTCCAGGACCAACTTTTCCAACTTCATAACTAACGGGTGAGACAACTCTCAAAATCTGGTAAGGACCGTCTCTTTTAGGATAAAACTTCGACGTTTGTCCCTTCGCCGAATTACTCGTAGCATGAGTGGTAACCCACACTAAAGTTCCAACCTTGTAGGTTTCTACTTTGCGTCGTTGGGCGTTAGCATAGACATTTCTCTTGTCCTGCTTTGTTTCTGTACAAAATTTCGCTTCACGCCAAGTTTTGACCATTTTCTTTAAATATGGAGTTATCTGCGGCACGAAAGTTTCACTCTCCAATACAACTTTTACATCATTTATAATATCATCCAAGGTCCTCATTTCTCTTCCAAATGACAAATATGCGACTGTATAACCAGTTGTTTCACACCAAACCGAATTCATCGCAAAACGGATAGTGCGCAACTTCACAGGCCAATTTCTATGATCCGTACCCACATGCATCGCGAGTCTTGGTTTCAAATCTCTATTTTTGCGTTCCACCATATTTGCTGATGGGTGATATAAAGGAGTAAACGATTCCTTAATATCCAAAATAAAACAAATCTGCTGCATCACAGCAGATACAAACTGTACACCATTATCCGAAATAATCTTCTGAGGTATGCCATAACGAAGAAATATTTCGTCTACAAGAGTGATGGCACACTCTTCTGCTGTCGCTCTAACCAAAGCAAACAATTATACCCATTTTGTAGTGGTATCCTCCACAATAAAAATCCACTTTTCTCCCTTTGGGCCCTCAGGCAGTGGCCCAAATAAATCAATTGTAAGAACTTCGAACCGTTGAGCAAATGGTGTGGGGTCTCCCTCCAGACTGAAGGTATTATGTTGTTCTTCCAGAAACGCACTAAGACGACCGCGTTCCTCGAACGTCAACGTCGCGCCTTCATCTGACCTAAGATTATCCAAACTACATAGCTCAAGAGAGGGTGCATTTTTAGTAGCAGAAATATTCCTCTCAAACGAATTTTCAATTTTCAAAGGAAAAATACAATTTGGCAAATCCAGGAAATTCCATGTTTCACTGGCAACGTCCAAAACAATTTTCGCCTGTTTTATAAAATCAATCCCAAACAACGTATTGTTTTCAGAGTCAGGTAGGATTATAAATTTCGTTGGAATAACCCTATCTTTCAAATTTACATCAATCAACGTAGTTAAAACGTTTTTTTTCTTGAAGGAGCCATCCACAAGTTTAATAGTAACAGATACTTTTTGAAATTCTACCCCTTCACTTTGCAAAATACGGTACAGGGTACTGCCTGCTATACTTTGTTTAGCGGCCGTATCCACCATTCCCAGACCACAGTGATTTAAAATATTCACGCGCAGGACCGGTCTCGGTTGCGGAGAAATCAAAGCGTCCATGCTAAGAAATTCTAGTTCATCGGTTTCAATGGTTTTACAGGAAGGACAGTTTGCACGAATAAATCCCTGTTTACCACAACCATAACATGCAATTGGTTTAACCGAAGGTTTTTCTTTAATTCCCGAATTTTCCTGTCGCGAAGTCCCACTAACAACTTTTAGAGAGTCGCTATTTTTATTTTTCGACAAAAGTTTTGGACATTCACTTTTTGTATGTCCCATATTTTTACAGTAATGACAACGAATACGTTTAATACTACTTTCCGACTCATGTCGCTCAAAACTTTCTTCTACCAATCTCGATTGAGACAAAAGTTCATTAAAATCGTTAACTTTATCGCGCGGTATTTTCTGTCGAACGTTGTTATGCAAAAGTCCATAAACCATATCTAGTTGCACTTGTTCAGATAACGTTCCCGACGGCAATTGTGCAAGAATAGATCGCACTTTACAAATAAAAACGTAGGTGTATAAGGGTCTTGTTCTACCGCAAACAATTCACGATACACCCTGTATGGCGGCTTTTGTGGACCAAAAGTCTTTCTAAGCAATTTTAGCGCCATATCCCACGATTGTACTGTATCTTTAACACCGTAATACCACTTCGATGCAAAGCCATCAAGTAACATCAGCAACCCTTTGACTGTGTTTTCGTCAGAAACACGCATACAATCTTTATAAATGATTACCGCTTCAATAAACTCATTAACATCCGAATCTTTCGAACCACTAAAACGCGAAACGCAATTAGCTAAATTACCGCTATTAACAGAAGCCAGTATTGCTTGTTGCCCAATTGACAACCGTGCTAGCAATTCTTGGAACTGTTCATTACTAAGAACCACATTGTTTACAGCCATTTAGGATTCTCGAACAAACACTTCGTTTACAACAATTTCTAAAATTTCCTAAACAAGGTCTATTACTGTATTCTGCTTGCAAACAATTCTACTTGTAGTAGAGCGAAGCAAGTATCTTTCTTGACCTTCCAGATTAAATTATGTGTGTATACAAAGAACAAGAGTACTTACAAGTTTATATCTAAAACATCCAAAAGTACCTTACAAAATGCCAGCAAGCGTATCCAAATTCCAAACACTGTACTGCATCAATAACTTTCTGAATCACACACAAAACTTTTAAAAATTATTGTTACGTAAACACGTAAACAATAACAAACGAAATCGAAATACTAATCTATCAAACTGCGCGGCGCGCTCACGGTCATGAACTTCAAACTGTTTACGATCGATCGATACTTGTTACAATGTCACGAAAACACCTGCCATTGAATCTAAGGCCCATCGTTGGACATCACTTGTTATAACGGGGTTGTTATTGTTATATAATTTGAAAAGGGTTCTGCTCGATTCAATCAACAGATGTTATTTGTGTTAAGCATTTAATGAACGTAAACCAAATATACATAAATGTAAAACAAACAAACTTAAACATTTAGGTAAAATCACTGATATAGTTCACGGCACGATCTTAACCGACCGGCGTATATAGATGGACTCTCTCGACTGACTACTGATAAGGAACGCTCGGCCTTGTTCCGTTTAAAACGTACACTATGCACAGGGGCGGACTTATTGTATTTGTTACATCATTTAATTTGTCACATGTTATAGAGTCACTGAGTTAAGTTCTATATACCCCCTTCCCCAGCTCCTGAATGTTAAAGTTTGAGTCATAACCTACATTATACAGGTTATGACTCAAACTGTAACTTAGGTAGGCTACATACATTAATAATTTATAGGAACACTGTGGCACGATTTAAATAAAATTAAATAAAAACCCTTAACCACAAAAAATATTTAAATTACTAGATACGTATTTCGACCACTATGTGGTCATCATCAGTAGGGGGAAAAAAAAAATTAGCTGTATAATTTACTATATTATTGCTTTAAACACTATGGAGGATATTCTCCTCACCCGCAGGCTGGTGTTCTCAACAACAAACAAGTGAATTGTGACATTATAACTTAAAACTACCTAATTTATACTAATTCTAAATCAACTGAAGCGGAACCAGTTTAATCTTGCTTTTTCATTGGTTGTTGACCAATAGGGAAAGCAAAGCAGATGACTCTATGGCCCTTTATCGGTGTTTAAGAGGGGTCCTTTATGTTTAACAATTTTAATTGATTCATATGCATTTAAGGAGGAAAACGTTGGTACCGCTTTTAACAATTTAACATTTTCTAGTTTAACAGGGTGGCTGGTTTCAAATATATGTTTGGCGACCTGAGACCTTTCATATTTACCATATTTGAATTGAGCAATGTGTTCTTTAAATCTTGTTGTTATATTCCTCTTGGTCTGACCAATATATTTTTGAAAACACTCTGGCCCTGCACAACTAATTTCATAAATCCCCGACTTTTGCAATTTTTCCACCTTGTCTTTTGGATTACCTAGCAAATCTTTAATTTTATTATTATTAGTAAAAGCAATTTTGAAATTACACTGTTTGAATATTTTATCAAGACCCTTTGTGGTTTTGTGAAACGGAAGTTTAACATATTTAACATTATCGTTAGAGGTGGTTGATTGCAAAGTCGTTGATTTACGGATGTTGATCCTATTTTACACTTTCTAAAAATATTATCTATAATATCAGAAGAGAAACCATTGTAATTCGCTATTTGTTTAATAAGAGCAAATTCCTTATTAAATCTGTTTTTATTTAAAGGAAATTCAATAATCTATTAATTAAAAAGTTAAATGAAGCCAACTTATGTTGTATGCTATGATTAGAGGAAGACAAAATAAAGCGATTTACATTGGTTTCTTTTCTATAAATGTCAAATTCTAATTTATTACCGTTTCTAATTACTAATGTATCTAAAAGGGTAATTGTCCATTATTCTCTAGTTCATACGTAAATTTTATGCTTTGAAATTTTGAATTCATTTCTTTAAGAAAATCATCAACATTTGATTTAGAAGTGTCAAAACTGCAAAAATATCATCCACGTACCTTAACCATATTCTTGGGAAGTATTTGGAGTTTTCTTTTAACTCGGTTTCAAAACGAGACATAAATAAATTTGCTATGAAAGGTGATAAGCTATTTCCCATTGCTGTGCCTTCATGTTGTTCGTACAACTTGTTGTTGAATTGAAAACAGTTCTGGGACATGCAATGCGAAACAAGCTTGATATAGTCCTCAACTTTATCATCATCAATATCACTATCTATAAGAACATCCTTTAAATATGTTAAAGTACGTGGTATTGGAACACTAGGGAATAATGAACTGACATCAAATGAAATTAAGATTTCGTTCTCTTCTAATGTGATATTTTTAATTTTATTAATGAACTCTAAAGAGTTTTGTACAGACAAACTATTAAACTTTAAATTCTTAAATTCATTTGACAGCCATCGTGATAAATAGTAAGTCGGTGAGTTGATACCTGAAACTATTGGTCTCATCGATTTATTATTTTTGTGAATCTTTGGTAAACAGTAAAGCTTTGGCATTTCAGGATTCGAAATTTTTAATTTTAATTTTAGTGTGGGCGAAATTAGGTTTGGACATTCAAAACAGACTCTGGTGATTTAATCATTTTATTTAAAGGAACTTCATTTTTACGTTTTTTGACTATTGGTCTGTAAGGACCCTCAGACAGCAAAGTCTCTACTCTATCAACATAGTTTTGTTTATCCAGAATAACCAACCTATTCCCCTTATCAGCCTTTAAATAATAACAATTCTTTTGTCGTAAATCTTTAATAATTAGATGATCTTTCCTTGTTTGTTCTGAGGCATTCCTTGCACAAGTGCGTAAGTTGTTCGAAAGTTGAATTTTGCACGCGTTTCTAATAAAGTTTTTTGAATTGTCATCTAATTTTGAAATGGATTTTTCAATGCCAGCAATAATGTCTTCCAAAGGAGTTTTCAAATGATCTACTCCAAATTTTAGGCCTCGATCAAGGAAAGTCAACTCTTCATTATTAAAGATTTTCGACGATTCGTTAACAACTATTGACTCTAATTGAGGTGAAGTAATTTCCAGTTTTTTAGGAGGTACATTGACATTGTGTTTCTTTAAAAGAAACTTCAACTTAGTGTTTTGCCTATTAATTTTGTCTAACAATTTATGATTGTTGACTTCAAAAACAAATCTCTGGAAATTATTTCGTGCAATGAGAAACGAGCACTTATCTCGCAAATCACACGTTCTAAGAAGTGGTAGGAATATATTTCGCATGTAATATTCCTCTACAGTTGTTAGCGATTTATAAACATTGTAATACAAGAAGGATGCGTGGAGTTGATGTGCAACTGCATTTCATACTTTTCGTCTAGTTCGGTTTTAACTTCACTTTACATTCATAGAGATTCTGTGCTTGGCTCAGAGGGAGCACACTTGTATTCATAATCAGAACGTCTCTGTTTGGCAATAATAAAGTTTCATAATTTACTTTGTAACAATTTTTTGAAAGGGAAAAATTGCTGGTTGAAACAAATTAGAAATTTACCGGAAAGAGCAAACGGGGAAAAAATCGAAAAAATCTGTCGAGACCCCTTATTTATGGATTTGGTCGATCCTCAATTTTTAATAAGTCCTTAGTCTCATATAAAAAACAACAGGCTCGTTATTTTCCAATTTGATTCAATCACAAGGTTAAGTTCAACATTTCGTATCCACAATCTTGCAGAATACAATCCAGCTGTTACGACACCTGGTTTGTAAAGTCACAAATAAATATTTAATCTTCCAAAAGCCCGTGTAAACAGCTTATGGTTCAAGAAATACTTCATAGTTTCCAACTTGTTTCATACACAAAGCGCGTGGGCATTTAAAGTTGGGTTCTGAAAAAACTTCCCCTCGCTTGAACTATTCTGGGAAGTAATTTTCTAAATACGCTCACTTTCACAACATTTTAGAGGCAAGCTGTCTGCAAAGTCGTTGATGATGAGTCAGCTATCCAAAAACTTTAGTTCCTCGATCGATTTTTATTGCAGTGCAAACCCTCAGTAGGGTTAACCACTCCAATAGCAAGTTAACAGTGTTGAAGAAGATCCATCCCACACCACATTTGCTTGGGGCCAATGCCTTGTGACCATACAGCCAGGACCTGTGCTAGACCAACCTGAAGGCACCGCACAGCACAAGGGGCCCGAGTCGTAATTAAAAAATTAATTCTCTACAACTTTAATGTAAAATAAATATGTTATTCATTCAAACACTTTCATTTACTTCAAGACTTAATACTTCAACAAATAGAAAAATACAAATTGTTAAGTTAGGCTGGTCCTAGAGCAAATTTCTATTACAATATACGTACAGGAACATAATGATATATCGAAGAGGTTTACAGTGCCGGATTATTTTCAACATTCATTATTCACAATACAAAAACAACAGTATCCCCTTGTATATTGTTTCTCCAAGATTGCCGTCCAGTTAATGTTTGGAGCCATTATGTTTGAAGATGAAACTTCTTGTGCTTCAGAAAAAAGGTGTGGCATTCCCTCGGAAATAATTATAATCACATTTCATTTTAGAAGTTTTTGTATAAGTAAAGTCCACCAATAGGATTGGGTTATTCCCTCCAGGAAATTTTGTGCCAATTCAGATTTCATATACAATCTGAAATACAGAAGTTAAAATGATATAAGCATAAATAAAGATAACGACATTAAAGGAAATCTCATTTTGATCCATCCGTCCGAGGTTTGCCAGAAGGCCTAGTTAAAAAAGAGCAGTTTCTTTGTTCAAAGGAAGACTCCGTTTATAACATCATGACTTTCAACAGGTTGTTTCGGTAGGGTAAATACCTTGAGTACAACGTCGCGATCAAAGCCAAGTGGCTTTTGATGGTCGGATAATCCCCTACCTAACGGCTCAGATCCTTTTTTTAGGAACAAATTGGTCACCAATGGTTTAACCCCTGGGTGGAAATTAATTTAACTTAATTTTTTGGTTTAAATCCAAAAGAAACTGAATTCAGCAGAGCTGAGATGTCCAAGCATTAACAGAGGGAAAAGAAAACATCTTCCGATGGTCATTTAATAAGTAAATCCATGAGAAAAGACTGATACTATAACAGTGAAAAGTTTAATACCCTAATGTATTATTGACTTGTGCTTTGAAGTGCATCTGTGATTATATTTAAGTTTCCGCTAATAGGTTTCCGTTTTTAGTCAGTAGATTTAATTCATATGGGACTTTTCATATTTGTATAAGTTGAAAAGGTGTGAATGCACATGCCAGAATTAATAAGGTTGTAGTAAATTTTCTACAGAGTGTATATTTATTGTTCATTATTGTAAACGGTATAATAACAGTTTTGCCAAAATAAATTAACTTGTGTAGTCTTAAATTGTCAGATTGGCATAAAAAATAAAGATAACTCGTAAAAAAACTTCTATTCATTTCATAAGCCACCATAAATCAATCATAATACCCATAACACCTTTTTATATTTAACATCACTAAAATGCATTTAGGTGTACCACCTGCCAGGGTTGCCGGTTGTACAAAAAGAAATAAAAGTTGACTACAACTCGTCCATCCTGACTGGCGATCGTCCTCGATCGGAAAACTATATGAACTCTACTATAATAATAACATCTCATTAACTAACTTCATCATTATTAATACAGAACTTAAATAAATGAATTCAAAACAAAATAAAAATTAATGTCAATTAAAAGGACATGTTTAAGAGAGGTTTTGTAAAATAAAAAAACTACTCATTGCCGTATGCCTTCATCCTAGAAACATCGACTACACCATTATATGGTATTCTACTATTTTGGAAACCGATTATGTCATTAATTATGTATCGATCATTCGGTAAAATACGCGTTACTTCATAAGGCCCTTTGTATTTGGGGATTAACTTTTTACTGACCCCAGGGGTATTCTCAATGTTTGAGATCATCACATATTGACCCACTTTGTATTTAGAAGGAACTTTATGTCGTTGATCGTAGTACTGTTTATTTTGTAGCTGACAGCGTTCGATTTTTTCGGCAGCTTGTTGCCTTATCTCTACCAAATCTCTTTTGTCTTGAGGATTTAAATTTTCTAAGGCTTTGCTTACTTTATCCTCAATTACACCTAATTGGTTTCTACCAAATAATAACATTGATGGGGTTTCACCAGTTGATCGATTGATTGAGTTGTTTATGCAAAATTCAACTTTCTGCAATGCTGATGCCCAATCAATATGTTTCTCATCAGTGATCTTTGATAGTAACGGGGTTAACAACCTATTTAAACGCTCAATCTGCCCATTTGCCCAAGGTGCGCCAGTTGCAATCATAACGTGCTTAACATTATGTTTTTGAACAAAATCATAAAACTCGTTGGAAGAGAAACAGGATCCCCTATCAGAAATTATTGTCTTTGGAGTACTGTAACTTGCAAAGTAATATTCTAAATGTTTAATTACTTCTTTTGTGTCCGTACTGCGACAAGAATAGAATTTTATGAATTTTGTAAAACCATCGATAATTTCGAAAATATATTGTTGTTTGTAGCGAGTGCGATAAAGAAGTCCATAATGATCCACATGGATAACCTCAAATGGTACATTTCCTTTCGGAATGTTATTTAATAAGCCTTCCATTTTTCCAGACTTGGAATTGTATTCAATGCACTTTAAGCAATTATTTAAATGATCCAGAATTTTTTTTCTGATTTTTGGAAACCAATAAGTCCTAGAAATGACTTCGAACGTTTTTTCAAACCCAAAATGACCCATATCGTTATGGTACATATAAATTATGTTATATTCCATAGCCTTTGGAACATAAAATAAAATATCATCTTTCATTTTTCGATACTCCAAACCATTTTTTAGCTCAAAGAATGGGTGTTCAGACTCCTCTAGTCGCTGCCTTAAATTAGTTATAACTTCATCAGTAGACTGTCTTAAAGCTAATGTTTGCGCCATAGTATTTCCCTCCAAAGTTAAAATGTGATTAATTCTGCTCAAGGCATCAACGTGTTGCATATGTGTATTAGGTCGATGTTCAATAATGTAGTCATAATTCTCTAAGTATAAACACCATCTCATAATTCGCGGGACTATGTCTTTTTTTAGACAAAATTCATCCTAAAACTATCATAATCAGTGACTATTTTGAAGTGCATCCCATGTAAATATATATGGAAACGTTTAAGCGCATATACCACAGACAAACACTCTAGTTCATAACTATGGTATTTCGATTCACTCTCAGTGTGCGTTTACTGAAATAAAATATCGGGTGAAAATTTTTATCAGTTTGTTTTTGCATTAAGACTGATCCAAAACCATGAGAACTAGCATCACAATGCAACTCGGTCTCACTCGCTGGATTATAAATAGTTAATAATGGTCCTGAAACAAGCTTGCCCTTCAACAGGTCAAAAGATTCAACATGTTCTGATACAAATCTAAATTCTACTCCCTTTTTTAATAGGTCATACAATGGTTTTGCTATTATTGAAAAGTCTTTAATAAAACGCCGAAAATAACTAGCTAAACCTAAAAAGCTGTGAAGTTCCTTAACATTTAGAGGAACTGGATAATTTCTTATGGGCTCAGTGTTCTGATTGTTCGGCCTAATTCCTTTCTCATTTATACAATAGCCTAAAAAATTTACTTCAGTCTCAAGGAATGAACATTTATCTAAACGTAACTCAAGAAGATTCTCCGAAATTAAACTCAAAACCTGTTTTAATATGGATAAATTGTCATATAATGTCTTGGTAGGTATAAGGATGTCATCGACATAGATTAAAATTTTACTTTCACGTATTAGTTCTTTAAAGATTTTGTTCACAAATCGCGAAAAAGTTGCTGAACTCGAACTTAAACCAAACGGCATTTTGCAAAATTCATATTGCCCCAATGGAGTTATGAAAGATGTATATTGCCTGGATTCTTCACTTATAGTAACGTGATAAAATGCATTTTTAAGATCTAACCTGGTGAAGTATTTCATGTCTTTTAGACGGTCTAGATGATCGTCTATTAATTGTAAAGGAAACTTATCCCGAATTAAAGATTTATTCAAAACACGATAGTCAACACACAATCTGTAATCTCCAGTTTTCTTTTTCACAAGTACTATCGTAGAACAGAACGCCGAATCGCTTTCACGAATAATACCCTTCAGCAGCAAATCATTTATAATTATATCTAATGATTGTTTTTCTGCAAACGATAACCGCCTAGGTCGAGTAGAAAATGGTTTTAGATCATTAAATAACAAATGCATCTGAAATTCAGTTTTGGGTACTGAAGGTCGTTCAACATTTTCATAACACTCAAAAAAAATATTTTGCAGGTCTAAGGAAACTTTTGGTGTAATTTCATCACCAACTTTTAATCTCAAATTTAAAGAATGCGATTCATTGTCATCCACATAATTAATGTTCATAATTTGGTTAGATTCTTGAATACGATTCAAATAATCCAAAGATGATTTGATTTGAACTTGATCACTCTCAAACAACACCTTAACATTACAATCATTAATAAAATTTCTGCCTAACAGACAATCATGTGGGATTGCCTCATCAGGTACTACATAAAAATTAAGACTAGTTGTTACGTTAGTAGTGACCACTTTAAGATTAACTAATCCCAAAAGTGTTAGTTTAGTCTTGTTAATACCCTCAAAGTTATCTAAACAGTCAATACCATCAAAGTTAACGTTTCTAACTAATTTATAACGAATAATCGAAATAGGACTTCCTGAATCTAATATTGAATTCATAGTTTAAAATCATTACCTTTTTCTAGATAAACAGGTACAAAATACGGCTCTGATGCTACCTTATTTAGCAATAAAATCTTCTGTGAATACCCGTCGTCATAAGGAGCCTGCCTTGTTTTACTACTTGCAGCTGGGCTTGAAGTTCCACGTCTACTTCCATCATAATTGACAATTGTTAACCATATGCTCTGTACTACCGCAACCATAACAAGAACCTTTTACATGTTTTGGTTCTTGACATTCTGAAAGCAAATGTCCTGGTTTGTTGCAATTATAACACCGAATACTAGGACTGCTGTTATAAAAATTGCGGGACTGGAAATTAGGATTTTCTTTCTTACTAAAAGTTTGAACTTTCACTCTATTTTTGTCTTCAGTCATAAATTTACTATGGTGGACTTTGTTGATTCGCTCGAAATTGACAATATCCTTAAAAAGGTCATCTTCATCTACATGATATTTGGATAAAATAAACGATGCTACTTCATCAAAAATTAAACCAATAGCTACTTGTTCTTTTATTTCGCGAAACTCGGGCTTTAACATCTTGCACAAACGAACTTTGTCGTGAAAATACGTTCTTAAATTTTCATTAGATTGTTGTTTGCGACGCTGCATTTTTATCCATAGATCTGTTTTGTTTTCTTCAAACACAAAAGTTTTTGTGAACGCTACTTCAAAGGATTCCCAGTTTGTGATTTCACTTGAACGTCCGTGTAACCATTGTTTAGCCGCACCAAATAAATGACTTTGTGCGGTTTGGAAAATAAAGGCATCAGGCCACGAATGTAAAGTGGCTGTTCTTTTTAAGTTTTGCAGCTAACTACCTGCACGTTCTAAATCACTTTTGCCCTCAAAACTTTCAATAGTCTTCGTTAAGTCGGGCATAATTTTGAAGTTTTGCTTTTCAGTATTTGCATTAGATGCACCTAAGTTTGAACCAACATTTTGCAGTTGATTTGCTTGGATTATATCGACCATCTGAGCATTCTGTTTGATAAGCATTGAAACGCTTTCCATTAATGTGGCGATCTCATGGGACGTATAATTGCTTCTTTTTGCACAGCCATCGCGATCCGTGTTGACTTTCTGACTAGTTTGAGAACTGTCTTCATTAGTGCTGATGGTTCTTTTTACAAACGATTCGAATTCTTCTGGATTAATTCCATCCATTTCCCGAAATGAAATAAAACGTGATTTTAGGTTATGTTTACTATTTCCAACTTAATTCAAAAAATACATAAACGAAAATCAGTAAACACCCATTTATCAACCCCACACCTGAGATTGTAGTCTTAAATTGTCAGATTGGCATAAAAAATAAAGATAACTCGTAAAAAAACTTCTATTCATTTCATAAGCCACCATAAATCAATCATAATACCCATAACACCTTTTTTATATTTAACATCACTAAAATGCACTCAGGAGTACCACCTGCCAGGGTTGCCGGTTGGGCAAAAAGAAATAAAAGTTGACTACACTTGTGAATTTTGTTTGAAGCGTGAGTCAATATTTTAGATTCAACATTTACTTTCAGAAATCTTCTTGGCAGGTAGCAGTCGTAAATAGGTTTACGTGTTTAGGTTTGTTTTAGATTTAAAATGTTTGTTTCAATAAATTTTCAGGTATATTTGTAAGCCAGAATCACTCTCATGATCTCAAGATTTTTGGCATCCCCTTCTGTATTCATTCTAGGGCTTTTTCACCAGCATCCCTGCAAGATTAGGTGGTGTTAAAGTTATTTTTCCGATCAAGACCACATTTCATATCGATAGCATTTTGGAGCCCTTGTCAAACATTTACACTACTTATTTTGTTCGTACAGTCGGGTTTTGGTATTTTAACAGCACGGAATTTTTGCGAGCTAATTCACTAAATTTTCATTACCTTCTTTGATAAGTATAATATCTTATGCACCCAACAATATGGTTTTCGGCCGAATCGCTCGACTGAAATGGCTTTGATTGATCTAACCCAACTGATATTGGAAAAACTGGATCTTGGTGAGTATGTAGTAGTGGTCTCTTTCGATATGACAAGAGCCTTTGATACTTTAAATCCTAAAATTATCTCATCTAAACTAGATAACATGGGGGTTCGAAACAATTTAAATGCCTGGCCTATATCCTTCTTAACAGGAAGAAAATTTTTAGTTAAAATTAAAGATGCCACGTCAGCTACATTTGAACTAAATTATGGAACTCCTCAAGGTAGTTTTCTCGGCCCTTTATTATTCCTAGTGTATATCCATGATCTTCACCTGCCTATCTCCTGCAGGAATTTATTCCTTTATGCAGATGACGCCTGTATTGTCATTTCTGATAATAATATCAATAAATTGCGGATGAAAGTCTCTACAATCATAAACGAATTTGACTCGTGGACACGGAAGAACAACTTAATTATTAATCACACTAAAACTCATTTAACTTACTTCTCCTTTTGTCAACATAACTTAGCATCAAGGGCGAGATACTAATTAACTCTACCTCAGTCGAATTTCTGGGCGTCACTTTAGACAGAAAATTATCTTGGGAGGAACACATAAACAATCTATGTAACAAACTCAACAAACCTTTTTTTGTAGTGGCTAATCTAAAAAACTCTCTTGATCTACCTGGCCTGTTGAATGTTTATTATGCCTTAACATATTTTACAATTTCATATTGCATTAGTGTCTGGGGACAATCCTCAAGTGTGGATAGGGTATTTATTTTATGGAAACGTATAATTAGATTAATTTTCAATTTGCTCTACAGCTACTCATGCAGAGAAGTATTTAAAAAGCATAATATCCTAACCGTTAGATGCATATACTTACACAAAATTCTCACCCATGTGTTCGTCAATAAGGGGAAATATGTCCATCATAGTGATTTGCACTGCCATGACACTCGTAATAAAAGGAAATTTGTCATAGTCAAGCACCAACATTCATTTTATAAAAAGTCTCCTGTTCATGCTGGGTGTTATTTTTATAACTTGCTTCCCGACCAAATTAAAAATGTTGCTACCAAACAAATCTTCAAAAGACACCTACATAAACTGCTTGCAGACAACTGTTTTTATTCTATTTCAGAATTCATAAACTACTGCAGGAATAAATCTTCAACCTAATTATATTATTAGCTACTTAAGTTAAATTTGGTCTATTATTATTATGTTTTTCTTGTATTCCATTAGCAACTTTAGTTTGATTACAGTATATACCTGTTATATTTTATTTATGTATTTAAACATTTATATTGTATTTGACATGTCCTATCTATTGTACTCAATAGCCATTGGATTAAAGATTATCTTATCTTATCTGTGAATGATCTGCTAGATATTCAGAGGGCCAAAAACTGTACGTAACAAAGGGTTGAAAACTCGTTCTCATTTTGCAAAACTTCTAACATCCTCTTTACTGTCTTCACATAGCTACAAGTATCCACTAAATTTACATCAACTCTTCGAAGAGCCTTCCTTGAAATCACAAATGCCACAATAATCTGGTTGCTTTTTATCATGACTTAATACTGCAACACTTGTGTGGCGACTTTCCTCCGCTTTGTTGCAGTTCTTGAGTGTTTTTTGGATAATGGGAAACAACTCGAAATATCTTTCTATCACTTTATGTTTTTCTGTCCAGCAGGTTTAACAAAGAGTGATCAATTTCGAGATGCTTCCACTCTGGTGACAGTTTTACCAAGGAAGCCATCTCTAAGTGGCAACTGGCCCAAGGAGCTGATAATGCTGATAATTGTACCAATGCAGTTCCTTATGACAGATATCGCGCAGGACTAGGCCAAAACTAGGTTTAATATATGGGCAACACTATGCACAAACTGTGGCCTGCGGTATTTTTCTGTAATTAAAGTCCTTATTCCTTTAAGTTTTCCACTCATCACTGCGACTCCATCATAACTTTGTCCCACCAAAAATCCAAAAATTTTTCTGAATAACTGCTTTGTCCAATGAAAAGTCTACATAATGCACAAAGACCAAGCCATTTTGAACTTCATTGGCTTTACAGTAATAAATTAGATTTTTTTTATTCTCTCGAACAGCTGCTCTTGAATTGTAGAACCAATGATATAGATAATTTTATTTTGAATACGTGGCGAAGTGAACATAGCTCGATTGTGACTACTTTGAGTAAGCAGATGATTATTGAAGGAATAATAATAATAATAATGTCTTTATTGTAAAGAAAAACAAACTTACAAAGATACTCCCTGTATGTTTGTTGTAATTTGTTTAGCATTTTTCTTAACCTTTGTTGGGAATTAAACCATTCATTGTTTTTAGATATTCTAGTTAACAAAAACGATACATCCATTAGTACATTAGTATACAGAAAACCAACGCACACAAACAGATACTTAAACTTCGATTCAAACCACCCACAATGTGTCAAACGAGGAATTATCAAAACCATGTATGATAGAGCAAAATTAATATCATCAAACGAAGAAATTTTAAAGAAAGAGAAAGATCTAATCAAATGTACACTAATAGAAAACAAGTATTCTAAAAGAATAATAGAGAAAGAAATGAATAAAGTCCCAAAAAATAAAGAAAAAGAAAACAACAACGATGTGCACCAAAAAATGCTCTCAATACCATACATAAAAGGATTCTCTGAAAAAATCTAAAGAATAGGAAACAAATTCAGAATTAAAACAGTATTTAGAACCACCAATACACTAAGAACACAATTAACAAAAACAAAACCCAAAAACGCAATACAAAGTTCAAAAAACTGCATCTACAAAATACCGTGCGTATGTAATAAGTTTTATATAGGAGAAAGTTCCAGACCATTTGAAGTTAGATTAAAGAACATAAATCATATATAAAAAATAGAAAAAATTTAAAAATTCATAATTTGCCAACATGCATGGGACTCCAGTCATAAAATAAAATGGGAGGAGCAAAAATTATCGAGAAAGAAGAAAACCATCAAAAACGTAAAATCAAAGAAGATGCTTATATAACCTTACATAAAAATAACTGCGTAGCAAACGTATCCGTATCTTTAAGTAAGCAATGGATTCTATTACTAAAAGAAGTAACAAATGAAAATCAAATGCCCACAATATCTAAGTAGCATTGCAATTTTTTTCCTGGGTTTTCCTTGCGATATTAACATGAAATACAGCTTACATACATAATTTCTATTTATACAACTAATTACTAACAATAGGCATATTAGCAGCCCCAGGCTGCTTAAGCCTTACTGTAACGTAATCACACACTTCTTTAATAACCATCCTCTCAACCGTACAAATAGAAACATGTTAAAAAATGTTTCCAATCCTGAAATTATTGAATTATTTGAAATTACCAATAAAAATTAATCAGCTGATTTCACGTTAAGCGTATTGGCTACCTGAAAAAGCCGGTCCCAGGCTGTAACACAAATTGAAGGCAATCATTCTTTTAAACTTTAAAATTATCACCTAATGTACTCAAACGAAATATTTCGAACATCAATAAATCAACGTCACCTTCAATTTATGTCATAAATGTCAAACTTGAAGTTTTTATTATTTTGACAACGATCCTAGGTCATGGATCGAAACGTAAATAAATATGATTTTAAAAACAATGAGTGGTTTAATTCCCAACGAAGATTAAGAAAAAAAACTTACAAAGAAATGTGGGCGAAGTTCAGCTAATAGAGAATCCTTCGTCTGTTCTGCCACAATCCAGCATGGGCATGAAAACGAACAAGTACTCGGACATTACCTTTGTTATGTACTGGCTGTTCGATTCTAATTTTTCACTATCTTTGTTACCTCTTAATGCCATTTCCTGTTGTTCGCATAGCAACTTTGTTTCCACAATAGCAACAAGCCTTTTTCTGTTTTTTAAGTGACTTTTTCATTTTCCACATTGCTTTTCTATAATGTCGTGATTGTCCTTCCAAGACCTCAACAAAATTCCTTGTTTTTTCCATGGAGAATTTGTGGTAGATTGCTGCAGTTTCCCGTGTTTCAAATTATTGCGCAATCGTTTAATATGACATGATTACGTGGCAAATTACGCGACATTTTTATCAAATACCAAACACGTTAAAAGTGATACAATTCTCAATTTACAGTATAAATAAAGCAATGTACTCACTTAAATCGCACTTTAGTTATATCCCAGGGCCATCTCCTTGTGTTTGGTGTGGGTCGGCTACGCCATCGTTGTTACATATTCATTCGTCCCTCCTCTTTCGTTCGTTTGTAGGTAGGGCTGGAAGGATACAGGTAGAGGTACGATAAAGCAAGATAAGATACGGAAACCTACATCCTAAAAAAGAGAAAAGACACCACGACACAGGTAGCTGTTTTCGGCTTCAGGCCTCGTAGTATAATGGCGTCATATCACACCACGCGCACTTGCACCGTTCACTCTGCGCCTACGCATTCTTTTGCGCAAACGCAACTGTTCAGAATGACGGAAATTAACAAGTTTGTTTTGAAAATATTCGCGGGAATTTACTCGCATATTTAACAATGTACATTATCAAATTTGGAATGTAACAAGATAGTGTTCCCGTGATTTTCGAAGTTTTCCGAAGCATTTTTCTAATTGGTGAATGCCTTTCTTATTAACGATCCAAGTACTTCACCTCCATGAGCACCATGTATGCTCCCAAATAAAACACATTTTGTGCAATGCACCATGGACAGCATTAGAGAAAACTAGCTGCAGATATCTTTTGATCCAGTTACGTTGAAATGAAAGTCTCCTTTAGCTAGCTATTGCAGACTTAAAAGTCTATGGTGGTGTTCAAGGTTTTTTCGAAGCTTTCAGTTGCCCTTCATGGTTCCTTAATGGATTTGAGAAAATTTTCAATATTGCACTGATCCCATGGAGGAGATTGGGGACTTGCCTAAAAAAAATATTAAAAAATATTAATTTTATAAGTTTTATTCATTTAATTAGATATAGTTTTAAATAGGGATGCAGCAGGTACAGATTTTTAAATAGACCGGGTACTGAATTTGTGTTTTTTCAATGGTCGGGTACCGAGTACCCAGCAACCGAGTACTTTATAATTAACTACATTCTGCATTTTTAGAACTTTGCACTTTGCATGCAGTGCTATTGTCTTACTGCATTCTTATCATGCAAGCAATACTACACAATATAATTACTATAAGAATTGTCCAGCATCCTTAGTAATGCACAATCGTCGGTTTACTCAAGAATATCCATAATTATTGTCATTAAACTAAACATTATCAATAACATTGCTTCATGAATACACAATAAATTAAAGCCGAGGACCTAATTTTCTTTATGTTTATGATAATGTGCATTTTTTGTGCATCGTTGTGTTATTTTATTTTGATTAGGAAGTCAACAATAAAGCGGTTTGATTTTTAATCATTATATCTCTCAATACTCAAATTAAGTACGTGCGACAGGCAGGTACTTACAATTTTCTCCTTTTTAGACAAATTCAATGAGCGATATTTTTCGGTCCTTTTTATTTTCCATAGCCAAAGCAAGGGTCCATTTATTCTGGTTATACTCACTATATTATTGATGTAACAAAACAATTAAACTACTACGAGAGTCTGGAGTATGTGAAGCTAATTGTTGACGACACTCATAACTGAAGGCGGTTAACAAATGAGGTAGCTCATATGGGATCATGCCTCAAAGAATCGCAATCTCCCAGGGGTACTTCCAAATCTCACGCATACCAGTCCCATACAATACAGTGGTGTTGTGCTCTCTACTGTGCCACCGCAGACACATTGAAACATTTGATAGGCTTCAACGATTTTGCATATTTTTAGAGACATTTATTTTGTATATTTAACTTATGTGTGCAGTATAATAATTATTAACTAACCAAAGCAAAGGAAACGCTGCTTACAAAACATTGAAAAAAACTAGAATGAAACAAATTATAGTCTCGCACATTGCGGCTTCACTTGATATAATTTTTTCAATTGTTATTGGTTTTCACGTTGCACACAGTTTGCTACAAGAATTGCACGTTAAAAAATAAAGTTTTATACTTAGAAGATGGAAAGTCTAAAACCTGATGCCAACAGCTAACTTGGCTATTACCCCAAGAAAGAGTTAGGGATGTGTCTGGTCTGGATTTACTTAATCTTAAGCTGGACGCCTTTGTTTCTAACAAGTACTAATTAATTTAGAAGGGCAGATACAGAAAACCCTTTCGTGTTCTAAATTCCTTTATTTATATTCTTGGATAAACATAAAACATATGGATGATCTTGTCTCACTCAATTAAACATCTTCTTCAACTAAGAAATATTTTTAACATATGTACTTCTACAAGACACATGAAAACTAGTAGTGTAATAACATGCCTATTTTGCTATCGAGCAATAGATATCTTAATCAAACAACTTTATAAAATTCATATTCGATAAATACAGTATATGATAAATTTTAGCTTTAAGTACTTGAACACGATTTGTTCATGCATTTACACATTTGTTATCGTTGATTCTGAGATGCCAGCTACGGCAGCCTTTTGCATATTGTAACAGTTTAAATTGTTCTGTTACCAATTTTGTTGGTTAGGCAATGTGTTCTACTTATTCTGATAGATAGACAACCATACATACAGACCTCGTAGGAACGTGTTTAGTTGAAAACAACATTTTAGAAACCATCTGTGCTCAGGAGGGATATTATCTACTTTGTTAGATACGCGAATTTTCTCTTCTTTTTTATTTAAGCACTGCTCGAAAATGGGTTTTCCTAATTGTGAACTTGAGCTTAACCTGAAAAGCATCAAGTATTTAGGTGCTCCTAACTTAGTTTGTTCACTTTGTTATAATGTGCAAAGCCGAAAGTGGGTTAGTTTACTTCGTTTTTGTTAATTTGAAATTGTTTAATCTAATGAGGGGTTTCACTTCAGCATTTAGTTAAGGATTCGCGTGACATTAAATTATTGTGAGAAGCACACAATACTAAATTATTCCCGGGAGCACGTGGAAATAATTTCAATCCTGGCGTATTTACTATAGTATTCAAAATACGTATTATTTTAATAGAATTCGCACATGGTAAATTCTAACCACTAAGTTTGGGACATCTCAAAACATCATTCGTTGCCACTGTGAATGCACCCTGCAATGCAGCCATCATTTTTGAAGAGTATTGTTAGCAATTGTCAGTATAACCAATCTATAGTCTAATAAGTTGTTTCGCCTGGAATTCACAAAAATGCGTTTTGTTGATGGAATCGTAAATTATGGAAAGCCGTTAATCGTGCATGCTGTCCAATTGTGTTTTTGAAGCTGTTATTTTCAAAGGTGTTGTCCTTGGTCAATCAATAATAGGAAATTCTGGTTGAGACCCCTAGGTAACATCGCTATCAACTTCTTAAATCAGGGAAACATATATCTACATACCAAACATGCAAACAGGTATTACAAATCTTATTCCTCAATTTTTTTGCTGAATTACTAATCTAAGGACTTCAATTTTGTACAAGTCTGAAACACTTAAAACAAGCTCGATTTAAAGTACTAGACGACTTCATTCAATATTAAAGTATATAACAATTTATTTATGCAGCTTACATAGCAGCAATTTTTTTATTTTATTTTTATTGTTCAAGTGGCAACGTTTCAATTATGTAAATATTGCAAAAACAGTTATTAAAAAATTTGGTTGTACATATCATTGGTTAACAAAATTATTAATAATATATTTTTTCTACTCATTAAAATAGTGGCAATGTGTTATTGTTTATTGAACTTTGATTAAATCAAGTGTATGGTTTTACTAGTAGGAATAACAATTCAAAGAACCCACTGCAGTCCTTGAGATAAGAGTGCAGTCCATTTATATTTTGGCAAGAAAATTTTAACTTCATTAATTTTTTAAAAAGGTAAATAATAAAAAGGTTACAATACTCAAATTACCAAAATTATAATTTATAAAAGAGGAATGTTAAGTGATTTTTATACAATTCTTATTTTGTTACAAATCATTACATAATAAAACTTTTAACATAATTTCTGTACAGTTCTGCCTCTTGCAAATGAGAAAACTCCAATTGTTACAAAATTTAAAGATTGATTTACTTAAAGTATTTTCTTACACAAAATATCTGAAACCAAGAATAATCGACAATTTTAAATACAATTAGGTTTCTACTAAACGTATCCCATTGACCGAAATGATGGGCTTTCACGATTAGTTGGTTGGCATTTTATGCTTTGAAGCGGGTTGTTGAATACAACTGGTTTTCTTTTACAAATTTGTTTAGTAATTCGGCAAGATAAATCACTTATCCTTAACAGCAGGCCACAGACAGCCACCTCTACGGAACTATTCTTGTACCGGATTTAACTAGGCTTCAGTTTCTAAATATGAATTGGTATCCACAGTCCATTTTCAGGTAACAAAACAAACTACTTCAGATTGACTTTTCTAAAGTGAAAAGCAGTACTGTCTTCCTTGGGTTTTTTGCACTGAAAGAACACAGATTAAGGTATCGTCTTACTTTTCACAACTAATTTTTACTATTAATGATACCCATTTCGAACTTATTCCAAGCATAGAATGGAAGTGATGAAATTATTAAAACGATTCTTAAAGACGAGTTGATGTGTGGAAACCTTATCTCACCGGAATTTATACTCATCAAAATAGATGCTCAATAACTAGGATTGGCCACGCGCCATATTTATGAAACAACTTGGAGAACCTTGACATATTTGTTAACAACTTATTTACTTACAATGCCTAATAATAAAAAAGCTATTTTAAATAATTACCTTGAGGTTCATAACAAGGTTTTAAACATCTGAAGTACTCAATTTTGTTATTGCAACAAAATATGAAATTCAACCTTGCAATAGCATTAATATGAAATAAGGAATCGTTTATTGTTTTCCACGTGGAACTAAAAATTCATTAGGAATATGAAAACTATTTAGAATGGAAAATAAATAATTTTTAGCAAATTTTTTCATTTTTCGTTCTTTTATACAAAATTTGTTACGTGCCAAGGGTCACTTAAACATTGTTAGTAGTTTAGTTTTAATACACGGAAGTTTCGCGCCATAATTTCAAAAGACGCGGTGCGCGGAATTTAAATGGACTAGGCGGTACTTCCGCACGTCAGAGTAGTGCATTTGCGGTGTGCTTGTCCCTAGAGGTTGGACCAATACTGGGGTGGGAGAGTTTTCCGGTTCTCTCGGATAACGTGGCTTTTACCTGGTTTCGTGGAGTGAAGTTTTTATTATTATTAAAATTTTATATTTATATAAAAATAATAAAAAAAACTTCACTCCACGAAACCAGGTAAAGAGCCACGTTATCCCGAGAGAACCGGAAAACTCTCCCACCCCTTTTTTAGTATTGGTCCAACCCTCTAGGGACAAGCACACTGCGCAAATGCACTACTCTGACGTACGGAAGTACCGCCTAGTCCATTTAAAATTCCCGCGCACCGCGTATTTGAAATTATGGCGCGAAACTTCCGTGTATTAAAACTAAACTACTAACAATGTTTAAGTGACCCTTGGCACGTAACAATCGCGACATAGCCACAAAAGAAAAAACTAAAAAAAGAAAAAGTCTGTTAGCACAGTAACAGCTTAAAATCTAAATCCTAACTACCCTACATAAACCCTAACTTAAAACCTACAAAATGTTTATATAAGGCGCCACCTGGTTTTTTGACCGATAACACGTCTACCGAAGTACCAGGAAACGGAATAGGTAGCCCAATAGTCTTTGACTACACTAATCATCGACAGCACAAATTTGTCGGGGAGCATGAAACACTACTTAAACTAACACAGGTGCGACAAGTCGCCTAAACTATCTAAACCTATCTAACTAAAGCTAACATAAAAGTTGTTATGTGCAAACACACATGAGTGTTGCATCAAAACTATTCTTCTTTTTGGCAAGAAGTGCCCAAATTTAAAAATGTTCATGGAGTGAGTCACTCTGCACTCCAGCAAATTTTGTTACTGGTACTTTGGTTTTCTAACGATGCACATTTAAAACTTGTCCATGACATAGTTGTGAATCAACAAATTTACCAAAAGTACCACCTACTAAATCCTTATATGCTAACCTAACAAATTACATTTCTATATCGGGTTAGCTTTTTCACTTAAATTCAAGAAAAATAATTCCCACGTCTGGTCATAGATACCACACGTTAGGACGATAAAAAGATAAGGCAAGATCTCAAATTGTTGTTAAAGATAGTAGATAAGATAATGATATTAAGCTTAAGTTGTTATCCTCAAAGGTAATGGATAAGATAACGGTATTAAGCTTTAGTTGTTATTTGAGATACTAGATAAGATAACGCGATATTAAGCTAAAGCGAATATAAGAGATAGTAGGTAAGGTAACATGAATTTAAAAAAAGTTATTACTAAAGATAACCGGTAAGATAACGCGAAATAACTCGAAGTTATTCCTACCGGTAGTCGGTAAGGTAACGAGAAATTAAACCAAAATTATTACTAACGGTAGTCAGTAAGATAACGATATTAAACTAAGGTTATTACTAAAGGTAATCGGTAAGATAACGATATTAAAACTAAGGGTATTATCAAGGATAATAAAGAAGACAAAGATATTGGCCTAGTTATTACCCAAGACAATAGATAACAACAAATAGAGTGGCTCCAGTAGAGCCGTTTAAATGGGATTGACTCGTGCCCTCTAAAAAGAGAAACCTGTGAGGCAGGTCCGTTCACAAGAACAGCACGAGAGACCGGCAAAGACATTTGGGTGCATCCCTTGTTACACTTGGTTTAACGTTTTATCTGGTCAGTAATGCAGTTAACCAAATGTTACACTTAGATTCTGGTACATTGAAATGGCGATAGATGGCTCTTAAAAGCCTGTAATACAGTTACCAAAGTTCATAAGATACACCATGACGTCACTGATAATTTATATTGCGCCATAATTAAGCGAAGTTACATAAAATTAAAACAATAAAAATTAGAGAGTCTACTCACGTGAAGGATCCGGTAACCGGCAGGAAATCACGCCACGGTAGCCTCGGCATCGCTGTTGCCGGTAGAGCTGGACATCCAAATTATCTCGGGGTCATGGGATGCTCCAGGGTCATCTCCGTTCCTATATGCAGTGGAAGACAGGAATAGGTAATTAAGGAAAGATAATCAAGATAAGGAAATCTACATAATAAGATAACACACGACACCCCGCACGACTGTTCACTTCAAAGTTCGGCGTAAAAAAGCCACGTTTCCGCGCGAGAACCGCGGAACTCCCCTACTCTTTTGTAGCATTGCCTTACCCCTATGGGGATAATTCACACTTGCCAATTGCACTATTGTGACGTACCGGAAGCCCCGCCCAGTTCATTTAAAAATGTTCGCGCGTCTTGCGTATTTAAAATTATGGCGGGAACTTCCGCACATCAAGAAAACTAGACTAAAACAATGTTTAAGTGCAAATTCGATTTGCACGTAACAATCGCGACAAAGCCACAAAAGAAAAAACTTAAAAAAAGAAAAAGTCTGTTAGCACAGTAACAGCTTAAAATCTAAGTCCTTACTACCCTATATAAACCCTAACTTAAAGCTACAAAATGTTTATATAAGGCGCCACCCGGTTTTTCGACCGATAACACGTCTACCGAAGTACCAGGAAACGGAATAGGTAGCCCGATAGTCTTTGACTACACTACTTACCGACAGCACAAATTTGTCGGGAGCATGAAACACTGCTTAAACTAACACGGTGCGACAAGTCGCCTAACCTATCTAAACCTATCTAAACTTATCTAACTAAAGCTAACATAAGTTGTTATGTGCAAACACACATGAGTGTCGCATCAAACTATTCTTCTTTTTTTTTTTTTTGGCAAGAAGTGCCCAAATTTAAAAAAATGTTCATGAGAGTGCGTCACTTGCACTCTAGCAAATTTTGTTTCTGGTACTTTGGTTTCCTCCGATGCACATTTAACTTGTCCATGACACAGTTGTGAATCCACAAATTTACCAAAAGTACCGCCTACTAAATCCTTATATGCTAACCTGACAAATTACATTTCTAAATTGGGTTAGCTTTTTCACTTAATTTTCAGAAAGATAATTCCCACGTCTGGTCATATATACCACACGTTAGGACGATAAAAAGATAAGATAAGATCTCAAATTGATGTTAAAGATAATAGATAAGGTAAAGATATTAAGCTTAAGTTGTTATCCTCAAAGGTAATGAATAAGATAACGGTATTAAGCTTTAGTTATTATTTGAGATACTCGATAAGATAACACGATATTAAGTTAAAGTGATTATAAGAGATAGTAGGTAACATGAATTTAAACAGAAGTTATTACTCAAGATAACCGGTAAGATAACGCGACATAACTCGAAGTTATTCCTAACGGTAGTCGGTAAGATAACGATAAATTAAACCAAAATTATTACTAACGGTAATCGGTAAGATAACGATACTAAACTAAGGTTATTACCAAAGGTAATCAATAAGATAACGATATTAAACCTAAAGGTATTATCGAAGATAATAAAGAAGACAAAGATATTGGCCTAGTTATTACCCAAGACAATGATAACAACAAAAGAGTGGCTCCAGTAGAGCCGTTTAAATGGGATTGACCCTATAAAACACAGCGTAGTCTGAAGGACCACCTGCGATATTAATCCGACAAGATAAGATATACACATTTTAAAATTCACTAGACTCCTAAGAGAACTAGTACGATAATTTTCCTAACGAGTGCTTCGACTACGATAAGAAAATCAGACAAAGATAGACACGACAACTTAAAAGTATCCTCACAGATACAAACACACAAAACAAACTGTTTTAAGGTAGTTTTTAAATCGGTAGCACCCTAAACACACACAAATGCCCAATTATAAGCAGTTAAATACAGATACACTGTCCCCATATGCTAAAACAACCGAGAATTTAATAAAATAACAATAAGAAGCGATAGCGTCTCACCAAAAGTTTAATAAAAATAACGAAAAAAAGTTTATAAGTTATGTAGATTTAGTAGAAAAGGAAGGAATAATGTTGTAGTATAATGATGTAGTATAATGTGGGCGATTGCAATAATTCAGAGGAAAACACACGGAATAGACAATCCTAGCTTTTGCAACTGCGAATATGAACTATTTCTTTCAATGGCATAGACTGCGCATGTTCTATGTGAGCCCAAAGAAGAAAGCATTCACTCAACATCAGCCAAAACCAGTCATAAAAATTCAATGGGTTATTTCAACCAAAGTTACGACAATTACCATTCAATTAAACCATATAAGAGAAATATTAAAGACCGAACAATATGTAGTAGGAAAATTTCAAGGGTTAATTAAATGAAACGACAGAGTTATATTGGGGGGTGTAGAGGATGAAGTGATATGTATCTAACGGTATGGTGAAGGAAAGTCAACGAAAAGAAAAAGATAGCTAAATTAAGGTAAGTAAAGTTAAACGTGTAAGAAATTATATACTATATGAGAGAAGGAATAAGTAATTAAAGATACTAATTGATGGTGAGAACAAAAAATATTAGGTAAATCGTGAGGATAATGGGGCATGAAAAACTTAATTAGCATTTGGGTCGGCAGAGAATGGCTTAAGGTCTTTAATATGCCACCTGCCTTGGCGTTTTCCTTCAGTATCCTGAAGTTCGTAGATAAGGGACTAATAACACGTGTGACTTTACAAAGAATGAATTTAGGGCCAATTTTGAAGAAAATTTCTTAGATGCATCCGATAAGACATAGTTCTTTTCCAAACTTGTTCGCCTAAGGCAAAGGAAATATTTCGCCACGCAAGTTATAATGGTCCTTGCTCTTTTCGTAAGCTTTTAACAAATTTTTCTAACGTCGTTAAAGATAGAAGGTAGTGACTGTTGGTCCTTGTCCCAACGCATTTTATCGTCAAATTCAATTACGTTAGTATCGTCAGGCACTAAACCATAGTAACTCCCATCGATTGGGGTATATCTTCCAAAAACAAGAAAAGACGGAGTGAATTGGGTTGCCGTGCTTAGATGTACGCATAAAGCTTGAGCAATTTCAAAGATATGTTCATCCCATGTAGTATGGTCTGAATTAATATAAGAAGAGATAGCGGTAATTAAAACTCGATTTACTCTCTCGGTAGGGTTTACTGGGGGGTGATATTTTGCGTTAAACCAAATTTTTTGTACTTTGTAACTTTTAACGAAATTCTGAAAATCTTTAGAGATAAATTGTGCACCATTGTCACAAAGAATAATCTGGGGGACACCAAAGATAAGAAAGACATTCTGTTCTAGGAATTTAATTATTGCAGCGGAGGTAGCTTTACGTAAGGGTTGCACCATAACAAATTTAGAAAACCAATCGGTAACGACCAAAAGATATTGATTGCCTCTTTTCGATCGAGGGAGAGGTCCTAATAAGTCAAGCGATATTAATTGAAAGGGATAAGATACACGCTTAAAGTTACCCATTAAACCAGGGCGAGCATCTTGCGAACTCTTATGGGAACCACAAATTTTGCAGCTTTTAATGTAGCGACAAACAAATTGCTTAAGTGTGGGCCAGTAATACAATTCAGATATTTTCGAGAGTTTTGTAACACCAAGGTGTGCAGCTAAGGGATCGTCGTGACATAATTTGAGCACCTCACTGCGATTTGCAGTGGGCACAACGAGTTTCCATTCAGGTATATTCGATATTTTATGTGGGGACGAGGATACAAATTTATACAGTCTATTATTAGTTACTCGAAAGGTAGGAAATTTGTCGGGATTATCGGAAACTTTTTATCATATTGAGGTACCAGGTATCCAGAATTAAATTTGGAAGGTTTAGAGAAACAACATCTCGAGATAACGCATCAGGTACGATATTTAATTTGCCAGGCCTATGCCTAACGCCGAAAGTAAATTGAGATATACGCAAGTTCCATCTTGCCAAACGACCTGCGGGTTGTTTCAAGTTATTAAGCCAAGTGAGTGCTGCACAATCAGTGATTACGGTAAAGTGTGTACCTTCGACATATCCTCTAAATTTCTCGATGCCAAAGATAACGCCCAATAGTTCTCGCTCGGTAGCAGAGTATTTTTGTTCGGCAGAAGTTAAGGCACGGCTCGCATAAGCGATTGGATGTTCTAAACCATTGTTTACCTGGAACAACATTGCACCTAACCCAGTAAGTGAGGCATCGGTTTGTATATAAAACTTATCATCGAAATTTGGAGAGATTAAGATAGGTGCTGAAGTGATTAATGTTTTAATTTGTTCGAAAGCTTGTTGGGATTCTAAATTCCACTCGATAGTTTGGGATTTCTTTTATTTTTAATTAAAGCGGTAATGGGTGCAGATATAGTTGAAAGGTTAGGTAGAAAATGCGATAGTAGCTAATCATTCCTATCAAACGTTTGATTTCGGTAACAGTTTTTGGTGTTTTAAATTTAGTAATAGCATCAACTTTAGCGGGATCTGCTCGTAAGCCTGTTCCATCGACAATAAAACCGAGAAATGTAAGGGATGAACGACAAAATTGAGACTTTTCCCAGTTTATCTTAAAGCCAGCTGCGCTTAAACGTTCAGCAACTTCATCTAATGTGGCGATATGTTCGTCGAAAGAACTTGAGATAACTAAGATATCATCTAAAAATACAAAGGCACGTTCTTGATGTAAGATAGGACCTAACGTTTGATCCATAGTACGTTGTAAAGTTTGTGGAGCGTTACAGAGACCAAATGGCAAAAAATTATATTCGAAAAGACCTTGGCCTGGGACACAAAAAGCAGTTTTTTGACGAGAAGATAAGTCAAGAGGTATCTGATAAAAAGCTTGTCTTAGGTCGATAGATGAGATAAATTTTGCATTACGAAGCCTGCTCAAAATTGAGTCAGTTCTAGGTAAAGGGTAAGCGTCTGGAACAGTAACAGAATTTAGCTTCCTGCCATCAAAACAGACACGCCATTCGTCATTCTTTTTCCGAACTAGCAATACAGGAGAGGTCCATGGTGAATTTGAAGGAGAGATAACACCAGATACTAACATTTTGTCTATTTCTGCATGTAAATGCTTTTGTAAGGCAGGCGATAAGGGATATTGACGTTGCTTAAAGGGAAGGGCATCACCTGTAGAGATAACGTGTGTTGCCGTTGTAACGCAACCCAGTTCGGAGGTATTAAGTTTGCGAAATTTGTCGATTGTAGCGTTAAGAGTTACATTTTGGGAATCGGTAAGAGAGATTTTGTTAGATATTCCTGTAGATGCACAGGAGTTCGTTTTAATAGAGGTTTGCCATGAAAAATCCTGAAAGTAAAGTGACAGATTAAAAGTTTACAGAAATCAACGCCCAGTAGAAAAGGATACGCTAATGCAGGGACAATCAAAATAAAACATCACGTTCAAGAGATTCTACTCGAATTTTTAACTTAAGGGAACCGGTTACATGTATTTGATTATCGTCAGCTAAATTTATGGAAGTTTTTTCGGGAATAATTTGAATTTTGATATTTTGTTGAGATAATTGATGTAAACCTTCGTTATTTATAAGAGAACATGAAGAACCTGTATCCAGTAAAGCAATTACATTTAAGGAACCAATTGAGATAGATAAGTGTGGACGGTTATCGAAGGGTTTTTTAACAAGTTGTGAAACGGTAGCAGTCTTTTTATGATAAAAGGAATTGACGGTTTGTAACCACTTAGACCACTCGGCTGGGGTAGTGTAGCATAATTCCTCTAATGAAGGTAAGGTATTTTGTACATTAATAGTAGCGGTATTATTATTAGATAAATTTAATGATGGTACAACGTTAGAAGTGGTTTTATAATTTGAATTTACTGGCGGTTGGGATGATTGGTGTTGAGGGCGATTTTGGTTTCTTGAGATATTCACACCCTGATTTGAAATATCTCGACGGGAGTTTCCGATCGTTAGGATTACAGTTGGTGCAGTTAGATTTGTAGGTATTTGAGCGACCACAACCATAACAAAAATATTTCTAGGGAAGTGCAGACAGTATAGCTATGTCCACTTCGTTTGCAGTTCCAACAGGTAAGTGCGTTGTTAGTACGGTAGAAGGAACGTTAAGGGTAGATAGTTTACGGAAGCTCGAACTTGGCAAGCTAAATCAGGTTCGAGAAGACCAGATAGTTCCTCGGTGGTGGTCGATATTTGTCAATTTGACCTCACCTTGGAGAGAACGACATAGGTCTTTAAAATGAGCTAGCGAAGATATGGGCTGTAAAGCCAAACGTTCTGAGAAATGGGGTTTAAATTTCTAAGCAATTGATCGATAATTTCGGATTCGGAAGGTTTTTGTCGAGTCTGCTATATAAAGCTTCTAATGAGGTAATAAAAGACACAACATTTTCGTCGGGACCTTGAGTTCGGTTACAATTTCGTTCCAAAGATCGTTAATGTAGCCATAAGGTAGGAAATCTCGTTTTAAACAGGCAACTAATTCCTCCCAGGTAGAAATTTGGTGTCGATGTTTCTATACCATATTAATGCTGAGCCTGCGAACAAATCACCAGCTGAGATAAATAGGTCCTGGTCGGTACAAGAAATTTTAAAATCGTTAATCCGGTCAAGAAAGGATGATAAAGAAACCTTCGAATCAAACCCTTCAAAGGTGAGACCCCATTTGTATACAGGTATAGGTTTTCCTAATGGTTTAGGTTCGACAAGGCAAGATTTGAAAAAGGTAACGATATATCTACGTCTGCGTTAGGATTAAGTCTTTCTAAAAGAATTCCTTCAAGCAATAACACCTCGGACAACAAACTTTGTTTAGCTTGAGTCCCATCGTTATATAAAGATAATGATTCGATACGGTGTTTGACGTGGGTTATTCTTGAAGTCAATCTCCTAATTCGATATTAGTAGTCGCAGGATCTGTTTTGTTTATTATACCCGATATATCATCTAAAGATAATTTAATTTCTGATACGTTGGTGGCCAATCGCCAACAGGGTTCTTTAAGATAGCAACGCCTTTGGTTTCCTGTGACAAAACAGCCCTAAGTTGAGATCGCCTATCATTGTGATTGCTCGCAGCTATGATACTTCTACATTCCAGCTCGTAGATTAATTCGAGGGATTTTAGATGTGATACGTTCATTATGAATACAATATTCAAGACACGAATAAAAAAAATATGCGATTTTGACGCAGATTAGAAGGTAAAAAACACGTTACAGTTACTTTAAGGTAATACGATACGATATTTAGAGGTAAGAGCTTGTTAGAACGTCACCGATAACACCAAAGAAACACATTTAAGGTATATGGAAACGAAATCAATGTTCAGCTAAATACATATTTTATAGATAATGACAGACAAGCCTTCCAAAATGGAAAATGGGCGCAGAGGATATGTTATTTAACCTATAAGGCAACAACGTATAGTCAAACACTTCTTAAAAGGTATACTAGCAATTTATTTCACTCAAGTGTTTTTAAACACAAAATTTTCATGTAAAGGATAAACCATAATGCAATTTTTAGAATGTAACATAAAGAACAATGTATTTAAGTTTCAAAAAACGGCCTTTTAAGGTTAGGAAAACGAACTAAAGTTATATTTTAATAGGTAATTCTGTATTTAAAGACATAAGGTAAGGTAAATACTTACATGAATAAAAGTACGTTTCCTTAAGTGAAAAACTGTTTCAATAACATCTGTTAAAACATTGCTTGCTTGTAACTGAAATTAACATAACCTAAAAACAAAGAAGAAACCCTGAAGTTCATAGCCTGAACAGGTTGAAGGCGCCATCTGTTACACTTGGTTTAACGTTTTATCTGGTCGGTAATGCAGTTAACCAAATGTTACACTTAGATTCTGGTACATTGAAATGGCGATAGATGGCTCTTAAAAGCCTGTAATACAGTTACCAAAGTTCATAAGATACACCATGACGTCACTGATAATTTATATTGCGCCATAATTAAGCGAAGTTACATAAAATTAAAACAATAAAATTAGAGAGTCTACTCACGTGAAGGATCCGGTAACCGGCAGGAAATCACGCCACGGTAGCCTCGGCATCGCTGTTGCCGGTAGAGCTGGACATCCAAATTATCTCGGGGTCATGGGATGCTCCAGGGTCATCTCCGTTCCTATATGCAGTGGAAGACAGGAATAGGTAATTAAGGAAAGATAATCAAGATAAGGAAATCTACATAATAAGATAACACACGACACCCCGCACGACTGTTCACTTCAAAGTTCGGCGTAAAAAAGCCACGTTTCCGCGCGAGAACCGCGGAACTCCCCTACTCTTTTGTAGCATTGCCTTACCCCTATGGGGATAATTCACACTTGCCAATTGCACTATTGTGACGTACCGGAAGCCCCGCCCAGTTCATTTAAAAATGTTCGCGCGTCTTGCGTATTTAAAATTATGGCGGGAACTTCCGCACATCAAGAAAACTAGACTAAAACAATGTTTAAGTGCAAATTCGATTTGCACGTAACACCCTGCACCCGGCGATAATCGATATCGGTGATACTATCACCCGATATCCATACGGTATTTAACGACATATATACTCATTCACTCACACATTTAAAAGGCGCCATTCTTATTACACTTTTACTGGTGATAGATTTATATGGTCGATAAAACAGTTTGCAAAGTATTACACTTTAGAGGGTGATACATTTATATGGTGATAGTTCCTAAAAGTCGGTAATACAGTTACCAAAGTTCATAAGATACATCGCGCAAGCGCAATGGATAAAAAGCAATGCACCGCCCTGGCGGCCGGAAGCGCCAACCTTATGACAGGTTCGCGTGGCCAACTACCATGACGTCACCGCTGCCAAATTTACATTGCGTTACTTGTCGAAAATATAAAAAGTTAAATAAACAGGTGACACAATTTACTCACCCCGGAAATCCGAACCAAAGTTGGCCTCTATCAGGGTTCCTCAGGGCTCCATGTCGGAGGGATTAAAGATGGCGGTTCCTCCGGAGCGGCTAGCGGAGCATGTACCTCAGGGTCGTGGAGCTCGTTTCGCCGAAGGTTGCTGCAAATTTACCTACGCAGGGAATGACGGAAAAAAGGTAGAAGGTACGGCAAACAAAAGATAAGCAAGCGGGGAAACTACATAGGTAAGCTACGATACGTCACCACAAAAGGACCACTTAACTCCACGAACAAAGGCAAAAAGCCACGATTCCGAGCGTCACCAAAACTCGTGCCCACTCTTTGTCTAGTATTGGTCTACCCCTCTAGGGTTGTGCGATCTGCGCAAACTCACTACTATGACGTACGGAAGTACCGCCTAGTCCATTTAAAATTCCCGCGCACCGCGTATTTGAAATTATGACGCGAAACTCCCGTATATCAAAAAACTAACCTAAAAACATGTTTAAGTGCAATGGCACGTAACAAATTGTTACAATGTAAAAAAAATGTTTCACTATATTTTCCAAGGACACACTCCCAAAATTCACATCATGTCACTTTTTTGTGTACACAGTTGCATACTTTGATTGCTATTGTGAAGGTAATACTGAACACTTACAGTAAAAATTTCTCAATAAATAAATAAAAAGAAAAATTGTTTCTTTACTATTAACCATTGCTTCCTTATTTTGTTTGTTTTGGTTTTTTGTACGTCAATAAATTCCTTTATCACAGCTAGGCGAGTTATTTTCCTGCGTTTCCTTTGTTCCCCACTCCTAATCTGTAGCTGCGGTCAGCTGTGGTCCCCTGTTAATGTACCACGGTGACCTATTGTGACAGGGCTTTAGAACAATTTATTTTAGAATTTATGCATATAATACAGTAGCTTAACTTTTATTTAAGTTTTTTCACAATGTACATACTCTGAAGCGACTCATGAACAAGCCATATTAAATATTAATTTAATTTATATTTAAGTATATAAAATTTGTGAGGCTAGTGATTGTTGCGAAGTACGTGGCCCAAAAGCCGTTAAGGTCATCACCATGTCTAACCTCAGAATTCAAACACAATAAGTTCCATATTTGAATGCCACCTACGTTAAAACAATATTTCTTCAAGTTCAAGTGATTTGTTATTCTGAGTGTAGGGTGTCCTTATTAGTCGTAAATTATTATCCTCTACTTCTCGGGTGATCTAAATACAATAATAATGATATTGGTTAGATAAGCACAGCACTTACTAATTTTATGTATCATTTGCCAAGCATGACGATTCTCTCCATCCCAAAGAAATGCCTAATAATTCTGCGAGACAAAATACTCGAGAGAGGGTTAACCTTTACAGTCTGAGCATTTTTATGGAATTTGCCAAATTATTTTAATGATTGGATTTCTTGAAATCAAATGGATGAATGTAGCTTTCCAACCTCAGAAGTAAACAATCTCTAGACAGAGACATTGGCAAAAATAACACATCAATTTATAACCATTTAAAACTCTTATATCAGTGTCTACGTATTTTTAATCACATCTAACCTTACTTTTGCATAAAAGTCAAATTTTTATCGCTTTTTGGTGTTCCGGTTATCAGGGCTCACCTTGTTAATACTTTGTAGCAACAGAGATAACATTTATTATAACTAAATTAAAGGCATGAAACGTGTGCGTAATTTAATTGCAAATGTCTTTAATATTAGAACCGAAAGCACTTTAGTGTATAAAGTTGCAAAGTGTTTTTCTATGTTGAAGAATTGGATATACGGCTTCACAATGAAGACCTCGGTGTGGTGTTATGTAGGTGAAGATGTTCATTGGCGCGGGTTATGCTGAAAGCAATGTGTCACCTCATGGCGGTGATTGTAGTCGCATTTCTAGACTTTGATACCTTGCAGCTGGTGGGCGGAGATGCTGATGAACAGGCAGCTTCCTTGGTTGGTGAAAATTAGAGTAAGTTGGTGGCGAAATGTTCCCAATTCTGTCCTTGCTTGTTGGCATCACGTGCTCTAGGAGATGGTGTTAATGGCTTTGTTAGCTTCAGGGGTGGATTGGTCCAAGTTATGGTGGAATCCAGTCCATAGTGTTGTTAGGAGTTCACTTTATTTTATCCCGTTAGATTTGGTGGTCCTAATGAGATAATCTGAACGAAAACTTTTAATGCGAGAGGAACTTGGTGACTTCCGTCCTGTACTATTCTTAAGTTCCCTCCGAGAAGTTTGGTGGTTTTCTTAGGTAGTGAACAAGAAGAAGTGATTTGCTCTAGCATTTGTAGCTCTTTTTATACTGTTATAGTCTACGGTACAACCGTTAAAGTCCCGGCGTAATTGATAAGAGCCACTACGACAGTTGGCAACACATAATAAAACACGTACATAATATTGCACAACAAGGTATTACGTCAGAATTGCGTCTCAAATTATATCACAAACCAAATATGTTTATTGTGATACAAGATGAGCCCTATAGAAAAAGATAAAATGTACTCACTTAAAATGTGGAACTCTTCACACTGTACAAAAAGCAATAATATTATGTATTGAGCTTTGATAAATGCTTATTGAAATATGTATTTCAAAATATATTTTAGTAGGATGCTTACTGAATTATTTTAATTTTTATTTTCACTGTATTTTAAAAATGTTTTGTATTTATTTCAGATTCAAGATCCCAGTAACTCCCTCCATACAGCACAGAAATTTTTAGCTTTAATGGTGAATCAGTTATATACTAAACCGTACTTAAGAGATATTGATAAGTGATAATGTGGTGCTGTGGTGAATTTCAAAAGGTATTTTAAATATTGTATTACTTTTATCCATTAGTTGTTAGCTATAAAATTTCGAAGCTTGGACATAAGGTTACCAAATATTTGTAACTATATCTTAAGTGTGATCTTATTTTTATATGTGCATAGTGGTTGTTAAATAAAGGTTGTTTTAATATTTTTCATGGGTGGAGTTTGTTAATGTTTTTGTGTTGATTACACTGGCCCGCGTGCTTTTTGTAACACAGTTCGCTCATTATTTTCACAATACTAATGCCTTTCTAATTGTTAGAAAACCGTGGATTAGTACAAGGACTTTGAGCGTTGATTTATATTTCAGTTAAATCCTTTATTAAACGCTAAAATTTACAAGTATCTTTTCCACTGATTGACAGCTTCTAACAACAAAAAATACCTTCTTGACAGTAACTAAAGGTAAGGCTACTCGACTATACATTCATTTTAAATAAAAATCACATCAATGCACAGTAACTATAAGTACGCCAGTGGTGAATAGAACTATTTGTAAGGCTCGTTTATACTCCCCTTGCTTACTATCGATCTCTTCCAAGTCTAGAACAACCAATTTTACCGATGGTCGAGTATATACCTCACCTGAAGGTACTTGAATCACCGCACTGCGCACTTGCCCATCCGTGCCTTTAATCACATCAATTACTCTGCCTTTTCGCCATAAATTGCGATGGCAGTTTTCATCGCATATAATAACAATGTTTCCAATAGCGACAGGTTTTACGGAAACGTGCCGCTTTGAACGCCGGGTGAGTGTAGGAACATACTCTTTGACCCACCTTTTCCAAAATGTTTGCGCTATGTGCTGTGAGACTCGGTAACCTTTCCTAGATTTAAGACAACTTGCATCGCATTCGCCTAGAGGTTTTAAACCATTAGAACATCCTAGTAAAAAGTGGTTTGGAGTAAGCGCCTCATCATTCTCTTTGGATAATGGTATATATGTCAGCGGTCTAGTATTTATAATATTTTCGACTTCTATAAACACAGCATGTAAAAGCTCATCACTGGGGTTGCGTTGCTTTGGCATAACTTCAAGAAGATTGGATTTCACCGATTGCACCAGCCTTTCCCAAGTTCCGCCCATATGAGGCGAAGCAGGCGGTATGAAACTCCATTTCACATCAGCGAAACTTTCTTGAAGTTTGTCTGTGTTTAATTTCTTAAGTTCTTCAGCTAAAAGGTTACTAGCACCCCTAAAATTAGTGCCATTGTCACTAAAAATTTCAATAGGCATGCCACGCCGACCAACAAAACATCGTAATGCTAAAATACAGGAGTCTGTGGTAAGACTATGGGCAACTTCTAGGTGTATGGCTCGTACAGTCATGCAGGTAAACAGAACTCCCCATCGCTTTTCAACGCGTTGTCCAATCGCTGCATGAAAGGGACCAAAGTAGTCGACTCCGACATAAGCGAAAGGGTGTACGTATGGCATTAAACGAGCCTTTGGTAAATTTCCATTAACGGCGGATTTGGAGCTGCCTTTTTATTTTGCAGTGCGCACAGTTTTTCTAATTTTAGCAAAACTGCACGCAGCTTCAAGATAAAGTACAGTTGGCGTAACTCGTTGATAACGGTCTCGTGATTCTGGTGTTTAAAGAGTTGGTGGTAGTACATTATCAATCGTCTAGTAACACCATGATCAGCGAGTATTACAGGATGTTTATTTTTCCATTCAAACCCTTCGAAAGCATCACCTATGCGTCCTTTTACTCTTAACACTCTATGTTCGTCCATGAACGGTGAAAGCGAGTATAACCGACTGCTTTTATTTAAAACTGCGGAGTGGTTTCGGTTTAAAAGTGTGTACTCTTCTGAAAAGCAGTCCTGTTGACACCTTATTACAGTCTTGTCTTTTTCGCGTCGGCCCGAAGTATTCGTCCAACCCTCTCGCGTCGCGCGATCTGCGCAAACGCACTGTGACGTACGGAACTACGCGCCTAGTCTTTTAAAATTCCGCGCACCGCGTCTTTTGAAAATATGGCGCGAAACCTCCGTACATCAAACTTAACCTAATACATGTTAAAGTGCCACTTTGGCACGTAACAACCTTTTGAATAGGTCGTTTTCTGCCATTCTATTTTCCGTTAGTGTTAGTTTTCCATTTTGTACCGCAGCTCCCTTTGTTCTGTTTAACAGGATGAAAACATCTTCGTACGAAGGCTTGAGCTCGAATAAGAGAAATCCAACTTGAAATGTTGTCAGGGTTAGCGGTTACTACTTTAGACGATTCGGTCCTTGTTACATTAATACGGAGCTCAGGATCAGGTCCACTATTTTTTCGAAAGGTACTTTCAGGCCAAGAAAGCACACTGTTTTTTAAGAACGAGGGTCCCGCAAACCATCTACAAGTCTTGTCTATCTTCGGCGGACTTTTCCATTTAGTAGCATCATCGGCAACGTTTAATTCAGTTGTAACCATCGCCATTCTTTGACGTCACTCTTTTCTAAGATCTCGCCAATTCTCAAACTAACAAACTGCTTGTAACTTCTAGCGTCAGATTTAATCCAACTCAAGACATTACTGAAGTCCGTCCAAAATACTCGTCGGCAAATGTTAAATGAATGTGCTTTTATTATTGATTGGGCCAGGCGACAACCTAATACCGCGGCTTGCAATTCAAGCCTTGGGATAGACAAGGGTTTCTGGGGAGCCACTTTAGTTTTCTCGCGACGCTTCCTTGTAAGAGGGTTGAACTTGAACCTTCGTCTAAAAACGCATAGGTTTCGCCCCGTATACCATTATTGCACAGTATTACAGGTAAAATTCTAAACAAAATAGGTTGTGTGGTTGAATAGTCTGAATGCACAGCGAAGTTATTAAATGATCTTTCAAAGGACTTTTCTTGGGGACCAGTATGCATATTTTGTTCGTTACCTACTTTGTTTTCTTGTTTGTTTATAGCTGATAGGTGAAGACATGAGTGGTGCCTAAGAATGCAGTTATCAACGCCACACTGTTTTTTAGACCAACAGTATTTTGGATTGTGCTTTTTTAGACACTTACAACATAACTTATTAGTGTCAACGTATTCTTTGCGGTCGTTTGGAGAAAGGCTAAGGAACTTTTCACAACTTTCGAGTTTATGGACCGACGACCCACAGAAACAACAAAGAGTGTTGTTAGATTTCAATGACTGCGACGCCTTTCCTTTTTTAGCGGCTGTTATGTTTGATAATGAATGATGGTAACCTTGAAAATTAACTTTACATTTCCTTGTAGTAGATGTTGCTTTACAAGCCCCTTTAGCCAAATTCATTAACCATCCACTAAAGGTTTTTAAGCTTGTTTCGTTTTCAAACTCAAGGAACCAATTTAGTTTGTGATACGATGGCAATTTTTCAGCCAACTCCTGTAAAAGAAGGGGATTCTGTAGATATCCACCTAAATCAGTTGCTTCTACCATTGCGCAGAAATTCTGGACTTCGATGGCATAATGAACTAAATGGTCAAGCTGGTCCGCTTTGATTGGAGGGATTGACTTTATTTTTCTTTGTAACTCCATAAGGATGGCTTCTGGTTGACCATATATCATCTCAAGAGTTTCGATCGCTTTAGGCACCGTTTCGGGTTGATCAAAACTCCACGTACCTTATCAAGAGCGGAACCCTTTAAGGCGGGTTGTAACCTAAGCAGATTTTCTTCTTGAGAAAAATTGCAGCGCATTGTTGATTGGCGGTAATTACTTATAAAACTGGCCAAAGCTCTCTTCTAACACCATCGAAAATTGGTAGTTCTTTAGGTAATATTTGTCGTGCGACAAGGTTGTCGGGGTGAGAACACCTTGGTAATGTGACAGCACCTCTTGTTTTGCCCTTTTTAGAATGAACGTCGCGACGTTTTAAGTTTTAAGATTAGGCAGGACGCTCGTGAGAGCACTTTGATACTGTTTGAGCTGCCTTCTTCAAATTCAAGTCTATGACTAGTGTCCTCAACCCATTGCCTTATTCGGACTCTACGTTCGCTCGATGGGACCGAGCTGGAATGCGCCTTTGATACACTACCGGAGCCCGAAACAGCTTTTAACAGCTCGTATTTCTTGTTTACAAAATTTTCATGATTCTGTTTTAATTCTTCTAAGCGGCTAAGCTCTAGCTGGGCAATAGATGGTGCTCGGGATGTTTTACCATCCAGTCGTGAACGCTGTTCATGTGATTTTTGTTCTGCTAGACACTTTTTACATATCCAGTCCCGATTCTCAATAGAGCTGTTCACTTCTGTGCATTGAAAATGATACCATTGCAGACATTTATCACATGCGACCATATTATCCGCACTATCCCGCTTCCGACAACCTTCATAAGTACAATTATTGTGGTTGCCGGTCGCATTTACCTGCTCTTTAACGTTGTCCATTAGATGCTTTCAGATTTAAAGGGTGTAATTTTTTAGCAAAGTTGTAAATTTTAGAATGTTAGAAAACCGTGGATTAGTACAAGGACTTTGAGCGTTGATTTATATTTCAGTTAAATCCTTTATTAAACGCTAAAATTTACAAGTATCTTTTCCACTGATTGACAGCTTCTAACAACAAAAAATACTTTCTTGACAGTAACTAAAGGTAAGGCTACTCGACTATACATTCATTTTAAATAAAAATCACATCAATGCACAGTAACTATAAGTACGCCAGCGGTGAATAGAACTATTTGCAAGGCTCGTTTGTACTAATAATGAAAAAAGTATTCATAAATGCATACTAAGACCACTTTGAATGTGCTTATTAATTAAACTCTTTTATATGAGGGGGCCACTTAAAAGGGGTTCATTTTAAAACAGAAAAATAATGTACAATGGATGGTTTACAATGGTAAACTTATTGTCTTTTTTTGAGTGGTCCTGTGTAGTCAAGAAAGTTTTTTTTAATCACAATAATGTCAAGAGAAGCGCCGTGCAGTTGTGAAATTTCTTCTGACTAGTTTTGTTATATTTGTGGAGAATTCCTGGTGAAGTCACACCATTTTCATATTTCATGTAGTTTGGTGTTTTAACCTGAGGTCAAGGCAAACAATGAGTTTCCCATGTGTGCTGTGTCAGTTGTAGCATGTCATAGGTGCAGTGGATGAAAGGGAAGAGAAAATTTGCAGTTTCAATGGTATGGCGAGAACCCATCAATCGTTTGACGATTGTTATTTTTGCAAGACAAAGATTGAAGGTTATTCCAAAAAGAAAAGCACAAGATACAATATCTGAATTTTCATTCTATAAGACCTGTCCCTCATAATGCAGACTTACTGGAACCAACTGCGCCTTTAGATTTCCAACATATTGTTCTGGGAGATAATGAAGATAGTACCGCATCATCATGCAGCTCCAACGAACGGTGTACCGACCTCACTTCTACTCCAGGTCTCAGCTTCGGCAAGCCATATTCGATTGTTCAAAGTGAGTTAAATGATTTAGTATGTGATTTGAGGTTGTCAAAAGAAGTCAGAACTTCATGGTTTCCATCTTAACACTGCAGTACTCGCGTGGCAAATAGTTACGTGAGGAGTCGCGTGGGATACACACATATCCCAAATGTAAAACACAGTGATTAACTAAAAAAAAGAATTTATTTCATATTAATCTTACTTATACTATTATTACATAAATATATGAAATAAAATTTACTTATTAACCATATTGTTCATCATTTTCATCACATTTAATACACAACATTGGGAAATGTTTTTGATGATGTTCACTGCACACTCAGTTGTTACATTTTGTGCAGTAGTTTTGGGTTCGGGTTTGTTTATCCTTTTTTCTAGGGCATATATAACATTGACCAATTCTCGTTTTAATTTTTTTTTTGCCATATTTGCTATAGTTGAAGTTGTTGGTTTGTCAATTTTTCCTCGAGTTGTTTTGGAATATTTTGAAGGTCTTGTGTTCTTCTAATATGCGGATCTATTAGATCTAGTGCTAAAGTTCTCAGGAAATCACGTCGTAATATATTTGAATTCGAATTAGTCAATTTATATAATACAAGTGGATTTATTCCTTCAATATTCAAGACATCCATCAAAGAAAATTGTAAAAGGCCATCTTCTACTATTTCTACATACGTTGTAGGAGGAACACATCTTATCTACATCAACCCCGTATTTAGTATGACTGTAATCTATTATCATTGAGGGTTTGTTAGTACTATTTTCAATGCTATCATCCGTATGAGTTGTTGATATAAGAATCTCATTTTTATTTTTCTTAGAAACGAAGGACACCAAGGTGTAATCTTTATAAAGTGCAAATAGACTACTTCTTATTGGATACCCCCTGTATGCTTGTTGTGGCTTGTTTAGCATTCTTCTTAATCTTCTTTGGGAATTAAACCACTCATAGTTTTTAAAATCATCTTTATTTACGTTTCGATCCATGACAACGATCCTAGGTTGTTACGTGCCAAAATCAGCCGTAAACATTTCGAATTTTAGTTTTGATTTGTAAGGATTTCGCGCCAATAAATTTGAAAAGACGTGTGTGTATTTCCGTCACTTCAGACAGTGCGTTTGCGCGAGATTGCGCCGACGCGGAGTGCCAAGAAGAGTGGTGGTGATTTCCGGGAGACGTGTCGTAACTGGTGACCGAGACGCGAAGGAAGGTAGTTATCTTTGTGTGTTATCGTGTCTTTTTTATGTAGGTTCCTTGCCTTATCTCTGATTATGGTTCCTTATATCCAGTTTCCTGTCGCCCCTCTACATAGGAAGAAGACAAATTTAATTTGGATTTGACCAGGGCCAACGAATACCCACGCCCGAAAGATCAACGGAGCCCCGCTGCTGTCATCACGGAGTAGTGCTACGAAGCCCTGCAATTTATGTAAGTACCGTTCTCGTTTTCTTTTTTATGTTATGTAGTAATTTTATATAATTGTGTGACGTAATCTTTTATTTGTGCGTCATTTTTACAATTATTTAACATTGCTACCAACTGACTGTAGTGGCTCGCGTACCGTACCGCTGGTTTAATTCCCAAAGAAGATTAAGAAGAATACTTCCTATTGGTTTAGTCGAAGTATTTACAAATTCTGGGGGGTATTTCCTTTTTATTTTTTTTTATAGTTCCTAGCTTTGTAAACTTGTACTTATCTTTGAGTTCCAAAGCTAGTGGAAAACTAGTTATCCATTGTTACATTATGTCAAGTCCCTTTGACCATATCAACAAGACATTTTACTATACCAGTAGGAGTATAGGATAAATGATGTTGGCCTTCAGGTTTAGTTCCAGCATATATTTGAATCTACTAAAGAGAATATTATTAGGCCATATTTTGCTGGCTTTGATGGAAAAAATTGTCGGAATAGACAGCGGCCTCTAAATGTCACTAGCTGTTCATCAATTGTTAAGTCTGGCCCAGGAACAACTGATTTCTGACAATTTTTTAGGAACATATCAAAAATTTCTCTTATTGCTGCTAACTTGTTGGTTTCTCTTCGTTGTGGACGAGTATTTATATCGTCAAATCGTATGCAAAGAAAAAGTAGGCGAAATCGTATGTATAACATGGTGCAATAAATGGCATCCATTCCTGTATCATCTAATCTCCAGAAATCTTTTATGTTTTGTTTGCCTGATCTAGGCATTCCAATAAGATACAGTAATCCTAATAATGCTCTTATTTCACAAATATCAGTTAGTCTACTATCCCTTTCTCGTTTGTAGTTTGGTTTTAGATTATTCAGATAAATATTCATTGAATTAGTCATACTTTCTATAATTCGGTCATTCAGAAAAATTTGCAAGCATTCGAAAATAGTTTTAGCATTAGCTTCTTATGTTTTAAAACGCGATAATTCTTACAATTAAAGAGTCGATAAAACAGTTAGAAAGTACGTCGATAAATACAGTTACAAAGTCGGTAATACAGTTTAAGAGTTCATAAATACATCGCGCAAGCACAATGAGTCCAGCGGCGACGCCACTCGCGGAGGGCAGCGTAACCTTATTACAGATTCCGCGTGGCCACTGCCAATGACGTCACCAATGCACAAAATTATATTGCGCCATAATCGGAAAATTTACATAAAATTGAGACACTATATTCTAAGGCAATTACTCACATGAATATGTCGCTGGGTTAAACTTGGCTTCTATTCCAAGTCCATCAGGGCTCCATCCCGGAGTGATTAAAGATGGGGCGGCTCAGGTGCCGTTGGCAGAGCATGGACATCCGGTTCATCTAGGGTCGTGGAGTATGGTACGCCTCGGTGGCTTCAAATTGACACCTACCTATGCAGGGAATGACGGGAAAATGGTATAAGGTGCGACAAACAAAAGATAAGCAAGCAAGGAAACTACATAGGTAAAGCTAACGATACGTTACCGGAAGACGTCTATTCTACTCGAAGGTACTGGCAAAACGGCCACGTTTAAGAGCGTCACGGAAACCTCTCACCACTTTGTCCCCACTCGTTGTCTTTTTCACGTCGGCGCGAAGTTATTCGTCCAACCCTCCCGCGTCGCGCACTCTGCGCAAACGCACTATGACGTAACGGAAGTACGCGCCTAGTCTTTTAAAATTTCGCGCACCGCGTCTTTTGAAATTATGGCGCGAAACCTCCGTACATCAAACTTAACCTAATACAATGTTTAAGTGCCGATTGGCACGTAACAAGCTGCGTTATTTATGGGACCCAGCCTCTTTTCAAATATATTATTTATTTATTTATTTAGATAATAAACGGGAAACCCCCTTTACAAAAATAAAATAATGCAATATAGATATTAACTATTATGCTTCAAACGTAACATGACAAATACTCTAGAAATTAATACAATTTAAATAATAAATGGTTGAGTTAATAACCTTACATGTGTACAAGATGACTTCTAGCTATTATTATAAAGAAGCAGTATAATAAAGTAAGTCGCAGTAAAATCTATGTAAATCTACATCGACCAGTTCGTTACTAATGCAGTATGAACTACCAGTGCGTTGAATCCTATACATAGGACTGTTGTACCCATAAGTTGTTCTATGGAAGTTTACTGTAAATACAGAATTGTCTCTAGTATGTCTGTTAGGGATACGCCAGTTAATTAAAGACAGCAGCTTGGGACAATCCATCATACCATGAACAAGTTTATAAAGAAGAATAAAATCACATTTGATCCTATCTGCTTTGAGGGAAGGAAGTTTAAACTCGCTATGTAGTTGTGAGTAGTCCGTAAATTCAACTCTCATCCTGGATGCACAGATTCGCAAAAATTTGTTTTGAATGGCCTCCAGAGAATTAATATGAATATTATAATGTGAGGACCAAACCGTATAAGCATAAGAAAAAACACTTCGTACCAATGTAAGATATAAGATTCTATAAGGAGTTATAGATAGTTCCTTTGAATTCCGTGTTATGAAACCAAGCTGTTTTAAACTCTGAGATTTAATTTTCTTAATATGTGGTATAAATGACAACGAGCTGTCAAACAACACGCCCAAGTCTTTGAAGAGGAACACCCTAGATAGTATATCAGATTGGAATTTATAATTAAAAATAATTGTACTAGATGATCTGGCAAATGTAATAGTGCAGCACTTGTTAATATTAAGTGCCATTAAGTTGGAAGATATCCAGAATGAAAGCGAGTTCAAGTCCCTTTGTAGTTTAAAACAGTCTGCAACATTAGTCACCCTCATAAATAATTTTAGATAATCAGCAAATAGTAAGTAGTGACAATATTGAATTGCATTAGCGATGTCATTGATAAACAAATTAAATAGTATTGGCCCCAAATGAGAGCCTTGTGGCATGCCTGAGCTAACAAGAATGGGTTCAGAAATATAAGATTTAATCTTCACGTGCTGTACTCTTTGTGATAAATAACTTTTTAACCAAGATAACAAATATGTAGGCAAGCCATAAACTTGTAGTTGTGTTTATGCAAATGATAGAAGGTAGGTTAGCCATTGTGAACCATATTGCCACAGCCAGGTATTGTCAAGAGAGGGCGTTCGTTTGTCCGTAGGTAGGTTAGAGTACAAATTTGTTACAGCGACTAGGTGCGTTACATTACAAGTGTAAATCAGCTATATGACATTACAGGAGTTAATCAGCAACTTACATTTACATTTTAGGGTTTTGGAAATTACTCTTGATAATATTAAAACGCTTCTATAAATATCCAAGATATTCATTCTAACAGCAGTGCTTTAGTGCAGCATTTGACAATGCAAATTATTGTTTTTATGGCTTCATTCGTAAAGGATTGTGAAAGTGTCAACCATAACTCTCTTCATTTACAAGAAACGCAAGTGAGTTACCTAGTAACCATGAATTATTCTAAACACTCAATCAAGGAATTTACGAATTTTACAGTTTTGTGATCCTGTATTTGAATGCCGTATGGCGAATTTCAATCCGTATCTTAACTGTTAATCGTTCGCACAAAATCTTCATTGTATTTTAAGCTGGTTTAATATAATTATAAATTTTACGTGGCACGTTTCATAAATAAAGTGATTTCTATATTGTAATGTATCGCACCTAATCGCGGCAACAAATCTGTACTCTAACCTACCTGCGGACGAGTGAACGCCCTCGCTTGACAATACCTGGCTGTTATAGCCGTCTAGTGACTGTAGCTAGTAACACCTACGTTGTGTGACTGAAACATAATCCAAATATACACACTGAGATGGCATTAAGGCGGGAAGGTGTGAAATAAAACTACAGTATTTAGCACCCCTACTATAATTATTATACGATAACCTCAAAATTAGGTTACTAGCAATTAAACATGAACTACGAGAGCAAACAGTGCCGGACTCCCTGCGTTAGCGGTGAGGAAAGAGCATCGGCAGATAACACCTCAACAACCATGCCCTTCTATCTGCACAAATACTCCTCGCCCAGGATGGGGTCTGAAACAAATACCCTGTGCACTTCCAATATTACGGGATGTCAACTGTTACTCGGATATCTTACATATGAAACTGAAGAAATGTTAGCGTAGTCTAACTAACCTTTTCTAGAGATACCGAGGACGGCTGTGCCATTACTAGCAAGCCAATGAACAGAGATTAAACACAGGGAAGATAAGGACCTTGACTACCAATGTTTAACCCCGCACGGACATATTATATTAGTAAATTTAACAAAGGCTCAACCATACGCTTACCATCCAAACCACTAACAGTTTTCAGCCCGTTTGATAATAGGGTTTACAATGACTAACCTACATTCTATCATTTGCATAAACACAACTACAAATACATTGATAAAAAGCAAATATTTATAAATAAACTTGAAGTTAAACATGAACGTGTGCTATGATGATACCAAACAAAGGGTACACATTTGAATCGACCATTTCCTACATAGGTTACCAATATAATCATAGGTTCGAATACGTCAGATCACATGAAACTATCTTACAGTTAGGTTTTAAAATCGAGACATGAATTATGCAGTTATAAACGCACAACTAAAAACGGATATAAAAAATTACATAATCATAATAAGTTATGAGAACATGGAACAAGTTATAAAATATGTTGGTAGCAAATACATACCTAATCCTACAGAAACAAAAGCCCAAATTCAGGCTCTAAATTAACACAAACGCATGTTAACTAAATATATTCAATCTAGTAAGCAAATGTTGAAGAATTATTATTATGATTGCATTAGCTAAAATGTGCTTTTAATAATTAAACACATCAAGTGGCATTGAAAATTACAAATCACATACAAAAATATGAATGACATTTTATAATAATTTAATTATTATCTTAAAACACGACACAATAACATTAAATAATTACTAACGCTTTGATGCAATCAGATAACTTCAAGATGGTATATAATTTAACACATTTCCATTAATAAAACCGCCTAGTGAAGTTTTTCGACTTTCCATTTTGAAATTCTGAAGCAAAGTCTAGTTAAAGCTTGTAAACAAGATTGATCGCCCCTATAAAATCAATAAGAATTATTTTATAAGTTTCTGTGTAACAATAAGACAAAATGAAATGCGACCATTAGATCCAGACGTTAAAAGAGGATAACCGATCGCTTTACAATACACATAAATCACGACAATTGACGGTAATTGGATCGTTGAAATGCGAAAGGGTTGTGTAAATTCTTACATCAGACGTGACTAATTTTCTAAATGGATCAGGAAGAACCTGGAATAATAACGTGTTGAGATAATTTATATATACAAGCCGAAAATTGATTAGAAGGGTTTATTTCGCGGTTGGTCATTCTCTCCTGAACAAAACAGTATGTAACTTTGAGTAAAGATTTGAATGCATAAGTTAGAGCAATTTATAATATTAGGATATACAATAAATATGAAACTTATAAATTTGAGTAGTTTCAAACATAGAAGTTACCAAATGCAATTATTTGTTGAAGCATCATTTGTTTTGTAAAATACAATAAAGATTGGACGTTCTTCGATAGAAGAGCTACAAAAAACTGATGGAGATTTAAGATGGGAATAGGAAGCTATTAATACCGTTAATTATGTTGGAGATGAGATTTTATAAGCGCTATTTTACCATTGCAAGTAGAAATTTTAGATTTCTTTGTTTGTTAATTGATAAGAGTATTTTAATATGGGTAAATTAGATTTAGAATTAGCTCAAGCTCTCATGTTTATTATTTGGGAAGCAAATACATTGGATCAAATTTTGAGGTCAGTGTTCCCAGCATCTTGACCCTTAATAAATTATCTATGAAGAGTTTTTGGCCAAACACATTCACAAACGTGGTAATAAGAGATAGGCAAATTAACAAGCTATTAATAAAAGAGGATTTTTAATTTTTAACAAGGATTAGGTAAGAATTCTTAAGCAACTTGTAGGAATTATTTTCTGTAGGAACTTAAGCTGTAAACTGTTTTATTAATTCTTTTGTATGAAAGAAAAATGTTTCTGAATGTACAGATGTTTCCTGGGATTTCTGTGTTTCATATCATTTTGTAAATTCCGCAGTATAATTTGCGTTAAGCGAGCCATACAAAGCTACAGAAGAGGAAGGTAAGATAATAATTTCATATTTCCTATTATATTTTCAATACAGAGGCGTAACGCAGCAAAATCAGTGACGCTCCTGTGCAAGGCTTAAATCAGCAATATATATTGCTGTGATAAGGGGTTGTTTAAGGGTGTATTTTATAGCAAAGGTCGTGCAGGAATTAGAAATCATAATAGAAAGCAGAAAACTGCATTTATTTAATAGAAAATTGAGAAATGGAGTTAGTTTGTAAATAGTAAGCAGTCAACACCCTGTATATAAAAGTATAAGTAGTTTTAAGCGACGCAAATAGACACACGAAGACGCATAGTTAGCGTAGAAATAAGGAATACATGCATTGGGTAAATAGTAAATATTTAACACCCTGTAGATAGAGTTTTAGTTAATTTAGGTAATGCAAATAACGATATCTTTCAGTGGAAGCACGCGTATTTATAAGTAAACATAATAAAGTGTAATTAAACACGCATTCAAAAGAATTCCAGTCAGTTAGGATAATACGGAGATAAGAAATAAAGCTTCGAGAAGCATAGTGTAAATGTGTACAAGTAGTTAACAATTTTGATAAAGAAAGGTGATTAAAAATTGCGTAAATAACAAGCATATATGAAAATTGAAAGTCGAATTGCATTAGTTGTTTGTGTACAACATGGAAAAGCGATTATATTTCTTCAAAACACCGCATGTCTGATAACAAGGCAGCTGCGAGCAAGTTACAATTACTTGGAGGACGAGAATGCTACATCAGAAACTACTTTAAATGCAAAGACTTGATTGGTTAAGATTAGCGACGAGCTTGTAAGCCATGCCTACTGACGGAGTAGGAGATCAATCATATATTAACAGGGACAGTAATAACGAACTCAGTTTTCAACTCAACAAAGGCCAAGGTGTGTCACTTTAAACATTAGTGCAACACGTAAAAATAATTTTAAAGTGAAATTATTGTATAAGTGCGACGAAGATGAAAATTACGATTGCCGATTAAACGTAAGTAGATTTTGGGGAATTTATTTAAACTAAAACGTAATAATAATAGGGCTCTGAGTCCGTGGAGAATAATAGTCTAAGTGTGAGAATAAGAATTTCAAGTTCGGGGAGAACAAATGATATACTGAGTCTGTGGAGAATAAATGTAATTCTAAGTCTGGTGAGAAGAAGTAATAAGTCGAAATGAGACGACAACAATTTGGGGTGCATAAGTATAAGTTTAATAATGGTAGTCCAGAGGGTGATGACAATAATTTAAATGCAATGGACAATATTTAGAATGGGCATATAATAATTCTGAATTGGGGAAAATAATTTTGATTCAAATGGATGGTATAATGCATGGAAAATATTAACTGACAATGGATGCGTCGATTGCAAGAAGGAAATAGCGAAGAAAAAAGACCAGGTTAGATTTTTAGTTTTAAGACATTGTTTTTCTATTTGAATTTAAATATTGAATATTGAATTTGCTTAATGTAAATTAATGTGACGAAGTCAACAAAATAAAGAACTTGCATACGTATAAAGTGCGTTATATGATAAAGGGGTTTCGAACGTTCCAGACTTCTTTTTATAAAAACAATAGGTTTTTTGGTGACTTTAGATTGATTGAATAGTATATGATTTTGAGATAAATGAGATTTGCAACATTAATTAATTGAAAAGTGTATTTTAATAATTTTCAAAAACCTGTACATAATATTGGTTTTCATTATATGGAATTGAATTAACTTCATTTTATAATTTAAAATAAACGCTAGTCGAGGTCAAAAGATAAAGTTAATGGGAGTGTGATTTGATAATTTAAACAATAAAGGAGGAGCTATAAGTTGAATACGCCATTAATAACGAGTAAGGCGGTATCACATCAAGTTTTGTTATTGATCGACACAAGGTCGATTCAAGATAAAATCCAGTTAAGTTCCTGGAGGGAGTTCATAGCAATATTTATATGACAGCCCAACGTCGGGGCTCAATAAATCCAGTTAATACATAGCAATATTTATATGTCGCCCAAACGATGGGGCGCGAATAATTGAGGGAGACCATAGCAAAATATATATATATATTGCTGTGATAAAGGGTTCTTTAGGGATGTATTGAGTAGCAAGGGTCGTGTACCAACTATAAATAGCAATAGGAATCAGAAAACTGCATTTATTTAGCAGAAAAACAAGTAAATCGTACATTATATAAATAGCAAGCATTTAACACCCTGTATATAGACCTTAATTAACTATAAACGATGCAAGTAAGCACATCTTTCAACAATAGAACGCGTATTTAGCAGAAAAATAGGTAATTCATACATTATGTAAATAGCAAGCATTTAACACCCTGTATATAGACCGTTATTAATTTTAAGTAATGCCAGTGAGCATATCTTTCAACAATAGAACGCGTATTCAGCAGAGAAATAATCGTACATGCAATTAAACATACGTTGAGAAGTGTCTAATTAGTTATAAAACAAAGACGCGGTAGAGTAGATAAAAACCTAACAAAGCTTCAGCAATTACGTTGGAATAATAAGCGCTTTGATAAGAAAACGCAGTTTCAAAGATGCATAAATACATGAACGAAAACAGCATTTATTTTGTACAATTATCCAAAAGGCGATATCTACACAAAACAACGTATGGCAAAGATAACAAACAATAAAGTATCAAAGACCGCAAATAAACACCATTACACGAAAATCCGAATTAATTATATTAGAGACAGCTTCAAAATACAGGGAATATTAAAGACAAAACCTGGTTGGTAGAAATAATCTGCAGAACTGCTTGAAAACCCAACTCAGAGGTAGTGGGAAAAGGCTATTTAACACTTATTCGGTGATAACACAACTCAGTCCACAACTGATGCACGTTGAAGCTACGACACTGTTAACCAAAAATCCACGCGTAAAATAAATAAAGTATAATAGATCAAGTTTATGTTACAGTGAAAATAGTGCAACAATTATTTTAAGCATATATGAACAGTTTTTGCTGTTTTTTTTATAGAAAACGTGAGTAGAAATTGGGTAATTAATTTAAATTAAATATTTATAATGATACGGTTTTAATCTGGACAATTCAAGTCTGCGTCGACAATTCAAAGTTGTGTCGAAAAGAAGTTCTAATTCTAAGTGGATTCTAAGGGGACAATTCTAATCGAATTTTGGTACAATTCTGGTACAATTCTAATCTGTGTTGAAAGTATTTAAGGGAAGAGATTCAAAGCATATGCAGACAAATATAAAATAAAGAAGCACAAGGTAATTTTTGGAAAACAAGGGGTAACTGTACTCAAATATTGGTTCAACTAAGCAGAGCATTGGTATTCGATTGAAGACAGTAAGGGGGTGTTGATCCACAACACGAAACAACATATCACAGGTCAGATCTACTTAATTTTAAGATATTTTTCAATTTAAATTTTAATACTGAATTTATTCAATTTATCCAAACTTGTAATGAAGTCAACAAGAAACATTTGCATACGTTAAACTTACATAAGAAATCATAAAGAGGTCTAGAACGTTCCAGTTTTTTTTGTAAAGAGGTAGTTTTTGGTGACTTTATATTGAATTCAAAGTATATAAATTTTGGGATTAATAATACATATGATATTAATTGATTAAATGGTGTATTTAAAGAATTTCAAAAATTATAAATAATATTTCTTTTCATTATATGAAATTAATTTGACTTCATTTAATCAATTCAAATAGGTAATCATAAAGGGGCGAAAAGAGAAAATTGATCATCGTAACGTTGTGCACTCTGTGTAGATTAAAAAGGGCTAGCCATGGCATAATAATAAAATTAGTAAGATTGAAGTGAGAACACAGAGCGGTGGCGTTAAGTAAAACGTTCATTACACCGAGTACGGCGTTATCATATCAATTATTTTTATGGCTGCCCAAGCCTGGGGCTCAAATTAAATCAAATAAATTTGAAAATTACATAGCAATATATATATATATATATATATATATATATATATATATATATATATATATATATATATATATATTATTACTGCGTAGTTTTCTCGATGTTATCTCTAACCTAAAATTAATTCCAGCCCTACAACTGGGTGCCATAAATTACTGTGAGACTTTCCTGTAAAAATCGAGCCCCAGGAATCGGATCGACATATTATTGTGTAGTTTACCTCGGCTGCTTTCCCCTTGCATCCTAAATTCACTAAAACCTCTTAAAATTAGCACAGACGCTTACCTGGTACCGCTGAATCTAAAAACTCTCGCTCACTACCGCTATGCTGAATTCTAATAGAAATTCACACCCTACATACACACTCAAAATAACGCAATTCACAAGATACATCACACTCTAGTTACATGAAATAAATATTACATTTTCAAAATACCTTTCATTATGTACACTCGTGTTATTAGTAATGTCAACAATTTCATTTTTGAAAGTAATTCAATTCGATAACCTTATAAAACAAATATTTTATTAAAGTAAGAGGGCATTCCTCATACTTTACGTTAACCCCTGTCTTATCATGAGCTCATAGTAAAATTCTTTAAATGTGAGTGCAATTTTACTGCACTACAAAAATTAAATAAGTCCCTATACTTTTTTACAACATAGCCTGGTTATTCGTAAATTCATTCTCTTTGACTACCTAAATAAATTTCATTTACATCTAAAGTCTCATAAATTTTCAGTTTATTAAATACATCAAATAAGAAACACTCCAAAGCATAACAAAATTTAAAAACCATAGCAGATATACACCACAAAATGTTTTTATACAATTGGTTACCTGGTAACTATCTTCCGACAGGTACCCGTCAACCAGCCCTTGAAGACGATGCCATCCAGTATGTCAGTAGTTTATGAAACAGCTCCCCGGTTGAATCACCATCACTCTGTCTATGTTGCTACCTCAAAATCTCTTTATTGAAAATAAAACCATAAGCATCCAACTTCCAAAATTTACTTTTCGTATTCCCATTTATAATAAACCAATCAAAGATTGCTGCCTTCACCATCAAATACTCCCAAATTTTAATAATTTTCATACATTCCAAAACCAAAATCGTAATCGTCTGTACTTATATCCTTCATCTACTCTTCGCTTAAAATGCTTTATTTGATTTTAACTGACTTGACTTGTTATCACACTACACTAACTTATGTGCAATTATACATAAATTCAATAAATACTTTCACTAAAAGTAACTCGATGATACGCCAAGGAATAAAGAAAAATTAAGAGAGCGTCACCCCCGTTGAATGTGGGTTATATAGGCTTGCTACACCTCCCCTGTTTTCAGGTTCGCATATAATTTTTAACGTACAACAATATTCTCTGTAAATACCACCCGTTCCTCATTTCTTAAAAATACTCTCCTAACCGCCTCTATATTATCATGAAAAGCTCAAACGGCTCTTCGTTTCCCCTGAATTACGACAACAAACACGTTAAAATACTCGGTAAAACATTTACAATGACCAACCATCCCTGCTATTTTGCGAAAACTAGCCTCAACCGAAAATCAATTCCCATTACGTTCATGCCTTCAAATTAAAACAAACATCTCTCATCTCCCTTGTTCATATAGTCTATGTTTCCACCAGCTGGATATTTGCCCTACCTAATACAAAACTATTGCGTGTATGTCTGTATCGTCCAATCATCTCGCACAATTTCTTTCCCTTGCTTTCAATTGATCCGTGTCTGCTTATAATATTCCTAGAAATTATTGATTTTGTTGCCCTCTACAAAATGAGTTTGTTCGTCGTCTCCCTACTATTCTATATCTGTAATTAAATCCCAACATATCCTGTTTCTCACGTATATTCATGCGTTTCTGCTCCGACCTTGTTCCCCCATGACAGTTTGTTTTAGCTTCCCTCCTATACTACCTTTATAATTAAAATCGATATCTTATACAAACATATTGCGTCTTCGTCATACTTATATGTGCTATGTGGAGTATAGACTATACAAACTTCCAACGGTCCCTTTCCTTCTTGTAACACATTAATTTTTATGGGCTTGTTTATTGTAACCTGTTATCTAGAAATATTTCCCCATTTTAATTTGTACACTATGGTTTGAAACGTTTCTGGTTTTACCCTTCAAAATAATATTACTCCTACTCTAACGAATATGAAAAGCTTTTATGTTTTTGTATACTACTTTAAATAAATTAAAAGTGGTATTTTTACCTCGTTGTTTCTAATCCTTATTGTCCTATCCTACAATAAATATTATTCTACGTCCTTTCTAAATAAATACAACTAAAATTGAACTAACCCTAAATTATCATAAGTTGACTAAGTTCTATTTTAATTATTTAAAATACATAATTATGTAAAATGCCTAATTAACTTTTTCGTAAGTCATTACTCTACCCCAGAGCTTGATTTATGACCTTATATACCTACAATTAGCTACAAATTACACGACAATATATATATATATATATATATATATATATATATAAAACCCGGTGGTGCACTGTCCAGTAGGTAGGTTAAATTGGAACGCAAATACTATATTTTTAGATTGTCGCAATTCTAAATTGAATGTAAAAATAAAATAGGTTACTAGTGTTTGAATTTATAATAGATTACTTAAAATTTTCCAGTCAACACATTAATTATTTCATAAAATTTGTGAAAAAGGGTTTATTTTGTCGTTCGCCGAACATGAATTCTCCGTTTCGTGTTTTCTTTGATTTGCACTAATATATTCCATTTTCAAAAAATAGAAGAAAACATTTTACTTGGTGTGGGTGAAATTCTTTGAGAGCTAAATCCATTATAAATTGATGAACGGAAATATTTTAGTTTCTTGGGTGTAGATGCTGTGGGGATATTTCGCAAATTGAGCAAGAAGTGTGGTATGCTGAAATCAGTACACGGTTTTCTTTTTTTTTGACAAATTCGAATAACTGTATAGTTATAAAATATATTCCAAATTATTATTAACTTTATTACGTTTAAAATGCATGTCGTATATTTTTCTCTTCATGCAATCTTTAACAAAATCGTTTTCATCACAAGATTTCGATTTAATGCAGTTTCGTTTCTTACTACACTATTGCCGGCGTTGGTTTACTTCATGTGCTTCGAATACTTTTTCTTATCACTAGTGAGAGTTTGAAGTCCTATACCACAGGCTTCTGCGGTACTCTAAAATAACCTAATTAAAAACATCTGTTCTACTAAACTTGAGCTAGCATTTGTTATTACCTGCATTACAGATTCAAATGGAACAAACATACCTTGATTATCACGTTCTCCTTCAAAGTAATTAAGAACATTCACAATCATCAACTGTGTTTGTAATTTTAAATGTTTATTACGAAGCATTTTTAGTGTGTAATGTATCCTGGTCACGGCACCAAACTCTGTAATGTAACGCACCTGAAGGCTGAATGGAATGCCCTCTCTTGACAATATCTTGGTTTCGTGAACTAGTTGTCTAGTGGCTGTGGCTAGTGACACCTACGTTGCGTGACCTTAACTTAACCCAAATATACACTGAGATGGCGTTAAGGCGGGAAGGTTTGAAATAAAACTACAATAGTTAACGACCCTACTTTAATTATTATATGATAACCTCAAAATTACGTTACTATCAATTGAACATGAATTACAAGAGCAAGCAGTACCGGACTTCCTGGGTTAACGCTGAGGAAACAGTATCGGCAGATAAAACTTCAACAACCTGCGCTTCTAACTGCATAAATATACTTCTCCAAGGATAGGGCGGCGAACAAGCACCCTGTGCGCTTTTAATATTACGGGATGTCAACTGTTACTCAGACATTCTGCATATGAGACTGGAGAAATGTTAGTGTAGTCTAGCTACTCTTTTCTAGAATGTAACAGGGATGGCTGTGCCATTACTACCTACCTAAAGTTGAAGAGGAAGAACGCCGGGAAGATAAGGACCTTGATTACCAATGTTCCACCCTGCACGGCCATAAAATGTTAATAAATTTAACAAAGACTCAAACATACACGCTTATCGTACATAGCATTAACAGTTTCCAGCCCGTTTAGCAATATGGTTCACAATGGATAACCTACATTCTATCGTTGCATAAACATTACTACAAATACATTGAGTTAGCGGGATACATATGAAACTGAAGAAATGTTAGTGTAGTCTAACTAATCTTTTCTATAGGTGTCGAGGACGGCTGTGCCAATACTAGCAAGTTAATGAACAGAGATTAAGCACAGGGAAGATAAGGACCTTGACTACCAATGTTTAACCCCACACAGACATATTATATTAGTAAATTCAACAAAAGCTCAAACATACACTTACCATCCAAACCACTAACAGTTTTCAGCCCGTTTGGCAATAATGTTCACAATGACTAACCTACATTCTATCATTTGCATAAACACAACTACAAATACATTAACAAAAAGCAAATATTTATAAGTAAACATGAAGTTAAACATGAACGTATGCTATGATGGTACCAAACAAAGGATACAAATTGAATAGACCATCTCATAATAGTCATAATGCAAACGCGTTAATACGGGGTCATAGCAGAGGTTATTATAAACTCGCCGGCGCGGTTCGCGAGCCACTATGTCAGTTGGTAACAATATTAGATAATGTAAAAATTGACGTGCAAATTATAGATGACGTCACACAATATACAAATTATTGCAACATAATTACACAAATTTTAAAGGAAAACAAATTTTAAAGAAACCCCCAATGGGGCACTCACGTGAACATGTAGGGCTTCCTTCAGGATTACTCCATGATGGTCGGCCGTTGCTTCGCTAGTCTTTCGGGCGTGGGAATTCTTGAGCCAGGTTGAATGCCAAATTCAAATTTTCTTACTATATGTAGATACAAAAATAAGGTAAGGGAGACAGGGTAAGGCACGATAAATTTGGAATCACAGGAAACCTACATATCAGAAAAAGACACGATACGATACCAGCCAACTACACTTGTTCACATCTCGGGGGTTAGTTTTCACGCGTATCCGGAAATCCCCCACTATCCTCTTGACCATCGCGTCTGCGCAAATCTCGCGCAACGCGCTATCTAAAGTGACGGAAATACGCACACAAGTCTCATTAAATTTATGGCGCGAAATTCTTACATATTAAAACTTAATTGAGTACGTCTAGTGTCGAATTTTTCGGCACGTAACAAGGTTCGCTATAATTACATCGTAACAAGTATCATTAAATTTCAATATTGGTTACCGATATAATCATAGGTTAGAATACGTCAGATCACATCAAACTAACTTACGGTTAGGTTTTAAAATCGAGATATGAATTATGCAGTTATAGACGCACAACTAATAACTGAAATAAACAATTACATAATCATAACAAGTTATGAGAACATGGAACAAATTATAAATTAGGTTGGTAGCAAATACATAATAAATCCTTCAGAAGCAAAAGCCCATGTAGACATATTAATACATAGTAACCAATCCGAACAAATAGAAAAATTGAAAAACTGGTCTGGTTTCCGGTACGACAGTGTGTTGTCGGCAGATAAGTTTATTGCTCTGCAACATCTTGTTTTTTGTCTTGCGATTCTTAGATCAAGACCAGCGAGTGCGTCTTACTTCAGGAGTTTCTATTTTTTCGATGCTAAATATTTCTTTCAGCCTTATGTTGTCATCGCTTGAAATGTACTCTTTCTTGAAGCCTTTGAAATGTACTTTTTCCTGAAATGTTTCTCGTTTATTAGAGCTTTCACTATTCTCTTACATAGTCTCTGATGTATTGCTTTTAAAAATGATTATTGGAGAAACAATGGGAAAATTTACATTAAGCGTGAAACCCCAGATTATTTCCTTAGAGCAAGTGGACTGTGACTTGGGGGTAGTGTTGCGATAAAATACTCTTAGCGGTAAATCAAACAATGATCATGCACTTACCTTAATGTTCATACTGTTGGCTTCTACGGAAGTGGTTGGCAGCATCCAAACCAGAACAAATCTCCGCCGACGGAATTATGTAGAAGCACAGTGATACACACACACCAAAAAATGTATATTGTTTTAATACATGACCGCACGGGCCGAATGCTTCGAGACGAGTGTACAAAACCAGTGCTAGATAACACCGCCTGGTTTATCGCAAAACAAAACCTTGACTGTTTAAAATAAATAACATTGAAATTAAGAGTGGCGTTCTAACCCAATTTTGAACAATGATGTTACCGTTTACGACGCCAATACTAATAATGGTAAAAAATTTAGTCATAGGGCATTTGTTAGACACTGAGTTGGTTTTGGGAAGTTCGTCATTTGCATCAACGGCACTTTTAGTCTGATTGTAATATTTTGCTAACTGGTTTATAAGCTTTGCCTAATGACGAGACAATTGAATCGTCATTATATTGTGTAGATAGTAATGCTATTAACTTTTTTCTTACTTTTTAACACGTTCGCGACGTTGTGTACCACAGGTGGTACATTCCGGTTATAACTATCAGCCGGCATGTACCACATTTGGCGCACGCTATGTCAAGTTATAATGTTTGATATAAACTCAACGGCTACATGTAGGACTCTATATTATATTACGGCTAGAAGTAAAGATCATGTGCCACCCGTAGCACACCCGTTTTAAGATCGGAGTTTTTTTATGGATTACAATAGATTATTACAAACACAACATTTTTCAATAAAAAATTTTTCTGATCAAATGAAATCATTGGAATATAAATTGAAATCCAAATTATTGAAGTTATTCAAACTTGAAATTCGTCTTATAACTAATCAAACTAATAATAAAAAATAACAAATACTATGAAACAAAAGTAAAAACTAAATATGTTTCATATTGAAACAGTTCAAACACATTCGTAGATTGCCGTCGCACCTGTTACAGTAGGTCATTATTCGCTTAGTCTTTGCTCTTGCTTCTTAAGTACCTCTTTCCCTTTGCATTACCTCATAGCATGAAAAGCATCTTTTACGATTTTGTCTTACGTTTCCCTCAAATCTCTTCAATTTGTGACTCATCTTTCTCTTCTCTCTTTAGTTTTCTTGTACATTTTAATGGTTTTATACTTCTGTGCCTTCATGATCAAGTAGTTTGTTTATAAGTTGTTCTCTGAAATGTAAAATCTCCAGCTGTTTTTTTGTTATTTTTATTATACAATACCCACGAATTAACTACACTGGTTCCGAGAATGATTTCAAAGACAGCCTTCTTATACCACTTGATAGTTTTCCGAAGACAAGTGTAATATGAAGACATTTGGTCCGAAACGTCTACTCCCTTTTTAGCCTTATTGTAATCTATAACTGATCTCGGTTTTACTACATCTTGACCACTTCTGTTTTGTAAACCAGTAGGAACTAACTTATCCATATGTTGAGGCAAAGTGCTTAGCATGACGACTGATCTTTTGTCTTGTCACTTGAAAACTCGTACCCCTTTGTTATTTTCCTTCCCATATATTTCACCTTTCTTGAGTTTTTTTGACATACTTCTTTTGGATTGTCTTTCCTATTACTCCTCAAAGTGCCACATACGTAGGTATTGTTTTGTAGAAGGTATTCGGCTAATTTTACACTATTGTAAAAATTATCAATGTACAAGATTCTCCATTCCTTCAACAAACCGTCCATTAACCTTACCGTTACATCGAAGGTGTGCCCATGTCCACTGACATGTTCTTGTACGTCGTCATTTTTACCACAATATATGCTGAAATTGTATGTGTATCCTTCAGGTGTGCACATCTTATATACGTTAATCCCATACTTATGTGATTTTGCTGGAAGATTTTGTCGGAAGACAAGTCGGCTTCTCAAGGGTACCATGGTCTTATCGATAATCACCTCTTTGCTAGGCTTTAGAATCCTCTGATAATTGTTTACAATTCGATCTAAAATATTTCTAATTTTAGTTAACCTGTCAATATTTTGGTGAGTAGCGTTATTTGAAAAATGAATAAACTTTAGCAGCAAGTCGAATCGGTTACGTTCTATGTTTCTCTGTATCTCGTCATTTGCATACATTTTATTTTTGGACCAATAGAGACGCATCTTAGGTAGATGATTTATGCCCATTATCATCAAAATGCCAAAAAACTTTCGAAGTTCATCCCTGTCTGTGTCTCTCCATTGACGGACAAGTGATCGTCGGGAAGGATTATGACTTTGAATATATTGTAATGCGTACCTATTTATCTCGTCTGCTATTAATTCAAGGATATTATTGTCTATAAACTTATGATGAATTTTGTATGGACTGGAAATATCAACCTGATTTAGTTGTGGAGTATCAGAAAATGGAAAATCATTTGTTACGTGCCAAAAATTTTGGCACTAGACATTTTTAATTAAGTTTTAATATGTGAGGATTTCGCGCAATTTAAAAGATTTGTTGCGCGTATTTCCGTCACTTCAAAAGTGCGTTGCGCGAAATTCACGTCAACGCTTGTGGGGGAAGAAGAAAGTGGGGAATTTCCGAAAGACGCATAGGGACTTGCCTCCGAAACGCGAAGAAGAGTAGTTGGTCTGGTATCTTATCGTATCTTTTTGTTATGTAGATCCCTTTTTTCCCTTATCTTTGATTATTGTTCCTTATAAACCCGTTCCCGTCGTTCCCGCTACATAGGAAGAAGAAAACTATCCTATTTAATAACTTTCTTACCCAAGGCAAGGTTCCAACAATATGGAAGCACAGTTTTATTAATCCGATATTAAAATTAGGTGACAAAAATTTGATTCAGAATTACAGAGGAATTTGTATTCAATCTTCAATACCGAAATTATTGGATGGCTTAATAACTCATCATTTGTCCTGGAAGTTTAAAGAATTTATCATCAATAACCAACATGGATTTGTATCCCAGAAATCAACTATTACAAATTTACTTGTCTATACCAATGACAACTGCAGCGTTAGAGAATGGACTTCAGGTAGATGCTCTATACACTGACTTTACCAAAGCCTTTGACAAAGTAAATCTCAATATTTTGATTCTTAAACTACAAAAGGCAGGTGTAGATGGTATGATCTTGAAATGGCTTAGTAGCTACCTATATGGTAGATGGCAAAGTGTCAAGTATAGACAATTCATTTCTTACAAGTTTCCAGTATACTCTGGAGTTCCGCAAGGGTCTCACCATGGTCCTCTCCTATTTCTAGTGTTTGTCAACGATATTAAACAAGTCTTCAAACATTGTAAATTTTTGCTGTTTGCTGACGACCTAAAAATTTACAAAAATATTATTTTTGCAAGAGATCACATCTTTGTCCAGGAAGACCTAAACTCTTTTTACAACTGGTGTATAATGAAAAGACTTTCTTTGAACATCAACAAATGCCTAACCATAACCTTCTCTCGTGCAGTGTCGACTACAATAACTGAATATTATATAAATACCGATGTTATTGTACGAGCTTATGAAGTTAAAGATTTGGGTGTTTTGATAGATTCTAAACTCACTTTTAATTCCCATATTAATACTATCACCAAAAGAGTTATGCAAATCTTAGGATTCGTATTCCGATATAGTGGCAAATTTTCAACTACCACATGCAAACTGTTATATTGCTCTTTAGTAAGAAGCATCTTAGAATATGCTTCCATTATATGGTCGCCCTTTTATAAAAATAATATTGTTAAAATAGAAAGAGTACAAAAGAAATTTCTTAAATTTATTGCATATAAGATGGGACTTCAAGAGCACCAATGTCAAGAGTTGTTTCTATTACAATCACTTCGATTAGTTTCATTACTGGATAGGCGGATATTGAACGATTTATGTCTTCTGCATAAGATTATTAATGGTTACATCAACTGTACGAAATTACTAGTATTAATTCAATTCAATGTTCCAGTTAGACAATCACGTACTTTTCAACTATTCCACAGTGATTGCCACAGAACCAATTATGGATGTCATTTCTATCTAAATCGAGTTGTAGCTTCTGCAAATACATTTAGTGAATTAAATTGGTTTGGTAGCAGTCCTCAGAGCTTCAGGCAAACATTATTAAATTTGTATAATTAATAAGTTTATGTATTATTACACATTTTATATTATTTTTAATGTAAATGGGGTATCCCGTTTATGCACGCATGTGCAAAATAAATAAATAAATAAATTTGGATGCAACCTGGCTTAACAGCAGCCAACGACCCGAGATATATTAGCGAATCCACGGAGCCCCGCAGCCGCTAGCATGGAGTAATCCTGAAGGAAGCCGTCGCTATCATGGAGTGAGCCTGAAGGAAGCTCTACTTGTTCACGTAAGTACCCCTTAGGGGTCCCCTATAATTTGTATACTTCATAAATTGTGTCGCACTAATTTGCATATTATGTGACGTCATTGACAATTGGCGTGTTAATTTTCACATTATGTAATATCGTTACCAACTGTCATTAGTGGCGTACGTACCGCGTTTACGGGACTGTAATGCATTAGAGATATTTCCAAAAGACCCCAAGTAGTTACATGTGTTATATTCTTATCTAAATTATCACTAGAGTTCTGGTTTGATGAAATGTCTTCATCGCTAACCTCGTCAGTACTATCCTGAGAATCCGTAGGCCTATAGGAATGATCTGAACCTTTAAATGGATCGCATTCCTCGTCTGACGGCTCAAAAAAGTGCTGTTGTTGATCATTTATGTTTCGAGAAGAACAAACTGTAGGTTCCTTTTCTTTTATTACTAATTTCGCTTCTGGCATTGCTGCTCCCTCGGTGGATTCTTCTAAAACATCTAAGGTTGAAGCAAATTCATTTATTGTACTGGTCATATTTTGTTGTAACAATAAACCAGAAGGTGCACTGCTCGTTACAGACTTTGTGATTTTCTTAGTGGCAAGCAAAATTCGCTCGATTCTGGTGGCCATTTTAGCAACTACTTTTGTAGTAGGTAATTTATCTGCAATTATACCATAATAAGTACCGTATTTATTCACATGTAATTATTTTCTCACTCAAAAAATTATTTTATTGAATACAATACATGAAATTCTTTATTTATGTAAAATTATATTGTAACATTCATCATCACTGTGTAGTAAAAGACTGTCATGTGCAAGAATTGTGAGAAACAAGTACTTTTGCTGTAGACAACGCATGCGCCATTGGTGGCGCACGTCGGCCACAAGCTAGAAATTTCAGTTAATAGCCGTCATGCACCACAGGTGGTGCACGACAACATTAGCTAAAAATAATAACGGTCTACCGGTATGTCTGCAAAGAAACTTCTACCTCGCGAACGTGTTAAGAAACAATTGTGATGTTTTTGGAAATTCAGATATTAAACTTCAAACTGGTCGGTCTATCAAACTTGCAATAGATACTAACAGAATTTCTTTTTTATTTTTCATTATAGTGATGACTACTGTTAGACCTACATTAAGATTCTTAACCAACTTCAGTGATGCGATACGTTTACCGCATGTACTATTTGTTTCAAGTGCTGATAAATGACTTACTAATCTTTCTACAGCTGCATCTGATCCGTTGCCTAGGCCATGAGACCCTCTTTTTGTTGCCCAACAAACACTTTTAAGATTCTATCAACACAAGCTTTTGCGTCTGTACAAGCCCAAATTTTTATTCCATACTTATCCGGCTTCATCAAAACATAAATCTTAAAACCGTAACAACATCTACAAATTGGAAGCATTCATGAACTGTTACATGAGGGTCCGAGCTGTAATTACTTTTGCAAGATGTTATAAATTCTTTAAAAATTTCCCTACTGTAGGTAAATTTATCAATTCTTTTTCGTCTCTTTCAGTATCAGAAATATTATCGAATCACAACATTTGAATTAAGAAACGAAATATGTTGACCTCGATCACTAATTTAAACATTTCAACCCAGTTCAATCTATTCTCCATAGAGCCAGATTAACACAGGCAAATATAATAAACCAAGAAAGATATTTAGTTCAAAAATACATTTCTCTAGTTAGATTTGGAAGAACTTACTTTATTTTAATATTTGTATATTTCACAACTTGTAGTGTACTGTCAAGAAAAAATAATTACTAACTTTCTAGAATATATGTAACGTGTTTTCCCTTGCCAACTGATTCCGATAGTTTTGAACGTAAGTTTTTCGTCATACTGCGACTCATTTTCACATCCAATAGATGTTTACCCCAAGTTGTCAAATTATTGCGTCCAGCAAAACACACGTTAAGTGCTAAATCAACCTTTTCTGAATCACTTGCCTCAGAAACATGCTCTTCTAATTGTGTAGCTGCGTTGTCGTTCATGTCATTGATATCCGAATCACAATCTTCAATATCAAACTCCTCGTTAGCAAGCACTTCGTCCATTAACGTTCATTTTCTTTTTCATACGAGTGTGTCATCGTTGACATAGTAGTTTTCGCAGCCGCCTACTTACTTTACCAACAGTTAATGTGTAACCAATTTAAAGCGGCACCATTTTGTGGCAAAAGCTTAAAGGGAATTACCGAATTTTTACAGAAGTACAGGTCTATAGATATGTAACGACCCTGTCCTAAGTCACCGGCGTAGAAGTGGACAGTGGTCACCATAGAGTAACCTTAAGAGTGTTAACTTAATAGGAAAATTTGTCCGGTCGCTATAAAAATCTATCTCACTTCATTATATAGATTGAAGTATGATACTATTTGTATCCATCAATATGTAAAGTGTACTGAGAGGGCGCAAAACGCAATCATAAATTTTACAGATTTCTAGATAATTTCCGGCACGCAACTGTCAGGTGATAGCTATCGGTGTTTAGAAAGTTGAACCAGCTTATAAACAAAATGGTTCCTGCTGTTTATTACGTTTTTGTGTTTATATTTAATGTTCATGTTAATTTTTTCGTTTATGTTTAATTTATTGTTTCGTTTATGTTTAATTTATTGTTTCGTTTATGTATATATTATTCTTTAGTGTAGTTTGTTGTATTGAACTAAATAACAGTGCCTTAATATTTTTGCTAGAAAAGTGCGTTTAAATTTAACTGCAAGTTGTTATATTTTTGACCATTAAGAATTTTATATGAAATAACAACGTATTATCATCATAGTTCAATTGGTAAGTATATATTATCATTGACTTTACATCACTATTAAAAAGTATGTAACCCTTTACTAAATTTGGAATTTTTGATGAACGGTTAGACACCTAAACCATGTAAAGTTATTCATTTTAACTATTGCTTGTTTTTAAATATAAATTTGTCAAATATGCTATAATTTTTAAAATATGTATATGTCTTTACAGATTAATTTTATATAATGGTTTTCTGTTTGGTGTGTGAAAATGCTGACACGGAAGTCGAGTGCATGCATAATTTCCCTCAAAATCTCGAAAAGTGAGTGTTTTCGTATTTAAATCGCTATATATAAGTAGTTGAATTCTTTTGTAGATCGAAATTGTGGCTGGAAGCAGTAGGCATGCACTACAATGGGGACTCATTACACACCTCTTTTATTTGTAGCCAACACCTTCATAAATCCTTTATTATATATGCAATAACAAAATCTGTCTGTCGTATTGATATCCCTTGGTTCTGTACTCGACGCAATCGTACACATCAACATGCAAAGAAAAATTCCACAGCGCTAGCACGTAAATTAAAAAAATTCCAAAATTTGCGATTTAAACATTGATTCATTTCTGTGTAGAAACTGTGCTCTTTTATTAGTTATCTTTGACGTGTTACGTGCCAAATTGGCACTTAAACATTTTTTAGTTTAATTTTGATGTGCGGAAGTTTCGCGCCACAAATTCAAAAGACTTGGCGTGTATTTCCGTCACGTCAGAGTGCGTTTGCGCCAGATCGCGCGACGCGAGTGGCGGAGAAAAAGTGGAAGAAGTTTTTCCGTGAGACTCTGTAACGTGGCTGTTTTGCCTGGGACTTCAAGAAGTGTGGTCGTGTTAGGTATCGTATCGTGCCTTTATCGTTATTTATGTAGATTTCCTTGCCTTGCTTATCTGTTTGTCGCCCCTTATACCATGATTCCTTATCGTTCCGCTACATATAGGAATTTGATATGACCTTGGAGCAACCCGCGACCCGGGGAACGAATCGGAGCACCATCTTTAAACACTCCGGAATGGAGCTCTGAGATCTGGTCCAGCCATCTTGAAGGACGCTTGGCGTACTTCGTGGGAGTCTGGACCTGTTTATGTGAGTACCTTATTGTCATAATTGTTTGTAAATTTAATATATATTTTCCGTCAATTGCGCATTTAATTTGTATATTGGTGACGTCATCGACAGATGGGCGCGCCAAAATCTGTATAAAGATTAGCGCTACCAACTGCCGTTGTGTCTAGTAAACCGCGCTTGCGGAGTTGTAATTATGAACTTTTAAAGTGTAAGAGACGCTAAAGCTAAAACCGTAAAAACGTAAGGGAGTGACCAACTGTGTATAAGCATGTAATTTGTATTATAAAATGTAGAATTTTATTATATCATTCGCTATGTTTTGCAAATTGTGTCTTTTAAAAAATCGCTTTGCATTAAAATATTCAATGAAGACCACGTAGAATTATTTTTTATTAAGTTTGTTCAACGCTAAGAGTTTATTATTTGTAGTGTTAAAATTGACTGAGTAAAGTTGAAAGCAACAAATTGTATAAACGTTAGATACAACTCGAGACCAAATCACCATATGTAAAATTTTAATAATTAATATAAAAGGGAAATTAAAATTTTTTATTGTATGGTGATTTGATCTTGAGTTGTATTTGATGTTTCAAATAAATTATAGTATTTGATATTCCCGCCAAATTCCACCTCTAATAATTTGAATTAAAGCGTTTCCCGCCATTTCCTCCCACTGACATTTGTTGCGCCCCCTCAGTACACTTTCAAACTGTGTAAGATGGAAGTATATAAAAATTGCTATCTCTGTCTCTCTCGCAGCGGATAAAAAATTAGCATTAAGTTGACTCTCTGAAGGTTACTCTATGGTGGTCACTAACTAGTATCTGGTAGGATACTACAGTGGTCTAGCCGTTGCTCGACCTACCGGCTCCGTTGCGCGAGTCCAGGTCAACCGGTGTGCTCTGCGACAAGAGGAAACTAAGGTAGGTTAAGGACGGTATAATGGCGCCGACAGTGGGCCCGGCAAACCTTATACCAGAGTAGTAGTGATCTAAGGCCGGTCTGAATTCAAAACGGTGTATGCGTATGTTTTTTCCATGTAACATACACGTGCACCGTTTTGAATCCAGACCGGCCTCATATACTTTCAATGTAAAATACGTGTGGGCACGTTTTGAAGTCAGACCGGCTTTATATTACTTTCAATGGAACATACGTGTGTGAATTCAAAACACACGTATGTTACGTTGAAAAATGTAAGTGCAGAGAAAATGTGGAGCTGTTTTGAATTCGGTTTTCTAGCGAGAAGTTATAAAGTATGCCAGATGCAAGATATCGCATTCAAGTTAATTGTGTTTAATTAAAGTGGATTCTGATTTATGTTTTTTACTTATGTTTAGAGGTGTCACCGCTGATGGTAAACCAGAAATAGATGATAGGTAATTGGTCCCTGTTGTAACGATGGCAGAAGGGGAGGGTGGCTTGCTCAGCCAGGAGGTCGTGGGCTGACGGCTTCGACTAAGGACCAGAATGGCGAAGCTCGAAGAGTAAGGGCGCCAGAGTCTTGCCACAAAGAAAATATAGAACCGTGACTCAAAGGTTCCAACTCATACACAAGTTCCCAAATACCATATCCAAGCAGCACAAAGCGGCACAATCGTCACGCGCTAACTCAAAACAATAATAAAAATAATAATCAAGGAACACGTATAATATTTACTTGGCACAAATACAGGTGACACAATGCACAAAAAAAAGAAACAATATAGTGATGCGTGGAGACCCACGAACGGTTCGATACATACACGGGGTACCGCAAAATAGGCGAATGAATAAGTTGTAACTAACGCAAGTTAAAACGCGACGAAAGGCATGCCGCTCACCCGTTATATAAAGGCGCGGAGATAAATAATCTCTAAAATTTATAAATATATCGCGTTCGTTGGTGGATCTTTTACAAAACAAAATATCGTAGCGTAAAAATTAACCTGAAAAATAAGGCAAAATACATAGCATATAAATCTGGTGAAATTAATAGTAAAGCAGATCACAAAAAAAGTATAAACACACTGTAGGTCACAATTGTTACTACAAAACTTCGGTATCTAAAGAAAAAGTACACACAATAGTTCGCCTGAATAATGATTAAACATGTAAACACCGAGGGGAAAGCTAAAGAATTTATCAAACGTTACTTCTAATTTCCAAAAATGTAAAAATATAACTTTCGTTGTGATAAAACTGGATTTTGTAATAATTAAAGCGTAAATAAATTTAGCTGATAACGTAGTTTAAATTGGTTGTTGAGGCGATACCAAAAAAAAACAGGTATTAAAGTAAATAGGTATACGACCTTCGAGATCCAGGTGTCCTGAGTACTCTTAGTAGTAGCAACACAGCTCTGGGCTCGATAATCGGCGGGGCAACTATTGCTTCCTTCCAGAACAACCAATCTAAATTTGTAAACAAAAGCAAGGAACAAGCAGGAACGGTGATCGAAGGCGAAAACTAAAGATACTACTAAAAGTAGTACCGACGGCAGTCTAAAGCAGGTAGTACTAAAAGATGGTATAAAAAAGAAGAAGGCCAGTGCGTTGGACGGCCTTATCGCAAAAGCGAAGAGTCGGAGACGCAAATAAATTCCACAAACGGAAGTGGACAAACGCTTATACACACACTTATAAAATTATATTATATTATATTATATTAAAATTATACAACAAAACCAAGAGCATTCACTTTACTCTTTTACAAGCTTCAAACAAACAATGAATATCGACATCATGCACACTACACCTGCTAGATAAGATAATCGACCCATTCAGAAATAGAAATAGACAAAGAATTAAAACGAGTTGGAAATTAACCTGGAGAACCGGATAAGATTTTATAGAAAACACAGAATAACTTCAAAACTGGAAAGCTACACGTAACAGAGGCTGCAAATACACATGGGCTGGTTTCAATTCAAAATGTGTGTTCACTCTTGTGATAGGTTGAAAAGTAGGTTGGCAAAGTATGCAGATGGTGGTAATCTGCTATATAAGGAGATTGCTTCTAATATTAATTTAATTAGTCAAAGTTTACTGCATATATTTACATACCTACATATACAAACATGTATATAATTAATATTCAGGGATTTAAATACAAGAAAAACGAGTTTGTGTGCAATGAAATTGCCGTTTTGTACTTGTTGTTAGGTGATGTTTGGCATCAAATTTTTAAACTGTCAATGCAATCTATTTGTTTGAGCCAAGATCATATAAAACATAACGACTGGGTGACAAGGAATATTCATGGTCTTTCTTGGGATGAATCTTCAACGGCTGGAATGGTGTCATCATATATAGCGCTTTGTTTGAAGCAAATTATCCGACCCGGTGAAGAAGTATTTGTGAAGGGTCTAGAAAAGAAGAAATTGATTGAAACCTATCTAATGCAAAACGTTGTAACTGATGTGCTTGCACTAGGTTGTCCTAAGCTATCGGAGTTAAAAATCACCAATCGTTTAATATATAACATTCATTGTTGTAGACACAGCAATAATAATCTGCAATGTGCAAAACAAAATACCTTGTTATTAAAAGAATGGTTTGATAATAATAAAAAATAATAGAAAGATTGTGTCTGTATTATTTATTTTAATATAATTTTACAATGTTAGCCTTATTAACTATTATTATTATAACAACTTCTAGCAAACATTATTTTTATCGATCCAGCTATTGTGTACGTTAGAGAAGCCTAACCATTTTACAAAGACTTTATTTCCACTCTTTCTTAAGACTTTTTCTACCAGGTAAATTCCTGGATGTTTAACCTTTTGCAACTCAATTTCATAAAATGCACCTTTGATTTCTTTCTCGTCTTGATCTTCTAATATATATGTTGTCGGATTGGTTACGTTTACCTTTTTAATCTTAAAAATTTCATTTGACCAGTTTGGCTTGTAACCTTTCGTAAATGCTTCCCTGTGTTTACTAATCCTCACACTGTCTTTTATTGAATATTTTGGTATTTTGGTTGCAAGTTTGATGTGGGTAAATGATGATTTAAGAATAGTTTTTTCATTTGATTTATCAACTTTTACAGGTTTGACTCGGATAGTATTGTGAACTGTATTGTTGTATTGTTTCACAATATCGCTTAAATTTATTATCCAATTGTAAGAACCGTTCAGGTTAAACAAGCGCCACATTTTTCCCTTTAAAGTTCTAATTACACGTTCCACAATGCATGCTTTCTTTGTAGAAAAAACACTATAATGGTTTATGCCATATGTCTGCATTAAGGATTGAAAGTGTTTGTTATAATATTCTTTACCAAAATCAGACTGCAAATTTCTTGGCGGATTTTTAAATTTATTTAAAATTGTTTTCATTGCAGCAGTAACATCAATACCCGTTTTACTTTTAAGTGGTACAGCCCATACGTATTTGGAGAAACAATCAATAACTACTAAAATGAATTTAAATCCTTTGTTTGCGAATATGGTAGCATTTCAATCAAATCGGTCTGAAGAAGGTCATTTAAACCTTTTACTATCACTTTGCGTCTCTTGAAATTTATTCTTGCTGGTGTATGAAGTTCATTTACTATATCCTCTTTCACTTTTGATTGAGCAACTATCATAATACTTTTTTCTAATCAGGATTTATTAAATACAATTAATTAATACTTCTATGTTTGAATGTCGAGGGCTCCACTTGCTTTGAAAGGAACTTTTAATATAAAATCAAGAAACATTGTGGTATTGTTTATGATAGCACCGCTGTCACGAAAGCTGATTACATCCATACGTTTAAGCAAAAATCCTTGTAACTGTGCAATTACAAAACTTTTTTCGTTTATAAGAATTTCAATCCATTTCGAATGGACCTGCACCTTGACGAAGTTCTAAATTAATAGAACAGGTGAAATGGCTTGCGTGTTCTAATGAGCTAAAGAGCCAAAGTACAGGTCCAACCAAAGTAGTAGGGTCGTTAGTGAGGAACCAGACTAAGACATGTCCCCGAAAGAGGGCAGCGGCTCTTTCGGTACTTAGATTGGCAGAGACCATAGGGGTCGGTATGGCAGTCTAAGACACACTACCGCGATGTGGAAGGCAACGGGAAACCACCACATTATCTCCCAAGTACACAGCGTACTTAAATTGTAATAAACATGATGGCATTCTCTGGGGTATAAAATTCCGGAGTTAAAATAGTCCTCCATTCGGATCTCCGGGAGGGGACTACTTCGGAGGATGCGATCGGAAAGAGAGTCGGAAACATTCTGCGAGTCGGAGCGTGGAATGTTAGAAGTATGAAGCAAGTAGGTAAGCTAGAGAACCTAAAAATCGAAATGAATAGGTTATCACTAGATATAGTAGGGATTAGCGAAGTTCGGTGGCCAGAGGCGGGGGATTTTTGGAGTGGAGACTTCAGGGTAATTCATACAGGAGCAGAGGAAGGAAATTTGGGTGTGGGGATAGTTATGCGGAAAACGATAGGATACTGCGTAGAAAATTACTTACAACAGAACGAAAGAGTACTCATGGTTAGATTAGAATCTAAACCGGTAAACACAGTAATAATACAAGTATACATGCCCACCTCTAGTTACAGTGACGAAGAGGTAGAAGCCATCTACAAAGATATCGAAGACATATTAAGATACGTAAAAGGACATGAAAATTTAATAATTACGGGGGATTTTAATGCCGTGGTAGGTGAGGGTAGGGAAGGAGCGGTAGTGGGTTTATTTGGTTTAGGCACGAGAAACGACAGGGAAATAGGCTGGTAGAATTTTGTGACAAGAACAATTTAATAATCACAAACACATTATTTCAACATCATGCTAGAAGACGATATACGTGGAAGATGCCAGGAGATATAGGAAGATATCAAATAGACTACATTCTTGTTAGACAACGGTTTAGGAACCAAGTGAAAGACTGTAGAAGCTACCCAGAAGCAGATATAGATACTGACCACAACATGGTAATTATGAAGGCCGCACTTAAATTTAAGAATATGAAAAAAGGAGCGGAAAAAAGCACTTGGACTTAGAGAAACTAAAAGATAAAGATATTCAAGAAAGATTCGAAAAAAAGTCAAATGAATTGCTCAAAGATATCGGGAAAATATTTGATACTAAGGAAGTAGAAACAGAATGGAATAACATTAAATCTAGCCAAGACAGGGCGGCCAGAGATATTCTGGGCTATACACAAAAAGAAAATAAGAAACCATGGATAACAAAGGATATCCTAAATTTAATAGAAGAAAGACGAAAATACAAAAATAAATCAGACGAAACAGGAAAACAGAGATACAAAGCCATAAAATGAGAAATTATTAGAAATGCAGGAAAGCTAAAGAACAGTGGATTGATGAAAAGTGCAAAGAGGTACAAACGAAGATGGAAATAGGAAAGACAGACGAAGCATACAAATTAATTAGAATGAATTTTAGAGATATAAAACCATACAGCAAAAATATAAGGGACGCACAAGGAAATATCATTATAGAAAACGTAGAAAGTGGGTAGATGGCAAGAATATATAGGGAATTTATATGCAGGAGAGGAACTAACTGCATTAGAACAGGAATCAGACATTGAAAATGAGGACTTGGGATATCCTATACTTAGAGATGAGTTTGAATTAGCATTAAAGAGTCTGAAAAATGGTAAGGCGCCGGGTACAGATAAGGTGCAAGCAGAAACTCTAAAAGCCGCTGGACAAGCAGTAACAGAACGTCTCTTCCAACTTGTAAGCTATATGTATGAGACAGGGGGGAGATACCCAAAGATTTCAAACGTAACATCATAGTAACTATACCAAAAAAGAAAGGCGCGGATAGATGTGAAAATTTTCGAACAATAAGTTTGACAGCACACGTGTCAAAAATATTAACTAGAATTGTGCAAAGACGAATGGAAAAACAGGCGGAAGAAATACTAGGAGAAGACCAATTTGGGTTTAGGCGGAACAGGGGAACACGGGAGGCTATTTTAGCTCTGAGAGTGATAATGGAGAAAACAATAGAAAAAGGGGAAAGCGTGTATATAGGGTTTGTAAATTTGGAAAAGGCTTTTGACAATGTAAAATGGAAAAAAATGTTTGAAATACTCAAAAAGATTGGAATGAGTTATAGAGATAGACGAATAGTACATAGCTTATACAAAGAGCAAACAGCAGTAATAGAATTAGAGCAGGAACGTAGAGAAGTAAACATTAGGAAAGGGGTGAGACATGGATGTGCCCTATCTCCATTGATTTTTAACTTGTACATAGAAGAGGCAATGAATACTGTCAAATGCAGGAAGACATTTGGAATTACTATGCAAGGACAAAAAATTGATATGCTTAGATTTGCAGATGATATAGCAGTATTAGCGTCTAGCAAAGAAGAGTTAGAATCTGCTCTTAATGAAATGGAAACGGTTCTAACAGAGAGATACGGTATGAAAATTAACAAAACTAAAACTAAAGTTCTAGTATACAAAGATGGGGAAAATAATTCAAAAACAAAAATACAAGTATGTAACACGAACTTACAAGAGGTTAAGGATTTCTGCCACCTAGGAAGCCAAATAATGCAAGATGGTAAAGCACAAAAGATATAAAACAAAGATTAGCACAAGGCCGTGCTACATTTAACAAGAAAAAGCAACTACTGTGCTCAAAGACCACAAACATAGAAACAAGGAAAAGATTGCTTAAAACATATGTATGGAGCACAGCACTGTACGGATGTGAAGTAGGAGAAGCGGACAAGAAAAAGGTTGAAGCCTTTGAAATGTGGTGCTACAGACGTATGATGAAGATATCATGGACAGACAAAGTTAAGAACGAAGAGGTACTAAAAATGGTAGGGGAAGAAAGAAATATGTGGAAAACGGTAAAAAATAGGAGAGATAGGATGATAGGCCACATACTACGGCATGAGGGAATAGTGCGGAATATATTAGAAGCAGAGATCGGAAAAAAAAGAAGATGAGGCAGACCTAGGTTAGACTACTGCACACAGATAATAAAAGATGTAGGCTGTAGGGGTTTCAGGAAGATGTGTAGGCTAGCCCAGAATAGAAATCAATGGAGGTACGCATCCAACCAATCCCAAGATGGATAAACTAATGACGAAAAAATAACTGTGCATAAACATGATGATTAGTATAAGTAACTACAAGAATTGGTTGGGCAATATTCTCGAATAATGTTAAGTGTGAAAGGATTTACTGGATAACCATTATTCAGCAAACATCTACGTGTTGGGGGGTCTTGGTAGCCACAGGTTGCTTAACCCTCTTCACTGAATCTCGGTGAAATAGGGCATAAAATTAGAAAACAATAGAAGAGGAACGAGATGTATACACATGCTGTGTGAGAATTTCAGGGAACTATGTAGGCTAGCTCAGAATATAAATAATTGCATGTACGTCTCCAACCAGTTTTGAGACGGAAAACATAATGACGAAAAAATAAGCGCAGATAAATCTGATGATTAGTATAAACAACCAGTTGTTGGTTGCGAAATATCTGCATCTAATGATGACTGTGCGAAAAAATATATTGGAAAATATATTAAATCGGTAAATGGTTAAGTGTTGGGGGAACTTGGCAGCCACAGGCTGCTTACCTCCCTTCACAACCACTGAAGATAGGAAAAATAGGATATATAACTGTAAAACAATAGAAGGTGACCGAACTGTATCTAACAAGAAAGAACAGCACCTATGAGGAAAGACAACAAACATAGAACAAGAAGAAAATTGTTGAAAGCATATGTGTGGAGCACAGCACAGTATGCCTATGAAATACGGACAGTCTGAAACGCAGACAGAAAAACGGTAGCAGCCTTTTGAAATACTGTGCTTCAGATGTATGAGGACGATAGCATGGACAAACAAAGATAATAACAAATAGGTTATAGAAATGGTAGGGAAACAAGGATATCTGGGGAAAAAGAGAAATAGAAGGGCGGAATACGTTCTAAAGCAGTTTGGAGAATAGTATGGGATATATTACAAGCAGATATAGGAAAAATGAGGTAGATGTAGATCTAGATCAGATAGTGATAGATGCAGACTGTGCAAATTTCAGGGAAATCTGTAGGTTAGTTTAGAATAGGAAACAATGATGGTACGCGTCTAACCAGTTTCATGACTGAAGACCTAATGATGAAGAATTTCAATGTCTTGCGGGTATCCTTTAATATTCTCAATGACTGCTTCCTCATAAGGAAATTCATAATTATGTTTAATGTTGAAAATAAGGAATGTCTTGTCACCATCGAGGAATGTACTAGAGTAAAACGTTGCTACTACCGTGTAATGTAGCATATGCAACTTGTACTCAATCAAGGTTTCAAAATCTTCATTTTTGTTTTCATATTCCTGTTCACTTATATCTATTTTACGGTTATTTAAGTGCCTTCCAAATTTGTCAATTGTCATATCATCTAATCACTTTCGCCTCACGCAATTCTTCAATGATCGAATTTATTTATTTTATTTATTTAGTAGAATGCGTTGCACAAAATCAAGATTTGCATATTCCGTTTAGAGGATGGGAGTTGCATGAATATCAACTTCTGCAAGAAACGCAACGTCATACATGGAACATTAAAACAACAACACAATTAGAAAAACCAAGATTTGTGTTTGTTGGTTTCCAAACCAACCGAAAAAATAGATACATGAGCAACTACAGTCGTTTTGATCATTGCTATTTAACCAACATGAAACTTTATTTAAATTCAGAAATTTTCCCGTACGATAACTTAAATTTGAAGTTCGGGAATAAACAGTCTGCGTTGTTATATGAGATGTATGCTCAGTTTCAGCAATCATACTACGAAAAGGAAAATGAGCCACTTTTTAATCCTGAAGATTTACGAAGTATTGCACCATTAGTAGTCATAGATTGTTCTAGACAAAACGAAGCGTTAAAATCTGGTACTGTCGATATTAGATTAGAATTTGAAACTAGCAGAAACGTTTTGCCAAATACATCTTGTCATTGTCTTATACTTCATGATAAGATAGTCAAATACAATCCACTCTCAAACAGCATAAGAATATTATAATTACTTTATTATTACTGTACTTTTACAAATTATGAAAAAAAGAAAAAACAAATCATTTAGCAATCACAGTTTATTTATTATTATTTTACATGTTTTTTACAATATCAAATGTTTGATTGTTAATGGGTTGTAATAATAATTTTTGCTTAAATATTTTTTACATGTTGGAATTATTAAGTGATTTAGTAAACAGTCATAAACATTGTCAAATTTAAATAAAAGTTTTGTTATACATTTCTCAAATAAACTAACTGGTATGTTATTAACAAACTGGATTTTTTTTTAAACAGAACGGTTACTACTACTACTATTTTTTCTCTACAATACATTTATACTAATATGGTTCAACTCGGACAGATTGAAAGGTATCCTATTTTTAGACACATCCAAAAAAAGAAAAACGGTGTACTTGTGCAGGTATAAACATAACACTGAAGTTTTTATAACTAAAAAAATATTATATGTTAATCGGGATAAAATAAATTGCATTCTTTATTTGAGCCAGTGGTTGAAGCTTTACAAGTCATTTCTGAGTGTATAGTTATACCCCCAAGGTTTAATATCAGTGGTTGAGGTACTAAGAATTCTTTTATCATCACTTGGATTAAGAACAATTTTGTTTTGTTTAATAGTAAACACATCATGTTTAACTGATCTAATTAAACATTGCTGTTTCTGTACAGTCTGTTTATAAAACAAAGCATTCTTATAATCGTCAAAAGAAATTTGCTTAATACTTTCTAAGGAAGATCCCTTTGACTTTTTTATTATCCTATCCTGAACTCTGTAAGTGTACATTTTAGATCTAAGCCCTACAAACTCTAGCATGATATCACCATTGTTTTCATCTTTCATAATACCAGGAACCTTTTTATTTGATAATGGGATATGATATTTGTTATGAGGGTCATAATCGGAAGTATCAAATCTATGAATATCTTGTTTGATATAAGAGTAAATATTTTCAACGCTAAACTCGTATATCAAACTATCCGTATCTGTGTACAGCAGCTTTGCTTTGTTAGCAAATTGCGATTTTATATAACTATAGTGAAATTCATATAAATAGGTTTTTGAAATATCTAGAATAGAGAAACCTACATAAATGGGTTTGTTTAAGTAAACCTCTAATTTATTCATTTCTATTAAGACTAGATCTTTGTCTAACACAGTGCAACTATGAAAATTAGGCTTCGCTATGTAACTACGAGCTCCAAACCGTCCTTCCCATTCGGTCACTACTTTCACATCTTTCCTATTCCGTACGTTTTCCATCATTTTTCTATAAACCGAATTTATCATATTTTTATAACAGCATATATCGAAACTGTTTTTTGACTGTTGTCTTAATTTCGTATTCAAATCAATGTATTCTTTTAACCAAGAGGCTTGTTTAAACCGAAGAACCTTATGAATCTTTTTCAGTTCTAAACCGTAGCTTAAATACATTTTAAATTCTTGTAGTGAATAATATAGTTGAGTTTTGGATATAAAGTTGTAAGTAATTTCTTTAAGTTTGATTTATTAGAAGGTACTGATGGTATCATATGTTCAGGCGCCAAAGGTAAGTTACTGTGAATTTCATGTAAAGATCCTGGGTAGTGTAAATCGCATTCAAAAATATATCCTACATCAGAATCATCGGGAATATTAAGTATGTCTAAACGTACTATATCTGGATTGGTGCCATCTAAAAATTCAAATTCTCCATATGGAAGATATTCAGACATTGCAGCCCCATATAAATTATTAACATCAAAATACATTAAATATTTAGAATCGAAATTCGGATCATAATCTGCATTTATATATTTGTTATTTGCTTTAGCATATCTATTCGAACATTGAGAAACACCACCACGAATTCCCCGTTCTAAAAACATTATTTTTTCAATATCAGTAAGCAACTCGAGTTTAACGTTCGTCGTTTTTAACATTGCATCTAGAACTAAACCAGGAGCCGTAAAGTAGTGAAGTGGATCTAACTTATACGTGAATATGCAAGTTTTTCTAAAGTTTTCAAATACGTCAGTCAAGAGCAGTACATCTGTTTTTAAATATAGATCTGAATAGTCCCCTAGTGTTTTTATATTAAATGTTTGCCAAACGTGTTTAGCATGATTGTAGTCTTCATCTGAGACTTCTTCATTGCGCAAACGATTAAAGAATGCTGTTTTACAAGGCACATCGGATTCATTGAGCCTATCCCAAGAGTTAATGTAATCATAGGGAAATATGCCTTTACGCGTAAGTAACTGAAACTCATTATCAGTGTTAGAATTTTCCCTGGTGATGGATTTTTTATTATTATCTAAGTAGGAAGCTAATTTTTCGATGTTAGATGCCATAAACCTGAATAAATCGATAAATCTAAAACTAACTTTCGTACCTTTTACATATTTTGTAAAAGATATGTATTTTTCCTTATTTATTGGTAGAATTCTTAACGAACCTGAAAACCCTAACGCAATTTTTTTAATAATGAAATGCGAATCGTAGCCTGATAAGTTATGAAAAACTACTGGTATCATATAAGAATTATGTTAATTGATGTTGCAATCTTGATGAGCCGCTCCTCGAAATTCACCTGTAAAGTGGCAGTGATCGCGAACTCTAATATCATCTATACTAAAAGGTTTATTGCAAATGTGACAGTGAAGGGCAAATTTAAATGCTGACTTTTGTTCTTCTGTTAAAGGATTCATAGGTTTTGGGTTACAGAAAATTTTATTCGTCGTTTCTGAAATCAGTTTCAATTGAGCAACAAACCATTCTATACAATTCTTTCCACAATACAATTGAAATTTGGAATATTTATTATCATACGAGCATTTCAAACAGTACGCTACACTAAAGGGTATATGCCTTTGGTAACGGACTGTGTTTAATATTACCTCCGACTCATTGCATGGTTCTAATATACATTCAAGATCTGCATAAACTACAAATGATACTTTTTCTTGATAGTGGAAATGTTTAAATGTTAGATACTTTTCAGATTCTTCGGGTAATCTTATTGAGCAAGTATTCTGTTTTTCGCAATGATTCGAATGATGCTTAAGTAATGCTGCTGTACTAAAATTATTTAAACATCTATAACAAAAAAATTTTCTATGGTGACGTGAAGACAACTGTTTTTGCAAATAATTTTTACATATCCTTAATCCAAGTAAAATGAAAGTGATTCTCTTTAGCATTTGTCGGACGAGAATATTGTAAGGAATCATTATTTAAAACTAACAGATTAATAGGTTCTATTTTTCCTAAATTTTCACTTAAACAAAATGGCAGTATTTTAGTATTTTCTATACAATATAGGTTAATTGCGAGATTGTTGAGCTTCTCAATTTTTTTTGTCTTTTAATGCGATTGGAAACTGAATTGAATTGTAACGTAATACTGTATCAAAATGTGGATAGCTAGATACTCTCTGACTATTTTGTTTAGCAGGATATAAAGCGGAAACCAAGGCCCAAAGAAAGCAATGTTGGTCGTTATTTATTACATTTACCACAGCTCATTTTTTTGCTATAAAGTCCGGAACCGGAACAAACGTTGAACACCCTCCTTTAAGCGGATCATGATTGTTTATATTTACCTTCAAGTGTAAAACTTCTTGGATTGCCCAACCTGAATCCTTTTCACTAAATTCTTCCAATCGCTTCGATATCTTGTCCAGTACGTTCTTCTTATACCACTGCTTGAGATTGGTGTTTATATCGATGTGACGATTTGCAGTAGGAAACGTCTTCGAATCTATTTCACCAGTTGTAGGCTTAACAACTTTCAACATTGACTTTTTTAAGCAAGCAACAATCTTGCGTTTAAAACTAGCGAACGCCTTGTCTAAGAACACCAGAGGATCTTTATAACTTAAATTGGTAATAAGTCTCGTAATTATTCGACTTCCAAAACATGATTGTACATTATGCCAAATCAAATGTCGGATATGACCTTTAGAAAGCCTCGCATCAATACCTTTACCTTGATATTCCAAAGAGCGTTTCAAGTGCCACAATCGTACAAGGTAACTTTTAAGATGTGCCAAATTAGATTCCAGCCTACTAGGATTTTCCTGGCGATTGTCTTCGTATACTTTATTTTTAATCGCAAGCTTTAATAAACTTATATTTATTTTTATAATTATCATGTGTTTCGTTATTTCATCGACTGATCTGATTAGATTCATACATTTCACTGTTCTTTAAAATAGCACTACTAATCTCGGCTACCGTTTCAGAATTCATGATTCTATACAATCACTACACTACACTACTTAATATATGTAGAGTTTTATTGACTATTTATACAAAAATATCATCTGACGTAAGCAAAACAACAGTAAATGAATTAGCATACAAAAATGTTATAATGCAATAATGCAATAATATTTATTTCTATGCAATCAAAATAATTGCATAGCAAATTTCTTTGGATGCAATTGTTAAAATCGCCTTTATTTACGTTTTATTCAAGACGATTTTCAAGCTTGAATGGTTTAATTCTTAAAGAATATTCAGCAGAAAAATTAACACTAAATTTTAATTTCCAACAAATCCAGTTTTAATAAGCAAAGTATCTGATTTCGCGTTTTATTAATACTTGCATCGACACGACGACCTTGCATCATTTCATTCAGCTGTGTTTACGGAAAATATGCTTGCTTGCAGTACAGTAATAATAATATTCTTATACGACCTTTGATTTATGCTGTGTGTACGTAAAAAATGCTAGCATTACAGTGCTATTTTTATGGTTACATATAAAAAAATTTCAGAAAAAATAAAGCAAATTTGAAATATCTCAGATTAAACTGTCGATGTTGTTTAATAATTTACACACTCATGGCTATGTGCGAATGAAAAAGGTTAACAAAAAAACGATCCTGTACCAATCAAAAATTTAAAATGCCGTTTTCTGGTTGTGATAGGAACACAATTTTTTTTTAAAAAACCAATATTAAAAAACATTCTGAAGTTTTATCATAATACAATTAACGTCGTGCAATTTAATTTATTGGAAGCTATATAGCAGTACCTTGACAATTAAAGAATTTCATGATGCAGCATGAATCAAGTAAACACAATTACAACATACCTATATATATATATATATATATATATATATATATATATATATATTTTAGTATTTGACATTATCAAAGGCTTTAGAAAGGTAGTTGTTAGTACTAAAGATAAAAACATTAATTTACCACTTTTATCAAGCTATTCTAAAATTTAAAAACACTACGGTAAACAAAGATTGATAAATAATTACTTGTTAAATGCAGATATAGAATATTATGTACTAGTGATGCAGCGTTTGAGGTTTAAAAAAGCATTTTTCCACTGTTTTTCAATACGAAGGGTATCTAATGTAACTTCAACTGAATGTGTATAGGTTTTCTTGATAGAATTATTAATTGTAATTTGTTCAGAATACTTTATTCCATTTATAAATTTTATGTACCTGAAATGAAAGTAGTTTAATATATTTTAATTATAAAGTGATAAAAAGTTATGAAATGTCAAAATGAAATTTAATAATACCAAAGCTGTTCTAAAATAGCAATTAAGTAGAGTTAAGGATAAAATAATGAATGCATCCCTTATAATTATTAGTTAGTAGGCTAGATGTAAATGTTTTAGTTTTCCTAGGTGATGGTTGTTTAGAATTAAAAAGATTGATTAAAATTTTGTATATGATATAGATGTTTTTGGCCTGAGGAGCCTGTAAAATTTATAAAAATTAATATATATGTTTTCAAGTGCATGCATTTTAATTGAATTAATATATAAAATAAGTGATAAGGTTATACAACCAAGAAAATTCCAGAGGAGGATTTCCAATTAAATCAAACATCGGGTTATCTCTTGTGTTATTGAAGAGTTGCACCAGTGAAAGTGAGATATTTTGCAGCAGGGTCCAGCCTTTTAGGATACGGCCTCATTGATATTGGTGAAGTATTGAAAGTGTTTTTAGTAATAGAGCCGATTAAGCATACAGTTGGTGAAGTTGTAGTTATTTGTAGAACCTAAAACTAAAGTCAAGTCTATTTTGAACATAAACTAAAACGTACTTTTAACAGGTATTCACTGCAAGCATTCAAGGCGATCTTGTTGTATCCTGTATCAAAGTCCATGTACAACCCAGACACATTCAAAGGAGTTGCAGGTATTTGAAGTTATCTTTATATACACATCATTTAAAGTAATTTGTGAATAATTTGAATTTCAAACGCTTACCTAAATTAAATATTGTTGGGTCTATTTATCAATCTTTGTATAATCACGAGACGCAAGCACTAAAAAGAGGTTAAGTGGTTTTGATTAAACAACGCTTTATGCGCCTGTGTTTTCTATACCTGTAAGGGAACAAAGAACTCAGGTCTTCTTACAGAGCATAAATAATAGATTCATTTTTCCCTGAGTGAGTCTTAAAAGCCGTGGCATAATTAAATTTGAAAATTTGTTTTATTTAAATCATTTTAAAGGCCAACACCACATTAAGGTTGCACTTATTAAACTTTAACTCGTATCTTGAAGCATAAATTTTATTTAATATCACCATACATAATAATATATATATATATATATATATATATATATATATATATATATATAAGTCAATTTTGTTAAGTTTTACTGAAAAATAAATTATGTCACCAGTAATCTAAAATTTATTCTATATATTACTGTATTAGTTAAGGGCCATTTGCATTGCATTATTTTAAACGAAATTAAACTAATTTAGGTTTTTTATTTTACTATGTGCCTTCGTTGCAATTTTTTTCAGACAATGAATCCAATTCGTTATTTCTGCTGAGACATAATTATATTTGCTTACATACTGTTTTTTATTCATTAGAATAGATTACATAGCTGGATATATATAACATTTGCAATTTTTTCTGAAAACGAAGCAAATTTTTAATTTTTTCTAACAGGCCAGTTTTTTTATTTAATACAAATACTTCACGTAGATTTTACCAACAGTATTCACTCAGATCTCTTGTATAATTATTAGTTACTACTACTAGCAACTTTAAAAAATGAGTAACTTACCATCGATCAAAAATGGCAGTAGTAGTACCAACGCAAAAGTTCTAGAACAACTTATATTACATTCTGACGAAGACTTGATTAAAGAAGTTTTTGGTTCTTCACCTCAACTCGATACTGCTGCTATTTTTGATAGTGACGTAATAGATATATCATGGTAAGTGCTTTTTCACATTTATACATGTGTTTTAATATTGATAGATTTGCGCGTTTTAGGAGCAATGAAATGTCCGAGTCTGCCGCTCCTGTTGTTGTTCCACCGCAGCCAGTTCCTCTACTCGAAATTAGATGTACCAATGATCAACGTCATAGTAAAGCAGAACCATACATGTACGTTAGAATATATTTATGTTTATGCAAACACTACTAATTTATAAGTTACATTAGATCAAAAAGCCATTCTGGAAATTCTGATATCGTTGTATCGTTGGCACATTCTGATCCTTTCAGAAACATTAGGTAGTATACAAAAGAAAAGGTGAACCTACAATAATCTGTTATGTTATGCTCACAGATCCGGCAAAAACATGTTGGCTATGAAAAAGTTATGTACAGAATCTAATATGGCTGTTTGCTGTGAAGATGACAAATCCTACGAAGATGACACAGTAGAGTTGCTTAACGCATTTAAAAAGCGTGGAGAGAAGCTACTGCGTCGTCTAGATTTGGAAATAGAAATAATAAAGCAAAAAAGAGAGGAACTGGCTGCAAGGGAGCAGCAGATACTTCAAGAACGGGAGTTAATAAATACTTTTTCATTTATAAATAGTTAGATTTTAACTGTAAATAGTTAGATCAAAATATTCAACAATTTGTAAATAAAAGTATTTTATAAAAGTTTCTTTTTTGAAACAAGACTTTCTCTAAACAAGGTAGTAACCTCAAAGTAAGACACACACATAAATCAGAACCCACTTTAATTAAATACATCATTCTTTATACAATCGATTTAGATGTGTTATAATAAAATAAACAGTAAAGAACAAGATGTATATTATAATAATAAACTAATTTCTTAGATTAGTGACATATTATTCTGAAAATTCTATCTTGACAGTTAGACCGATCGATCCCTTACTAGTTATGTATACGAGTTTGTTCGAGCCAATACTTTCATTTAATTGTTTCACTCCATGTGCTTGCAGGTATTCAAAATATCTCAATGGCAATATACTTTTGAACTCTTCTGTTTCTACTAATACTTTTTCTCCATATTTTGTCTTGACAGTTTCCACTTTCAAAACTTCAAACCTCTTATTCACTACAATATCTTTTGAATTTACATAAGGTTTGCGATATGTGGTTTTATTAAGAGTATTAAAATCCATATTGTATTTAATTACTTGCTTCTATCTTACACACAACACTCCGTTAACTAATTTATGTTGTTATGATTGCTAGTCGAAGATTTTTTACTTATATTAGATAGGATTGACCTTGACTACCACCGCTGCTTTTGCTACTGTTAGGCACGCTTTGAAGTCAAACCGGCCTATGTGTATTTGCAGCCTCTAAACATAAGTAAAAAACATAAATCAGAATCCACTTTAATTAAACACAATTGACTTGAATGCGATATTTTGCATCTGGCATACTTTATAACTTTTCGCTAGAAAACCGAATTCAAAACAGCTCCACATTTTCTCCGCACTTACATTTTTCAACGTAGCATACGTGTTTTTTGAATTCACACACGTATGTTCCATTGAAAGTAATATAAAGCCGGTCTGACTTCAAAACGTGCCCACACGTATTTTACATTGAAAGTATATAAGGCGGTCTAGATTCAAAACGGTGCACGTGTATGTTACATGGAAAAAACATACGCGTACACCGTTTTGAATTCAGACCGGCCTTACATCACTACTCAGAGTAATGGGTGCGGTAGGTACTAATTATTTAACACTGGCTATGGGCGCAGTAGTGAAAGAGTATTTAACCTTTCAGAGCGCATCGACAAAGCAGACTAGTCTTTCTCGCAAAAGTGCGCTGATTTATACTGCTGCTTAACCAACTGGACTTGTATATTTATTTACCAAAAAGCGGTATAACATGTAGTTTTCATAACTACTTAAAATGTCACATTGACATTGGTAAATTGTCATTACTCCAAAGGTTTACCGTTAATTGTTGAGACATAAACAACCGCAATGCCGAGAATTTCCGGAAAATTCAGTCTTCGTAAATATATTTTTTTGATGGACAATAATTAGAGGTCTTTCAAAACCTCATGGGCTGTTGCGCAGAACACCAATTTATGTTATTTACGTTTTAAAATGCATCCTAGAAACATTGACAACTCAGCTGTCGATTTTTAATTCATCTGCGATTTATTTATCTATTAAGATTTGTGGTTCATTATAATTGTTTTTGAATATTATTATGAGATTTCAGCCTTTAACAGTTTTTTCAAAACTATTGCAACTCAGTCTAGTTTTTATTTGTAGATATAATGAAGGTTTCAATTAATTTAGACGAATAATGCTTGGTTTTACAGATTATTTTGTTATTTGCAAGCTTTTAATTTTATAATGAGTAACCGCAAGAAAACAGAATAGAATGCTTGTCATTCCTATGAATAATTTACAAGAACGAGTAGCAACAGCAACTGGACTAAACACGGTCGAGCGAATTATTTCAGAAGCGAAGAGCAAACCGGAGGGTGGCAAATTTGTATCACCAAGGAAGAAAATTAATAAGAGAAGTCCTAAATCTAATGTGGGCCAATTTGAGGAATGTGGTAGTAATTTTACGATTTTTTGGATTAAATTTCTATGAAATATACATTCTTAAAAAATAATAAGAGGACAGTATTTTGACTGCCAAGAGTTTTAAAAAATTTAGCTTGTCTATTTTTATCCACACACGCACGGAAACATGGCACACAAAAAGAACAATAAACAATACACCTAAAAAGTTACAGATTCCGCATACAAACAGTATAGTTTTATAATTTATATTATGTTAATAAATTACTGGTTATGCAATCCAAATAGCATAGCAAGTGAGTTAATTCAGAATACGCATCCGGAAATTAAATGTTTTTAGATTTTACTTGTATTGTTCTTTCTTTTTATACGATACCTCTCGCTTCCTTCATTGCGCATCTCACAGCCCATGAGATTTTGAAAGACTTATACATATAAAGCATGCAAATCAACCTTGGGATCGCACATATGCTTTTAGATTACTTTTCTTCGATGCGAAACAATCACATATTGCAAACAAATGGGTGTTCATTAATATAAGACTACACAAGTATAGGTAAAAAATTTTTTGCGATGCAGAATAATCACACAAATGAACGTTTCTTAGTCCGCGATAGCAAATAGATTTTTAAAGTACTCTCTTGTATTGCTTGCGAATGCAGATTCGTTAATATGCGACCGCAAATGTTTTTGTAAATAAGTTTTGTGTGAAGCGGTATAATCACACAAAATGCATGCGAACGGACGTTGGTTAGTATGTGACCGCAAATGTCGTTGTAAATTACCTTTTTGTGATGCGGTATAATAACACAAATTGCATGCAAATAGAGGTTCGTTAGTATGCGACCACAAATGTACCTGTAAACGACTTTTGTATGACGCGGTATAACCACACAAATTGCATGTGAATGAACGATCGTTGGTATGCGATCGAAAATGTACTTGTAGATTATTTCTTTTTGATGTGGTATAATTACACAAAGTACATGCGAATGGATGTTCGTTAGTATGTGATCGCAAATGTACTACTAAACTACTTTTGTGTGATGCAGTATAATCACACAAATTGCATGCAAATGGACGTTCGTTGGTATGCGATCGAAAATGAATTTGTAAATTACTTTTTTGTGAAGTGGAAAAATTACACAAATTGCATGCGAATGGGCGTTCGTTTGTATGTGACCGCATATGTTTTTGCAAATTGCCTTTTTGTGATGTGATATAACTACACAAATTGCATGCGAATGGACGTTCGTTAGTATGCAACCACAAATGTTTTTGTAAATAACTTTTTCGTGATGCGGTATAATCACACAAATTGCATGTAAATGGACGTTCGTTGGTATGTAATCGCAAATGTAGTACTAAACTACTTTTGCGTGATACAGTGTAATCACACAAATTGCATGCGAATGGACGTTCGTTGGTATGCGATCAAAATGAATTTGTAAACACTTTTTTGACGGGAAACACAAAATTGCATGTGAATGACGTCGTTGGTATGCGATCGAAAATGTTTGTAGATTATTTCTTTTGATGTGGTATAATTACACAAAGTACATGCGAATGGATGTTCGTTAGTATGTGATCGCAAATGTACTACTAAACTACTTTTGTGTGATGCAGTATAATCACACAAATTGCATGCAAATGGACGTTCGTTGGTATGCGATCGAAAATGAATTTGTAAATTACTTTTTTGTGAAGTGGAAAAATTACACAAATTGCATGCGAATGGGCGTTCGTTTGTATGTGACCGCATATGTTTTTGCAAATTGCCTTTTTGTGATGTGATATAACTACACAAATTGCATGCGAATGGACGTTCGTTAGTATGCAACCACAAATGTTTTTGTAAATAACTTTTTCGTGATGCGGTATAATCACACAAATTGCATGTAAATGGACGTTCGTTGGTATGTAATCGCAAATGTAGTACTAAACTACTTTTGCGTGATACAGTGTAATCACACAAATTGCATGCGAATGGACGTTCGTTGGTATGCGATCGAAAATGAATTTGTAAACTACTTTTTTGTGAAGTGGAAAAATTACATAAATTGCATGTGAATGGGCGTTCGTTTGTATGTGACCGCATATGTTTTTGCAAATTGACTTTTTGTAATGTGGTATAATCACACAAATTGCATGCGAATGGACGTTCGTTGGTATGTGATCGCAAATGTACTACTAAACTACTTTTGTGTGATGCAGTATAATCACACAAATTGCATGCGAATGGACGTTCGTTGGTATGCGATCGAAAATGAATTTGTAAACTACTTTTTTGTGAAGTGGAAAAATTACACAAATTGCATGTGAATGGGCGTTCGTTTGTATGTGACCGCATATGTTTTTGCAAATTGCCTTTTTGTGATGTGGTATAATTACACAAATTGCATGCGAATGGACGTTCGTTTGTATGCGACCACAAATGTTTTTGTAAATAACTTTTTCGTGATGTGGTATAATCACACAAATTGCATGCGAATGGACGTTCGTTAGTATGCGACCACAAATGTTTTTGTAAATAGCTTTTTCGTGATGCGGTATAATCACACAAATTGCATGCAAATGTACGCCCGTTAATATGCAACCGCATGTGCTCTTGTAAATTACTTTTTCGTGATGCTGTATAATCACACAAATTGCACACGAACGGACGTTCAATAAAATGTAACCGCAAATGTTTTTGTAAATAACCTTTTTGAGATGTAGTATAATTACACAAATTACATGCGAATGAACTTACGTTAGTATGCAGCCGAAAATGTTTTAGTAAATAACTTTTTCGTGAAGCGGAATAATCACACAAATTGCATGTGAACGGGCGTTCGTTAGTATGTGACCGCAAATGTTTTTTTAAATAACTTTTTCGTGTTGTGGTATGATCGCACAAATTGCAAGCGAACGATCGTTCTTTAGTGTGGGACTGCATCATGTGCCGTTTCTTAGATAATTGTCAAGCTTTATTAACTAAAGGTACCTTTAGGGTACCTTTAGTGCTATGGAGATTTGGCGATTTGGATATTTGGAGAATGATCCTATTGGTTAAACTGATCACGTGACACCGCCGAGAAACGTCAAAATCACCGAATCTCCAATCTCCCAAAAGTTGGTTCAAGTTCAACTTTTCTGGCTATTTTGAGATCGGAGCATGCGCGTTTGTTCAGAAAAGCACGTGGTTTGTTTGTTTTGTTACAACCTTAACCTTAGCTTTTCGTTCGACATTATATAGTTTGCGTTTTGCCTATTAAACATATTGGAAATGAATAGGAATCCTGTTATTTCTTTAGATACTCATAGCTTAGTAACAAACATTGAAAACTTAACATCCAGTAACCCAAAACAATAACAAATATCATCTGTCAAACTTCTCCAAATACCCGAAGCAGAAAATACCCTAGATGATTAAAAGTGAAAATATCTAATTACCCAAATACCCAAATCGCCAAATCTCCATAGCACTAAGGGTACCTTTAGTGCTATGGAGATTTGGCGATTTGGATATTTGGAGAAGGATCCTATTGGTTTAAATGATCACGTGACACCGCCGAGAAACGTCAAAAACACCGAATCTCCAATCTCCCAAAAGTTTGTTCAAGTTCAACTTTTCTGGCTATGTTGAGATCGGAGCATGCGCGTTTGTTCAGAAAAGCACGTGATTTGTTTGTTTTGTTACAACTTTAACCTTACCTTTTCGTTCGACATTATATAGTTTGCGTTTTGCCTATTAAACATATTGGAAATGAATAGGAAATCTGTTATTTCTTTAGATTCTCATAGCTTAGCAACAAACATTGAAAACTTAACATCCGGCAACCCAAAACAATAACAAATTTCATATGTCAAACTTCTCCAAATGCCCGAAGCAGAAAATACCCTAGATGATTAAAAGTGAAAATATCTAATTCCCCAAATATCCAAATCGCTAAATCTCCATAGCACTAAAGGTATCTTAAGTATCAATTATTAACGCAGATGTCTTCTGCTTCAATGGACGAATTTCGTTAAGAAATCGACCGCAGCGCTCACGGCAAAATGGGTAACTATCAGTACAAACATTTGAAAGTTACATTTGCCTAGAGGGTTAACTTAAAAGAATAAGGAGATCAATCTTCAATATAGTTTTAAAATGAGGTGTGCTTATGGTAAATGTAATAGTGATTCAAGATATAGACATAAAGAATATATGAAAGGTGTGGAGTTCATTCTATTTCCAAAGCCTCATGAAAACATTAATAAATGTAAAAAATGGGTGCATGCTTGTGGTAGAAGTGGATTTACCTTTAACAATGTTTCATTAAACACATATATGTGTACAAAACATTTTGTGGGTGGCAAAGGACCCACTAAAGAATACCCTGAACCAATTCCGCAACACAAAGTAAGTTTTTACAGTTTGTACTTAGGTAGTTTACAATCTGTGTTGTTTTTAGGAAAAAGAGGGCATCGTTCGAAAACGAAAACTACCATTTAAGGAAAGGCAGGATCCACGAAAATCTCTAAAAAAGCAGGAAGCTTCAGTAGCAATTGAGGTTACGGAGATTCCAGCAATCGTGGACACGGCTGATGAATATGGGGCGGATAATCAAGAAGCTTCTACATCTAGTATAAAAAAAACCAATCTTAAAGTAAACAAATGTGTGCAAACTGTTGGTGCTCAATATGCTCTCAAACTGTTTAAAAATATAGAAGATGCTAGATAAATTGAGCAGAGTCATAAACATATAGAGTTTAAAATGTCTTACGAGATTTTATCAACGTCTCTAGAAAAATGTATGTTTTTTTGTGGCCTCACTTTAGAAATATTCAACATTTTATATACATTCCTGGGTCCAGATAAAATACAATCTTTAAAAATGCAACCGATTGGAACAAAAACTAAAAGAACGACCAGTGCCACATTGTCTGATAAAGATAAACTTGTATTAACATTAGTGCGTCTCAGAAGAGGTTTTACTTTAAAAGAGTTGGGGTACTTTTTTAGAATATCTGCTACAACAGCCTCTCGTATTATTTATTGTTTTATTCAGTTTATGTATATTGAATTTAAACGATACAAGAATATTATGTTTCAAGGCAGGTATTCCCAAAAAAGGAAGCTTTCTTGTTTCAAACAATTTAAAAATGTGAGAGTTATTGTTGACTGTACAGAAGTTGCCATTCAAATGCCCAAAAATTTTAAAGAACAAGGGAATACATATTCCAGTTACAAAAATTCCAACACAGTGAAGTTTCTTGTTGGGATTTCTACAAGTGGTGCAATTATATATATATATATATATATATATATATATATATATATATATAAGTGATGGTTATGAGGGATCGGAGACTGATGCTACAATTCTTGAAGATTTAGTTTCATATTTAGTACCTGGAGATGTTGTGATGGCAGATCGAGGTTTCAATGTGCAACATATGTTGGACGCTGTTCAAGTGACACTGTTGATTCCGCCTTTTCTAAAAGGTAGAAGTAAATTGACCACAGTTGAGAAGAAACATTAACCAAAAGGATAGCTAAAGCACGCATGCATGTGGAGAGAATGAATAAGCGCATAAAAAACTATAGAATCCTTACTAGAACAATTTCAAACAAACTGCTACCTGTTCTTTCGCAAATGTTCTATGTAATTTGCTGTTTAGTGAATTTTGAACAATCGCAAGTGCTTTGACGTTTTAAATGAATTTTTTCTTATAATTTGTACATACAGGGTTGTTTTGTCTTGAGTGTGCCAAACGAAAACCCGTTGTAGAAAACGTTATTCTAAGCAGAAAAACCGTATATAACATCTAGTATTTTAAATATTTTTTGTGGTTAAGGGTTTATTCATTTTTATTTAGTTAATTGAAGTTTGAAAATACATTTTGAAAAATACATTTATTAGAATAGTACATTACTAAAAGTTAATATTTACATTTAAATAAAATGTATAGTCGCACCAATATCTAACTTAATATTAAGTATTGAATTTAACTTTAACCTAATTTGTACATCCAATTTTCCTTTTTTGCAAATGAGTGCAATGTAAATAAAATTAAATAAATATATTATGTATAAATTAAAACTCCTTAATAATTCAATTGCAATGGTTGTAAATTCCTTACAGTCCTCATCAAGAAATACTCGGTTACTATAAGATGCCGATGAATTTCAGCAAGACGAGGTATAACAGATTGAACAAGGTCCTTATCAAATCCAATTTGTAAAATCAATATTCCTTTTGGTGACCACACGCAAAAATCACAAAACGATGTATCTGTAATTGCCATTGTTATTTGAATTTGCATATAATATCTATGGGATTTTTTAAGCTGAATACAGTCATTCTTTACTATTAAACAAAAGTTATTCTTTTGGGAAGTAGATAATACATCATTAAAATTCTTAGGAGCATGATCTTTAAGTATAATGGGACATTTGATTTCGAGAATTCCCCTTGTGCCATATCGAAAAATAAACCCATCTGGACTACATCCAAATTGAGGATATTTTTTGCACATCCATAAACCTGTGGTAACGACATGCCCTTCTGTACAACTAGTATTCAAATACATTTTATATTCTTCTCTGGCATTTTGTTCGTTGTTGGTACCATACAACATAGCCTTTGTCGTCAATCGATCCTCATTCCACAGGTTTCTCCTTAGATAATTGAGTTTGGCGTTTGTCTCAGTCAAGCCAAGAAGTTGATGCGCTACTGAAGATGTCACTAGTATACTGTGCCATCTATTCCATGTACTACTAAGTGACTGGTCCTCAGTATCTGGTAATACAAATGTTTCTTGTAATTTATTGTTTACAAACTGTTTTAAATTATATAATAGCCCATTGCACTGATTTATTATTACGTTCTGTTCTTCTGGTATTAAATTAAAATCTTTATAGGTGTATTGTAAAATTTCTTGCCAAAATGTCTTTTTATCTCCACATGTAGAATCCAATAAAAAAAATCTAAGTTCTCATGTGCAGAACTTCTAACCAAACTTACAGATATGTTGTTATCAAAAATATAAATATTACATATACATTAAAAACAAGATGTCGAATAACTCGAAAACCTTTCGACTTAGAGCATTGGTGCTTTGAGAAAATATGTTCAGGAGGTATGGAGCTATGAGAGCTATGAGGAAATATGCTCAAGAGGTTGATATTAACCTAAAACTTTATTTATATTTTGCTGGAGTGAAGTTTATCATAGTCAAAATTTCGACTTTAAAGTCGAATAACTCGAAAACTAAATGAGATATCGAAAAATGGATATCATATTCTTAATCAGCGTAAAAAACTGAACAAGATCCATATATCAAATGTTTGTAAAACGAAAAAAACGTGCAACGGACGACGGCGGCGACGTAGCGATCCTATTAACCTAACTTACATCGTAAGTTTGGTTGATAAAAAGTCGTTTGCTTCCTCTAAAGTAGCTTCGTTGCTCTGGCCCGAGGGAGGCCTTGGGCCAAATGATGCTCTTCTAACTCTGTTCGTTATAAATGAGTATTGGGCTTCAGCAATTTTTTGTGGAGTTCGTTTTTGTGAACCCTTGCCCCACGTTCTTGGTTTGCTTGTTGAAGTTTGCGCATTAAACCCATATGCTTCGGTATGCTTGATTAAACTCAACAGTAAAGCACATACATGACTACACCTACCCAGAGCCGATGCTTTACATTCACAAAATCCCTGAATGATAGAGCCAGAAAAACGAGATATTTCAACACTAACATTATAATATATATCCCTGAAAGAAGCTTTCACTGTACACTAACAACATACTTATTATGTACAAAGCAATCATATATTTGATCAACATGACCACTATCAATATATTGCTGTCTCCTTCGAAAAGGTTTTTCTGTACTGAGAACATCAGCATCTTGTTCGCCATGTACAGTATCAGTGGAAATGCTTTCTATCAAATAATAATACACATGTCCCTTATTAAATGATTTAGGAATTTCTACAGATGGAAATAATTGAAAAACTTGAATCTGCAATTCCACTTCAGCTGCAGTAAGTGTAGAGGAAACTGATGCCTTTTCTTCAGGACCGGTTAATTTATTTTCAAACCACTTCCCACCATCGACAGATACATCTAAGATGTTACCTTTTCCAGCTCGAATACAATTATTGCACCTAAAAAATAGAATTTGTGGACATTTGTATCAAAAACTTAAATTGTGCGTACCGTTCTACAAGTTCTTTTTTGTTACCATTTCTTTTTAACCCTCTGCATTCCAACCAACGCTTCAGTTCTCGCACAGAATGATCTTCCACAATGGTAGATCTAAATTTAGCACCTGGCACATCTTCTTCTTTTAATGTTACAACTGATGACATGGTAATAAATATTAAAAAATGAACTATACTCTACTAGTTATATGTATTTGCACTATAAATATACTACTTGATTGAATAGAATATATTTTATATTGAATTCTTCTTTTATAATCGATAACTATAGGTTAGATAACAATAACAAACAGACATTTGTTTGTACTGATAGTTACAAATTTTTCCACGGCGCTAGCGGCGCTTACGTCATAATGAAATTCGTTCATTTATGCTTCATAACAACCCTGTTCGTTTTTACGTGAAATGCGGTGTTCAAAATTCTCTTTTAGCGGAATTTGCGCAAGTGTCTCACTAAAAATGTTGGTTTGTTTTCTTGCTTGTTATTTATGTCTATAGGTTATAGTATTGTTTTATATTTATATATCTGTCTATTTTAATATTACAAATGTCGTATAATAGGAATATCAGTTAAGTTTGCGTTATAGGTACCAATAACAATTGGTTTTGAATTATATCGTCAGTGTAACCTGCAAATGACGTAAGTCCATAATTACTTAAAATGGACGTTTTAATACCATGGGCATAGATTAATGAGAAGAAGATAGGAAACGTGCATAAGGGACCTATGTATTAAAACGACCAGCTTTTACAATGTTAAGTTAACATTTGACCCGTTGAGAGGGCGCTACAAAAAATGTTTAAAGAAGTGACCGGTTATTTTGCGGCAAATTTAAACTTAAAACAAGCAAAGTTATAAGAATGTTTTGCTAATAATTTCGTGTAATTTTCAAAACACATTTAAAGTCTATAACTATCAATTAACAATATTTTTATTTGTTGATAACTTTCTACAATAATTATGTTCACTACTAATTAGATTTCTAATCTCTGTAATATTATTGTAGTTAAATGGCACAGCTCCTGGTTTAAGAATAATTTAGGGTAGGTTTTTAAATTGATTCCAGGAGAAATGCTTACTGCACACCTGGTAGTGACCAGTCAAATATTTATTATTAATTATCAAGTCATTTCTGTCCATTAACTCAATCCATTGCATAGCGCTATAATGAAAGTACAAATTTAATTATATAATTTTTCAAGTTTAAAGGATTCCACTTACATCATACGGTCTTTAGGACAATTAAAAACGCTATATCTGGATTTTCAAATTTATTATTGTAACAGAAGTTACCAATACAATATGCACCGCGACTCATTTTCACATTTAAATTAAAGTTGATTCTAATAAATATTCAATTAAGTGGAGCTTGAATAAACGCAAACACTTTAAGAAGAACGGAAACAAAATAAAATTTTAGGAAAACTTATGATTTTAGGTTATAAATAGGTATTATAATAAGCACGCCATCGGTAAGCAAGTCATTCTGTAATACCGCTTTAGTTAACATTTGAGACGACAGATACCGCTAAAAAAATTCGGTCGCTTCGTTTCCTATCTTCTTCTCACTAATCTATGACCATGGGATTCCAAGCTATTTCTTACATAGATAACATTTTTTCATGCTGATAAAATGCTACTTGTTTCTGTTCTTTTAACTAAGGTTGATTTTCGTACAGCTCATATTTTTTCCTTTTCTACCATTGACTTTCTTACCACCAATTCTAAAATCCAACAACCTTCTTCCGTAACGTGTTCTGAGATCCATTAATTACGACAACCACTACTATCTCCACCATCGCCACCACTTTCTCTGCCTCGGGCTACAACTACTACAAACTTATATTTTCAGTTTCATTAATTTGACTTATGTACATAAATAATATATGTATGTAGTTCATTTTAGTGAAATATGGAAATATAAATTTTTGCATCTATAAGCTTTTACATTTATTTGCAATGCATTCTTAGATGTAAACCATAGCAGGGTTTTTAACCTTTTTAATATAGTGTAGATGCTAACCAAACCTATAATTTCATAGGAAGTATTAACACTATCCGCCCAGATGGCGGGCAAAGACGCCAACAACTTATAAACAAGAAGTGGCACATCTATACTAACTTATCTAACCTATGGTCATGAATATCAAAAAGACGTCTTAAATGGTATACAATGGAACTTCTACGTATCGTATTTTCATCTTTACAACCTCAACCTCAATTAGAGCCGATAAATTTCGAGTTATTAAAATTTACAAGCCATTTGATATAGGAATTTTTTGCTAAGAAAACGGAATTTTTTACTTGTTTAAAACACACGTTTGTACTAGGACCATAGATAAATATGGCTAAACCCCACGCTAAACCACAGACCATAGGTTAGATAAGTTACCAATACCAATAAAGAATTAAACCATAGACAAGAATAACTAAATAAATTAAATACAAACAAGAGAAGTGCGAAATATACAACATGGCCACAATAGAATGAACAATCAAAAATGACAAATCTTAGGGATGACAAACCTATTAGTAATGCCAACAGACAGGTACGATCCGTATTAAGCTATTGATAGATTTCTCCAAGATATATAAAGTAGTAAGGTGGTCTACAAATTCTTAGCCAATCAACGGTCGCACGCGCAACGTCATCCTGCCTAAATTTGATATAAGTTATGATTAGGATTTGATTTAAAACTTTTAAATTGAGTACTTTATGGTTGTTAGTGATGCAGGAATACGTGTTTTAGTGTGTGAATTTTAGTTGCTGTTAATATTTGACACTGATCTTCAAGCTATTGTTGAATAATTAATAAATATTTGTGTATGTATAATATCAATATAACTTCATGTTAACATCAAACCTATGTATCGTTAGACTATCAAATGATGTAAGAATTTTACTTGATCAACGAAAACGAAATAGTGATGATACTGCTAAAATAATTATAACAACTATGTAAATATATAATTTCATGTATTTTAATTCATCTTTGCAGTTTTGAGGGTGAAAGTGCTTGGTACATACACGTTTATTTTACGTACTATATATATATATATATATATATATATATATATATATATATATATATAGTTATAGTTGGTATGTTTCTTGACCTTTATTTATTAAATCAATAAAATATTCTTGGGATATAGGTCATTTATTAAAATATAAAATAATATCAACATATTACGCGTTTCAGTCTTATTGACCTTGATCACATATTAAAAATCTGAAAAAAATATATATAGTTAATTAATAAAACTTACAAAATCTTACGTGTTATTTATATGTTGGTTTGCATTGTATTAGACTGAATGAATGGTGAAATTTATAATAGTGTTAATATGTCCAAGCAGTATCGGTATAGATAAGATTATTTTTACATAAAGATGTGTTCATTCCTATATATTTTGTAAGTTTTATTAATTAACTATATATATTTTTCAGATTTTTAATATGTGATCAAGGTCAATAAGACCGAAACGCGTAATATGTTGATATAATTTTATATTTTAATAAATGACCTATATCCCAAGAATATTTTTATTGATTTGATATATATATATATATATATATTGCTGTGATTCTATTCTGATAATCGCCTCTTTACTCTTTCCGCCTCGGCTGCTCACCTAGATAAATCTTTCATAAATCATTCATAAAAAAAACAAACACATTCCTACCACAAACATCAACGTTAACTCTATTTACATCAATATTCATAATACATTAAAATTTCAAAATTAAATTGTAGCATAAATTTCAGTATCATAAAATTTCAAGATTAAATTTGTCATCATTTTAATTTGCATCCAGAATTAAAGTCCTTGTAGGATGCCTACTAATTAATTTAACAATATTGGCAGACCTGAGTCTGAGTACAAAGGGAGCATTTCCCACCCCTTTACGTTAATTAACCAGGTTCGTCTAATTGAGCTCAAAGACATACCCAAATTTTTATCAAGAACATAAATACTAAATACTCCTTTCTACTTAAACAAGAAAATTTCACCTTAAAATTAAAAATTTGTTGTTAGTACAAATTCACTACTGTCCATTTTAAGTAAACAAATTATAAAGTTATTCAACACATACCAAAACATCAAAAATCGAACAACAAAGCATAAGTTACCTGAAGGTTAATGCACTCGTGGCTCCAATGTACATCGTCCTTTGTTAATCACACCATTCCAACGGGGTTATGTTTAGGTCCTCGGATTACTGGTCGCCTTTAAAAAATTTTCTACACCACCATTCATCTAAAATTGTTTCAGGGCTTTTCAGGAACTCATCTATGTATATCTGAATCTTGTTTTGTGGATCCAATCACGTTTACTAATCATTTAATTATTAACACCCCTGAAAATAGCAAAGAAATTCATACTTCTTTCACGCTATACCCAAAACTGCCTACTTTTGTTTATTCATTTATCGTTACAAATTTGGATACTTAGTACAGTAATACTCGCAAATATAACTAAACTTTATTACCTTGTATCTTCTTTTCTAAGTGCACTAACGCATACTAACTTGTATCGTAGCACGTAAAGAGCAAACTGTTTTAAAGTATTCAATAATCACAAAAATATAAGAGCAAACTGTTTATAATATTGAATCAAAATCGAAAATCTAAGAGAGCAAAACTGTTTAAAGTCCGGGTTTATATAACCGCCTTGCCTGCATGTCGTTTTTGTCCCTCAACGGACAGTTTTCAGAATTTCGCATTCTCGGTTCCCTTCTCGACAGTCGGGCACGCGATTCTATTAACTTTGCACATGCGCCAGTGTAAAATCTGAGAAATTTTCCACACGGCATGCAACCACGTCCGAGAATAACTAATTAATTTTGTATCGAAATCGTTACGTTTTCACCTCTCATATCTGCATCTGATTACAACCAATCGTAGCTCTCGTGACGTTGCTCAAATCACGCCTTTAATTATTAGTGTCTCTGCTTGACGCATTTTCTCTTCCTTTTTCTAACTTGGCCTTAGTGGTGCAAATCGATACTCTTTACTATCGGCTGTGTACAATCCACGTGGACTGTTAAATAACCCACTTTATTAGCATTTCCCGTGAATATTAAGCGACGGTTTCTGCAACATTCTCTGTAACCATTTGTGATCTACAAAATTTAAGCAGAACGTGACTTTTAAAAATACGCAGGTGTTCAATCGTAATACTTCTAAATAAGACTTCTACGATTTGGGATATTCCACTTATTTTAACCTTTCTATTAGCGATTTGTTTATCAACTTTGGACTTTCCACAGGCTTTTATGCTTATTATACCTTAATAATCGTTCAATTAACTCCACTTAAAATAATAATGAATGGCATTGACTTCTACCCTTTAATTTTTAGTGAATCCTAATTAAATATTAATTATTATTTGTACATTTTGTTTAATACCGGTTACTTTTGAGCATTTTAATTCTGCTTCTTTTTATAGAAAGCGTCTAGTAAATAATTTAAATCCCTTATTTTTAATGAAACGAATGAATTTTTATGCTTTACGGTTTTAATAACGCGTACCTTTTCCCAAAGCTTCCTTCTACACGGTGATTAAAATATTTGATGTGATTAATTAATTTTCTACCCTGGTCTAAATGAACGACATCAAATAATTTTAATCACCGTGTATAAGGAAGCTTTGGAAAAAAGTACGCGTAATTAAATGCCTAGTGTAAAGATTTAAATCATTCAATTAGAAGGTAGGGTTTGTATAGAATTTTATTAGATAATATGCGTTATTAAAACGTGGAGCATACAAATTTATTCGTTTCATTAAAAATAAGGGATTTAAATTATTCACTAGACGCTTTCTATAAAAAGAAGCAGAATTAAAATGCTCAAAAGTAACCGGTATTAAACAAAATGTACAAATAATAATTAATATTTAATTAGGATTCACTAAAAATTAAAGGGTAGAAGTCAATGTCATTCATTATTATTTTAATTGGAGTTAATTGAACGATTATTAAGGTATAATAGGCATAAAAGCTTTTAAAAAACCCAATAATATCAAATATGAGACGCGTTGCTAGCATACAAATATATTTAGAAAGTTAGAATACGTGGAATATTCAAATCGTAGAAGTGTTATTTAAAATGTTACGATTGAACACCTGCGTATTTTTAAATGTCAAATTCTAATAAATTCGAGCTGATAAACATGAGAATTCTGCGTATATTGCAAACGGTCGGATAAACCGTAGCTTATATTAACATAAGAATCCACGTGGACTGAAATAACCGATAGTAAAGAACATCGATTTGTACCACTCAGAACAGGGTAGATAGAGACGGATAATATGCGCAAGACAGAGACACGGATAATTAAAGGCGTGATTTAAGCAACGTCACTGGGTTTGCGATTGGTGAAAATAAGATGCAGATATGAGAGGTGTAAATGTAACGATGTCTATACAAAATTAATTAGTTGTTTGCAGACGCGTTGCGTGCCGTGTGAAAAATTTCTTAGATTTTCAACTGGCGCGTGTGCAAATTTAATAGAATCGCTGTGCCGGATTGTCGAAAAGGGAACACAGTATGCGAAATTCTGAAAACTGGCCGTCGCGGGACAAAACCGACGGGCAGGCGAGCTATTATATAAACCCGGACTTTAAACAGTTTTGCTCTCTTAGATTTTCGATTTTGATTCAATACTTTAAACAGTTTGCCCTTATATTTAGGTGATTATTGAATACTTTAAAACAGTTTGCTCTTTACGTGCTACGATACAAGTTATTATGCATTAGTGCACTTAGAAAAGAAGATACAAGGTAATAAAGTCCAGTTATATTTGCAAGTATTACTGTACCAATTACCCAAATTTGTAACGATAAATGAATAAACAAAAGTAGGCAGTTTTGGGTATAGCGCGAAAGAATTATGAATTTCTTTGCTATTTTTCGGGGGTGTTAATAATCAAATGTTATTCGTAATCGTGATTGGATCCACAAAACAAGATTTTGATATACTTAGATGAGTTCCTGAGAAGCCCTGAAACAACTTTAGATGAATGGTGGTGTAGAAAATTTTAAAAGCGTTCAGAATCAGAAGCCGTAAACATAACCCAGTTGGAATGGTGTGATTAACAAAGGACGATGTTCATTGGAGCCACGAGTGCATTAACCTTCAGGTAACTTATGCTTTGTTGTTCGATTTTTGATGTTTTGGTGTGTGTTGAATAACTTTATAATTTGTTTGCTAAAAAATGGACAGTAGTGAATTTGTACAAACAACAAATTTTTAATTTTAAGGTGAAATTTTCTTGTGTAAGTAGAAAGGAGTATTTAGCAGTTTATATTCTTGATTATGATGAAAATTTGGGTCTGTCTTTGAGCTCAATTAGACTAACCTGTTTAATTAACGTAAAGGGGTGGAAGATGCTCCCTTTTATTCAGACTTAGGTCTGCACATATTGTAAATTAATTAGTATGCATCCTACCAGGACTTTAATTCTGGATGCAAATTAAAATGATGACAAATTTAAACTTGAAATTTTTAGGATACTGATATTTATGCTGAAATTTAATTTTGAGATTTTAATGTATTATGAATATTAATGTAAATAGAGTTAACGTTGATGTTTGTGGTAAGAATGTGTTTGTTTTTTTTTACGAATGAGAATGAAAGTTTTAACTAGGTGAGCAGCCGAGGCGGAAAGAGTAAAGGGGCGATTATCAGAAGAGATTCAACAGGGCGAGAATCACAGCAAATCTTGGTGCCGAATTCGAGAGGTTCGAATATCTTTTTTTACTCTGGTGAGGCTTTTTGTAGGTTTCACAGCAATATATATATATATATATATATATATATATATATATTGCTGTGGATCGTAGGGACAGTCTCTGGATCTCCCTAAAACCTAATCAAATTCTAACGTTGAGCCGTCATAAGATTGCTGTGAATCCGCGGATTAAAGGTTTAAGAATCGAGAGTGAGTCATTAAATACTTTTCCAAATAAAAAGTTCACAACAAAAAAATATTTCTTACCCTGATTGCTGCTTCAAAATATCTTCCGCAGCTTCCCTGGCTAGCTCAGCTGTGCCTCTTTTCGGATACCTAAATTTACAATCATTCTTTCTTCCCATTCACATACCATTCAATAAAATCATCAAATAATACAACAATCATACAATCTTTATTTACCACTATTTACAAACCATTATTCACAGATATATACAATTTGGTTACAATTCAATAAGTGATATTTTTGTAAAGTCCTTGTTTTAAATTTTTATTAGTAAACACCTTTAATACAGTTGGAGTAGATGAAGTATGGTGAGCTCATAATAACCCAGTTTATTAATGTATGCCTTTAACCTTGCATATAATTACTTACAAATTAATAAACCTATGTACCCTTAACAATCCAATTTAAATTCATAATGAAATTTAGTAAGTTTTACATAAACTTTTTTTTTCAATATTTAAACTAACCCTACTAATAGTCAAGTACACGTATCTTTTCCGATACGTTAAATAACCATAAATAACCCCAAAGTTCACTCACACATCACAAATAATTCCAAAAGTTTATCAGATAACAGAAAATACAAATGAGTTACCTGGAAATTACTTCAAGACTCCATCTCCTTCGATGATGCTATCCAGAACCCCTTTTTCTTCGTGATTATGCGCTCTGATCCTCCAGATGTTTATAGATGATAATCAAGCGCCTTGCTACCAATTACCATTCCATCACAGCATCCAAATTAACGTATATTATACTTTTGTTTATTGATTTATTAGCTTGTTATGGTATTAGTTGGACCTCGGTTAATTTAATTCACTCGATACTACACACGTTAATAACTACAAGGCCTCAACTTACCACATTATAAGTGCTAATACTACGTTTACTGAATTATGGAATTTTTCAATACTCACAAGCGACGGTTGATTATTATACGTAGTCTAAAGCGATGAAAATACAAAGAGAATAAAAGAGAGCCCTACTAATTTTCTTAGAGTATTTATACAAGCCAAAATGCCACCTCTCGACCAGTCTTCACGCGAAATACTTAATTTAAAATAACACTTCTACAAATTTTAATCTAACCGACTTAAAGCTTCCAGAAATACACCTCGTGGACGCGCTATATAATCCGAAAAATCTCTTCACCTTTCGCGTGTTCGTCCGTTGTAAAACTATCTGTTTCAACCAATAATACAGTTATGTGTCGTCATAAAACTCCGCCTGTAATATTTTTATCCCTGTGTTATGCATATTCGATGTCACGTTCCAACCCCACTTGAGTTGTAGAAAATCGATATTGCTGACGGCCCATGTTTACTCCACGTGGATTTTAGTACGTGTGATTTGAAACCAATGCTTTTATATCCGTCTTTATCTGTAGCATATTATTGATCGTGCATCTCCTCCGCTCTTTAAGAAACTTTGTTAGCTTGTTTATTCGAAGCAACTGACGGTTGGAAATATATTCTATGAAGCCCGCTTTGTTATGTTGCTAAATTCAAGGAAGGTAACCTTCCAAACATGCAGGTGTTCTTAATTATCAACCGTTTAAAATAACAATTCTTGGAGCTTATTTTCACGGTATTCGATACAACTGACGTCCTCGCTTGTTACAACAAACCTTTTGCCTTGGGATTATCGATTTTCTTTACCCGGGTGTGTTTTCCAATGCTATTACACGTTGAATTAAAATAAATTAAATTAATTATGCGTTTCTATTTGTTTCTAAAACGGGTTTTCTTTATGAACCTATTACTTTTTAATCCTTAATTATAAAAGTACGTCAATACTTGTTCGTTTAAATTAAATAAATAAAATAAATTTTGCGCGTAAATAAATTGTTCTTTTCTCTATACAGGGTGTTTGAAATTGCATTGCTTACCCCAAATTTAACCCTTTAAATCTATAACTATATATATATATATATATATATATATATATATATATAGGTCGAATCTTTATATAACGAACGTGTGTAATTAGCGACTTCATATAAGTCGAAACGTAGATTTCACAATAAATGATTATTTCATAATAATTATTTTTTGGTTACGAACGACAATCCCACGAAATACTACCATCAACGTCGCTATATATATATATATATATATATATATATATATATATGTCTTTTTTCTATAACATTTGCTATCCCATTCTATACAGATTTCTAAATTATTTAGAAACAAAGAGAAAAATATCTTTTTTCCACTCTCATGGAGCTTTGTCGAATTATTTCTGCAAACATGTACACTGTAAATTTTAACGCCTGGCATTGGCAACAGAATAATAATTTCTTTATACCTAAATCGTAACCACATGTAAATTTTTTATTACATATAAAAATCCGATCGCCAAATACTAATGTTTACATCGTACCTTGGTAAGAATAATGCACTAAACAAATGGAGTTCGCTTGAATAATATATTTAAAAAGATGTATCTTGCAAATATTATATTTGTCACATAACAAAAAGATTATAACAATTCAAGATGTATAAAGTAATCATCTTCATAATAATCTAGAAGAAAAAGACTAATAGTTAATTACAACTTTACAGTGCAAATGTAAACATTAACAAAGGGTAGGCACTTTGACGCTCAATATAGCAGTCGATGCTGACCTTGAATCTATGTAGGATACCTTACGCTTTATACATCTTGGACTTGTCTATATTTATATTGCTCATTTTTTGTATGTAGCTCTGTATCTGAAATCAAAAGTACAATTTTAGCTGTTGAAAACTTTAAAAGTAAGATTAGACATGGACAGGTCTACTCCAACCAATCAAAGAATCCAACGGTTTTGAAATTAAATGCATTGCAAAGAAGGATGTTCCATGCCAAAATTGGCAATGTGCATTGTTGAATATATGAATAGGTTCCCGCGAGTATTTTCAAATAAACTGGTCAATTTCCGTCGTCCCCGAGTCGCGCCTGCGCGGAGTGAATGGCGCAAGTGCGCGCGGTGTGATGAGACGTCATTAGACTACGAGATCTGAAGCTAATAACATCTACCGGTGTTGCGTGTCTGTCTTTTCTCTTTTCAAGTGGTAGGTTCCTTATCTCTACTTTCTATCGTTCCTTCTACCTGGTTATTCTTGTTGTCACACCTACAAACAAGTATAGAGGACGGACGGATTTGGAATCTGAAACAGCGATGGTGTAGCCTACCAACACCCAAAAACAACGAGACGGCCCTGGGATTTGGCGGTAAAGTGCGATTTAAGTGAGTACATTGCTTTCATTTATATTGTAAATTTGATCAATGTATCACTTTTAAACGTGTTTGGTATTTGATACAATTTGCCGCGTAATTGTACATTATATTAACGATTGCGCAATAATATGAAACACGCGGGAAATACACCTATCGCACTTTTCCTAGTATCACAGCACAAACATGCCAAAGGTTGAACATTTTCACGAACTATCCAATTATCCTTGAAAAATTCGACGTACACCTTCCTACCCGTCGTCAAAATCTAAGAAATTCTCGCTCCAAACAAGCTCGATACATCGAAATTCTCATTAAAAATTTTCACCCAGTGCTGTCTTCCGCGAAACCCTGGCAACTGTCGTTTTATTTCTAGCCTCTCCAATACGCCCACTGTATACGCGTATATCTCTCCTTTCATTTCCACTCATAAACAAAAGCTTCCGTTTTATTTTATCTTTAGACATTGTTCTCCCGCTTATCCACAAGCGCTGTTTTACCTAACCCCCGCTATCGTCGTCTATCCTACTCTTGTTTATTTAATGTAACCGACGTGCTCTGATAGTAAAATATCCCCAGATTTCTATTTCCTTACCGCTCGATTTATTCCGAAAATATAGCGTGTCTTCGTCTTTCTAACTAGCTCCTAACTTCCTTGTCTATCAAACCTTTCAAAGTCAAACGTTTCACTAAACATCTGTTATGCTCCCTTCTTTACTAAAGCGTACAAACTATAGTTTTTTCTCTATAAATCGATATTGTTTTCGTACGTGCTGTCTGCACCTGTGTTTTGTCCTCATTATATTTTTCCAGCTATTATTTGTTGACGAGATTTTCTGTTCGTTATCTGTTTACGATTATAAAGATTGTTGAATTTATAACACGTGCAACTCGAATAACAACTGCCGCTTTAAATATGCTATCAACCTGAGAGCTTTTATTATTTAGAATCTTAAAACAAATCTTAATTATCCTTACCGTAATTAACGTTTTACATGCATTCACGCACTTATGCGCCTCAAATTAAGTTTTCTATCTACTTATTAATTAATATTTACAATAAAATTTTATGCTATATTCAACTAATCCTAATATTTACTGGTAATTTGTTAAATACAAACTGATTTTGTTCAAACATGGCTCAAACTTCGCGTGACCCATTTATACACTTTCTAATTTGATATAAATATAAATTTAAGCTTGATAATGCCCTTTTATGACTTTAGTAATATATATATATATATATATATATATATATATTATATACTGTCAAGAAGGGGTGGGCTTATAAAATGTTTAAATAGGGCTTCGAAACGACTTTGCTAGAATGGGGGTATATTTGGTTTTGTTTGAGTATTTTCTTTCAGGTATTTTTGGTTTATAAATTAACAACAACTATTCCACGTTTATAAATTTATAAAGCTTTTGAAACTGCATTGCATTCAACAACATATACCGCCATAGACCAGGCTAAGCTAGTTATAAGTTTGCATTGTATACGTATTTTAATTGTTATGGTTGCACGTATATGAAATTTAATTTGGAGTTAGCGTTTTCAGAATCTTTTGAATGTAAAACAAATATCAAAATTGTGTGGTATACTGTACGCTTTTAAAATTTTAAGGAGTTAAGTGATACTACTAAAAATTTGTAAATGAAGTTCAGTTTGAATATGTTTGTAACAATTAAAGATTGGTTATGTAATGACAGGACGTTTACCGAATAAGACATAAATGTCTGTTACGTACAATTTAAAAGCTGAACCATCAAAGTTTGTTAGCTATTTTCAATATTGTAAAAGTTCAATATACATAAATCACTGGATTACAAACCATCTAGAAAATGAATGTATCTAGAGAAAACAACTGTATTATTAATCAATTATTAATAATTATAAATTACATAGTGTGCGTAGAGATAGTTGTCATGGCAACGGAAACAAAAGAAGACGGATTTTATTTATAAGGGACTTCAAATTTTATATTACTGAAAAATAGACGTGTTTTTGTACTGTTATGAGTTTTATTACATTTAAAAGTTACGAGAAAGTTTTGAAAGTCAAGTTGTACCTGGAGATAGCAAATAGTAGCAGTTTTACGGCGAATAAAAGTTAATTAAAAGAGGGATTGCTGGTCTGTACCGTTATTGTTTGAAGACGAAAGCATAGTGGAATTGGAGTTATCTGAGTATTTGTATAACATAAAATTTGTAGAAATATTAGTAGTTTTATAGTCTGGAGATTACCAGTTGCTCGAGTTACTTATTATTTACAGGAGGTGCCTGCAGTTGGTCACTTGGCTTCAGGACGGCTGGAAGGCGGCGCTTGTATCTGGATTCCAGGTATTAGTATTTAATATCTACGCAGTGCTTTAATCAAATTTATAAAAGTGGAACTAGTGTTTGGGAATACTTTTGGCATTTACAATTATTTGAAGAATGCTTGTGTATTCGGTTGCAATTGTCATAATTGTCCTAAGATAAAAAAAAGAAAGATCAATCCTGTAATCATGAATAAACAATACAAAATAGGTGGTAATTGATTATAAAAGGGTTCTCTATAACTCAATATATACCAAAATATAACAGATGGCGCTAACAACGTGAGGCAGAGTAGATTTGTTAGTTGTACGTTGCATATATTCTATTTAAAAGTGAAAATTAATATTTGATTGACGTTTCATATATATTTATTTGACAGATTTGCAGAGGTTGTGTAGCTTAGTGGGGCACATCATTGAAGTTTATTTTGAAAATTAAAGGGACATGTCTGATGAGGAGAGAATCACGAGGTCAGGGAAAGTTTATGGAGTTGAGACTGGTGTGAGAGGGCAACCGGTGGTTAAGACTGTAGCAGCAGGGGATGCTAGGGATGAAGCTGGAGGATATGTGGAGCCGGAGGTGATTATTGTGAATTCAGGGATACATCGGGAGAAAATGAAATTGATAAGGAAAAGAGAATATGCAGATCCAAGATGTGATGATGGTTTTGTTGGAATTAAAAGGGTCGTTAACTAAGTCGCATGAAGAATTGAGAGGATCATTGTTGGCCGAGGTTAGAAATTCACAAGCGGAAGTTAAGGAAAAGTTTGATATGATGGAAATGAAAATTGAAGGAATTAATGTATCAATACAGAGCAGTTTGTGTTCATTTAAGGATGAAGTTCTGAAGGACGTAGAGGATAGAGTCCAGGTTGTAGAAGGAAGGTAACAACAGGTTTAAATGAATTAAGGGAAGAGCTGTACATGGTCGAAGTTAGACAGACAGAAAAATTGCAGAATTTAGGTGAAATAGTTCGGATTCAGACGGAGGACAATATTAACTCTAAAACGAAATTATAGGCAAATTGCGGGCGAGTCAGGAGGTGGCAGAGAAGCTGAGAAGGATACGACGGTTCTGGGGAATACGGTAAATGGATTGTCTGGTCTTGAAGGAATGTTAGACAGATGAGAGAACAGTTGGTTGAATTGGAAAGGGAAGAGTTGTTTGTGATGCAGGATACCAGTATAGGCTAGGAAAGAGACCTTGCCGAGGTTTGAAGGCAGAAAGAATGAGCAGCCGATGGTCTATCTTAGCAAGTTGGACGAGATGGTAGAGAGTGAGCCTGAGAGGGTGAAGATGCAGATGGTGAGCGTGACATTGGGGGGTTGTGCAGAGAAATGGCACTGTATCGTGAGGAGGCAATATAGTTCGTACGAGGAATTTCGAAGGCTATTCATAGAACAATATTGGGGAAACACGCATCAGGCTAATATTCGAACGGATTTAAACACTGGGAACTATAGGTCATACCAGGGATCGAGAGAAAATTATGTGATTGAAAAGTATAACCAGGCGCAGCACCTGATTCCTAAATTAAGAGAAGATGAAATTATATTATTGTTGTCAAGGCATTTGGAGGCGGAAATAACTAGGGCCGTAGCGATACAAAACGTTCGGACTTTAAGAGACTTTTGGAAATGATGCGAAATTATGACGTAGCTAGGACGTTTGAAACGAATACCAGGAAAATAGTGATAATAGGAATTGGGATAGGAATAGGAATAGCACAGACTACCAGAGGACTGGGGTGCAAGGATACAATTATAGGGAGAATGGACAGGACAACTACAGAAAGCAATATCAGGGAAATCAAAGGAGAACGAATAATAATTGGGAACAACGTTTTAATAGAGACGATAATTATAGGGGGAACAATGACTGGAACAGGACTGATAGGAATGACAGAGGTTTTGGACAGCAAAGAACGAGTTTTGGACAGAGGTGGCAGAGAGAAAGCGAGCAGAGATCAACGGATCAGGGGGAAATACCGACAGGGATTAGAGACCGAGAACGGGAGACAGATAGAAACTTGACGATCCAACACGTAACAACAAGAGACACGCGACAGAGATCGGAGGATAGGATAGAGAAAGTGGAGGTCCACGATGAACCCACGGTACAAAAAAACGTCGATTTATTAGTGTTAGGAAAATCAGATTTAGGGACACAGCATAGTATTAGTTTAGTAGATAAGTTGTTAGATAATAAGTTTGAAAGAAGGCGGAGTTACCATTTATTCATATTAGTTTAGGGATTCTGTTTACACGGCATTGATAGATACAGGGTCGCAGTTATCGCTGGTGAGAGAGGAAATAGTTTTGACACATGCAGAATTATTCAAAGGAAAATTTGTAGGGTTAAGAGTATTAATTTATGGTCTGCGATTAAGAGGAAGTTAACTACGATAGACAAAGTTGTACGAGTATCGATTGTATTAGGAAGTACCAGACTAGGTGAAGTAGAGTTTTGGATAGCAAGAGGATTATATTTAGATTTTATTGTAGGGATAGATGTAATTGAGGAATTTGGACTGGTTATAGATGGTAAAGCACGAATGGTAAAGGTATTAAATTTAGAGAAGAAATGGGTGGTGCCTAAGGATAATCGGGATACTAGGGATGAGATAAATACAGATAGTATAGGATCAGGAAAGACTAAGAATAGAATTTATGATGGAATTGATGAGTTACGGTTATGTAATATATTTGAGAAGGTATTTGATGAGGAACAGATAGGATTAATAGGGGTGGATATGAAGGAAATGTTATATGAGTTGTTTAATAGACATGCAGGAGTTTTAGTAATGAGCCTAGGTTTGCGAAGGAGTATACGCATAAGTTAGAGGTCACAGACGAGGGAAGTTTTCGTACTAGGGTATATCCAATACCATTTGCATTAAGGGGTCGAGTGAAAATGAGATTAAAAGATGTTAAAAGAGGGAATTATTGAATCAGCGAGAACACCCTATATCAATCCGGTAGTGGTTGTGCCTAAATCTGATAATTTAGAATTAAGAATATGTTTAGATGCTAGGAGATTGAATGCGATTACTAAACCACAATTTGAACAACCAAAATCACTAGATAATTTGTTATACAAGGTAAGCGAGATGAAAATTTTAGCAAACTGGACTTAAAGAATTCTTTTGGCTAATTCCTTTGCATGAGGAAAGTCGGAAGTATACTGGATTTAGCATTGAAGGGAGATTTATCAGTACAGAGTTGTTCCATTTGGTCTTTCAACGTCATCCGCTGCATTAGTTCGAGCCATGCAGAAGTTATTAGATGAGTACGAAGACTTCTGTACGCACTATGTCGATGATATTTTGATTTTTCTAAGAACGAGTTAGAACATTTAGAACATTTAAGAAAAGTGATCCGAAGGTTAGACGAGGGAGGTTTGAGGTTGAATTCGAAGAAGTGTGAGTTTTTAAGGACCAGGTAAAGTATTTGGGGTTTGTCGTTGGCAGCGAAGGAATTAGAATTTGTGAAAAACGCTTGGACGAGTTGAAGAATTTGAAACAGCCAAGAAATTTGAAAGGTTTAAGAGGATTTTAGGTGTATTAAATTATTATCGTCGATTCATACCAAAATATTCGGAGTTGTGCATTCCATTGTTGGAGTTGTTAAAAAGAACGAAAGGTGGAAATGGAACGAGCAAAGGAGCAGGCATTTCGGGAGTTGAAGGCGGTATTTTATAGGAACTGTCATTAAAATATCCCAATTTTACGGATCCATTTATTTTAAGGACAGACGCTTCGAGTTTTGCAATAGGGGCTGAGTTGGTGCAGGTTCAAGAAGGAGAGAAGTGCCAATTTGTTTTATTTCGAGGGCTCTAAAAGACTGCGAGACTAGGTATTCGACAGCGGAAAAGAGATGCTGGCAATCGTATATGCTGTGAAGAAGTTAAGATTTTATTTATTGGGTAATAAATTTCTGGTTGAATCGGATAACACAGTGGTCACGTTTCTGAAGAAGAAAGAGTTTTGAACAGTCGATTGTATAGATGGGCGTTAGTATTGCAGGAATATGATTTTGAGATTAGACATAAACCTGGTAAAGAAAATGTTACGGCTGATTTCTTTAGTAGGAAGGATGAAGGGTTGCTAACGGATAGTAGGAATGGATTTTGATTGCATTGCAAGTGTTTGAAGATCTGGGAAGATGGTCGAATGCCAGATTTCATCGGATGCAAGCACACGAAGAAATAAGGGTGATCAGAGAAAATTATTCAGAGAGAATTTAGAACAAGACAGAGGTTTTTATATGGTCGAGGGAGTTTTGGTGAAAAGGTTATGGGATGATGAATTATTAGTGTTAACGACACAGGTAGCCGTTGAGCTGATCCAGGAAATTCATACTACGTTTGGTCATATAGGGATTCGTAAGACGTTCTTGATATTTAGGAAGCTTTCTATGCACGAAATGATAGAAAATTGGTGAAAAATTGCATAAATCTGTGTGAGACGTGTTTGTTAGGAAAGGATAAGAATGTGGTGTTGCAGAATCAAGTTAGATGTATAAGAGCGGAAGGTCCATTAGATATTGTGGCAATGGATTACTTGAGTAATTTGATACCGAGTAGGAACAGATATCAGCATATTTTAGTTGTAGTTGATATTTTTACAAAGTTTGTGCAGCTTTATCCAGCGAGGAGATGTAATTCTAGGCATGTATTGAGTTCTGTAAGAAAGTTTGTAGAACGAATAGGTAAGATGAATAGGGTATTGTTGGACAATGCAACGTATTTTCGTAATCGAAGGGTTGAAAGTAAATTAAGGAAGGATGGAATAAAGATGACATTCTGTAGTATCAGACATCCTCAAGGAAATCCGTGTGAAAGATATATTCGAGAAGTAATAAAGTTTTTGAGGTTAATAACGCAGGAACAACATGATCGGTGGGTAAGGTATTTACCGCAAATAGAAGAATATATTAATTTTGTACCAAGTTCAGTGACAGGAATGTGTCCTGTGACATTGATGAAGAAGGTGATTCCAGCAAGACCGTGGAGAGCTGAACAAAAGTGGAGGATATAACGGAGTTGTTGCATAAAGCCAAACAACAAGTCGAAACGATACAAAGAAGGGAGTTGGAGAAACGTAACAAGAAAATCAAGAAGCAAGTGGTTTTTCAGTTGGGGATCTTGTTATTGTTAAAAGATTGAGAATGTCAAATTGGGAAAGAAATATTTGTGCCAAGTTGTTATTTCCATACGAAGGTCCTTATCGAGTGAGAAGAATTTTGCAGAAGGGAATACTTACGAATTGGAGAATGACAGGGTGAATGTCGGGGACGTTTTCATATAGAAAATTTGTATCCATATTTCCATGTGGAAAGTAAAGTATCGCAAGAATAAAATTAACCCTGTAAATAATACTAACGAGCTTAAAACTATACAGAATATACAGAAACTAACACTTAATCCTCATACATAAAGAAAAAAAACTATAGTGATTTTAACTAAAATTTAAAATTTCTCAACCATTAAAAGAATTACTTATATCCAGGAAGCAAATTTTCATTTTATTTAAAATCAGTGGGGCCTTATATACTGTCAAGAAGGGGTGGGCTTATAAAATGTTTAAATAGGGCTTCGAAACGACTTTGCTAGAATGGGGTATATTTGGTTTTGTTTGAGTATTTTCTTTCAGGTATTTTTGGTTTATAAATTAACAACAACTATTCCACGTTTATAAATTTATAAAGCTTTTGAAACTGCATTGCATTCAACAACATATACCGGCCATAGACCAGGCTAAGCTAGTTATAAGTTTGCATTGTATACGTATTTTAATTGTTATGGTTGCACGTATATGAAATTTAATTTGAGTTAGCGTTTTCAGAATCTTTGAATGTAAAACAAATATCAAAATTGTGTGGTATACTGTACGCTTTTAAAATTTTAAGGAGTTAAGTGATACTACTAAAAAATTTGTAAATGAAGTTCAGTTTGAATATGTTTGTAACAATTAAAGATTGGTTATGTAATGACAGGACGTTTACCGAATAAGACATAAATGTCTGTTACGTACAATTTAAAAGCTGAACCATCAAAGTTTGTTAGCTATTTTCAATATTGTAAAAGTTCAATATACATAAATCACTGGATTACAAACCATCTAGAAAATGAATGTATCTAGAGAAAACAACTGTATTATTAATCAATTATTAATAATTATAAATTACATAGTGTGCGTAGAGATAGTTGTCATGGCAACGGAAACAAAAGAAGACGGATTTTATTTATAAGGGACTTCAAATTTTATATTACTGAAAAATAGACGTGTTTTGTACTGTTATGAGTTTTATTACATTTAAAAGTTACGAGAAAGTTTTGAAAGTCAAGTTGTACCTGGAGATAGCAAATAGTAGCAGTTTTACGGCGAATAAAAGTTAATTAAAAGAGGGATTGCTGGTCTGTACCGTTATTGTTTGAAGACGAAAGCATAGTGGAATTGGAGTTATCTGAGTATTTGTATAACATAAAATTTGTAGAAATATTAGTAGTTTTATAGTCTGGAGATTACCAGTTGCTCGAGTTACTTATTATTTACAGGAGGTGCCTGCAGTTGGTCACTTGGCTTCAGGACGGCTGGAAGGCGGCGCTTGTATCTGGATTCCAGGTATTAGTATTTAATATCTACGCAGTGCTTTAATCAAATTTATAAAAGTGGAACTAGTGTTTGGGAATACTTTTGGCATTTACAATTATTTGAAGAATGCTTGTGTATTCGGTTGCAATTGTCATAATTGTCCTAAGATAAAAAAAAGAAAGATCAATCCTGTAATCATGAATAAACAATACAAAATAGGTGGTAATTGATTATAAAAGGGTTCTCTATAACTCAATATATACCAAAATATAACAATATATATATATATTGCAATGTGTTTCTCTTTGAAAGAAGTTCCACTGTTAGGTCGATATAAAAATGCTCTGAGCTTGCCTCAGACGTACGCTTATTTCAAGTCCCACCGTTGTGCTGTCATAAATATGCAGTTGATTCCTGTCGGAATCGGGCCCCACAAATTGGGCGTCATAAATTTGCAATGGTTTTCTTTCGCAATCGGGTTCTTTTCTGAGTTGCTATAACCCGTGCTGAAAATAATAAAAAGCTCTACTAATTTTCCACCTAAATAAATTTTTAAGTCCAAGCTTTGATTACTAGGTGTTTTGGTTTAGTACCTTCTGAGGATGCTTTCCAAACTGACATTCCACGGCTAGCTTTGCTCACTGCTTCTTCAGGAATACTCACCACGGCTACTGATTCTCTCAACAGCCTTATAATTAATAAAAAAAAAAATTATTCGACAAAACATACAACTCTTTTATTTAGACAAAATAAATAAAACAATTCACACTATCCTAATATTTACAATAAGTATCCACGTTAAACATTTTTATAACCCTACTCGGTATTAAAAGAAATCAACATATTATCCTCCCGATTTTATGCTTCTCTACATTTCATTATGTTAGTTTAAAGTAGATGGGACTGTCCTGCAACCTTAATTTACTTTCCCCTGGTCTATGGTGAGTTCAGTGTAAACCTTTTTATATTTGTGTGTTCAAATTCTAGCATTGCAAAATTATCAAAAGACCCGTTTACCTCTTGCATCGGTGAAATATTATACAAGTCTTTACACCCTCAGATTTATAATAAAAAAATTGTCCTTTACATATGTCAATAAATTAATTTTCAGTTCATAAATATTTTCACCAAAATAAACTCAACTGACTAATAGTTATATAAATTAACACCAGCATAACAGTTTCAACAAAACAAAAATCTTACCTCGAGAGTATACTGCTTTCTGATCACCACCTCTGTAGATGCCTTCCACAAGACTGCACGTACCAGAATGACTCCATGTTACTTGTTTCCATTTTGAACGGCAATTCCATCGCAAACTCGCTGTTTATCCAAATCATCAACAATTCCTGCCGCTCCAGATCCAAACATTACCTCTTCTTCCACGCAATGTGCATCAAGCACCTTCGTTCAATTTGTAAATAAATCTTTACTTACGAGTCATCCTGCTTCAATTTTGACGATTTACTACGGCTCACTTTGTTTTAAATTAACTTGCACCTACTTGTGCATAAAAACATTTGTAAATATTATATCGGACTGCACTTGTGACGTGGTTTGAAGCTAGGATGATCTTCTTGTAGACTTGGAAAAATAAGAGAGAGCGAATGCCACCTTCAGCAACGCTCATATAATCACCACCCACGTCAGTTGTCTGTATTTTTGTTATCCATTCCTCGTAATTTGCAAACGGCCACTCAATTCTACAAAATACGTTTGCACGTTAATACAACCGCCTTTCAAAACTCAGAAATCATCAACATAACACTTCATTACCGCGAAAAACTATCTAACCAAAACTAACCGTTCAAATATGCTTTGAAATTTTCCCTTTCTGTCAAGTTCACACAAATGCAATCCCGCCTATCATGTACGCGTTCATCCAATTATCTCGCTTGTACTCTCATATAATCACATCTCTCAGCCTTGTCTATATTTCCAACCTAAAGGGTCTACGTTATTTCTGCCTTTCTGGTATCTCTTTCTGTCCTGTGCTTTTTGTCTTGCTTGTGGCCCCTCTATTACAATTATGTTCACGGTTATTTCTCGCTTCCTTTAGGTGTGCCTTAAAAAAACGATACCGTCCACAAACATGTTGCATCTTCGTCCCTCTCATGGCTTTTTAAAGTATACTTGTCTAACACGCGCTTGAAAATGTTTGTCACTTAAATACCTGATACCTTTCATATGCCTCTGTTTTGTATTAACCCTTGTCTGTCTCCTGATTGTATCGATCTGTTTTGCACTAGTAGACCGTTGTCGTTAGCCTTGCAATTTTTTCGTTAACACAAACTACCTCGAATTATTCTCAACGTAGCTAGCTTTGACAAGAATCTTTTATTTACTCCAATAATCTGTTCTATGTATTCCTTGACGATTTAACGCGTTTTCCAATATTAAAGTTTGTAGCGTTCTTCGAAAGCTTTTAATTTATGCCGTATTTAATAAATGCACCTTGCGTAAATTATTGATCTTTATAGTGAAAAGCTTTAATCCTCTTAATCTTTGTACACGATTTTCGAGCTTGTCGTCGATCTTAATTGTTGTCCTTCTATTATATTAACGTATACGAATTAAACCTACATTATAATATGTAATTTAATTCTAATCTAATTATTGAAGCGTTTTAAATAAATTATTGATTTCTATGTACAGGGTACCAACAAATAAATAACTGCTTGACCTATTTACACCTATCTAAGTCTATCCAAACACAGTAATATAGATACACACATACGTATATAAAATACGTGTACTTATATAATTATAACAATAAGATAACTAATGAAAAGTAAAATTTAGTAGGCCTGAGATTAAATTTTGAATTTTGTCAGATTGCTAATCTACGACTTTTATTATAAGCAGGGATCAATACTACACTTTGCGTCTATGGTACACACCTAATGTCAAATTTTTTTAAATTCGCTTAACCTCTATTTTATTTGAATGATTGTTTGTTTTGTGTGTACAATGTGGGATATTTTTTGTGTTACTATTGTGGATGTTTTATAAGAATGAGTGACGTTGGAACTACAAAAGCTAATAATTCAGTATTTGAAAACGTATTAGCACTTGATTTTGGTCCTTCAGAATCTGTGCATCGCTGGACTCGAGTATCCGAATGTGATGAATTTGTTGGGTCACGGTTAGCATCCTACTGTGTATTTGAAAATAATAAATTCATTATTCTTTTAGTCGAAGTAAGCATACTGTGATTCCTTATAAAGAAGCAATTTATGTTTTTGGTGGTGATAATGGGTTGAACATGTTAAATGATCTTGTTCGATTTGATATAAAAGAGTCTTCTTGGGGTCGAGCATTTTCAATAGGTTTTCCGCCTACGGCACGCTATCATCATTCGCACGTTGTTTATAAAGATTCAATGTTTGTGTTTGGAGGGTATACTGGTGATATTCATTCGAATTCTAATTTAACTAATAGAAACGATCTTGTTGAGTATAAGTTTTACACTGGTCAGTGGACAACCTGGAAATTTACAGGCAAAACTCCAGTACCAAGATCTGCTCATGGTGCAGCAGTGTATGACGATAAATTATGGATTTTTGCTGGCTATGACGGAAATGCCCGTTTGAATGATATGTGGATAATAGCACTCGATGTTGTAATATAAGTTCATATTTTAATTTTTGGTTATTGATTGTTTGAATAGGCTAGTGGTGAAAATCACTCTTGGGAGAAGATAGAACAGAAAGGCGAATGCCCACCTACATGTTGTAATTTTCCAGTAGCAGTAGCCAGAGACTGTATGTTTGTTTTCAGTGGGCAGAGTGGTGCTAAAATTACCAATTCACTTTTTCAATTTGAATTTAAAACTAAAAGGTAGGTATTTTATATATTTAATTCCTAGTGGTTTTATTATATAAATGAATGCATACATACATAATCTGTAGTGCAAAGATGAAGATTAGTTTTAAGTTGCTGTTTAACTCTCAACCTTTCCAGAATACAAAGTGAAATAAAATAAATTTATAGAATTCGAACAGTGAACATTAAAGCATAAGATAAAGAAACATGTTTATCTCCAGTATGTTTATAATTTAGTAATAAAGGTTTAGCACTAGACTAAGTACAATTCGGAATTAGTATACCTTCTATTAAAGGTTTAGTATCAGGGTGTCTACTGGTACAGAAAATCTGGAAAGTACTGAAAAAGTGCTGATTTTGTAGAGCAAATCCGGATATGCGGAAAAAGTGTGGAATTTATATTTTACGTATGGAATTTAAGCGTCTGCTTTTAGACATTACAAAGTCTGACGTTTATTTTGTAGTCTTTCATTGTCTATAAAATAAAACTTTCTTGATTGCTAAAGTGCCTAAAAATATATAGGTATATATATGCGAAAATAGTGTGCAGGTATTAGGTTATTGTTAGAAATGTTTTACTACTGAAAATTGCCCGAATGGATACAACGGTCGTAAATACATTCAAAGTCGAAAACAAATTACATTACATCTCTCTTCAGGCTAAATCCATTCTTCTCAAATAAATTATTTAAGTGCTTTAATGCTGGATCTTTAGGCTCGTTTTGATCTGAATAATACATCTCTGTTGATGATTGATATATCATCACTTTACAAGTCTAAAAGGAATTGCCCCAATTCATTTTATAACTTATTAAAAACGTCAATAAAAAAACATGATAACCTCTAAATTACTTTCGAATGCAAGTAGTTCAGTTTTTCAGTGGCGAAAATTTGTAGAGTTGTTAGCAGAAGATAAACGTAATTTTTTCAAAATTTTTATTCCATATTCTAGTTTACTAGCCAATAACATGGATTTCTGACAGTTTTCCACGCCCTTCTTCTTTGCAATTACGCAACTGTTTTACCGTTGATTGAATCGTCAGTTTTTACATTTTTAGTTTAAACATCCCATCTTGTTATCATGAGTATTAGTCATAAAGGGATCTTTTTGGACCGTTCATTCACAGTTGTTTTTTTTTAACTTCAAAGAAGTAAGCTATCGTTATTCTTTCCTCATTATACTTATTAAAAGATTAAATTTAGCATTCTCAACTGTTATTTATAATACAAGTTACAACACGACGGCAGTGATTTTATTATGTACTGTTAATTTAAATTGCGGGAGTTTTTAATAATATTTTGAAACAAATTTAGCACTAGTGCTTTTTTATTAATATGCCCGGTAAATGCCAGTTTAATCCATTATGGTTAAATTTAGAGGAGTGTATATTGTGGTTACGGCCGTGTGAAAATAAATTTCGCGTGCTTTGTAATATGTGCAGAAAGGAGTTTGATGTTAGTCAAGGTGGTATACATAGTGTTAAAACACGCAAAAGGTAAAAACATTTGAAAATTGTGCAACCTTTACTGATGGGGACTCAAAGTACACTTTTTCAAGTGCCTACAATTAACATGGGTATTGAATGCATAAATACAAATACAGGATTTGTCGTCGCTGATGGTGATATAGTATTAGCAAGTACAAGTGCACCTAATTCCTTAATAAAAGGTAGTTCAATGTATTCTGGTAATAGTAATATATTAAAGTTAACCTACTTACAAAGAGAAGAAGTAAGTACAGCAGAAATTTTATGGTGTATTCACAAAGTTATGACACATTCCTCAGAGAGAAGTTTTGCAACTGCCACCGATGTTTTTCCTGCTATGTTTCCAGATAGTGTGATTGCAAAAAATTTACAGCTTCATAAGGATAAAATAGCTTATTCTATAACGTATGGACTAGGACCTTATATCCAAAACGAACTTTTTAACCAATTAAAAGAGTGTACATTTTATACATTGTCATTTGACGAAAGTCTTAATAAAATATCCCATCTTGGTCAGATGGACATAATTGTCAGATTTTGGGATGAAGCAACAGATGCTGTACAAACACGATTTCTAAATTTGGCATTCTTGAAATATGCAACTGCTTCTGATTTAATGAATAAATTGATTGAATCTATAACTTCGTTGGGCTTGTATCTGAAAAAAATTGTACAGGTAGGGATGGATGGTCCTAACGTTAATCTAAGAATGCTTGAAGACTTGTGCAATTATTTAAAAGATGAAAGCAGTGAGGATCCTGAATTGTTTTCCACTGGAACTTGTGGAATACATGTGATTCATGGGACATTCAAAATAGCAGAAAAAAGACTGGTTGGGAAATGCAAGATCTTTTACGATCACTCTATTATCATTTTAAAGACTTTCCTTCAAGACGTGCTAACTATATAGTCTTTTCTGGTTCTATTGTATTTCCAAAACGATTTTGCAGCATACGTTGGGTGGAAAATCAAGCAGTTATTACCATAGCCATTGAAATCATAAAACCTGTAGGGGTATATGTTGAACAATCTATTGCTTTAAAGAAGTGTCCTGAGAGTAGAATATTCCAAAAGATAAAAGGCTAGCTAGATTACAATTTCTTAAATCAATTTGTGTAGAAATTGAACCATTTTTAAAATTTTTTCAATTAGACAATCCTTTAACACCAATTTTATATCAGGAATTATATACTATTTTGTGTAATATCGGAAGTCGTTTCATTAGTGCGAAAATTATAAATGAAGCAAGCACCCCTAATAAACTAATTAATATTGATATAACCAAAATTGCAAACTTAAAGTCGATTGCAAATGTGGATATTGGTTTTGGGGCATCTGTTGTTTGTAAGGCGAAGGGTTTGAAGGAACTTGATGTCGTTAAATTTAAAAATGATTGTTTAGCTTTTCTAAAACATTTTTTCCAAAAAATTACAGAGAAAAATTCCTTTGAAATACAAAATTATCAAAGGTGCTTCTTGTTTGTCTCCTATGTGTACCAACATCTTAAAAACATTCAGGTTAAATATTGCTTTAGAGGAATTTATTGAGCGAAAGCAGGTAATTGCATCTGATGCAGACATTGTAAAAAACACTATAACCAATTATGTGCATACAAGAAGAATGCTTTGGAAAACTGGAACAATTCCCCAGAAAAGGAAAGATTGGACATATTTTTAATAGGGTTGTATAAAGAGTGTGGCTTATCAGAATTTGTATTTTTAAATTTTATTTAAAAAATTTTAATCATGTTTCACGGCAATGCTTCGGTTGAAAGGGGTTTTTCGATAAATAAAGAATACCTTGTAGAAAACACTTTAAATGAGTCGTAGGTTGCCCATCGACTTGTTTATGACAAAATTTTAACTTCTAAAATAAAACACCTTTTCGAATTTACAATTTCTAAGAAGATGATTTTAGAGTTTCGAAATGCATCTTCCATAAGGCGAGAAGCATTAACAGTTAAGCATAGTGAAAAACTTACTAAGAAGCGAGAGGTTTAACAATTACATGCTGATATCAAGCACTCTAGTTAAAGAAAGTTGAGGTAACAGAAAAGTACAAGGAAGAAGAACTAGAGCTCGAAGCTGAATTAGAAAAATTAAAAAGAGACTGAAGAGTTCATAAATAAAAATATTTTCTATGCACTTTATTCTTGAATATGTAGGTATATTCACTTTTAACTAATTAAAATATTCGAATGTTCATATCATGCCTATTTTCTCTTTTTCATGGGACAAAAAGTACTGAATTTTTTCAATTAAAGTACTGAAAAGTACAGAATTTTTATTCAGGTGTTCGAGTAGACACCCTGAATATGTATATGAATGTCAGGTTGTAAATTAGAATAGTGTGGGTGTTCAGTTCACGATTTTGTATTTTTGTGGGTCACCAATTGTTTCGTTAATGCATAGAGACAACAAATGTATATAATTTATTTCATCATCATCATTAGGTCTTCAGTCCTTGAACTGGTTAGACGCGTACCATCATTATTTCCTATTCTGAACTAACCTACACATTTCCCTGAAATTTGCAGAGTCTGCATCTGTCACTATCTGATCTAGGTCTACATCTACCTCCTTTTTCCTATCTCTGCTTGTATTCCCCAAAAATGCCTTAGAATGTATTCTGCCCTTCTATTTCTCCTATTTTTTCCACAGATATCCTTGTTCCCCTAATATTTTTATAACCTATATATTATTAACTTTGTCTGTCTATGCTATCATCTTCATGCATCTAAAGTACAGCATTCTAAAAGGCTGCTACCGTTTTTCTGTCTGCTTTTCCTACTACCCGTATTTCATAGGCATACTGTGCTGTGCTCCACACATATGCTTTCAACAATTTTCTTCTTGTTTCCATGTTTGTTGTCTTTCATCATAGGCGCTGTTCTTTCTTATTAGATGCAGTTCGGTCCCTTTCTATTGTTTTACAATTATATACCCTATTTCTCAGACATTCAGTGGTTGTGGAGGGGAGTAAGCAGGCTGTAACTGCCTAGTTCCTCTAGCACTTGAACATTTATCGATTTAATATTTTTTCCAATATATCTTTTCGCACTGTCAACATTAGTTGTATATATTTCACAACCAACTCCTGTAGTTGTTTATAATAATCATCAGATTTATCTTTTTAATCTTCTTTGGGAGTTAAACCACTCATAGTTTTTAAAATCATCTTTATTTACGTTTCGATCCATGACCTAGGATCGTTGTCAAAATAATAAAAACTTTAAGTTTGACATTTATGACATAAATTGAAAGTGACTTTGATTTATTGATGTTCGAAATATTTGGTTTGAGTTCACTAAGCAAAAATTTTTAAAGTTTATAAGAATGATTTCCTTCAATTTGTGTTGAGGCTTGGGACCGACTTTTTTTAGGTAGCCAATACGCTTAACGTGAAATCAGCTGATTAATTTTTATTGGTGAATTTTATATAAATTCAATAACTTAGGGATTGGAAAACATTTTTAAACATGTTTCTATTTATACAATTGAGAGGATGGTTATTAAAGGAGTGTGCGATTGCGCTACTGTAAGGCTTAAGCAGTCGTTTTTTTATATTTATTTTGAAGGGGAAAATGATTTAGGCTACCTCTTTGGTAGATTTTAACATGGTTCTGAGGCGACCCTATGGCGGGTTTACACTTGTCAGATACCAAGGTTGTTCTATGAAGATTGTATATGGTTCTGAGGCGACCCTAAGACGGGTTTACACTTGTCAGATACCAATGCTGTTTTACAGGGGTTGTTGATATACTTATTGTTATGTAATTAGTTATTGTATGTATAAATAGAAATCATGTATATAAGCTGTATTTCATGTTAATATCGCAAGGAAAACCCAGGAAAAACTTGCAATGCTACCTAGATATTGTGGGCATTGATTTTCATTTGTTATTTCTTTTGTTATTTCTTTTAGTAATGGAATCCATTGTTTACTGAAAGTCACGGATTCGTTTGCAACGCAGTTATTTTTATGTAGGGTTATATAAGCAGCTTCCTTGATTTTGCGTTTTTGGTGGTTTTTTCCTGTGTCGATAATTTTTGCGTCCTTCCATTTTATTTTATGACTGGAGTCCCATGCATGTTGGCAAATCATGCATTTTTCAAATTTTCTATTTTTATATATGATTTATGTTCTTTTAATCGAACTTCAAATGGTCTGGAACTTTGCCCTATATAAAATTTGTTACATTCGCACGGTATTTTGTAGATACAGTTTTTTGAACTTTGTATTGCGTTTTTGGGTTTTGTTTTTTTTAATTGTGCTCTTAGTGTATTGTTGGTTCTAAATACTGTTTTAATTCTAAATTTGTTTCCTATTCTTTGAATTTTTTTCAGAGAATCCTTTTATTATGGTATTGAGAGCATTTTTTGGCCTGTATCGTTGTTTTTGTTTTCTTTTTGTTTTTAGGGTTTTTATTCATTTCTTTCTCTATTATTCTTTTAGGATATTTGTTTTCTATTAGTGTACATCTGATTAGGTCTTTTTCTTTCTTTAAAATTTCTTCGTTTGATGATATTAATTTTGCTCTATCATACATGGTTTTGATAATTCCTCGTTTGACACAGTGTGGGTAGTTTGAATCGAAGTTTAAATATCTGTTTGTGTGTGTTGGTTTTCTGTATACCGATGTATTAATTGTTGTATCGTTTTTGCTAACTAGAATATCTAAAAACGAAAGTTTTCCATGTTGTTCTAATTCATTATTATTATTATTATTAAATGTCTTTATTCAAAAAAAGTAATTGTTAACAAAACATAAAGTAACAAAATAATAGAATATGGGCGAAGTTCAACTTGATGGGCATAACCATCAGTTGCTCTACCACTTAACCCACAGTGAATTGCGCAAAATAACTTAATATTCCAGTTAGTAACATCGAAGCAAAATAATTGTTACTTACGCTAACGTTCTACTCAACATCTCTAAACCTAATGTAAAAAAATATTTATATGACTAAACTCCACTAGCATTTAAAGTTCAAACAATTCTTAAGTAAATTAGAGCTACATTCCAGCAAGCATTTGAAACATAGCTTTTTTAAAAGACGTTACTGACAATGTCCACATGTTTAGCGAAACATTATTATAGTGTTTGGCGATGCAATAAGTAAATGAGCGTTCATATATAGCACTAACATGTGATGGAGGAGTTAAAGCACCTTTAAATCTAAGGTTCACATTATGGACGTCAGTGCGGAAAGTAATTTTATTATACAAGTACCGCGGTGTTTTTGTTAATATAATTTTATGAAAGAGAGTCAGCGCATGTAGTGTCCATCTATTAATCATACTAAGCCATTGCGCTTCCACTCTTTTAGAGCTAATATGCTCATATTTTCTTACCCCGTATATCATACGGAGGCAAGAATTTTGAACCTTTTGAATTTTATTTTGGTCTACTACAGTGAGACAAGGACCATACACTGTATCCGCAAAATCTAAATGAGAGAGCACGAGTGAATTACATAAAAGTTTTTTAGTTTGAACAGAAAACAAATGCCTATTTGGGTAGATACTTTTTAGGTTACCATATGCCTTCTGCATGCATTTAGATACGTGTTTGGAAAACCGCAGTCCTGCATCAATATGTACTCCAAGGCATTTAAGATCATTTTTACCACTTAATACAGTATCACCAATATTGAGACAAAATCTACTGCTTTAAGTTTGTTAACACGACTGCCAAATATAGCCATATTCGTTTTGCTAGTATTAAGACACAGGCTGTGCTTTTAGAGAAATTCATTATTTGAGATAAATCATAATTCAGCGCAGCATTAGCTTGTGCAATTTCATCGACTTCAAAAGACATGTATAGCTGAGTATCATCAGCATACAAATGAAGATTACTCGACAATAAACATGTCTGCATGCATGACGTATAAACTATGAATAGTAATGGACCCATAATTGAACCCTGTGGCACACCTAAAGTAACTTTTTAAGACCGACATATCATTATCCGTTTTAACACATTGATATCTGTTACTTAAATATTGCTGCACTAGGTTAATAGCTGACGAATCTAATCCAATATAATGTAGAATGGCCAGTAGTGTTACATGATTTATGGTGTCAAAAGCCTTGGAGTAATCAAGCAGTACTAAACAGGTTATTTTACCATCATCACATGCTTTTAGTATATCATCGGTAACATGTAATAATGCAGTCGAGCAACTATGGTTTTCTCTAAAACCAGATTGATGCAATGGTAGAATGTCATGTTTCTCTAAGTAAGTTCTAAGTTGGATGTTCATAATTTTTTCTAATATTTTTGAAAAAGTTGGTAAAATACTAATGGGACGAATATCTTTAAAAGTCTTAGGATCTGAGATTTTAGGAAATGGAATCACTTGTGCCCTCTTCCATATTGTTGGAAAACCACTATGAACTAGACAGTAATTCATAATATGCGTAATGTATGGAAGTAGAAGTGGAATACACAGTTTGATGGTAAATATATTAATATTATCCAACCCAGTTGCATTACTACTAATTTTATTTATAATATCGAATACCTGTAGTTCTGTAACTGCTTGAAATTTAAAATGCTCATCTACCCCTGCCAGGACGTTAGAATTATAAAAATGTATTGTTTCATCATCTGGTGGTATGGAAATTAGTGAATTAATAAGATAATTATTTATATTTTCCGCATTGTTTAAATGGCATGGCAAAGTATTCAACTTACTACGGTTAGTTAGCTTTTTAATCTCCATCCACCTCTTTTTACTACTACATTTTTCAAAAACACTCTCAAAATGCAACTTTTTAGCTCGCCTAACTGCATAGTTTACCATATTTCTAAATTGTTTATATTGCATCCAGTCACTAGTGGCATGACTTTGCTTAAACTTAACCAAGGCACGGTCCCTCAGTTTCATGATAACTTTTATATCATCAGAAAGCCACGGCGCATAATGTTTGGTGATTCTGCAGGTTTCTACAGGTACATGCATATTTAAAAGAGTTATTAAGTTTGAGGTGCGAAACTCGGCTTTATCATCTACAGTGTCACAATCATATATATTTCTCCATGGTATTGCCATTAACGAATCCTTAAATAGCTTGTAGTTTAATTTTTTAAAGTTGCGAAAGGTTTTATAAACTAATCGTTGTACCTGCGATTTAATTGTCACTTCACAGTATACCAAATGATGATCCGCGTAGTCGAAGGGTAATATCCCGATTATACTAATAAGTTCGGGTTTGTTTGTAATAATACAGTCAATCAATGTCGCCGAGTTCAGAGTTACCATAGTAGCTTGATTGACCATTTGTTTAAATCCTATATCTACAAAAAGCCTATTAGCATATTTACTTTCCACACTATCAAAATGCAATAAATCTACATTCGTGTCGCCCATGCAGAATACTGTATCAACCTCGAGTAAAGTATCTCTTATACTATCTTCTAATATGTCAAAAAATTCCTTATAATACCTCCTATGGGGATTATAAATTACACCAACAGAAAACACATGACCTGATACTTTGCATTTAATCCATAGTTGCTCGATTTCACTACTTGTTTGTATAATATCATATTTAATGGTATTCTTAACATATATTGCAACTCCCCCTCCACAAGTATGTCTATCTTTACGAACAATATTATAATTCATAATACTAACTTTGTCAGATGTAATATGTTGCTGAAGCCAGGTTTCGCTAACTCCGAATATGTCAAAATTATTCAACAAAATCACCTCCTTAACTTGCTGAAAATGTGGCTGTAATGAGCGAACGTTTAAATGTGCTAACTTAAGTTGTTGCATAATTACAATAACTACTTAAAATAAATTAGTTAATTTATTGTAAATACTGAATAAAGGGAATAATAAATTGCTATAATTGGGGTTGCCGTAAAAACTTCTTGCCGTCACTCACATGCTAAATAAATTCATTACACTATACAACCAATTTACCCTACACCAGTAATTAATAATCAACAATGATTTTCCTTAAACATTACAAACTAAATTACTATATAATACCATTAAACAAGGAACACACAAGCTGAACGTAAATCTATTCTAGTTTATTTGTGTGATATCAGTGACCTTAGTTCGTTGACCGTTTTTGATAACAAAAATATTTCCATTGATTGACCATACTTTACCTCTTTCATATCTTTTTAAGCATTCCTGGCAAAGCAAATATTTATGCCTAGATAAATCTTCTACTATTCGAATACTGGAACCCTTTAACAATTTTTTATTACTTAAAACCATATATTTACTTCTGTGAGCCATAAACTTGACAATAACAGCCCGTGCCTTTCCACTAATTATTTTTCCAACCCTGTGACACACATCTATATCAGCTTCTGTAATTCTAATACCTAACTTCTCCGTAAACAATTTAGGAATCACAGTTAACAGTTCCTCATCAACCTTTTCTTCCATACCAAAATTCTTATATTATTTCGACGAGTGTAGTTTTCTAGGTCATCTAGCTTTATTTTTAAATCGACATTTTCTTTTTTAAGTTCACCTATAGTTTTGTGTAAACCAGCCAGCTTATCTTCTAACGATTGCATTATTCTACTGGACACTCTCTCAGTGATGACCTCCATGAACTTGACATCTTGCATTAAGTTAGCTATGGATTGTTTAATGATATCAGTAATATCATTCACCTGTTCTCGAGTAAAAGGCATTGTAAGAAAGAGTAACAATACACACACATAAAATTATGTAAGGTATTAATATTGATATTAGCACGGAGCGACACCAATATTACGTCTTTACACCGAGACGAACATCGCGCTTCATATGTGAATTTAATAGTTGATTCTATTTCGTTAATTGACTGTACAAAGTTTTTAATTAGTTCTGTATTACGAGGCCAAATAGCATAGACATCATCTACGTATCTCCACCAGATTAGTGGTTTCAATTCTTGTGTGAATATTACATCTTTTTCGAATTCCTCCATGAATATAGTACTAAAGATTGGTGATAGCGGACTTCCCATTGCCATTCCGAAGCTTTGTTTGTAGAATTGATCATTTATTTGAAAATATGTGGTATTGACGCATAAACCAAGTAATTTCATAATCGGAAATGCCATTATAGAAAATGTAGAGAAAGTAGGTAGATGGCAGGAATATGTAGGAGAGGAATTAACAGCATTAGAACAGGAATCAGACATTGAAAAGGATGACCTAGGATATCCTATACTTAGAGATGAGTTTCAATTAGCATTAATGAGTCTGAAAAATGGTAAGGCACTGAGTACAGATAAGGTGCAAGCAGAAACTCTAAAAGCCGTTGGACAAGCAGTAACAGAACGTCTCTTCCGACTTGTAAGCTATATGTATGAGACAGGCGAGATCCCAAAGATTTCAAACCTAACATCATAGTAACTATACCAAAAAAAAGAGGCGTGGATAGATGTGAAAATTTTCGAACAATAAGCTGGACAGCACACATTTCAAAAATATTATCTAAAATTATACAAAGATGAATGGAAAAACGAGCCGAAGAAATACTAGGAGAAGATCAATTTGGGTTTAGGCGAAACAGGGGAACACGGGAGGCTATTTTAGTTCTGAGGGTGATAATGGAGAAAACAATAGAGAAGAGGGAAAGCTTATATATATAGGGTTTGTAGATCTGGAAAAAGCATTCGACAATGTAAAATGGAAAAAAATGTTTGAAATACTCAAAAAGATTGGAATGAGTTATAGGGATAGACGAGTAGTACATAGCTTATACAAAGAACAAACAGCAATAATAGAACTAGAGCAAGAAAGTAGAGAAGTAAATATTAGGAAAGCGGTGAGGCAGGGATGTACCTTATCCCCATTAATTTTAACTTGTACATAGAAGAGGCAATGAATACTGTCAAATGCAGGAAGACATTTGGAATTAATATGCAGGGACAAAAGATTGATATGCTTAGATTTGCAGATGATATAGCGGTATTAGCATCTAGCAAAGAAGAGTTAGAAGCTGCTCTTAAAGAAATGGAAACAGTTCTAACGGACAGATATGGTATGAAAATTAACAAAAATAAAACTAAAGTTTTCTAGTATGCAAAAGAGGGGATAATAAACCAAAAACAAGAATACAAATAGGTAACGAGAACTTAAAAGAGGTTAAGGATTTCTGCTACCTAGGAAGTCAAATAACGCAAGATGGGAAAAGCACAAATGATATAAAACAAAGATTAGCACAAGGTCGTGCTACATTTAATAAGAAAAGCAACTACTGTGTTCAAAGACCACAAACACAGAAACAAGGAAAAGATTGCTTAAAACATATGCGTGTATGACTGTGAAGCCTGGACAGTAGGAGAAGCAGACAAGAAAAATGTAGAAGCCTTTGAAATGTGGTGCTACAGATGTATGATGAAGATACCATGGACAGACAAAGTTAAGAACAAAGAGGTACTAGAAATGGTAGGTGAAGAAAGAACTATGTGGAAAACTGTAAAAAATAGGAGAGATAGGATGATAGGCCATATACTAAGACATGAGGGAATAGTGCGGAATATATTAGAAGCAGAGATAGGAAAAAAGAGAAGTAGAGGTAGACCTAGGTTAGACTACTGCACACAGATAGTGAAAGATGTAGGTTGTGAGAATTTCAGGGAAATGTGTAGGTTCACTCAGAATATGAAGCAATGGAGGTACGCTTCCAAACAGCTGCAAGATGGATAAAACAAATGACAAAAATAATAACTGTACTTAAACATGGTGATTATTATAAACAACTACAGATATTGGTTTTGCAATGCTCTCAACTAATGTTAATTGTGCGAAAGGATTTATTTGTAATCTATAATACAGCAAATGTCTAAGTGTTGGGGACACCTTGGCAGCCCTTCATGTACCACTGAATCTCGGTGAAATAGGGCATATAATTAGAAAACAATAGAAGGGAATCGAGCTGTATATCGGCTGTTGGGAGAATTGCAGGGAACGGTGTAGGCTAGCTCAGAACATAAATAAGCTGAAGTACAAGTCCAACCAGTTTCAAGATGTAAAACCCAATGACGAAAAAACAAGTGCTCTTAAATCTGATGATTATTATAAACAACTACAGATATTGGTTGTGAAATACTTTCAACTAATGTTGATTGTACAAAAGGATAAATTGAAAAAACTATTAATTCGACAAAGGTTCAGATGCTGGGGGAACCAAAGGCTGCTCTCCTTCATATACCTTACATGTGATTTTCCAATGCTCCACCCGAAGGTATTACATTGGCCAGGAAGCGAGTTTTTTTACCTGGAAAATTTGGAATTTTGCCGAACCCTTTCTGTTTCAAGCAAGGTAGGGATCTTTAACGTGCATAACAACACTCACACACGGGACCTCCATTTTACCTCTCATCCGAACGAGGGTGTATTTTTGTGAAAAATGCTCGCCTAACATTTTTCAAGCGGACCGTGTCGGGATTTGAACCCGGAACCTTGGGCATAGTAGTCACACACACACCACTGTGCGACGGAGCCGCCTCCCCTTCATATACCGCTGAATATCTCGGTATAAAACTGTAAAACAATAGAAAGTGACCGAACAGCTTCAAATAAGAAAGAACAGCAGCTATGTTCAAAGACAACGAACATAGATACAAGAAGAAAACTGTTCAAAGTAGAGTGCGGAGCACAGCACAGTACATCTTTGAAATAGGGGCAGTAGGAAAAGCAGATAGAAAGAGATAGAAGCCTTCTGGAATGTTGTGCTTCAGACATATGAAGGTGGTAGCATGGAGAGACATATTTATAGGAGACACTAATATCAACATCTTAGATACAAACAGTATTAATACTATCGAATATTTATCTATTCTTAATTCACGAGGTTTTCAATCCTTAATAAATGAACCAACTCGTACTACTAATACTTCATCTTCTTGTATTGACCACCTATTCGTAAAAGAAAAGAAATATAATTCTCTTAATGAAATATCCGCAAACATAATAAACTATGATATTACAGATCACCTGCCTATTCTCTTCTCCTACAGTATAAAAGCACCTACAAAAACATTTCAACCCATTCAACATATGACAAGAAAAATAATTGATTATAAAAAACTTGATCAGTTAGTGGGCAAAGAGAAATGGAACAATCTTAATCAGGTGATCCTGAGCATGCAACTCAAGAATTCTTACTTACTATAAAAATCATATAAACTCCTCGCAACACGTAATAAGACCTCTGGTACAAAAATATAAAAAAATTAAGCCCTGGGTAACAAGTGGTCTAGTCAAATCGATAAAAATAAGAAACAACATGCATCGATCTCTAAAACATAACTATACAATCGAAAAAGAAAACGAGTACAAACAGTACCGAAACTATTTAAAAACATTAATATCTACTGTTAAAAACTCCTATTATGAAACAAAAATTAATGAAAACGCGAAGAACATCAGAAAGACTTATGAACTTATCTCAAAAATTGTTAATAAAAAAACTAAACGTGGTAAGACTCCTTTAGAAATAATGAATGATAAAGACGAAAAGTTTAAGTTTGATAAAGAATGCGCTGACTATTGTAATGACTACTTCTCTCGAATAGGACAACAATTAATACAACAGCTTCCTCAAAGAGAATGTAAAATAAAATCGACTGTTAAACGCTCTATGTTTTTATCTCATATTAGACCAAATGAGTTGATTAAACATATTAATTCTATAAAAAACAGTTGTAGCTCTAGTGAGGATGGAATAAGTATAAAAATATTAAAAGCTATACATGTGCATATAATTAAACCCCTATGCTACATAATTAACTTAATATTTGACACAGGAACTGTTCCAAAACAATTTAAAACTTCAATAGTCACTCCTATTCATAAGTCGGGATGCATACATAACATCGCCAATTATCGTTCTATAAGCGTAATTCATAATTTTGCCACACTTTTTGAAAAATGTATATGTGAAAGGTTAACTGCCTTTTTAACACTAAATAACATTATTAGTCTTAACCAATTTGGGTTCACAGCAGGCAAATGCACAACGGATGCTATGATAGAACTCACGAATCATGTTGCTGATGCTCTAAACAACGACAGGAAATGCATTGTTATGTTCCTGGACCTTGCAAAGGCCTTTGATACTGTATCTCATGACATCCTAATAGACTGCCTCTATGCAAACTAAAAGAAAAAATTGGTGTTGAAATGAAAAAAATCAGGTTCCATCTTGATTCTTTAGAATTGACGTTAAACGTATCAAAAACGAACTACATAGCTTTTTCAATTAATGCTTCTAGCAGACCAAACTTTAACTCAATTCAAATTGAAAGTTATGAAAATCCTATTACAGAAGTGTCACATACTAAATATCTTGGAATTGTACTAGATAAATTCTTGCGATAAAATAAGCATGTCTCAAACCTTACTAATATAATAAGGGCTTCTATACATACCTTTTATTTACTTAGAAACACTTCATGAAAAACTACTCGTTATGGTTTACAAATCTCTTATTGAGTCCAAGATAACATATGGATTGTTGGTCAAGGGGCTGTCTATACAAAAATAATTTACGAAAGCTTGATATAGTACAAAAAACAGTACTGAAAATAATATACAAAAGAACCAGACTCTATCCAACACAACAATTATATAACGTAAACATTAATAACATTCACTCTCTCTATGCGTTAACTCTATGCATTTATACCAAGAAAAAAGGGAAATCATGATTATGTTGAACACAGATATTTCACAAGAACAAAAGCGAACAAACAATTAATAGTCCCATATAAGTGCAAAAATAAAACACAGCGTTGTCTGAGTGTCTTTGCTCCTAAACTTTATAATATTCTTCCCAACAATATCACCTCCATCAAGAACTTAAAGTATTTTGCCAAAATGGTAAAAAAATTCTTTTTTGACAATAACCGCATCCTAAAAAAATTTATTTGATATAAAAAATTTCTTGCTAACTCACTTTAATTGATTAAAGAATCTAAGGGTCAACTAATTATCTCTATTACATTTTTATCAAATATAAGAACAGTCTCACAGATTTGTCACAAGTATTAGCCATAATTTTAAAGCACTAACGGGAAAACCTTGAGCTTTATATAATCAGTTGCCGACACTCGCTCAAAAAATACAAGCAGCTTCTAATCAAAGTTAATAACAAATAGGTTGTAGAAATAGTAGAGGAATAAAGATATCTGTGTAAAATGAAAAATAGGAGAAACAGGACAGGATACGTTTTAAGGCATTTCTGGGGAATAGTACGGGATATACTACAAGCAGAGATAGGAAAAGAGAGGCAGAGGCAGGCCAAGATCAGACTTTAGCACACAGATAGTGATAGATGTAGACTGTGCAAATTTCAGGGAAATGCATAGGTTGGTTCAGACTAGGAAACAATGAGGGTACGCATCGAACCAGTTCAGGACTGAAGACCTGATGATGATGATGATGCATTTATTGTGAAATAGAAAATTAGAAGAACAAAATTTGAACTTCTAAAGTAGTTCAGACATTAGTTGCTACCAATAAAACTTGAGCAACGAACACGTGCAAATATAACAACGCGGAATTTCAAGGAATACGAGCAAATAACAAACGCATTTAAGCATTTAATCTTTCCAAAGAACCTATTTAGAAGTAGTTTTAACGACCAACAGCTATAACGAGCAGCGGTTATAATTATTTTACGGAGAATTGTTTAGGCGGGCTGCTCGGTTTTCGAATAGCAAATATTTCAACGATACTATTTGAAATAATAAACTAACTAGCATGTATCCAAGAAGAGGATTTATTTAAAGTCGTTTGAGGAGCAAACATTTCAAGGAATTTAAAATGTTAGAAGATGCAAATGCTCGTTAGGTTTTTAATGAATTGATAAAGGGTTGCAGGATAAATTTCACGTATTGAGGAACATTTTTATGCAGGACGGTCTTTAATGCTTGAATATTTGTTAGGTTTGGATTATTGGGGAGAATAACATAAGAAGGGGTTTATATTAGCGGTTTCAATTATGGTCGTTGTAATTTCATGCAGGATCTCTATTTAAGAAAGTTACCGTAACAAAATTATACAGAGTGCTTGAATAATAAGTTGTCTGTTTTGAATTACTTTTTCCCTTTCTCATCTGATTTCTATTCCTCAATGCCCAAACGTTATAAAATAAAGATAGAATTTTAGGTTAAATAGTATTATGTAATTTTTATTTGTTTTGCAGAAATGAACATTAATTAGTTTGTTATTTGCACAGATGGACACGAATATCAACCGAACATATTTTACGAGGCGCACCTTCTCCACCAGCCCGCAGATATGGTCATACTATGGTGGCTCATGGTAGACATTTATATGTATTTGGAGGAGCTGCAGATAGCACTCTTTCAAATGACTTGCACTGTTTTGATCTTGATTCACGAACTTGGTCTGTAATCCTTCCTGCACCCGATTCTATTGTTCCGTCTGGCAGACTTTTCCATGCTGCTGCAGTAATAGGCGATGCAATGTATATATTTGGAGGAACGGTAGATAACAATGTTCGAAGTGGCGAAATGTTTAGGTTTCAATTTTCAAATTATCCAAAATGTACCTTACATGATGATTTTGGAAAATTACTAGAAAAGCAACTATTTTGTGATCTTCAGTTTGAAGTAGGAGCTGAGGCTATTCAAATTTCAGCTCATGTAGCTATTGTAGCAACTCGTTCTTCATATTTGCGCAACAAAATAAGAGAGGCGAAAGAGCAATTGTCTGATAATATTCCAAAAGTGATATTGCTGGATGCAAACCCAGAAGCTTTTGAGATGGTTTTGAATTATATTTACATGGATTTTATTGATCCCACTAAAAACGCAAAAGAAGGAGAAGATCCTTTTAGTAATCGCATTGTACTTCTAATAATGGATGTGTATCAGTTAGCTGTGCTATTTCAAATGTCACGTTTGGAGTATCTATGTATTCAATATTTAACTGCCACAATTTGTTTAAACAATGTTTTAGAAGCATTACAAAATGCAGATAAACTTAATCTTAAATTTATTAAGGAATTTTGTTTACGATTTATAGTGAAGGAAGCTAATTACAAAGCTATTATTATGACAACAGAGTTTGAAAATTTAGAAAAAAGTATGGTTATCGAAATTGTGAGACGTAAATTTGTACCTCAACCAAAAGTTCATATGGAAAGTACATTTGAAACCGTAGGTTCTTCTTTAGAACAAGATATGGCGATGTTTTTAATTGATGCTGGTAGTGAGTTCTGTGATATAGATTTAATATTGGATGGAATAGTTATTTCTGCACATAAATCAATATTAGCTGCTAGATGTGGTTATTTTGAAGCAATGTTTAGATCGTTTATGCCGTTGGATGGCAAAGTTAAGGTAATTGTTTTCTTTTTATACTGTATTTAAAATAGTTAATCTAAAGTAGGAATGTAACTAATTACTAAGAAGCCTATTGAATTTTATTCATTCATATTTACAATATAAACAAGCTAACAATAAAAGGTAACTAAAAAATAAATACAAGTTACGGTTATAATAATGTATCGAATTTTCTAATTCCTCCTTTGACCGTTATTTCTAATAGATATGTCTAATAATTAATCTTCACAATCACAAATATTTACAGTTTTGTTTGCATTAGCACTAACTTAATCACTATTTGTAGACACTAATTTAATCTTCTCTATGTGACGAATTAAACACTATTGTAGCACTAACCGTACGAGTAATTTATTTACCTAACACATTTATATCATGTATGCGAATTTATATTTACATCACATAAGCGAATTTATCTCTACATTAATTTATGTACAACAAACGTTTCTGAGGATCGAGTTGAAACTAATATTGATCTATCACAACGGGACTTGTGCTTATATACAACAATCCTTTATTCTAGTTAAATTGAGAAAACATGTAGAAAATTCTTCATCAAGTTATTGTATTACGACACGTATTAATCATCTTTCTTATCACTAGACAGATATGAAGCCGCTTTAATAAAAACCGAATAAGCATCTTAATTACTGTTACAATAATTTTTGTGTGACTTTACCCACTGTGATCATCACAATTGCTAGATGCAGATTATTAATCTGATTCAAACAAACTGCACATAACCAATCTGTATATAAACATCATAGCGAATCATTTACTATATTTGATATTTCGAATATTTTTCAGATATGGCATTTTGACAGACAAGTGACAATCGGAATAAAGAAATTGAATGAGATCTTTAAAGTTTAGAAGTGATCAGATGTTTTCAGATTATAATCAATATAGATAGTACAATGGCAGGTGGATTAATAACAAATAACAGGAGGTGTGTTACTGCTTTATAAACTTGAGGGAGAGGAATAATCATCATCATTTTGTTTGCGACCTTACTTAAGGTCGGTTTGACGCAGCTCTAACTTCTTTTCTATTCTGTGCTAATCTATAAAGCTCTACATACCATTCACAACCTAAATTTCTAATAATTTGACTAATATAGTTTGGTCTAGGTCTTCCTATATCCTTTTATCTTTTTCCTATCCACCTGGCTCTACATAGATATTAGCAACCTGATGGTTGTTAAAGAACTCTAACATGTTTACATGATTACCATTTATAAGGAAATGAAATATAACCTGGTTATCCGCTTCAAAAAAGGAAAAGCGTTAAATTATATGTTATGGTAAGGCTTAAGCAAAGAATCGCTGCCAACATGCCAGACCGCTACCTAATTGTGAGTTATGTCAGGGTGACATTTAGTTAACTGATTTTTATTTTTTTTTGTTTTGTTTCCGAACTTACATAAAGTCGGTTTGACGCAGCTTTAAATTCTTTTCTATTCTGAGCTAGTCTAAAAAGGTCTACATACCCTTCACAACCTAAATCTCTAATAATTTGACTAATATAACTTTGTCTAGGCCTTCCTACTCTATTTTTATTTGGTAGTCTATAATCTAAGACTTTACTAAATAGTCCCTCATGTCTTAACTGGTGCCCTATCATTCTATCTCTCCTGACCTTCAATTGTTTCCACATACAGGGTTCCTCACCTATCCTTCTATAAACTTCCTCGTTTGTTACTCTATCTGTCCAACTAATCTTTAACATTCTCCTATAACACCAAGTTTCAAAAGCTTCTATCTTTTTCTTATCTACTTCTTTAATTGTCCAAGTCTCACTACCATATAGTAGAACGCTCCATACGTACGGCTTTAAGAAACTTTATCTATTATCTAAACTAATACTATTAGCTATTAGTAAGTTTTTATTTTTTAAAAACATTTTTCTAGCTTGAGCTATTCTAGCTACTATATCTCTTCTGCTACGTCCATCCTTTGTAATTATACTACCTAAATAGCAAAATTTATCTACCTCCACTAACTCGGTATTACCTATTTTTAATTTCGGTTTAGAACTAGGCTGTAGCTCACTTGTCATTTTCTTTGTCTTTACTGAGTTAATTCTCATACCATAGTTACTCAGTAGTATCTCTTCAAAAATATTTTAAAACTCTCCTAACACTTTTCTAGACTCTGCTATAATGGCTATATCATCTGCAAAACGTAACAGGTCTATTTTCTGTCCCTGTACACTAATACCTATCTCTTTTCTCTCTCTAGCTAAGTTTAAAGCTTCCTCAATATAAACATTAAAAATCAAGGGAGACAGTATACAACCCTGGCTAACACCATTTCTAGTCTTAGCTTCCTTTTCTATTTCATCAAATCTAATTACTACGCTTTGGTTTTTATATAGACTGTAAATAATTTTTCTATCCCTATGAGAGATTCCTATTTTTTGCAAAACCCTGAACATAACAATCCAATTAACCCTATCAAATGCTTTTTCTAAATCTACAAACGCGAAATGAGTCTTTTTATTTTTGTAACCTTTTTTCGATAATTACCCTAATCATTAGTATCGGTTCTCTAGTCCCTCTGTCTTTACGAAAACCATATTGGTCTTCGCCTAAATAATTTTCAGTCAAAGCTTCTACTCTATTTTTAATTATTATTGTTAGTATTTTGGAAACATGAGAAGCTAAACTAACCGTTCTAAAATTCTCACACCTATCAGCTCCTGACTTTTTTGGGATTGGGATAATATTTTTTTCGAAATTTATTGGAACCTCATCTGTGTCATATATTACTTTTACTAGTTCATATAATCTGTCTAAAGTTTTCTGACTTGCATATTTTATTAATTCTGCAGGAATATCGTCTATCCCTGGCGCTTTATTTAGTTTAAGATTCCGAACAGCTCTATCAAATTCCTCTCTTAATATTGAGAACCCTATTTCTACATCCTCTTCTTGGTCGTTCTCTAACTCATCCATATCGTCTCCCTTATATAAATCTTTTAAATATCTTTTCCATCTATCTGCTACCTCAACTTTATTTACTAGAAGCTCATTATTCTCGTCTCTAATACCATTATATTTTTTCCTATCTTCCCCAAAAAACTTTTTAACTGCCCTGTAAGCCCTGTCTGTCTTACCTACTCTCAAATCATCTTGTATTCCCTTACAATTCTCCTCCATCCATTTATTTCTAGCTTTTCTACACTCATGTACTATCTTATTTCTAACTGTATTATATTTTTTCTTACTTTCACTATCCACCTCTCTGCAAGGTTTAAGCTTTCTTCTATTCCCTATTTAATCTAATATATCCTTACCTAGATCCCATCCCTCTCTTTTAACCTTTCTCAATTTTTTGAATTTTAGTTTAGACTTCATTTTAACTAAGTTATGATCGCTATCTATGTCAGCCCCTGGATAACTACGGCAGTTTTTAACTTGGTTTCTAAATCTTTGTTTAACTAAAATATAATCTATTTGATATCTAGCACTACCACCTGGCGCTTTCCAGGTATATCTTCTAACATGTTGTTCAAATAGGGTGTTTACAGTTACTAATCTATGTTCCTGGCAAAACTCAACTAATCTTTCTCCTCTATCATTTCGTCTGCCATACCCAAATTTTCCTACCATTTTTCCCTCACTACCTTCTCCCACTGACGCATTAAAATCGCTCATAACTATTAAATTCTCATCTCCTTTTACTTTTCTCACTATACTATTTATATCCTCGTATACCTTTTCTAGTTCCTCATCCTCGTACTGAGTTGTTGGCATGTAAACCTGTACTAAAACAGTGTCTGTGGGTTTCATACTCAATCTAACTATAATTATTCTATCACTAAGTTGTAAGTACTCTAACTTTACGTCCTCATCTTTTACCTAACACTATTCCTACCCCTGCCTGTCCATTAGTTGAAGAAGTTGTAATTATTCTATAATTATCTTTCCAAAAGTCATTACTATCTGGCCATCTCACCTCACTATTACCTAAAATGTCCAGCTTTCCTTTCTCATTTCGACTAATAAGTTCGTTAACTTATCTACTCTAAGTAATGACCTTACATTCCAAGTCCCTATCACTAAATCGAACTGTTGTTTTATATTCTTACGATGACAAGCCCCAGGTACCCCCTCCCGGAGATCCGAATGAGGGAGTATTTTACCTCCGGACAAGAATTTTACTTGTGAGCTCTCCATCATATGTATTTCGTGTTTTAGGCCACGCGCACCTGGGAAATATTGTGGTAGGCTCCCATATCTTTCCACAACACAGTTTTTAAAGATTTTAGCAAAAAGTCGTATCCGTCGCGGCCAACCCCCAACAAGCTTGTAAATTATTGAGGATCGCCCGAGACCACCGACCCTCCTCCAATATCTTTTAGCCAGCAAGGCTGCTGCCCCTTGCTGCGCCTTTTAATCGCCTTTTACGATAAGCAGGCTTACTATAGTAGTATTCTTTATCCCCTACTATAGGGAGATACCAACATACAATTAGGTAAAAACCTACTTCCTGGCTAATAATAATATTTTGCAAACATTCCAGAAGTGAGTGTTGAAAATTACAATGAAACGCAAGTAGTTGCAGGACTGATTCATTCAATCAAGAGAAATGCTAGTTAGGTAAATAACAATACAACAAGCAAAATACCAAAAAGGAGAGTTACATCAACTAATTCAACCATAGCTGGATTAAAAAATAGATTTGCACCATTAGGTAATCGCGCAATTGAAAAGATGGAAGACGAAATCTCCGTAAGCACGGATGAACAGCCTGAAGCAGTAGTTGCAGAACAAACACAAGCTAATACTAAGAAAGTTAAAATGCCACCCATTGTAATACATGGCACGACCGAAAACCACCGACGGCTCATCGAAATTATCAAATCAAACGTTAAAGAACACTTTTATATTAAATACGGTAAAGATATATTGACCATCCATACCCACTTGAAGGAAGATCATAAATGTGTGACTATTTCCTTCGTGAAACTGAATATCACACATATTCATACAAAGATAAAAACACAACACCCACGTAATTCATGGATTGTTTGGACTCATTGCACCTGATGAATTGATAAACGAATGCAACTTGTATGGAATTAAGGTATTAATATGTACACAAATGAAAATACTAGAGTTCCCTTATATATGATAATGACACCAAATACAATTAAAACAAAGAATTTGAATGATTCTGTAAAGTACTTATACCATACAAAAATTAGTTTCGGTGCGAACAGCAACAAAAGGGTGATTATTCAGTGTCACAGATGCCAACTTTGGGAACATTCGGCGTCGAATTGCAATGCCAATCCGAAATGCCTCAAGTGTGCTAAGGGTCATTTCACCTTCACGTGCGAGAAATCAAAAGATATTAAAACCAAATGTGTAGGGGCCACATCCTGCCAACAATGTCGATTTTCCAGTGTATTTACAAAAGCTGAGCGTTTCACAAAAGTTCGCCAAGAAAACACCACCACCAATCTATAAGGTTCAATCTAAGGAGGACTTTCCGACACCTAAGTGGACGCCAGCACCGCCACCAACTACAAATGCATGGACCAAACCATCAGCACCAGCACCCCAGAAGCAAACATCACCAATTTCTAAGGTAGGCGATGCTAATTTTTATGAGTTGGTTGATGAAATTAATAAACTAAATAATTTAATAGGTATTTATGTTGTCCCTGCCCTTCACATGTCTGCACGACGTAAATGAATGCTGCAGCTCGTCAAAGAGCTTAACAGCAACCTAAGTACATGTAGAGATAACTTGGCTAAATTTTTAGCATTCAGAGAATTTTGTTCCAAATTAGAGTAATGGATAGAGTCATAAAAATCGCTAGCTGAACTCAAATGGAATTAGATAAGCTGCAAGAAGTCACAGAATTTATTACTAGGCTTAGTATAGACGTTCTTTTAATTAGTGAAACTACATTAGGCATTAATAATAAGGTTAATTTTAGGAATTACAATATAGTTAGATTAGACAAAACTACTCGTGGTAGAGGAATTTTAATACTAATCAGAAATAACATCCGGTTTACACAAACTAAGGTAAATTCCCTATGTACAATAGATCACGCGATCATTAAACTTTTCGATGACACACACATAATTGCGGTATACAATAGTCCCACAAACAAGTTCACCTCAAGCGACCTAAAAATATTAGATAGTGTTGGGTCGAAAACCCTCATTGTAGGTGATCTAAACACTAAACACGAAACTTGGAACTGTCGCCAAAATGTGAAGTCAAATCATATAGGGTATGTCGTAACAAAATAATTAAATAAATGTCGTACACAAAAACGTAGCAGATTGCTTTTATGTTGATTAGCATAAATAAATGGGTATATAGATAAAGTCAGTATTACAAAAACTAATCAATTTATTTCTGAAATAGCTTGTTGTATTTACATATATATGTTAATTATGGTACAAATTCGGTAAAATTAACTTCCCCCGTGTCGTCAATCTTGCACGACTCTGACGTAAAGAGCATTATGCCTACAAATTTGGTTGTAGGAGTGGCGTTACGGATGAATTACACAATAAAATAAGCTGGGAGCTTATCTGGTTTATTGTTAAACACCAAGGCTGCTTCCTGCATCTCAGGTACAATTCGTCGGTTGGTGGTTTTTCAGTTTTTCGTATATTATTATCGGTGAACCCCTAAGATAGTTCCTAGATATAGGTAGAGGAAAACAGTACAGACAGGAAAGGAATCACTTTGGCAAGCTTGAACTTTACATATGTCTGACCTCGTCAAACCTCTTTTTCACCTCACAAGAATAAATCATACCTTTGATCATAAATATCAAAGGTCTGGGCAGCAAATAGACAAGATAATTTCTTAAAGGCATTTTACAAAAGAGAAAGATGTTATCATCATTAGGTCTTCAGTCCTGGAACTGGTTTGATTGTTTCCTATTCTGAACTAACCTACACATTTCTCTGAAATTTGTACAGTCTGCATCTATCACTATCTAATCTAAGTTCACATCAACCTCATTCTTCCTATCTCTGCTTGTAATACATCCCGTACTATTCCCCAAAAATATATTAGAACGTATTCTGCCCTTTTATTTCTTCTTTTTTTTCCACAGTTATCTTTATTCCTCTACTATTTCTATAACCTATTTGTTATTAACTTTGTCTGTCTAATCTATCATTCTCATACCTATGAAACACGACATTCCAAAAGGCCGCTACAATTTTTCTGTCTGCTTTTCCTACTGCCCATGTTTCATAGGCATACTGTGATGTGCTCCACACATATGCTTTAAACAATTTTCTTATTGTTTCTATGTTTGTTGTCTTTGATCATAGGCGCTGTTCTTTCTTGTTACCTGAAGTTCAGTCCCCTTCTATTGTTTTACAATTGTATATCCTATTTCTCCAACATTCAGTGGTTGATCCCCCAACACTTACAAATTTGCCGAATTAATAATTTTCCAGTAAATCCTTTCACACAATTAACATTATTTGAGAATATTGGACTACTAATACGGGTAGTTGTTTATAATTATTATTATGTTTAAGTACAATTATTTTTTTCGTCATTAGTTTTTCCGTCTTGGGACTGGTTGGACGCAGATCTCCAGTGATTTCTATTCGGAGCTAGCCCACACATTTTGCATAACCATCCCCACTAATTTCCTTCCTCTGCTCCTGTATGAATTACCCTGAAGTCTTCACCCCAAAAATCCCTCGCCTCTGGCCACCGAACTTTGCTGATCCCTACTATGTCTAGTGCTAACCTATTCATTTCAATTATCCGGTTGTCTAGCTTACCTACTTGCTTCATACTTCTAACATTCCACGCTCCAACTCGCAAAATGTTCCCAACTCTTATTCTGAACTTTCCGATCCCATCCTCCGAAGTAATCCCCTCCCGAAGATTCGAATGGGGGATTATTTTAACTCCGCAATCTTTTACCCCAGAGAATGCCATCATGTTTATTACAATTTAAGTACGCTGTGGACTTGGGAGGTAATGTGGTGGTTCCCCGTTGCCTTCCACATTGCGGTAGTGTGTCTTAGACTGCCATACCGACCCCTATGGTCTCTGCTAGTCTAAGTACAGAAAGAGTCACTGCCCTCTTTTAAGGACCCGTCTTAGTCTGGTTCCTCAGTAACGACCCTACTACTTTGGTTGGACCTGTAGTTTGGCTCTTTAGCTCATTAGAACATGCAAGCCATTCCACCTTCGGCAAGATGCAGATCCATTCGGAACGGGAGATGTAAATAATTTCTTTACTTTAGGGTAAAGGTAAGAGGAAGTAACATCTCAGAGATAATTGCAAAGAGAAAGATAAATGTTAACCAAGTAGGGTAAGACCTCTAAGATATTTTCAGGAAAAGATAGCTAACCATTTGTGGTCATGTACTAGTAATATAATATAACGTTTCCAAGATAACTTGGAAGAAAAAGATAAGAAACAAACCCTTTATTCGACATATTAATTAGTTGAGATAAAATCTTCAAGGTATTATCAGAAAGAAAGATAAACACTAAACATTAATTACTTAACCTAATAAATATCATAAGATGCCTTATACTTGTCAAGGCACACCATCTCTTCTACAAAATAATAATAGAAAGGGGACTCCCGAAAGAGTAGAGTGATCCCACAGAAACATGAAAAGGGGCTTTTTACTCATTTTTTCCAAAGAGTTTAGTGAAGTGGTACTTGTTCATATGAACAGCATGAGGGACCGGATAAAAAAGAATGCAGTCCGTGCATCTCGGCGTCAATTGAGAAGCATTGCAGTGAATATTATCTGAATGAAATCACGAAGTTTGATTAAAAATTAATCTTTCTTAAATTTATGTCAATTAATCCGATTGGCAACACTTAGGCCTGCACCTCTTTAAACTCGAAACGAATAGATTCTTCATTAATGCCGGCAGACTTGAATATTGTAATTTAAAAATTTGCTGATTTAAGTTGTTGCTCCAGGGCTTTCTCACCATGGGGGGGCAGGAAGTTTAAATAGTTAGAATGCAACCTTTTTATATAAGTAAAGTAGATTCTCGTTTTAAATTAAGCGTTTCTAAAAATCTAGTATTTTTTAAAAAGTCCTTAAATTCATCAGGGGTGAGTAATTCCGTGCCAGGGGTGTTTTTACGGGCTTCTCATTGCCTAGCAGTGTGATGATCAAGTTTGCTTGTCGTCTTTAAATGTATTATAAGGGTATGAAAAGCTTTTGTATTTCCGATAATGATTTAAGTGCATTGAGATGCTTAAATAACATGTTATGAAGATGACGAAGTTTCTTAGGCGATTCCTTGGCCAACAATTCTAGATTTAGTATCGATTTGATGTGTTTGTACACTAGCATTTGTGGGTTATTGTAGCTTTGACAAAGACCGTTCTACGCTAAAGCATAATTTTCAGTGGTAAACTCTAGAGATTTAATGGTGAGCAAGGTATCAAATGTCAACGAGGTACGGAGATAATGAAATTTTTGAATACTCAGGGAGTCGTCACGCATTAGACTTTTATATAGGTCTTTATTTCTTCACTATACTTGGAAAATTATGGGAAGCTTTACAACATTCCTGCTTGTAGAAGCTTGGTTGCTACCAGAAACACTTGAACCTTCTGGCAACTGTGGCCATTGTGAATTTGGATTGATTTTATCACATAAATATTGTGTAGAAGAAAATAGTGCATAATAAAGATCAGTAAACCTCTCTTGAATGACAAATTCATTTGGATCCTCTGCTTCAGTTCCGATTTGTATTTGAATGTCACTAAATTGAGCTAGCAAAGAGATCACATACATTATTGAGCCATTTTTGAAGCTTAATTACAACCTTTTGTGAATTTACAATTTCACTGACTGTAAATTTGGCATCAAATTATTCAATGTACTTTGAATTGCATTTAATTGATGCCGTTTGTATTTTTAAAGTTTTCATTGTACAAAAGTAAGAAAAATGCCTATAACGTCAGTATCTATTTATATTAGCGTTTAGTACAACATCGTGAACAAATGTGAGAATGAGATTAAGAAAATTTCTATAAATTAATAATATAGCGCTAGAGGTTACTCAAATGCGACACTATCAAAATAATAATTTTTAGCACGAATTATGCAAGGGATGATATTTGGCTAAAATACCTGTAACAGTTCGTTTTAACTGTCACGAATCTAGAAGTTAGGCAACTTTGTTTATCTCCATTTGTGTTATAAGTTAAATGCAAAAGCAATTTCTTTTGTCTTATTAGTCGAAATTCTGTTAGTTAGGGATCAAAAGGCGTATTCTGGTATTCTACGCAACCCCACTTATTGCAGGTCGAGCTATCTTATGCTACAATTTTCCAAGCCTGCTACGGTTTCCCACGTTTCACATTATTGCGCAATCGTTTAATATAACATAATTAATTATGCGGCATTTTGTATCAAATACCAAACACGTTTAAAAGTAATACAATGATCAAATTTACAATATAAATAAAAGCAATGTACTCACTTAAATCGAACTTTACCGCCAAATCCCAGGGCCATCTCATTGTTTTTGATGTGGGTAGGCTATGCCATCATTGTTTCAGATTCCCAATATGTCCATCCTCTTTTCCTCTCATAGCAGAACGATGAGGACAACCAGGTATAAGGAACGATAGAAGGTAAGAGATAAGGAACCTACCACCTGAAAAGAGAAAAGACAGACACACCACCGGTAGATGTTATTCGCTTCAGGTCTCGTAGTTTAATGACGTCTCATCACACCGCGCGCACTTGCGCCATTCATTCCGCACCTGCGCATTTTTTTGCGCAAACGCAACTGTCGGAAATGACGGAAATTGACAAGTTCATTTAAAAATATTTGCGGGAACTACCTTATAATTTATACTTAATCTAAATGTGAGACAGCCGATTTTTGGTATGTAACAAGTCATATAGTATTTATTGTAACGAGGTCCTCACACTCTTTACAAACAGGCAATTGATTTAATGCATTAGAAAGATCAATGACAGCAAACACTTTTCCATCTTTACAATACTGCAAGACATCTTCGACAAGTGGCAATGGATAATGTTCGTGTTTAATGACTTTTTAAAATCAGCGCATATACGAATCCCTCCTGATTTTTTTGGTGCAACGACTATTGGACTAGCCATTCTGCTGTGCTTGACCGGTTCTAAAATTTTGCACTTTTCAGTTCCTTTTCACTTGTGATTTAATAGCATAAGGTACGGTACGCTGTAAGGTTTATGAATTGACAACACCGACTGTGGTTTCAGTACAATGGATGCTTTAAAATTTGTTATAGCTTGGCTAAAATCACCATCAAATATTATAGCCCCGCCGGCGAGGTACGCGAGCCTCTACAATCAGTTGGTAACAATGTTAGATAATTGTAAAAATGTCACGCAATTTATAGATGACGTCACACAATATGCGAATTATTGCAATTCAATTACAAAGTTATACAAATTTTAAAGAAAACCCCAACGGGGTACTCACGTAAACATGTAGGGCTTCTTGCAGAATTACTCCATGATGGTCGGCGGCGGCTTCGCTAATCTTTCTCGGGCGTGGGTGTTTGCTAGGCCCTGGTTCGAATCCAAATTCAATTATCTTCTTCCTATATGTTGAGGGGCGACAGCAAACTGGTTTAAGGGACGATAATCAAAGATAAGGGCAAAAGGAACCTACATAACAAAAAAGATACGATAAGACACCAAAGACAACAACACTTGTTCACATCTCGGTGACTAGTCCTTCCCCGTATGCCGGAAAATTACCCTTCCTCTCTTGACACACCGCGTCGGCGCAAATCTCGCACAACGCACTATCTGAAGTGACGGAAATACGCGCACAAGTCTTTTTAAATTTATGGCGCGAAATTCTTACAAATTAAAACTTAATTGGGATGTTTAGTGCTGAATTTTTCGGCACGTAATAATAAGACCGTTGGAAAATCTCTTTCTAGAGACCTGACTGTTGGTTGACATTCTGCGACTGTAGATCCACCAACCCTACCTCTTCAACTGGTACAAGACAAGACTGCCAGTTAGGTATTAATTGATTGAGCCAGTTACGACCTAATAGAGGCAAGAATTTTGTATTAGAGTTAGCTACTACTATTGGTAAGTTAGTTGTTACATTTTTAAAATTAACCTTTACTGAAGTTTGGCTTTTAATTTCTAATTTACTTCCTGCAGTAGTGTTAATACTAAAAGAACAATGATTAAGTTTACAATTTTCAAAATTGCTTAAGAAATCTTTTTCTGACATTACAGATACACTAGCACCTGCATCTAACTCCATTTTAATTAATTTATTCTGTATATTGACTTCCAAAACCAAAGTATTATTAATATTTTTAAAGCCAACATTATTAATGAAAATTTTACTCATCTGTTTTTTGACAACTTCTTCATCGTTGTCTACATCTTGGGTGTCGATCTCTTCATAATTTACTGTACGATTTGGTTGATTAGATGATCTACATACCCCCCGTTTGCATGAAAAACACTCCCAATCTACTTGCTGGACAGGTATGTGGATTGGAGTTCCTGCCACAACGGTAACACTTAGAAAGAGAGGTTCTACCTCCCTTGACTGACTTTTGGACTTTCCTTGCTTCTGTCTGCTGCGAACTGCGAATTGCTTTTTTATAGCGCCCTTATTTTTATATATTTTATGCATATTTTAAGACGGCTGTAATAATTTAGTTTGGGTTTCCGACAGTTCCATTGTTAAGGCGATTTTGATTGCTTTATCATAAACTAAATTATCTTCTGATAACAGTTTTTGTGTAATAGCTTCAGATGCTAATCCACAGACAAGTTTGTGACGCAGAGCTTGTGGTAAAAAATTACCAAACTCACACTTTGTACTCTGACAATAAATTTAGTGATTGATTTACCCGCTTCCTGACGTGCTTGATAAAACTTATATCGTTCTGCTATAACAAACTTTTTCGGACTAAAGTGATCCTTTAGTGTAAACTTTAATTCTTCATAAGTTTTTTGTATAGGCGGGTTAGGGCACAACGAATCTTTTATGATGCTATAACTTTTAGCACCAATCATTGTTAAAAACAGTGGTACTTGCCTTTGATCTGTGGATGTAATATTGTTACAACTAAAATAATTGTCCATTCTTTCTAGGTAAGTAGTAATATCAATACTGCCATCATACGGTTCGATGTTACCAGTTAGGACTCCAGTATTTGTATTCGGCTTTACGATTTTAATTTGTGCTATTCGGCATTTTCACAGTTTTATGACTTGCACTTGGAGTTGGATGCACATGTACGACTGTGGGTCAATGACATCGACTTTTACGTTACACGTACGTAATTATATTCAGATTAATTTTGCTTACGAGTCCTTTTACTAATTCAAATTGTTTATCCTCGTCGCCAGTGATATGTTGTGCACGTGCATCTAAAAATAATAGACTTTCAGAGCAATTATAATTTATTGACCCTTTTATAACGTTCGTACGTGGCTATGTTATGTTATACTTACACGCAGCATATTTTTCCCGCAATTTTATAACATGTACCGACCATGCTTTACGAGTGATGCAATTGCTTTTTAAGTCAAATTTGCAAATAGAATTTAAGTAAAATCAAATTACTCACGTGGTGGCATCTCGGAACGTAAATCTCAGGATCCAGCGGTGGTTAAATTGGGTTGGGTTGGGTTACGCCACGTTGAACTTCAAATTGCCATCTGTCCTAACGTAACTTCTGTTGCACTGGTAGGGGAATGAAAGGAGATAAGGTACCAGGTGCAATAAAAGGTAAGATACAGGGAGCCTACATACCTGTTCCTAAAAGAAAAACACACCACACCCCAGATAGTTGTTGCTTGGTTCACGTCTCGTAGCCTAATCCTCGTTTTTGACACTCGCGCACCCCGCATTCACTCTGTGCAGACGCGACTGTCAGCGACGACAGAAGTTAACATTATCAATTTAAAAAAACGCGGCAATTACTTTATACATTATAACTAAATCTAAAACATGCTACATGGCCATTTGGCATGTAACACTTAATGACATACCCACTTGACATGCCAGTGCGTTTCGAAGTGTCCGCTTAATACACTTCAGTTTGTAGAATATTTTGAATTTAATTTAAATTTAAGTTAGGACATGTAAGCAGGATATCAATATTATTATTAATTGAATTTATTGTAGATCCAAATTGGAGAAATAACACCATCAAGACAATCATTTGATTCCCTTCTCCGCTTTATATACCACGGGGACATAACAATGCCACCTGAAGATGCATTGTTTCTATTTTCAACACCATATTTTTATGGATTTTCTAACAATCGACTTCAAGTATTTTGCAAGCAAAATCTAGAAGTGAATGTAACATACAAAAATGTTCTTGAAATTCTAGAGGCTGCTGAAAGCATAAATGCTTTAGATATGAAGAAGTATGCTTTAGATCTTATTGTGCATCACTTTACGAAAGTTGCTAAATTGCCAAAGTTGAGATTGTTAAGTAAAGAACTAATTTTGGAAATTTTAACTGCTCTGGCCAATGATTTGCACGAAACTAGGTTATGTTCAGATTTGTCATCACTTAGTCTATCACTTACTGAATAAAGATTGTAATTATAAGTAAGGTGACTATTTTTTCCCAACCTGAAACCAGGACAGGTAGCAGCATTGCCATCTGGAAAAATGATAATTCACCAGTGAGCGTCGAGAAAGGCGCCACAGTCAAGCAGGTAGGCGGGGTACAAAAATATTTGGTTATTTTTACTTTACGCATTAGTGTAGATTCTAAATAAAAAACTTAGATATCAAAAAATGTTGTGTACATTAAATTTAGTTTTGTTTTTATATTATTCTGAGGAATGAATTGCTTTTAACAAATTTTCGATTTGTTGAATAGTTTCATAAAACCCAGTGCAGCTAAGATTCAGATTATTTTTAACAATCAACAGGGATTTCAAAATTTCCACTTTCAATTGGGTTTCATCGCCGGTCCAGATGTTGTTTAATAAAGAAAAATCTCGTTTGGCAGGTGTAGTTCCTGACATACAGAGACAATACTCTACCAATTTGCCAATATTGTCGAGGGAAATATCATTGTCATTGAAGACTTTAAAAATTTCAATTCACTTATCAGATATTGAAACACAATTTTTTTTCTAATGACCAAGTGTCTCATTTGTGGTGTAGCGCTGAATAAAACAGATTTCATCAAACAGTTCATCTTCAATTAAATTTATTTCAGGATAGTGTTGAAGTAGATATACCCTATTCACGTTAAATATGGGAAGAAGTCATAATTCAAATAAATGCTGCGTTGTCATGGTTAAGTTAGTTTATGTGTATTTTCTGACTTTCTTAGAACCTGTAAATGGTTCACCCTTATTGCACTTAGCTGCAATGCCGTTTCCTATATTCACACTGATGTTCAATGCTGCAGCAACTCGCTAAAATATAAACATTTGATTTAAAAAATATAAGTTGTAATCTCACTTAAACCTAACAATGACACAATGCACTTTCATAATAGATGTAATTTTCTACTCGATATGAAAAAAGTATACTGTAACATAATCAATATCCGTTACGAATTAATTAAGATTTAGGCAACTTTAAACACATGATTTGATTGCAAACACGATGGGCGATTTCAGCATCACGCTTGGTCATGTAGTAGGGGTTCAAATAAAGTGGTCAGGCCGGACACACTTTCCCTCTTCCTTTTTAATTTCAGAAATCGAACAATCAAAATGTCGAGCTGCCCAAGTTAGTCTTTTGCAACTAAACGCGCAGTAAGGCGAGCTCGACTAAAAAAGTTAGTGATTTTGTGCTTCGTTCATATTTCTGTATGGGGTAAGATTTTGGAGAATTAATAAAAGACGTTTTTTTAATTTCAATCATTTTATATAGAAGCTACGGACGAATAAATTGGGTGCAGATAAAATTTATTTGAAAGCGATTATGCCCTTCAAGATCGTTTGCAAGAGCTTAGTATCGTTTCATTTTATCCGCTTCTTAATGGTAGTTGTTCTTAAGAATTTAATGGTGTTCCACTACATTTTGGATGTCCGAAGTCACCGCCGTTGGAATTCACGGAGGTGGAGGATACTATCATAGGGCTATTACAAATAAACCGATACTTCGTAACCCTGAAAATGCTTGCTGGTTCGTTCTGCAAAATAAGAAATGTGTTCTTGCGAAATTGTAATATATTGAACATAACGAATCTTCATATAAACAAAAAATAATGAATTGGTAACTTAGAATGGCGAATTATATACACTTTACATTTTACGTAGACAATACAACTTAGAACTTAGGTTACATTTTTACGACCGCACTTGATCAAACATCGATACTGTCCTTGTTTAAAGCAAGGTTACCACTACTTGAAAATTAAGCAGCACAATTTGAATTTATGAATAGCGGAATTTGTACAAATCTAAATAGAGGGTAACGCATAATTTAAATAGTTCAACACAAGACCAGTAGCTAGTTCTAAGAAATAATCCAAAAGTTATTTCTGTATATAAAATTAAATGAAGTTTATTGTCCTTAAATTAGTGTTGGTCTTAAATGTATTTTCTTATCACCAAAAGCACATCGGTTAGAAAAGTCAAGTTCAACATCACGCTGTTATCATTCAGGGCTACCGCGACATGTCATCCAGTTGATCGAGGTCGACGATCCTTCTACTCAATTGAATTCTAGATAACCAGGTATTTATAAAGATAATTGTAATATTTAAATGAACTTTGATTTGGTGTAATATAAAATTAATGAGTCAAAATTTGATCTGTATAAATTGTATATATTGATTGTCAATTATTAGTAAAAGGTTCTGTGTTCTTATTTGCCTGTACTATACTAAACATGTAGACTTTATGATATTTGATAGAGTAGTTAATTTATAAACTGAGGTAGATTTCGAATTTAATGATTTTCAACCACTGTATAGTAATTTAATTTGTTTTATTATCATTATTTTTTGTGTTAGAGTTTAATTCCTGGAAATGTAAAAGCTGAAAGTTGTGTAACATGTTTAATTTGATCAGTATTTATTCGCATTGAATTACGAGGATAATGCGCTAAGCGTGCTGTGTTCTGTAATAATGTTCCATATAGTACCTAATGGAACGCTTCGTTTTAATATTCTTCTTGTAGTAAAATATCTGTGTCACATAAAGTTATTTTGGCGAGCACTTCTAGAAATCCTACATCTTACGTATTTCCCAACCTTTAACTGCAAGTCTTTAATACCGTCGCGATCATTCGTTTCTAGTTTGGTTCGTTAGTCGCTCCCTAGCAATCAATTCATCAAGATGTATTCCAGACTAGAGGCATGCGACCTTCGGTTGGATTATTTGTGTGAGTGGTTCAGGTCATGCTAGACTTGGAACAATTTCAGTAACTTCTACTAACGGTTTGTAATTTATACATTTTACGAACTAATTTAATTTTATTTCATTTATTTAGCGCGCCTACGAAAAACAATAGAAAAGGACAAGTGAAGATTTTGGTTTTGTAAGTTGTATGGTTTTGTACAAGGACATGAGATTGCAGACATGTATTTGTGATTGCTGTCGTCCCAAGTTTGAAATGGCTTATAGTATTGTTTGGAACTGATGGAATTTCTGTTCGGATTTGTCTAGGAGAATCAGATGCAGTTTGGTTCGTTATTACATTTAAGAAATTTTTGCATGTGTTTAGAAGTCGTTAGTTTTTGAAAAACAGACGGTCATATAAAAAGCACGAAAGTTGCTATCATGTTTATGAACATATGATCTGTTTCATTTTCGATTATTGTTGAACTGGTTTTACAAACCGTAGAAAGAAATTTTGTCAGGTTAGGTTTATATAATTGTAAGCTTTGTTCCATTTGAACTTCAGATAAATTTCAAGGTATATTTTCGACGTTATACTTTTTTGTGATGTAGCAACATTTGACAGATGTTTGCCGTGAAAGCAGGTGTTTCGTGCAGCTTTCCTAAAATTCAAATTAAACATTTTTCAATCTTGAAATTAGCTTTTACTCACAGATAAATTATAAAAACTAAGTATAAAAATTTAAATACACGCTGCGTACTAATTATGAAATTGTAATCTACCTGATAAGATCTGCCCAGGATAGAAATGATAGTTCAATGCATTGTGTTTGTAACGGGCATTTTTAATAGTTTAACATTTTTCGCTTCCTTTCTGTTAACGTACTTAAAAATACATCGTTTCTTTGAGATCGCTGTTTGTATAAAGGAAATATTTCAGAATAATTCAGATTTGTATGCAATTTAACTCGTCGGTATTACTTTAAAAGTAGATAATTTGAAGATTGATTTTCATTAATAAATAAATTGCAAGGACGAATTGTAAATGGATTATTCGTAAATTACTTTCCAACTTATCGAAAAGATAAATGGCTCGTAATTAATTAGTAGATAGGATGGCTGCATTCATTTTATTGGATGTTCCTTATGTTATTAACAAGTTTACATAATAGTCGATAAGAGGTTATAGAATGACAACGAATTTATAGAAACAGATTGGGAGTTGTAGTTTGTGTTTTGTTCCGATATGTTACGTTCAAAATACTGTTTCCTTGTTGCTTTACTAATTGTGTTTTTAGTTGTTTTTCTTGTGAAGTAAAAGCTGTTTATTAACTGTAAGCAGTATAGTTCTGATGGATTTGAAGAAAATGTGCTTTATATGTAACGTGTTTGATTGTCGTGCGTTTTACGGAACAGTATTTTAGTGATACACGTTGTTTTATTAATTGTGTTTTGATGGCGTTGCCCTTTTCTTATTGGAGTAGTTCATACCTTGGATTATCCCAAATACTGTGGATACTGTAGTTTCTGAATTTTCTAACCCCAAAGAATCTACAACAGATCTTTGCTTGTGCAAGTTTCGTGTTTGCGAAATATAACAGATTACCGGTTTACTAAGGTATTGTTTGAAGTTTCTCACTGCTTATTGGGATGTTTATGAAAATAATATACCTTTGGTCCCAGTTGAAATTAAACTAGTGCTACAGAATATTCCGAAATTATTGTCTTAGGAAATAGAATTACCAAGAAATTTATCAACTACATAGTTACGACGCGTGATATTGTCTGCTGCTAACCCCAGTGAAATACGTAGGTGTGATTAGTGTAACGTGTGATAAGTTCCATCAACACCCTCACAGTCAAGGGTGAAGAGCTTCGTTAGTGCAGGACATTGTTGAATCCCACACTTCAGTTGCAAGGAGGCGTTGCTGAAGGACTTTTGTAAGTTGAACTATTTCCTACTGATTATTACTTTAAATATCTATCCGTTGCTTTACCATATCTTTGTGTTTCTGATACCTTTTACAATAGACTTGCATGCTATTTTAAAACAAAAAAAAAAAGAAAGAAAGAAAAATCAATACTACTGAATTACTCATACCAATTGTGGTTTATCTATTTATCTTTTGTCAACATTTTATCTGATTTATGTTTAATTGGTTTGTGAGGAAACGTTTCTGCTACTCCCCAATATTACCTCACTTTGTATTAAATATTTTTGTATTGCTTTTACCGTTGTTATATTATATAGTTTATCTAAACAGTTTTTATTTACATTCTACAAAGTACTGAATAATTTAGACTTTTCATTACTGCTATACTTATTCTTTTTTTCAGGTTTGCTGTTTACAAATTATTTTGATCAAATATTTAAAACACGCTTATGTTTAGTTTGCAGCCTTTTGCTTTAAAAAGACAAAATTTTGATTTTGTTATAAACATTATTGTTGAGAATTTTTTACCTGTTTAAAAGTTATGAAATTTTAAAAGAAAGTTTTTTACTTCAGTAAACAATTAGTTAAACTTTGAGACTTTTATTTTGGTCAAATGCGATCAAATCTGATAACATAAAGGTAGAATTTTTGGGTAATAATTTTGTGCCAATATCATATTGGATATACATTTTTTATTTTTGATACTTTTGTAGGACACAAATGGTGTTCTACATTTTTTTTATTTTAATCTTTGTAATTTCTTACAGGAGCTGCGTCTCATTTTTATAAGACAGGTTTTTGTTAACGAAGGCGATCGTTTTATCTTTGGGTTTCCACGTCCGCCCTTAGAATTGTGCTTTGCTCTTATCGTGATTATTTCAGGACTTGGTGGCGCCTATTTAACTTAGTTTAGCTTTTGTTTGCAAACAAAATTTGACTTACCCTCACTTCTTATTGCTCTACCCAGGAACAAACCCCTAGCTATGTCGGAAGATTTTTGTTCACTGGCGCCCATTTATAAGAATTAAGTTTCCCTGGCGCCCATCTAACATCAAACAACAAAAATAAGTTTTACTGGCGTCAAACAATAAAAAATTCGTTACAGTTGTTCATTTGATTATTATCGCCGATTGCTAATAAATTATTGGTTTAATTACAAAAAGGTAGGATGTATATATATACGTACGCAAAATTCTGTTGACTCATAGTTCAAATACCGAAATAGAAGCACTGTTTATATTGAAGTCTTATTATTTGAAAACACTTTATTCTTACCGAAGGTACAATCACATTGTTCATACCGGTTCTACAATCAAAGAACCCGCCCGTAAATTTCAGACCCTGAGAAAAGTCTCATAGTTGGTTGTTGTTTAAGGTTGCACTTACCGACCAACGAGCAAGTTACACATGGCGCCCAACCAAATTTAAACGCTTAAGTCGATTTTACACACGACCTTTAATGATTAAATAGCATTGTACAATAGGTGTGAACAAAGTAGATTTTTGTTGATCAAATTAGAAGGTGAGGTGTTTTGAAATAATAAACAGTAACAAGTTGGGAAAGAACATAGAACAAAGTCATTTTAAAATTTTTAATTTTATAATAAGGTAATTGGTAAAACAAAAATAATTATATAAACATTTTTTTTCCTCCGAAAAAGATCGCGTAGGTAGCGAGTGCCTTTAGCGTATTTGGGTAACACCTCTAATCCCTCAAAAAAAAAAGATTTGGGGAGCACTATCCAAATCTAAAGGACACTGAAGATTGTCCTCGTGAAAAGTAGGGATCATCCAGAAATAATTAATGTAAGGTTAGAACCCCAGTTCATCAACAATCCCGAATTGATTTGAAGTATTTCAAGGCTTCCAAGCCAGAAATTTTTCTAGCCAAAAGAAAAAGGATTTTGTTATTTTGTATAAATATCATCGTTGGTGGAAAGTTAATCTTCAAAAAATATATATATTTTTGATTTTTTGCAGAATATTAAATTTCTTTAAAGTAGTTTGAAATTATATAAATTATTTAATGAACGTAAAAAAGTTTTTATTAAGAAAATGGCATGGAAAAATTACTTAAACGCATAGGAGTTGTCTTGGGAACTAACAGTAGGGGGTAAAAAAGTTGTCCAAAATGTAGAGGGAAATTACTTAGAACCCTAGTATCCATGGAAAAAATGGACCCAAATAAAGTCAATAAATATCCAGTCGTGCAATTTGATAGTAAAGAGCAGTTGGAATATTGTGAAAAGGCTTTAGAAACTACACAACATCCATTAAATATCTTTAGTGATAAACCTTCCAAATTAATGAGCAAAAAATTAAAAGGAAAGCTATTACATATAGGCAGGCGTTTGGAATACTTAAATAAAGACAAAGACAAAGAAGACATGATCAACATTTTATACAGTAGATGCTTAAAATGCTTGGATAGAATAGGTGAAGTTGATTCTGACTGAGGTCATGCTGTATGATGACCTAAAGGTATTTACAAATTCGCAAATGGAATCACACGTACAAGAGGAGCAGATAATTGAGTGCGATGATATCGAAAGGGTAGATGACCACTCCAACCCGTTAGAAAAATTACCATCCCAAACAAACCCGGTAGAACGTACTAACCGAGTAATAATCACGGCAATAAGAGCGTATGTGCATGATAATCACAGAAGTTGGGATGAACAGTTTCTAAAAGTAGCTCACGCAATAAGGAATTCGGTGAGCGAAGTAACGAAATATACTCCGGTATTTTAAAATTTTTGTAGATCAATATCTATAAACGGCGAATATTACGGAAAACTTTCAGAATTTACAGAAGCCGATCTAACAATACAATCACGCGAGCATATAATTCAAGATCTCAATGAACTTTCAGATTTATACAAGGATATTAAAGCTAAGTTGCACTGAGCTTATGAACGAAATAAGCAAACGTACGGCTTACGGCATCATCCGGTACAATATCAGCAAGGACAATATGTATGGAAAAGAAACACAGTGCAGTCGAAAGCGTCAAATGCATTTTCGCAAAAGTTTGCACTGAAGTTTATTAAATGCAAAATAATGGAAAAACCAGGTACGGTCACTTATCGGTTGCGAAACGATAAAGGTAAAAATATAGGGATGTGGCATGTGAAAGATTTAAAGTCAGACAACTAAACAATTGTTTATTTATTTTTTATTTATGCTTAGTAGTTCCTTAAATCGCTATAAAACTAAAATAATTTACATTAAATTTGATTAATATTCTTATATTCAGAATAATAACAGTGGTGTCGCTACTAAGCAATGTAACTGTCGCTGAAAGTTGTAGAGCAACTTGCATGCGACATTCAGTAGTTTGGCACAAGGTTCAATCTTTGAAATGACCTACAATCATATTGTATGTTTATCTGAATCTGTAGTCTATTTTATAAGGTTCATACGTTTATATTTGGCTACATTTATTTTTATGTGGGTTTGCTATAGGTTATTCAGTAAATCATGATAAAACTTGCGAGGTTTAGATGATATCCATTTATACAGATAGCATTTAAAGTGTTTATAATGTAGTTCCTTTATAGTTCTCGGTAGAGTATTAAATAATCGAGTAGCAGAGTATGAGGTTGAGGTTTTAGTTATTTGTTTAGATACCTTATTGCTTTTTTCATTTAAGTTTAGTTTTTGTCTAGTATTATGTAGATGATCAATTAGGTTTATACTGCAGTACTTCTTATGGTACAATAGTACTTTTAATATAAAGATTTGCCTTACATCCAACACGTCAGCTTCTATATATAAAAGATTTGAATTATAGATTCTCGATTTTCTATTCATTATTTTTATAAAGGACTTTTGAATTACTAAAAGTTTATTCATTATGGTTTTATAACATCCTCCCCAGGCTAAAATTCCATAACTAATGATTGAAAAGACAAGGCCATTGTATACTATTCTAAGATTTTTGATGGAGAGTATATCTCGTAGCAATATAAAGTGTGTCATTAGGAGTCTTAGTTTTCCACAGAGATATTTTATATGTGCATTTCATTTTAGGTGGGCATCCACAATAACTCCTAAGTATTTAATTTGTAGTGTTTGCACAATTTTATTTTTACAACTACATTGACCCTTACAAGCATCAGCATGTAGAATTATATCTGGAAATACTGGTATATTTTTTAAATATGATGTGAAGGGAATGTATTTAGTTTTTTCAGGATTTAGTGTCAATTTATTCTCATTTAACCAAAGGATAATCTTTTTTAGGCATATGCCACTTTTAGTGGTCACTTCCGACCATGTTTCTTCCTGCACTATGATGACTGTATCGTCCGCAAACGAAAACATATGCCCTTCTTCGTTCTGCAAAACATTAAGAAAGTCATTGATATAAATCAAAAATAGCATTGGACCTAGCACTGTCCCCTTAGGTATTGCACACTTTACAGGTAGATAATCGCTGAATTCATTTCCAATCTTGACACGCTGCTGTCTGCCTCTCAGATAGTTTGTCAGTATCTTGAGAACAATCCCACGCAGACCTATTGTTTCTAATTTAGCCAGCAGAATATCATGTGATACTGTATCAAAGGCTTTTTGTAGGTCTAAAAAAATACCAATAACAGGTTTAGATTTATCAACAGCATTATAGATGTTGCTTAATAAAACAAATATACCCATGCTAAATGAAGTCGCGTCCGGGTTTATATAATTTCAATAGATTGTGGACTTACATTTAGTTATCCGGTTAACTAAATGTAATACTGTTTTCAAGATGTGATGATCTAAAATACCTGTCGAGAAGTCTATTTTATTTAAATGAGTTTCTCATGTTGGGCAGGGGGTTGTGTAACATAATCAGTATCCGTTACGAATTAATTAAGATTTATGCAACTTTAAAAACATGATTTGATCGCGAGCATTGTGGGCATTTCCAGCATCACGCTAGGTCATGTAGTAGGGGTTCAAATAGAGTGGTCGGGCCAGACACACTTTCCCTCTTCCTTTTTAATTTCAGAAATCGAACAATCAAAATGTCGAGGTGCCCAAGTTAGTCTATTGCAGCTAAACTTGCAGTAAGGCGAACTCAACTAACAATCTTAGTGATTTTAAGTGCTTCGTTCATATTCCTGTACGGGGTAAGATTTTGGAGAATTAATAAAAGACTTTTTTTTTAATTTCAAGCCATTTTATATAGAAGCAACGGATGAATAAATTAGGTACAGATAAAATTTATTTGAAAGCGATTACACCCTTCAAGATCGTTTGCAAGAGCTTAGTATCGTTTCATTTTATCCGCTTCTTAATGGTAGTTGTTCTTAAGAATTTAATGGTGTTCCACTACATTTTGGATGTCCGAAGTCACCGCCGTTGGAATTCACGGAGGGTAACGCATAATTTAAATAGTTCAACACAAGATCAGTAGCTAGCGCTAAAAATAATCCAAAAGTTATTTCTGTATATAAAATTAAATGAAGTTTATTGTCTTTAAATTAGTATTGGTCTTAAATGTATTTTCTTATCATCAAAAGCACATCGGTTAGAAAAATCAAGTTCAACATCACGCTGTTATCATTCAGGGTTACCGCAACATGTCATCCAGCTGATCGAGGTCGACGATCCTTCTACTCAATTGAATTCTAGATAACCAGGTATTTATAAAGATAATTGTAAATATTTAAATGAACTTTGATTTGGTATAATATAAAATTAATGAGTCAAAATTTGATCCGTATAAATTGTATATATTGATTGTCAATTATTAGTAAAAGGTTATGTGTTCTTATTTGCCTGTACTATACTAAACATGTAGACTTTATGATATTTGATAGAGTAGTTAATTTATAAACTGAGGTAGATTTCGAGTTTAATGATTTTCAGCCACTGTATAGTAATTTAATTTGTTTTATTATCATTACTTTTTGTGTTAGAGTTTAATTCCTGGAAATATAAAAGCTGAAAGTTGTTCATTTGATTATTATCGCCGATTGCTAATAAATTATTGGTTTGATTACAAAAAAGTAGGATGTATATATAGATGTACGCAAAATTCTGTTGACTCATAGTTCAAATACCAAAATAGAAGCACTGTTTATATTGAAGTCTTATTATTTGAAAACACTTTATTCTTACCGAAGGTACAATCACATTGTTCATACCGGTTCTACAATCAAAGAACCCACCCGTAAATTTCAGACCCTGAGAAAAGTCTCATAGTTGGTTGTTGTTTAAGGTTGCACCTACCGACCAACGAGCAAATTACAATACGTAAAACACATAATTCAGTTACTTACGTCTCTTACAGCTGTTGAAGGGAAAAATGGGTTAACACTACCCGTTCTTTCTCAAAGCACTGAATTAGAGAAGTAGCCATTTGTTGTCCGCGCGAATCCAAATGTTTAGGCATTCTAAATGTTAAATACTCGAAACTTGCAATGTATAAAGTGTTTTAGTTCTGAAAAGAACAGTTTTATTTATCAAATATAAAGCACAAACGATTTACTACAAAACTAAACAATGACAATTAAATGAGAAATGTCAAAGTAATAGAAGTAAAAAATGTTGCAACATGGAACAGCCAACTGCTACACACTAAATCCTAATATAATTAAACCTACATTCATAGTTACGTTCACATTTTACAATCTCTAGCACTTTATTACTGTTGATGACATCATCCCATAATTATCTTGAACAGGTACAGTCACTTCATTCTTGAATAATTCGATGTGTGGGTTTCATGTTTAATGGAATCCAATTAAATTTCTCAATTCCCTCAAAATGGCCTCCCCATTCTCTTCCATATACTGAAGATACGTGCCGTAAAATTCCACCACTTTTTCTTTGAAAATATTGAAATTAACTAAGCCTTCTCCTTCAAGCTTTTTTAAATTTTGTCGAACTTGCGTGGGCAGAAACACATTTGCTATTCTGTCAACAATTTTAATTTGTTATGTATAGTTTTGGCCCCCCCAAAATATCTAGTAGGTAATTCACAGAAAATTCGGTGAAATACTCTGCTAAAAAATCCCGTTTCGGTAAAATACCGAAATCCTCGAATGTACTAACAAAAATGTTGGTTGCCAACTAACTCAGTGGGAGGGGGTGGTGATTCTGGCTTAAAAATATATCTGAATATTCATTAAAACCAATATTATTTTAAACTTATAACAAACCTGAAACCTAAAAACACGTAGACCTGCAAAGAAGATTTCTAAAAGCAAATGTTAAATAACTCTAAATACTTAACCACGCGACTAGGTAATCACAAAACAATATATTATGACAAAACTGTAACTGTATCGTTTACAATAATGGAAAAACCAAATATACAGTTTTTACACAATTTTATATAACATTTCTAACTATGTAGCACACAAATTTTCATTAGAAATACACATTACAATCTCAAAAAGTATTAAAAATCAGTATATGGTAAATCCAATAACTAAAAACTTAACTTCTACACAGACGTACCATCAGTACATTCAGTCCATTCATTTAACTACAAGTTTGTGTACTAACCTCCACTCCAGTATAGTTCCAGCAGTTTTAATTTTAAATTTTATTTTCTTTAATTGGGCGACACTATTGTTTTAATAACAGCATGGTCTCCGACTTTCAACATGGTACTTCCAACACAAGTTGATTTTCTGGAAGCCAATGTGCCCCTAAAAATGAAACTGACACACTTGGCAGGAAAGCATCTGAAAATAATTAGGCTACTCTGTCTTGCTCGATATCCTTAGTCAAAGTAATGGACTTACCAAAGTGGCATGCTGATCGCTTGAATGTTACAAATTAAGCCCCTTATGAAAAATGAATCTACTATTTTTAAAGACACATTCTCGATAAGCTTCCGACAGATGGATCAAGCATATAAGAATGGATATGTTTCGTGTCGTCTTTTCCTACTTAATCTATGTATATATATATATATATATATATATATATATATATATAAATTGCTGTGGAACCTGTATGAATCGAGCCTCACGAATTGGGCGTCATAAATTGCTGTGTAACCTGTATGAATCGCAGTAGATTTGAAAATTAATTTTAATTTTCAACAATCGAAAATTTCACCAAATAAAAAAATTCAAAAAAAAACAATTTCTTACCCAGATTCTGCTTCCATCAACTTAATTCTTCAACCGCTTCCCTGGCTAGCTCAGTTGGGCCTCCTCTTGGATACCTAGATTTACTATCATACTCTTTATCGTTCACGCACACTCTCAATAAAACCACAAAATAATACAACAATCATACAATATCTATTTACCACTATTTACAAATAATAATTCAAGATTATTTACATTTCATTACTCAAGTTACACCTCAATAAATTCTATCTTTGTAAAGTCCAAGATTTTAAATTGAAATATCAAACACATTGAATGTAACAGGAGTAAATGGGCCCTGAATAATACCTTATTTTTTTCTAATTATAATTATTTCTACTTAGTACACTCTGGAGTATTGTGAGCTCATGATAACCCAGTTTATCTTATTAATGTATGCTTTTTAACTTTACATACTCTTACTACAAACACAAAAAAAACGCATGTACTCGTAACAATAAAATTTTAAATTCATGAAGAATGTTAATAAGCTTTATATACACCTTTAAATTTATATTCAAATACCATAATAAAAGTTAGTTATACGTATTCTTTTCAATACGCAAAATACCATCAAAGTTCATTCTCACACGTCACAATAATTTTCATAGTTTATATAAAAAACAGCAAATTCTAATGCGTTACCTCGAATTTCTTGAACATCCCCACTCCGTTGATGATGAAGTTAAGTTTCCTGCACCCTCGGTCTCGGTTCAGCTCTGCTTGCTGCCTCCAGCTATTTACAGATGAACACCATCTAAGTTGTGCTGCATTCAAGATCCATCCAAATCCAAGTCCAAATATATTACATTTTTCCATTATTGCATAATTTAATTTACGTTACGTTACTTTACTTTACGAGCTTGTTCAAATCTCAGTTGCACTCCAGTTAAAATAAACTCGACACATCGCGTTTCAAACTATGAGGCCAACAATGTACTATTTAATTTAAAAAAATTTTAAATACTTACAAGCTCTTTAGTAAATTTCTGTACCTAGTACGCGCTGCCAATTTAACGAAGTCACAGAGCGAAGTTAAAGAGATCAGAATACCAAAGGGAGCGATACTAATTCTCTTAGAGTATTTATACAATTCAAAATGCCACCTCTAGGCCACTCTTCAAGCGAAACACTTAATTAAACTAACACGTTCCGCAAATTTTGGTGTAACCGTTTTCAAAATCTTAGAAATTTTGCTCGTTGATACGATATTTTCCGAAAAACTCGCATTCAATTTTCCCGTGTTCGTCTGTTGTACAACTAACTATATAGACCAATCATATATTTCAGTGACGTCTTGAAACCCCGCCTGTATTAACTCTATTCCTCTCTTATGCATATTCTATGTTTCCTTCTAACTTGTTTGAGTCGATATTACTGTCTGCGTGCTATTTAATTCATGTGGAGTTGTATACGTGCTTTGCGACTGTCGTTTAACCAATATTCTTTGAAAGTTGCTTGTTATCTATAAAATTAAGGGGAACATGACGTTTCCTAAGCATGCAGGTGTTCAATTAACGATCGTTTTTAAAACAACATTTTTAGGAGTTTGCTTTTCAAGGTATTTCATATATTCGACGTGTTTGTCTGTTACTAAAGCGTTTCGAACTTGGAATTATCGATTTTTCACGCTCTTATGCGTTTTAGACGTTATACTTAAACTCAATTAAATTAAATAATAATTTCTATTAGCTTATACACTTGATTTTCTTTACGAACCTATTAAATTTTAATCCCTACTTGTAAAATTATGGTAATACTTGTTACTTTAAATTAAATGAATGAAATAATTTCGCACGTAAATTATAGTTGTTTCCTATATACAGGGTGTTTGAAATTGCCTTGTTTATACCTAAATGTAACCCTTTAAAACCACTACAATATATATATATATATATATATATATATAGCTATGAAATTTTATGTCTCAGCGTTGGGCCCCATAAAATTGCTATGTTTTACCCTATTATTATTTTTGGGATTAACGAACCCCTACGATGGGCGTAATAAAATTCTGTGTTTATTCGCCCCACGATTGGGCGTATCATAAATTTGCTGCGATTATTTTAGTCCCAGCGTTGGGCCGTCATAAAATTGCTGTGATACTCGCCTCTTATTCCTTTATTATTTTAAGCCCTTATGTTATGAAAAGTTAAATTAGGTTCTTACCCCGAATGGATCTTATTGAATCAAATAAAGCAATTCTATAATACACAATATAATGATTGATAATATTAACACCTCTCAAAATTTTCCCTTCTTACAGAATATCTACATATACCAGATTTATGGTTTTCTGAAAGTCAGCAAAAATATCTTTTACTTATTCAGGGACCTTTGAACGTTCCAAGATGACTATTCCCTTGTCATATGTTAAGTGACCCTTTTTGTTGACTCTTACAAATACACAATGTGATAAATATTAAATTAAAACAGTTTTCAATAATAAAGTGTATTAAGATTGCTAACCTGGAATGGGTTCTGTAGTTCCTTCCTAGTCTGTGATCTGCATCTCCATAAATTGTGTCCAATTAAAAACGTACCAAGTCAAAATATGTCCAAATCAATCAAAATATGTCTCCAATTAAAAGTCGATATTAAAAGCCAAAATTAAAGTCCAGATTGAAATTAAAAGTTGATATTAAAATCCAGATTGAAATTAAAAGCCCTGTTTCATTAATATTAGAAAAGGATGTAATAAAGTCGTTTTACTTACGTCTATTTATGGATCGGCTTGTTTTCGTCGCATAAATTCTTGCACTTTTTAATTCTTATTTATTTTGATTTTTAATTCACTGGTTACGTAAATTCTTAACACTTTTGAACACAGTCGTAGCTCAGTTTGAATATAGACTAACTTGTCGCTTCATCATTATCATATATATAATATAATTCTCTATCTTTATGAAAGTCACGTGTATACAAATACAAAGAAACAAGGTAAGTAAATAAATATACATGAAACAATATCGTGTATTATTGACTATGGGTGGGTTTTTCTTGTGTAATGTGCTACACTTCGTTTACAGTTTTACCTGGTCGGTAATGCAGTTAACAAAATGTTACGCTTAGATTCTGGTACATTGAAATGGCGATAGATGGCTCTTAAAAGCCGGTAATACAATTACCAAAGTTCATAAGATACACATGACGTCACTGATAATTTATATTGCGCCATAATTAAGAGAAGGTACATAAAATTTAAACAATAAAAATTAGATAATCTACTCACGTAAAGGATCAGCTAACCGGCAGGAAATCCGCCACCGTAACCTCGGCATCGCTGCTGGTAGAGTTGGACATCCAAATTATCTCGGGGTCATGGGATGCTCCAGGGTCATCTCCGTTCCTATATGCAGTGGAAGACGGGAATAGGGAATTAAGGAAAGATACTCAAGATAAGGAAATCTACATAATAAGATAACACGACACCCGGCACGACTGTTCACTTCAAAGTTCGGCGTAAAAAAAGCCACGTTTCCGCGCGAGAACCGCGGAACTCCCTACTCTTTTGTAGCATTGCCTTACCCCTATGGGGATAATTCACACTTGCCAATTGCACTATTGTGACGTACCGGAAGCCCCGCCCAGTTCATTTAAAAATGTTCGCGCGTCTTGCGTATTTAAAATTATGGCGGGAAGCTTCCGCACATTAAAAAACTACTTAACATAAAATGTTAAAGTGCAAATTCAGTTTGCACGTAACAAATGATAAAAATTAACACGGCTTATAGCTAGTCGTAAAATTTGATTAAGTTAATTACTGTCCGCGGCTAGCAAGAATTGGTACATGGATCTATCTCAGGGGCATAGCACACAACTTCGACGCCTTGCCCAAGTTTAAATTACTGATTCACCAAAACGGATACTCGCATCTATATTAACAATACTTACTGTTAGCTTCGAGGTGACCTACGCAGCTGACACTTCTATTCTGCAACAAACTATCACAACATATGCATGACCTTAAAGAATTGCAAATCTTACAAAGAAATCTATATTACAGTAATTATGAGGCATCATTAATATAAAACAAATAGTCAAACAATAATAAATAATGCTTATCCCCTAAAACAAGAAATTGTACCAAAACCTAAATGTTTTTCTGGCCAAAATTTAACATAATTTACATATTTAAACTATAGTACTCACCCTATAATCTACTTACTCTACTTAGGTTGACGTGTACATTCATATTGTGATCGGCAACCCCTTTGACAAAGTTTTCCAGTTTGGATACATATAACAGATGTAAAAGTGAACAGCTGCTGGAACTCCCTCGTAGCCAAATTAAAAACAACTTGATAACCTAAATCTCCCACTCAGGAACAAAAATACAATAAATTCCACTTTATAGCACAACAATAATTTATCCTCGTTTTTTATTGAAGGGATGGATGACTAAGTTAGGCAATAACGGTGAATATACACCAAAACTTGTTACACATATTACTCATATATATGCAAATTGGCCACAGCAAAATGGCGTCCTCTTTTCAGGATTTTACTGGTTCTGTCCAAGTATCACAAACAATAAAACTTATTCTTTTACAGCTTAGGTACACCAAATAATATTAGTTCGATATTGAACTTTTTTTCAAATTTTACTACAGGTGGTGCATGGACACCTGCAATCACAACGTGGTCGCTTGACCCAACTAACTAACAGCAAGTTTGCAAGTCCTTTGTTAGCGTCTTCTACTGGTATATATAGACTTTCAAATCGGCGGGAAATGCAACCAATCACATAACGCGTTATCACGTTCCCTTTGGATGCACATTTACTTGATGGAATTTTCCACTGGCTAAACAATTGAAATGGTTTAAATCTACAAGTAACTTCAATATTTAAGAATTTATGTGCAGATCTGTAATCAGGATTACTTTATACTGGATTTATTGCAAAAATTTAAAAATTAAAAAAAAATGATTTAGTTGTGTAGTCATTACAATAAGCCCTACCTCCTATTGATTTCATTGGCGTGTTTACGTCCTGTGACAATACTTCCACTTTTATTTTGCATACTTCGGGATTTTTACCAATTATTTAGTTCAAATCTTTCAATGCATGCCTTGACTGTCACGTATGCCTCCCGCATATCGTGGTATTATTTGAGAAATTCCAGCTTTTGCCTTTTATTAACTCACGTATTCGAATGTTTGTTACATTTTATCATCCAAATTTAATTGTTTGGTGCTTGTTTATTTCTACAGAATATTGGATTTTTGAACAAATGTGATTTCTTCCAGTCACGTACGATTTTCGAATAATGAATTATTTAGAATACGTGTATGATGATATTTTAACACAATTGTTACATCTTTGCAATGCCAATTTATCTAGGTTTCCCGGTGATTTAATTTTGATGCTATTTGTTGCGTTTTAAAATCTTATCTTTACTTGTAAACTACTCTTAGACCTCTTTATGTTCTCATGCATTTAATCCTGTGTATTTTATATACAGTGTGCTCTCAATTAACAATATGTAGGGTGACTGATTTACTCTTATAATTGCTGAAATTGTGTGCTTTTCGTAATGTGGAAGTTGTATTTCTTTATTCTACGACCCCCATGACTTAACCTACCCCAAAACTACCCTATTATCATAGCAATATATATATATATATATATATATATATATACGTTTAAACCTTATCATCTATTCTCAATATGAACAACCACTTTTAAACAAAAAGGACACATGTAGTCATAAAATTGTACAAATTTCAGAGTTATATTTTTTTGTGTGATTTTAGCACAAAAATAAAAATTTGCCTGCAGTTGAAATAAGTACTGAAGATACCGTGCAAATTTCTATTTTTATGTAAAATCGGTGGGGCCTATGTAACGCATCTAGTGACCAAAAGTTTTAATAACAGGTGAGTTATCGCCAGGAGGCTCATGTCCACACACAGAAATAATAACAAGTCAAATAAGGAACATTTATTCACATTAACTGCATGCATACTTAAAGCTAAGAAGGATTGTATTAAATGATGCAATTTATCAAAACAAGAATAAGCTTTTAGTTTAAATGGAATTTGGTACCTGATATTCGTTCCAACTGATGGTGGCCTCCTCGCCGTGATGTTAAATGATCATGGAATGCCAATTGATGTAAGTAATCTATGGAATAAATATTGTGCTTTAGTCTCATGAAATGTTTTAGAATTGAATTACTACTATAACGAAATGTATATAAATAAATGGTGGATACTCTTTTTTTTATACGATCCTGTCCCTGGAATACGTTTCACGGTGTTGTGAAAGCTATCTTTGCTTGAAGTTGACTGCACGTCCTACTGCTGGCTTGTTTATGTGTGGGTCCTCCTTCGTGGTTACTAGTGCTGCGTTGAATTACCTGGATGCTCCTGTAATAACTTCGGCTCCACTTTGTCGTTACCTTTTTTAATTAATTCTGAGGTACTGCGTTTCTCCTTTTTAAATAAATTGTAGTATGCTCTTTGGTTTTTTAGATACTTTTAACTTATTCACTTTTATAATTTTAGACCTTTTAAATTAAAACTACAGAGCTTGATGGAACGACCTCTTATTTATTTAAAATATTTTCATCAATCAATACATAAACAAACTTATCACCTAGGTATTTAAATCCATTTTTTCAAGCACTCTTAAATATTAAATTACATGTTTTGGTTATTCTTTAAACACACTACTTCAAAACTACCTTAATTCGGTATTTTACTTTCAATTATAATTATGATCATTTAAAAAAACACAAAGTTGTTTGCATTTGTAAATCCTAGCATTGAAAATATGATTCATATCTATCATGACAAACATAATTTAAGCTTTATTTCCTATCTAATAATTCTAAAACTACTTCTAAAAATAATATAACTAACAAATATATACAGACATTTTACAGCTGTTTTCGATCCCTAATTTTAATTTAACTATTAATTTGTCATTGCACGAGCATCTCAACTTTATCAATTCAACTACTAATGTTCTGTTTGGATTTTTACCATCGTTGGACACTGTACCTGTACTTATTTTAGGGCTCAATAAACCTTGTAATTGCATTCTTAGCTTTAAGTATGCGTGCAGTTAATGTGAATAAATGTTCCTTATAAGATTTGTTTTTATTTCTATGTGTGGACATGAGCCTCCTGGTGATAACTCACCTGTTATTAAAACTTTTGGGCACTAGATGCGTTACATAGGCCCCACCGATTTTAGATAAAAATAGAAATTCGCACGGTATCTTCAGTACTTATTTCAACTGCAGGCAAATTTTCATTTTTGTGCTAAAATCACATAAAAAAATATAACTCTGAAATTTGTACAATTTTATGACCACATGTGTCCTTTTTGTTTCAAAGTGGTTGATCCCTTATAGAACGAAAAACTAATCAAATACTAAGTTCAGCTTATTACATATGGATACAAATTCTCAATATGGAAACGTCCGCGACATTCCCCTTCGCCGTTTTCCAACTCGTACGTGTTTCCTTCAGCAAAAATCTGTCTTATTCGGTATGGCTCCTCATATGGGAATAATAACTTAGCGCAAATATTTGTGTCCCAGTTGGATGTCCGCCACCTTTTGACAATACTTAAATCACCTGCCACAAATTTAGTTCTTTTTTTAAGCTTTTTTAAACGCTTTTCAATTTTCCTTCTCTGAATCATTTCTACACGGCTCCTAGCTCTCCCTAACAACTCCATAATGTCCTCCATGGTCTTGCTAGTACAACCTTCATCATTAACGTAACTGGACAAATTTCCGTGACCATGCGTGGCACATAATTTAAGCTTTATTTCCTATCTAATAATTCTAAAACTACTTCTAAAAATACTATAACTAACAAATATATACATTTTATAGCTGTTTTCGATCCCTAATTTTAATTTAACTATTAATTTAGTATTGCACGAGCATCTCAACTTTATCAATTCAACTACTAATGTTCTGCTTGGATTTTTACCATCGTTGGACACTGTACCTGTACTTATTTTAGGGCTTAATAAACCTTGTAATTGCATCATCGAATACAATGCTTCTTAGCTTTAAGTATGCGTGCAGTTAATGTGAATAAATGTTCCTTATAAGATTTGTTTTTATTTCTGTGTGTGGACATGAGCCTCCTGGTGATAACTCACTTGTCATTAAAACTTTTGGTCACTAGATGCGTTACAATATATATATATATATATATATATATATATATATATATATATATATATATATATACATCGAATTTTAAAATTGAACAATAAAACAGTTTATAGTTTACAGTTTTAAATGTTTTATTGTTCAATTTTAAAATTCGATGTATACTTTAAGTTTTATATAGTTCAATGCTATTGATGTGCATTCAACCTCAATTTATTTCTTTGATAAAGGTTTGAAATAAACCGAAAGCTAAGAATATAATAAAGAGTACGCTTAAATAACCAGCTGACCTACAACCTGCTAATATCATTCAATATATATATATATATATATATATATATATATTATAATACTAAATTCTTCTTACTTGACGTTTGTCGGGTTTCTGACCTTAATCGTAAGTATAGAAATATTTAAATTAGAATTAGACTATGACATATGGTTTTAATAAATGACATACATTTATTAAAACCATATGTCATAGTTCAATTCTAATTTAAATATTTCTATACTTACGATTAAGGTCAGAAACCCGACCGAAACGTCAAGTAATTAGAAGAATTTAAAGACGATTGTTTTTATTTGACCTAAAATATCCCAAAACACAAAAAAACCCTTATTATATAAAGTATAATTGGTCAAGAAAATTAATATTACATATATATATATATATATATATATATATATATATATATAATTTATGTATTGCTAGTCTAAAATCAGAAATCGGGATTTTACATTTATTTGAGCTAGCACAAAACTCTATGACCTGTCTTTGTTTTCAGACAATGGGATCATCGGTGCCATTATTTCTTTGTAGACAAAACAAAATCACGGCTGTACTAATTACAGGACATCATTTCTAACTTTTAAAAACTGATACATGAATTTGACAATCTTTGACTTGTATCAAAAACCATGCAAATTAGTTTTCTTAGATTAAAATTTATAGTAACCTAAAACTTACATTTCTTAAGGTGAATAACCTAATCCTATTAGTGGATTTTCCTAATATAGAAACTATTAAAATGAAATGTGATGATAATTATTTCTAAGGGAACGTCGCACGTTGTAACAACTTTTCTTCATTAGGAGGATTAATTCCAGCTTTCTTAAAACCTGAAATTAGGTTTTGCTTATCGCTAAACTTAATCATCAATTTTTTAACAGTTGTAAAAAGATATCCTTCGGGATAGTTGTAAATTTACAACCCTTAAAATAGACGTCCATGTTTGTTTCATTGAAGTAAAAAGTGCCACGTCAAGCGGCTGGGCTATGTGGGTCATGTTTGGAGGTAGACAAAAAACTATATTGTGCATGTCACACAGCTGAAGAACAGTAATTAATATAGGATGAAAGGTTATCTCCAATCACAACAACACGTTCCCCTGCATCTATGTCATCTCGAATTTCTGAAAGCAGCAGACGCTCAAACCAATTTTCAAAACATTTGTTATCGAACCAACCTGATTTGATTCGATAATAATACGTATGCTCGGATCCATTCTTGGTTCCAGTCACCCAGATATGGTCGGGTTTATAGATAACATAAGGAGCAAGAAGCTTGCCAGCTGCATCACCACAAAACATTTATGATGTGGAGCTTTTACTAGTGGTGCACGTTCTGTCGATATACTTAGTGCCTCACTTACATATGACTTTTTGCTGTCCAGATTATCTGATAGATTAGTTTCATGTTCGATGTGGAAGAGCATCTGTAATAACTTCCTTCAGGTTATCCATATAATTAACAATATTGCTAGTTGTGATGTCTGCTCACGATCGCTTAATATTTTCACAGAGACGGCGAGATAGGCGAGGATGCTTTTTCAAAAAACTTCGTGCCCATTCATACTCAGGAAGATTGCTTTTAAAAATAGAAATTTTTGCTCCTTTTTGTTCTAAGTAGCATTTTACATTCGTACGGAAGTCTAACACAGTTTCTGGAAAACCATAATCACAAAGTTTAATAAGGCAGTTTTGAAATGAAAGTTCTTTAGCATCAAAAAATGCACATGCTCCATCAACTGTTTTAGCATGTTTTCCTTTCAACTTACTTTTAATTGTTGATTTTCGTATTTTATAACGTTCAGTTGCTGCTCGTTGTGTCAGCTGGCCAGAATTAATCAACTGTAAGCATTCAGCCAATGTTTCAACACTGTAGTTAACATATGCCCTTGTGCCGGGGCGTTTAGAACATTCCTGACCAATGTATCTGTTATATATTCCACCTTTCAGATATTAAAATCTAACAAATCGTTTTCTTTTTCATGCTACCAGACTGATACGGTTCGTCAGGAATGTTCTAAATGCCCCGGCACAAGGGCATACGTTAACTACAGTGTTGAAACATTGGCTGAATGCTAACAGTTGATTGATTCTGGCCAGCTGACACAACAAGCAGCAGCTGAACATTATAAAATACGAAAATCAACAATTAAAAGTAAGTTGAAAGGAAAACATGCTAAAACAGTTGATGGAGCATGTGCATTTTTTGATGATGATTAAAGTGACTTGGGTAATGGGCTAAAGTTGAACCAAATCAGGGTCAAAGTTGCAGGTTTCATAAAAATTTTTTTTAAATGAGTTTACAAACGAGGCTAGTAATCTAAAATGTGGTATTAAAAACTAAACTTATGTTAAAAATTTAATACTTACCCACTTTTAATTATAGATAAACAATATTTTTGAGATAAAACCTTGTTAATAAATAGCTGATTAATTGCAGTGAATCAGTACCATCTGCAATAAATGTATTAAAACTTATTTATTTATTTATGTATTGAACATAGCAACCAACAGAATCTAGGTTCCAATAACAGGCTGCTTAACATAAAGGGATCGGACGAATATTAGTTCAAACACATTAGTAACATGTTAGATTACAGCACATACATCACTAAATTAAAAAACAAAGAAATTTAAGAATAATATACAAACTACAAATTGCAAATTTCAAATAAACCATATGTTTTTTAACATAGCTAGCACAAAGTATTCCAATTCATTACAATTACAAAGTGCATTATGTTATATTAGGTACAAGGTTAATCTAGTACTTAAACAAGTGATTTAAATTAGGCTGGTCTTGCTCATACGATAACAGTAAGCAAACTTCATTTTTGAACTTTGCTTTTGAAACAGTCAAAAACCAATTAACTGCATAATTTGTGTTATTTAAGGCTTTACAAATTTTATAATGGGGGGAATTGATCATATCATGAGCGTGCATTTGTGGAGTGTACACTAATTAAAAAGACCTACTACTCAACCTCGGAACTATAAAATAAAATTTACTAAGAAAATTCAGATTAGAATCAAACTCCGAATGAAAAATTGAAAAAGCAAATATTAATATTTTTAAAAATCTTCTGCGTTCTAAAGATAAGTATTAAAATCTTTTCACTAATTCAGAATTCATAAATTGTGGATAAATTCCAGTTTCATGAAACATCAAATATTTTAGAAATCTTTTATGAACATTTTCAATTTTCGTTATGCAATTATTGTATTTAGTGGACCAAATAATAGAAGCAAACTCTAATTTTGACCGCACATAAGCATTGTAGAGGGCTTCATAAGTTGAACGCTGTCTAAAAGATTTGGAATTCCTCTTAACAGATCCCAACATTTTGTAAGATTCATTTACTATTGCATGTAAGTGAAAAGTAAATGTAAGTTTACTATCTAAAATAATTCCCAAATCATTTATTTGGGAAACTTTGTGTAGAGTATGCTGGTCAATTGAATAATTAAAGTTAGTAATTTTGATTTTCTTACTGAATGTAATTGCTCTACATTTAGTATAATTAAAATATAATTCATTTTTGTTACTCCAAGCAACTAAATTTTGTAGATCATCGTTTAATTCAGTACAATCTTTAACTGAAAAAATATTTCTCCAAATTTTAAGGTCATCTGCAAACAACAGTGCACTACTTTTTGTTAAAACATTGGGTAGGTCATTTATAAAGATTAAAAATAACAATGGTCCAAGATTAGCACCCAAGTGTACAGAATACGGATCCGATGATTCATTAAAAAAACAACATATTGTCTCCTCCCTTGGAGATAAGAAAGAAATAATTTGCAAAGATCTATAGACATCCCAAAACTATACAACTTGGCTAAAAGTAATGTATGAGAGACTTTGTCAAAAGCTTTTTCAAAGTCAAGATAGATAGCATCTGCTTGAATATTATTATTGAGCGCATGTGCTATCTCTTGAACGAATATATATAAATTAGTTTCTATTGATTTTTGCGGCATAAAACCATGCTGTAGCACTGAGATGTACGGTTGAACATGTAAAAAGATTTTGTTGTATAGTATAATTTCAAAAATTTTTGACACTGAATTAGATATTGATATCGGCATGTAATTTACAACATCGTTTTTCTTGCCTTTCTTAAAGATAGGGCAAACTTTAGTAGCTTTCCACTTTGATGGGTATGACTGTGTTTTAATAATACAATTAAAAATTATCAACAACGGATAACTCAAGATTTGCCAATAGGCTTTAATAATATAAGGTGGAATTTGGTCTGGGCCTGCAGCCCTTTTGGGCTTTACCCGCTTTACAGCCTCCTCTATATCATTCAATGTTATTTCATTTATAGCTAAAATGTCAGCCGTAAAATTCTCTTGAAACGAATTTTTTTCTTGGTGAAACAAATAATTTTTTATATATGTAGCTGGCCTCACTCATGGGCGCCAGTGATACTTATTGTTCCAAAAATCTTCCGACACAACTAGGGGCCTATTCCTTGGGTAGAGCTATGAGAAGTGGGGAGGTAAGTCGAAATCTGTTTGCAGATCAAACCTAATCTAAACCAAATAGGCGCCACCAAGTCCTGATGTAATTACGATAATTGCATAGCATATTTCTAAGGGCGGACGTGGAGACCCAAAGAAAAGGATCGCCTTCGCTGACAAAACCTGTCTTAATACAATAAGACGCAGCTCCTGTAAGAAATTGTAATAGTTAAATAAATAAAAAGTGGAACACCATTTGTGTCCAGCAAAATACATAAAGAAGTAGTAAAAGGTATTTCCAATATAAAATTGGCATCAATTTCTTACTCATAAGGGTTTTAGCTTTATGTTATTAGATTTGATCACACTTGATCAAAATAAAAATCTTTAATCTTGAACTAATTGTTTACTAAAAAATCTCTTTTAAAATAATGTGACTTGTAACAAAAAATTTAATCATTAACTGTATCAATTTAAAACTTTCAACTTTCATGTTTGTCTTAATTATTTTCAATCAAATACTTTACTTTAAAACATGAACTAGTTGTACAAATAGGGTTCTAACCTGTGCAGATCTGTTCAGGAAGATAACAAATTAATAGCTTCTAACAATGTTAGCATTTGAGTTTTCTAAATTACATATACAAATTTTAATGTAGATAAAGCTGATCACAAAAATAGACATGTTTACACATATTGTACTAAAGCTGTTCAAAGCATTTGCTTTTAAAAATAACATCTGTCAGCAGTACAAAGCAGAAAAATATATGACGTCAGTAACACCTGTTGACGTTACCGACGATTCATATTGAGCAAAACGTGTTGTTTTTTAAAACATTAAAGCAGTGAACTTTAGTTTTACTACTGGTAAATCCAGCTCAGCAATTAGTTGAAACTTTTATAACGTACTTGTATTACGCATCAAAGTAAGTTAACGTGTTCCTAGTTTTGAAACACACAAAAAGAACTTATAGCTATCTACGAACCAAAACTGCATTTGTCGCATTGTAACAAAGAAAGACGGGATCCCCGTTTTTTCAAGCGACGATAACAGCGTTTGTAATTTGAAACAAATTCATCCAAACCAACTTCTTTAATGACTTCGTTCCACGTGTCAAATCAAATCCTGTTGCAATACATTCTGCAGCAGTTGTAATCTCGAAGTTAAAATACGCCGCCTTTCAAAGGTAGCATCTTACATGTGTATACTTTACTGTACTGTCTTTGTGTCTTAAAAGTTGCATCCTACTTGTCGCGCTAAATAAATTATCTCAAATTAAACAAGTTCGCACAATATATACATTACCGACCGTTATTCGAAGATGTCCTCACTAATTGAAATGGATTCGCAGATTGCCGGCCTGCAGTTGAGAGTACATGTTGATATTTCTATCACTTGTGGCCGACTATCTTTTAACCAGCTCGGGCGGTCGCGCCGTCAGGAGGGGAACAATCAAACAGAGATGTGCTTGTAAATAGCTGTATACGACACAGATATCTAAATATAAGTAGATTATTAAAGGACGATGCAGGCTTAATGTATTACTTTTGAAGTTGAATGCAAATTATTATTGTTATTATAAAATTGTTACATTATTCTTAAAATTATATGGAGGGATTTATTATCGAAAATAAAATTGTTACACTCTTTAGGATCGAAAGTCACAGATGTATAGTTAGGTGAATTGACACTGTATACCGATTTGAAATAGTTAGCAAATGCATCCACCACTTTCTTTGGCGTATTTAAATCTGAATTTAAATAAGTATACGGAAAGGAATTGCCTACGTTATTTTCGCGTTTTTGTTTTAGATAAGACCAGAAAGAAGAAGCATTATTATTGATATTATTTTCAATTAAATCCACATGATTCCGATGACAATGTTTGATTTCAAGCTTTATTTGTCTACGCAATTGATCAAACTTTTCATAGTCAGTATTTTTCTTGTAACGCTTCCAAAGCTTATGCAGGCGATGTTTTGATTTGATTTTAGCAATTAATTCGGGTGTAAACCAAATGGGGTAGTTATATCTATGTTGCCTTGTTTTAGGTACAGCTACATCCAATGCTAGAAATAAGAGATGATAAAACCGATCTGTTTTGATCAACGTCAGAGAAGAGGTTTATAGAATTCCAATCCGTAGCATTCAACATATTATAAAGAAGATAATAATTTGCACGCTTAAAATTAAGTTGAGGACCAGCAAAGCTATATTGTTTTGACTCAATTGTCGCGTTAATAGATATGATTAGAATAGGATGGTAATCATCCACCCTTAATAAGGGATCTTCGCATCCGGAAATGTCAATTAGTACATTACAAAAAACATAGTCAAGTGTCCTTCCTAATTTATTTAGTTCAGCATTGTATTGCGTCAAATTATGGAAGTTTGCAAAATTAACTATTTCATGTTCGAGGTTTGATCTAGGATTTGACAAATCATTTAGATAGGGCAAATTGAAATCACCTGCTATGAGCAAGATCCCACTGATAAGTCTATACTTATTGTATAAATTATTGAAAAAGGTATTATATGTGGTTATGGCAGAGGACGGGGGAATATAAATGGCACAAATGTTGATGTATCTATTACCTGTTTTTAATTGAACCCAAATATCTTCTAATTCAGTTTCTAGTCTTTCAATTCTTGAGACACTAATTGTATTTTTAATTGCAATCAACACACCTCCACCGTCAGAAACGCCAAGCTGTGCAAAATTTCTATCCTTCCTAAAAATAGTATATCTATGATCTAAAATTTCATTATCACAAATATAATTATTTAACCATGTCTCTACTATAATGATTACATCATAATTATATGCAAGAGCATTTAGTAATAGTGAATGTAGTTTAGTTTTTATTCCACCAGCATTCTGATAATAAATGTTTAAACTAGTATTTTTAATGGACATCAATAAATTCATTTACGGATTTAATTAAATAAATTTTGCTCTCGTTTTTAGCCCGCATAAAGATCTTTTCATTTTTGCACCACCGATACTTGATGTTATTAGTTTTCTTGAATTCTCGAGCCCGCGCATATAATATCCAATTAGCAGGAGTTAGTGAATCATTGATGTATATTTGGCTATCATAAGATGTTTTCACTGCAAAATTAAGACCGGAGGCAATATCACTAATTTTCAAGTTACGCTTAACACTCTTAGCTTTCATAAAATTTTCTGTATCAAGTCGACGAACAAATTTGAGTTTACAACAGGCTAAGGATTTGCAAATGTCGTTTATAAAAAGGGTAAATAGCAAGGGTCCTAAACTGGAACCCTGTGGCACACCCGAGGTGGCAGTAAAGGGTGCAGATTTATAACCATTGTAAGTAACAAATTGGATCCGCTATTTTAGATAAGAGTCAAACCACTGCAGCAATACGTTGCTAAAGCCATATGCTCGTAGTTTATGTATTAAAATAGCATGATTTATATGATCAAACGCTTTGGAAATGTCTGCATATATAACATCGACTTGGTCATGTGCATTTAGGGTCTCAGAGATGAATTGTGTGATAAGGACTAAATTAGTGGTAGTTGATCTTTTGGAAAAGAACCCGTGCTGATTTGACGATATAAGGTGTGAAACAAAAGGAAATATTTTGTTGTGCAAAATCATTTCAAAAACTTTTGCACAATTAGATAAAATAGATATAGGTCTATAGTTGGCAACATTGTTCGGATCTCCATTTTTTAGGATAGGGCAGATTATCGAAGTTTTCCAAATGGATGGAAATATAACACTTTTAAGTAAAATATTAAATATACAGGACAGCGGGTAAGCTAAAGCACCAGCACAGTCCTTAAGAAAGAATGAAGGAATCTGGTCCACGTCGCAAGTAGCTTTATTTTTGAGTTTACAAATGCTGTCTTCAACTTCAGACAGAGTGACTTTGTTTATATTCAAAATGCTGTTGACAAGAACTTTACCATTCTCATTATCACCAAAGTCATATTCAGAGTGTGTCGTGTAGACACTGCTAAAATTATTGAATCATTACCTTGAACAACAGTTTGTTGATAATCTTGCGATTTATTAATGCAGCTGGGACACTTCCACGATTTTAAAGTATTTGACCTTTTCATACTATCAAAAGAAGTACTAATCACATGTTGGCAAGCTGGATGGTATATGTCTTTACATGAGAGGCATATCAACGAATCCTCATTGCCTGGTGCACTTTTGATTACACAATTTGCAAATTAAAGGCATGCTTCGGATGTTAATTCAAGAGCTGTATTAAACACGTCCGAACCGTACGACACTCGACACTCTTATCTTATCTCTTATCTTACACAAGTCACTGCCTGCAGATTGAAACTACAATTCCTAGGTTCAACTTTCCACCAAAAGTTTAGAAATTAAACTTAACAGTTTACTGTAATGAAGATATTTATCTTTTTTCACAAGTTATAGTTAAGAGTTAATGTTGTACCTACCGACGGTTGTAAACTTTTCCACTTATTAAAATGGTAAAAATGCAAAACAATTGAATTATGCATTTCTGAATAATTTTAAGAAATATGTTTTTTTCAATGGGACACCTTACATATTTTTTTACAGATCAATAGTAAATAATTTCTAAATAAAAGTTCTTTTGCACTATTGGCGCTTATCTTAAAAATAATGTAGGAAGATCAAATATAGTATTCCTGATTTATTATCTATTTTTACATGAATTATTATTTTATTTTGTACAACAAATCTCAATTTAAAAGAAAGTAACGAACTAAACAAACTTAACGTCAATAGTTCAAAACAAACGAGCAATCATATTACCACCTTCAATGCAGATTCGGGTTCATTGTAGCACACACTTTGTCACTTTTGAAATAGTCCAACCGTCGATAGATGCGAATATTTTTTTGATATTAATTCGAAGTTCTTCACATTTACATATTTTTTCTTGTAAACTTCGACTTTATCGTAACCACAAAAATAAAAATCAAGCGGTGTTATGTGTGGTTATCTAAATCGATTGTAATCCATCTGCAAATAACTTCTATAACAACATTCGTACGTCACCAAATTGATGAGATGGTGCTCCATCTTGTTGGAAGTAGATCAGTTAGCATTATGCCAAGTGAACATCGTCCAAGTACTCTTCCAGCACTCTAGAGATTATTCGGTCAACATTTCATTCCTGTTAAGGCACCGTCATAAAATACTGGTGCAATTACAAGGCTCCCAATCAAACCACACCAAACATTTACAATACATTGATGTTGGGGATGAGGTGGGTTCTGGAATTATCGAGGAAGAAGTTTTCTTGTGACCAATAGTGCATATTTTTATAATTAGCTTTGTTGCTTCATATGCTTTAAAATGTTATTGTTTATTTGATAAGTATCATATAGCCAATTACAATTATGATTATGATCCTACCCACTTAGGTTAACTTGTGACGCTAGTCAAATAGGCTTCGGAACAGTTCTAAGTCACATTGAAAAAGATGGAACCGAAAGACCCGTGTGTTTTATTTCGCGAGTTTTAACAAAATCTTAAATGGAGTTTGACATTCATACGATTGTTATTGGGTTTACTTTCCAATAGCCATCTTTCATAATAATAATGACATATGTTGCACTTGCTGAAGCTGCAAAGAAAGTGTCTGGTTGTTAAATCTACCTGTTGATTTTGGTTTTTAAAATGAAATTTATTGTATTTGAAGATAATTATGGCTATGGCTGTGGATCGCATTGTACTCATGATGTATAAATTTTAATTTGAAGTTAGTATATAACAATCGATGTTTCAGGCACAGCACAGACGGTTCGACCCTCCCCACCACACTTAATCATTGCTTACGACTACGGTGCCGAGTAGCTGCCTATTTTTATGTGCCGTGTACAACATTTCAACTTAGTTTACTGTGGGCCTTTACTACGCGAAGTCGTGTATGTTTTGTTCACACAAGCTCATTGAGCCTGAACTCGTAACAATTTCAAAGGTATGTATTTAATACGTAAAACAAAATAATGCGTTAAAACTTTTTATTCTATGTTTACTTCAAGACGAAATAATGTAAAATTTATAATTAGATTTATAAAAATATTGGTCTGACCAGCACATTGCGCCTGAACATGTAATTATTGTGATTATTCTTTTGTTTTAGATTTTCTGCAAAAATGTTGAATCGCAAAACGTAAAATTTGCAGAATTCAGAACATATCGAAGAGGTGGCTAGATGAGAAAAAAGAACGATCCGATTTTGAATGAGGATTTGGGAGAAGAAAGTAACATCGCTTCAGAAGATGAGATAGAACAACATGATGGTGATTTTGAAACAGAGCAAGAGGGCACGAGCGATGATGACGATGTTACAGACAACAGTTTTTTTTTTGGAAAAAATAATAGTACCAAGTGGAATAAAAATCCTCAAAGACAAAATATACGTATAGCTTCTCACAATCTGATCACTCATTTACCAGGTGTAAAAGGTAACGCGAAGCTTTCCAAAGCTGCTGTTGATTGTTGGAGCAATCTATTCACCGACGAAATATTAGACATAATAGTGAGTTACACCAATCAGTACATAGACATCATTAGAAATAGATTTTCTAGAAAGAGGGACATAAAACCTACTGATATAATCGACGTAAAAGCTTTTATCGGATTGCTGTATCTAGCAAGCGCTTACAGAAGGAATCGGCAAAGTCTTGAGGAACTTTGGGGAAGCGAAGATGATGCTATTGAAAAATTCGGCCTTGTGATGAATATCAAACGGTTTAAAACTCTAATACGTTCGACTTGCTCCAGTTCGCGATATTTTCTACAAATTCGTGCAAAACTGCCAGAAAAGTTACATTCCTGGGGAATATACCTGCTAAGATTTATTAAACTTATATACATTCATTTATACATGCACTGTACATTTCATACTTCAAGTAACTTGGCTCCAAAATGTGGATCAAGGAGTCATTAGAAATAATCAAGAATAATGTCAAAGTTTTTCAAATACATAAAATGTTGTAACTAATTTCTATTCATTACACCAAAGCAAAGATTGTGCAGTTCTTATGGTTTAAAAACCATTTCTTACAGTTTAAAAACTTCATAAATACATCGCGCAAGTGCGATGAAAAAGCGACGCCACTGGCGGTTGGTAACGCTAACCTTTGTACAGATTTCGGCGCGCCCATCTGTCAATGACGTCACCAATGCACTAATTAAATTGCGCAATTACGCCATATATAAATTTAAGACAATAGTTATACAGCAAATACTCACATGAATATGTCCCTGGGTTAAAGTTGGCTTCTGTTGAAATCCATCAGGGCTACTGAGGGATCTTTTTAAGGCAATTAACAGAGGGTACGCCTACGTCCATCCAAATAGCTTGGACTCGATCTCAGGGCTCCACTCCGGAGTGTTTAAAGATGGTGCTCCGGCGTGGAATGCGGTTCAGCCAACGGCTACAAATTGCCTCCTACCTATGTAGGGAGTAAACAGGGAAAACCAGGTATAAGGGGCGACAAACAGATAAGCAAGGCAAGGAAATCTACATAGATAAAGATAACGATACGTTACCGAAAAACGTCCACTGCACTCGAAGGTTCAGGCAAAAAAGCAACGTTACAGAGCCTCACGGAAACACTTCTCCCACTTTTTGTCCTTTCACGCGTCGGCGCGAAATTATTCGTCCAACCCACTTTTGACGTGACGGAACTACGCGCACCGAGTCTTTTGAATTTATGGCGCGAAACTTCCGCACATCAAAATTAAACTAATACATGTTTAAGTGCCACTTTGGCACGTAACACAGTTTCTCTTTATACAACGAACTTTAGTGTCATAAACAAATGGTTATTACACTAACAAATATGGTCCTTCTTGTCGTCGAATACATGTCAGTTTAGCAGCCAACAGAAGTGTTCAAGATAGAAAAAAAGAACTCATACCTACAAGAATTCAACTTGCACATTTGCCATTCGGCAAAAGGCGAAGCATATTTCTATCTGTGAGTTTGTTCCAATTACTAATACACTCTTTTCACTGCACATTGATCTCACATTTTAATACTACATTTCAATATTTCTTCTACAGTATTTAATAGGGTTTAAAAGATAAAATTACATTTTATTCATTATAGCATTAAATTATATGGATATTACAATAAAGTTGCATACATTAAGAGTACGAAATACGATATCACATTCAGATATTTTGCAGATTTCGTACTAGATTCATTCATACAGCACACGCTGCGATTTCATTTCTTATTTCATTTCAATACAGAATTTGTACATTATAAAATGACAGAATTAGCAGCATTAGTGTCAAAACGAGGCACGCTTAAAGCTCAACTTACTAGGTTTAGTAAGGTGGTGCAATCTTTGATATTAAGCAAATGAGTGTTATTGAATTACAAAAACGGTTGCACAAAATAGAACAGTTGTGTTTTTCAGTTTTTGATGATATTCAGACGCAAATTGAGCTTCTGGATTCCGATCAAGAAAAAGAGCGTATCTTATTTGAAGATAAGTATTTCAAAATTGTTTCACAAGTAGAGGTATTAATTAATTTACACTGCGATTCTGCAGGAATTGCAAGTACAAGTAGTCCGCCAGAATCATTAGCATTGTCTCAAGCACAAAGTACAAGTAATATAAGGCTTCCAACGATTCGGTTACCGCATTTTTCATCTGGTGACGAAGACTGGATTGAGTTCTGCGATACCTTTGATTCATTAATCAATCAAAATCCTCAAATAGATCCTATTCAGCGTTTCCACTATCTTAAATCGGCCATCACTGGGGAAGCACGGCGTATCATAGAATCTTTACCAATTTCCAGCTCAAATTATAGTATCGCATGGGAGCTACTCAACAGTAGATATGGCAACAAACGAATACTTATTCACAACCACATAAAGGCATTGTTCAACCTACAAAGGGTAAGTAAAGAATCTTCATCTCAGTTGCGTAATCTCGTAGACAGCATTAACAAAAACTTACGATCTCTTGAAACACTTGGGCAATCAACAAGAGATTGGGATCCCTTATTAATATTCATGGTATTAAACAAGTTAGACTCAGTAACATCTCGCGATTGGGAGGGAGAAGCATATAAATCCACAAATTCGCCAACACTAGAACAGTTTCTCAATTTTTTGAAAAATAAGGCAAACCTACTCGAAGCGACTGAGTTAAACACTAGAGGTTCAGGTGAATTTAAACTACATTCACCAGGTAAAGTTCAAGCTAACAAAGCAGGTCATCAAAGGATATTTGTGACTGCTAAGGAAGCCTGTTCATATTGCAAACAAACGCATAAAGTTTACAATTGCCCTAAATTTCAAAATTCACTGATTCATTCACGTATTGAACATGTTCAAAATGCACATTTATGCATGAATTGTCTAAATTCGGGACATTCACTGAATGATTGCAGATTTGGGTCATGTAAAAAGTGTCCACAGAGACACAACACATTGCTTCATTCAGAAGTCGATGTGGAAAACAAAGAAAATGCGTCTGTTGTACTTTCAAAACTACACAAATTCAAAGAATCTAACTGTGTTATCGACTGCAGTAATAAAGGTCTTTGATAATCAAGGTAGAACTCATGATTGCAGAGTACTACTCGACAGTGCATCAGAATCTAGTTTCATTACACAAACACTGTGCGACTTATTAGGTCTACAGAAAACCACCTACAATATTTCAATTGTAGGTATAGGTCAAGTATCTTCTTGCGTTAGGTACAAATGCAATATTCAAATAAAATCGCCGCATAACGATTTCACATCAAAACTTTCATGCTTGGTTATTCCAAATATTTGTGAGGGCATGCCCACTCAAAATATTAATACATCTTTGTTAAGCATTTCAAAAAATATTAGGCTTGCTGATCCATCTTTTCATACTGCGTCTTCTATCGACTTACTGATAGGAGTTGATTTGTTTTGGTCGTTGCTTTGCGTCGGACAAATCAAGCTTGGTGAGGGGTTGCCAATTCTTCAAAAAACTAAGTTGGGGTGGATCATTTCGGGTCCTATTCATAATGTTTCACGTATCTCTGAGCGTTCTCATTGCAATTTCGCTAGGCAGATGAACGTTCAGGATCAACTTGCTCAGTGTTGGGAGGTCGAAGAAATAGAAACCTCCAAAAATTATATTTCCAAAGAGGAAGCAGATTTCGAGAATCATTTTGTTTCTACTTTCAAGAGGCATGGTGATGGAAGATTTATGGTTACTATTCCATTTAAGGAATTCGTAAACTTATTAGGTGATTCCGAGCAAATAGCTAAAAAACGTTTTTACAATCTTGAACGCAAACTTCAAGCAAATTCAGAATTGCGTGACAGATACTTCCAATTCATGGATGAATATCGGGTTTTGAATCACATGTCTCAAGTGACAGACTCCAGTTCAGTCTCTAATGTCACATATTTCATTCCTCATCATGGGGTATTAAAGGAAGACAGTCTAACCACAAAGCTCAGAGTCGTATTTGATGGTTCTTGTCCAACAAGCAGTGGGGTATCCTTAAATCAAATTCAGATGGCAGGTGCTACCATACAAAACGATCTTTTTTCAATTCTCTTACGTTTCAGACAATTTTCTTACGTCGTATCCTCAGACATTGAGAAAATGTATAGATGCATATGGATTATTACAGAACAAAGATTCTTGCAACAAATCTTGTGGCGAAAGGATCCTAAAGGTCCGCTAGAGGTTTACCAATTAAATACAATAACATATGGTATTACAAGTGCTTCATTTCTTGCAATAAGATGTCTGCATCAATTATCCATTGAAAATGCTGAGTCATTTCCATCAGCTTCTCATGCAATCGCTAATTCATTCTACGTAGACGATTTCTTGCATGGTTCAGACTCATTACAGGAACTTACACAAACGTGTGTAGAAGTTTCAGATATTCTGCACCAAGCAGGTTTTAATCTACGCAAGTGGGTATCCAATACGGCTTCAATTCTTAAGGATATTAAACCTACATTTAAAAATTTTGATTCGCCTATTAATATATTGCAATTTGGAATTTCTGAAATTTCTAAGACGTTAGGTATCTTTTGAATACTCCCTGTATGTTTGTTGTGGTTTGTTTAGTATTCTTCTTAATTTTCTTTGGGGATTAAACCACTCATAGTTTTTAAAATTATCTTTATTAACGTTTCGATCCATAACCTAGGATCGTTTTCAAAATAATAAAAACTTCAACTTTGACATTTATGACATAAATTGAAGGTGACTTTGATTTATTGATGTTTGAAATATTTGGTTTGAGTACACTAAGCAAAAATTTTTAAAGTTTAAATGAATAATTGCCTTCAATTTGTGTTACGGCCTGGGACCGACTTTTTAGGTAGCCAATACGCTTAACGTGAAATCAGCTGATTAATTTTATTGTAAAATTCAATAACTTGGGAATTGGAAAACATTTTTAACATGTTTCTATTTATACAATTTAGAGGATGGTTATTAAAGAAGTGTGCAATTGCATTATTAAAAGGCTTAAGTAGTTGTTTTTTATATTTATTTTGAAGGGGAAATCATTATGATTTAGGTTACCTCTTTGGTAGATTTTAACATTGTTCTGAGGTAACCTTATGGCGGGTTTACACTTGTCAGATACCAATGTTGTTCTATGAAGGTTGTATATGGATCTGAGGCGACCCTATGGCGGGTTTACACTTGTCAGATACCAATACTGTTTAACGGAGATTGTATATGGTTGTGAGGTAACCTTATTGCGGATTTACACTTGTCAGATACCAATGCTGTTTTACAGGGGTTGTTAATATGCTTCATCATCATCATCATTGGATCTTCATCTCAAAACTGGTTGAACACGTACCTGCACTTATTTATATTCTGAGCTAGCTTCCCTTCTATTGTTTTCTAATTTTATGTTTTATTTCACCGAGATTCAGTGAAGGGGGTTAAGCAATCTGTGGCTACCAAGATCCCCCAACACTTAGATATTTGCAGAAATAATGGTTTTCTAGTTAATGTGCTTATTGTTATATAATTAGTTATTGTATGTATAAATAGAAATCATGTATGTAAGCTGTATTTCATGTTAATATTGCAAGGAAAACCCAGGAAAAACTTGCAATGCTACCTAGATATTGGGGGCATTTGATTTTCATTTGTTATTTCTTTTAGTAATGGAATCCATTGTTTACTGAAAGTTACGGATTCGTTTGCAACGCAGTTATTTTTATGTAAGGTTATATAAGCAGCTTCTTTGATTTTGCGTTTTGGTGGTTTTCTTCTTTGTCGATAATTTTGCGTCCTCCCATTTTATTTTATGACTGAGTCCCATGCATGTTGGCAAATCATGGATTTTCAAATTTTCCATTTTTATATATGATTTATGTTCTTTTAATCGAACTTCAAATGGTCTGGAACTTTCCCTATATAAAACTTATTACATTCACGGTATTTTGTAGATACAATTTTTGAACTTTGTATTGCGTTTTTGGGTTTTGTTTTTGTTAATTGTGCTCTTAGTGTATTGTTGGTTCTAAATACTGTTTTAATTCTAAATTTGTTTCCTATTCTTTGAATTTTTTCGGAGAATCCTTTTATGTATGGTATTGAGAGCATTTTGTTGTGTGTATCATTGTTTTTGTTTTCTTTTTCTTTATTTTTAGGGTTTTTATTCATTTCTTTCTCTATTATTCTTTTAGGATATTTGTTTTCTATTAGTGTACATCTGATTAGGTCTTTCTCTTTCTTTAAAATTTCTTCGTGTGATGATATTAATTTTGCTCTATCATACATGGTTTTGATAATTCCTCGTTTGACACAGTGTGGGTGGTTTGAATCGAAGTTTAAGTATCTGTTTGTGTGCGTTGGTTTTCTATATACCGATGTATTAATTGCTGTATCGTTTTTGCTAACTAGAATATCTAAAAACGGAAGTTTTCCATGTTGTTCTAATTCATATGTGAATTTAATAGTTGGTTCTATTTCGCTAATTGACTGTACAAAGTTTTTAATTAGTTCTGTATTATGAGGCCAAATAGCATAAACATCATCTACGTATCTCCACCAGATTAGTGGTTTCAATTCTTGTGTGAATATTACATCTTTTTCGAATTCCTCCATGAATATATTACTAAAGATTGGTGATAGTGGACTTCCCATTGCCATTCCGAAGCTTTGTTTGTAAAATTGATCATTTATTTGAAAATATGTGGTATTGACGCATAAATCAAGTAATTCCATAATCGATGATATGCTTAGTTTTGTTCTTTCTTTAAGATTGCCATCTTTTTCTAGTTTGTTTTTTATAATATTAAGCGTTTTGTTTATAGGGACATTTGTGAAAAGATTTACCACATCAAAGCTTACCATTGTGTGTGTATTTTCAATTTTATGTTTGATAATTTTTCTAAAAAATGTTGGTTGTTTTTAATGAAAGAATCTGTTTTGCCTGCTAATGGATTTATAATTTTTAGTAGAAATTTTGCTAAATTATGGCATGGTGAATTTATGGAGCTTACGATAGGTCTTAAAGGAATGTCTTTTTTATGAATTTTTGGTAGACCGTAAAAGTGGGGTGGTTTACTGTAATGTGGGACCAGTTTACTTCTTTCTTTGTCTTCGAATTCATTTTTAAATTTAAATAGGGTTTTGTATATTTTATTTTCAATCGATTTTGTTGGGTCCGTTTCTAAACTGGTGTAATTCTCAGTGTTCAATATTTTGTTTACTTTTGTGTTGTAATCGTTTTTATTCATTATTACTGTTGCATTGCCTTTGTCAGCAGGTAGAATTATAATTGAGTTATCGTTTCTTAGATTGCGAATTGCTTTTATTTCGTTACTACTTACTAGAAAAAGATGTCAATCTTAAAGAAAGAACAAAACTAAGCATATAATCGATTATGGAATTACTTGGTTTATGCGTCAATACCACATATTTTCAAATAAATGATCAATTTTACAAACAAAGCTTCGGAATGGCAATGGGAAGTCCACTATCACCAATCTTTAGTAATATATTCATGGAGGAATTCGAAAAAGATGTAATATTCACGCAAGAATTGAAACCACTAATCTGGTGGAGATACGTAGATGATGTCTATGCTATTTGGCCTCATAATACAGAACTAATTAAAAACTTTCTACAGTCAATTAACGAACTAGAACCAACTATTAAATTCACATATGAATTAGAACAACATGGAAAACTTCCGTTTTTAGATATTCTAGTTAGCAAAAACGATACAACAATTAATACATCGGTATATAGAAAACCAACGCACACAAACAGATACTTAAACTTCGATTCAAACCACCCACACTGTGTCAAACGAGGAATTATCAAAACCATGTATGATAGAGCAAAATTAATATCATCAAACGAAGAAATTTTAAAAAAAGAGAAAGACCTAATCAGATGTACACTAATAGAAAACAAATATCCTAAAAGAATAATAGAGAAAGAAATGAATAAAACCCTAAAAATAAAAAAAAGAAAACAAAAACAATGATACACACAACAAAATGCTCTCAATACCATACATAAAAGGATTCTCCGAAAAATTCAAAGAATAGGAAACAAATTTAGAATTAAAACAGTATTTAGAACCAACAATACACTAAGAGCACAATTAACAAAAACAAAACTCAAAAACGCAATACAAAGTTCAAAAATTGTATCTACAAAATACCGTGCGAATGTAATAAGTTTTATATAGGGAAAGTTCCAGACCATTTGAAGTTCGATTAAAAGAACATAAATCATATATAAAAAATGGAAAATTTGAAAAATCCATGATTTGCCAACATGCATGGGACTCCAGTCATAAAATAAAATGGGAGGACGCAAAAATTATCGACAAAGAAGAAAACCACCAAAAACGCAAAATCAAAGAAGCTGCTTATATAACCTTACATAAAAATAACGCGTTGCAAACGAATCCGTAACTTTCAGTAAACAATGGATTCCATTACTAAAAGAAATAACAAAAGAAATAACAAATGAAAATCAAATGCCCCCAATATCTAGGTAGCATTGCAAGTTTTTTCTGGGTTTTCCTTGCAATATTAACATGAAATACAGCCTACATACATGATTTCTATTTATACATACAATAACTAATTATATAACAATAAGCACATTAATTAGAAAACCATTATTTCGGCAAATATCTAAGTGTTGGGGATCTTGGTAGCCACAGGTTGCTTAACCCCCTTCACTGAATCTCGGTAAAATAAAACATAAAATTAGAAAACAATAGAAGGGAAGCTAGCTCAGAATATAAATAAGAGCAGGTACGTGTTCAGCCAGTTTTGAGATGAAGATCCAATGATGATGATGATGAAGCATATTAACAACCCCTGTAAAACAGCATTGGTATCTGACAAGTGTAAACCCGCAATAAGGTTACCTCACAACCATATACAATCTCCGTTAAACAGTATTGGTATCTGACAAGTGTAAACCTGCCATAAGGTCACCTTAGAACAATGTTAAAATCTACCAAAGAGGTAGCATAAATCATAATGATTTCCCCTTCAAAATAAATATAAAAAAACGACTACTTAAGCCTTTTAATAATGCAATTGCACACTTCTTTAATAACCATCCTCTAAATTGTATAAATAGAAACATGTTAAAAATGTTTTCCAATTCCCAAGTTATTGAATTTTACAATAAAATTAATCAGCTGATTTCACGTTAAGCGTATTGGCTACCTAAAAAGGTCGGTCCCAGGCCGTAACACAAATTGAAGGCAATTATTCCTTTAAACTTTAAAAATTTTTGCTTAGTGTACTCAAACCAAATATTTCAAACATCAATAAATCAAAGTCACCTTTAATTTATGTCATAAATGTCAAAGTTGAAGTTTTTATTATTTTGAAAACGATCCTAGGTTATGGATCGAAACGTTAATAAAGATAATTTTAAAAACTATGAGTGGTTTAATCCCCAAAGAAGATTAAGAAGGCATCTTTTGGTCTCCAACAACAGATATTTTGACTTACAAAATATTAGCTCCGAATACTTCAAATCGAGGCACTAAGAGATCAATTTTAGCAGGTGTTTCACAAATATATGATCCATTAGGTCTTTTAGCAGCCTGCATTATAGTTGTCAAAATTTTGCTTCAAAAATTATGGTTCGAAAAAATCGATTGGGACGAAGCAGTATCAATTGATCTTCATACTAAATGGGTTTCCTTCATACGGGAAATACTTCATTTAAATCACATTCAAATTCCAAGACATGTCAGATACAAAAACAGCATTCGTATGGAATTGCATTGTTTCTGTGATGCATCTCAAGATGTATACGCAGGATGCATTTACATTAAGAGCACAAATGAACAGGGCGATTCACAAGTTCATTTATTATGCGCAAAGGCTAGGGTTTCTCCATTGAAGCTTTTAACTATTCCAAAGCTTGAGCTTCAAGGAGCGCTAATCGTATCGCGACTAGCTAACAAGGTACAGAAAACTCTTACAATTAATTTTGATGAGATAGTTTATTGGAACGATTCAACTATAGTACTTGGTTGGCTATGCACTCCTTTAAATCTTTTCAAAACATTCGTTGCAAATCGCGTATGTGAAATTCAAACCAACACCGACATATCAAAATGGTGTCATGTTCGTTCCTACGACAATCCAGCTGACTTAGCAAGTCGTGGAATAAATCCAACTTCATTGATTTCCTGTGATCTGTGGTGGCATGGACCCAATTGGCTCGTCAAAGATGCGCACGAGTGGCCAATATCAAGCATTTCGAGTACTCAGGATCTACCAGAATTGAAATGCGCAAAGGTTTCATTATTCGTACAGCATGAATTTTATTTTCCATTTGACCGTTTTTCCAATTCTAATAGATTAATTCGTTGCGTGGCATATTGCCTTCGTTTTATAAGCATTTTAAGAACAAAGGGTTCTTCTAATAATACAGAATGTCTTCATACTGAAGAAATTGACAAGGCCACCAAAACAAGATTGTTTCAGTTGCGAGTACAAATTGCTGTCTCAAGGGAAATGCTTGCATCCTAAGAGCCAATTATTAAGTTTCAGTCCATTCGTAACAAATGATGGTATCATTGGGGTGGGCGGAAGACTCAGGCATTCACAGTTTGACTTCGATAAACAGCATCCTATATTGCTTCCTAAAAATCACCATTTCACTAAATTATTGCTTCAAAATGAGCATAAGAAATTATATCATGCTGGTCCACAGCAAGTATTAGCTTCAATTAGGAATATTTTTTGGCCTATTGGTGGAAAAAGTACAGCCAAACAAATAGTACGTGAATGCGTTACATGTTTTAGTGCTAAACCTATCAGTCATGCTCCATTGATTGTTGACCTTCCCTCTACAAGGGTTACTCCTTCACCTCCATTTTACGTAACAGGGGTCGATTATGCAGGTCCGTTTGTTTTACATGATAAAAGAGGTCGTGGTAGTGAACCGTTAAAGGGATACATTTCATTTTTTATTTGTTTCAATACTAAAGTCATCCATTTAAAGCTTGTAACGGAGTTATCCACAGAGTGTTTCATAGCAGCTCTGTGCAGATTTATATCTGGTAGAGGCAAACCACTACGCATCCTTTCCGATAACGGGTCTAACTTTATTGGCGCAAAAAATGAACTAAATAACTTAGGTCAGTTCTTGCAGGATTACAGCAGTAAAATTATTGATTACAATGCACTACAAGGCATAACTTGGGATTTCATACCACCTTATTCACCTCACTTCAGAGGTCTTTGGGAATCAGGGGTGAAATCAGCAAAGTTTCATTTAAAGAGAGTTTTGGGTAAAGCGCAATTAGTCCATGAAGATTTTTTAACAATTTTAGTTCAGGTAGAAGAAATTTTGAATTCGAGGCCGCTATCATCACTTTCCACAAATCCAAATGACTTTTAACCGTTAACACCCGGACATTTTATCATCGGTCGCTCTATTAATTCAATAGCCGATCCAAACTTACAAGACATAAACGAAAACCGCCTTTCAAAATATCAACAAATACAACAACTAACACAACACTTTTGGACACGTTGGTCCTCTGAATATATTTGCGAGCTTCAAACTTGTTTGAAGTGGAAAAGCAACCAAAACAACTTACAAGTTGGAGGTTTAGTTTTAATCAAAGAACGTGGCTTACCTCCTTTATGCTGGGCTCTAGGCAGAGTCCGAATACTTCATCCTGGAGCTGACGACGTCGCAAGAGTTGCATCGGTGAAGACAGCAAAGGGAACAATTCGACGAGCCATCACCAACTTATGCCCCCTTCCTAGTGCGTGACATGTACATTATAGTTGTGCTTAATATGATGACTCTATGGTTTTGGTTTCAAGTTTATTTATATAATTGTTTTATTGTTTGCATACGTTTGCAGAATTTACATTCATGACTTATTCATTGTTCGTTAACATTTATTGAAAGTTCGTCCTTTCAAGGTGGGGTGTATGTTAAGATTTATTAAACTTATATACATTCATTTATACATGCACTGTACATTTCATACTTCAAGTAACTTGGCTCCAAAATGTGGATCAAGGAGTCATTAGAAATGATCAAGAGTAATGTCAAAGTTTTTTAAAATACATAAAATGTTGTAACTAATTTCCATTCATTACACCAATGCAAAGCTTGTGCAGTTTCTTTTTATACAATGAACTTTAGTGTCATAAACAAATGGTTATTAGACTAACAATACCACTATTGATGAAACGCTTCCAGGGTTTCGAGGAAGATGTCCTTTTCGGCAGTATATACCATCGAAACCCAACAAATATGGCATAAAATGTTTTGCCCTTGTTGATTCAAAAATGAATTACACTTATAATATAGAAATTTACGCGGGATCTCAACCAGGACCTTTTTCAGTCAGCAACAAGTCAAGTGCAGTAGTATACAGGATGGTTGAACCCTTATTTGAATCTGGCCGCAACATCATCGCTGACAACTGGTTTATCGACATGGACCTTGTTGACGATCTAAAACAGAAGAAACTATCGTACGTTGGGACGGTCCAAAAAATAAAAGACCACCACAATTTGTTGCCACCAAAATGAGAACAATTCAGCAGCTTGTTTGGCTTTAGTGAAGAAAAAGCTTTAGTGTCGTACGTCCCAGCAAAAAAACAGGAATGTGATTCTCGTGTCAACGCTTCATACTGACAATTCCACCGATCTTGATTTCGAAGAAACCCGAGATTATAATGTTTTATAATTCAACGAAAGGAGGCGTTGGCCAATGGTAATATTTTTTATGATGTTAAACATGGGTGGCATCAACTCCTATGTCATTTACCTTGGTAATAATTTGGAACCAGTGCACCGAAGGCTCTTTCTAAAACGCCTGACCCACGAATTGACAATTGGAGAACTAAGGCGAAGAAGTTTGAAAACTATCGGAATTCCTACAGATCTTCAAACTAGGTTGAAAAGATTTCGTCCTCCTTCCCAGGAAGAAGGAGAAACTCTCCCAATAGCTCGTAAAAGACATCGATGCTCAACCTGCACCAGCGAAACTGACTTGAGAAGGCTCACAAATCACGAATGTAAGACACCTCTTTGCTTGTCTCATGTGAATATGGTGTGCGATGGGTGCTTTGCCCCTAAAAATGCAGATCCTGACTCTGAGTGACTGACGTTTATAACTTAAAATAAACAATAAGAGGACTTTATAAATTATTTTACAACTTTAGGTAGCTTTTGTTCATATTTTCTTAATATTTAGTTGTGTGTCTTAAATTTCTTAAAACATTTTGTTTAAATATACTTTTGTACTAAATATAAATTTTTTTTAAAGAAAGTTTTGACATTTTTTCGTTAAATATTGCTGGCAATATGTCCATTTTATTAATTTTGAACGTGTACCGGGTAGGCACATTGTGCTCGAACTTGAGAGTCAATACATTGCACATGTCTACTTATTGATACTATGGAGATATATTACATGCTAAGCATTCATCTAGTCCACATGTAACGTAATATTACAGAATTTTTAATAAAATTAACATCCATACAAATAAATTAAATCTACAGATTCTTCTGCATTAAAAGGTGCTTAATAGCATTTACATGATCACCGTATATTCTTATTTGTCCTATAAATTCGTTTACTTGAGTACGCAGCGGCTTCAGCGTTTGTGGTTGCAGAAACTCTCGTATTTCCTTTTCTAACAACCAAATATCACCTTGTATTTTCTTCACTACTGTTACTCTTCTAATTCCCCACTGTCCTATCAGTAAGTATACAGGAATCATATGACTTTTACTTCTAGAGATATAATATGGTGCACTCCTAAAATCGTCTCCTTGAGGTTTCCAACCTGAAGGATAATTATTCTTTTTTATTGGATCTGGAACAAGTAAGGGCGGTAAAGTACGTTCTACATATTTCCAGTCTTCAGGAGATTGAGTTACTTCATATGAAACATTAGGTTGAAGATCGATAAGAAAGGGTGAAGTTCTATAAGCAGAAGAATGGCGTATCGCTACCTAAAAAATAAGACCGCTGTGTTAGTTTAAACGCTGAAGATTAATAGCAGGTGAGTGATATAAATTTCAAACAGGATTTTACCTTTGGGAGACATTTAGGTGTAATAGCATATATAGAGCGAGTTAAAAGACTTATGGGCGTTATCATCATTGGATAGCTTTTTTTAGATGTGGTACTACTAAATTGGTTTATTGTTTGTCACTATTTTAACCAATTTTAAATTGCACAGATTGGTAAGTATTTGGTTTTATGGGTTATGTTATGAAATATAGTGTTTAACGGACCGTTAATACAGGACAGGATGCTGTATGCGAAGCTAATGAATGACTGGGTTTTGAACCATGCAATAACCTACAAATCACAAACCAATCACACCACTTAAAATAATATTTGTGACTACTAAAGGGCTATTATGGCATTTATTTAAACTATTCTAATAAAAAATTCTTCGAAATAGTCAAACAATGCGTCTTTGTAAATTATATGATGAGTACAATCTTCTAAATAGTCAAGCAATGCGCTTTTATAAATTATATGATCAAGTAAGTACATCTGAAATTACTAATCAACAATTTCAACACTGTATATGCAAATTTCAAATCTATATATGCATTTTAATTGATTTTTATTGTAAGAAGTGACTGAATTTATATTGGTTTAAACGTATACCCATTTTATTCTCTTGCAGTGTTAAAATCTAACAATGTATTGATAAAACACATAGCATTTATCTCAAATCAAGACTAATTCAAATACTAATTTCTATGCAAGTTTGGGTGTAATGTATAATTTTGGTTATATTTACAATGTGAAAAATATTAAAAATGATTGACCTTGGGTATGTATTTTCTATAAACGTAAGCGTTCTCTAATCAGATTAGATAAATAATCTCCTGATATCTTCTGTATAAATTATATTCAGTACAGTCTGCTGTTTGATATTGATTATTTTGGTGTTCACAGGTTCATGTTTGCAGTATTTAAATTTGTGCTACTGTTTTCTAAGTGCATTAAATTTCCCTGATTTTTTAGGTTTCATTAAATTATTGTAGCAGCCGTCTAGGTGTATTAAATTATTCTAGCGTTTTAATTCACCCTATATTAGAATAAATTACTAAGTTTATCCAACTAAAGCTTTAGTCTAACTAATTATAATCCGTTAAATTAAAGTTTTATTTAGTTTTAATTAAATTTGTTTGCATTTTGAATACGTCACCTTAGTTATTTACTGAATTTAAATTGTGCGTGGTTGAACTCCAACGAACAAACGTTTGTCTACTCTCATTAGCAATAAATTAGAAATATTTGTCTCGCATTTCTTGAGTTATCTTTAAGATTATCACGTGCTAAACGATTTCATTTGTTCTCAGTGAACTGCGAATCGAACCGCAACTTGGTAAAGTTCTTATTCTTTAACATTGGATATATTAATCCCACTTGTTCAGTCTAATTTTTACGGTTAATCTGTGCCATTCAATGTCTCAGCAAGACTTATCTTGGAGTGGGGCCGTAACAGCACAGTACATAATTTGTGCTTTAGCACATCCAACCCGTTCAAATATTACGGTTTAAAAACAGTACAGCAGGCTTGTTAAACACACTGGAAGTCGAATTAGTAAGTGATATAAAACTCGGTTTTCCGAACACATTAAAAATGTAGAGATATGCGCGAATAGAGTAGGGGGTCTGTAGTGGCAGAAGTCAGTTATATATAACTCGGTTTCTTGAAGACATAAAAATGTAGAGATACGCGTGAGTAGAACAGGGGGAGGGGTTGAGAATGATAGAAGTTAATTATATAAATCGCGCCGACCTGAAAAGATCAATTATGTTGCGTCCGAGAAGGTGTTATCGTGAACGAGAAAAATACGCGGCATATGATGAATTATTTGCTTTTACGTCTACGGCTTTGCAAGGTATTTTCGAAACGCTTGCGGGTGGAATTAGCATCGTTATGATCGCTTGTAGGGAGTAAAACTGAATTTGCTCATCCCGCCATTAACTTGGAATTCTGGGGGATTAGGTTGTAGCTATTTTTCCAAGAATAGAAAAAATCAGGAACTATAGTATTGACAACATGAAAGTTGGCATGGGCTTAACATTTTGGAACTATTATAATAAGAAAATTAAACTGCAAGGAATATTATAGGTACAATTTAAATGTGTGTGAACTTAAATATGTTTGACATTCTTCGACGTAGGATTAAGTGAACATTACAGTGATTTTTTTTTATTAAAGATTTATCAACGGGACGAATGGTTATTAAAGTTAAGCATACAGTCTAGCAATATCTGGCCAAGTGTTGCTAAAATAAAGTATCCTAGAAGAAATTCTTAAAGAAATGCCAAGTTAATCAAGGCAAGTACAATATAAATACAAGATTAATTCAAGTATGTGTTAATGAGCACAACGAGAACAACGCGAAATATACGTGGCGTCCATTTCGCAAGAAATATACAAACTTAACCTGAGGAAATGTTATTATGGACTAATAAAGGACTATTCTTAGCCCAAAAGAAGATACAGGCACTCAGGTAGTAACTGTCGACGACGATAACGGAGCTGGTGCTTCCACGGCGCATTGCGGCACGACGTGGATCCGCGGGCAAGACCTAGCTGGCTGACGGCGCCGGTAGAGTGGTGCTCTACGTTTCCAGATGTAAGGGAGTAAGGTGGTGTAAGAACTTAATTACTGACCGTGTAAAAGAATAGAATGATTTTGTGTCACCAGAATAGAAATCACTAGCTGTGTAATTGAAGGATTCTACTCCTTGGATTAAAATTGACAACGACTGAATTTCTGGTCGATTCGTAGCTGTTTATATGTTTTGCGCTTTCTGATTGAAGGCGTGTTTATCGTGGTTGGGGAAAATGATTTACATTGGTCTCGGTTTTTATGCCTGGCAAAATTTTTATGTCTGGTTGTTACGCTCTTGTTTTAAACTTTAGCTTTTATTGTATTAGTTAGGTTTAGGGGATTGTTAAACCCCGTACAGAGAAATTCCCAGGATTATGTTTTAGTGCAAGCGCGGCGTGAATACCATACACAGATTTGGTTGTCACGAAAGTCCAGTCATTCACTTATCGTTTGTGGTTTGAGAAAATGCAAGAAGTGCACTTCTCATGCTTTACATTAAGTTGTACCCACAAATATGCGTCAGAGAACTTTAACCTCTCTTGGCGGGGAGACGTTTTTGGGCGCGAATGTGCCAAAACAAAGGACTCGAGTACAAATCTTCGTCGAGTGTGGACGTGTGTTGTAGTGCTCCAACATATCGACGAAGTGATTTCTTCCCTTCCGTCCCTATACTCTATCGTTACACCACATATTGGCGCTTCGTTGGTGAGGGCTACAACCAGGCAAACACCGGGACATCAGGACTCTACTAACAACATCCCTTAAAATTTGAAACTGCGGCATCGGGAACAAAACACCACCTGTAAGTGCTAAATTATAATTTAAAAAGAATTTGTCGCCCCGGGGAATTTAACGCCCGTGTAAATTTGACTTTAAATGTGATAGAAATTAACATTACCGAGCTTTAAATGTGATTGTTTTAAATTATTTCATGGTAACAAATGAACGCTGCTTAAATGTGGTATGGGTAGGATTTTGTGTTAAATAGGAGTTGGAAGTTAAAATAACGTAGAGGCGTACGTGGTCAGGCTTGAGTCTTTGAAGTAGGTCTATCCATTTGTTACCTTTAGAAAAAAGTGTTCTAATTTAAATATTGGAGCAAATCTATTATATTGTTGCGAGATACTATTAGCCAACCCGTTAAACACACAAGCGCCGCAGGTACTGTATATTCTCCATGGGCCGAGAATATTCTGGCAATTACTGGAGGATGAGTCATCCTTTTTAATTCACGGTATAAATAAGACCGATGATGAAGTACAGAGTCTATATCAGAATGTCGAACATAAATTATTTCGTGTATAGTTAAATAGTTGAGCTTTTGCAAGTCCAAGAGTAAACATAAATGTTAAGTGTACGTGTCTAATGTACATGCAGCTTGTAGAATACATAAATGGACAAAAGTGTAATAAATAAATAGTTGTGTTATTGTTTGCTAATGGACCTATGGTAAAGAAGTTTGTTTAAGAAGATATTAGTGCTTGTAAATTTATTAGTGTGATAGTGCTTCATTGTTAATTGGACTGAAAACATCTATAAATAAGGCATATACTGTTAATTAGACTTGTGAACAGTGAGTAATAAAGACTTTTGTTATTACTTGTTTTAAATTAGTGAAACGCGGTAGTAGTAACCCGCTACACTGGTGTCAGGTGTGGGGTATATAGTGATTAATTTAAAAGAAAAACACAAGTCTAAAGATATTTAAGTAGTTTGTATATGCCTGTAACAATAAGTCAAATTAAGATGGAGGCAGAAACTTTAATGAACTTCCTTAAGGATTTTAAATCTAGTATGGAAGAAAGGTTTAGTGAAAATGCTGAGAAAATGGAGGAGAGATCGCCTAAACTGAAAGTGACACTAAATGAAAATGTAGTGAGGTCATTTGAACTGGAATCAAACCTTACCGAAAAATTAAGTGAAAATGCTAAGAAAATAGAATCTTGAAACGACGCCTGAAATGTGAAGATGGCACTGAGAGACTTCAAGTGATAGTGCCGAGAAGCAGAGTGCCGGAAATGTTGCAGCACTTGCACGATGGTATTTCCGGAGAGCACTTTGGCGTGAAATGAACTCTCGAAAGAGTGAAAGAAAGATTCTATTGGGTAAACTGCAAAGAAGATATAAAGGAGTGGTGCCGGAAATATGAGTTGTGTGCCTCTGCAAATGGCCCGGTTACAAAACGAAAAGCCCCAATGAGACAGTATAACGTGGGGAATCCTTTTGAGAGGGTAGCCATTGATATAGCTGGTCCGTTCCCTGAATCAAAGAAAAGAAATAAATACATCTTGGTTGCAATGGATTATTTTACCAAATGGCCGGAGGCATGTGCTATACCTAACCAAGAAGCCGAGGCTGTTGCAGAAGTATTAGTGAGGGAGTTGTTTTGTCGCTTTGGAGGTCCGTTGGAATTACACTCGATCAAGGTCGAAACTTCGAATCAGCGTTGTTTCAAAACGTCTGCAAGCATCTTGGAGTCAGGAAGACCAGAACCACGCCACTTCATCCTCAATCGGATGGGATGGTTGAAAGAATGAACAGAACGTTAGGAAAGTATCTACCCAAAGTTGTCTCTGAACATCAACGAGACTGGGATCAATATTTACATTTGTTCCTACTGGAGTACCGATCTTCGGAACATGATAGCGCAGGATACTCTCCTGCTTGCGTGATGCTAGAACGTGAATTGCGGCTACCATGTGATCTTCAGTTTTGATTTAAACCTGGAGAAGAGATTGCAGGTGAAGATTACGTTAGTAAGCTTCGTGAAAGATCAAATAGCTTTCACGAAAACCTCCGAAAGAATATCCAGGCAGCAAGCGATCGAATGAAATCACAATATGACACGAGAGCACAAGAAGGTGGTTATCAACCTGGAGATTTAGTGTGGTTGTATAATCCACAAAGAAAACGTGGGTTGTCGCCAAAATTACAAAGACAATGAGAAGGCCCGTATGAAGTGTTAACAAGAATTAATGATGTAGTGTACCGGATCAGAAAATCTCCCCGTGGTAAACCGAAAGTGGTACACTTTGACCGTTTAACATCCTACGCTGACAACAACCAGAAAGGCTCGAATAATGAGAATGGTGTTCGACAAGTTATTAATCATGAGCCAAATGTAGATCTTGAGAGTTTTATGGCGGCGTATGGTGGTTCCGCTAAGGCGAGATTTGTCGTTGTTGTTGAAAAACAGCAAGATCTATTTAGAGCACCAGAAGAGTATTTCCTTGCACACTGCGTAGCTTAAGATTTGGAAATGTCAAGAGGAATAGCAGTTGTTTTCAAGAAAAAGCTTGGAAGTGTGGATGAATTAATACAACAGCAGCCAACTGTAGGAAAAGCTTTGGTTCTTCAGGATAAAAATTGTTGTTTACTATTTGGTCACCAAAAATTCTTCATGGCAGAGACCTAGTTATGGACATGTATGGGCTTTGCTAAATCTTAAGGCTCAGATGATGAAAAATGGAGTAACGAAACTAGCGGTGCCCAAGCTAGACTGTGGACTGGATCGCTTAGATTGGAGGATAGTCCGAAATACGCTAGAAGTAGTTTTCCAGGGAACCAACGTCCAGGTCCTTGTTTGTTGCTATCAACCGGTTGCCTATCAAAACCAAGAAAAGAGTGTTGACTGTTATTTCCAACGACGTGGCGGATGCACCAGAGGAGATAGCTGCCAATACCGTCATCAGCCATCGAATTGGCGTCAAAATCTATTTACAGTTACGACACGTAACGGTTTTAAAGAGGGGCAGTGTTGCGAGCTACTATTAGGCAACCGGTCAAACACACAATCGGCGTAAGCACTGTATATTCTCCATGGACCGAGAAGCTTTTGGCAATTACTGGAGGATGAGTCATCCTTTTTAATTCACGGTATAAATAAGACCGATGATGAAGTACAGGGTTAGTCTATATCAGAATGTCGAACATAATTTCGTGTATAGTTAAATAGTTGAGCTTTTGGAAGTCCAAGAGTAAACATAAATGTTAAGTGCACGTGTCTAATGTACATGCAGCTTGAAGAATACATTAATGGACAAAAGTGTAATAAATAAATAGTTGTGTTATTGTTTGCTAATGGACCTATGGTAAAGAAGTTAGTTTAAGAAGATATTAGTGCTTGTAAATTCATTAGTGTGATAGCGCTTCATTGTTAATTGGACTGAAAACATCAATAAATAAGGCATACACTGTTAATTAGACTTGTGAACAGTGAGTAATAAAGACTCTTTATTACTTGTTTTAAATTAGTGAAACGCGGTAGTAGTAGCCCGCTACAATATTTATTTTGGGGTTGTAGTAGCGACGACTATCGTCGTTTGTTTTCCTAAGAAAATCAATTGAAAATTGAACGTATGAGACATTAGTTACGTTCCTTTATTTATTATCTTCAAGAATATAAAACTAGTTTAGATCTATTGTTAAAATGTAGATTAGCGTTCCAGACGTAAATGTGTATTGATTAATTATTGATAGGTTATCAAAGGTTAAGAGTCTAATGTTTGCAATTCCGCGTACTTATGACATGAAACTACACGCATTTGTTTATTAAAATAGTTACACGTTTGTGCGCGTGCATAATAATAGTGTTTCAATCGATCGTTTGTGATTACGTACAAGTGTGTGTGAATATTTTAGCTATGGAAGAATTGTTTGAAAAGACAATTTTTTTAGAGTTATCAAAGACTAAGCGGATCAATATTGAATTTGAAGATATTTCATTGGCAGTTACAGAAGTATTAAAACCAGGTAGCTATAAATTTTTTATTTAAAAGAACGATTATCGCTAGGATTGATGCTTATGGAAACTTTGAACGATTGCCAGTTTTTACAGTTGCTAAAAACAAAAATTTATTTTGGGAAACCTATTATTAGCTAGTTCTGGTAGAGGTTTCTTTTAAATATTTTTGTTTAGTAAATTGTATATCAGTCTGATTAAGTATAAAAATCTGTGTTTTTCGGTGCCATGGTTAATCTTCCAATTTGGAGAGGGGCTCAAGCCCATGTGTGCGAAAACAGCAGCCAAAAATAACAGCCAAAAACTACGAAAACAACCGATCGTCATGTACATATTCAGCAATGTTTCCGAATGGGCAGTCAAAGATAATACTAGTTCTTAGTTAAACCCTTCAATATTAGCATATAAAATACTAACTGTATGTGTGCGTGTGCGTGTGCGCACGCGTGCGTGCGTGTGCGTACGCGTGCGTGCGTGTATATGTATATATATTACTGTGTATTTAGCTCTGGAACGTCTCTGTAATCATGCCCCTCAAATTGGGTGCCATAATTTTGTGTGGTTTGCCTGTAGAAATCGTACCCCAGCGTTGAGCCGTCTATAATACTTGTGTATTTAGCTCTGGAACGTCTCTCGAATCATGCCCCACCGTTGGGCTGACATAATACTGTGTTTCTTTACCCTCAAATCTTGCCCTCGGCTGCTCCCAATAATTCCTATTAACTCAAATTTCCTAAATTTACTAGTGACACCTACCTGTTACATCCAATAACTTCCTCTCAATATCCTCATGCTGAAACCTAAATAGAAATTCACACCAATCACACACTCAAAAATAACTCAATTGACCAAATATATCACACTCTATTTAAATTAGCTCCATAGTACATTTTAAAACACCATTCCTTTATGTACATTCATAAAGGTCAATAAATTTTATAACAATATACATGCAAATTGATAACCCTTTAAACACATATATTTTTATTAAAGTAAGAGGGCGTTCCTCATACCTTACGTTACCCTTTTGTCTTAGCATGAGCTCATAATAAAACTGTACAACTATGCATATAAATTTCCTTCACTACCAAATATCAGGAAGCCCTCTATACCTCTTTACAACATTTGGTTATCTGCAAATTCATTAATTAATTTTAAAAATCAATTTCTTTTTAAAGTCCCATAAATGTCTGTTCATAAAATATCAAATAATAATAAAAACACATCAAACTTAAATCCAAATAATCACAAACAGAATAAAAAATATTCACCACTCAATGTTCTATTCTATCGTCTACCTGGTTTGTATCTTCTAAATGTGCTCCACCACCTAGCTCCTTGGAGATGCTGCCGTCTAGTAGATACCCAGTCCATCAGCTAACTCCCTGGTCCAATTACCATATCTGCCATGCATGCCGCTGTTTACAATTTCCAATCAAAAAATTCCATTCTCCAAAATTAACTTTTGTTATTCAAACATCGCTTTCTTTCATCATCCAAACAATTTCAAATTATAATACTTCCGTGCATTCCAATATCAACATAATAAGCTTTGTACTTACATACCACTTTAACGTTTTAACACAAAGATGCTTTATTAGCTTCTACATAATTTTTTTATTAAATTACGCTAGTTTACTTGAAAGTAACTATTATCACCAATGATGGATGAAATCAAAACGAAAGCGAAAGAGAGAGAGCTCCGCCCCTCTCTGCCAGTGATTAAATAATTCACCATCCCCCCCCTATTTTAAATTGGCACGTACGCTTGTAAACCCGTTCCTATAATTCTTGAAAATCTTTTCTAACTGCTCGTTGTTCTAGCGAAAAACCCCTAACGAACCTCGGATTCTTGTGAATTTTCATAACGAACATAACAATACTCGGTAAATCGCTTCAAACTGTCCATCGTCGTTCTAATTTAACCTCTACATTTTCATTTGTCTACGCCTCCAACTTGAACAAACATCTCTCATCTCTCCTGTATCTATAGTTTAATCTCACACATATGCTTCCACCAGCTGGATCTCTGCCCTCCTTGTACAATTTACACCAATCACCTTTCTTGGCTCCATTCTCCCACTTTTTAACAGACGCGTGTTTGCATCTAAATATCCTTGAAGTTATCGATTTTATTTAGGTCTCCCAACTATACTGTCTCCTGAATTAAGTATACGCATCCCTCTTGTACTCAATACATTTTTATTCTGTCTTGGTCTTTTCTTGGCTCTTTACTATACTACCGTCAAGATTGAAATCAATATTTTAACCACCAAACCGCGGCTGTTTTTTTCCAATAACCCATTAAAGTTTGTTTGTTGCCAATCTTACCGAGAAATATTATCTTCCCTCGTTTTGTTTTAAACGTGTTGGATTTTACATTTGAAAATAGAAATGTTATTTTAACACCTGCTCTACGCTTTTAAGTTGTCATATAACACTACTACAAATTTAAATACGTTAGAATGATTTTACCTCAGTTATTATTTATTCTGCCCTATATTTATAGAAATATTATATTATTATTATACATATTGCTATAATTATAGGGTAGTTTAGGGATAAGTTAAGTCACAAGGGTCGTAGAATAAATAAAAGAAACTTCCAGTCAACGAAAGCACATAATTACAGACATTATAAGAGTAAATAGGTCACTATACATATTGTTAGTTGAGAGCACACTGTATATAAAAATACATAAGATTAAACGCATAAGAAATAGAAATATTCAAGAGTAAGTAAAAGTTAAGATAAGATTTGAAAACGCAATAAAATCATCAAAATTAAATCAACGGGAAACCTATATGAATTGGCTTGATAAATATTTAACAAGTGCGTTAAATATATCATCGTATACGCAGTCTAAAATTATGCATTATTTGAAAATCGTACGTGACATAAAGAATTACATTTGTTCAAAATCCAATATTAACTAGGAAATAAACAAACACCACATTTATTTCGGTTTAGATTAGAATAAGCAATAAACAATGAATACGTAACTTAATAAACGGAAATTCGTGGGATTTCTCAATTAAATATCATGGTATGCAAATGAATACGTGACAACTCAAGCATTCATCCGAATATTTGAACTATACAATTGGTAAAATTCCCGGAGTACACAAAGATAAAAGCAAAAGGTGTCGTCCCAACACGTGAATAAACGACGAGTTGAGTAAACATTTTAAACTGGGCTACGATGATACTATGAAGTGCTAAATTATTTACGTAACTAGTGATACGAAAATAAATTAAAATCATTTTTAAAAGTGTACAAATTGTGCAAGTGTGAGCCGATCTATTATAGACGTAAGTAAACAATCACTTAGTAAAAATACAATTTCTAACATAAATAAAACAGGACTCTGGTCAATCACCTCCTGTTAATTACTCTGGTTAATTACTTTTTGGTAATTACTGACATGGTAAATGTTCTATTACTGTCTTGTACTGTACGGACAGGGAAAATCTTTTATTTACTGATATTCAAATTAAATCTTAAATTTGATCAACTTATGGGATTTTCATAACGATTTGGATAGCATTTTGGTCTTGATGTCGACTTCCAAATTCGACTCTAAATATTCAGACTGGGCACGAAAACCCGTGGAGGATGCCGAGAAACTACAAAAGCATTCCAGGTTAGCGATATTGATATAATTTATTACTGAAAAAACTATTTTAATTCAATATTTTGCGTATATGTAAGAGTCAACAAAACCGTGATCTTATTGATCAATTTATTAAAGGTTATAGGCATCTTGAAACGTTTCAAAAGGTCTCTAAATATAAACAAAAGACTATTTTGCTGACTTCAATTTCTTAAATCTGGTATATGTTAATATTTTGAAAAGGGGAAGATTTTAAAGGTTGGAAATATTTAATAATTATATTGTGTATTGTAGAATTGCTTTATTTAATTGAATCAGCTAGTTGAGGCAAAGAAAATCCATAACTTAACATTTCACATCATAAGTGCTTGATTAATATAAAGGGAGCATTATATTACATTAAGAGATCGTGGGGCACAATATAAGGGGAGTAACACAGCATTTTATGACATGCCCAACCGTGGGGCTAAAAATAAATAAAACCATCGTAGGGGCAGGTGAAGTATCACAGCATTTTATGACATGCTCAAACGTGGGGCATAATATAATAGGTGTATCACAGCAATATATATATATATATATATATATATATATATATTGAAATGAAGTGTTAGTAAGAGAAAAAGGGTTTAAAGGTTATTTGTATGAAGGTAGTGTATGCCAAAGAAAGTAAAATATCAGATCCCGTAACTGAAAATTTTATGTTTGCCGTACTTTACAAATGTTAAAGTATTTGAAAAATATTAGTCAAAGTATAAGTGCCAAGACGTAAAACAATGACTTGATGACGTGAGAAAGCACAGTATTCAAGGATTTACACTGAGTTGTATATTATTGAGCCATAGAATGTACATTTGCTAATCGAGAAACCGGATGCGTCTATAGAAATTACACTATTCACCACACAGATCCAGGTTTATATGTAAAACATTTCGGCAGTTATTTTATTAGAATCAACCTTTGGACATACCTGTAATATCAAAATTATAAGTGTAAAACATTGTCAAATATGATTGAAGGGTTATGCGATATTAGGAACCAATGATTGAACATTTATATATGAAATAGGAAAGTGCAAAAGAAAGATTATAAGGTATTAGTGACACGAACTTGTTGGGACGATTTTATTGGATGGAATTTGTATAAAATGTATTAAAGAGTAGGCATATTTTAATTGTAATAATCACCTAGGAAAAGATAAATAAGGAAGTCGATTTATAAATATTTTGGTAGAAAGACGTATTTTGTAAACTGCGCTATATTTTGAATATTAAGAGTTAATAAATGTTTTTGAAAAGTTTACGAGTTTAATTGATATACAGAAGAGTACTGATAAGCGAGAGAAATAATTAAATAATAGTAACGACGAAGTAATAAAGTGATAAGAGTGGATAAGCAAGATTGAAAAAGGCGGAATAAATAGTTAGATATTGGAACGAGATTGATAAAGGCAGAAAGGTATTGAATAGGATTTTTGAACCTGAAGGCGATATTAATGGAATAGATTTGGATATGGTATTATGGATAGAATGGTATTAAATGGTAATTAGAAGATAGCAGTGATTTGGAAAGAGCAGATAAAGAAAAAGGAAGTATTGATTTGGAACGAGCGGATTAAGAAGAAAGCAGTGATTTGGAAAGAGCAGATAATTTGAAAAAGGAAAGCATTGGAGTAGCAGCAGGATTAGTACGAGTAACGAAGATATAACATCAGGAAAATTAGCGCAGGGGAAGTAACATTAAAAGTTAGTCAAAATTCTAAATTTGGTCATATTTATTTTAGATTTGGGGATATCAAAATTCATTAAAAGAAACCTGGAGTCTGGACAGCAGATCTTTCATAGTGATAGTGCCACGCATTGTAAAGACGCATACGGCGAGTGAGATTTTTGAGCCAGTTTTCATAGAGGCCGACGGCGAAGTGTAAAATAGGTGAGTACTGAGTGTTTTGAACGTCAAAGTCATAAATTGGTAATATTAATTAATTTGGCACAAGGCTACGTGGATCTGTTATAAAAAGTTGGCATATACAAGTATAAAAGATCACAGGTACAAAAATAAAGGCAGTGCTGTTTGGTTGGTGCATTACACATCTACTTACCACTGAACCCACGGTAAGTAGGTGGATACCCTGGGAAGACGAGTTTTCAAATAGTCGAGGCATATTAATACAGTTTTGTTTTATAAACCAACCAAACGTAGATAAAGCACGGAATATAAAGTAAATATTTTCATATCATATATAAAATTAAATAAATAATTAAATAAAAGGGGGGGGGGCGAGCATAAGAATATATATATATATATATAATAAATCATAATATTGGAGGTTATATATCTGTTGGTGTCTGAAAAAAATTCTCTTTTATTGTCAAATTTTCGCATTTATTCAATGCCTGTTTATATCAAGCTACTCTGAACGGACCTACCTACACCTTGAAGAAGTTCTAAAATACTAGAACGGATAGAATGGCTTGCGTGTTTGTGTGAGCTAAAGAGTGGAACTATGGGTTTAACCAAATTAGTAGGGTCTTTAGTGAGGAACCAGACTGAGATAGGGTCCCGAAAGAGGGCAACAGCTCTTTCGGTATTTAGAGTGGAAGAGACCGTGAAGGTCGGTATGACACTCTGAGACACACTACTGCGATATAGAAGGCAGGGCGGTTCCGTGGCGTAGTTGGTATGCGTATGACTACTACGCTCAAGGTCCCGGCTTCGAATCCCGACACGGTCCGCTTGAAAAATGTTAGACGAGCATTTTTCACAAAAATTCACCCTTGTTCGGATGAGAGGTAAAATGGAGGTCCCGTATGTGAGTGTGGTCCTGCACGTTAAAGATCCCTACCTTGCTTAGAACAGCAGGGGTTCGGCAAAATTCAAAATTTTTCAGGTAAAAAGAACTCGCTTCCTGGCCAATGTAGTACCTTCGGGTGGAGCATTGGAAAATCACACGTAGGAGATGGAAGGCAATTGGAAATTACCACATTATCTCCCAAGTACACGCGTACTGAAAATGTTTTAAAGTGATGGCATCCTCTAGGGTAAAAGATTCCAGAGTTAAAATAGTCCCCCCATTCACATCTCCGGGAGGGAACTACTTCGGATGATGCGATCGACAAGTATAATAGAACAGCAGGGAATATTTTGCAAGTCGGAGTGTGGAATGTCAGAACCATGAAGCAAGTAGGTAAGCTACAGAATCTGAAAATTGAAATAGATATGTTAGTATTAGACTTAGTACGGATTAGCGAAGTTCTGTGCCAGAGGCGGGAGATTCTTGGAGTGGAGACTTTAGGGTAATTCATACAGGATCAGAGAAAGAAAATTCAGGTGTAAGGTGGATAGTCCTGTGGAACAAGGTAGAACACTACATACAAAACTACTTACAAAAGAACGAAAAAAGTACTCATGGTTAGATTAAAATCTAAACCGGCAAATACAGCAATAATACAAGTATACATGCCCACCTATAGCTACAGTCAGGAGGAGGTAGAAGCGATCTACAAAAATATCGAAGACATACAAAGATTTGTAAAAGGACATGAAAATTTAATAATAACGGGAGATTTTAATGTATTAGTAGGCGAGAGCAAGGAAGGAGCGGTTGTAGGTTCATTTGTAAATACTCCCTGTATGTTTGTTGTGGTTTGTGTTGTATTTTTTCTTAATCTTCTTTGGGAATTAAACCACTCAGAGTTTTTAAAATCGTCTTTATTTTTTATTATTTTGACAATAATCCTAGGTCATGAATTGAAACGTACTTAAAGACGATTTTAAAAACTCTGAGTGGTTTAATTCCCAAAGAAGATTAAGAAAAATAGGTTTATTTAGTTTAGGCACGAGAAATAACAGGGAAAATAGGCTGGTAGAATTTTGTTTAAAAAGCAATTTAACCATCACAAACACATTATTTCAACATCATGCTTAGATGATGATACACGTGGAAGATGCCAGGCGACAAGGGAGATATCAAATACATTACATTCTTGTTCAACAACAGTTTAGAAATCAAGTAAAAGACTGTAGAAGCTGCCCAGAAGTAGATATAGACACCAACAACAACATGGTAATTATGAAAGTCGTGCTTAAATTTAAAAATTTGAAAAACAGGACTGGAAAAAGGCACTTTGACTTTGAGAAACTAAAAGATAAAGATGTCCACAAAAGATTTAAGAAAAAGCTAAATGAAGTTCTGAAAGCTATCGGGAAAGTCTCTGATACTAAAGAGGCAGAAACAGAATGGAATAGCATTGAATCCAGCTTAGTTATAGCGGCCAGAGATATTCTGGGGTAAAAACAAAAAGAAAATAAGAAACCCTGGGTAACAAAGGATATTCTGAATTTAATAGAAGGAAGACGAAAATACAAAAGCAGACCAGATGAAGCAGAAAAACAGAGATACAAAGATAGGAAAGCTAAAGAACAATGGATTGATGAAAAGTGTAAAGAGGTAGAAACTGAGATGGAAATAAAAAAACAGACGAAGCATACAAACTAATAAGAATGAATTTTAGGGTATAAAACCATATAGCAAAAATATGAAGGGTGCGGGAGGGAACATCATTATTAAAAATGTAGAGAAAGTGGGTAGATGGCAAGAATATATAGGCAGCACAGGAACTAGAAGTACTAGAACAGGAATCAGACATTGAAAAAGATGACGTGGGATATCCTATAGTTAGAAATGAGTTTGAATTAGCATTAAAGGGTCTGAAAAATAATAAAGCATTGAGTATAAATAAGGTGCACGCAAAAACTCTAAAAGCCGCTGGACAAGCAGTACAAAACGTCTCTTTCAACTTGTAAGCTATATGTATGCGACAGGTGAGATACCCAAGATTTCCAACGTAACACCATAGTCACTATGCCAAAAAAGAAAAGTACGGATAGATGTGAAAAATTTTGCAAAATAAGTTTGACAGCATACGTGTCAAAAATATTAACTAGGTTTGTACAAAGACAAGTGGAAAAACGGGCTGAGGAAATACTAGGAGAAGATCAATTTAGGTATAGGTGAAACAGGGAAACACAGCAGGCATTTTTTTTTTTAGTTTTTAGGGTGTTAATGGAAAAAACAATAAAAAATGAAGAAAACGTGTATATAGGGTTTCTACATCTGAAAAACTCATTCGACGGGGTAAAATAGGAGTAAATGTTCGAAATACTCAAAAAGATTGGAATAAGTTATAGGGATAGACGAATGGTACATAGCATATACAAAGAGTAAACAGCGGTAGTAGAATCAGAGCAGAAACGTAGAGAAATAAATACTAGGAAAGGTGTGAGACAGGGATGTGCCCTATCCTCGTTAATTTTAACTTTAATTTGCAGGTTCTGTAGCGGTATTAGCATCTAGTAAGGAACAGTTAGAAGCAGCTTTTAGTGAAATGGAAACAGTACTAACAGAGAGATACGGTATGAAAATTTACAAAAATAAAACTAAAGTATTAGTATGTCAAGGAAGGGTAAATAAGTCAAAAACCAGAATAAGAAGTTACAAGAGGTTAACGATTTCTACTACCTTGAAAGTCAAATAACACAAGATGAGAAGAGTGCAAAAGATTTATAACGACGATTAGTACAAGGCCGCTCTGCATTAAATAAGAAAAAGCAACTTCTATGTTGAAAGACAATAAACATAAAAACAAGATAAAGATTGCTGCTAACATATGTGTGGAGCACAGCACTGTACGGCTGTGCAACGTGGACAATGGAAGAAAGCGGACAGGAAATAGGTAGAAACCTTTGAAATGTGGTATTACAGACATATGATGAAGATATCATGGATAGACAAAGTTAAGAACAAAAAGGTATTCGAAATAGTTGGGAAAGAAAGATATATGTGAAAAACAGTAAAAAATAGGAGATACAGGACGATAGGAAACAATTAAGGCATGATGGAAGAGTGCGTAATATATTAGAAACTTTGAAAGGAAAAGGTGAGGTAGAGGTAGACCTAGATTAGAGTATTATACACAGATAGTAAAAGATGTAGGCTGTGGGAATTTTAGGGAAATGTGTAGGTAAGCTCAGAATAGAAAGTTCTAAGTTCTAAGACTGAAGACCTAATGATAATAAATATATAAAGAATATATAATAAGAATAAGAAAATACAATGCAAACAACAAATAATACCTGATTGCTATTTTCCCCTATAGAAATATTTTTTTCTATTTGGTGAAGGTTGTCATCAACTTGCATGATTATTTCTGCTACATCAATTCCTTCGGGTGTTGTAAAAGTTGAATTTAATGTTGGTTTGGGAAATTGTCGAAATTGATTGTTGAAATTTGTATTATCAAAGTTTGGATTATTAGTTCTCAAATGATATGTCAGTGTGTTAAATGATGTAAATTTGGGTTGTGTTGGTATTTGTCTCGTTGCCTGTATAGTTTTAACTGGTAGGTAATTTTTGTTAACGTTAGGGTTGTACATGCTGTTTCTATAATACATTACGTTTTATTCATCTATAATTAAGTTTATCGCCTCTTCTAAGTTTTGGGACTTCTAAATCTTATTTTGTCCGATAATCGCTCGGGTAATGCGATTGTATATGTGTCTAAAGCCATTTCGTCGTACATATTAGTTTTAATTAAACGTACGCTAGGGCCCGATTCTTCTAATTTCAGTTTGGTTAGAATTAAACTTCTCACGTCTTGACATCGCATACCAAGTTGATATGGTGATTGATTGTGTTCCATTCTTAAATTCAATAAGACATTTGATATTACGTTGGTTGCCGAAATACGAAATTAATATCTTTTATAGTCGTCCCAGTCCGTTAGATCATCCCTACTTGCTATCAAAGTTAAAGCTCTGCCCGTTAATTTACTCAGGATCAATCTTAAAAGCCACATATTCCTTGTTTGTAAAAGGACTTTAGAAATGTCTCGCACGCGGTAATGAATATACCTAACAATGTTTGATTACCATCGTACATTGGAATCGAATCTAAATATAACCTTAAGTTTTCAAAATTCATCTTCATAAATTATTTATTTTCTATTACCTTAGTCAAGTTTGCACTAAAGTTATTTAACGAATCCCTTACTGTTACTTGGATTGTGTGTAATTATGGACCTCTGCTATAATTACATCAATTTCATACTTTTGCTGAATAATTGTCTCATAAAATGTGTATAATTATAAACCTTTGTTATAATCTCATCAAGTTCAGACTTTTGCTGAATAATTATTTTAGTAATAAATTGTATATAAATGTGTATATAAAATTCTTGTTCTTCGATTTTGGAATCGCTAGTGCCCTTCTGGAATGTGTTCCGACTGCGCCAGATAGGTTTTCGTCCTTTGGAAGCGTCTTTTAAAAAACATTTATTTCCAAAAACACCCATCAAATTTGTTTTAATTATTAAAACTGACTTATTCTCTTTACAACACTTGAACGTTTATATTCCTTACACATTAAGTAATTGAAATTGACATATTATAAATTAATATTTTAATAAATTAATAATCAATAATTATAATGAGTAGCTTGAACAACCAACAATGTTAAAGTTATGAAGTTCGAAGGCTGACTGGCGATCAGGAGCTTCTCACGGTATTTATGAAGCCTCTGACCTCACTTCATCTTGTGAGAAAGTGCAGATCTTGCTGTCTGCATTTTCTCGATAATCATACAATGCCTTATTCTAAGTAATTTTAATTAAGACTGGCTTTATTGCAGTTTATTGTTTCTGCACCTGCAGTATCAGTAGTCGTTTCCTTTTTTATTTCTGATATGAACTCTGAATAACCTTTAATTATAACCTTCATTTAATACAATGTAACATACTTTTACTAAGACATAATAATTACATTTATTCTTATATGTATTTTAATATGGGGGTATGTAACTCGCGCTAACGATTAAAATATCACTTTATGGAAAAAGTGAGACTGTATGTTTCCTTTAGAATTTCTTGTAAAAATTGTTGAGAAATACAGAATACTTGACTACCATTGTCTACTAATATTGATGTTTGAACATTTTCAATACTCCCTTTAATCAGTGGTATTACGTTTTGAATTTGATCTCTTTCATTCTCACCTTCCTGTACCAATTTCTCATTACTCTTTCATTCACCATTCATCTGCAACTTTATTTTATTATATCTGCTGTGTGAGTCCTAAATCTTTCTTCATACTATTTTCATTTACCCTGTTTCACTCGTCCACTATGTCTTTTTGGTGTTGATCACACCAATTTTTTTCGGAAACATGCTACCTCCATTATTCCCATGGGTACCAACTCTTTACTCCCGTTGGACATTAGCATAAGCGAAAACGCTTCCATGGTTTGGCATATCACTAAAATTTTTTAGATATTGCTCCGATAAAGGAGTAGAATCATGTAAGACTTCCTCCATGTTAGACAATGGAGTAGGAACAGGCAAACCTTCAACCACAATAATAGGAACGGCTTTCCCGACAACAGTAGCAACAGGCATTAACGATACCGGTTCACTAATTTCAACTGGAGCTTCTCAAAACTATTAGAAGTTATCGTTACTTCAGCTACATCTGCCATTGCAGACTCGACAGGAATTTTTGAGTAGAATCATTTAATAAAGCCGGAATAAACTCTTGAGAAGCTAGCTGTAAGCAACTAATTTGAAGTATGGATTGTCATGATGGTGGAGGAACAGTCTGGGGTGGAAGTGAAAACCTAGGATCTTTTTGATCGTCGTGCGAGCAGCTCAGGACAGAAGAAATTTGGTTCTCAGTCGAAGGTGTTCGAAAAGTAGGGGCGTAATAGCCGTAGAAATCAATATTATAATTCGAAGGTTCATATGGCTAAAAAGGATATGATGTGATGGTAGTACGACGAGCAGGAGGAAGTGCAGAAAAGGATGTAAGAAATTTTGTTCGAAGCTATATTTGCCGAAAAAAGGAATGTTTTAGGTAGCAGAATGACCTGAATGAGGTACAGAAGAAAACTTAGAATTATAAGCAGAACAAATTTATCTCATAGAGCTGAGAACAGAAGTTGGAGTATTATTCGAAGATCTATTAGTAGTAGGATGACAGTTCGGACAGTAGCGGCGAGAAATTTCCTTGTCCGCAACCATAGCAAGGGAGTTTTTTAGGACGAGTACGTGTCGAAACATGACCAGGTTTCTCGCAATTAAAGCATACAACCTGACGAGTAGAAGTAGAACTAGGACTACGAACAGCAGAAAGTACAGAAGAAGTATTTTGACCTACCCGTAGACGTAGAAGAAATCTTAACAATTTGGTCATGTGAGGTAAAAGTATTATTCTCAATTGGAGTAGACTGATCAGCAAAATAATAAAAGTATGTGGGGTCTTGACCATGTGATACGAGCTTATGTGCCGAAATCTTTTCCGGTTCTAACTTCAGATTTTTGTTCTTTAATTCTTGTAAGGAGCGGACGGTAGGCAAATGGGCGCGATAGAATGGAGCAAGGTTACGAAGCACAATGGACAATTGATCGTCCTTCTTAAAAGATCCATACCACTGAAACAGGGCCGTCATACATGTGAAATAGTTAATAATGCTTTCTGATGACTTTTGCTGTCTATTGCAGATATTATTAAACACTCTTATCTTATAATCAGTCATTTTGAATACGAATTAAAAAAATGGTAGAAAGTAACTAAATAGAAACTAGGAATAGCACGCCAACGTTTTTAACGGACTAGAATTATTGGCGAAAACACAATCCAATAATCTGAAATGAGCCAACCAAGGTTATTAAGCGATCAAGAAAAAACAAAATCAAAATTTAAGAAGATCGAACCCACGCAAGAAATAAAGAAAATCGATCTCCATGTGAGGGGCAGCAAGGGGCCGAAAAAAAATATATCAGTTTGAACGTAAAGAGAAAAAATAAGCAGTATTAGGCTGAGAAAAGCGGAAAATGTAGGAAATAAGGCAGTACAAAAAAAATCGTCCCAGAAGTTGAGCAAAATAAAATCAGGGCAAAAGTTAAACCAAACAAAATCGAGGCAAACGTGAAGCAACATACATTACATGTGATTTTCCAATGCTCCACCTGAAGGTACTACATTGGCCAGGAAGCGAGTTTTTTTTACCTGGAAAATTTTGAATTTTGCCGAATCCTTGCTGTTCCAAGCAAGGTAGGGATCTTTAACGTGCGTGACAACACTCACACACGGGACCTCCATTTTACCTCTCATCCGAACGAGGGTGTATTTTTGCGAAAAATGCTCGCCTAACATTTTTCAAGCGGACCGTGTCGGGATTCGAACCCGGGACCTAGGGCGTAGGAAGCAACATACAATCGGAGCTCCACGTCAGGGCGTCAAAATTTATGCTACGTTATGAAGCGCACGGGTAAGACAGAAATAGAAAGGATACTTAAAGTGAGGACAAGCACGAATTGCGATTACCAAACAGAACACAAGAAACGTAGAAATACCAGGTTAACTACCAATGCGGGGGATTCCCAGCAAAACAAAAAAAATACATCGTCATCCATTGTCTATTTACAATAAAAATTAATTAAAAAAAATTTGGTTTAAACCAACAAAAAAAATAAATAAGTAGTTATATTACCAAGAACAAATTTCAAGAGTTGACGTACGAAGTGCGCATTTCGTTTAACAGGTAAAATTCACTAATAAAAAACATAAAAAAATTAATGTTTATACTTTCTCATAACATCAGGGTGTTAAAGTAAAAATATTAACGGTAGAACAAATTCTAGTAATTATTTAATAAAGTACTATGGAACACCAGTGGCCCACTAACAACAAAAGTAGAAAAAAAAGATGCTTCCGATACACGGGAAGACTATCATAACATACCAAATGTGCCAAGATAATATCGCGTGACCTTTGCATCCACAGAGGTGAATTAGATAAGCGTCAGGGTGCTTGAGTCCAGATGCAGCTTCACCACGGTCGAAATATTTTGAGCGCTGCGACAATCACTACAACAGCGGAACACATACCAACGCAATTGGTTCTACATAAAAAGAATAATCGGGCCTACATCAAACAATTTGGCCTTGAGCTAAGAGCTAAAAAGAGAGTCTTACTAGTATTAATAGCGCAGGAGAGCTTACCGATGCACCTAAGATCTATACTTCTTGTCACAAAAAAAACGTGCATCGCTCTTGAAGTAATAGGACGAGTAATGTAGAAAATACATATAAGGATGAACCGCAGAATCAAATTGAACTCGTTTTTTGTAAGAATTAATTCCAATCCCAGTGTTATCCAACTCACAGGTGTGATTAGACGCTCAAAAAAAGCTTTATAAAGTAACTACGATTTATTATATCAACGAGTCTTTAGGATTGGATATTATAAGAAGTAATTATACGCTATAGTGATATGTATCAAGCCAACGGATACCTCAAACAAGGTACCAACCATTTAAATTATAGAACTTTTTATTTCGCAGTAAATAGGTTTAAATGAAATTGTAGTAACGCGTACCTATTGTAGGAAGATCTAATATACAGGATGGTGTCTGAGTATTGGAAGCAGAATCTATGTGAATGAGTAATGAAATAATAGGTGTAAGGTTTCGTACACCGTCAGATGGTGAACGTAACAACTTTAAGACCACGAGTATTCCTTAGAAGTTACAAAACTCGACTTTTCTGTAGCAAACTAAACATATTTTCCTTTCGCTTTTGAGGAATCATCTTTGCAATCACTGCAAACCAAAAAATGTTAAACTAAAAATTATAATAGGTCAATAACAAATAATTACCACTTTATATTTAAAAAAAAAAGTAATCCCTTGTTAATAATTAATCATCATTTGCACAAATGAACAATATTAACCTAGCTTACAAGTGTTAAGCTGCAAAAGTATTAATAATTAAACTTAAAATCTAATAGCCTTTAAAACATAATGAATGGTAATTAAAAAATGTATTGCAACAAAAATTTAGTTAAACATTTTGTTGTAGTTACTCGCAGCATATTTCCCCCGCCATTTTATAACATATATCAACCACGCTTTCCAGTGATGCAACCGCTTTTTAAGTCAAATTTGCAAGAACAATTTAAATAAAAATCAAATTACTCACGTGGTGGCATCTCAGAACTTCATCTCAGAGTCCAACGGTGATTTGTGGGTTGAGTTACGCCATATTTATTTCCAGATTTCCATCCGTCCTTCCTTCTAGTGTACTCGTAGGGGGTCGAAAGGAGATAAGGTACCAGGTACAATACAAGGTAAGGTACAAGAAACCTACATACCTAAAAGAAAAACACACAACACCAAGATAGTTGTTGCTTCCTTGAGGTCTCGTGGCTTAGTCTCGCTGTTGACACTCGCGCACACGCGCATTCACTCTGCGCAGATGCGACTGTCAGTGACGACGTAAGTTATCATTATTAATTAAAAAAATACGCGGGAATTAATTTATAAATTAAAACTAAATCTAAAAATGGTACATTGCCAATTTTGGCATGTAACAATTTCACCGATGAGGCGCCAGTCGGCCCGGCGCTGAGTTAGTCTGGCGCTCAGTTCGCACAACGCCCAGCTAGCTTGGCACCCAGCTATTTATCCTTGTGCCCACTTGACGGCGTTCAGTTGGCGGCGCTCGGTCGGCCGCGCCCAGATGTCCTAGGCACGAAATTTAATCCAAATGTAGTACACATGTTATATTGAAGTATGGAATTTGATCGATTGACCACCGCGAGCGATTCTTTGAAACAAATTTTCCACCATACTACCACACATATCGGTCGAAACGTTAGCATTTTGCGTTCGAAATTGTTCGCGAGATCTTCTAACGTTGTTGGCTTCTTGGCATAAACCACCGACTTAACGTGGCGTCATAAAAAGAAATTCAACAGTGTTAAATCGCATGAGCGAGGTGGCTATTTGACAGGATCATTTTTCGAGATTACACGATTACCGAACGTTTCCTTCAATAGATCAGTTATTTGACCAGCTTTGTGGCATGTGGTGCCATCTTGTTGAAACCAAATATCAGTGATGTTGTAACATACTTTCTAGCATGTGAGTCAGGCACACCAGTACAACTATTTTGGCGTTGGGCGTCAGTAAATGCTTCCAATAGACTCACGAACTTCAGGATATTTACGGCTTAGTCTAGGAGTTACACCCCAAGGGTGAGCAGTGAGAATGGGCGTGGATGCAAAGTACTCAACTATACACAGGAATGAAAATGGGGGAGGGGACTGGAGCCCCACTACATCTATATGGGTAACAAAAAAAACAAAGTATCCTATGAGAAGATGCAGAAACTCACAGGCTATGGGGACATCCAAGTTATACAAAACAACACCTCTGGAAACCTCTCAGATGTATCTACTTGTAAAGTAATTCTTTTCTTCCTTTTCTTTTATATTTTTTTTTATACATGTAAACAAAATCACAAGATTGATTTTCAAGAGTAAAATTAAATTCTTCTATGTAATAAAGATTTAGAAATTTTCTCTTTATATAATGAAATTTTGACATTTGATAACATTTTCACAAATAAGATTTTAATAACCCTAATTGACAGATCTGTTAGATTGGTTCACAACAAGTTTAAAAAAAACTCACACAGCTTTGTTACAAAAAGTTATTCAAAAAGCATATAGATTAAATAAATTAAAATTGTTCAGGTTGACATGGCATAGGAATAACACAATTAATCTACTAATTATCAAGCTTACTACAAATAGACATATTTAGTTGAAATTTGGACTTTACAATCTTATTATAAGACCACATGCTTATTCCACGTGTTCCACAAAATATTTTAATTGGCTTCAGAAAAAAACAAGGTTTTCCTTTTTTTTATAGAATTTTAAATTTCGACACTTAACAAAAAAAATATCTGACACACGATCTTTTTCCTGAACATTATAATTTTTACGATTGTTTATATGAAATCCTAAATGCAAAATTTATACTCTCTTTAAATTTAATAAATTGAATAAATTGAATAAATTGAATAAATTGAATAAATTGAATAAATTGAATAAATTGAATAAATTGAATAAATTGAATAAATTGAATAAATTGAATAAATTGAATAAATTGAATAAATTGAATAAATTGAATAAATTGAATAAATTGAATAAATTGAATAAATTGAATAAATTGAATAAATTGAATAAATTGAATAAATTGAATAAATTGAATAAATTGAATAAATTGAATAAATTGAATAAATTGAATAAATTGAATAAATTGAATAAATTGAATAAATTGAATAAATTGAATAAATTGAATAAATTGAATAAATTGAATAAATTGAATAAATTGAATAAATTGAATAATTTAATAAATTTAATAAAAATAATGAATTTAATAAATTTAATAAAATTCTACGAACATTTTCAAAAGTTGATAAACGTGATAATTAACCTTCAGCCGTAGCCAACATAAAAAATTTAAACACTCACCGAGAATCGACTTCCGCACCTATGAGGATTCTAAGTACCTGACGTTCATACACATAAAAACTCCAGCTTCAGAAAAAGATTTCCAAATCAAAATCACCGGACTTGATCCTGGCAACAAAATTTCGTTTATGTGAGTTCCGAATTAAACGGCTGACATCATGACGTCATACTCCTCAATTAAGCAAACACCATGTTAGCGATCTCAAATACTTCTTACAAAAATTTCTTCACAATAAATAAAATGCGCTAAAAATTAAAGTTTTCTTTAGCATAAGAATTACCTAAAATATTATTATCACACTGTTAATGGATGCCGAGGTTAGATAACCACGTTGTTACGTTCATTTAACATTTAGACCGCTTTATTAAAGCCTGGGGAACTTTTAACATCCCGGCCCCTTCTAAAACGACAGTCAACCCTACGTCGACCTAAATAGCGATCCTCAAACTCCAGCTGGCACATAAAAGCGCCAACATTTTCTTTCACTCGCCCTCTTATCGTTGCACTCAAGGAAATGGCCTAGTTATCCTCGCTTCTATCAATATATGAAAAGGTGAGCTGTCTTAAGCGTCACCTCGTGACACTTTCCACAAGCGCTATATTAACTTAATAATTCTTAAAAACGGACACAGACCGCTTACGGAACAGACAACACAAGTGACTTGTTTATAACGTATTTGTTACGATTGAATATATTCTTAAGATAAATTCAAAGCGGATTAAATGGTAATAACGTTTATTTCTATTACAAAATTGTTCCTTTGAATATTATAATGCAAACCAATGAAATCAGATGCCACAGAACTGTAACAAATAGAAGCGACTTTGAAAGTTAATACCTTAGAATTTATATTTGATACAATGTAAAGTCCATCAAATTCTGAATAAAAATAGTCTTGCAACATGGCACGATGGCGAACTCAATTGATCGCAACATGCCAATCATTTTTATCTACGAGAAATACCGTCCAATCACACCTTCGGCATGAAATCTACACCACACGGTCATCGTTTGGGAATGCACTGCAGTTTCTTAAAACACGCGTGAGTTTGTTGCAGTCCAAAAACGTATTTTTAGTTTATTGTACAAGCCATTAAGCCAAAAATCAGCTTCATCCCTGAAGATAATTTTCCGATTATATTCAGGACACAATCGGAGAAGTTTCGGCCCTTGAAATGATCAAGAGGGTTCAGTTCTTGTAAGGGTGTAGGCAAAGATTTTTACGCAAAATTCGCCAGAATGTGGACTGAGAGATTCCCAATTCTCGTGAACTTGGTGGAATTGACTGATTTGGCTTATTTCGAACTTAAGCACTTACGGCTGCGATATTTTCGGTACTTCGACCGGTGCGTTGTCTTTCTGGTACATGAACATTCAATGGTGAATATGTTGACTTGAATTTAGCCACTATAGTACGCACAGCCTGTCTTGTGGGACGATTATCAAGACCGAAAATTGTAGTAAGCGCTCTTAAAGTTGCAACCACCGACTCAGAATTTCGCTAGTAATTTTTAATAATTTTCAAACGTTGCTCGTTTGTGAACTTTACCATGATAAAAATGTAAGACTTGACTGACGCTTTGACATTGACTGATCAGAAGAAGTTTAAGGATCCGTTCCATATTTAAATATAAAGTTGAAAAATTCATTACTTGCATTCTTTCACGAATTTTATAAAATTATTGGCCAAATATTAAATTTATAAACACCTCCCGTCGAGTTCAGGGCTCCAGTGTCTCTCAAGAAAACTTCTTTTTAAATGTTCAAAATTTAGAAAGCATTCCCTTTTAATTTAGGTCCAATCAGCGGGCGGCTACTTGGCGTAGTTGGTATGTGTGTGACTACTACCTACGCGCAAGGTCCCGGGTTCGAATCCCGACACGGTCCGCTTGAAAAATGATAGGCGAGCATTTTTTACAAAATACACCCTCGATCGGATGAGAGATAAAATGGAGGTCCCGTGTGTGAGTGTTGTCACGCACGTTAAAGAGCCCTACCTTGCTTGGAACACCAAGGGTTCGGCAAAATTCAAAATTTTCCAGGTAAAAAAAACTCGCTTCCTGGCCAATGTAGTACCTTAGGGTGGAGCATTGGAAAATCACATGTAAGGTCCAATCAGCGGAATACCCCTGAGACCCTTTATTGCTAGCATGACCTACTCTTCCACCAGCACTTCTGCTTGTATAAATACTTCTTGTAGCTACAGAATTTTTTAATTTCTTAGGTTTAAAGTGAAGTTTAAATCTCCTCCCCCTCTCGTTAACTCCTTAAATAAAACAATATAAAATGAAATCCGTTCTCAGTCTACGTTAGTCACTGGAGCACTACTTCTAGTTTAATTTATCGTTCTTTTATCCTTTAGAAGTCGCAAAACTAGCCGAGATCGGGTGGCATCCGAGATAATCACACATTGAGAACGGGTATTCCCAGCGACGACAACACTTCCGCCTGTTTCGATTACGTACCTAACCTTACCCTTGGTTTGGTTAGCCACACTTACCTCGTTTACAGAGCAGCCGACTATAATTTCATCGTAGGTGGAATGCCTCATTCAACCCTTCGGTAAAATACGCACCTCATTTTCTGAACAAAAACTGAACAAAATAACCTTTGAAATAAAGGAAACTAAAACAAGCAAGTTTTTATTATAAACTTGATTTGATTACATAGCAAACTTTTATCTTGAACCAACGATTAGGCAAGCATTTCATAGAAAATTTACATCTAGCTCTGCATTTACGTGATGAATCATAAAATAATCTAGTAAGATTGAAGTCAACCTCATTGTTTACATCGAAAAAGTGTCAAAAGATATACGTAATAGTGACATAAGATGTCGATTATCCAAAGGTTATCAAATACTTTGCAGTAATATTGTATATTATATTTGTAGATACTTAACACATTAAAATAGTGTTTGTTGACTAATATTTAGTGTTAGACTTTATTATTATGCTAAAACAGAGATAGACTTTCTATGATTTAACCTACATTCCAATTTAACCGATTACTCTTGCAAAAGTTGTAAGTTAGCATGTTACAGGCGGAAAAGCTACTAAGTACATTATTTTCATTAAAATTATAAAATGGGGGGCGGCCTGTAAAACAAAAATTAAAGGGGGTCACCGGCACTAGCTAGCGGAAGGTCGTGGATCGTTTAGAGGGTTAAAATTTTGCAGAAAGGGCTAAATTAATATATATTATACAACAAAAAAATTTGGCTCTACCTTTCATATAATATTGTGCCTTAATGACAATTACCAAGGGCGCCAGACAAGTCGAGAATGTCCAAATGTTCATGCAAAACTTGAGAGACTTGCCATTTCAAGGAGGACAATTGTTTCTTTTAATCAATTCTTACCTTTTTTACTACTTATGCAACTTTCATGATAAAAAAAATAAAAAAATTATTGACTTAATCAACGGCAAACAAAAACTATTTAATCAACAGAGCAATAAACGTGAACCTCTTACATTAGGAAATTCATTGATTTTAATTCAGAAATCTGATTGAATGGTTGATATGGAATTCTGATAATTTTATGTACATAAGGAATTCCCAAATACATTATATAGAAGAAAACTTATCTTATAAATTTTACACTAAATTAATCCTACGGTTTATGGCCGAAACGTCCCAACAAATAAATTAACTCAAAATTCGTCATGCTAGCTTAACTATAAAAACTTACTTACTAAAAATCGTCAATTGTTTGATGGCTTGCCTTCCAACCCAGAACAGCTCTTAAATTGGGGGAGAGAATCTCGTTTGTTGCTCTTGTTCTTCGCAACTGCTCAAATAATTCAATGGCACAGGATCTTGTTGATAACTTAACCTGTGCGCCACACGCACACAAGCTTTTTATTATATACTTTAATATTACTTATAAATCTGCGAACACACGGGCATAAACTCTCGCGAACTGGAGGAGTTAATTACTTCTTTCCACTTTTACTATCGTGATACTAAGTGCGATATCATATCTGCTGCTCCGAAGAACGCTACCAGCGAACTTCTCTGGCTACGTTTCTTTCTACGTTTTAAAACTGAAAACCCCATTAGAATCTTTCTCTTTTGACTAAAGCCTTAAGTTATATATGAACCCTACCCTTAACCATTATTTACGTCATATTTCTGTTATCCAATGACTATTAACAAAACCTCCCAAAAACAAGATTTAGAAACCAAATCCAACCCTTTTCAAAATGAGTGCAACGGATAGCAATTATTTTTCTAACGGTTTAAATATGTCGTACATTCTTGGAACTTTAAGTACTGAAATTGTTGCCCATATCTATTGGCAACAGTTATCTGCCATTGACAAAAGACCGGATAGCCAAACCCAAGCCGAAATGGATTTCAATACAATGGTTGTCTTCAGACTTCTTAAAATTATTTGCAATCTTTGTACAAATCAAATTGGAAAATAGTTTGGCTATTTGTAATGTTTCGTTTTCTATAAACTCTTGTCAATCACTGAAATATTAAGAAAATTAAGTTTTTGAACTGAAAATTGCTTTTCTTTGTATACGTTAAAAGGTAATATTCTATTTAAATTTATCAGATTCGTGAATCTATAGCTGACATAAGTTTTAAAAGGGTATTGTATTGGGTTTGCAAGGTAGGACCATTCAATTATTATGACAGCCGCTGGAATTTCTAATATTTAAGTGTAAAGCTATTTCTAAACCTGAGGTCTTTATTATAAGGGATGCTTACTAAAATATAACGGTAATTTATCATGTAATTTTGCCTATAAGTAATACTAGTTAATGAAATTTAATTAATTAATTAATCTGTTAATACGTTAACATTTCAAAATAATGTTACAATCAATATTCAAAATATTATGAGCAAGAAAACGTCTACATAGATGATAATAGTAAAAGATTCTGAGATTATCAACGTACAAATATAGCAGTAGTAGACAGGCCAGGGAAGGGGATTAAAACCGTTTGTATACATTTTCCCTCTTTTCCTCTCTCGATACAAACCTATCTGTCTTCCAAATAAAAGTTAACGTGTCTGGTCAGAAGAAAGATCTACTTCTTCTTGTTTTAGAATTCTCAAATCTAGGACACTATGCTGCAATTTCTTATACCTCTCGCATTTTTTAAAGTAGTGGACAGCTATTTCCTTATATTATTTCTAGATCGAAACCTCCAGAAGAAAATAGTCTCCGTAACATGCAGTAACTGACGAGGACATTCTGGTTTTATTTATTTTTCAGTTTGTTCGACCCGGCTATAATTGCCCGTGGATTGCCTGCAGCTCCCTCTTTCACACTCCATTTCCACTTCTTTTGCTCCAACAATTTTAATTCGCAAACCCATAACTTTCAGGTTAAACTTATGCATGGTGCAGGCACTATAAAATTATATTTTGCCCTGATTACCTAATCTGTCAGTTTCTTTGCTTCTGTGTATGCCTAGGATCCGGAGTAGCTCTACGTCTTTCCGAGTAGTGTGCATCCGGTCTTCTGGACACGTAGACACCTGTTCTTGCTAGAACAAATTGCTTAGAATGCTGCTTGACAACCTGAGCAGATAAAATCCCAACTCACTTCTTTTATTACTCCTTAGATGTAAGTCACCCTCAGTATTACATATACTTTTGCACGGAAAACTAAAGTGTATGTGTCTAGTTTTGAGGATAGCTACAATGCATATCCTTTGTTGCGCATTTTTTTATATAATGGTCTTTCATTAAGCTCTTCCTATCTTTAAATTTAAATAAAACAAAGTATGTGTGAGATATCATCGAAACTTTTTATTCGTTTGAAAGGCCTATCGATGCCATTATGTATGGAATATAACATCTTGGGTGGCGTGCGTCCGAAATGTCTAATTTTTATGACCGGCGCATAAATCAGGTTGCATTTGACCGATGGCATGGGATATGTTGTCTTTGAGGGCCGCTGTGGTTTGTGGCTTATTCACATAGACCTGCAACTTAAGAAATCTCCACAAGCAAAAGTCTAACGGGGTCAAATCGCACGATCTCGGTGACCAGTTCACATCACCTCCACATGAGATGATCTTGCCCTCAAATCGCTCCTGCAGAATGTCCAATGAGGCATGAGCTGTGGGACACGTAGCGCCGTCCTGTTGAAACCACGTGCCGTTGGTTTCCATATCATCCAATTTAGGCCAAAAGAAGTTGATAATCATCGACCTATAGCGCTCGCCGTTGACGGTGATAGCCTGGCCAACGTCGTTCTGAAAGAAATAGGCACCGATGATGCCGCCCGCCCAAAATCCACACCAAACAGTGACTTTTTCGGGATGCATTGGACGTTCTAGGATATTCAGTGGATTGGTATTGTCCCAATTCGACAATTTTGTTTGTTGACGTACCCATTAATCCAGAAATGGGCTCATTGCGAAATGGTATTTTTATTAAAATTATTTAGTTCATATAAGCATTCAATCCAAGCTCGATAGTCCTCACTTCTCTGGTAGTTTCTTTTACGTTTAAACGACAAGTCACGACGCAAAATTCGCCAAGTTGTGGTCTGCGAAAGGCCTAGTTCTTGTGAGCAACGCGAAATCGACTGCCTTGGATTTTCCTGCACACTTTAACGAACAGCGGCGATGTTTGCGACAGATCTTGCGCTTCGTTGTCGTACAGTTTTTGGTTGATTGTTTACTGAACCAGTGAACTCAAATTTATCAACCACATTACGAATAGTGCTTTCGGTAGGACGATTATGACGACCGTAAAATGGGTGAAGCGCGCGGAACGTTGCCCGAACAGATCACCCACTTTAATAAAACAATTTTATCATTTGTACGTGTTGTTGAACGCTATATCTGTCCATGGTGATTTGGCGCAACAGACTGAATAAATAACAACCACTTTGATAGATGTAGCTTCAACAATATGACCGCTACCAATTGTCAAAGTTTGGAAGTCCCCACTGGAAGACCCTTTATAAGGCTTCTCGCTTTATTTCACTATATAATTTTAGGGTATTTTTAAATCCCGCATGGGAAAGTTTCCTGTATCATTTTTAATTTAAGCGTTACGTATGTTCCACGAATTTTAGTTTCTCACGCATTTCAGGCCATTGTGGTGCAAAAGCTGTAAATGTTGCGTTCCCAGGCCATGAAAATGCAGCTGCGTTTAGCGATTTTAGCCGTGGGAGCGCGTGGCGTAAATGGTGGGGGACTGTAGTTTGTGAGATACAATCCTCTGAAGGGAGAGGAATTGACTGTCTGCCGTGGACGAATACGGACGTGCAGTGTGAAGTTCCAAGTTCGAAAAAGTGATTCCTTTCCTTGTTATCCCTTTTCTATCTACGAGCTTATCATTTATCCTTGATAGGTAGGACACAACCGCGCCTTTAGTGATCCACACGGTAAGTTTTTGTTGTTATTAACTCGTGTACTCCCTTGCAACGCCATTTATGCAAGCCAATTTGTGGGCGTAATACTTTAGGTTCTAGTCATGCAGAACTGACAACGCAGGGAAGGTTTAACTTAAATAAATTTGTACTGTATTACATAAAATATTACACCTTGCTTACCAGGTATATACTTGTGTGGACTATAAGTGATGGGTCGATACAGTGTATCACAAAAATTTCTCGGGGTAGGTAACTTCATTGTGCATCTATTGTTCTCACGAGTAGATTGTGAGAATAAATTGCTTTTCTAATCTTAGTTTGCCCACCGGCTCTCTCGCTTTAATAGAAAAAAATGAGGAGGTTCTTTTTTTAATGGTAGCGATTTTAACGTGCCCTACACTTCACTCTTATTCTGTCATCCGCCCGTATCTCTAAGTCCAAGATATGTAGAAAAAGCTTCATTTAAATCCAAATGGAAAAAGCTGTTAGCCCTAGCATAATTTCTAATACAGTTGGTGTTGTACTCATTGCTTATGAGGATGCCCTTGAATTAAACCTTGAGTGTAGACTTTACCTTTATAACCGCCTATGCTGGATCTACCCAGCCAAAAAAATCAATTTAATAAATTTTATGCCCTCTATGTTCTTAACAAAATAGAAAAAAATAGTTTTAATTTACTAAAGGAAGAAATAAAACTAAGCTTTAATTTGCTGAATTGATCAATAATGCACGTGCACGTTTAAACAAAATAATTTACCCTTTAATAAAGCGTAAAATTGTAAATAATCCCAAAGAAAGGATTCATAAAAGCTTTCTGACAACTCAAGGAATTAACAACATGTCTTGCGAGCTAGATTCTGAGTCTTAGGAAGCTTGTTTTTAAAAAATTTATTTCCAAAAATACAACTATCACATCTATTTTATCGTTAATTACAAAATGACTTGTTTTATCCATAATAGACTTGAATTCTTATATTCTTTAAGCATAAATTGAATTCAATTGAAAACGTTACAGGTTAATATTTAGTAAAGAGTAGCTTGAACACTTAACAATGTTAAAGTTATAGAGTTCGAAGACTGACTGGCTATATGAGCTTCTTACATTTAACAGGAAGCCTCTAGTCTTACATAAATCTGTGGGAAACTGTAGTATTGCTTTATTCTGTTTCTTGATAATCATACTATGTCTTTATTTCTAGGTAATTATAAATAAGTCTGCTTGATAGTAGTTCATTGTTTTTACCTAATTGTATCGACTTGCGCTTGTGTTACAAAGCATTCGTTTCTTATTCTATTCCTAGTATGAACTAGGTTGACACTTATTACATTACATTTCTTTATGCAATGTATCATTAGATATCTAAATTACAATTACAACGTTTAATTTTAAATACATTTTAATATAGGGATATGTAATTCGCGTACAAAGAAAATACTTCTCTTCCACATTGATCTGACCAGAAGCGCCACGAAAATGTTGATTCTAGGTATTATACTAAAAGAATTCTATAAGTTGTTATTAACCATCCGCTCAACCAGTTGTGTTAACACTTCGCTTCTATCACAACGTAAATTCCAAACCCAAAATTGGTTTTGTACCACTTTTAACAAAGCTCTAACGACCTGTATCTTTTATGTAGCAATAATTAAAAGATTTAACATAGTTCCAGACATCGCATGAGCAAAATTTAATAACTAAACCCCGAATTAAAAATAATACGTACTTTGTTGATGTAGTACTACATGAATATTTCTGTCCTCGATGAAATAGGACATATAGTTAGAAAAGAATGGAAGGGGAACCGAGCTGTATATAGGCTGTTGTGGGAATTTCAGGGAACTGTGTAGGCTAGCTCAGAACATAACTAAGTGGAGGTGCGCGTCCAACTAGTTTCAAGACGGAAAATCTGATGACGAAAAAATAAGTACACTTAAATCTGATGATTATTATAAACAACTACAGGTGTGGGTTGTGAAATATTTTCAACTAATGTTGATTGTACGAAATGATATATTGGAAAAGTGTTGGGGGAACTTGGCGGCCACAGGCTGCTTACCCCTTTCGCATATCCCTACATTTGATTTCACAATGCTCCACCCGAAAGTACTACATTGACCAGCAAGAGATTTTTTTACCTGGAAATTTTGAATTTTGTCGAACCCATACTGTTGCAAGCAAGGTAGGGATATTTAAATTGCGTAACAATACTCACACACGGGACCTCCATTTTACCTCTCATCCGAACGAGGGCGTATTTTTGTGAAAAATGCTCGCGTAATATTTTTCAAGCGGACCGTGTCGGGATTCGAACCCGGGACTTTGGGCGTAGTAGTCACACGCATACCAACTACGCCACGGAGCCGCCTCCCTTTACATACCCTACATTTGATTTTCCACTGCTCCACCTGAAGGTACTACATTGGCCAGGAAGCGAGTTCTTTTTACTTGGAAATTTTAAATTTTGCCGAACCATTGCTGTTGCAAGCAAGGTAGGGATCCTTAATGTGCGCGACAACACTCATACACGGGACCTCCATTTTAATTCTCATCTGAACGTGGGCGTATTTTTGTGAAATGTTCGCCTAATATTTTCCAAGCGGACCGTGCCGGGATCCCCCTTCACATACCGTGCATTTTACCTTTCCAATGCTCCACCCGAAGGTACCACAGCGGCCAGGAAGGGAGTTTTTTGTTGCCTGGAAATTTAGAATTTTGCCGAACCCTTGCCGTTCCAGGCAAGGTAGGGATCTTTAACGTGCGTGACAACACTCACACACGGGACCTCCATTTAACCTCTCATCCGAACGAGGGCGTATTTTTGTGAAAAATGCTCGCCTAATATTTTTCAAGCAGACCGTGGCGGGATTCAAACCCGGGACCTTGGGCGTAGTAGTCACACACATACCAACTACGCCACGGAGCCGCCTGCATTTTAGAAGCCACAGTTTATGGAAGAGTAGCAGCGTTTTATCGGAAAATTTTAAGAAGAGAGAAGTACAGAAGGCGAATTTAAGTAAAAGGACTAGGATCAACAACCGGTCACTTTACGTCAAAAATAAGTAGTATCAAACCTTATGTAACAGTTTTTAAAGCATTTAATTATTAACCAAAAATAATTCAATACTAATCCAAGTCATATTTCTTGTAGAGTGCTAATTTTTGCACATCAATCCCTTAAAAATACCCTTTTACGTTGTACATACGCCAAATATTGTTAATATCATTAATTCCCACATAAAATACAGTAAAATAATACAACAGAAAAAGTTCAATCTGTAACTCTTCCCAAGTTTGTCCCTTTTTGTTCATAACCTTATACCCACAATGCACAAAAACACCTGTTTATACACGTATGCAAACAGGAGCAACAGTTACCTGGATTTTATTATTGCCCACGGGACTGCCATCATACCATCAACGACTGCTACCTTCAGGAATTTCCTCACTCTGGATTGTAGCACCCAGAATTGCAAACTGCTACCATATCAGCACGAGGTCATCTGATCTACCGATTCCATAGTGCCTTCAGACTTCTATTAATTGTTGGTAATCAACCAAATCGAATACACAGACATTTACTCCACTTCCAAATTTTAAACTTGGCAGACTTAGTGCAAATGAAATTATAACAGACTTTACTTACATAAATTAAACTTTGTTTTAACTGGCACAAGTAACATTTTTTCTTGAAGCCGTCAGCTGGTTGTAAGTTAAGCGTGACGTACGCTTGTTGAAAACCCCAGAGAGTCTGCTTGTCGAAAACTAAAAGAGCTCCACAACACTCTGTTGGTGTTTATATACTATCTCTAGCTCCAATCTGTTAGAATTCTTAAAATTTCTTTCAATACAAACAAACAACATCTCTAACCGTCCACAATTCTTAAAATCGTTCAACCGCCACTCTCCTTCCACAAACACTTTAACTCACGTACACAAACTTCAACGGCCCACCGAAATCCTAGAACTTGTCCCCACACCACAAGCTCACGTAGACTTTTCGTCGTATTCTATATACAAACGAATTCCAACGGTCAATAAATTCTGTGTATTCGTTCTAACCGACAACATTTTCCAAAACATTTTCTTGAAATTTACCTGAACATAACAAACGTGTCCACTCCACTAACTTATTTTCGTCGAATTTCTACAATCCCATTCTAAAATCTTGTGTTTATTTACTCCAACTGACCATTTAAACTACGCCATAATGCAACATGTTTTATCTATCTCCCTTTAATATACACACTAAAACCCTCTGTCTCTTAATTTGTACTCATTCCACTTTGTATATTCCTACCACGAGTTATATCTTTTCGTTCTAGCATCCACTCTACACCAACTATCCTTCTTACACCGTGTTTTCTAGTTTCGTTGTAACTAATATACCACTTACCCACTCTTAACAATATTCCAATTATGCTTATCTCATATCTGTTCTAACTAATAATCTTTCTTTGTTTCCTTGTTTACACCCCAAATCAACTAACACTTAATATGTGATATCCCTCTCTTACTTCTATCTATTCCAATTAATAACCTTTCTTTGTTTTGCTGTTGGCAAGCTGCATGTAACTGACAAATAACCGTTTAAGTTTCATATCTTTTTAACGAGGCTATAAATTCATTTCAATTGATAGCGGACAGCAACACTAGCTAGAATTCGTTTGTTTCTGCAGTTTTATCTGCGACGTTAGATAGGTTTTGGGCCTCTTGGAGCTTCTTTTTAAAAAGGTTTTCTTCCAAAAGACCCTTCTATCACTTTTTATTTAAACAAAAATTACAAATGGTTTCAATAACAGGTACGCTATGTTCATTAACGTACTAAAATCAAAAATAATCAAAGTTATTATTCACCAATTAATTTAATTAAAAATAGGATGAATAGCTTGAACAACCAATAGTGTTAAAGTTGTGAAGCTCGAGACTGACTGGCCATCATGGGCTTCTCAGGGTATTTATGCAATCCCTGCTCTTACATAACTTGTGAGAAATGCAGATCTCATGTCTGCTATTTCTTAATACAATACAATGTATTACATATTAGTAATCTTAATTCTAACAATTGGTTTCTTATAGTCTATTGTGACCTGCACCTGCAGTGTCATATTACGTCCGGAATACAAAGTAACTGTTTCCGTTCTCATGTCTGGTTTATGAACTTCCATTGACCATTTATAATGCGTCCTTCAATTATACAATGTAACAATCTATTTCTTAAGACTTAATAGTTTCATTTGAATATACATATATATTAATTTGGGGGGTATGTAATTCGCTCCTTATTAAAATTCGAGAAAACTTGTAACGGTTTCCTTCGTTTACCAATTAACCATGTTCAGAAAAACTTTGATAACACTTATAAACTCGTAAATAAAAACATAACGGCCACTTAACTTTAGTAAATACTATCCCTGAAAACAGTTTAAAGCTTTTGCAAATATACATCCTTTTTGCTAAAATTGAAAGTATTTGAATTTATGTCAAATACTAATGTTAAATTTGCTTAGGAATATGACATTCTAAATGCTTTTTATACACACTATACCTTATGAATATTTACATTATAACACACGCTAAAGGATGATGCTAACTTAACGTTTAGCTTCAATAAAATTAATAATATCTACTCTACTGATATGAAAAACGTTTCAAATTGTTTTTTATACTTGATATAAACTACCAAATGAATTAATAATGTTGTTTTAACTCCCAAATATTACAGAAATATATATATTGTAGTGGTTTTAAAGGGTTAAATTTGGAGTCAACAAAGCAATTTCCTAACACCCTGTATAGAGAAAGGAACCATTTATATACGCGCAAAATTAATTTCATTTATTTAATTTAAAGTTACAAGTATTGACGTAATTTTACAACTAGGGATTAGAAGATAATAGATTCATAAAGAAAATCAATTGTATAAGCTAATAGAAATTATTAATTAATTTAATTTATTTTAATTTAAGGGGTTATAACGTCAGAAAACGCATAAGAGCATGAAAAATCAATAATCTTAAGGCGAAAAGCTTTGCTTAACAAACAGACAGACGTCCGTTATATAGAATACCATGAAACGTAAACTCCTAGAAATGTTATTTTAAACGATCATTAATTAGGCACAGTTGCACGTTGAAAAGGTCACTTTCCGCTTATTTCTGTAGATAACAGCGCAAGCTTCAAGGAAATATTGTTTAACCGTCTGTGGGTTTCGTAATAAACACTAACAAGAGCAGAAAGGATGCACAATTAATAATATGTTACAGAATGAGACGGGCATAGAAGCATGCATTTAGTAGGAATATATTCAATCCACGTGGGGTAGACATAAGACGCGGGCAGCTATATCGATTTTCTACCACTCTAGTAAGATTAGAACGCGATATCCAATATGCATAAGACAGGAATAGAGATAGTACAGGCGGGGTTGTAAGACGTCACTGAAATGTATGATTGGTCGAAATAGGTAGTTTAGAACAGAGGAAGATGTGATGGTTTTGTTGTTTGTAACATGTTGACGAGCAATATTTTTCTAGAAGTTTAAAAACCGTTACACCAAAATTTGCGGAAATGTTAGTTTGCAATTAGGATTTCGAGTGAAGTGTGGCCGAGAGGGGGCTGGCTTATAATATAAATAAGCTAGCGAAATTGATAGCTTCCTCTTTTATCTCTTTTATTTTGCATCGCTTACGACGTACAAAAATCTACTGACCAGACTTGTAAGTATAATAAAAATGTGAAAATTTAATAGTACAATATTAGAGTGTTGTGGCCTTAACGTTAGAAACGCGTATTGTGTCGAGTTTATTTAAATGGAACTAAGGTCCAAAGAATATTTTAACAAGCTGGTAAATTAATAAAGCGATAAATAACAAGTGTAATATACATGGGTTTGGATATTGAAATTGATAATGGATGGGTAGCATGAAGCGCAGCTTAGATGGTGGTCATCTTTAACATCTAGTGGAGACGCACGCAGAACCACTAGACCGAGGGGTTCAGGAACATAATACATCGTCAACGGAGATGGAATCTTCAAGTTTTTCCAGGTAACGCATTAGAATTTGCTGTTTTTTTATAAACTGTTAAAAATTTTGTGATGTGTGAGAGTGAACTTTGATGGTATTCTTCGTTATTACGTATTGATAAGGATACGTATAACTGACTATTAATATGGTATTTTGAATATAAAACAAAAGGTGTACGTAAAGCTTATTTGAATTGCTTGATGAATTTAAATTTAATTTTTTTTTTGAAGTTTCTAGTAATAGTATGCTGGGTTATCCTGAGCTCACCATACTTCAGTGTGTAGTAAGAAACCAAGGTCAGGTATTATTTTGGGTTCCATTTACTCCTCTTGCTTTAAATGTGTTAGAAATTTTCACTTTACAAAAATATGGACTTTACACAAATAGCATGTATTGAGGTGTAACTTGAGCACCGAACTGTAAATAACTCTGAATTATTATTTGTAAATAGTGGTTAATAAATATTGTATGATTGTTGTATTATTTTGTGATTTTATTGTATGGTGTGTGAACGGTAAAGAGAATGAGAATAAATTTAGGTATATAAAAAGAAGCACAGCTGAGCTAGCCAGGGAAGCTGCTGAAGAAAATAATTCGATGAAGCAGATTATGGGTAAAATTTTTTAAATGTTTAAATAAATTTTTTTTTGTAAACTGGTAAGGTCCGGTCTTTGTCAGGGTTTCACGGCAATTTATGACCGCCCAATCTGTGGGGCTCGAATGTTTTTTAGAAAGTACCAGTTCCTGTGACCAAAGGCACATTACACGGCAATTTATTTAGCGGCCCAACGTTGGGGCTTGAATGTTTTTTTTTTACTCTGGCAAGGGCTTTATAGGCATTCCACGGCTATATATATATATATATATATATATATATATATATATATAAAATACTCATATTTAGACCAGGGTAGAAAATTAAATAATCACATCAAATAATTTTAATCACCGTGTATAATGAATATTATTAGATAATACGCGTTGTTAAAACCGTGAAGCATAAAAATTTATTAGTTTCATTAAACATAAGAGATTTAAATCATGTACAAGACGCTTTATATCAAAAGAAGCAGTATTAAAAAGCTCTGCGTGTAATGTAATTATTCCTAAACAAATGGAAATTACGTGCAAAATTTATCTTAATTAACTCTATTTCAAGTAACCGGTATTGAACAAAACGTACAGATAATATCTATAGAAACTTGTAAAACCCAATAAAATGCAAATCCTAGAAGTGTTAGTTAGAAGTAGGATGTTTGAACACACCTGCGTATTTTAAAAGGCAATTTCAGTTTAATTTGTTTAGATAAACATGTCGATTCTAATGATATTGGAAACGGTCAGATGCTTTAGCACGAAATACAAAACAGGGTTTATTTAAAAATCTCTGAGAATTAATATTATTTTGAACACCTGCGTAGTTTAAATATCACGTACGGCGAAAATTGTGTAGATAACAAATGGTTTCAAAGAATCTTGGAGAAACCGGGGCTTAATATTCACGAGAAGGTGCGATACGGGGTTATTAAACCCAGATAGTCCACATGGACTAAAATATAATCGATAATAAAGAATATCAATTTGCACCAATACGAACAGGTTAGAAAAGGAAAGAGAAAATGCGTCAAGCAAAGACACATATAGTAAAAGGCGTGATTTAAGCAACGTCACGAGGGTCACAATTGGTTGAAAATAGGATGCAAATATCAGAGGTAGAAACAACAATTTCTGTACAAAATTAATTAGTTTTTCTCGGACATGTTTGCGTGCCGTGTGAGAATTTCTGAGATTTAAATGGGGCGAGTGAAAATTTCGTAAAAACCGATGCGCGAGCGACGGACTGGGAACATAGCATAAGAAATTCTTAAGAATTGTCTGTTTTGAGGACAAAAGCGACGTGCCGGCTATTCGCTATATATACCGGTGGTAATATGAATTTCGGTCTCTTAGACTTTTGACTATTCGATGCGTTAAAAGCTCTTACATCCGCGACTTGATTGAAGATGTTAAACAGTGCATTTTAGTTTGATAAAATAATTTAAAGTTTGCTCGTATATTTTAGTGATTCAAAATAGTTTGTTATTTACGTGCTAACATGAATGTACTTCAGTGCACTTAGATACAAGGTAATAAAATTTAGTATCACTGTACCAATTAGCAAAATTTACAACGACAACATGTATACACAAAAGTAGGCAGTTTTGGCGTATATTGGTGAAAGACGCATGAATTTCTTTGCTATTTTTCGGGGGTGTTAATAATTAAATGGTTCAAATACGTGTCTGGATCCACGAAACAAGGGTCAAATATACACAGAGGAGTTCCGGAAAAGCCCAGAAACAACTTTAAATAAATGGTGATGGAGAAAATTTTAAAAGCGTTGAGAATTAGAAGCCGTAAATATAATCCTGTTGGAATGGTGTGATTAACTAAAGGGACGATGTACATTGAAGCTACGAGGACAGTAACCTTCAGGTAAATTATACTATTTTGTTTGACATTTTTGTGTGTGTTGAATAACTTTATAATTGATTTACTTTAAATGGACATTAGTGAAATTGTACTAACCATAAAATTTTAATTTTAAGATGAAATTTGCTTGTTTAAGTAGAAAGGGGTATTTAGTATTGATGTTCTGAATTATGATGAAACTTTGGGTATGTCTTTGAGCTCAATTAGACGAACCTGGTTAATTAACGTAAAGGGTGGTAGATGCTCTTTTACTCTGCATATATTGTTATATTAATTAGTAGGCATCCTACAAGGACTTTAATTCTGGATGCACATTAAAATGATAAGAAAATTAATCTTGAAATTCTTTTTAAAACTGAAATTTATGCTGAGTTTTAATTTGGAAATTTTAATGTATTGTGAATATTGATGTAAATAGAGTTAACATTGATGTTTGTGGTAGGAATGTGTTTGTTTTTTTTATGATTGAGGATGTAAGTTATCTAGAGGAGCAGCCGAGGCGATTAACAGAAGAAAGTCAACAGACCAGGTAATTCAAGAGGTTTCACAGCAATATATATATATATATATATATATATATATTATCTTGAGGTGTTTAGGTTCTAAAAACGCGAGCTCCACCATTAGGTGTCATAATATACTGAGGTTTACCTGGATGAATCGTACCCCACGAATGGGGTGTCATAATACTATGAGGTTTTTGCTGAAAACAACCTGGAAAAAGCCCTACGCTTGGGTCGACAATAATTCTATGTAGTCCCTCCTCGACTGCTTCTATCTTGAACACTATAAATCTTGTGAATCTACCTAGGATGCTTACCTGGGCTGCTGAAAATCAAAACTTCACCTAACTGCAACTTTGCTGCAATTTGAAAACTACTTCCCTACAATCCTATCAAAAAAACGCAATTACCAAAATTTATCATATTCTATTTACACAAAAAAACAATGACAACTTCCAAAACTTTTCAATTATAACGGTTCACATACATAAAATTACATATTTTTGATTAGGAACAATTTATTTTCAAAAATATAGTTAGATCAAAATTTTTACATTATACAAATTCCCTATTTAAAGTAAGTTGGCTAACCTCATACCCTGTCTTAATATGAGCTCACAGTAAAACCCTTTTAAACCTGTGTGCAAAAATTATAGCACTGCAGCAACAAAAAGTCTCCTTTACTTTGTACATAAACAACCTTTATACAATTATTTTAAATATTCATCTCTACATAACCATATTTTCATTTATAAAGTTCAATAAATTTTTAAGTCCATAAAATTCATAAAAATGCACTCAAAAAGCACAAATAAACTCTACAACAATGTTTTTATAAAAATCAGTTACCTGGAAATCATTACACCGCATGCATCTGCAATCCAGTCCTCGATGATGTTCTCCTCGACAATGACCATAAGTTATGGAACCGCTCCCAAGTTGAGTCACGCCATTCCTGCCAGCACGCAGCTATCCAAATCTTTCCAACTAGCCATTGATGGTGCATCTAAACTTCCTAAACTCCTCTACTGTTCCATATACCATCAGCAAATCACCACTCGATGCTTTCACAATCGCTAATTCGTCTTAGGACGCCTTGCAAGCCCAACAACCAAAGTAACAGTAATTTGTACTTACATGACTTTGTTAAGCTTCGCTTTTATTTCTAAACTTACTTCATGATTTTCTAAACAACAAGTACTACGACACACCAACTTGTGTGTAATTATAAATAACAACTTTTTAAAAGCACTCAATAATATTAACTACTACATGCCTTCACTTCGATGACGATCTAAGAAAAGAAAAAAGCGTCTCACCACCTCCTAGGTGTTTACATAGATCAAAAGTACCCCCCTGTTGTTTAATTTTCTCATAATCCTACCCCACATAAACAAGCTTTTCGGTAACCTCCTAACCGTTGCCACACTTCTCAAAACCTAAATCTCAACCTAAACAAAATTCTACAAATCCCAATTTAGCCTTGCATAATTCTTTTAAATTTTGTTAACAAACATCGACGGTCTTTTAAAATCCCGTAATTTAATGCTCGTACACAATTACCGAGAAAGTAACTTCTAACCGTCTAACGGCTGTGTTGCTTCCCTGAAAACTTGCCTCAACTGACATTAATTCTTATTAGATTCACGCCCCACATTTAAGACAAACTTAGCCTCATCTCTCTCTATCCCACAAACAAACATGCGTCGTTTATGAATCCCACCCACATATGTACCCTCTCTTAATCTTAAACTATCGCACGTCTCGTTCTTACTTGTGAAGTCCAATTACTTTTCTTTGTTTCTCAAATGCACTCTAAATCAGTCGTTGAAACAATTCACCACTCCTATATAATATAAACCCTACATTGGTCTTATTCTTATTAATACCCAATCTAATACGCTTTCTTCGTTCATCCTTAATAACTTGACTATAGCTTCCCTACCTTAATTCTTATCCCCTTTTTAAATCGATATCTTATACAAACATTTTCCATCTCATTCCTACTTATAGCCTCGAATCTATCCTTGTTCCCTCGTTAGTTACCAAGTCTAACCGACACTTGACATTTGCTTCTCCCTCTTTTCTATGCTAAAACCAATCTGTCCTTGTTTCCATATCGCTCCCCGCCTGCTTTAACTTGATTTTCTTATGAGGTTGTTGACAACGCGCCCCATCCTTGAACCCAGAACGTGCCTATTGTAACCGTCGAGCTCTGTTTATCGAAAACACTCAGTAACTGCCTCTTTCTATCAACCTCATGTTTTAAATGCCATCTTATGCTAAATTCTCCACTATACTATTTACATACGCTAAACGATATAAAATTAATGTTTCTACTTCACTAAAATTAAGTCCTTAAAATTATTGATTTTACGCTAAAGTAAAATGAAAAAGCTTTTACCTATCACACTGATTAAACTATAATTAAAGCTGGGTCCTTACACTACACTAATTGGTAGACCCTTAACATTAATTGTTTCTGCTCCCTAAATATTATGAAATTTCCGTGCAATTAAGTGCAAAGCTGAAACTGAATCTAAAATCCCTACTATAAATTAATTAATCGTTACCCTGGATTTTCAAGACGCCCATTTAATTTTCTAATAAGTGGTATTTACATATTTAACTTTTTAATAGATGGTATCTACACACGCTAGCGTGTCCTAAAATTGTCCAATGACCCAATGACCTATCTAATTAATTCTAACATACAAATTACATAGCACTATATATATATATATATATATATATATATATATATATAAAGACAAGTTATTTGCAGTTCGTTTACAAATGCATCTTACTTTATATATATATATATATATATACATATATATATATATATATATATATATATATATATTGCTATGCTATAGCCTTTTGGATTTCAAGCCCCTACGATAGGTGCCATGATATAAAATGCTCCACGATTGGGTGTACCAGTTTTATCGCTGTGATATGAAATGCCCCTACGATTGTACGTGTCATATTCATTGATATGCTATCCCCTTTGCAAGCCCCTCGATTTGTACTTTATATTTTATTTGTTTACCACGACTAGCTCACTGAATGCTCGACTTCCTAATAAATCTTATTTTACTCTTTAAATGGATTTAAATAAAGCAGTTCAGAATCACACAATATAATAATTGGTAATATGTACAATTTTGTGTAACCTCAAAATTTTCCCCTGTATAGAATATTTACAGTTACCAAATTATGCTTTATTGAAAGCCATCAAAAATATTTTTAATTACTCTCAAGTATCTTCGAACGTTCCAAGATGCTTTCCCTGTTTTCATCTTTTCAAATGACCTTTTTGATGTCTCTTACAAATACATAATGTATAGCAAATATTAAATTTGAAACAGTCTTTAAATAATAAAATGTTTAAATATCGCTAATCTGGAACGGTCACTGGAGTTGCCTCATAGTGTCTGTGGTCTGCATCCCTTGCTATGTTCGCTCTACTTATTGGCCAGAATTGTCCTTGAATTAACTTTGAGTACCCTTTCGATCTCAGTTTCAGACGTATTTTTAGATTTGTGTTAAGGCTTAGATCTCGACATGAACATTGACTTGTATATAAACTTAAATATCAACTTAGTACATATGACATCAACGAAACTGACATCAACGAAAGCGGCATCAATAACAGCCGTCTCAACAAAAGTGGCATCAACAAAAGCCGTCTTAACAAAATGGCATCAACAAAAGCCGTCTCAACAAAATGGCATCAACAAAAGCCGTCTCAACAAAATGGCATCAACAAGAGCCATCTCAACAAAAATCGTGTTTTGTTAAATATTAAAATAAATTTAATTAATTGTTTAACTTACGTCTATTTGCAGATCGGCTTATTTTTCGTCGCACAATTTTTGCACTTTCAAATTTTACTTATTTTGAATTTTAACGTTTCACTAATTAATTTTATTACGTAAATTTCTACTGCATTTGAACATAGTTTGTGCTTGGTTGAATATGAACTGAACTCTTTATTCATTTACTATTGGATTTATAAGCTCTTTTCACCAATCGTTTCCATTAGTGTGTTTTTGATCAAGGCTTGTACATTGCCTTATCTCTGAAAGAACTCTGTATTTTCTCGGATTCCTTGGTTTAATTCTTTGACGAAATGCTCCATCAATCTTGTAAGCGTTCTATATATTACAGTATTTTGTTAGGATTTCCGATTATTGCATTTATTCAGTCACGTATTTAAAGTTTGTAGTTTAAAAGTCCAAGACTTATCATATAATGAACCGCCTGGTGTTTATTTGTTTGTTACAGAATGTTGGTTTCCAGAACAAATGTATTCTTTCTAGTAGCGTATCCATTTTCTAATTATGACGTATTAAGATGCGTTTGCATATAGATGCGTTGATATTTTCGACGTAATTATTAAATATTTGGAATACCAATTTATTTATGTTTCCGATAATTAATTTTGATGCAATTAGTTGCTTCTAAAACCTTATCTTTACTTGTAAATTGTACTTAAACACATTATATGCCGCACACTTTACTATTCTAATTAAATGGTATCGGATTATTACTAAAGGAGCTTTTTTCTCAAGCATTAAATTAAATATCCTTTATATAGAGTGTCTTCGCAATTAACTTTTTGTAGAATAGTCGATTTACTTTTATAATTGATGGAATTATTTGATTTTCTAAAAGTAAAGTCATTTATATCTATCCTACGACCCCTATGACTTAATCTACCCTTAAACTACCCTCTTATCATAGCATTATATATATATATATAAATATATATATATATATATATATATATTGCTGTAATATCGTTGCAATAACCCGGTGCCCCCTTTTTGTGAAATAAAAAGATTAAAATTTTTCTTTTTATCAATTTTAATTTTAATTTTAATTTTAATACCTCGGCTAGCTCAGTTTTAACCACCCACGGAGCTTGCGACAATACGACAACAAAGAATTAAAATTTTCTTTTTCCTCTACTTCCTATGCCTTTTAAGCAAAACACAATTAAGCACAATTACTATAATATTCTCAATATTTACAAAGCGTTTATAATCTCTCTAAATAGAGCGTCGTATTTAAAAAGAACGCCTATCTGTTGATAAGCGCATAGTTCAACGATTAAAGCTTTGTACGTGATTCCTACATGCAAGATTTTGGGTATTTCTACGAATTTTTTATGTATAAACGAAATTGATGCGCTATTTCCTGCAGTAGGACTTCAAGTTATTGGCATTGGTTCTCTTGAATTTTCACTTTCCTTGGTCATGTACGTCTTGTTTGTACAGTGAATTTGATGAACTTTGTTTTATCACCATGCCGTAATTATTCCTAATCTATAAAGGTGTTGGATTTTACCTTTCTGGTCACGTAGCCTTACTTTAATTTACGTATTAAATTATATGCGTTTTCTATCTTACGCATTTTCAAACGTGCTTGTTTAACTGGGATAGTGTAATGATGATGCATTACTCACGCGTATTGTGGTGCAGCTTCCGTCCACGTCGTTTTATGACTTGCCAAGTTGTTTATTTAATTAAATCTTCTAGAGCACTTTTCATTTCTTAAAATAATTATAACTATAGTTTATATACAAGGCGTTGGTACTTGCTTTCTGCCTTACCGTTGAATTTCTCGTTTTTTTAGTAAAAATGTCTAATTTTCTGAACCCTTATGATGTTTACATGAAGCGCGCCATACTAGTGATCCTATCTACCCCTAAATGACCCTACTGCCCTTTTAACAACTATTCTTTACACCAAAACTTATTTCCTTATATAAATAACATACATATTGTTTAAACAATACAAATAATTATTCCCCCCCTCTGAAAGGTTTCTGATTTTGAATGATATAAAAAATTAAAATTTAAAAAAAAGATGAAAATCGGAGTTGTTTCTGGGGACGACTTTTGACGAAGCTTCATTGGCGCTACTACGCATAAAGATTTGCTTGGCGCGAGGGCGTTAGCGCAGCACTAGGATCGGCATATTTTTCTACTCATGGAACATTCAAGCTACACCAGTAAGGCCTTACGACATCTCCTTCTACGTATATGGACGTCGTCATCACACTGTTCCAGGTCCTTTGGAGCCACCTACATCAGAATACCCGACCTCGTAGCCTATTGACTTCAGCATTAGGGAGTAAAACTGTATGGTGTCCTATTTACTGACGTACGTAGTGAGTTAAGTATTGATTACCCTATTTTACGGTACTAATAATCATAATAATCATTTGTTATCGTACTTTATAAAATAAACTTTTGTATTTCCGTATTAACTGTCTCTATTAAAAGTACCTCAGCGGACTTTGATAGAGATAAATAATACGGTAACAGTCTAAAATTGGCAGGGATTACGATTACTTATATCGCCCTTCGTGAATAGACCCAAAAGTGGTGGTTGTTATGGAAACATTATCGACATAAACCGCGATTAGCTACAGAGTTTTTACGTTTTAATTGGCGCGTGTTAGAGACTTATCGTCAGTAAGCCTGTGTAATAGTAATCGATTAAATTTCCACGCAGTGTTCACAGCGATTTAAATTGGACAAAGCGTTGGAAAACATCATTTTTGTGCACCAACGAAATAAAATGGAAATTGTGTTTACAAATATTTTTCTAACCGTTTTACCTGAATCGCAAAATGGTATGTTCTATTTTAAATATAATACTAATATTAAAATTAATTTAAGCATAGGAAACCAGATTTGCTTGTCTCGTTTTTAGTTTTGAATTTTTAAAAATTGATAGCAAATTTTTTATTGTTAAATAACTTCACGAGGAACTTCAACTATTGAGTTTCTGTAGCCAGTAGTAATGAATACCCTTTAGAAAATAATTTTTTAGAGAAGTCTACAAGATGATGATTTTACTCCGTGTTTGGAAAAATTTACCCTACAAATTGAGCAAGTGACCGATTACCTACTATAACATTAGCTGTCTTTCCAAGAAAGTACTACATCGAATGTTAGACGAGGAAGTTGGTCAACTGCAACTAATGCGTTTCTAGCTAAATAGGGACAAATAACGTTGTCTGGTATTGGGAAAGTAATTCAAGCATACACGCGTGAAGTTAGCCCCCAACTTTTGAAAAAATAACTTTCTATAGCTCATTCGTTTGCACATTGTTTGCACATGTATGCACATCCGGTATTTTTGTTTGCACACTTTTCGTTTAAAAATTATTCAAGAAACAATTTGGGGGAGCCAACTTCACACTGACCCCCCGACTTCCAGGAAATCTATTTTAACCCGGCGGAATTAATACATCGTCGTTTGCACATGTATGCACATCCATTATTTTTGTTTGCACACCTTTCGTTTAAAAGTGTTGTAATTGGTAGGTTGGCCTAATATTTAATTAAAAGAATAATGCCACACAAAGATTTTCCTTTAATATTAACTATTTCCCAATTTAAATAATTTACAAACATAACCGTAAACTAGAAACGATCTTTTCACCACACCTTCTGTAAACATAATAATAAGAATAATAACATAACCTGCCTCTATCTTAACTGCTTGGAACTAATGGCGCCAAATTCAAATTTAAATTACAAGATTACTACAGTTCGGCCTAACCTGACATTAATGATTGACCTCAATCATTTAAAGTATACAAACTATATAATTAATTGAACAATACATTTTAGCAATACTATTAATTACTATGCGTTTACATTTGTCTCATTAAATAGTCCCTTTTCGAGTCATAAAACATAAGCACTTAAATTTTATGATAACATAAGCGTCTCACCTGATGTCCTAAATCATAACAATATTCAAAAAGTCATAATCATCATCATAAAATACAGAAATACCAAATAATTCACTCATAAGGTAGCATAAACGTAAAAACTTCAAATATTTCCTAATCATTGCTCATAATTTGGAAATCTAACATAATCAATTATCATAAACATAATAGTATAAACTGATAGGTAAAGATTACGTTGTCCAGACTAGGAAAACATACCTAATGAACATAAAATCTAATTCTGCAACCAAGGTTTCATTCGCGATGTTACCATAATGCCTTCGTACGGTTTTTGGGTCACTTGAAATCCCTCTATGTCAGTTACGACATATCTATCATTGTCTAAAATAGCTTTGACCACTTAGGGGTCTCGAAATTTAGCCAACAGTTTTTTATTTACACCTGGTGTAACATCAGTATTCGCAATCATAACATAATCTCCTATTTTGTATAAGCGAGATGCTTTATGCGAGGCATCATAATAATTTTTACTATAAATTTGAGACTTCTCAATATTTTTGGATGCTTGGTACCTGATTAGGTTTAAATCTCTATCGCTAGCATTTTGCAATTCACAATAGACTCTTAAATTGTCACATACATGATCTTTCTGCTGTACCCCAAATAAAAGCATACTTGGGCTAAACCAGTAGATCGATTAATTGTATTATTCATTGAAAATTCAATTTTATATAGAACTGTGTCGTCGGCTGTTTTACTGCACATAGTGTTCAAGGACCTATTAAATACCTCTACCTGCCCATTTGCTCGTGGAACACTTGTAGCTATAAGTGTATGACGAATCTCATTAGCTTCCATAAAGTCGCTAAATTCTTGGGACGTGAAACAACTACCCCTATCGGAAATCACTCTCAGAGGTTTAGAATAATGTTTGAAATAAGAATCTAAATGTTTTGTCACTGGTTTAGTTTCAGTACTAGTGCATGGATAGAGTTTTGTAAATTTCGTAAAACCGTCAACTACTAAAAGTACATATTTATGTCGAAACTCAGTTTTCTCGAGTGGCCCGTAATGGTCAGTACGTAAAATTTGGAAAGGTAGGTCTCCCTTGGGTATAGGATGTAGAAATCCCTCAGGTTTTCCAGTTAAAGAAGAATAACTAATAAACCTAAGATAGTTACCGATGTAATCTTTAATTTTTTGTCACAATTTTGGGAACCAATATGTCCTTTTAATTGCCTCTAAACATTTACTTTCCCCAACATGACCTAATTCGTCGTGGTATGTCCGAATCACACTATTTTCCATTGAAAGAGGAACGTAAAACAACAATTTGCCTTTATCAGTTTTCTTGTAAACTAGACCATTTCTAATTTCGAATAATTTACTCTCAGTTTTGAAAAGAGAATCCCTTATCTTTAAAATTTCTGGATCACAATCTTGTTTTATACTCAAGTTGCGTTCAAAAGAATTATCGTCAATGACAAGTACGGAATACCTGCTTAAACAGTCTGAATGTTTCATACCATCTGCTTTTCTATGCTCAATACTATAACAATAGTTCTGCAGTTCTTATGCCCAACGCATTATTTTAGGATTGATTTCCTTTTTGTTGAGTGCTAGCTTTATGCTATCGCAATCGGTAAAAATTTTGAATTCTATACCCTGCAGGTACACACGAAATCTTCTTAAAGAATAGACAATACATAACATTCTAACTCGTAACTGTGCATCTTATTTTCACTTAGACTGGTTTGCTTGGAAAAATAAAAAACAGGATGAAATTTATTATCCTTTTGCTTTCGGAGTAAAATGCTGCCGAAACTATGACTTGAAGCGTCACAATGTAATTGGGTCTCTGCATGAGGATTATAAATAGTTAGAACTGGTTCGCTTATGAGTAGCAATTTTAATCTTTCGAATGGAGCAAACTCTTCAGCTTCAAATTTAAACGTAATGTCTTTTTTAAGCAAATTGTACAAAGGGCTGGCAATTAATGCATAATCTCGTATAAATTTCCTAAAGTATGATGTTAGGCCTAAGAAACTTCTTACATCATTAAAAGTTTTCCGAACAGGAAACTCCCTAACTGCTTCTAGATTTGATAACGATGACTTAATCCCAGTGCTACTAATAATGTATCCTAAATATTGTGTAGTAAAATAAAAGAACGAGCACTTATCTATTCGTAATTCAAGTTTATTTTGAATTAAACGGTCAAAAACTAAGTTCAGTACTACCAAGCTTTCTCGAAAAGTTTCAGTAGCGATACATAAATCGTCAAAATAGATCGAAACTAATTTTTGATCAACAAGGTCACAAAAAATTATATTGATGAACCTGCACCAATTGGCTGGACTATTTTTCAGCCCAAAAGGCATTTTAAGATACTCAAATTGGCCATTAGGAGTTACAAAAGAAGTACGTCTTACCGCCTCCGGATGCACACTAACATAATAAAATGCATCTTTTAAATCTATTCGTGTAAACCAAGATTTTTTCCTAAGTTGTTCAACCTGATCGTTTAACGATGGTACTGGAAAATTATCCCTTAAAGTAATCTGATTTAATTTTCTAAAATCAACACACATGCGTAAACTACCATCCCGTTTTGGCACTAATACTATGGGTGAAGCATATTCAGAATCGCTGCGCTGAATAATACCTCGTGATAATAAATCATCTGTAATCTTATTAACTTGTTCTTTTTCTACAAACGAAAGACGCCTCGGTCTGTAATAAAATGGTTCTTGGTTGGATTTTAATCGAATTTTCATTTGATAGTTAATTACTGGATTTTCGGGTCTTTCAGCACACACAAACTGACTAAAATCTTTAACAAATTGTTGCCTAAGGTTAGGATCTAGATCAGGATTAATATTCAGTTCTTTTCCATCAGAATTATCTATATCAATGTGCAAAAGTTCATTTTCAAAATTATTAGCTTGTAGAATTTTAACTTTTCCCCAAACATTACAGTGAGATTGTTTTTAGCAATAAAATCTCGCCCTAAAAGACAAGTATATCTCATTGTGTGATCTGGCACAACATGAAAATCAACAGTTAGACTTAAATTATTATCTAAAATCACTTTGGAATTAAATTTCCCTAAAACATCTAAAACAGAATTATTTATACCCTGAAAACATTGTTCATCAACGTTCTTGTTAATTAAATTTTCTGGAATCAAAGACTTACATAAAAGTGAAATAGGACTTCCAGTGTCCAAGATTGGTGAAATTTTAAGAAGATTATCTCCTACACTTAATTCTAAATCTACCTGATAGGAAGGTACTACATCAACTAGGTTTGTGCTGTTGTTGCCTGTTGCTTGCAGTTGAGCCTGTGTATTGATGCTACTTCCACTACGTTGGCTGTGTACGTTTGTGTTCATACCACTGAAACGGCTCTGATAGTTCGTAGTGCGTTGTGGACAGGAACGTTGCTGATGATTCAAGGAACCACATGTAAAGCATGAACCCTTTTCTCTCTTTGGTTTAGGACAGGACGATACTGTATGGCCTTCCCCAAACAGTTATAACATTTCAAACTATACGACGTTGGAGGCATGTTATAGTTTCGTACGGTGCGAGAATTAAATGAGGTACACTGATTTGAAACAAAACGAGGCTTACTTGTATTTAAGTTGCTGCTTGATGATTTATTACGCCGTTCATTCACAATTCTGTCATAATTTATTAAGTCGTGATATAACTCGTTCCCATTTAAATGATTCTTTGTTAACAACATACTGGCAAGTTCTCGTGACTGCAATCCAATAATGACTTGATCTTTTTGTTCTGCAAAACTGAGCCCCAGACCTTTACATAATCCAATTTTCTCATGATAATAAGTACTTAAATCTTCAGCTGGCTTCTGGCTACGATTTGACATTGCTTTCCAAAGCGAAGTTAAATTTCTCTGTGGTATAAAAGTATTCTCCAATTCTGTGCGAAATTGCTCCCAATTTTGCATATCGCTTCGATTTGCCTCGTACCAATGTAATGCTGCTCCAGTTAGTTTTGATCTAGCGGTTTCCATAATAAATTCCGGTGGCCAGTGGTGCAGGGTTGCTGCACTTTCAACTGTTTCTAACCAATTTTTACTTTTTGTAAGGTCATCGCTCGTAAAAGTTGAAAAGGATTTTGAAAAATCAGGTATAACCCCATAATTCCGCTGGTTTTGTTGTAAATTCATGTTGCAATACCATAGCATTTGCGTAATAACCTGGTTCATTGACGTCAATAACTCGTTTATATTAAATGCATTATTTTGTAGAATTTGATTTTGTGGATCTACGCCTGCAGCTAAATTATTAGAACTCGAGTGTTGTCTAACAAGATTCTCAAAAATATTTTCCGGAAAGCTTTGCTTATTTTCTTCCATCTCATAAATTCAAGGTAAAACGTGGTGACAGAAATCCAAATTTATCTGCCTCACCCCACACCTGAAATTGTTGTAATTCGTAGGTTTACCTAATATTTAATTAAAAGAATAATGCCACACAAAGATTTTCCTTTAATATTAACTATTTCCCAATTTAAATAATTTACAAACATAACCGTAAACTAGAAATGATCTTTTCACCACACCTTCTGTAAACATAATAATAAGAATAATAACATAACCTGCCTCTATCTTAACTGCTTGGAACTAATGGCGCCAAATTCAAATTTAAATTACAAGATTACTACAAAAGTTATTAAAAAAACCATTGTGGTGGCCAACTTCACACTAGCCCCTGACATTCAGCAAATTTTAAACCGTGAAATTGATAGATTTTCGTTTGCACACTCCAGTTTAAAAGTAATTTAACATTCAGCTTCATAGTCCTCGCTATACGATACCTACTGTTAAAAATGTGAAAAAATTGTTACGAACCCAATTAATACCTCTTCGTTTGCACATTACAAAACACATCAACATTTTGTTTGCACACCACTGTAGGTAAAAAATTTTTTTAATTTAATCAGGGGGCTAACTTCACACATCAAATATCGCATTTTTCTGCAATTCTAACATGTTTTGACGGAAATCAAAGTATCTTCGCTTGCAAATCATGAATCAAATCGTTTTTGTTTGCACGCCTTTGTTCAAAACTTATTTAACATTTACTTTCGTAGTACTCACTAAACGATAGCTTTTGTTCAAATGTGCAGAAATGGATTACAAAGCTTAATCGATACATTTTCGTTTGCACATTATAAAACACATCAACTTTTTGTTTGTACACCACTGTAAGTCAAATAATTTTTAAATTTAATCAGGGGAGGGGGCTAACTTCACACATGTCAAATATCGCATTTTTGTGCAATTTTAACATGTGATGACGGAAATCAAAGTATCTTCGTTTGCACATCATGAATCAAGTTGCTTTTTCGTTTGCACACCTTTAGTTCAAAACTTATTTAACATTCACTTTCATAGTGCCCGCTATACGATAGCTACTGTTTAAAATGTGCAAAAAATCGATTACAGTGAGCCTAATTGATAACTTTTTGTTTGCACATTATGAAACACATCAACTTTTTGTTTGCACACCACTGTAAGTCAAAAAATTTTAAATTCAATCGGGGGGGGGCTAACTTCACACATGTTAAATATCGCATTTTTGTGCAATTCTAACAATTGATGACGGAAATCAAAGCATCTTCGTTTGCACATCATGAATCAATTCGCTTTTTCGTTTGCACACCTTAACTTCAAAACTTAGTTAACGATTACGTTCGGAGTACCCGCTATACGATAGCTACCGTTCTAAATGTGCAAAAATGGATTACAATGAGACTAATTGATACTTTTTCGTTTGCACATTACCAGACATACACATATACATATACCGTTGATTGAAAATATTTTAATCAACACATTTACTAAAATATTGTTTTCAAATGTATATAGTCCTATGTATTTACATTATTATATAGCGCCACAAGATGTCGCTAGTTCGAGAACTCTGTTTTCAACCGTCTCGTATGAATACTAGACAACAGGAGGTATGTACTTCCACTCAAGCGAAACTTGAAATTTCTGTTGTATTTTTGACTATTAATTTGCAGTTAGATGCGCCCGCTTGAGTTTATGCTAGTGGTAGTTAGATAATTAAACAGTATTAGAGGTTTTTACAGCATTTTATAAATAATGGCAATCGTACCGGTTTTTTAAAACAGCATCGGTAGCTATCGTACAGCGGGGACTACGAAAGTAAGTGTTAAATAATTTTGAACTAAAGGTGTGCAAACGAAAAAGCGACTTGATTAATGATGTTCAAACGAAGATGCTTTGATTTCCGTCATCACATGTTAGAATTGCACAAAAATGCAATATTGGACATGTGTGAAGTTAGCATCCGTGATTAAATTAAAATTTTTTTTTGACTTACAGTGGTGTGCAAACAAAAAGTTGATGTGTTTCGTAATGTGCAAACGAAAAGGTATCAGTTGGGTTTATTGTAACAATGTTTTCACGTTTTCAACAGTAGCTATCGTATAGCGAGGACTATGAAGCTGAATGTTAAATGACTTTTAAACTGGAAGTGTGTAAACGAAAATAATAGATGTGCATACATGTGCAAACGAAGATCTATCAATTTCGTCGGTTTAAAATGAATTTTCTGAATGTCGGGGGGCTAGTGTGAAGTTGGCCCCCCTAAATTGTTTCTTGAATAATTTTTAAACGAAAAGTGTGCAAACAAAAATACCGGATGTGCATACATGTGCAAACAATGTGCAAACGAATGAGCTATAGAAAGTTATTTTTTTTCAAAAGTTGGGGCTAACTTCACGCGTGTTTCAAGCATAGTAACTGAAAATTAATTAAATTGTTGGTTATTTTGAAAAGAGAAAATCAAATGATCGGTTTCGCTGTTGTTACATTTCTTCAGACTAGCGCATTTTTCTTTGAAACAACCATCCAAGTTCTTCAATTATACACGAACCGTTGTGTATTAATACATGCATTTATTAATACACCATGGTTCGTGTATAATTCAAGAACTCCATCCAAAGGCACTACATTGCCCAGGAAGCGAACTTTTTACCTGGAAATTTTGAAATTTGCCAAACCTTTGCTATTCCAAGCAAGGTAGGGATCCTTATCGTGCGTGACCTAGAATTTACCTTTCATCCCAACGAGGGCGTATTTTAGTGAAAAATGTTCGCCTTACATTTTTCAAGTGGTCGGTGTCAGGATTCGAACCCAGGGCCTTGGACTTACAAGACTATTTAAAATGCAGCGAAACCTTTTCAAAACAGCAACCTATTCTTCGGACATTTTACTTTAAACTGATGCTTTGAACAAACCGTACTCTATAACGACCAGAATTATAAGAGGGAAATATCCTGTCGACGCAGCTTTAGGTTACGCACTACCTGCCTAGCGCCGCTCTTTTCGAATTTGTAAAATCCTAGCATTTTTATTGGTCACCTTCGCAACATTGCGTGACAACATACTCACGAGACTTACATTTTATCTTTCGCCCAATATTTTTCAAGCGGTCTGTGTCGGGAATTGAACCCGGGACTTTGGGCCTAGTAGTCATTTGCAAATATATCTGATCCATCTAGTCGCCTGGATAAATTTGTCTTAAGAGGCTTTTTTAAAAAATTCAAAAGTTCTTTAATATAATAACATCTTGAGCCACGATCATTACTGAGAAATGTACTATCTTGAAAGAACAATTAAACTAGTTAAAGTATGAGGTAATTATCAATATAGCTAATTTATAGTTGTTTTGGATAAGAATGATTCCAAACAAAACAAAGAGAAATTATTACTTTTTGTTCTTCAGCTAAATATTTATTATTTTTTTTATAACTTTAGATTTTCTATTTGACTTTCTCTTATAGAAATATCTAGTTGCAACTTTAATTTCGGAATTCATCTTTTGTTTTTCTTTCTTTTTTCTTGTTTGCAGAAATGCTGTTTACTAATTGTTGAAGGTTTTGAGCATTCGCAATTATATTTTTCTTGGGAGTTTTTGACTTTTAAACTCTTAAATCATCAATTCTTGGACGCTTAATATCTGCGTCTGGAAAAATGTCTAACGGGGTATTATTGCCGCTTTTTATATATTTAATAAATTATTTAAATTATATTTTTATTATAACGTTGTACGAGAGAAAACGCAATCAATGTATGATGTTAGGTTCAATACCAAAACTAGAAAAAGACTTCAAGCATATAATGATAAAATGTTGATAAGGTTTCTGGAGGGGATTTCAATGTAGAAAAATGACAGAGAATGAGCAGATGTTTTGGTAGGGCCTCGTAAGGACGCACTATCAATGAGTGTCGAAGGCGGACCTTTCAGTCGTGGAGTTACAGACAGTATCGTCTATCTGGATTAATGAAGTTGCTTGCACTAATGATATTATTAAAGGAATGGAAACTTTCAGCAATATATTTTAAAAAAAAAGCCACCAACATGCTGATTCTACAGATGCGAGAATCACAAGAGATGATGGTGATGTTCAAAAATTGGAAGAATGGCTTCAGTCGCACGACCCATTCTCCGACCTGGACGTAATTATGAATATTGCAACAGGTATTATTGGTCACAAAAAGATCATTTGCTACAATGCCTTTAATCAAGGCATTGAGTCCGTAAAAAAATCGGATAAAACTTTAGAGATTTACAGTTAAAAACTACACAAAAAATCGTGCTTTTACAGTTAAAATAAAAATAGACAACGAAAACTTTCCAATTGATCCTTTTTTATTGTTTCAACGTATTAGCGTATTGAAGAAATTTCATGCCGATTTGCAAGAGTATATGAAGTATGAATTAGCTCCTTACCCGTTATCATTATACGACGACGCAGGAATGCGAAAAACCTAGAAATCTACCTTCTACAGTATCTTCGAAAAATCTTCAAGAAATGTCAACGATATCAACAATTTTGCTATGTCATTGATGGTAGGATGCTTTTACATCGTGTTAAATGGCAAATTAACCAAAAATTTAACTCAATATTAGATAGTTACGTGAGGTATATTAATAGGTATTACGGTAAAAATGTGACAATTGTATTTGACGGATATGAAACAGAAACCACTAAAGCAGCAGAACGAAATCGCCGATCTGTAAAAAATTCATCACTTGATTATGCTTTCGAAGAAGACATGCAGCTGAAAGTGGCGCAAGAAAAGTTTCTTTCAAATACCAATAATAAAGCTAGATTTATAACTAAATTCATACAATATTTAACAGAAAATAGCATGTGTTCAAAACAAGCAGACGGGGATGTCGATCGACTAATTGTGACCGCAGCAGTTGATTCATCTTTTTCCAATGTTGTCATAGTGGCTGAAGACATTGATGTTCTTGTCCTATTAGTAGCTTTAACAACAGATACAAAGGAAATATATATTTTTTATTTTTTGAAACCTGCTAGAGGAAAAACACCACAAAAAGTATATTCATCGGCCAGTCTGGATGAATTACCAAACTGCAAAGAACATGTGCTTTTTCTGCACGCTTTTACAGGTTGTGATACGACGTCGGCATTTTTTAATAATGGAAAAAGCAAATTTGCAACAATGTTTGAATCACGAAAATCTTTACAAGAGGCTGCTGAAATTTTTAAACAAAAAAAAAAGTGTAGAAAACATTGTTAAAGCTGGAGTAATATGTATTCTCGCTTTATATGGCGCTCCAAAATCTATATCTAATTTAAATCAGTACAGATATCAATGTTTTAAACCCCATTGCAAAGGACAGTCGTGTACGATTAACGAATTTGCCGTGCACAATAGATGCAGCTACAGGACATCTAAAAAAAGTATATCAGCAAGTTCAGTTATGGATTGGATATGGACAAACCTGCACCAATTGCGCGCCCATAACTTTTGAAGGAGACGAGTTGGAAGATGTAGAAGATATTTGAAAATCTTTGTATATTATGAATAAAATTATATTTCATTATTGCTAAACTTATGGTGAATACTTATTTACAGTTACAAACAACAGAATACAAGAAAGCACATTCAAAAAATCATTCATTGTTCAATTTCAATTTTTTCGCATTTTTTTATATTTCCTGTAAAAAGCGGCAATTTTTAACCTATAGGGGTTTTAGTATATTTAATTTGTGAAATTTTAAGCCATAAATCATTAAAATTCTAGTTGGTTGAACCAGTTCCGAGATCATCATCATTTTGTTTTCAACCTTACTTAAGGTCGGTTTGACGCAGCTCTAACTTCTTTTCTATTCTGGGCTAATTTAAAAAGCTCTACATAACCTTCACAACCTAAATTTTTAATAATTTGACTAATATAGTTTGGTGTAGGTCTTCCTATATCCTTCTATCTTTTTCCTATTCACCTGGCTCTACATAGATATTAGCAATCTGATGGTTGTTAAAGAACTCTAACATGTTTACATGATTACCATTTATAAGGAAATGAACTATAACCTGGTTATCCGCTTCAAAAAAGGAAAAGTGTTAAATTATATGTTTATGGTAAGGCTTAAGCAACGAATCGCTGCCAACATGCCAGACCGCTAACTAATTGTGAGTTATGTCATGGTGACATTTAGTTAACTGATTTTTATTTACTTATTCTTTTTGTTTTGTTTTCGAACTTACTTATTAAAGTAGCTTTGACGCAGCTCTAAATTTTTTTCTATTCTGAGCTAGTCTAAAAAGATCTACATACCCTTCACAAGCTAAATCTCTAATAATTTGACTAATATAGCTTTGTCTAAGCCTTCCTACTCTATTTTTATTTGGTAGTCTATAATCTAAGACTTTACTAAATAGTTCCTCATGTCTTAACTGGTGCCCTATCATTCTATCTCTCCTGACCTTTAATTGTTTCCACATACAGGGTTCCTCACCTATCCTTCTATAAACTTCGTCGTTTGTTACTCTATCTGTCCAACTAATCTTCAACATTCTCTTATAACACGAAGTTTCAAAAGCTTCTATCTTTTTCTTATCTACTTCTTTAATTGTCCAAGTCTCACTACCGTATAGTAGAACGCTCCATACGTACGACTTTAAGAAACTTTTTCTATTATCTAAACTAATACTATTAGCTATTATTAAGTTTTCTTTTTGTAAAAACATTTTTCTAGCTTGAGCTATTTTAGCTACTATATCCCTTCTGCTACGTCCATCCTTTGTAATTATACTACCTAAATAGCAAAATTCATCTACATCCTCTAACTCGGTATTACCTATTTTTAATTTTGGTTTAGAACTAGGCTGTAACTCACTTGTCATTATCTTTGTCTTTACTGAGTTAATTCTCATACTATAGTTACTCTGTAGTATCGCCTCTAAAATATTTAAAAACTCTCCTAACTCTTTTCTAGACTCTACTATAATGGCTATATCATCTGCAAAACGAAACATGTCTATTTTCTGTCCCTGTACACTAACACCTATCTCTTTTTTCTCTCTAGCTAAGTTTAAAGCTTCCTCAATATAAACATTAAAAATCAAGGGAGACAGTATACAACCCTGTCTAACACCATTTCTAATCTTAGCTTCTTTTTCTATTTCATCAAATTTAATTACTACGCTTTGGTTTTATATAGACTGTAAATAATTTTTCTATCCCTATGAGAGATTCCTATTTTCGCAAAACCCTGAACATAACAATCCAATTAACCTTATCAAATGCTTTTCTAAATCTACAAACGCGAAATGAGTCTTTTATTTTTTGTAACCTTTTTCGATAATTATCCTAATCATTAGTATCGGTTCTCTAGTCCTCTGTCTTTACGAAAACCATATTGGTCTTCGCCTAAATAATTCTCAGTCAAAGCTTCTACTCTATTTTTAATTATCATTGTTAGTATTTTGGAAGCGTGAGAAGTTATACTAACCGTTCTAAAATTCTCACACCTATCAGTTCCTGACTTTTTTGTGATTGGGATAATAATATTTTTTTCGAAATCTATTGGAACCTCACCTGTGTCATATATTACTTTTACTAGTTCATATAATCTGTCTAAAGTTTTTTGACTTGCATATTTTATTAGTTCTGCGGGAATATCGTCTATCTCTGGCGCTTTATTTAGTTTAAGATTCCGGACAGCTCTATCAAATTCCTCTCTTAATATTGAGAACCTTATTTCTACATCCTCTTCTTGGTCGTTCTCTAACTCATCCATATCGTCTCCCTTATATAAATCTTCTAAATATCTTTTCCATCTGTCTGCTACCTCAACTTTATTTATTAGAAGCTCATTATTCTCGTCTCTAATACCATTATAGTTTTTCCTATCTTCCCCAAAAAACTTTTTAACTGCCCTGTAAGCCCTGTCTGTCTTTCCTACTCTCAAATCATCTTGTATTCCCTTACAATTCTCCTCCATCCATTTATTTCTAGCTTCTCTACACTCATGTACTATCTTATTTCTAACTGTATTATATTTTTGCTTACTTTCACTATCCACTTCTCTGAAAGGTTTGAGCTTTCTTTAATTCTCTATTAAATCTAATATCTCCTTTGTTACCCAGGGTTTTCTCGCTTCTATTTTTTTCTTACCTATAGTCTGTGTTGCTGTATCATGTACAGTCAGTTTTATTTCTTTCCATCTATTTTCTACGTTCTCCCTACAGCTATCTCTTTGCTCTTATTATCTAATACTTGTTTATATTCCTCTTTACCCTACTATCATTAAGCTTACCTAGATCCCATCCCTCTCTTTTAACCTTTCACAATTTTTTGAATTTTAGTTTACACTTCATTTTAACTAAGTTATGATCGCTATCTATGTCAGCCCCTGGATAACTACGACAGTTTTAACTTGGTTTCTAAATCTTTGTTTAACTAAAATATAATCTATTCTGTATCTAGTCCAACATGTTGTTCGAATAGGGTGTTTACAGTTACTAATTTATGTTCCTGGCAAAACTCAACTAATCTTTCTCCTCTATCATTTCGTCTGCCATACCCAAATTTTCCTACCATTTTCCCTCACTACCTTCTCCAACTGACGCATTAAAATCGCCCATAACTATTAAATTCTCATCTCCTTTTACTTTTCTCACTATACTATTTATATCCTCGTATACCTTTTCTACTTCCTCATCCTCGTACTGAGTTGTTGGCATGTAAACCTGTACTAAAACAGTGTCTGTGGGTTTTGTACTCAATCTAACCATAATTATTCTATCACTAAATTGTAAGTACTCTTTAACTTTATGCCCTAATCTTTTACCTAACACTATTCCTACGCCTGCCTGTCCATTAGTTGAAGAAGTTGTAATTATTCTATAATTATCTTTCCAAAAGTCATTACTATCTGGCCATCTCACCTCACTAATACCTAAAATGTCCAGCTTTTCCTTTCTCATTTCGACTAATAAATTCGTTAACTTATCTACTCTAAGTAATGACCTTACATTCCAAGTCCCTATCACTAAATCAAACTGTTGTTTTATATTCTTACGATGACGAGCTCCAAGTACCCCCTCCCGGAGATCCGAATGAGGGAGTATTTTATCTCCGGACAAGAATTTTACTTGTGAGCTCTCCATCATATATATTTCGTGTTTTAGGCCACGCACACCTGGGAAATATTGTGGTAGGCTCCCATATCTTTCAACAACGCAGTTTTTAAAGATTTTAGCAAAAAGCCGTATCCGTCACGGTCAACCCCCAACAATCTTGTAAATTATTGAAGATCGCCCGAGACCAACCGACCCTCCTTTTAGCCAGCTTGGCTGCTGCCCCTAGCTACGCCTTTTAATCGCCTTTTACGATAAGCAGGCTTACTATAGTAGTATTCTTTATCCCCTACTATAGGGTCTAATTTGACTCCACTATATAAATTGATAGACATGTAGCTGATACCAATTTTAGAAGTTTATCAGCTTAACGCGTACCACTTGTTTAAAACTAACATAGCATTAGCTCCATTTAATCACTAGCCAACAATAACTCTCTAAAATTCTTAAGTGCACGGTTAAGGCTTACTGACAAGAATTATTTTATTACGTACTCCTACCTTTACGTAATTAAATATTAAGGTTTAATTAATGTAAATTTTTCATCAGTCCTGGTTAGACGCACACCTTTTATACGTTTTCCCGAAATTCTCACTGTTTACATCTTTCGCTATCCGCGTGCAATAGTCCGATCCAGGTATAATTTTACCTCTCTTTTATCTTTGCTTGTAATATATCTCGCACTATTGCCCAATTATGTTAGAACGTGTCATGTCCTTTTATTTCTCCTTTTTTATGCTTTCCACAAATATCCTTTTTCGTCTATTATTTCTAAAATCTCTTTGTTATTAACACTGTCTGTTTATGCTATCATCATCATACATCTGAAGCACCACCATCCAAAAAGCTTCTACCTTTTTCCTGTCTGCTTCTATTACTGTCCGTCTCTATTTCGTAGTCACACAGTACTGTACAGTGTGTCCCAAATTGGATGTATTAAATGGGTAACTTAGTTGTTATTAAAGATACAATAAAACTGTGTGCGCAGTCATGTGCCAACTTTTTGAGATCAATTCAATGGTGAAATCACAAATGAGCGATCTTCTTTTGTTTTCGAGTTATAGCCAAAAATTGATATTTTTAACAATTCTATTAATTCTCATAACTCGTTTGTTTGCAAAAATATCCAAAAATACTGTAGAAGTCTTTTATACGGTTTTTTACGTAGAATACAGTGGCGTACGCAAATATTTAATATTTATAATACTTTTGAGGTTATAATATAAACTTGCATTTTTTTAAATGGAAACCACAATCGGTTGTCGCTTTATTGAAAAGCTCTTTTGACAGCTTTTCAAAAATATATAGTTTAGTATAATTATTTTTCAAATGGCCGATTTATTCCATGTTTTGGTATAATAAAATAATTTATTGTATTGGTAATTTATAGTTGGCCGCGAAACAAAAGGTAAACACAAAATAAGAGTTTATTATTGTACCACACCACTCTAAACAACAAAGTTTGAAAGCTAGAAGAATACAATATCATAACTACATATATTACTAAAATTAATATAACTACATCTTAAATTGAAAATTATACTTTCCTATCCACATTTAAACAGTCTATAATCCATGTATGGATACACAAATACACACATACTCACACACCTCATACCCTCACAACCACACACACACAAGCACGCGCCCATGCATGCACGCACGCATGCGCACACAACCACACACACCTCACCTACACACACCCTCACACATAATATATATAAAACACTAGAACACAGATGGGAATACTACAATAGTTTTATTTACTGATAATTCAGAGTTATTGTTCAAACTGGCCTCCATTCTCTCTTAAACAAAGTTCGCATCGTTTTATTAAAGACTTAATAGAATTTAATAAATAAACCGCCTTAACTTTACGAAATACTGCTTCAATTGAATTCCGCAACTCTTCAATACTATGGTTCTGGGCTTTATAGATTTCCTCTTTAAAAAAATTCCACAAGAAATAGTCCAATATCGACAAGTCAGGAGATCTAGGCGGCCACTGAACAGGTCCAAACGTACCCATCCATTTATTGAGATATTCTCTATTTAAATAATCACAAGTAATTATAGCGTTGTGCGGGGGTGCACCATCTCGTTGGAACCACACTTTTTGTCCTCCAGTAATTCGTGCAAGTTGGTATACAAAATTTCAATATAGCGACAAGCTGAATGATTGTTTTCAAAAATATGGTATTGAAATTTGCCACCAACAATGTAGCAACAAATATTCAAACCATAACGGCTTTGTTGACGCCTCGTATGTTTGATAGGTATTTTCATTCGACCAGCAAGTGCTTCATCAGACCATATAATGTTATTTCCAAAATTGTTAGTAGCAGAACATTTACGGGGATACCATTGACAAAATCGCCTTCTTTTTGAAAATCGTCGGAAACAAACTATGTATAATTTTATTTTTATAGGGTCGATATTTATTACGCTTCAATATTCTTGAAGCTGCTGATTTAAAACACCCATTTCCCTTTCAATTTTCCTGCATGATGTTCTTGGGTTTGTTTCCACATGCTATGGTTGAAACAGTAGTTTGCTCTTAATTAAAAACTGCATACTGTTTCGTTCTAGGTTTTTCAAAGCAGCCAAACTGTTGTAAATTACTATCTATCCTTTTAAACATGTTAATATTAGGTTGTTGTCTTTCAGGATACCTGTATTATTTACAAACGACATAGTAATATTATTTGCTATTAGCAACACAATTACCTGTTAAAATATAAAGTTTTTGCTGATAAAGAAATTTTCGCAGACTCAATAAATGCAACTAGCATATTGTATTTTTCGTAATTTTCAAATTTTGCCATTTAGTAACAGACTGATGCTTCACTTACAAACTAACAATACAATTTATTGCATGTGCAATAGATATGATTGAAGCTCGCTGACGTTTGTTATACAAACAATTGTCGTTTTTTGTTTACCTTTTGTTTCGCGGCCAACTATTTATTACCAATATAATAAATTACTTTATTATACCAAAAACATGGAATAATTCGGCCATTTGAAAAGATAATTATATTAAACTATATATTTTTGAAAAGCTGTCAAAAAGAGCTTTTAAATAAAGTGACAACCAATTGTGGTTTCCATTTAAAAAAATGCAAGTTTATATTATAACCTCAAAAGTATTATAAATATTAAATATTTGCGTACGCCACTGTATTCTACGTAAAAACCGCATAAAAACTATTACAGTATTTTTGGATATTTTTGTAACCAAACGAGTTATACGAATTAATAGAATTGTTAAAAATATCAATTTTGGCTATAACTCGAAAACAAAGAAGATCGTTCATTTGTGATTTCACCATTGAATTGATCTCAAAAGTTGGCACATGACTGCGCACACAGTTTTATTGTATCTTTAATAACAACTAAGTTACCCATTTAATACATCCAATTTGGGACACACTGTACTCCACACATATGGTTTCAACAATTCTTTCCTTGTTTTTATGTCTATTGTCTTCGCACATAGCCCCCACTCTTTCTTGTTAGATACAGTTCGGTTCCCTTCTATTGTTTTCTAAATATATACACCATTTTACCGATAATCAGGTGTATGTGAAGGGCCGTAAGACTACGGATCCCAAGGTCCCGGGTTCAAATCCCGACACGGTCGACTGCTTGAAAAATGGCAGGTGAGCATTTTTCACAAAAATTACGCCCTCGTTCGGATGAGAGGTTAAATGGAGGTCCCGTGTGTGAGTGTTGTCACGCACGTTAAAGATCCCTACCTTGCCTGGAACGGCAAGGGTTCGGCAAAATTCTAAATTTCTAAGCAACAAAAACTCGCCTCCTGGCCAATGTAGTACCTACTGGTGGAGCATTGGAAAAGTAAATGAACGGTATGTGAAGGGCAGGCGTCGCCGTGGATCAATGTAGTAAGCGTAAGACTACGGATCCCAAAGTCCCGGGTTCAAATCCCGACACGGCTGACTGCTTGAAAAATGGCAGGTGAGCATTTTTCACAAATATTACGCCCTCGTTCGGATGAGAGGTTAAATGGAGGTCCCGTGTGTGAGTGTTGTCACGGACGTTAAAGATCCCTACCTTGCCTGCAACGGCAAAGATTCGGCAAAATTCTAAATTTCCAGGCAACAAAAAACTCGCCTCCTGGCCAATGTAGTACCTTCGGGTGGAGCATTGGAAATGTAAATGAACGGTATGTCAAAGGCAGAATGTCTTGGCACTGGAGTATTACTTGGCCTTCCTATTCATGTACAAGAAGTGTTGTGGTATTTCTCAATCATGGTATGGACTACTCCTGGTCAATAGTCCAAGGCATTCTTCTTACCACTACATTTCTTGCTCAACGGAAGTTATGGAATTTATAAAATGAAATAAAACACAGCAATCTCAAGAAAACATCATACATTCAAAAAACATTTTTTTTCATACAAAAGAATTTATAAAACAGTTTACCACTTAATTTCATACAGAATATAATTATTACGCGCTACTGAATTATTAAAATATTTCTTACCTAATTTTTGTAAGGAGGGGCATAATCTTCTTTAATTAATAGCTGGTTAATTTGCCTATTTTTTACTACCATGCTTGTGTGTTTGGCCAAAAACGCTTCACAGATATTTCATTAAAGGTCAAAAGGTTACGAACTTCGACCTCAAAGTTCTCTGCAAATCATCCGCTTCACGATTAGAAAAAAAATGTGGACTTATTCTGCATTTAAATTACAAAATATTCATTTATTTTGATAATTAACAAACAGAGAACCAAAGTTTTATACTTGCGAAAAATAGTGCTTATCAAATTTTCAGCTCCAAATTAATGATATTAAATACGTCCTGATTCTATTTTACATTGATGTTGTATCTTCTATTTTTAATTAATTAACTTTAGAGGAACTTTTGTATCGAAAAACGTTCAACTTCCATAGTATTTTTACAATACAAATGATGCTTCATCTATTAATCGCATTCCTTAACTTCTGTGTTTGAATTTACTCAAACTTAAAAGTTTTATATTTATGCAAAGTTCTACGGTGCTTATTGCATATTGTAACATTATAAGTTGCCCAAACTTATGCATTGAATTTTGTACTCAACGTTGCATATTACTCGGTGACAAATCGCGAATTGATGAATGTTGACTGACTCGCTCTAATTAAGTTCCGGCTTTTATATTAAAATTTTAACTACGTCATCGTTCTTGAGATCCTTCGAGATCCATCCCGAAAATTAGTCACTGCTGATGTAAGAATTTAAAAGAATTTCATAGTTATAATGATCTAATTAGCTTCAAACTATGCAGCCGAATGATTTACGAACATCATAAAACGTCGATTTTTTTTAACTATAAAATCGATTTTATGGGGTTTTTAATCGTCGCGCAAGCTCCTTGAATAAACGTTTATTTATTTAACGACATTTAAAGCATTTCTTAGTAACTGACGTATTCCTTCCTGAATAAATAATTCTAGATTGATGTTTTGTTTAAAACTCATAAGTGGATTAAAATGGTACGTGTACATCCATATTTAATAAAGGTTTGTTTATACTTTACAAATGGTGCATGAAACGTGTTCTAATGCATATTTTACACACAATTAATTCAAGCTTGCAATTGCTTTGATGTTAATAAAAATACAGATTTCAGTATAATTACATGATTAATTAAAGCTTCAATTGCTTTCTTTAGAGTTTTGCACTTATTTAAAACTCCTACAATGAAGTTAAATGGTATCTATACATGAAAATATCATTTGTTTTGAACGTGGATGAATTTAAATGGCTTTTCATTTTTCATCTTAGAATGTTTATTTACATGCACGGAAAACCATACAATAAGATTTGTTTTATACACGGAAATATATGCTTTATTAAAGTGAAATAAATTTAATGGTTTTGTACATGCGACTTCTTTTTTAGTCTACACCGAAATATATAACGCTTTACTTTTATATCTACACATGGGAAATTAAAAGCTTTGTTTTCTAATGGCAAAGAAGTGTGCTTGTATTTTTATACATGGTAGAATAATGAATATTCGGAAATTTTAATTTTTCCGGTTTCTTTCCATTTGGGTGGGTTTTATTTATGGAATTGACCTCTCGTAACCTTTTAATCACATCACAACAATATATATATATATATATATATATATATATATATATATTGTAACCTTCCGGTCGACACTTCTGTATCAGCATTCTATTTATATAATATTTCTAAATTCAATTGTCTGTTGAGAGCGTTGTCCTGCATCTATATCGTTGTTACATTTGCTCTTCATTTGTGTTAACCTTCATAATTACAAGTTATTGCCGTATACTCTAATTTACGTTATTTATCTGCATTTAAAATTACAAATATGATAATAAGCCGTACTTTGCTTTTGCCCTTGTGGATAAGAGACATTCTTATTTCTATCGTTGTTGGTGAAGGTTGGATTTCTGCTGATATAATCGTATTAACTACGGATTTAGGTAGAACCCACAAATTAATATTGAGTTTGGCAATTTTGGTTTTATGGTTCTAAAATGCCTTTTGCAAGCTTCGATTTTCACTTTTAGTGGATTTAAATTCATCATCAGCTTTCATAATTGGTGCAGATGTTCGTTATTGAAATCTCTATATTGTAACGTCCTGTTATCTCTAAATCAGCTAGTGCACATGTAATTAACCCACTTACGTGGTAATTAATATCCCAATTTTTGTTTGCAACTTGATTTCTAATATTAAATTTTAGGGTTATTTTTCTTCCCCACGCCTTCTCATTGTGCTTGTTATGCGTATGCTCTTCATTCTGTTTATGCTCCTGCCTCCTTTATCTCAAGAACGTTGTTACACTACCAACTTTATTACTTCTCATTTATTGGCGTTGCCGATCAGCTGTCGTTACTCTGGGTTACCATTCCAGCAGCCTAGGACGTCGACGACCTTTGATGTGAGATAACTACGTACAGAAGCTAATCATTGAGTAAGATTATTCCATGTATTATTATTCGTTAGTGTTTGTGCTTATTTTGTGCTATTGTGGTTTTCTGATTTCCCCTTAGTAGTACTTAATATTAATAATTTGAGCTATTGCTGTTTACAAGAAGTACTTCTACTTCATTCAAAATTTAGTAATACTTATGTACAAAATTTAGTATTTAAAACAAATTTTTAGTATATTTCTAGGCACCCTCTTTACTGCCTAGGGTGATTTATTAAGATAATTAGTGAAATATTTCAACAGTACATTAAGGTATCTTATATTTACACTATTGTTAGAGATTTCTCCCACGAGGTGCTCATTTGAAATTGAGGTTAGAACACCGAGCACTTAATTTATGGCATTACGTACTACTACATGCTTTCTTGGCCAAGGGAATATGAGTACATAAGTAATTAGTATCATTAAAGTGAGTGGAAAATTAAAAGTTATTCTTTCCTGATATGCACTCGTGCGGGGTTCCTTACGGTAATATTTACTAATTTTGTATTTTCTAGTCTTGTGTTAATCATAATTGATGTAATATTGAAATTCAACTGGTATTTAGAATTTTTGTTATTAATTGTTTTTGTGTTCCGATGCGATATTAAAGATAGTTATTTTGTGAAGTTGCGTGTTTTATATTTATGATCTGGAAGGGGGTTTCTTCGAAGTCTGTTGGAACTAGGACTTTAGATTTCATACGCTCCTTTATTTTTATCAGTTCCTGGCGCCTTGGCATTCCCTGTCCAGGCTCTGATTCAATACTAACCTTTATTAATATAATCTGTGCAATACATTTTCTGATATACCCTGAATTAGAGCAAATGCTTTCATTAGGTCTAAGTATTTCATGATGTATGAAAATTTTACTAGATTTATTTAGAATATTTAGCAATGACTTGTTGTTGCTAATCAATATGTATGTTACTTGCATGTAAATATTTTCATTCTAATTTAATTAAATTTCATATTCATTACTGTATTCGCGGTCACTTGCGAATTTTATTAACAATTTGGACAGTTTTTTAAATTGAAATTATTGCTTATTCAACAACCTGTAAGTTTTACTAGTAGGTGTAATTATTATTTAAGTACAGCAAATTTATTCTTTCAATATATAATAACAAATTACTGTAATCTATTTTATCTTAAAAAATTTAAAACGTGGTTTTTGATTGTTAAAACATTTGTTATTGGAAATATTGGAAACATTTATGTACATGTTTTATAAAAGGTTATCTCTGGTTCGCGTATCTCTACATGTTACGTTATATGAATTAGTAATTGGTTTGTGCTACATTTTCATAATTTTATTTAAAAAATAGGCAACTTTTCATACACATGTATAAGTTCTTGGGTCGATGTACTCTAGTGTTTTTTTAAAATGTTTACGACCTGTTCTTTAGGATAGGTTAACGTGGTTTTTCCATGTTATTAATTGTCGTTCGCTCGGTTATCTGAAATTGGTTGTTTACAAGGGACAAACTAAAATTATTATAACCTGTTTTTAGGGCTTAAGGACGGAAAATAGAAGTGCTTTCCATTATAAAGATGCATTTTATTTCAAAGTCTGTTACACGGTATAGTGAGAGGTAAAATGGAGGTTTTGTGTATGAGTGTTGTCACGCACCTTGCTTGGAACAGCAAGGGTTCGGCAAAATTCCAAATTTTCCAGGTAAAAAAAACTCGCTTCCTGACCAATGTAGTACCTTCGGGGGGAGCATTGAAAAATCACATGTAAGGTATGTGAAGGGACTACTACGCCCAAGGTCTCGGGTTCGAATCCCGACACGGTCCGCTTGAAAAATGTTAGGCGAGCATTTTTCACAAAAATACACCCTCGTTCGGATGAGAGGTAAAATGGAGGTCAGGTGTGTGAGTGTTGTCACGCACGTTAAAGATCCCTACCTTGCTTGGAATAGCAAGGATTCGGCAAAAAATGCCAAATTTTCCAGCTAAAAAAAACTCGCTTCCTGACCAATGTAGTACCTTCGGGTGGAGCATTGGAAAATTACATGTAAGGTATGTGAAGGGAAGGCGGTACCGTGGCGTAGTGGTATGTGTGTAACTACTACGCTCAAGGTCCTGGGTTCCAATCCCGACACGGTCCGCTTGAAAAGTGTTAGGCGAGCATTTTTCACAAAAATACGCCCGCGTTCGAATGAGAGGTAAAATGAAGGTCCCGTGTGTGTGTTGTCACGCACGTTAAAGATCCCTACCTTGCTTGGAACAGCAAGGGTTCGGCAAATTTTAAATTTTCCAGGTAACAAAATTTCGCTTCCTGGCCAATGTAGTACCTTCGGCTGGAGCATTGGAAAATCACATGTAAGGTATGTAAAGGGAGGCGGCTCCGTGGCGTAGTTGGTATGTGTGTGACTACTACGCCCAACGTCCCGGGTTCGCTTTCAACCAGTTCCATGACGGGAAACCTAATGACAAAAAAATTATTGCACCTAAATCTGATGATTATTATAAACACCTACATTTGTTGGTTTTGCAGTATTCGCTACTAATGTTGATTGTGCGAAAGATTTTATTAGAAAACTATTAATTCGGCGAACGGTTAAGTGACGGGGGATCGTGGTAGCCGCAGGTTGCTTAACCCGCTTCACATTCCCTACATTTGATTTTCCAATGCCCCACCTGAAGGTACTACATTGGCTAGCAAGTGAGTTTTTTTAGCTGAAAGATTTTTGAATTTTGCCGAACCCTTGTTATTGTAAGCAAGGTAGGGATCTTTAACGTGCGTGACAATACTCACACCTAGGACTTCCATTTTACCTCTCATCCAAACGAGCGTGTATTTTTCTGAAAAATTCTCGCCTAACATTTTTCAAGCGGACCGTGTCGGGATTTGAACCCGAGACCTTGGGTTGGTTGAGAGTTTTGTCTGCGAGCCGACGAGTCTTGTTTTTTGCGTCAATGAGTAATTCGTAGTGTGCAAGGAAATATATACCGATCATTGGTTTTTTAACTTCGGCAATGATGAATTGCCACGTGAATGATCACCTAAGTGCCAAATATAGTGTTAGTGTGATTGTACCGTATGTATTAATGACTGTGTCATTTGTGGCGAAGAATTGGTAGTTTGTCGGTTTGCGTATTCCATTAATCTTGCTTTTTGGGCATACATAGAGATCCGCATCGGCGTCTATTAAGAATTCCGCTGCGGTGGTGCGATCTCTTATGTACAAGCGGCGTGAAATAGTTTGCAGGAAATTATCCGCCTCTAATTCCCGCGGTCGAAGTTTTCCGGTTCCGCAAAATTACAGGGTTTTGTGCATTTACGTGCGTTGGTTCCAAATTTATTGTGGAATCAGCACAGGCTTTTCATTTGAGGCTGCTTTTGCAGGCTTTGATTACGCGGTTGCGTTTTAGAAGGGTTCCGGGATGTTGATTATTTACAGCATTTTGTGTATGCTAGAGCTTTGTTTTGAGCTCGTCAACTATTCTTGTTAGTTTTTTAAGGATGGCATCACGATTGTCTGCAACTGCATTAGCATCGTGTGTTGAATGTGTATCATGTACGGCGGCCGCTAATTGTGCAGCATTCTCCAAGGAAGCATGCTGTTGTGTGGCTAGAATCGCTTTCATTTGCGTTGGCAAACGCCCTAACCACATCGTTTTGAGTAGTGCAATTGGCACCACGGTCCCGTTCAATTGTTGTAAACGGCGAAGAAGCTGTGACGGGGTTCGTGTTCTAGAAGCTTTCGCGTACGTTGTTCTTGTGTAGAGTTTAATCGTCGGATTAATTCGGTTTTCAATTTGTTATATCTATCCGTGTCCGGAGGTTTGACTATGATATACTGAATTTCTTTTACGAATCGCGCTCCTAAATTAGGCGTGTTTAATCTCGTCTTGTGTAATATTACTAATTTCGAAGCTTTTCTCGACCTGTGAAGACCATAGTTCTGCATCATTAAGCCAAAATCGAGGGATACAAAAGCCCACTTTGTTTATTTCCTTGGTTATTGTTCGGGTTCAAATTGTTTTTAAACGCGTGAATTTAACCATGCGTTATCTCTAATGCATTAACGTTTGAAAATCACGTCGGTTTCACCAACTGTGGATGTTCAATTAACAATTTTTGTGTTTTGTGAGGTCTGTAACACTTCGCCCTCCTTACCTGATCTAAGTAGCAGTCAAAGAAACACGGAACGAGTTACCTAATACATGTATAATCGAATGCCAACTCTATATCATTTTTATGGTTCAAAATTGCAATACAAGGGTCCACTTACCTATTCCATAAGGTTGTCAACTATTTCTGATCCAATAGTCTTCACTCTTACTTCCCTCAAACGCCTCGGCTACTCTACAGCAGAGAGTACATTGACATGCCCCAGGGTGGTTAGGCCTAGAATTCTGAAACCGATACTGGTGAGTTACTTTACCCAAAAGTTTACAAAGTATCTGTACCTAAATGTATTTCAACAAACCCCTTGTAATTGTAATATATATATATATATATATATATATATATATATAGATATATATATACGTTTTGTTTAATACCAGTTATTTAAAATAGAGTTCATTAATATAAATTTTGCACGTAATTTCCATTTGTTTAGGAATAATTAAATTATCCACTGCGCTTTTCAATACTGCTTCTTTTGATGTAAAGCGTCTTATAGATAATTTAAATTTCTTATTTTTACTGAAACGACCGAGTTTATTTATGCTTCAAGGTTTTAATAAAGCGTATTATTTAATGAAATTCCTTATACACGGTAATTAAAATTATTTGATTTGATTATTTAATTTTCTACCCTGGTCTAAATATGAGTAATATATATATATATATATATATATATATATATATATATATATATATATATATATATATTACTCATATTTAGACCAGGGTAAAAATTAAATAATCAAATCAAATAATTTTAATTACTGTATAGAATTTCATCATATATATATATATTACTCATATTTAGACCAGGGTAGAAAATTAAATAATCAAATCAAATAATTTTAATTACCGTGTATAAGGAATTTCATTAAATAATACGCTTTATTAAAACCTTGAAGCATAAATAAACTCGGTCGTTTCAGTAAAATAAGAAATTTAAATTATCTATAAGACGCTTTACATCAAAAGAAGCAGTATTGAAAAGCGCAGTGGATAATTTAATTATTCCTAAACAAATGGAAATTACGTGCAAAATTTATATTAATGAACTCTATTTTAAATAACTGGTATTAAACAAAACGTACGGATAATAATTTGTATTCGCTAAAAATGAAAGGATGGAAATCAATTTTAATTGGAGTTAATTGAACCATTATTAATAATAAGCATAAAACTTGTAAAACCCAATAATAGTCAAATCGTAGGAAGGTTATTTAAAATGTTACGTTTGAACACCCTGCGTGTTTTTAAAAGGCAATTTCAAGTTAATTTGTTTGGATAAACATGTTGATTCTAAGGATATTGGAAACGATCGGATGCTTTAGCAGGAAATACAGAACACCTGCGTATTTTTAAAAAAAGCTCATTCTGCGTAAATTTGGCAAATAATTAATGTTTCAAAGAATCTTGGAGAAACCGGGACTTAGTATTTACGAGAATGTGCGATACGGGTTTATTAAACCCAGATAACAGTCCGCGTGGACTAAAATATAATCGATAATAAAGAATATAAATTTGCACCAATACGAACAGGTTAGAAAAGGAAAAAGAAAATGCGTCAAGCAAAGACACATATTGTAAAAGGGCGGGATTTAAGCAACGTCAAGGGGCTGCGATTGGTTAAAAATAGGATGCATATATCAGAGGTAGAACAACAATTTCTGTATAAAAGTAATTAGTTTTTCTCGGACAACTTTGCGGGCCGTGTTGAAATTTTCTGAGATCTCAATGGGGTGCGGACTAAATTCATAAAAATCGACGTGCAGGCTACAGACTGGGAACGTAGAATGAGGAATTCGTTGGAATTACCCGTTTTAGGGAACAAAGCGACGTGTCGGCTATTCGCTATATATACAGGCGGGAATATGTGTTTCGCTCTCTTAGACTCTTAGACTTTCGACGATTCGATGCGTTAAAAGCTCGTGCATCCGCGACTTGATATTAAACAGTGCATTTTAGTTTGATTAAATAATTTAAAGTGTGCTAGTATATTTTAGTGACTCAAAATAGTTGGTTATTTTACGTGCTAACATGAATGTACTTCAGTGCACTTAGATACAAGGTAATAAAAGTTTATTATCACGGTACCAATTAGTAAAATTTACAACGACAAATGTATACCCAAAAGTAGGCAGTTTTGGCGTATATTGGTAATATTGGTAAAAGGAAGTATGAATTTCTTTGCTATTTTGCGGGGTGTTAATGACGAAATGGTTCGTAAATGTGTCTGCATCCACTGAACCAGAGGCAGATATACACAGATGAGTTCCGGAAAAGCCTAGAAACAACTTTAAATTAATGGTGATGGAGAACATTTTAAAGCGTTGACAACTTGAAGCTGTAAATAGAATCCGGTTGGAATGGTGTGATTTACAAAGGGACGATTACACTGAAGCTACGAGGACAATAACCTTCAGGTAAATTGTACTATTTTGTTTGACATTTTTGTGTGTATTGAATGACTTTATAATTGATTTACTTTAAATGGACATTAGTGGAATTTTTCTAACCATAAAATTTTAATTTTAAGATGAAATTTGCTTGTTTAAGTAAAAGGGGTATTTTGTTTTGATGTTCGGGAATAGGATGAAACTTTGGGTAGGTCTTTGAGCTCAATTAGACAAACCTGGTTAATTAACGTAAAGGGTGGTAGATGCTCCTTTATACTCAGACTCCGGTCTGCTTATCTTGTTATATTAATTAGTAGGCATCCAACAAGGACTTTAATTTTGGATGCACAGTAAAATGATAATAAAATTAATCCGGAAATTCTGTTTAAAACTGAATTTTATGTTCAAATTTAATTTGAAAATTTAATGTATTCTGAATATTGATGTAAATAGAGTTAACGTTGATGTTTGTGGTAGGAATGTGTTGTTTAATTTTATGATTGAGAATGGAAGTTATCTAGAAGAGCAGCCGAGGCGATTAACAGAAGGAATCAACGGACCAGGTGATTTAAAAGGTTTCACAGCATTCTTGACGCCCAAACTGTGGGGCTCGAATGTTTTTTTTTTAAAGGGCCAGTACCTAGAGATATGAGAAGATTCACAGCATTCTTGGCGACCACAACGTGAGGGCTCGAGTTCCAAATAAAATTTTTTGTTATTTTATTCCAGGAAACTGGCGATCTGAGAGAGAGAGTTTCTGGTTGTGTATAAATTTAAGAGTATTTTAGAGTGTGTGTGAGTGATTTGAACGTATGCAGAGAAAGGAGTGGTTAAGGAGTCAAGGAGTGGAAATTGGAAGTAACGATAGTGCATTGTGTGAGAAAATTTCGAAAATGGAAGAAGCTGGAGGCAGTAGAGATCAGTCGAGGACGGAATCAGGGGATCAAGGAAACGAGATGATAATGAGAATGCTAGAGAGGATGAATGAAGAATCGAATAGAGCGAGGAGGAGTCTAACAGAAAATTAGAACTGCTAAGCGATGAATCTAATAGAGCTAGGGAGGTCCAACCAAAAATTAGAGCAGATAAGCGGGAAAATTGAGCAGTCGACTAAAGAATTTACAGAGTTTAAAAATAGTCTTACCATAAAAATGGGGAGGTTGAAAATAGGGTTGAAAAAATGAGCGTGATATTACAGGTCTTCGACAGGAAATGGGACATTTAAGGTCCGAAGTACGCATTTTTTGTGAAGAAGAGATTAATATAAAAATGACTGAAGTGACGGACTCATGTAGGGATCAGTTAGGCAGGGTAGAACGCGAAGTTAGTAGTATCAAATACAACATGTCAAATTTAACGGGGGATGGTCCCAGATTTTCTACAGGTGGAGTATCATTGGACCAACACATGAAGTTGTATGGTGATAACAGGGTAAATCCACAAATTTTTATTAATAGTGTAAGAAATCTAGTGGGAAATTTATTTGACGAACAGACTAAACTGAATACGATAAAGGCTTTATTAAAGGACAACGCGGAAGCATGGTACAATTTAGTAGGACAGGACATAGACACGTATCAGGACTTTGAAAACAAATTTTAAAACACTACTGGAGTGACCACAGACAAGACCAGTTACGAGACGACTTAATTACAGGAAAATTTAAGGGAGAGTTTGCAGGATCTAGGAGCAATATGCCATCCGCAAGTACAGTGTGGCCAAACAACTGAATCCACCATTGACGGACAGACAGATTATCAAGTACCTATCACGACATTTTGAACAGGAAATTAGACAACACGTGGCCTTACAAAACATCACAGAACGGGAGACATTTTAGAGTATTTACAGAGATATGACGATGTATGTGTTGGACGGACAAGAGAGATACGAGAACGAAACGTTAACACAGTTAGGTTTGACAACAGGACACCGAATTATCCGAGACGGCCTGACTACAACAGAAATTTTCGACCGAATTGGGAACGACGAGGACAGGAATACAGGAGCAATAGTGCGACTAGGGGACCGACGCCAAGACCTAGTTACACGAGACAGAACAGTTTACCGGAAGTAAACAGGACTGTGACCAGCACGCCGAATAGAGATAGGGACACGGATATTAACACGAGGAGGACGTACGCACAGGTTGTAGAAGGACAACCAGGACCAAGCACGGAAAACAGGATGAGACAGGATTTTTAGAACGCGACAGACCACTAGATTTCTGTGTAAATGTATACGAACATCCACGTGAATTTTTCAAAATTGAGGAGGAAGTAGAGCCAGAAACTGAGGAAAAATTATGTATGCCAATTATTAATTTAGAAATTTTTGAGAATAATGTAGAAGTATTACTTGATACAGGGGCAGAGGCGAGTTTAATATCGGAGGAATTCGTCAGCAAAATTAGGGATAAGGTTTGTGATAGAATTATGCCTATAAAACGTAGCCATTTAGTAGCTCCAAATAAAAAGAAGTTTGCTGTAGTAAATAGTGTTGTGGTGCTTAGGATAGATATAGGAGGTTTAAGCTGTGAACAGGAGTTTGTAATTGTACCTGGACTGAAGTTTCAGAGCATTTTAGGTGTTGACTGTATGATGAAGTTAGGGTTTTGATAGATATGGAAAGGAAGGTAATAAGGATTAAGGATAGGGTAGTGCCATGGAAGGGCAGTTATGAAGTCACAGAGGATGACACGGGGTTTAGTATTAATGTAGTAGAGGTAGAGGATGATGAAGTAAAACAGATCAACACAATAAGATGTCCAGAGGATAGGAGAGTAGAGGTTCAAGCTTTAGTACAAGAAAATGCAGAATTAGTGGGGTAGAAGCAGCATATCGGGAGCAGGTGAAGGCAGAATTATTTTTGACGAGGTTAAGTGGCAAGTTTATTTTTAATAAAGTAGATTTAAGGGATTCATTCTGGCGGATTCCATTACACAAAATTCTAGAAGGTACAGAGGATTTTCCATAGAGGAAAAATCGATAATTTTAAAGTAGTATCGTTTGGTTTGTCGGCAGAAAAGGAAATAAGAATAAATAAGAAACAGACAAGTGTAGGGACTGAAGAAGAAGCAATATGTAAGAGTCAGGATAATAGGGATGATAAGTTTATTGTATGTGAGATAATAGGGATGATAAGTATAGATATAGAAGGGGAGAAATAGGGATGAAGAGTATTAGGATGTGAGAAGAAAGACTTGGAGGGTGAAGAAGAGAGTTAGATTTAAATAGAATAGGGATAGAATAGGTGTATATAAAAGAGTAGAAGTAAGTGGTTATAGAAAATAAAGCTAGATATAGGACACATATGGGAGATAATTAGGAATAGGTTTAGGATGAGGATAAAGAGTAAATGTAGGAAGAAAATAAGATAGGTTAAGTATAGATATTTTATATAAGATTAGTGGAGAGTTAGGAATAGAGTAAGAGTAGGATAGGCATATAGGATTAGGTAGGGGAAGTAAAGTATAGTGAAGATTAGTTAAAAGTTAGGAATATGATAGGTATATAGGATGTATATAGGATTAGATGGATAAGTAGGATGAAGTTAGGAATAATTTCAGTTTATAGAATTAGGTGAGAGTTAGGAATAGGATAGGGATATAGGATAGGTGTAAATATTTTTTGGATTGGAGACAAAGTAGGTAAGTTAGATAGATAAGGATAGAGAGAGATAGGCAAAATTTTGTAAAGATTTTTGGCAGTCTAAATATTTGATATTTGCATTCAAATAAGTGGGATTATTTGTATTCAAATAGGGGGAAAATACTCATATTTAGACCAGGGTAGAAAATTAAATAATCAAATCAAATAATTTTAATTACCGTGTATAAGGAATTTCATTAAATAATACGCTTTATTAAAACCTTGAAGCATAAATAAACTCGGTCGTTTCAGTAAAATAAGAAATTTAAATTATCTATAAGACGCTTTACATCAAAAGAAGCAGTATTGAAAAGCGCAGTGGATAATTTAATTATTCCTAAACAAATGGAAATTACGTGCAAAATTTATATTAATGAACTCTATTTTAAATAACTGGTATTAAACAAAACGTACGGATAATAATTTGTATTCGCTAAAAATGAAAGGATGGAAATCAATTTTAATTGGAGTTAATTGAACCATTATTAATAATAAGCATAAAACTTGTAAAAACCCAATAATAGTCAAATCGTAGGAAGGTTATTTAAAATGTTACGTTTGAACACCCTGCGTGTTTTAAAAGGCAATTTCAAGTTAATTTGTTTGGATAAACATGTTGATTCTAAGGATATTGGAAACGATCGGATGCTTTAGCAGGAAATACAGAACACCTGCGTATTTTTAAAAAAGCTCATTCTGCGTAAATTTGGCAAATAATTAATGTTTCAAAGAATCTTGGAGAAACCGGGACTTAGTATTTACGAGAATGTGCGATACGGGTTTATTAAACCCAGATAACAGTCCGCGTGGACTAAAATATAATCGATAATAAAGAATATAAATTTGCACCAATACGAACAGGTTAGAAAAGGAAAAGAAAATGCGTCAAGCAAAGACACATATTGTAAAGGGCGGGATTTAAGCAACGTCAAGGGGCTGCGATTGGTTAAAATAGGATGCATATATCAGAGGTAGAACAACAATTTCTGTATAAAAGTAATTAGTTTTTCTCGGACAACTTTGCGGGCCGTGTTGAAATTTTCTGAGATCTCAATGGGGTGCGGACTAAATTCATAAAAATCGACGTGCAGGCTACAGACTGGGAACGTAGAATGAGGAATTCGTTGGAATTACCCGTTTTAGGGAACAAAGCGACGTGTCGGCTATTCGCTATATATACAGGCGGGAATATGTGTTTCGCTCTCTTAGACTCTTAGACTTTCGACGATTCGATGCGTTAAAAGCTCGTGCATCCGCGACTTGATATTAAACAGTGCATTTTAGTTTGATTAAATAATTTAAAGTGTGCTAGTATATTTTAGTGACTCAAAATAGTTGGTTATTTTACGTGCTAACATGAATGTACTTCAGTGCACTTAGATACAAGGTAATAAAAGTTTATTATCACGGTACCAATTAGTAAAATTTACAACGACAAATGTATACCCAAAAGTAGGCAGTTTTGGCGTATATTGGTAATATTGGTAAAGGAAGTATGAATTTCTTTGCTATTTTGCGGGGTGTTAATGACTAAATGGTTCGTAAATGTGTCTGCATCCACTGAACCAGAGGCAGATATACACAGATGAGTTCCGGAAAAGCCTAGAAACAACTTTAAATTAATGGTGATGGAGAACATTTTAAAGCGTTGACAACTTGAAGCTGTAAATAGAATCCGGTTGGAATGGTGTGATTTACAAAAGGGACGATTACACTGAAGCTACGAGGACAATAACCTTCAGGTAAATTGTACTATTTTGTTTGACATTTTTGTGTGTATTGAATGACTTTATAATTGATTTACTTTAAATGGACATTAGTGGAATTTTTCTAACCATAAAATTTTAATTTTAAGATGAAATTTGCTTGTTTAAGTAAAAGGGTATTTTGTTTTGATGTTCGGGAATAGGATGAAACTTTGGGTAGGTCTTTGAGCTCAATTAGACAAACCTGGTTAATTAACGTAAAGGGTGGTAGATGCTCCTTTATACTCAGACTCCGGTCTGCTTATCTTGTTATATTAATTAGTAGGCATCCAACAAGGACTTTAATTTTGGATGCACAGTAAAATGATAATAAAATTAATCCGGAAATTCTGTTTAAAACTGAATTTTATGTTCAAATTTAATTTGAAAATTTAATGTATTCTGAATATTGATGTAAATAGAGTTAACGTTGATGTTTGTGGTAGGAATGTGTTGTTTAATTTTATGATTGAGATTGGAAGTTATCTAGAAGAGCAGCCGAGGCGATTAACAGAAGGAATCAACGGACCAGGTGATTTAAAAGGTTTCACAGCATTCTTGACGCCCAAACTGTGGGGCTCGAATGTTTTTTTTTAAAGGGCCAGTACCTAGAGATATGAGAAGATTCACAGCAATATATATATATATATATATATATATATATATATATATATATATATTACTCTAATTTAGAACAGGGTAGAAAATTAATTAACGACATCAAATAATTTTAATTACCGGGTATAAGGACGCTTTGGATAATAATACGCTTCATTTAAAGGTATATTGGATAAATTCGTCATTTACTTCTAAACATAGGGTTCATATTGTTTAGATAATGTTAAACACCGTGGATATCAGAGCAGTGGAAAATAGAACGCTTAATTAAAGGTCTACTGTGTAGATTTAAATCATTCAATTAGGATGTAGGGTTTGTATTTAATCATAATCAACGTGTAGAAGGAAGTAATGTAGAATTTCATTAGATAATACGCATTATTAAAACCATGGAGCATAAAAATTTATTCGTTTCGTTAAAAATAAGGGGTTTAGATTATTCACTGGACGCTTTCTATAAAAAGAAGCCGAGTTAAAATGTTCAACTTGTATTTAATTTCATCTTTCCAAGTACTAAAGCTATCGAGAAATTATAACGACGTGGGGAAGTCACATAAAAGCCTTCAGCGTATTAGAACAAAGAACACCTGCAAAGATAACGATGTGTATGATAGTCGATAAGCTTCAAGCTATATGAGTGCAAGTAAGAAAGCAAGTTTGTGGTATAAAGACAAGCGAGATGGAATGCATTGGTAGTTAAATGAGGGGAAATATGTAAAACAAGAGCACAGGTTTTAGATAGAACGAACAGACTAGATTGGCGAGTAAGGTTGAAATAAGATGCAAACATGAGAGGTGGAAGCATAACAATTTCTATGTAAAATTAATTAGTTGTTCGCGGACGTGTTGCAAGGCGTGTGGAAATTTCTTAGATTTCAACTCGGACGAGTGCAAATTTCAGAATAATCATTGTGCCGAGCCATCGGAAGGGAAAATAGAATGCGAATTTCTGAAAATCGTCCGTCGCGGGACAAATTCGACTTGCAAGCGAGCCATTATATAAACCCGTGCTGATAGGAGTTTAGCTCTCTTTTATTTTTGATTATATTCGATACTTCAAGCGGTCTCTCTTTTATTTTTGATTTTATTCGATACGTCAAGCAGAATAGATGGTGATTACGTGCTACGATAACAGTTATTATGCATTAGTGCACTTACAGAAGATAAATAAAGGTAATAAAGTCTAGTTATATATGCGGGTATTACTGTACCAATTATCCAAATTAGTAACGATAAATAAATAAATAGAAGTATGCAGTTGTGGTATAGCGTGAAAGAATTATGAATTTCTTTGCTATTTTTCGGGACTGTTAGTAATCAAATGTTATTCGTAAACGTGATTGGATCCACAAAACAAGATTTCTATATACATAGATGAGTGCCTGAGAAGCCTTGAAACCTTTTAGACGAATGAAGGTGTAGAAAAATTGTAAAGGCGGCCAGAAATCCGAGGACGTAAACATAACCCAGCTGGAATGGTGGGATTAGCAAGGACGATGTACATTGGAGCCACGAGTGCATTAACCTTCAGGTAACTTATGCATTGTTGTTCGATGTTAGATGTTTTGGTGTGTGTTGAATATCTTTATAATTTGTTTGATAAAGATGGACAGTAGTAAATTTGTATAAACAACAAATTTTGAATTTAAAGGTAAAATTTTCTTGTATAAGTAGAAAGGAGTATTTATCAGGTTTATGTTTTTGATTATGATGAAAATTTGGGTCTGTCTTTGAGCTCAATTAGAGTAACCTGTTAAATTAAAGTAAAGGGGTGGGAGATGCTCCCTTTTATTCAGACTCAGGTCTGCAAATATTGTTTATTTAATTAGTATGCATCCTACAAGGACTCTAATTCTGGATGCAAATTAAAATGATGACAAATTTAAACTTGAAATTTTATGATGCTGAAATTTATGTTGAAATTTAATTTTGAAATTTTAATGTATTGTGAATATTGATGTAAATAGAGTTAACGTTGATGTTTGTGGTATGAATGTGTTTGTTTTTTTTTTATGAATGAGGATGAAAGTTATCTAGGTGAGCAGCCGAGGCGGAAAGAGTCAAGAGGCGATTATCAGAAGAGATTCAAAAACAGAGCAAGAATCACAGCAAATCTTGGCGCCTAATTCGTGAGGCTCGATTATTAATACGAGGAAACACAGCAATATATATATATATATATATATATATATATATATATTAGCATTGGACATTATCAAAAGGGTCTACAAAGGTAGTTGTTAGTACTACTGATAAAAACATTAATTTACCACTTTTATCAAGCTATTCTAAAAGTTAAAAACACTACGGTTAACAAAGATTGATGAATAATTACTTGTTTGAATGCATATATAGAATATTATGTACTAGTGATACAGCGTTTGAGGTTTAAAAAAGCATTTTCCATTGTTTGCATATACGAAGGGTATCTAATGTATCTTCGATTGAATGTGTATAGGTTTTGTTTTTAAAATTATCTGTAATTTGTGCAGGATACTTTAGGCCATTTATAAGTTTGATTTACCTAAAATGAAAGACGTTTAATACATTTTAATTATAAAACAAAATAAAAATTAATAAGAATGAAATGTCAAAATAAAATGTAAAAATATCAAAGCTGTTCTAAAATAGTAACTAAGTAGAATTAAGTTTAATATGTTGAATGCATCCCTTATGTAATATTAGTTAGTAGGCTAGAGATAAGTTTTTGTTTTTGTTGTTGTCCTAGGTGATAATTGTTTAAAAGAATTAATTAATAAAAAAATTTTGAAAAAGTTGGACCAACAATTTTTGTACACTGAATAATTGTTGTTGGCTTAAGAGCTTGTACTTAAAAATTTTCCAAAATTAATATACATGTTAAAGTGCATGCATTTTATTTCAATATAATAACAAGAAAGTGAAAGGTTTATACGACGAAAATTAATTACAAAAGGAATATTTCAAATATACCAACATCGGGGCATCCTTTGTTGTGGTGAAAGAGTTGCAGCTGGTATAGTGAATTATTTTGCAGCAGGGTTCAGTCTTTGGATTGCAGATCAGTTATTTGGTGAAGTATTGAAGTGTTCGTAGTTATAGAGCAATTAAAGCATATAGTGGTTGAAGTAGTATTCAATTGTAGAACCTAAAACTATAGGAAAATCCTTATTGTACTTAAACTAAAACATACTTTTATTAGGTACTCACTGAAAGCGTTCGAGGCAACTTTGTGGTATCCTGTTTCCAACCCCTGTACACCCAGACACATTCAACGGAGTTGCAGGTATCTAAGTTATTTTTATCTACACTTTATATTAAAGTAATTTGGAATGATTTAAATTTCAAACGTTAACTAGATTAAATAATTGCTGAATAGATTTATCAATCTTTGTCTAATCATAATACGTAAGCACAAAAGAGAGGTTAAGTGATTTTGATCTCATACGCTTTAGGCGCCTGTGTTTCAATACCTGTAAGGGAACAAAGAACCCACGTCACCTTACAGAGTTTAGATACTAGATTCAGTTTCCCTGAGAGAGTTTCTAAAAGCCACGGCATAAGTGAATTTGAAAAGGTATTTATTTAAATCATTTAAAGACCAACACCACATTACAGGTTGCACCTATTATTTTTTGACTCGGATATTAAAGCGTCATTTCATTAAATATAACCATACATAACATAATATATATATATATATATATATATATATATATATATATAATTGATTATAATTATGTTTGTGGGTATTAGGTCTGCTGGGGTAAAAGAAAACTCTTTTTATGGCCTAAATTTTCGCATATATTTAATGCTTTGTCAAAGGCGATAACTAAAAGTAATACAACTATAATAAAGACACTGGTAGTAATAAGCGTTACTTACATTGAGATTAATAAAAATTGCTTCCATAAATAAATTTAAACTAAGTTCCTTTATATAATCTTATAAAATTGAATTGAGTAAAAAAATTTTTTAAGTATAAATAAAATATTGGCTTGATATAAATAAAATTTTGACAGAATGTTAATGAATAGTTGGAAAAGTTGATTTTGCTAAAGAATTAGAATAAAAAGAAACGTACTTGTGTAAATAAGCGGTGTTATATATTCACATGTATATCTGAATATCATGTAAATGTATATGAATTAATATACATATATGTATACTCTTACACATAAATACATTTTTAAAGATATATATTCATGTATGTAAACTAATTTTCTATATAGATGTGCAAACATACACACAGACACACATAATATATACATACACGCACATACATGTACCAAAACATATACATACACATACACATAAACACACATATATACATATATATATATATATATATATATAATATATACACATATACATACATATACATATACATATACATATACATATACATATACACATACATATACACATACACACGCATACCCACATACACACATACATACATACATACATATATAAACAAACATACAAACACACATATATACATATAAACATACTATATAAATCCAAACAAATATAAAATTAATGTTCTTTTTGATTTATTCTGTTCAATTTGTAAAATTGTCGGATTATTAAAATCTATTTTATGTTCTTTGTCTAAGACGTGTGTTGTGAGGTTATAGCTGAAATTGTAATGAATACACTTTTAAATAACGTCATACCCAGCCTTTCATTCGAGTTGCCATTTATAAAAAAATTTGTAGATGACATTCTGACAGCTATTCCTAAGGACAAAATAAACGACACTTTAGAAGCATTTAATAAATACAACAAAAATATCAAATTTACAATAGAAGTAGAAACCAATAATTCAGTCCCATTTTTAGATTCACTAGTAATCAGACAAAACAACAACCAAATTATCACTGATTGGTATATCAAACCTAGTAGCTCGGGTCGATACTTAAATTATCATTCTTATCATTCATTTAATATAAAAGTTAACTTCATTTTAGAATTAAAATCTAGAATTAAACGAATTTCACATCCTTCTTTATACCAAAAAATTTAAAATACTTAAAAACTTTTAAAAGAAAATGACTATCCGAGTTCGTTAATAAATAATTTATTGTTCAATCAAGGAAGCAAATATAATAAAAATAAAGAATCAAACAAACTTATTAATAACGACCTAGTACAAAGTTACAAATCTCTTCCTTACATAGAAGGCTTAACTGAGAAATTAATGAAAATATTTAAAGATAATAAAATTAAAATTGCAAAAAGAAATGTAACCACTATACATAAATTATTTTCAAAAATTAAAGATAAAACCAACCATTTAGATCAAAGAAACGTAATATATAAATTAAATTGTCTAGATTGTGATCATATATACATAGGACAAACATCTCAAAATTTAAAACAAAGGATAACACAACACAAAAGCGATATAAGAGTAAAACCAAAAGCTTGCGCCCTCACAACACACGTCTTAGACAAAGAACATAAAATAGATTTTAATAATCCGACAATTTTACAAATTGAACAGAATAAATCAAAAAGAACATTTCTGGAAATGTGTCATATTTACATGAACTCAAAAACATTAAATAATAAAAAGGATATAGATAATCTTAGTTGCATATACTCTTATCTTTTAAAATTTAAGTTTAAATCTAAAACAAATCATATTTAATTACCATTTACATATCTCTCTCTCTCTCTCTTTATTTTTTTTTTAATTTTATATTTGTTTGGATTTATATAGTATGTTTATATGTATATATGTGTGTTTGTATGTTTGTTTATATATGTATGTATGTATGTATGTGTGTATGTGGGTATGCGTGTGTATGTGTATATATGTATGTGTGTATGTATATGTATATGTATATGTATGTATATGTGTATATATGTATATATATATATATTATATATGTGTGTTTATGTGTATGTGTATTATATGTTTTGGTACATGTATGTGCGTGTATGTATATATTATGTGTCTGTGTGTATGTTTGCACATCTATATAGAAAATTAGTTTACATACATGAATATATATCTTTAAAAATGTATTTATGTGTAAGAGTATACATATATGTATATTAATTCATATACATTTACATGATATTCAGATATACATGTGAATATATAACACCGCTTATTTACACAAGTACGTTTCTTTTTTTATTCTAATTCTTTAGCAAAATCAACTTTTCCAACTATTCATTAACATTCTGTCAAAAATTTTATTTATATCAAGCCAATATTTTATTTATACTTAAAAAATTTTTTTACTCAATTCAATTTTATAAGATTATATAAAGGAACTTAGTTTAAATTTATTTATGGAAGCAATTTTTATTAATCTCAATGTAAGTAACGCTTATTACTACCAGTGTCTTTATTATAGTTGTATTACTTTTTAGTTATCGCCTTTGACAAAGCATTAAATATATGCGAAAATTTAGGCCATAAAAAAGAGTTTTCTTTTACCCCAGCAGACCTAATACCCACAAACATAATTATAATCAATTATCGAAAAGGAGTTCGTTAATCCAAAATATATATATATATATATATATATATATATATATATATATATATATATATATCAACATTCGTATCAAGTAATGAATTTAATAGCCTTTAATATGGTGATATAACTATTTACATTTACATAACTTAACTAAAAGTTACCTTAAGCCGGGTTGTTATATATTGTACTAACTACTGCAAATTCTACAGTCAAAACAAATTGGCCCCAAATTAAACATAGCCAATAACTCTTGATATTCTACACAAAATTTAGAATAATAAGCGGTAATGTTAATAATAATGTCCAAAAATCCCAACCTTACTCTAACAACTTATTAACATATTTATGTAAAAGCATATGTATAACTATATAAAAGTTCATACTTACAACCCCACGTGTATGCATACATATACACGTCCGTTCTCTCGAACCATTTATTCAAATATTCACTCAATACCTGTTTCGGGTATGCAATACCCACTGTTGCTCTAATCTCTACAATACCCCGAGATAACTTATCCTCACCAGGGTTGATAGTGCTTAACACGGGTGTTGATAAATTTTGTGCTTGAAACTCTTAATATCCCTGTACCTCTGTACCAACTTGGTTTGGAATCGAGCTTCCAAAATCCGAACTTCTACAATCAATAAATAATGAACCGTATAGGTGTGGTTAGTTATCATCTTCTTTGCAGTTAACAAACCTGCGCTGCCTACCATTAACCGCCTTACAGATTTTTTACCATTTTATTTTCTAATTACACTTTAATTTATTACTATTTAATTCTCCTTTAAGGACCAGACTTATCTGTGTCCTTTATCCACTACTTAAATTCACTATTCTTCCCGTAATAAACATACTAATTTATTAGCTCTGTTCACTAACCATTACTTTAATTTACACGGTCATATAACCAATACTGCTACGCGGCATTGCAGCATACCCCGCACTAGCTCCGGGCTAGTTAGTTTTCATTTTGTGCCTACTTTCATATATCTTTTCTTTGTGTGTCTTGGTGAGGCTTTGTGTGTCGTCTTTTTGAATTTTCCCACTTCCCGTATTTATATACTTTTGATCACGTGACTGGTCTAGTCAATCAAAAACCTTACATATTTCACAATCATACATTATCCCTACATGTGCTTTTAGGTTAATGGTTTAAATCAACTTTTATTACTGCCATTGCTAATTGAAATTGCCCTATATTTACATTTAAGTTATTCTGCAATATTCTAAAGTACTTCTTGTGAATATTTTTAAAGATATCACAAAAATTACATATTATTACGCACTTCCGGTTTCGAATTCTCTAGAACAAACTAGCATTTCCTTTGGCGCCTTAATTTAAAATCTTCTAAATTTCATGGGATGTTAGATATCAGTTGATAGGTTATGTTCATTTAAGTTGTCAATTGTCACTCAAAATCAAACTAGGGTTGGGTAACTCTATTAATTCTGGTCAGTAATGGGTTACACTTTTAATAGAATTATCTGTGATTGGCAGAAAATATCATTTGAAATTTGGATTAATTTAAAATGTTCTTGAGTGTTACAGGTCACCTTTTGTTTCGTTAATGCATAGGTACAACAAATATGTACAATTTATTTACAGATTTAAAAAAATTTGCGCCGCATGTACGGCTCAAACTAAACTTACGAATATTCTATTATTAAATAAGGTTCACATTTACAATAAAAATTGAATTTAAGTTATAATTATTTTTATTAACAAACACTTTTGTTGGTTGTAAAATTTCGATTTTAAAGTCGAATAACACGAAAATTAAATGAGATATCGAATATTGTATAGCATATTCGTAATTAGCGTAAAAAATTGAATAAGATTCATATATTATGTCTATTATAAAATCACGGAAACCCTGCGACGTACGGCGGCGACGACGGCGGCGGACAGACATTGAAATCCCATTAACCAAATTAAGTTTGGTTAATTAACTATTGGCTGTGAAACACATACAATAACATGAAATTGGAAACAACAATTAGATAAGATCCTACATGCATATGCAATATACAAATGTCCTTGAATTTATGCATGAATATAGAGCTTTTAATCTGAACAAATATTAGCGCTAGAAATACAAACGTCCTTGAGCGTTAAAAAATTTATAGTGTGGCTTCGAATGAATGTAATTTTTGTACACAAAAATGAAATTCGCGCACTGGATTTGTGACGTTATTATCGGGGCAGCCACGTTGGTTCGTCAAATTTATGCTACGTTGGCTCGTTGCCGTACGTAACACAAAGAAAAACAAAGAAATGACCCGGCTCAATCGGAGAGTAGGGGGGGTTGTAGAAAGCAGACCAACATATAAGGTACGCAGCTGTAAGGAATTAGTAACAGTACCTGCAATAGAAAAATTAGAATAGTAAACCTGAAAAAAAAACAAATTAGTCCTGCAAACCTGAAACAAAGAAAAAGCATAGCATACGGATCAAGTCTAATTGTTCAGTACTTTGTAGAATAAAAAAAAACTGTTGGGATAATCTATATAATATAACAACGTTAAAAGCAATATAACAAATCTTTAGTACAAAGTGAGGTAATATTGGGGAGTAGCAGAAACGTTTCCTCACACACCAATTAGACATAAAGCAGATAAAATTTTGACAAAATATAAATAGGTAAACACAATTAATATGAGTAGTCCAGTAGTATTGATTTTTCTTTTTTTTCTTTCTTTTATTTAAAATAGCATGCAAGTCTATGGTAAAAGGTATCAGAACGCCAAAGGTATGGCAAAGCAACGGATAGGTATTAAAAGTAAAAGCAAGTAGGAAATAGTTCAACTTACAAACAGTCCTTCAGTAACGCTTCCTCGTAATTGAATGTGAGATTCCTGTTGTCCTGCACTAACGAAGCACTGCACCCTTGACTATGAGGGTGTGGATGGAATTTCTCACACTTTACACTAATCACACCTACGTATTTCACTAGTGTTAGCAGCAGACATTATCATGCTGATGGAACTATGTAGCATTGATAAATTTTTTGTTAATTCTATTTCCTGAGACAATAATTTCGAAATATTTTGTAACACAAATCGAAAAAAAATGGTAATAAAAATTTAGAATCACGGGCCTCCAAGACACGATGTAATGCATTAAACTAAAAGTACCGTGAGGTGTTTTATTTGCTACCTATGGTAACAAAGAAAAATCTAATGCTTTTGAATAACGAAAGCTCGCGCAAACAATGATCTATTTCAGATTCTTTGGTGATAGAAAAATGCAGAAACTACAGTTTCCACTGTATTTAAATAAGCCAAAGTATGCACTAATCTGATAAAACAAAGGGACACTAGACTAGATCGCACGCACATTAATCCTAAAGAAAGAATCGGTCAGTTTAGCAAGTTCTACGACTCCTATTTCACAAGACAAACAACTAAAACCACAAATTAGAAAAGTACGCGTATCACTAAAGTAGGTCCGTTAAATGTTCCTTAGAGCATTTGTCTCACAAGAAAAACAACTAAAACAATTAGTAGGCATGCGTAAGCAATAAAAACCGTCCGTCAAATGTTCCGTAAAACACACGTGCAGGTCGAGTAAACACGTTCGCCCATCAAGCATACTTCCTTCAAAAGGACTTAGAACTACACTTCGTACAGTTAATATACAATTGTTATTTCACAAGAAAACAACTAAAAATCGTGCCGTGCTCGTACATGAACAATACGAAAATTCCGCATCAATTCTCACTATTGTCAAAAGCAGAAAGAAGCAGTATTTTCAACGTACTTAGTGTATCGGAACAAAGAACAAACTCCGACTCTTATCTGTTTATTCAACTCGTCGCTATTACAACCGCTTATCGCCTATTATCTAGACTTGTATATTCACATAAGGAACTAAATTTATATTTACGGCAAGACAAGAACGATGCAATCTATTCATTATAACACGACGCATTCGTCAACGAGTTAATAAATATTAAATATAGAAATAGTAATTTGTAGAAATGTATTTATAAATTAGGAAACAGCGTGAAATGTTAAAACTACAAAAATGCCCGTTACAGATTCACTTTGAATTTTTATGCGCGTTTCTGTGAAGAAACGCGGCTTAAAAAGAAGCCTACGCTAAAATGGATTACCGCAGGAGTATGTACTCACAGATACGGTGTCGCCTAGGATCTGCAGGTAGAATTTTCTTTGGATCGACACCTGTATATGGTGTTAGATGTGGCAGGTCAATCAACGTAGGTGCCATGCATTGTGCGGGTTCCCTGATCGGCGATATGAGGCGTGGAACGACATAATGATGGCGGATTTTTCGTAGCTGGCGTTGGAACTGGTGCGGAGTGTGGTATTCACACGTCCAAACCGCTATGCCCGCTTCAGTAATGATGGGCGGTGAAGACGAGGGCGTTACGGACGATTCGGACATCCCGTCTCGGTGGGTCACGGCAGTAGATGCTGATACCAAAAATGGTTCTACGAAGTAACTTGTTTTGGTGTCCAGGTGCTGGTGGTAGGATTTGGTGCACCTTGCCGGCAGCGCGTGGAGTATGTATGTTAGTGCATAACGCGTAACCTTTTGGTTTAACCTCCAGGCTTTGGTGCACCGTAATAAAAAGTTAAATCCAGAAGATCAGAAGTTATTGCTTGTCCCTGGCCATTACGTGTTAACATCATCATTGGGTCTTCAGTCCTGAAACTGGTTAGACGCGTACCATCATTGTTTCCTATTCTGAACTAACCTACAAATTTCCCCAAAATTTGCACAGTCTGCATCTATCACTATCTGATCTAGGTCTACATCCAGCTCTTTTTCCTATCTCTGCTTGTCATATATCCCATACTATTCCCCAAAAATGTCTTAGAACGTATTCTGCTCTTCTATTTCTCATATTTTTTTCCCAAAGATATACTTATTCCTCTACTGTTTCTATATCCTATTTGTTATTACCTTTGTCTGTCCATCCTTATACATCTGAAGCACGGCATTTCAAAGGCTGCTACTGTTCTTCTGTCTGCTTTTCAGACTGCCCGTATTTCGTAGACATACTGTCTGTGATGTGCTCCACACATACGCTTTCAACAACTTTTTGTTTTATGTTTGTTGTCTTTAATCACAGGCGCTGTTCTTTCTTGTTAGACGCAGTTCGGTCCCCTTCTATTGTTTTACAATTGTATATTCTATTTCTCCGACATTCAGTGGTTGCGAAGGGGGGTAAGCAACCTGTGGCTGCCCAGTTCCCCAGCACTTGAACATTTACTGATTTAATATTTTTTCCAATATATCTTTTTGCACAGTCAACATTAGTTGTAGATAGTTCACAACCAACACCTGTAGTTGTTTATAATAATCATCAGATTTATCTGCGCTTATTTTTTCGTCATTAGATTTTCCGTCTCAAAACTGGTTGGACACGTACCAGCACTTATTTATTTTCTGGACTAGTCAACATAGTTCCCTGAAATTCTCACACAGCAATACAGCTCGGTTCCCCTTCTATTGTTTTCTAGTATTATGCCCTATTTCACTGAGATTTATTAAAGGGGGTTAACCAACCTGTGGCTGCCAAGATCCCCCAACACTTAGACATTAGCCGAAATAATAGTTTTCCAGTAAATGTTTTCAGGCAATTACCATTATTCGAGAATATTGTCCTTCCAATACTTGTAGTTGCTTATAATAAATATCATGTTTAAGTGCAGTTACTTTCTTCGTCATTAATTTATCCATCTTGGGACTGGTTGGATGCGTACCTCCATTGATTTCTATTCCGAGCTAGCCTAAACATTTCCATGAAACTCTTACAGCCTGCATCTTTCACTATCTGTGTGCAGTAGTCTAACCTAGGTCTACCTCTTCTTCTCTTTTTTCCTATCTCTGCTTCTAGTATATTCCGCACTATTCCCTCATGCCGTAGTATGTGGCCTATCATCCTATCTCCCCTATTTTTTACCGTTTTTTACATATTTCTTTCTTCCCCAACCATTTTTAGTACCTATTCGTTCTTAACTTTGTCTGTCCATAATATCTTCATCATTCGTCTGTAGCACCACATTTCAAAGGCTTTTACCTTTTTCTTGTCTGCTTCTCCTACTGGCCAGGCTTCACAGCCGTACAGTGCTGTGCCCCATACATATGTTTTAAGCAATCTTTTCCTTGTTTCTATGTTTGTTGTCTTTTAGCACAGTAGTTGCTTTTTCTTGTTAAATGTAGCACGACCTTGTGCTAATCTTTGTTTTATATCTTTTGAGCTTTTCCCATCTTGCGTTATATAACTTCCTAGATAGCAGAAATCCTTAACCTCTTGTAAGTTCGTGTTACATATTTGTATTCTTGCTTTTGATTTATTTTTCCCTCCTTTGCATACTAGTACTTTAGTTTTACTTTTGTTAATTTTCATACCGTATCTCTCTGTTAGAACCGTTTCCATTTCATTGAGAGTAGCTTCTAACTCTTCCTTGCTAGATGCTAATACTTCTATATCATCTGCAAATCTAAGCATATCAATTTTTTGTCCCTGCATAGTAATTCCAAATGTCTTTCTGCATTTGACAGTATTCATTGCCTCTTCAATATACAAGTTAAAAATTAATGGGGATAGGGAACATCCCTGTCTCACCCCTTTTCTGATGTTTACTTCTCTACGTTCCTGCTCTAATTCTATTACTCCTGTTTGCTCTTTGTATAAGCAATGTACTATATGTCTATTCCTATAACTCATTCCAATCTTTTTGAGTATTTCGAACATTTTTTTCCATTTTACATTGTCGAATGCTTTTTCCAGATCTACAAACCCTATATACATGCTTTCCCCTTTTTCTATTGTTTTCTCCATTATCACCCTCAGAGCTAAAATAGCCTCCCGTGTTCCCCTGTTTCGCTTAAACCCAAATTGGTCTTCTCCAAGTATTTCTTCAGCCCGCTTTTCCATTCGTCGTTGTACAATTCTAGTTAATATTTTTGATACGACGTGAGTTAAAGTTCGGGCCTTTGGAGCTGGTTTTTTAAAAACACTTTGACTTTAACAAATTTTTATTAGTTAAAATTTGGATAACTTGTACATAATACTAAAATAATTATTGTACTAGTGAGTAGCTTGAACAACGAAGTATGGAGTTCGAAGACTGACTCGGTTGAGTAGCTCAAACAACGAAGTATGGAGTTTGAAGACTGACTGCCGGGCATTGAGCTCCCGGGCCTTTTATAATAACCTGCCCCTCACACGGCTGTGAGAACTTGCAGATCTCATGTCTGCGTTTCTCTTTATTGTACACTTTATTACAATGTAACAACTTAATTCTAAGTAACTGCGGTATGTTGACCGCCTGTGACCTGCCACCTGCAGTATCACTGCCCTCACGGATGCAAAGCTGCATTCCGTTCTCATGAACTGTCGATAACCTCTCTGGGTTATCCTTGTGTTACAATGTTGCATTGAACTTATACTTTTACTTAATAATTTCTAATAATTCATATTAGATTCAATATATCAATATATATATGTAATTGGGGGATACATAACTCCTCCCACCGTAAATGAAAAATTAAGGTTTTTCTTAATTTTTAAATACATAAAATACATTATTTAAATTCATTTAAAATTCATTGTTTCTAAGGGTATACTTATTGTTTCCTTTTTCTCTTTGTTTCCTTAATATCTAGAACTGTTTCCTTCATTCTTATATCTAAGGTACATTTTGTATAATACATACATGATTACAAAAATTATTAAAATGGTTAATACAAGTGTCCAAACACTTATATTATTATAATGTAACTTTGGCGTTTTGATTTCACTTAATTGTTCTTTATAACTTTCCACTAATTTCACGGCGTGGTTGAGATCGTCTAAGTCTAGATGCTTTAGCTTCATAGGTTTCTTGTTTATTTCTTCGTCTTCTTGTTGTATTTTGAATTGTAGTTCCGGTAGGTTTGCAAGTTTCTTTGTTGTTATGGGATCTTGATAAACTCTGATTACTTCTCCTTTCAATTTCACATAACAATCTTCTTTGAGGGTAATTAGTTTGCTTCCGATTAATGCTTGGTTATTTTCATCTTGGTTACAGTGGATGGTTGCTATTACTTCTGTTGGGAAAATTGCTATCCATTTGTTATCTGTAACTTTTTGAATTTTCATATTAGTTATTTGCACTTGTTTGGTTTCACAGTTTTCGTAATGATTTGAGAATTTTAATAGTTGTACTTCACAAGAGCTGTCTTTTTGAATGGTGGTTGTCGTCATCGATTGACATAAATATTGGTTTGGTGTTACTTCAGTACATTTTTCGTTTGTATAACCATATCTCAGTTCATTTAGGGATAGGAATTTGGTTTTGGGTATAATAACTTGGTATGTGCTAGTAACCTTTGTTGGAAAAGCAAATAAATGATAATAATGATAATTGTTATTTTCTACTATCTAGATTTCTATCAAAAATATTATTTCGTTATTCTTAATGTTGCTAAAATTTGTTGCGTTAAAGTAAGGTTGGATATTATTGGAGTAAATATTGTATTTTTGTATACTGCCTAGTTTATTTGGTAGTATACCGGGGTTGTTCTGTATTTATTGTTATTACTTGGTTGTCCGTTCTACCTGGGTTGAGGTTGACGGTAAGGGTGATGATTGTCCATCTGAAATTACAGGGTGTCTTAGGTTTTTTAAATGAATGTATTTTGTTATTTTACCGTTGTATACTACTGCTATGTTTTTATCTGATATTTTCTTAATTTTAAATGGTCCTAAATTTCTGGGTGCTGTTTTATGTCGCTTGCTTTGAAAGTTTTTCTCATATACGGTTTGCCCTATTGAAAATTTATTTGAGTCGGTATTTTTATTTCGGGTTGTGGTGATACGTTCCTTATCGTTCTCTAATTTATCTTTTACTTTGTCATAAGTTATTTTTAATTTTTCTTTGTGGTCTTTTGCATATTGTTGATATACTTCTTTATTGTAGTGTATGTCATAGGGATTTCGTGAATCTGAATGTCCTAAGGTTAATTCTAAGGGTGTAAAATTTGTTGATGAGTGAATAGTGTTATTATAGGCGATTAGTGCGTATGACATTAAATTGGTTATATGTTCCTTTTATAATTTATTCTTAATAATCGAATTTGTTCTAACAGGGTTAAATGTAATCGTTCAATTAGTCCGTTTGATTCAGGGTGGTTTTCCGTTATGAAATGAATTTTTATTTTGTGAAGTTCTAAAGTGTTTTGTATTGTCTCATTTTAAATTCGCTACCATTGTCTAAAGTGATTGATTCGGGTGTTCCGTAAAATGTAAAATATTGTAAAATCCTTGGGTCACGTCGATGCTATTTTTGGATGTGATTGGTATTGCTTGGCCTATTTTTGTAAATGCGTCTATAATTGTTAGATAGTTTTGCGCTTCTACTACTAGAGTATCGGCATGTAGTTTTGAAATGGTTTGTCGGGTGTTTTGGTTAACATTAAGGGTATCTTTGGGGTTTCCTATCGTATTTCGCTTTGTTACATAATTCGCATTGGTTAATGAAATCTGTGGTCAAGTCCTTCATGTCTTTAAAATAATAACGTCTTACAAGTTGCTTTATAGTTTCGTTAATTCCACGATGGTTGGTTTTTCCTTCGTGTTGATTTCTAATTACATCGTTTATTTCGTCAGGGTCGTCTAGTGTTATTCATTTTCTAGTACATCTGACGAGTTCAGGTCCAGAGTTATTAAATAGTTTAATGTATAATTCTGAAAATCTTTGGTATAAATGTTCGGTATTGAAATAAAAATAAAATCGTTTTTCTCGGGGTGTATTCTTTTAAAATTTTAATTATTTGTTCCTCGTTGTCATCTTTAGTTATTTGAATTTGATATATCTTTTGTTATCTACTTTTGTATATTTTACTGGATTGGGGTTATTTAAAACTTCTGTTATTATAAATTGGTTGGGTTTCATATCGATTGCTTCGTTTAAAATTTTAATCGCGTTTTTGGTTCTTCGTTTTGTGTCGAATGTATTGTGTCGATCTCGTCTGGATCTTCCTTATTTCTGCTTCGTCTACGTTTCCTATAATGGATTCCGTTTCTAATGCATTGAGTTGGATTCGGCTTAAAGCGTCTGCGTTGTTGTTATAAATTCCTTTTATATATAATTTCGTAATCATACTCTTCGAGTCTGATTCTCCATCTTTGTAATTTTGAATTTGGTTCTTTCAGTTTGCATAACCATACTAATGGTCTATGATCGGTGTATATGTAAAATTTTCTTCCGTATAGGTAAGGTCTAAAATATTTTGTTGCCCAAATTATGGCTAATAATTCTTTTCTATAGTGCTATATTTTTGTTCGGTTTCATTTAGGGTTCTGGATGCGTAGCTGATAGGTTTATCGCTACCTACTTTTCCTTGGCTCAATACTGCGCCTAATGCTACATTTGATGCGTCTGTCGTCAGTATAAATGGTTTTGTAAAGTCTGGGTATTCTAATACAGGGTGATTTGTTAATATGTTTTTAATTTTGTCTACAGCTTTAATAAATTCTGGGGTGTGTTCAATTTTGTTTCACTTTTTTAAACAATTTGTCAGGGTTTGGTTATCTGAGCGTAACCTTTAATGAATTTGCGGTAGTAACCACTAAGTCCTAGAAATCCTTTAATTTCTTTGTTTGTTTTTGGTAATGGGTAATTTAGAACTGCATTTGTTTTGTCTGGATTTGGCATTACTCCTTGGGGTGTTATTACATGTCCTAAAAATGATACTTCTTTTTGTAAAAATTCACTTTTGTCTAATTGTACTTTGAAATGTGCTTGTCTAAGTCTTTCGAATACTTCTTTCAATCTTTCTATGTGTTCTACCAATGATGTGGAATAAACTATGATGTCGTCAAGGTATACAAGGCATTTCTCATTGTGTATTCCTCGTAATATATTGTCCATGACTCTCTGGAAAGTAGCGGTGCGTTCTTTAGTCCAAATGGCATTCGTTTGTATTCGTAATGTCCTCTAGGTGTGCTGAAGGCTGTTTTTGATATGTCTTTTTCTTCCATCTCTACCTGATGGTATCCTGATGCTAGGTCTAATGTTGTAAAATATTGGCATTTGCCTAATTTGTCTAAAATTTCGGTTATATTTGGTAGTGGATATTTGTCATCTACCGTTTTTTCATTTAACTTTCTATAGTCTATTACCATTCTGTACTTTCTCTTTCCGGTTGCGTCTAATTTCTTAGGTACTATTAACACGGGGCTGCTCCATGGTGAATTGGAGTGCTGGATTATGTCTTGGTCTAATAAGTCTGCTACTTGTCTGTCAGCTTCTTCTTGGCTTGCATGAGGTAGTCTGTATGCTTTTGTAAAAATTGGTTTATTGTCTGTTAACTCGATATTATGTTTTACTGTGTTGGTGAATGTTAATGGTATTCCTTCACAATGGAATATGTCTCGGTATTCAAAACATAAGTTTTAATTGCTCTTTCTTCTTCTTGATTGATATCGGTATTAAAGCGGATGTTAGTTAAATTTTCTCTTAACATTTCGTCATGTTCTATTGGGTTGTAATCGTTTTCTAAATTCTCGTCTATTTCCATTTCGTTAAAATTTAGTTCTTCTACGTTAATTGGGTCTGTCAATGATAATTCTACGGGATAGTCGTTTGAATTTAATATTGTTGTGGTTGCAAAGTTATCTTTTATTTGTACTAAGGCAGTTGGGGTTTCTACTCCTTGTTGAAATGTCATATGATTTATTATTCCTAAATTTTGTTAGATTTTACTGGGATTTTATTTTCTTTCCGTTCGGGGTTCTATAGTGTATTTTTGTTCAACTTGTGTGTTTTGAAATTTAATTGGGATTTTTCCGTATTTTGTCCTTAATAAGCGATTTTTAATGTCAATGTTGGCTCCTAATTTTCTTAGAAGGTCCATTCCGATTAATCCGTCATATTTATCGTTAAATTCAAATACACAAAATTTATGTTTCATTTTAACATTAAATGTTCTCGGTAAGGGTATATTTGCTACGAATTGGTGTAGTGTTGTTTGATGAGCTGTTTTGATTTTAAATGGTTCTCTTTCTACATAATCTAAATAATGTTTTGTACGGTTCTGGGGCTAATTAATGTTTTAGATGATCCGGTGTCGATTAATAGTTTGAATTTAGCGTGGGGTATTTCTATGTATGGTAATACTAAGTGATTTATATTATTTAAGTTTATTAAGTTTGGTCGGTTATGAATTGGTCCATTTGAAAATTTGAGTTCGAGTTTTCGTCGTCGTACTCCTCGTAAGTTTCGTATTGTTCGTCACGTTCGTAAGTTTCTGCATGGTTTGATTCATTGTTCGTAGGTGTCTCAATGTAATTATTCTGGTCAGTGTCAAATTTTTCTATTTCTTGATGAAATAATTCCTCTGATGTAAAATTACGTTTCTGATGAGGGTTTGGTCGGATATGTGTTATTTTTGTGTTTTGTCTAGTGTTACTAGATGAGGTATCCATTGGTGTTGGTTTGTAATAATTGTTAGGGTTGTTATGAGTATTAGTCATTGGTGTATTTCTATTAGGGTTTGCATTGAATGCTGGTCTTTGTTGGTTTAGGTTTTGATTGAATCTCGGTTGGAATGCGGGTTTCGTAAAAGTTGGGTTGAATGTTGGTCTTGAAAAATGTTTATATTGATTATTAAAATTGGTATTGTTAAAACTTGGGTTGTTACTTCGCGGTTGATTTGTTTGTGGGTTAAAGGGTGTGAATTTTGTTGAGGGATTGTTTGTCTTGTAGCTTGTATAGTTTTGTTGGTGAATAACTTTTATTCGCGTTGGGGTTGTATAGTCTGTTGCGGTAATACATTACATTTTCTTCTTCTATTACTAGGCTCATAGCTTCTTCTAGATTTTGGGGTCGTTGGAATCTGATTTTATCCGATAGTCGTTCTGGTAAAGCGTTTATATATGTGTCTAGTGCCATTTCGTCATACATTTTGTTTTAAATGTCTAACGTTTTGATCGGGTTCTTCGATTTTTAATTTTGTTAAAATTAAACTTCTCACGTCTTGGCATTTCATTCCGAATTGGTAGGGGGATTGATTGTGTTCCATTCTAAGGTTTATTAGGTCTCGTACCAGGCATTTTATATTACGTTGGTCTCCGAAATATGCAATTAGTAGCTGTTTAAACTGGTCCCATTCCGATAAGTCGTCCCTACTGGCGATTAAGGTTAGTGCCCTTCCGGCTAGTTTACTTATTACTAAGCGTATAAGCAATGAATTTCTTTGGTCATCTCCGGGTTTGTAAAAGGTTTTTAGGAACATTTCACATGCTCCAATGAAATTCGAGAGATGGGCCTGCGTGCCATCAAACGTCTGTATTGTCTCTAAATAGAGACGTAAGTCTGTGTTACTCATGTTGGTTAAGGGTTGTTTTCGATTTTTGGAAAATTTAAAAAAATTTTTTTTTTTTTTTTGAATTAAGCTTTATTTCGCTATTTGTATGGTTACTTTTGCTTCGGATTTATTAATTTTCCGTTTGGGTTGTGAAATTTCAAATTTTGTAAAAATTGGGGTTAATTTTCTATTTGTAACGTTAATTATGCTTTGGATGTATTAGTTTTTCTTTTGGATGAAATAATTTCGAATTTTGTAAAATTGGGGTTGGTTTTGCTTTTTGTGATGTTAACTTTGGTTTTGGTTTGTTAATTTTCAATTAGATTAGGTACATAAAATTTGGTAAAGGTTGATGTTTATTTTGTTATTTTTCGGCGTAATTTTTGATTTGAATTTGTTAAGTTTCAGTTTGGATTAGGTGGATAAAAATTTGGTAAGAATTTGAGATTAATTTCGTACTTGTAGTATTAGATTTATTAATTTTAAGTTTATAGTGCGTCGAGTTATTTTTAAAATCGTAGTCGTTGTTTATTTATATTTAATTACACAATGCGGTAATGTAATTGTGAGGTTTATCTTCAATAACGTTGAATTTATTACCGTAGTCTTGGATTAATTGTTTTTTATGCAACTTTTAATTTATTTTGAGTTTTTGCTTCTTAAGAAATCTTAAATGGATGGATTTATTCTCGTTTAGCGTTGTTTTATTTCCGTTCGGTTAACTCGTAATTAATACTCTTCCGTGGGTTTTACTGAGTTGCGTAGTTATGACCTGAGGTTACTAACTTTTGTACTTTACTGTTGAAATTGAATACTAAAGGATGTAATCTTTGTCACGTACGTTGAGGTAATTGCACTTACAGGTGTTAATAGAAATTATAGGAATTACTTTCCGTACTTTGTATGAAGTGTTACGTCTATTTATTTTTAGATCTCTTGGTATTATAATGCTTGTTGGTAATTGAATCTCTCCGTAATGTAGGTTTTCAGCGTTTTAATTAAAGCTTTTTATGATGACCGTTTTACTGCACTTTATTTATATAGTGTTGTGGTGTAATTTTCATGCGCTTCTATAATTCCGTGATAGATTAATACTTATGATGCGAATTGCTTTAGTACTGAAAGTTCCTGAAAGCTATTTCTTTAGTACTGTGCAAGGATTCTGAAAACGATTTTCTCTGAGTTTTAACTGTATAATAAAGATGCTTGTTGCTTTCTTCGGATGGCGTTTTAGATTACAGCGGTTTTAGGTTACTGCAGAGTTCTTGCTGTGATTTATTCAGTATTATAGAGGTCAATGGTTTAATAATTGTTCCGTGATTGCTTAAAGGATTAAATTGCGTTCTGTGTTTCTTTATTTTATCGGATTGAAAACGTTTTTTGAATCGCGCTTGTTAATGTTTCTTGTTTTGGTGTTTAGTGAATGTGCGCCCGTTTATTTTTGGATTATTTTGAGTTTGTTCTATTAATTATGGTAAGAATCTTTTAATATTAATTCTCATTTGTTTTAAAAGAAAATTTCTTTTAAACTTCAAGTTTCATTTGCTTTTTAAAGAAAAAATTTTTTATCTCTTTTAACATTCGTCTCATAAAATGTTATGCAGTCTCGTTTTGAAAATAATTCACTTTGTAATTATTTTCAAAAAATATTCATAAAATACAATTCATAAACAGTAATAATAAATGGTACTCAATAGTTATAATACTAGCATATATCAATTATAGTTTTGGTTTGAAATAAAATTATGGAAATGAACTTACATTAATTTCATCTGTTTCTTTGGTGGGTTCGATCGATTCTGTATCTTGTCCACCTTGGTTTGTTTGTTGGCCTTAGACGATTCTTGTTCCTTGTCCAACTTGGTTTGTTGCTGGATTCAGACTATGCTTGTTCTTCCTCCAACTTGGTTTGGGTTCTGCCAAAATTTCGAATAAAATTCTTGGTCACCAATCTTCCGATTTTTGGATTTTCAGTGCCCTTTTGACATCCGTTACGACTGCGCCAGTTAAAGTTCGGGCCTTTGGAGCTGGTTTTTTAAAAACATTTTGACTTTAACAAATTTTTATTAGTTAAAATTTGGATAACTTCTACATAATACTAAAATAATTATTGTACTAGTGAGTAGCTTGAACAACGAAGTATGGAGTTCGAAGACTGACTCGGTTGAGTAGCTCAAACAACGAAGTATGGAGTTTGAAGACTGACTGCCGGGCATTGAGCTCCCGGGCCTTTTATAATAACCTGCCCCTCACACGGCTGTGAGAACTTGCAGATCTCATGTCTGCGTTTCTCTTTATTGTACACTTTATTACAATGTAACAACTTAATTCTAAGTAACTGCGGTATGTTGACCGCCTGTGACCTGCCACCTGCAGTATCACTGCCCTCACGGATGCAAAGCTGCATTCCGTTCTCATGAACTATCGATAACCTCTCTGGGTTATCCTTGTGTTACAATGTTGCATTGAACTTATACTTTTACTTAATAATTTCTAATAATTCATATTAGATTCAATACATCAATATATATATGTAATTGGGGATACATAACTCGTGTGCTGTCAAACTTATTGTTCAAAAATTTTCACATTTATCTGCGCGTTTATTTTTTGGTATAGTTACTATGATGTTATGTTTGAAATCTTTGGGTATCTCGCCTGTTTCATACATATAGCTTACAAGTTTGAAGAGATATTCTGTTACTGCTTCACCAGCGGCTTTTAGAGTTTCCGCTTGCACCTTATCTATACCCGGCGCCTTACCATTTTTTAGACTCTTTAATGCTAATTCAAATTCATCTCTAAGTATAAGAAATCCCAAGTCATCATTTTTAATGTCTGATTCCTGTTCTAATGCAGTTAGTTCTTCTCCTGCATATAAATTCTCTATATATTCTTGCCATGTACCCACTTTCTTTACATTTTCTATAATGACATTTCCTCCCGCGTCCCTTATATTTTTGCTATATGGTTTTATATCCCTAAAATTGATTTTAATTAGTTTTGTATGCTTCATCTATCTTTCCTACTTTCATCTTAGTTTGTACCTCTTTGCACTTTTCATCAATCCATTGTTCTTTAGCTTTCCTGCATTTGCGAATAATTTCCCATTTTATGGCTTTGTATCTCTGTTTTCCTGTTTCGTTGGATTTATTTTTGTATTTTCGTCTTTCTTCTATTAAATTCAGGATATCCTTTGTTTCCATGGTCTCTTATTTTCTTTTTGTGTATACCCCAGAATATCTCTGGCCGGCATGTCGAGGCTGGATTTAATGTTGTTCCATTCTGTTTCTACTTCCTTAGTATCAGATATTTTCCCGATATCTTTGAGCAATTTATTTGACCTTTTTTCGAATCTTTCTTGAATATCTTTCTCTTTTAGTTTCTGTAGGTCCAAGTGCCTTTTTCCGTTTCTTTTTGTCAAATTTTTAAATTTAAGTGCGGCCTTCATAATTATGATGTTGTGGTCAGTGTCTATATCTGTTTCTGGGTAGCTTCTACAGTCTTTTACTTAATTCCTAAACCGTTGTCTAACAAGAATGTAATCTATTTGATATCTTCCTATATTTCCTGGCATCTTCCACGTATATCGTCTTCTAGCATGATATTGAAATAATGTGTGTGTGTAATTATTAAATTGTTCTTGTCGCAAAATTCTACCAGCCTATTTCCTCTGTCGTTTCTAGTGCCTAAACCAAATAAACCTACTATCGCTCCTTCCGTACCCTCACCTACCACGGCATTAAAATCCCCCGTAATTATTAAATTTTCATGTCCTTTTACGTGTCTTAATATGTCTTCGATGTCTTTGTAGATCATTTCTACTTCTTCGTCACTGTAGCTAGAGGTGGGCACGTATACTTGTATTATTACTGTGTTTACCGGTTTAGATTCTAATCTAATCATGAGTACTATTTCGTTCTCTTGTAGGTAATTTTCTACACAGTATCCTATCTTTTTCCGCATAACTATCCCCACACCCAAATTTCCCTCCACTGCTCCTGTATGAATTACCCTAAAGTCTCCACTCCAAAAATCTCCCGCCTCTGGCCACCGAACTTCGCTGATCCCTACTATGTCTAGTGATAACCTATTCATTTCGATTTTTAGGTTCTCTAGCTTACCCACTTGCTTCATAGTTCTAACATTCCACGCTCCGACTCGCAAAATGTTCCCGACTGTTATTCTTAACTTTCCGATTGCATCCTTCGAAGTAGTCCCCTTCCGGAGATCAGAATGGGGGACTATTTTAACTCCGGAATCTTTTACCTCAGAGAATGCCATCATTTTATTATAATTTAGGTACGCTGTGTACTTGGGAGGTAATGTGGTGGTTTCCCGTTGCCTTCCACATCGCGGTAGTGTGTCTTAGACTGTCATACCGACCCCTATGGTGTCTGCCAATCTAAGTACCGAAAGAGCCGCTGCCCTCTTTCGGGGACCTATCTTCGTCTGGTTCCTCACTAACGACCCTATTACTTTGGTTGGACCTGTAGTTTGGCACTTTAGCTCAATAGAACACGCAAGCCATTTCACCTGTTCTAGTAATCTAGAACAGAATCTAGAACAGAAAGTTGTCAGCACGACGCACTTTTGCAGAGTGTCGTGCTGGCTCCAAAAGTTAAAATTTATTTATAAATAGTTATACGACGGAACAATAGTTGAAATTGGGGGAATTATATAGAACTCGAGTAGAACAAGCCAGAACTACCATCGGAAATGCAGAAAGTTGTCAGCACAACGCACTTTTGCAGAGTCTCGTGCTGGCTTCAAAAGTTAAAATTTATTTAAAAATAGTTAAACGACGGAACAATAGTTTAAATTGGGCGAATTATATAAAATTCGAGAAGAACAAGCCAGAACTACCATCGAAAATGCAGAAAGTCGTCAGCACGACGCACTTTTGCAGAGTGTCGTGCTGGCTCCAAAAGTTAAAATTTATTTAAAAATAGTTAAACGACGGAACAATAGTTGAAATTGGGTGAATTATATAGAACTCGAGCAGAACAAGCTAGAACTACTATCGGAAATGCAGAAAGTCGTCAGCACGATGCACTTTTTCTGAGTATCATGCTGGCTCAAAAAGTTAAAATTTAAAAATAGCTATACGACGGTACACTAGTTGAAATTGAGTGAATTATATAGAACTCGAACAGAACAGGCCTAAACTACCATCGGAAATGCAGAAAGTTGTCAGCACAACGCACTTTTGCAGAGTCTCGTGCTGGCTTCAAAAGTTAAAATTTATTTAAAAATAGTTAAACGACGGAACAATAGTTTAAATTGGGCGAATTATATAAAATTCGAGAAGAACAAGCCAGAACTACCATCGAAAATGCAGAAAGTCGTCAGCACGACGCACTTTTGCAGAGTGTCGTGCTGGCTCCAAAAGTTAAAATTTATTTAAAAATAGTTAAACGACGGAACAATAGTTGAAATTGGGTGAATTATATAGAACTCGAGCAGAACAAGCTAGAACTACTATCGGAAATGCAGAAAGTCGTCAGCACGATGCACTTTTTCTGAGTATCATGCTGGCTCAAAAAGTTAAAATTTAAAAATAGCTATACGACGGTACACTAGTTGAAATTGAGTGAATTATATAGAACTCGAACAGAACAGGCCTAAACTACCATCGGAAATGCAGAAAGTTGTCAGCACAACGCACTTTTGCAGAGTCTCGTGCTGGCTTCAAAAGTTAAAATTTATTTAAAAATAGTTAAACGACGGAACAATAGTTTAAATTGGGCGAATTATATAAAATTCGAGAAGAACAAGCCAGAACTACCATCGAAAATGCAGAAAGTCGTCAGCACGACGCACTTTTGCAGAGTGTCGTGCTGGCTCCAAAAGTTAAAATTTATTTAAAAATAGTTAAACGACGGAACAATAGTTGAAATTGGGTGAATTATATAGAACTCGAGCAGAACAAGCTAGAACTACTATCGGAAATGCAGAAAGTCGTCAGCACGACACATGTTTCCTGAGTATTGTGCTTACGTCAAATATTTAAAATAATACAAAATTGTTAATTGTTGAAATTTTATTCTGAAATGCTTCATTATTATGGAACTAGTCTAGGACTAACGAGAACACTCGTCGTAAAGTATATTTCGCATCTGCTTCTTGTACTTTAGAGAAAGCTGTGTCGTGCTAGAACGTGAAGTTAGCACGACATTTTTTCATTTTGCGATTTTCTGGTATTATAAATGCGGAACTTTTTTTTCTTTTAATCAGGAACTATAGAACAATGTAAAGTGCTACTGGAACTAGTATTGTTTTTTTTTTTAAAATAAAACGTCGTGCTAACTTCACACACACGTAAACATAAGTAGTAATTTGTTGCTAAGTTCAAAAAATGCTAAAAAGTAATTAAAAGAACTGATTTTCGTACCAGCTATTTGATCGATTTTTTGATTCGGCCGCCCGTGTGCAATGCACACATTGCAAAGGTCGCGGCGGCCTTGACCCAACCATTAACTTTAAAATGCCTGTCGAGGAATAATCATCAACAATTTATAAACAAAGTCGGAAGGATCCGTTATATATTTGTTGCTAACGCTTACATTGTATAGACGTATGGTGCTCTATGCATAAGCATTCAAGAGTCTTTACCTATTTATTTATATGAAGCAAATCAAGTTTATGGTATTAAATAAGAGAGAGAGAGAGAGACACACATATTCTTATATTTATATTGAAGTGAGATAGGGTTTAATGCACAAATTACTAATGACTTTGTTTAGTAAATGTTGTTTACTTACTAGATGATAATTCTCGATTTACAATTATATATTCACCACGCGATTGAATTAAATTATTTTCTGGAGGGCTTTTGAATCGTTGTTTATACTTTACAAAAAATCTAGATCAATTAATTTAAATAGCTAATCTAACTACTAGCTGTATGCAATTTTACAGAATGACTCACTTTTGACAAGGATACTCTATAAATTTGATTTGATTTTACATTTTTTACTTTTTAGAATTTACTTTTACATTAGGTTCGCGCCTATGCTTAATTTATCCAATTTGTATAATTTGATATCTATCTGGTGTTAACCAAACCGTGCTTAATTATAAATGTAGATACATAAGCGGAATTTCTGATATTTCGTAAAAGCTGGAAGGCACTGGAAGTACCAAGGCAATTGAAACTAACAAGTGGTTTTCGTAGCGTTTCTTCTTTTGCCTTGTTTTATTTATTAATAGATGTAAAACATATTTAATTAGATAGTTTTACCACAACAATCCAAGGTGCTTTATTTAATCGGCTTTAGGTAATACCATTATGTGTATGGTGATAAACGTTGACTGATGTAAAAGCGTTAGTTGTTTCCAAAACGTTCAGCGGGTAAACCTTAACTTGGATTTTAAAATAACTTTTGAATTAAAATCGGTGTCTAAGTTTGTCTTTGATTTCTTTCTGCAGCAGTGGTTATTAGTTTTTAAAATGCCAAAAGTGGAAAAGACTGTGTACCTCCAAATTTTGGACAACAGCAGAAACATAGATATAGATTTTTCAAATATTTCCCTATGTGCATCGGAAAGTGTAAGAAACGGTATGTAGTTTTTTAAATAGTATAATATTTATTATAATTAAGGAGGGTTACAATACCTAAAGGCAAGTATAATTATCATCATTAATGGCGGGTTGCCATGTAAACAACGTTGTTAAATATTCAATATAAATGATTTGAAAAATCCGATTTGAAGCTGACTTCATTAATGTACGCTCAAACTCAAATGCATACCAATTTATTTATAAAAGACGCTCAAATACGGGTTTTCTCTCTATTAACAAACAATAATAAAATAATTTTAACTTCAAAATTTAAAACCCAACCAACGTCACCCAAATCTCGCCATTCTTTTCTTTTTTTTGACACACTGGCACTCATATTTCAGTATTTTTTTTTACTTATCCAAACCCGATGGAGTCGAAAGCTTTTTTAGCCAAAGTGTGGGTCTCTCCTTGCAGCATACCCACTAAAACCACTCCCCTGGCGGGTGCGTCTGCCAAACAGCTCCGCCGCACTGCAGCCTAAAAGGCTTATTGTGCTGAACCTGATTAAGTTGATTAGTATACAAGTCCTAGGTCTCTCAGTGGATCTACTATATACAAGTGCCCCACCGATTGAACTCAGTCCTAGCACCTTTCTCTTGCAATTCCAAGGTTTCTGGATAGGGGCTATATCACAGTTCCCCATCAACTTACATAGTGAGCGGGTGTGACTCCGTCCAAGTCCCAGATTCGACTTTCTTGGCTTTCCTCAGCTTTCTACGCTAAGCTCCCGAAAGCCTCTTTGCTTGCATTCCAGTGCCTGCAAGTTTCCTTATAGTATTCTCCATGTCTGGTGTTTCAGACACCGATCTTACAAGCGGACTTACATCTCGGGTCTACCCCACCTTCATCGATACATTTTGGTTACCTAAAGAGTCCCCCATTGCTGGTTCCACCTCTTCAGGTTCAGTTTTACTAGTAGTACCAATACTATTCATGATTGTTCCCACGAGTATGGGTGATGTAAATGGTCGCCATGCTAGGTGCCCCCTGTTGACATGGAAGGCGTGAATAAAACGGAGTATCGCCCTGTTCCCTAAGTTTTGGACCACATCCCCTAGGCTTGGTCTTACATCACGGGATTTAGAAATTTTTAACGAGGTTGTCTCCTCTTGGTCCGGGCGGTTAAGCCAAGACCTCCACACCCTGTTGCGAGATGACCACGACGGTAAGGAAATCACAGTATGACGGTGTTGCAGAATTTCCCCACCGGCATCGTTTACCTCAGTGCAGGCCCATTAGCCACGAAACTAGAGCTAGGGTTGAAAGGTTTGGTCTGCGGGATCGTTTTCACTTGACTAGGGAGCAGATTTTATCTCTGGTCAGCACGGTATCTTGCTCTCCACCATGTTGTGGGTCTTATGCTGCTCAGGTCACTGGGTCACTAAAAGAGATAAGCTTATCACGATCCTTCCCAGGAGACGCGCCCAATGAACAACCAACCACGTGGGTAGTTCAGTCATCATTATTAGGTCTTCAGTCCTAGAACTGGTTGGACGCGTACCCTCATTGTTTCCTAGTCTGCACCAACCTACACATTTCCCTGAAATTTGCACAGTCTGCATCTATCACTATCTGTGCGAAAGTCTGATCTCGGTCTACCTCTACCTCTCTTTTCCTATCTCTGATTGTAGTATATCCCGTACTATTCCCCAGAAATGCCTTAGAACGTATCTTGTCCTTTTATTTCTCCTATTTTTCTCATTTTCCACAGATATCTTTATTCCTCTACTATTGCTACAACCAAGTGACTTCTTTTTATTGGCATTATTCTGTCACACACTTTTGCTTTAATTTCATTGACGAATTCCTCCGATACTAAACTCGCCTCAGCTCCTGAATCCAATACCGCTCCTAAATTTTTCTCAAAAATTTTAACATTAATTATAGGCATACACAAATTTTCTCTTTTTTCTGGCTCAACTTCTTCCTCTATTTTTAAAAATTCCTTCGGATGTTCGTATTTGTACACAGTGATGTCTAGTGGTTTGTCCTCGTCTAAAAATCCTGTCCAGATCTGGTCTCCCTACTTGATTCTGGTCTTGCTACCACCTCAGCATATGTCCGCGGCGTCTCGACTCTGTTCGTGTTGTCATTTTCTCGGTTATGCGTCGTCGATGTCCCTCGTATGTCTGGCAAACTGTTCTGTCTCGTTACCCTCTGCCTTGGTGCAGGTCCCCTACCTACACTGTTACTGCTAAAAAATGTCCGTCTAGGTTGCCAATTCTGTCGGTTATATTGGAAATTAGTCCCCTTTCTTGTATAGCGGTCCCTTCTGTTGTCGAACCTAACCGTGTTTACCTGTCGTTCCCTTGGTTCCCGAAGTCGTCCGCTCCTTACGTCGTCATACCTCTGCAGGTGCTCCAAAAACATTTCCCTGTCTACAATATTTTGCAACGCCACATGTTGCCGAACCTCAACCTCAAAATGTCGTGATAGTTATTTTATAATTTGTCGATCAGTCAATGGCGGATTCAATTGTTTAGCTATGCTATACTTTCGTATAGCATATTGCGCCCTACTTCCTCCAAATTCTCCCTTAAATTTTCCAGTTATTTAATCGTCACATACTTGGTCCTGTGGTCCAGTAGTGTTTTAAAAATCTGTCCTTGAAGTCATTGTATGTCTCAATCTCTTGTCCTATCAGGTTATACCAGGCTTCAACATGGTCTTTCAGAAATGCCTTTACAATATTGAGCTTTGCCTGTTCATCAAACAAATTACAAACCAAACCTCTAATGTTATTAATAAAAATTTGAGGATTCACCCTGCAATCCCCATAAAATTTCATCTGTTGGTCCAGTGACATATTCCCTGTTACGAATCTGGGACCATCTCCCATCAAAGTCGATACATTTTGTTTAATTCCGCTCACTTCTCTCTTTACCGTACCTAGTTGATTCCTACATGAGTCTGTCACCTCAGTCATCTTAACATTAATTTCATCTTCACAGAAGATCCTCACCTCCGTCTGTAATTGTCCCATTTCCTAACTCAAACCTCTAATATCACGCTCATATTTATCCACCCTATTTTCTACTTCCCCCATTTTTACAGTTAACCTATTTTTGAAATCCGAAAATTCTTTGGTTATCTTATCTATTTTTTCGCTTAATGTCTCCGTAACTCCTGTTAATGTCTCATTCATCTGATCAAATTTCCGGTTCGATTCATCTCTAACCCCGCTTAATGTCTCATTCATCCTTTCAAGCATCCTCATTATCATCTCATTTTCTTGGTCCCCTGATTCCGTCCTTGACTGACCCCTACTTCCTCCGGCTTTCTTGATTTTTCCTGCTTTATCAAATAACGCACTATCGTCACTTCCAATTTCAACTCCTTGGCTTCTTAACCACTCCTTTCTCTGCATACGTTCCAATCACTTCCCCACACACCCAAAATATTTCCAAATTTCTACAAGACACACCCTCTCTCTCAGCTCGCCAGTTTCCTGGAATAAAATTCTGAAATTCTACTTGAAACTCGAGCCTCACGTTCGGGTCCCCATAAAAGTGCAGTGGAAGGTCAGGATTACTCCTACAAACCAATTGAGTCCCATGAACTGGGCGTCATAAAATTTGCCGTGGAACCTCAGTAAATTCGTGCCACATCTGGACCAACATAAAATTTTCGAGAAAAGAAAAAAAAAATTAAAAAAAAAATTTTTACCCTTGTATTTGGACGCCTTGGAATTTCTCTGCTCAACCTGGCTAGCTCAGCAATCGGCCTCTTCTTGAATACCTATTTTTACGTACATACCTCTCTCTCTCTCTCACACACACACACACACCATCAAATGAAATTACCAAATACAACAACCATACAACCTTTTATTTACACATATTAACAGATAAAATATTTGCACATGAGTACAAGGGGTTTGGTACAATAATTACCAGCTCAATTATCCAATGCTTTAAAGTCCTTCATTTTTAAATTATTTTAAACAAATTCAAGTAGATATGAGTAGATGGGCCCCACATGTAACCCTAATTTGACTTCATACTGGTGTATTGTGAGCTCATTATAACCCAGTTTTTGTAAATGTTTTTTAAACCTTGCATTTTTGAAAACAAATTTACAGACCTGTTTACTCCTTACAACCACAATTTAAAGCCTGAATAAATTTTTATATATCCTCAATAAACTCTTTTTCAATACTCAAAATTATTAAATTATCCTGCACATGTATCTTTTTAAACAAGTTTTAAAACAATAAATACGCCACCAATAAGTCAACCACACAAACACAAAAATATCCACAAATGTTTATATAAAAACAGAAATTTCAAATTTATTACCTGGAGACACCGTCACTCTTCGTCACCGCTGGAGATGGCTACCAGAAACCCCTCGTCGTTGTGCCCATCTACTACGCCGATGCCAGGATCCACAGATCCCCACCATCTAATATCTCCGCTATCACTATTGTACTTCTCCCAAGATACTAGCTTCGTTTCAACAGTAACATTCCATACCAGATATTTCACTCATACAAATTGCTTTCAGGTCTGCTTACCTCAAATATCATCCATCCATAATAATTTTGTCGGATTAACGGCACCTTTTATTTAAATAAGCACTAACTCGTGCATCACTTTTATAACTTACGGTCCGCTACTACAACTTTTATAATTTCAAATAAGATGTTAATGTAACATTACTAAACACACAAATTCTAACCGAAAACTTTTACTAATATGATGTAGAACTGAACCCGTATTCAGTACTCGATGGAAGGAAAAAGAGAGCATTAATATCTTCGCCCAGGTATTTATATTATTCTCCAATCCCCGTAGTGGAACCCGTTTCATGAGAAAAGCTTGTTTTCAAAGCTGTTTCTTAAAATTTTGTACGTAACCGACTATACTTTCTGAAAAATTTCTCCAGTCCGTCGTGCTGTTTACATAGAAATTCGTTCCCTACCTTTCCGTATGCGCACTTCTCGAGAACTGTTGGCTGTCACCCAATGATATAATTTTCTGTCGTCACCACGCTCCATTTATCAGCTTTTATCTCTGTTCAACGCATATCTGTTGTCTTCTTTTAGAACCCCACTAGTTACAGAAAATCGATATCGTATTTGTCCTTCGCCTTTGCACGTGTATATCTTACGTGACTTCTATCCAACGCTTGCTTTATCTGCTTCTCTATCAGTCTTTCATCATCGATTGTTTACTTCACTCACTCCTTAAGATATTTGTTATTATAGCTGCTTATACAAATTGACCGTTGAACATAATTTCTATGGAATCCTATATTAACGTTCGTTTAATATTCTCTAAACGTAACATTTAACCAACAGCTGTTTCTTGAAATTATCGACCGTTTGAAAATAACAATTCCTAGATTTTCCCCTTCGTAGTATCTGTCTAAGTAAACGTTGGCTTTTAAAACGAATACATTTGCGTTAGAGATTATTTATTTCTTTATGCAAGTACGCTCCCTTCTTGCTTTCATGCGTTTGATTAGAAGAAATTATAATTAAATATGCGTATCCTTGAGCTTTTATGTACTTTAAAGCTTTTCTTCTCTTACCTAATTTTAACATTCGAATTTAAATATAGAAATACCTTAATACCCGTCCGTTTCCATTATATAAATTAATTAATTTGGCACGTAAATAATTTGCTCTTATTTCTATATACACGGTTGCTAAAATTTTATTGTCTACACTTATTTACCCTTTAAATTTACTTCAGTATATATATATATATATATATATATATTGTCATAGAAATTATAGGTTAAGAAACGACTGTGTACATAAGAAATAGGAACAATTTATTTACGCGCCAAATGAAATAATTGTATCAGTCAAAACGGACGGATAATAAAATGTTTTTGTATTTCTAAATTGGAATGTAAAATTGCATAACGTGTAGAAGCTTTAGAGTACATGAAAAGCCAAGCATACGCATAATTAGTTTTAATATTTTAAATCAAACGCATCGGATAAGAAACAGAGCTTTTGGGTATAGAAAATCGATAATTTAAACGCATATTTCCATTTAACTAAACTAAACGTTCGTTATACAAATCCTAAGAAACTCTAAAACTCGGAATTATAATTTCAAACCGACAGTTTGCTACTAAGAAACACCTGATAGTTAAATGTCAAGTTCAAAGAACTGAAATGAACGTTGGCACAAAATTCTATAGAATTGTTTGTATCGGTCGAGGCGACAAGCTGCTAAAATAATAAATGCTTTGAAGACAAAGTGAAATGAAATATTCATAATGTAAAACAGACAGAGAACACGTATAACAAAACGTTGGTTAAAATACTCGTCTAAGGTACGTATTAAATTTGGAGGTCAACCACAATATCGATTTTCTGTAGCTTGAGTGGGATTCTAAAAGAGACAGTAAATATGAGTGAAACGACGAAAGGTAGCTAGGGGTTGGACGTTAAAAACGGGGGAAATCAATATAATTGGCCGAAGGCTAGAAGTTTTGAGAAGCTTGCGTCGGTTAGATGTTGTTGAGCGAATTTCAATGTAAAAGCACGGTAAACTTGGAATTTTCAAACGTAGAAGTTTGTTACGTTCAAAATTTGGAGAATCGGTTTTGAAAAATAAGCTTTTTGATAGAAATAGGGTCCGTGATCCACCCTAAATAAAAATCTAACTGACTGAAACAAAAACTAAAAACAGGGTTTAAATAATGGTATCCCTAGCGTTGACTTTAAAGTGTGCCCGATCAACAAGACGAGCAAAAATGAGAGGGGGAGGGATCCGTAATACCGGCTAGCAGACGCCGGCTCTGCTTACCAGTGCGACCTGAAGGGTCGACTTAAAACTATCCAAATCTAGCTAGCTAATTTAAAATGGATTCAAATTTCTAAGCATTTGCCAAATGTATTTGGTTTAGGCACGAGAAATGTCAGGGGAAATAGGCTGGTAGAATTTTGCGACAAGAACAATTTAAACATCACAAACACATTATTTCAACATCATGCTAGAAGATGATACACGTGGAGGATGTCAGGAGATATAGGAAGATGTCAAATACAATAGATTCTTGTTAGACAACGGTTTAGGAAATCAAGTAAAAAACTGTAGAAGCTAGCCAGAAGCCGATATAGATGCTGACCACAACATCGTAATTATGAAGGCCGCTCTTAAATTTAAAAATCTGAAAAAGAGGAACGGAGAAAGGCACTTTGACTTTGAGAAACTAAAAGATAAAGATATCCACGAAATATTTGAAAAAAAGTCAAATGAATTACGAAAAGATATCGGGAAAATTTCTGATGCTAAGGAAGTAGAGACAGAATGGAAAAACATTAAATCCAGCTTAGACATGGCAGCCAGAGATAGTTTGGGGTATACACAAAGAAAATAAGAAACCATGGATAACAAAGGATATCCTAAATCTAATAGAAGAAGGACGAAAATACAAAATATACATTAGATGAAACAGGAAAACAGAGATACAAAGCCATAAAATGTGAAATTATTTGTAAATGTAAGACAACTAAAGAACAGTGGATTGATAATAAGTACAAAGACGTACAAACTTAGATGGAAATACAAAAGACAGACGAAGCATACAAACTATTTAGACTGAATTTCAGGGATATAAAACCGTTAGCAAAAATATAAGAGATGCGGGAGAAAACGTCATTATAGAAAATGTATAGAGAAAATGGATAGATGACAAGAATAAATATGGAATTTATATGCAGGAGAGGAACTAACAACAATAGAACAAGAATCAGACATTGAAAAGGATGACTTGGGATATCCTATACTTAGAGATGATTTTGAGTTAGCATTAAAGGGTCTGAAAAATGGTAATGCACAGATAAGGTGCAAGCAGAAACTCTAAAAGCCACTGGTCAAGCAGTAACAGAACGTCTCTTCCAACTAGTAAGCTATATGCATGAGACAGGCGAGATATCCAAAGATTTAAAACGTAGCATCATAGTCACAATACCAAAAAAGAGAGGGTCGGATAGATGTGAAAATTTTCGAACAATAAGTTTGACAGCACATGTGTCAAAAATATTAACTAGAATTGTTCAAAGACGAATGGAAGAACGAGCTGAAGAAGTACTAAGAGAAGATGAATTTGGGGTTAGGCTAAACAGGGGAACACGAAAGGCTATTTTAGCTCTGAGGGTGATAGTGGTGAAAACAATAGAAAAAGGGGAGAACGTGTATATAGGATTTGTAGATCTGGAAAAAACATTCGACAATGTAAAATGGAAAAAAATGTTCGAAATACTTAAAAAAATTGGAATAAGTTTTAGGGATAGACTGATAGTACATAGCTTATACAAAGAGCAAACAGCGGTAATAGAATTAGTGTAGGAACGTAGAGAAGTAAATATTAGGAAAAGGGTGAGCCAGGGACGTGCACTATTTCCATTAATGTTTAACTTGTGCATCGAAGAGGCAATGAATACTGTCAAATGCAAGAAGATATTTGGAATTATTATGCAAGGATAAAAGATTGTTATGCTTAGATTTGCAGATTAGCATCTAGCAAGGAAGATTTAGAAGCTGTTCTTGATGAAATAGAAACAGTGCTAACAGACAGATACGGTATGAAATTTATCAAAGATAAAACTAGAGTACTAGTATGCAAAGGAGGGAAAATAAATGAAAACTAGAAGACAAATAGGTAGTGAGAACTTACAAAAGGTTTATGATTTCTGCTACCTAAGAAGCCAAATAACACATGATGGGAAGAGCGTAAAAGACATAAAACAAAGATTAGCACAAGGTCGTGCTACATTTAACAAGAAAAAGTAATTACTGTGTTTACAGACAACAAACATAGAAACAAGGAAAATGTTGTTTAAAACATATGTGTGGAACACAGCACTGTACGTCTGTAAAACCTGGACAGTAGGAGAAGCGGATAGGAAAAGATAGAAGCCTTTGAAATGTGGTGTTACAGACGTATGATGAAGATATCATGAACAAACAAAGCTAAGAATAAAGAGGTACTAGAAATGGTAAGGAAAGAAAGAAGTATGCGGAAAACAGTACAAAATAGACGAGATAGGATGATAGGCCACACACTAAGGTATGAGGGAATAGTGCGGAATATATTAGAAATAGAGATAGGAACAAGAGAGGTAGATGTAGACCTAGGTCAGATTATTGCACACACCTAATGAAAGATGTAGGCTGTGTGAATTTCAGGAAATGTGCAGACTAGGTCAGAATTGAAATCACCGAAGGTACTGTAACGCGCTACTACTACCGCGTTTCTTTAATTTAAAACAAGTAATAATAATGGTCTTTATTACTCACTGTTCACAAGTCTAATTAACAGTATATGCCTTATTTATAGATGTTTTCAGTCCACTTAACAATGAAGCACTATTACACTAATGAATTTACAAGCACTAATATCTTCTTAAACTAACTTCTTTACCCTAGGTCCAATAACCACACTAACACAACTATTTGTTTATACACTTCTATTTATTTATGTATACTGCAAGCTGCATGCACATTAGACACAGCATATCATTTATGTATATATTCTAAAAACTCAACTACGTTTACTTTACAACGATATAATTTATATTAGACATTCAAGAATAGACTAACTCTTACATTCATAAGCGGCCTTATATATACCCTGCATTAAGATATGACTCATTATCTAGAACTTTGTAGAAGGATTCTCGAATGCTGAAGAATACGCTGTGCCCCGGGCGTTTGTATGTTTGACGGGTTGCCTAATAGTGGATCGCAACAGTACGCATTCAACCAATTCGAAGATTGAAAACCTAATGACGAATAAAATAATTGTACTTAAACCTGGTGATTATTATCAGCAACTACAGGTATTGGTTTTGCAATACTCTCAACTAATGTTAATTGTGCGAAAGGATTTACTGGAAAATTATTAATTCAGAAAATGTCTAAGTGTTTTGGGATTCTTAACAGCACAGGCTGCTTAACCCTCTTCACATACCACTGAACCTTCGTGAAATAGGGCATATAATAGAAAACAACAGAATGGGAAACGAGCAATATCTAGGCTGTGGGAATTTCAGGGAAAGGTGTAGACTAGCTAAGAATAGAAATAAGTGAAGGTAGCGTTCTACCAGTTTCAAGACGGACAACTTAATGACGAAAAAATAATTGCATTCAAATCTTGTGATTATTATAAACTACAGGTATTAATTTTGAAATATTTTCAACTAATGTTGATTGTGCGAAAGAATATATTGGAAAACTATTAATTTGGCAGATATTTAAGTGTTGGGAGATCTCGGTAGCCGCAGGCTGCTTAACCCCCTTCACATACTACTGAATATCGGAGAAATAAGGTATATATTTATAAACAATAGAAGGGGAACCGAACTGCATTCAGCAGGAAAGAGCAGCGGCTATGTTCGAAGTCGACAAACATAGAAACAGGAAGAAATTTGTTGAAATCATATGTGTGGAGAACAGCACATGTCTATGAAATAAGGGCAGTAAGAGAAGTAGACAGAAAAACGTTAGAGGCCTTTTGGAATGTTGTGCTTTAGGTGTATGAGGATGATAGCATGGACAGGCAAAATCAACAACAAAGAGGTTATAGAAATAGCAGGGGAATAAAGATATCTGTGGAAAAAAATAGAAGAAGTAGAAGGGCAGGATACGTTCTAAGGCATTTTTGGGGCATATTGCAGAATATATTACAAGCAAGGATAGGCAAAAGGACATAGAAGTAGACCTAGATCATACTATTATACACAGGTAGTGAAATATACAGACTGGAAATTTCAAAGAAAATTGTAGGTTAACACAGAATAGGAAACAATGTTACAGGACTGAAGACCTAATGTTGAAAGAAACTGATAGTAAGTCAATCATAAAAAAATTCACAAATTTTACATACGCAGTTAGGTATGTATGATTTGCGTATTAAGAATTGTTTTTCCTTCCACCCTATGGTTCAGATCGACCCCTACTTTTGATAAATAGACTCCCCCTAGACCACTTTAGCGACCTAGGCGTTAGAGTTACCCGAGAAAACACTTAATATTCGCTAATTACCCAAAAGTACACATATGTGTACTTGTCCTTGAAGGGGTTAACGTATACTACTGTTGTAACCATCAACATATTGTATGACAACCTTTCGCTCCAGATTTATAACTGGTACTTGGTTTTCCGCCTTTTGGAATAGAAACTGTGCTCCCATTTGCAATATAAGCTTAATATTTTCAGTTTACTATAAGTGAAATTGGTATAGACCAACTTAATTTGCTTATAACTTTTTGTACTTATCATAAGACAATTTTATTTGAAGGCGCATTAGGATACATTTTGAGAAGAATTTGAACCATGTTATTGTGCCAACCCAACGCATCTATTTGTTATATGTACGTTGTGCAGTAATGAATCACACTTATATAAACAAATGTTGGAGAATTTATATTTCACATTCCACAGCCGTATTACTCTATACACAAGCTTGCAGTTTTTTCTTTGTATTTGCATAAAAAAATTAAGTTTATGGTATTCATTAAGAATGACATATCCTGTTATGTTATTGTGGTTAGATCAGGTTTTAACCACAAGTTACTAATAAAACTGTTTAACGAACGTTGTTTATTTATAATTTATCGATCTACTTATTGCATATTCACAGCGCAATTGAATTAAATTATTTATTGGAATTCGTTTGAATCATGGTTTTTACCTCAGAAAATCTAGATGGTACTATTTTAAACAGCTAAATGACTTGTTTATAGAATTTTATTTTATGCTTATGTCTATTAAGAGCAGCGTAACTACGATCTTTGACACCTCCGCAAAATTTTGAATATGGATATTCTCTAAGTTTATTATTGGCTTATATTTTTACGAATTTTCTAATTATAGTACCTATAGAAAAGAAAACAGCATATATAGTCCAGGAGCTAAGAGGGGTTGAGCATGCATGAAAGAGTGACGGAGTTTGACTTTTGATTATTGCTGGGGGCACCTAGTAGATAAAAAAAATCGATGTGTTCGCGTTCCTAGCAGGTGCATAACGTGTGTGTGGGGGGTCGCATTTTAGAGCCACTTACCGTATAACCTGTAACTTGGGAACGGTTAAAGATAGAATAACGATTCAAACGCCAATCTGTTCTAAACAATATGTTCTACAATTAAGTATATTTAGACCTTTTGCCATATCTTGCACTTAAATCGACTTATTTAGGTTGTGTCAAGACTCGACCTAGATTGCAAAGGCGATAATCGTATTATGCCAAAAAAGGTTTTATCTCCGGGTTGGACTCCTTTCAATCAAGTAATATCAACATCATATATGCCAACGACCAACGTAGGATTTTGTACACTGCTTTCAGCACCTCCTACAACTACTGATTCTGTGTATACAGTCTTGTGTAATTTCTTACAAATAAATAGCCAGTTACGGCAAACATATGCAGTTCTCAGTTGTGATATGGCTGTTTACTTGTTAACAAAACTAGTATAGTTATAAACAACAAGGTTTGAAAGAAAGACTTTATTTAAGAATTCGAACATTCCATCATCATCATTTTGTTTTCGACCTTACTTAAGGTCGGTTTGACGCAGCTCTAACTTCTTTTCTATTCTGTGCTAATCTAAAAAGCTCTACATACCCTTCACAACCTAAATTTCTAATAATTTGGCTAATATAGCTTGGTCTAGGTCTTCCTATATCCTTCTATCTTTTTCCTATCCACCTGGCTCTACATAGATATTAGCAAACTCATGGTTGTTAAAGAACTCTAACATGTCTACATGATTACCATTTATAAGGAAATGAACTATAACCTGGTTATCCGCTTCAAAAAAGGAAAAGTGTTAAATTATATGTTATGGTAAGGCTTAAGCAACGAAACGCTACTAACATGCCAGACCGCTAACTAATTGTGAGTTATGTGATGGTGACATTTAGTTAACTGATTTCTATTTTTGTTTGTTTTGTTTTCGAACTTACTCAAAGTCGGTTTGACGCAGCTCTAAATTCTTTTCTATTCTGAGCTAGTCTAAAAAGGCCTGCATACCCTTCACAACCTAAATCTCTAATAATTTGACTAATATAGCTTTGTCTAGGCCTTCCTACTCTATTTTTATTTGGTAGTCTATAATCTAAGACTTTACTAAATAGTCCCTCATGTCTTAACTGGTGCCCTATCATTCTATCTCTCCTGACCTTCAATTGTTTCCACATACAGGGTTCCTCACCCATCCTTCTATAAACTTCTTCGTTTTTTAATCTATCTGTCCAAATAATTTTTAACATTCTCCTATAACACCAAGTTTCAAAAGCTTCTATCTTTTTCTTATCTACTTCTTTAATTGTCCAAGTCTAACTACCGTATAGTAGAACGTTCCATACGTACGACTTTAAGAAACTTTTTCTATTATCTAAACTAATACTATTAGCTATTAGTAAGTTTTTCTTTTTTAAAAACACTTTTCTAGATTGAGCTATTCTAGCTACTATATCCCTTCTGCTACGTTCATCCTTTGTAATTATACTACCTAAATAGCAAAATTCATCTACCTCCTCTAACTCGGTATCACCTATTTTTAATTTTGGTTTAGAACTAGGATGTAACTCACTTGTCATTATCTTTGTCTTTACTGAGTTAATTCTCATACTATAGTTACTCTGTAGAATCTCATCTAAAATATTTAAAAACTCTCCTAACTCTTTTCTAGACTCTGCTATAATGGCTATATCATCTGCAAAACGTAACATGTCTATTTTCTATCCCTGTACACTAATACCTATCTCTTTTCTTTCTCTAGCTAAGTTTAAAGCTTCCTCAATATAAATATTAAAAATCAAGGGAGACAGTATACAACCCTGTCTAACACCATTTCTAATCTTAGCTTCTTTTTCTATTTCATCAAATCTAATTACTACGCTTTGGTTTTTATATAGACTGTAAATAATTTTTCTATCCCCATGAGAGATTCCTATTTTTTGCAAAACCCTGAACACAACAATCCAATTAACCCTATCAAATGCTTTTTCTACATCTACAAATGCCAACTGAGTCTCTTTATTTTTTTGTAACCTTTTTTCGATAAATACCCTAATCATTAGTATCGGTTCTCTAGTCCCTCTGTCTTTACGAAAACCATATTGGTCTTCCCCTAAATAATTCTCAGTCAAAGCTTTTTAATTATTATTGTTAGTATTTTGGAAGCGTGGAAAGTTAAACTTATCATCATCATTGGGTCTTCAGTCCTGAAACTGGTTAGACGCGTACCATCATTGTTTCCTATTCTGAACTAACCTACAGATTTCCCCGAAATTTGCACAGTCTGCATCTATCACTATCTGATCTAGGTCTACATCCGCCTCTTTTTTCCTATCTCTGCTTGTCATATATCCCATACTATTCCTCAAAAATGCTTTAGAACGTATTCTGCCCTTCTATTTCTCATATTTTTTCCCAAAGATATCCTTGTTCCCTTACTGTTTCTATAACCCATTTGTTATTATCATTGTCTGTCCATCCTCAAACATCTGAAGCACGGCATTTCAAAGGCCGCTACTGTTCTTCTGTCTGCTTTTCAGACTGCTCGTATTTCGTAGGCATATTGTCTGTGCTGTGCTCCACACATACGCTTTCAACAACTTTTTCTTCTATGTTTGTTGTCTTTCATCATAGGCGCCGTTTTTTCTTGTTAGATGCAGTTCGGTCACCTTCTATTGTTTTACAATTATATACCCTATTTCCCCGACATTCAGTAGTTGCGAAGGGGGGTAAGCAGCCTGTGGCTGCCAAGTTCCCCCAGCACTTGAACATTTACTGATTTAATATTTTTTCCAATATGTCTTTTCGCACAGTCAACATTAGTTGCAGATATTTCACAACAAACAACTAGTTGTTCATAATAATCATCAGAATTGTCTGCGCTTATTTTTTCGTCATTGGGTTTCCCGTCTCAAAACTGGTTGGACATGTACTTGCACTTATTTCTTTTCTAAACTAACCTACATAGTTCCCTGAAATTCTCACACAGCAATACAGCTCGGTTCCCCTTATATTGTTTTCTAATATTATGCCCTATTTCACAGAGATTTATTGAAGGGGGTTAAGCAACCTGTGGCTGCCAAGATCCCCCAACACTTAGACATTTGCCGAAATAATAGTTTTCCAGTAAATGCTTTCACGCAATTACCATTATTCGAGAATATTGCCCCTCCAATGCTTGTAATTGCTTATAATAAATATCATGTTTAAGTGCAGCTACTTTCTTCGTCATTAATTTATCCTTCTTGGGACTGGTTGGATGCGTACCTCCATTGATTTCTCTTCTGAGCTAGCCTACACATTTTCCTGAAACTCCTACAGCCTACATCTTTCACTATCTGTGTGCAGTAGTCTAACCTAGGTCTACCTCTTCTTCTCTTTTTTCCTATCTCTGCTTCTAGTATATTCCGCACTATTCCTTCATGCCGTAGTATGTGGCCTATCATCCTATCTCTCTATGTTTTACCGTTTTCCACATATTTCTTTCTTCCCCTACCATTTTTAGTACCTCTTCGTTCTTAACTTTGTCTGTCCATGAGATCTTCATCATACGTCTGTAGCACCACATTTCAAAGGCTTCTACCTTTTTCTTGTCCGCTTCTCCCACTGTTCAGGCTTCACAGCCATACAGAGCTGTGCTCCACACATCTGTTTTGAGCAATCTTTTCCTTGTTTCTATGTTTGTGGTCTTTGAGCACAGTAGTTGCTTTTTCTTGTTAAATGTAGCACGATCTTGTGCTAATCTTTGTTTTATATCTTTTGTGCTTTTCCCATCTTGCGTTATTTGGCTTCCTAGGTAGCAGAAATCCTTAACCTCTTGTAAGTTCGTGTTACATATTTGTATTATTGTTTTTGATTTATTTTTCGCTCCTTTGCATACTAGTACTTTAGTTTTACTTTTGTTAATTTTCATACTGTATCTCTCTGTTAGAACTGTTGCCATTTCATTGAGAGCAGCTTCTAACTCTTCCTTGCTAGATGCTAATACCGTTATATCATCTGCAAATCTAAGCATATCAATTTTTTGTCCCTGCATAGTAATTCCAAATGTCTTTCTGCATTTGACAGTATTCATTGCCTCTTCAATATACAAGTTAAAAATTAATGGGGATAGGGAACATCCCTGTCGCACCCCTTTCTTGAAGTTTACTTCTCTACGTTCCTGCTCTAATTCTATTACTCCTGTTTGCTCTTTGTATAAGCTATGTACTATCCGTCTATCCCTATAACTCATTCCAATCTTTTTGAGTATTTCAAACATTTTTTCCATTTTACATTGTCAAATGCTTTTTCCAGATCTACAAACTCTATATACACGCTTTCCCCCTTTTCTATTGTTTTCTCCATTATCACCCTCAGAGCTAAGATAGTCTCCCGTGTTCCCCTGTTTCGCCTAAACCCAAATTGGTCTTCTCCTAGTATTTCTTCAGCCCGTTTTTCCATTTGTCTTTGTACAATTCTAGTTAATATTTTTGATACGTGTGCTGTCAAGCTTATTGTTCGAAAATTTTCACATCTATCTGCGCCTTTCTTTTTTGGTATAGATACTATGATGTTATGTTTGAAATCTTTGGGTATCTCGTCTGTCTCATACATATAGCTTACAAGTTGGAAGAGACGTTCTGTTACTGCTTGTCCAGCGGCTTTTAGAGTCTCCGCTTGCACCTTATCTGTACCCGGCACCTTACCATTTTTCAGACCCTTTAATGCTATTTCAAATTCATCTCTAAGTATAGGGTATCCCAAGTCATCATTTTCGATGTGTGATTCCTTTTCTAATGCAGTTAGTTCTTCTCCTGCATGTAAATTCTCTATATATTTTTGCCATCTACCCACTTTCTCTACATTTTCTATAATGACATTTCCTCCCGCGTCCCTTATATTTTTGCTATACGGTTCTATATCTTTAAAATTGATTCTAATTAGTTTGTATGCTTCATCTGTCTTTCCTACTTCCATCTTAGCTTGTACCTCTTTGCACTTTTCATCAATCCATTGTTCTTTAGCTTTCCTGCATTTTCGAAAATTTCCCATTTTATGGCTTTGTATCTCTGTTTTCCTGTTTCGTCTGATTTATTTTTGTATTTTCGTCTTTCTTCTATTAAATTCAGGATATCCTTTGTTATCCATGGTTTCTTATTTACTTTTTGTGTATACCCCAGAATATCTCTGGCCGCCATGTCGAGGCTGGATTTAATGTTATTCCATTCTGTTTCTACTTCCTTAGTATCAGATATTTTCCCGATATCTTTGAGCAATTCATTTGACCTTTTTTCGAATCTTTCTTGAATATTTTTCTCTTTTTGTTTCTGTAGGTCCAAGTGCTTTTTTCCGTTTCTTTTTTTCAAATTTTTTAATTTAAGTGCGGTCTTCATAGTTACGATGTTGTGGTCAGTGTCTATATCTGCTTCTGGGTAGCTTCTACAGTCTTTTACTTGATTCCTAAACCGTTGTCTAACAAGAATGTAATCTATTTGATATCTTCCTATATCTCCTGGCATCTTCCACGTATATCGTCTTCTAGCATGATGTTGAAATAATGTGTGTGTGTAATTATTAAATTGTTCTTGTCGCAAAATTCTACCAGCCTATTTCCTCTGTCGTTTCTAGTGCCTAAACCAAATAAACCTACTATCGCTCCTTCCCTACCCTCACCTACCACTGCATTAAAATCCCCCGTAATTATTAAATTTTCATGTCCTTTTACGTCTCTTAATATGTCTTCGATATCTTTGTAGATTGCTTCTACCTCTTTGTCACTGTAGCTAGAGGTGGGCATGTATACTTGTATTATTACTGTGTTTACCGGTTTAGATTCTAATCTAACCATGAGTACTCTTTCATTCTTTTGTAAGTAATTTTCTACACAGTATCCTATCTTTTTCCGCATAACTATCCCCTCACCCAAATTTCCTTCCTCGGCTCCTGTATGAATTACCCTGAAGTCTCCACTCCAAAAATCCCCCTCCTCTGGCCACCGAACTTCGCTGATCCCTACTATGTCTAATGATAACCTATTCATTTCGATTTTTAGGTTCTCTAGCTTACCCACTTGCTTCATAGTTCTAAGATTCCACGCTCCGACTCGCAAAATGCTCCCGACTCTTATTCTTAACTTTCCGATCGCATCCTCCGAAGTAGTCCCCTCCCGGAGATCCGAATGGGGGACTATTTTAACTTCGGAATCTTTTACCCCAGAGAATGCCATCATTTTATTATAATTTAGGTACGTTGTGTACTTGGGAGGTAATGTGGTGGTTTCCCGTTGCCTTCCACATCGCGGTAGTGTGTCTTAGACTGCCATACCGACCCCAATGGTCTCTGCTAATCTAAGTACCGAAAGAGCCGCTGCCCTCTTTCGGGGACCTGTCTTAGTCTGGTTCCTCACTAACGACCCTACTAATTTGGTTGGACCTGTAGTTTGGCTCTTTAGCTCATTAGAACACGCAAGCCATTTCACCTGTTCTAGTAATATAAAACTTCGGCAAGTTGCAGGTCCATTCGAAATGGAAAGTTAAACTAACCGTTCTAAAATTCTCACACCTATCAGCTCCTGACTTTTTTGGGATTGGGATAATAATATTTTTTTCGAAATCTATTGGAACCTCACCTGTGTCATATATTACTTTTACTAGTTTATATAATCTGTCTAAAGTTTTCTGACTTGCATATTTTATTAATTCTGCGGGAATATCGTCTATCCCTGGCGCTTTATTTTAGATTCCGAACAGCTCTATCAAATTCCTCTCTTAATATTGAGACCCCTATTTCTACATCCTCTTCTTCGTCGTTCTCTAACTCATCCATATCGTCTCCCTTATATAAATCTTTTAAATATCTTTTCCATCTATCTGCTACCTCAACTTTATTTATTAGAAGCTCATTATTCTCGTCTCTAATACCATTGTATTTTTTCCTACCTTCCCCAAAAAACTTTTTAACTGCCCTGTAAGCCCTGTCTGTCTTACCTACTCTCAAATCATCTTGTATTCCCTTACAATTCTCCTCCATCCATTTATTTCTAGCTTTTCTACACTCATGTACTATCTTATTTCTAACTGTATTATATTTTTGCTTACTTTCACTACCCATTTTTCTGAAAGGTTTAGGCTTTCTTCTATTCTCTCAATTAAATCTAATATCTCCTTTGTTACCCATGGTTTTCTCGCTTCTATTTTTTCTTACCTATAGTCTGTGTTGCTGTATCATGTATCAAGTATCGAACATTCCATCTTGCCAAAAACTGGCTTAGCAATACAGGTCAGTATTTAGTGGGCAGTGGATTTTCAGACACTATTATAGAAACTGAAATGTATGGAGAGAATCCGATACTGTCTGTTTCGCGTGGAGTGCAGTACAATCAGGGCATTCGCGTATAAACTTGTATACGAAACGTGCAGAAGATTACAATTAAAGCAAATTTTCTGTGAAGTTGTCCAAAAGGAAGACTTTGAACTTACCAAGAGCTTATTTCAGAAACTACAAACATCTGTAATGAATGCAGAGGATGATGCAGCCGCTGTTTTTCAAATGATACAAGAGGAACACTGCAGCATTTTAAAGAAATTCTTTGTTTTTTTGGATGAAAAATCAAAGAGTAATTAAACTTTTAAGTATTGGACAGATTATTGCAAAGTAGTTGAACTTCTTTTGGACTGTATTAAAGCTGATAGGGATGTATTGTTGCGGCAACCCGTTAAACACACAAGCGCCGTAAGCAACGTATATACTACAGAAGCCTAGAATTTTCTAGCATTATACTGGTGATTGAGTTATCCTTTTTAATTTAGGGTATATATAAGACCGCTAATAAATGTTGAGTCTATATCAGAATGTCGAATATAAATTATATCGTGTAAAGTTAAATAGTTGAACTTTTAGAAGTCCGAGAGTATACATAGATTTATATGATGTGAACGTGTCTACTGTACATGCAGTTTGTAGAATACATAAATAGACAAAAGTTGTTACGGTATTCCGCGCAAACACAAAAAAAAAACAGTAAAAGTAAGTAAAGAAATGTTTACGCCGAACACCACAACAAAACGAGGATAGAAAGGTAGAATTTGGGCTAGCCCAAAAACGTCGTAGAGGGACGTGGGTGAAATAGAAAAAAAAACACAAGGGAAACCTCTGTGAAACTATATTGTTAACATCGAATCTTGAACGATTATTAACAAACTAATAAAACAAATAAGTTGCGTAATCATGATTGTAAACAAAGCGTCATAGCATATAAAAATTGGTAAGCAAAACATATATAACATCTTATAATCTAAATACTTACTTAATGGTTGACCTTAAATACATATAAAAGAAAATTAAGCATAGACTGTACAGGAAATCGAGAAAAAGAAATATACCTAAATTATATGTACATGCTGATCTGTGAAGTGCACCTCCTTAAAATTAGACACCCTAACTTAAATTAATCGTATATTAAATATTTTTAAATTAAGGCATACGTTCTTTTAGTTAATGTGTATACAGAAAGACAAAAAAACAGTAAAACGGACTTCAACATAAACATTAATTAATTAATTTTTAATTTATAGAATAATAATATGATTGTTCGTACATCGTGCATGTTAGTTTTGTAACGGGGTGGTGCCAATTTATCGAATAATTATAAGCAATAGCAGCAAATGAAAAGTCTATTCTTCACAGCAGCATAAAAGAATTATGAAAATAGAAAACTGTACCTTGCACAATCAGCTTCGTGCTGGTCTCATCTTACGGCGGAAAAAATGCGGCTGCATTTCTCTATGGGCTGGCTGCGTGCTGGAACCACCAACTTCACTTATACAAGCACAGAGAGCATTTCTAATAGCGCAACTTTACAACAGGTATCTCCGGTAAGAGGATGTTGTATTCAATCTTTAATAATAATCCTCCCTTTCAAAGCACAGTCTCTATTTTATAAGGCCAGAATCATGTATGGGGGGTAGGGTATTTGACTTTCAAAGGTATCGCTGAAGAACCAAGTGTGCAGAATTTCCAGACAACAGCTGCCGAAATACAAACTGTAACAGCTTGCCAACAAGCAGATAACACAAAAGAGAACAATTTTGTTACTTTGTAACATCTTAACAGCTGCAGAATACCAGATAACAAGCCTATTGTAAGCAGATGTAGGCAGGTAGTGATTGGTCTTATCTTTTAGAAGAAAGCTGCGCATTTACATGCAGCTTTTACTTAAAATGTAATCACTGCAGGTGTTAGAATTTATTACAACTACTTTGTAACGTACTGTTTCCTAAGCAGCTGTTTAAAGCAAACTTTAATACGGAGTAATTACTTGAAATTTTTTATTAATAATACTAATTCAAATGGCGGGAATTCGAGCTTGTTGAGAAAATTTAGGGCCTTATAAAAATAAACGCAGAAAAAATTGTTGGCAGGGTTTTGAACGTAACAAATTCCCCCTTAACAAAATTAAAAGTTTGGGGTAGGAAGCAGAAGCAACGCAGCGGGTAGTATACCAATAAAACAGATTAAAGAAAATTCGTTACAAGAAAAACTTAAATACCGATAAAAGAATTTTTATCCGGCTTGAAAGACCAGTACACACTAATATGATAAATAAATAAAAAATCTTACTACAAGAAAAACTAGTACACACTAATAGGATAAAATAAAAAAAACCTTACAAAACTACAAGAAAAACTCAAGAACTAACACAAAAGAATTTTTATCCGGCTTGAAGGAGCAGTACACCGGACCAAGTCAAGAAGTGTAAAGGATATAGGAAAAGGAAAGGTATAAGTTATCAATCATCGAGGACAAAGATGGAATGACCTAACACTGCAAAAAGTCGTCGAAGAACGGATATCTCTAGTAAAGAAACAGTAACGTTTTCCAGCTCAAGAAAAAGAAATAGGTTTCTCGCAAAAAACCCAAAGTAAGAAAAGGAGCAAGGAGGAAAACCTACAGTACAAGCCAATATGAGACAATAAATGTCAAGCCTCAAAGTATGCAAGGGAACAATACGAATGCTGGATAGAAAAGCTGAGATACTTCAAGCTGTGCTAACAAAGAATAGTATTAAACGAACAACCGAAGAATAGAATAGCTAACTAGGCCTAAAAGTCGAATAAGTCGTGGTTTCCGAAGAAAAGAAAAAGATCTAGAAAGCATCTACCACAGGAAGCAGATCGAAAAAAATTTAACAAGTTCGTAAGAGAACTAGCAGGAAGAAAACTAGCAGAAGGATAAAGAAAGGAAGGTGTATCAAAAGGAATAGAGAAGTAAAACTAAAAATAAAAAACTAACCTAAAAATAAAACTAGAAGTAGGTAGTACCAAAACTAAGGAAACAAAAAAAGAACAACCTAAAATATATATGTGTGTGAAGGTGAGTATGTGTGTGTATGTGTGTGTGTGTGTGTGTGTGTGTGTGTGTGTGTGTGTGTGTGTGTGTGTGTGTGTGTGTGTGTGTGTGTGTGTGTGTAGACCGCTGTAGTCGCCTCTTACGACAGGCAGGTCGTACCATGGGAATATTGTAATCCCGTACCCTGTTACGTGCCAAAAATTTGGCACTAGACATTTTAAAATAAATGCGGGAGTTTCGCGCCATAAATTTGAAAGACTTGTTGCGCGTATTTCCGTCACGTCAGAAGTGCGTTGCGCGAGACTTCGCGCCGGCGTGTGGGAGAAGAAAAGGGGGGAGTTTCCGCAAGACGCTGAAAGAAGGACGGGGCTTTTGAACGTCGACAAGAGTGGTGTTGGGTCTGGTATCGTATCTTTATCTTAATTATGTAGATTCCTTTTTCTGTGTTATCTTTGTTTATCGTTCCCTATAACCCGTTCCCGTCGTTATCCCTACATAGAGAGAAGATACGAATTTGGAAGCAACCTGGCCTAACTGCAGTTCACGCCCTGAGATCCATCTTTAAATAATCCCGAAGGACGCCCTGAGATCCATCTTTAAATAATCCCGAAGGACGCCCTGAAAACCATCTTTAAATATTCCTGAAGGGAGCCCCGCAGTCGCTAGCTGGAGCAACCCTGAAGGAAGCCCGCAGCCGCCATCTTTAAATAATCCGGAAGGTAGCCACGAGCAACCCTGAAGGAAGCAATTCTGTGAGACGCTTACATATTCACGTAAGTTCCCCGTGTGTGGGGTTTTTTATAATACATTTTAGAAATTTGCATATTTCGTCATTTACGTGTAATAATTTGCATAGTGTGTGACGTCATTGACACATGAGCGTGCTAATTTCCACATTATAGATTAGCGTTACCAACTGTCTTTGTGACTCTTATCCCGAGTAAACGGCAATATAAGAACCCACACGGGGTTGGGGTAAGTACGAGTAGCAAAAAAAAGAAGAAAAGAAATAAAACAATTAGAACAATAGAATTATTAGAAAACGAGAAATCGTAAAGTCCAAAAATCAAGTCCTAAGGAAGGGCGGAGTCAGCATAGAAATTGAGGATCATGTCCTTGAGCAATCGCTTTTTCGATCTTCTAAAGTCCAAGGGAGGTTTGATTGGTTTGACATCTAATAAATCTACAATGAGAAAATGGTGTTTACTCTACCACCATAAGGCGAACTGGTCTATGACCCTGTTAAATTTCTGTGACATGAATCAAGACCCAACAGTCGACGTAAATAACACGCATAAGGAATGAAGTAGCATCAGAATTGATAAGGATGAGAAAGATGTTCAATTGATTGTAAAGTTTTTATGGATCATAACAACCCTTTCTTAGAATCCAGCACACTACTAAGAAATATTGTGAGCGGGTTAGAAGTACCAGAAAATGCTGCTTCTTACCTTTTAATCTTGACTGTAAATGGACAGATGATTTATGATAAGTTCAAAAATGATAGAATGATCAAAAGAGTTAAAAGTCTATATGCTCCAATTGAACGAATTCCAATACTTTCATTCACTTCAACTGTAAAAGAATGCAAAAAGAAGCACAAAGTTTTGGTCTCTAATGGAGGAAACACAAGTCAAGTTATAACGTTAGCGGCCCAAAGGGATTTCAACATGCTGCAGCTTTTAAGACACGAGTTAATGTCATATGCTTCAAGCCTTGCTAACGAGAGCGGACATCTAAAAAAAAAGTGTTATGTCTGAGTTAGTAGATGCGATCGAAAATGATTGCGAGTGCAATGACTCCTTAAACAACATGCAGAAAATTGTAAACCAAGCACATATTTTTGACGGAATGGCAGTTGTCTCAAAAATGGAGCGTTTTAAAGACCTAGCACTAAACCAGATGTCAGTGATTGAAAAAGCTCTCAATGCATGTTGATATTGTGTACGACCGATACGGTGAATTGTCAATAAAAAATATTGAACATGAATTTAGGAGTGGAGGTAAACCTTCTTTGATTGTTCACATTCACAGTGATTTAACAAAAATACCATCTCAATGGTCACGATATTTATCTGTTCCAGAGAATAAAAAGAAGCTACTGCAATGTATCTCCAACTACATTTTAAATCATGTTTATATTCCTACTGGTAAGAAACTTTTTCATCTGGTTGTTTTAATGATAAATATTTGTGTATGTGCAAAGAAGGCGCACAAGATATTTCATCGTATCCTTTAACAAATAATCACACAGAGGCTGATACGAGAGTATTTCTCCACGCCCAGAATTGCTTAGATACTGAGCCAAACATTCACAACATAATCATCCACAGTCCAGACACAGATGTTTGTTCTTGGTGTAAAGTTTTGGGATGAGTTGAAAGAACTAGGATGTCAAGGTTTGTGGCTTATTGTGGAAACAGGAGAAATAAAGAGGGGCTTGAAATGTCACTCAGTTGCTGATCACCCAGGACAAAAGTTTTCAAAAGTCCTTCCAGCACTTCATGCACTAACAGGATGTGATACTACCAGTAAGGTAGGCATAAAAAAGTAGCCAATAAGTTGCTACGTATCATGACGTAGCCGGAAGAAAACGTAAATATATCAGGTTAACTACTAATGCGGAGAAGGGAGAGATTTCTACCAACACAAAAATAGTACATCGCGAACGATTTTCTATTTACAATAAAAAAACATAAATATAGAAATTTCTATCAAAACAGCAAAACAAAATTAACTAAGATTACTATTTAATAAAACAATTTTACTCTATGGACAAATTCATTAATTGTTCCACGAAGTGCGCAACTCGTAGCTAACATGCAATAAATTTAATCAGTACCAAAAAGAATAACGCTGATACTTTCGTATAATCGGATGGGTTAATTAAAGAAACATTAAATTTAGAAACCTTTCTAGTAAGGATTTTACCATACGAAGCACTTCTTTATAACTGTAATCAGTAAAAAGAAAGAATACTGCTGGTTACTTCGTATAAGCAGATGGGTTAAGTACAAAAGCAAAAGCATTAAACTTCGAAACTTTTCTAGTAAGGATTTTACCAGAACAAACATTAGCATATCTAATTTCAAATTGGGTTTATCCTTGGATATGTTAGAAAAGGAAAACAAGTCACATACATGTGTCGGGATACTTATCTTGTCAACTCTCGGAAGCGAATGAACACAGCATCACCGCAGTAGTCAGCAACAATCATGCTACTACCGTAATTGCAGCGGCGGTCTACATGCAAGAGCAGTTGATCTACATTAAGGAATAATTGGGCTACGCAACAAGCAATTTAGCCTCCAGCTAAGAGCTAAAAAAAAGGAAAATCTTACTAATATTAACAATTCAGGAGCGCTTACCGATCCACACCAAATCTACACATTTGATAGAGAAGAAACGTGCATCGCTCTTTGAGTACAAGTGCATCGACGCACAAGCTGCAGAATCAAAGTTTAAAAAGGGTTCAAAATAACACGAGCTCGAATAGCAAACATCCGCGTTATCGAAACGCGATTGAAAGTGGAAAACACGGTTTTACCGGAGAATAGTAGGCTACATTATTTCGACAAATTTTTAGATGGGAAACCCACTAGAACGCAATTATACGTTATCGGAAGGTATAACGCGCTCACGAATACCTAAACAGGATATTGACTTATTTAAATTTTATCATAAGCTTGTCGTTTCCAAGCAAAAAGATTTAAGTTGAGAAATTATTCGAAAGCGTATTTATTGCAGAAAAATAAAATATACAGGATGTAAACTATTTAATTGTAGCATAAACTTGTCGTTTCGAAATAAATAAGTTTAAAATAAAAATTTGTAGCAGGCGTATTTATTGTAAACAGGGTGTTGTTGAAGAATTTAAGAGATTACCGGATACCCAAAACAAGTCATAGACTATTTAATTTATCGAATAAATTTTCGTTTTAAAAGCAAAAGGATTTGAGTTGAGGAATTTATTCGAAAGCGTGTTTATTATTAATTATGTTGAAGGATTTAACAGTAAAAACGGAATTTATTCGAGCGGGTATTGAATTAAGAAGGGAGAAAAATAGGGTAAAGTATGCTAGAATACATGATGATGTATAAGAAATTTTGATTTCTCTTCAACCAGATATTGAAAAAGAACCGTTAAAAAGGGCAGAATCATTATACTTAAATTTAACGAAAAGAAAAGGTTCAACATGTGACGAAAGCCGCTACATTCAGTTTCATACAACCCCGTCTGCAATAACAATATACATAAAATGCCTTGCACCTCTGATAGTTTTCACTTTCGTATACTGAGATGTATTGCACAGTTATACATTTGACAAAATTCTTTAAATGCAATGGTAGAACCAATCGATTTTACAAACTATCGATACTACAAAGAGGAGCATAACAAACTGCGTCCACTTTTTATAAACTTGCCCACCACCCCTACTTCTTTAGTTCGGCCGTGTAGTTGTAAAAATTGTTCCAAGAAAACTTGTGGTTGTTACTCGCACAGTGCTTCATGCTGCTCTTATTGCAAGTGTAGTGACGAATATTAAAACTCTCTTAACATAACAGATTCAGATGAAGAACACTTGGATAAAGATATTTAATAACTAAAGAAGTTAAATTCATAAATATATTAGTTTTTAAACATTAAATGCAAATTGTAAATAATGTGTGTTAATACTAACAGAGTATTGTTAAAACATTACAAAATAACAGTTTTGACTGGTCCAGTTAATAGCATGCAGTAATTACCATCACGTGATTGGTCCTCCTTACAGACCTAGTAACTGGTAAGTAAGCAATTTAGACCTAGTATAAGTTAAATAATTTATATAGTTAATTTGTGTAGTGCATTATGTATTTCACTTCCTTATTTTACCGTATAAATTGATTTTGCTGCGATAAGTGTGGTATCGGATATTGTAATTTGCTTAAGCACAAATTACAACAAACTACGTTACGCTTACAATACAACTCCAGCAACTCAAATATTTGTGTTAAATGGATGTTTTATGTTATCTATTATTAGGCAGAAGGTTTTTCTGTTAAAACTATCGTTAAACACTTTTAACCTTTAAAGAAAAAATCATACAAATTTTAATTTTTTTATAAAATAGTAAATTAGTCGATTTGGTTGAAAGATATGGCAAAGGTCTAATATACTTAATTGTAGAACATATTCTTTAGAACAGATTGGCGTTTGAATAGTTATTCTATTTGCAACCGTTTCCAACTTACAGGTGATACGGTAAATGGTTCTTAACTGCGACTCCCCCCCCTCCTTTGTGCACTGATCGCAGGCGATAAGTGAGAGTATTTCTTACTCGGCGCGCGAACTGTAATAGTGAAAACCAAATTATTATGTAAATTTCAATTTAATCAAAGTGACAAGTAATAGAAATTAAGAATTACAAGTGAAGTACATAATAAAAGTGTGCGTTGAAATACGAGTGTAAAACTATGCCGTTAATATAAAACGTAAGTCTAGATTTAATTAATATAAACAAAATCTTTACAATTTATTTAGGGCTCTAAGTATGGAAAATTAAAATCGACCCTAAATACGGAAGGTTAAGTCGTAAGGAAACTAAAATCGAAGCTAAATCGACTGTAAGTAATACGTTCAACTAAATCGAGATTAAATTGACTCTAAGTATAGGAAATTAAAATCGACACTAAGTAAGGACACAACTATAAGTCGACTCTAAATACGGGAAAATATATAATTACGTTCAACTAAATCGAGATTAAATCGACTTTAAGTATGGGAAACTAAAATCGAGACTAAACCAACTTGAAGTACAGGGTTAGTACATCAAAAACAAATCCAAGTTGCTGATAAACATTTTTGAAGTATTGGGGAGCACGCCAAGATGAGAGTTAACCACTGACTAAGCAACCGATTTGGATCAAAAAGCTATAGTGAGAAGTTACAGCAGGAACATAAGGTCAGCATTATCTTTTAAATTTATAATATGCTTTATTATTTTAAACCTTTGATGAGCTTAGAACTTGCATGTAATTTAGATATTTGTGGATAAGGTCAACAAAATTTTGGTTGGTACGCAAAGGTACTTTTTAAAAAAGGGGAATAGTTTTTTGAACGTTCAACGAAACATTGGTAAACTACAATTCTCTCTGCTGGTTTTAATTGACATAAAAAGGTGTAAAAGGGTTATGATTTTTGAAATGAACAAATTTGATACGAATATTTATTTTGATTACAAGTTCTGTAAATAGTAAGTTGTAAATTTTCTTCGCTTATTATACAAATTTTGGTGAATTTTGCTTGCATTATTCAGGTATAAGAAGAGTCAGAAGGGTGTAGGTAAAAATTCTCTGTTATTATTTTGTCGTTCACTCTGTGCAAGGTATCACTGAGCTAGTCCGGGCATAAAATTAATTGTGTTAAATTTAAATTATTTTAAAGGCACAGAGAGGTGGCGATCGGCAAGCAATTGGTCGTTATACATCTGACGAGCGGCGATATCGTAACAATATATATGTATATTACTCATATTTAGACCAGGGTAGAAAATTAAATAATCACATCAAATAATTTTAATCATCGTGTATAAGGAATTTCATTAAATAATACGCGTTATTAAAACCATGAAGCATAAATAAACTCGGTTGTTTCAGTAAAAATAAGAAATTTAAATTATTTATAAGACGAAGCAGTAGTGAAAAGCTCTGCGTGTAATGTAATTATTCCTAAACAAAGAGAAATTACGTGCAAAGTTTATATTAATTAACTCTATTTAAGTAACCGGTAGTAAAACAAAGTGTACCTATAATAATTAATATTTAAATTGTATTCGCTAAAAATGAAAAGGATAGAAATCAATTGGAGTTAATTAAACCGTTAATAACATATAATACCTATAGAAACTTGTAAAAACCCAAGATTAAAATACCACGGAATAAGGCTCTGAGAATTAATAGTATGTTTAAACACCTGGGTTTATTTAAAAAGCTCATTCGGCGTAAATTTTGCAGATAATTAATATTTTAAAGAATCTTGGGGAAAACGTCGCATAATAGTTACGAGAATTGCTAAAGCTGGGTATTTCACACTCCATGTGGACTAAAATAATCGATAATAAAGTATATCAAGTTGCACCAATAAGAACACGGTAGAGAAGGAAGAGAAAATGCGTCAAGCAAAGACACATATTGTAAAGGCGGGATTTAAGCAACGTCACGGGGTCACAATTGGTTAAAAATAGGATGCAAATATCAGAGGTAGAACAACAATTTCTGTACAAAATCAATTAGTTTTTCTCGGACAGGCTTGCGTGCCGTGTGGAAATTTTCTGAGATTTGAATGGGGCGAGTGAAAATTCGTAAAAATCGATGTGCGAGCAACAGACTGGGAACATAGAATGAGGAATTCTTTAGAATTACCCGTTTTGGGGAACAGACCGATAGACAGGCTTTTTGCTATATATACCGAGATGAATATAAACAAGCTCTCTTAGACTTTTGACGATTCGATGCGTTAAAAGCTCGTACATACGCGACTTGATTAAAGATGGTAAACCGTGCATTTTAGTTTGATTAAATAATTTAAAGTTTGCTAGTATATTTTAGTGATTCAAAATAGCTTGTTATTTACGTGCTAACATGAATGTACTTCAGTGCACTTAGATACAAGGTAATAAAAGTTAGTTTCACTGTACCAATCAGCAAAATTTACAACGACGAATGTATACACAAAAGTAGGCAGTTTTGGCGTATATTGGTGACAGAAGCATGAATTCTTTGCTATTTTTCGGGGGTGTTAATAATTAAATGGTTCAAATACGTGTCTGGATCCATGAAACAAGGGTCAGATAAACACAAATGAGTTCCGGAAAGGCCCAGAAACGACTTTGAATGGATGGTGATGGAGAAAATTTAAAAGCGTAGAGAATCAGAAGCCGTAAATATAATCCTGGTGAATGGTGTGATTAACTAAAGAAAAGATACTTTGAAGCTACGAGGACAGTAACCTTCAGGTAAATTATACTATTTTGTTTGACATTTTTTGTGTGTATTGAATGACTTTATAATTGATTTACTTTAAATGGACATTAGTGAAATTGTTCTAACCATAAAAGTTTAATTTTAAGATGAAATTTGCTTGTTTAAGTAAAAGGGGTATTTTGTTTTGATGTTCGGGAATATGATGAAACTTTGGGTATGTCTTTGAGCTCAATTAGACAAACCTGGTTAATTAACGTAAAGGGTGGTAGATGCTCCTTTATACTCAGACTCCGGTCTGCTTATATTGTTATATTAATTAGTAGGCATCCAACAAGGACTTTAATTTTGGATGCACAGTAAAATGATAATAAAATTAATCCTGAAATTCTTTTTAAAACTGAATTTTATGCTGAATTTTAATTTTGAAATTTTATGTATTCTGAATATTGATGTAAATAGAGTTAACGTTGATGTTTTTGGTAGGAATGTGTTGTTTCTTTTATGATTGAGGATGTAAGTTATCTAGAGGAGCAGCCGAGGCGATTAACAGAAGAAAGACGACGGAACAGGTAATTCAAAAGGATTCATATATTCATATATTCATATATATATATATATATATATATATATATATATATATATTACTTGAAATTGTGTTTCTTGGGAAAAAGGTCTAAATAAATAAAAAAATATTTTTTTCACATTATATGCGTGTTAAACAGACGTTTCGACCGTCGCAAGATGGTCTTTATCAATGATGTTTTTTTTATCTATAATACGATACATGTACATTATCTCTTATAAATACCTAAAATATGCTTACCCATAAACCATTGTTGTACATAATTTATATATATCAACAATATTTTAATTTGTGACGTAAATGTTTTAGTACAATTGTATATTAAATAAATTAAAGTGTAGTAACCGTACCATACCATTCAATAAATGACTCAATTTATACTACGTTATAATATATAAACCTCCGTTTATGGGTAAGCATATTTTAGGTATTTATAAGAGATAATGTACATGTATCGTATTATAGATAAAAACATCATTGATAAAGACCATCTTGCGACGGTCGAAACGTCTGTTTAACACGCATATAATGTGAAAATATTTTTTATTTATTTAGACCTTTTCCCAAGAAACACAATTTCAAGTAATATTATATAAAAGAAGGTCAAGAAATACCAATCGAATATTATATATATATATATATATATATATATATATATATATATTACCGTGGATCTTTTAAAAACATTCGAGCCCCAACGTTGGGCCGTCATAAATTGCCGTGGAACTTAGCTTGGACCTCGCCAGTTTTCAAAAACATTAATTTCAAAATTATACAATTTACAAAAATTTCTTACCCGGATTCATCAAATTAGTTTCTTCAGCAGCTTCCCTGGCTAGCTCAGCTGTGCCTCCTCTTGGATACCTAAATTTACTATCATTTTCTTAACCATTCACACATATTATTCGCCACTACTCGCGTTACTAACTTTAAAGGCCACAAATATTCGCCACTACTCGCGTTACTAACTTTAAAGGCCACAAATAATCTAATACTATTTTACTGAATTTTACAAATTTTTAATAGTCACAAGCCTCGTCAGTTGATTATTATACGTCGTTAAGCGATGCCAAATTAAAGAGAGCCCTATTAATTGTCTTCTCGTATTTATACAATAAAACCAGGCCCCTCTTGGCTACACTTTACTTGAAATCCTTTACTGAAAATAATATTTCCGCAAATTTTGTATAGCCGTTTTAAACTTCCAGAAATATTTCCTCGTCAACACTCTATATCATCCGAAACAATCGCAATCACCTGTCGCGTGTTTATCCGTTGTAAAACTAACTATTTCGACCAATGACACAGTCCTGCGTCGTTACAAAACTCCGCCCGTAATATTGTTATCTTCGTCTTATGCATATTGGATGTCGCATTTTCCCACCTTACTCGAGTGGTAGAAAATCGATATTGCTGACCGCGTCTACGTGGATTGAGTACGTGCTTTATAAAATCGAATGTTCTTATACCCATCTTTATCTGTAGCGTATTATTAATTTTGCATCCCTTTCGCTCTTTAAGAAACTTTTGTTAGCGTTTATGCGAAACCACCGACGGTTGAGCAATATTTCCTTAAAGCTTGCTTTGTTATGTTTACAAATAAGCGGAAGATGACCTTTTCAACATGCAGGTGTGCCTAATTAATGATCGTTTAAAATAACAATTCTCGGAGCTTTTTTCACGGTATTCTATACAACCGACGTCTGTAAAGAAAGCTTTTGCCCTGGGTTCTCTGACGTTATTACCCTTTAAATTAAAATAAATTAAATTAATTAATGATTTCTATTGGCTTATAAAACTGATTTTCTTTATGAACTTATTACTTTTTAATCCCTAATTATAACAATACGTCAATCCTTGTTAATTTAAATTAAATAAATGAAATAAATTTTGTGCGTAAATATTATGTTCTTTTCTTTATACAGAGTGTTTGAAGTTGCATTGCTTATCCCCTAATTTAACCCTTTAAATCCACTACAATATATATATATATATATATATATATATATATATATATTGCTATAATTATAGGGTTAATTGAGGGGTAGGTTAAACCACAGGGGTCGTAGAATAAATAAAAGCAACTTCTAGTTAATAAAAGCACATAATTCCAGATATTATAAGAGTAAATAGGTCACTATACATATTGATAGTTGAGAGCACAGTGTATATAAAAATACATGAGATTAAATGCATAAGAATATAGAAATACCCAAGAGTAGTTACAAGTTAAGATAAGATTTGAAAACGCTACAAAATGCATCAAAATTAAATTAACGAGAAACCTATATGAATTGGCTTTATAAATATTTAACAAGTGCGTTAAAAATATTATCGTCTACGCAATCTAAATTATGCATTATTTGAAAACCGTACGTGACATAAAGAATCACATTTGTTCAAAAATCCAATATTAACTAGAAAATAAACAAGCAGCAGATTATTTCGGTTTAGATTAGAATAAATAACAAACACTGAATACGTGATTTAATAAAAGGAAATTGTTGGGATTTCTTAATTAATACCATGATATGTGAGTGTAATACGTGACAAGTCAAGCATTCATCCGAATATCTGAACTAAATAATTGGTGAAAATTCTAAAGTACACAAAGATAAAGGCGAAAGGTGTCGTCCCAACACGTGAATGAACGAATGAAAAGCAAGAGAGGTACGGCTTTAAATACGATAAGAATGGAGCGACGAGTTTAGTATACATTTTAAACTGGGCTACGACTATGTTCTGAAGTGCTAAATTATTTTACGTAACCAGTGTAACAAAAGTTAAAGTAAAATCATTTTGAAAAGTGTACAAATTGTTCAACGGGTGAGCCGATCGATTATAGACGTAAGTAAATAACGACTTAATAAAACACATTTCTAACATAAATAAAACAGGGCTCTTTATTACTCACATGGAAAATGTTTTATTACTGACATGGAAAATATTCTATTACTGATATTTAAATTGGATCTTAATAATGGTAGTTTAAACTGGATTAATTTATTACTGGTATCTTAATACTGGCTTTAATACTGAAATTTAAATGGGATTTTAATTTATTGAATTGGATTCTAATAACGATTTGGATTGTATTTTGGTTTTGATGTCGACTTCCAAATTCGACTTTCAATATTCAGACTTGGCACAAGAACTCTTGGGGGATGCAGAGGAACTACAGAATCATTCCAGGTTAGCAATCTTGATATAATTTATTACTGAAAACTGTTTTAATTCAATATTTTTCGTATCTGTAAGAGTCAACAAAACACAGTAGTTTCATTGTTCAATTTATGACAAAGATAATAGGTATCTGGAAACGTTTCAAAGGTCCCTAAAAATAAGCAAAAAGGCTAGTTTTGCTGGCTTTAATTTCATATATCTGGTATATGTAAATATTCTGAAAAGAAGAAGATTTTAAAAGTTGTAAATATTTAATCATTATATTGTGTATTGTAGAATTGCTTTATTTAATTAAATCAGCTAGTTGAGGCTAAAACCTATAACTTAACATTTCACATCATAGGTACTTGATTGATAAAAGGGGATATCACAGCGTTTTATGTACACCCAATCGTGGGGCTAAATATTATTACAATATCAAAGGGGCAAATAAAAATATCACAGTATTTTATGACATGCCCAAACGTGGGAGTAGAGTAACACAGCATTATATGATGCCCAATTGTGGGGCCTAATATAATAAGAATAACACAGCATTTTATAACTAAAACAACGTTCTTCGTTCAAATAATTATTTTTGTTATTATGTTGCTGGCAAGACTTTCTTGCTTTGTTAGCTTATAATCTAAAATTTTTAGATTGTAATATTTTAAATTGCGCTGTAAATGTGTACATAAATGAAGTCATATAAAACTTGATCGATCAACATGCGATATATTATTCACAATGCAATTTCATTAAACCATTTGCTGGAACGTTCTTTTAATCAATAGTTTTTAATTAAGAAAAATCGATCTGGTATTTATTTAAATAAATAATTTATTTGTTTTAAGGGATTTTACTGAATGCTATCTCTTACAAACCTACATTATAAACCTGATTTCCTTTTACGATTGTTTGCTTTTTATAAATTTATTTACATTGTAGTTGTAAAGTTCATGTTTACGATCAATTTACATAATTTCTATAATTTTGGAATTTATCCAAAATATGTAGGACATTATTAATTGTATCAATTATAACGTACTTAATACTGAACGTAAACTAGAATTTCTGGTGTCTTCATGGATCTAAACAAGAACTTGAAGCATCAGTGAAAATGAAAGTAAGCAAGTGGTTTTCCTTGCTGCTCCACTCTCGCCTTGTTATATCTTAAAAGTTCCTATTATTCTATAAAATATATTTAAATAATAAACATTTCTCCCACTAAGTTCAAGGTTCATCACTTAATCGAGCGTTGGTAGTTAGTTCCATTGTTTGTACGCTAACTGACGTTAAACAAGTACAAGAGTGCTTGTTGTTATCAAAACGTACAGTCCAGAATTACCTTAGTTTCGTTTTAAATATTTTTATAATTAAATTGGCACTTATTAAGACGGATAATCAATTTGTGTTTTATTCTGATTAGCAACATTGCTCACTAGCATTCTAAAATGGACAAGAAGTTGGAAAAAGCTGCTTCTCTGTATTTTAGCTACAGCAAAAGCATAGATATTCAGTTCACAAATATTCTTCAATGTAGCTCGGAGGACCTAACACAAGGTATGCTGAATTTTAAATACTATAACACATACATATATATATATATATATATATATATATATATATATATTGCCGTGGAAGTCGGGACAGTCTCTGAATTCTCTATTAAAATTCGTGCTCACCCTGGGCCAACATAAAATTTTCAAAAATTCAAAAATTAAAAAAAAAATTCCTTACCCTTTTATTACGCCTTCAAACTCCTCTGCTTCCCTGGCTACCTCAGCTGGGCCTCTTCTCGTATACCTAAATTTACAGACATACCTCTTTCACACTCGCACACCATTCAATAAAATCTCCAAATAATACAACAACCATACAACTTTTTATTTACACCTATTAACAGATAAATTTTATTTACACATGTGTTAAAACAGTTTAACACAATAATTATTATTTCAATTTATGGTATGTTTTTAAAGTCCTTGGTTTTTATAGTGATTTTTAAACAATTCAATTAAATATGAGTAGATGGGCCCCCACATGTTACCCTAAATTGACTTCACACTGAAGTATTGTGAGCTCATTATAACCCAGTTTTGTTTGTATATGCCTTTTAAAACCTTGCATTAATTAAAATAAATTTACAGACCCGTTTACCCTTTACAATTCGATTTATATCCTGAATAAAATTTTGGATGTTCTAAATACACACTTTTTCAATATTCAACATCAGTAAATTGTCCAGTACATGTATCTTTTACAATAAGTTTCTTCAACCATAAATATGCCACCAAAAAAAGTCAACCACACAACACAAAATTCCACAAATGTTTATAAAACAACAGAAATTTCAAATAAATTACCTGGAGAATTCTTCAGGCTTCATTCTCGTCGGAGATGATTGCTAGAAAACCCCTCGATGTTGTTTCCATTTACTGTGCTGCTCAGCGGATTCACAGGCCTTTACCTTCTGATACCTCTGCAAGCTATGCGCCTCGTCTCACAGTACCATTCCATATATCATGCATACAAACTTGATTACTTGTGGTGCTTACCTCCATATATCATGCATCCATTTAATAATTTTTTTGTTATAGTAGCCGGACTTTTTTAATTTAATACGCACTACTCTTACTTCACGTCAATAATTAGAGGTCCGCTATTACTGTTTTATACTTGCAACCACTATATTTACGGTAACATTACTACACATACATAAAATACTCACAAAAAGCTTTATTATTATAGTAGACTGAATCGGTATTCAGCACTTTATCGAAGTAAAGGAAAAGAAAGAGCCTTAATAACCTAGATTGGTTATTTATATTCTTCCAAACCCCCCTAGTGGACGCGCTTCCTTCGAAAAACTTATTTTCAAAACAAATTCTAAAAATTTTGAACATAACCGTCTCTAGATTCGTAAAATTTCTCCAGCCCTACGTGCTGCATACCTCAAATTCGCTTTCAACCTTCGCGTGTGCGTTCGTTTCTAGCACTGTGGACTTTCGACTAATGACAGAGTTTTCTGTCGTCACCAAACTCCTCCTAAGCGCTATGCATCTCAGTTCTAAGCATGTTTGTTGTCTCGTTTCAAACCCCACTTGAGTTACAAAAAATCGATATTGTTGACATCCTATCTCAACTCCACGTGTTTATCGTACGTGCATTTCAATTCCTTGCTTGCTTTATATCTGTCTCTATCTGTTGTATATTACCAATCGTTCATTTCACTCGCTCCTCAAGATATTTGTAACCCTAGTTGTTTATACCAACTGACGGTTGAAAACAATTTCTATGAAATCTTATCTTAACGTACATAAAAATTCTGTGAACGTAAACTTTAACAATAAGGTGTTCCTGTTAATTATTGACCATTTGAAAATAACAATTCCTGGATTTTCTACTTCTTTGTATCTGATAAAACTGACGTTGGCTTTTACAACAAATACATTTGCCTTGGGATTATTGATTTTTTTACACAAGCACGCTCCCTTTTGCTTATATGTGTTTAATTAAAATAAATTATGATTAATTATGCGTATCCTTGAACTTCTATTTGCTTTGAAGCTTTCTTCCTTCATGTAATTTTAACATTCCAATTATTACTTATAAAAATACGTTAAAACTCGTCCGTTTTCACTAAATGAATTAAATTAATTTTGCGCGTAAATAATTTGCTCTTTTCTATATACAGGGTTGTTGAAATTTTATTGTATATACCTATTTATCCCTTTGAATCCACAACAATATATATATATATATATTGCTGTAATATACTCTTATTACCTTTAAACCCCTACGTTGGGTGCCATTAATATTGCTGTGATAATGCCCTTACTATTCAAGCCCTTACGTTGGGTGTCATTTTCATTGCTGTGGTATGCCTTTTATGATTAGCGTATCTATTTTTATTGGTGTGAATATCAACCCCTTTTAAAATCCTATAATTTCTTGAATTTGTTTCACCACGGCTAGCTCAATCTATCAAACACTGAATGCCCTACTTCACGACAATAAAAATTGTTTAACCTCTTTTTCTTTTCGTTAGAATAATTTAAATGAAGCAATCAAAAATTACACAGTATAATGAGTGATAATATGTACAGTTTTATGTCAATTCCAAAATCCCTGAATAAATTATTCACATTCACTAAATTTAATTTTCCTGACAGCCAGCAAAAATATATTTGTAATTATTCTTAAGTACCTTTCGAACGTTCAAATTCTCAATTGACCTTTCTGTTGACCCTTACTGATATATAATAGCAAATATTAAAATTGAAACAGTCTTTAACTAATGAAAAATTTAAGATCTCTAACTTGCGTTTTCCTTGCTTGTCACTGGAATTGTCTCAGGGTGTCAGTGGTCAGCATCCCTTGATTGTTACAGTCCGACTTGCTTCACTTGATGGCCGGAATGATGTATTAATGGTTGCTTGTATGTTTCCCTTCGGATTTTTGGAGTAACTTTTAGTATCATTACGTTTATTTGATTGTAAGTATTTTCGAAGTATCTTTGGATTTTCATTTATAGGTACATCTAGAGATACATTTAGATCTTTAGATATACTTTTTGATCTACATTTAGACCTTTATTCGGAGACGTTTTTGCGTAGAACGACTATTCTTCGTTGCACATATTTGCACTTTCAATTTTTCACTTATAATAAATTATTGACTTTTCACTAATTGTTACTGGTACGTAATTTTCCACTTTAAATCGACGTGGTTCGTGCCTTGTTGAAGATATACCGTTTATTTTTAAGTTTCCTATGGTATTTATAAGCCTTACCTTTCAACGTTTTAATTGGCGTGTTCGTTGATTAAGGTTTGTACTTTGCGCCTATCTCTGTAGAAACCGGTATTTCTCAAAATTCCCTGGCTTTAATTGTTATTCCCTCATTTAATCTCGCACGTAGACGTTCAGTATATCACAGTATATTTTTAGAATTTTTAAATATCTATGACATTCCGTCACGTATTTTATATTTGTGCCGTTTATAGTCCAAACTTTTATCATATCGCGGACCGCCTTTTAGTTATTGTTTGTTATTTCAAATATGTTGGATTTTCCTGTAAATATAATATTCCAGTCACGTACTCATCTTACTAATAATGATATATTTGAATGCGTTTTCTTATTTATGCGTTGACATTTTTACTGAAATTTTTTAATAGCAAGAATGCCACGTTGTTTATATTTCTCGATTACGTATTTATTTTGATGAAACTTAATGTAGTTAAAACATTATTTTTGTTCGTTTCTTTAACTTAAAGCGTATTATAAGACGTACACATTATTACTTTAGCTAAATATTATCTAATTATTGCAAAATGGGCTTCTTTCTTATGCATTACATTAAATATAATTTATATACAGTGTGCTCGCTGTTGATCTTTTGTAAAATATTCGATTTGCTCCTATTTAATGGTGGAATTATTTGGTTTTATTAACGTTAATTATTTATACATTTATCTTACGACCCCTATGACTTAATCTATCCTTAAATTACCCTCTTATCATAGCAATATATATATATATATATATATATATATATATATTACTGTGGATTATTCTTAAATCGAGCTCCAGCGTTGGACCGCATAAAATTGCTGTGACACCGTAGAAAACCCTTAAATCGAGCCCCACAAATTGGTACAGTCCTAAAATCTTTTTCTGAAAATAAAAAAATCTTCCAATACCTCAGGAACGCCTCCTTATTTCTGCATACCACGGCTAGCTCTAGAATCTGCTTATTTATAGAAACTAACCGTCCTATTGTTCACTCTTTCTCATATACTGCCAAATAAAATTACCACTCAAATAATGCAACAAAACATACAACCATTTATTCATACAAATTAAAAATTTTCATTACCAAGTAAATATTTACACATTTGGAGATACAGCTTCATAAAATATTACAATTACAATTATTAATCCTTTTAAAATTTCATGACTTTACTTTATTTCGACAGTTTTTGTTTTATATGAGTAGATGGGCTCGTCTTGAAACCCTAAATTAACTTTTCCTCTGGTCTATGGTGACCTCAGTATAAACCCAATTACTCTAAATGCCTAAATACATCGCATATTTGTTTAAAACCTTCTTAAAGACCCGTTTACTCTTTACATCAAAATTTTTATGTTATTTATTTACACGTTTAAATAATAAACACAAATTGTCCTTTACATATACCCTTCAAATAAGTTTTTATGTTCATAAAATACACCCTCAATGTGTCAAATCACTGAAGAACAAAATAACAGCACAAAATGTTCAAGCAATAGCAATATAAATTAATTTTGTTACTTGGAGTAAGCTTTCTCCATCGTCACCTCTGAAGATGTTATCCAAAACCTCGTCGTTGTTTTCTTACACCTTTCTGCTATACGTAGATCAAACCCATTTTCACTCGCTATCCAAATTTCTGCAGACGCCTTCAAAGTTTCTACCCAGATAATTTTCCAGACCAAGCAAATCACCTTCTGTAACTACCAAACACCAAGCATCCTTGTTCCAAACATCTCTCTGCACGCTTACCTTAGTAACTCTTTTTTTTAGTTCGTTGAATGAGCTACAGCACTGTCTACTAAATAGCACCCACTTGTGCAATTCACACTTTTATTTCACTTTCGACAGACTGTACTAACACCGTTTTATAAAAATTTTAAACTTGAACGTTACATTAAAAGCTAAGTGTAGTCAAACGGATAAGCGAAGTAAGAGAGCTTTACCTCGTCTCCTGGTGTATTTATATCCGTCGATACACCTCTCTTGTACCCTATTTTAGTTGAAAAGCTCCTCTATCGTAACCGATTTTAAAAATTTTGTACGTAATGGACTTGCAAAACCGAGAATTCTTATTCCATTGTCGGATTAGTCCAAAAACTGGTCAACAAAATACAACCGTCGCGAGCTTCTTGAAAATTTCTAGCATTTAACCAATCACACACATTTCTCCCATTCTTATGTCCAGCTTTCCACTGTCTTCTCTCGTTTAACACATATTTGTTGTCCCTTTTATAATCGTAATGGACTTGTAAAACCGAGAATTCTTATTCCATTGTCGGATTAGTCCAAAAACTGGTCAACAAAATACAACCGTCGCGAGCTTCTTGAAAATTTCTAGCATTTAACCAATCACACACATTTCTCCCATTCTTATGTCCAGCTTTCCACTGTCTTCTCTCGTTTAACACATATTTGTTGTCCCTTTTATAATCCCACTCAAGCAACATAAAATCGATATTGTGGTTGGCCTCCAAACTTGTCGCGTATTTTAAACGAGTGTTTTACCCAACGTGTATTATATGTGCTCTCTGTCTGCTTTACGCTATGGATATTTCATCTCAATTTGCTTTCAAGCATCTGTTGTTTTCGTATCAACCGTTAACTACATTTCTACAGAATTATATTGCAACGTTCATTTCAGTTCCTTAAACCTATTTATTTGTTTGTCTGGCTGTTCTATGAAGCAACTTGTCCGTTTAAACTCGTATGTTTTCAGTTGTTAAACTTATAAAATTTCTTAGGATTTGTATTTAACGAACGCTTTGTTAAGTTAAACGGAAAATATGCATTTACATTATTGATTTTATACCCAAAAAGCTCTCTTTATTATCTGATGTTCTTGATTTACAACTTTTTTAAAATATTAAAGCTAATTATGAGTATCCTTGAGTTTCACGTACTACAAAGCTTCTACACGTTATGCAAATTTAACATTCCGATTTATAAATACAAAAATATGCTATTATCCGTCCGTTTTCAATGTCACAACTAATTAATTTGGCGCGTAAATCAATTATTCCTATTTCCTATATACACGGTCGTTACAAATTCATTCTCTAGACTTATTTATGCCTCATAACCTATAATTTCCACAACATAATCCCCCTATTTCAATTCAAAGGACAACTCCTCAAATTTTCATTGAATTTAAATAAGAAGACTAATACCTACTAACTAACCTTACATGATATTTATACACACCTATCTATTCACCTAACTCTATCTATACCTATCTATCCAACCTATCACTCTTTATCTAACCTATCCCTACCTATTTCTATCTATCTCTAATTATTTTTATTTATTTACACTTATCTTTATTTATAACTATCTATTCACACCTATCACTACTTATTAACTAACTATTCCTATCTATTACTAACTCTTCACACCTATTTTATTTATTTAGATTTATTTGTGTCGAGCACTGTCTCTTTATTCAATTTACTTTTATTCCTCTATACCTATCTTCCCTTCTTTCTATTTATTTAAGTTCTCCCTACTTATGTACACCTATTTGTATTTACAATTATCTATTACACCTATCACCATTTATTAACGCTAACTATTCACACCTAACTCTATCTCTACCTCTAACTATCTCCCTTTATTTCTTCTATTCCTAATTCTACTTCTCTATTTACACCTATCTCTATCTCTATTTATTTAAATCTACCTCTCTCTATTAATCTATCCCTATATTTTCAACTAAATGTCATTTTCCTCATTTGGTCGCTCTTCTGGTGAATATGGAAACAACAGGCTCACATGGAATTTTCCCCTCTCAGCCTGTGTCTCCACATCTCTCAGTACATAAGTACACTCCACTACGACCTCCCCAATCTTAAATAGTCCTTCGTAGGGCAAATGTAGCTTAGCACACGTCATCATGTCTCGCCTGCCTACCTTTAAACTCCTCACTATTACCAGGTCTCCAATTTTGAATTTCACCCTTTTACGAATTCGGGCATTCATCTTTTGTACGTATTTTTCAGCTATTCTTCTTAACTTTTCCCTGACATCAATCAATAATTGCTGAAATTCATTTTCTCGAGGCATAATCTGCCAAGGTCTATCAGGGTATTGCTGTCTAATCAGCATTATGGGACTTGTTTCTGTCACCGTGCTTGGGGTTTCATTTATAAATGATTTGACCTTAGACAAATTGACCTCCCATAATCGATGATCTTTGTATGATGCCAGACGTAAGAACTTCACGGTCTCTTGAATATATCTCTCAGCTGGATTTGCCTGAGGTTGTCTTATGCTGTAGAAAACTACCTTAACGTTTTGTTGATCTCAATAGTTAATAAATCGCTGATTATTAAAATAAGTCGCATTATCTGCCAGGACAAATTTAAATTTTCCAACCTCTCTACAATGCAACTCTAATTTCTTATTAGTTTCCACCGTGCTACACTCTTTAGTAGGGTATAATTTGGTAAATTTCAAAAAAATGTCTATAATTATTAGTACATGTTGATGCCCCTTCTTACTCCTAACTAAATTACCCAAGTAATCTTTCGCAATTAAGTCCAGTGGGTTTTGTACCTGTATGCTCAGTATTGCATCCTGACTAGTGTGATTTTTGTACTTGCCCAATGTACATAGATCACATGACTTGATTACTGACTTTACGATACCAATATCCTTAACCGAAAAAAATGTTTCCCTAAATATTTGCCAAAGTTTCCTGATGCCTATGTGTCCATACCTGAGAGCCACAAATGATGCTGTGAATCGGGTTCAGCCGCTTTGTATTATAAGCTATGCAATAGATGTTTGCTTACCGTGGCCCTTTTCCTGTCTGGCTAGCTCAGCGGAAAATATGCTGTGGATTTTATGAAAATGAAATGAAACATAGAAATCTCAAAGGACATCTATGAACAATCTTCTATACATTTAAAAACATCTTGATTTTACACACATTATCTCAATAATCTCTTAAATACACAGATATCAATAACGCTTATAAATACAATTTACAGCTTAAATTTATAAAGCACAATTTATCTAATTACTACTTACGTAGCTGCCTTCACCTAATCCTTGTTACTAATGATAGCACCCCAAAATATCTCCTATGTGAGTCACAAAATTTATTTAAGTTTTGCTGGATAATTTACATATACTTGTATTACGCGTTTCTCGGCGTATTTGATTAACGACCTCGAGCAGAAAATTTTGGAAGGGTTCTAAATGCTTCGAGCTCTGACTCCAAAATTGCTGAAAACAAACTATTCAATGACAAATAATTTTTATAAAAATAGAAACTTATTCTAGCTTAATAAATTCAAAGACCGCTTTTAGGTTTCAAAACAAATTTATACTTACATCGAGTATCTTCAAGTTCTTCTTCGCTTACAATTACCATTTATAATATGGTTTCTATTGGAATTAACTGCATTCAAATGTTCCTGGTTCAAATTTTCATTTTCAGACGTAGAAGTATCACTTAGTTTGCAAAGTATACTTTGTGCTACTATCATTCATTTTGAAGCAATAAATTATGCTTCATACTTAGGTTCAAGGTTCTATGTAGCACGTGAAACGCCAACAGTATCAGTTAATTAATCAACTGCCAATCTTGAATTAATTACAAATTACTCAAAACTTACATTTTGCATGTTGTGGAAATGAACGAATTGTTCACTAATTACTTCTGTCATTATATACAAAATCAAACTCAATACGTCATCTTTCCATTATGTTCTCGAAGTATGACACACCGCATGATATAACAATCCACCGTGATTTTGTGTTTAATTAGCTGTCAGTATAAAATTTATGGGTATCGTAAACAGACCCCATTCTTTCTAATGTATTAAAACCAGCTGATGCTGTATCTCTCTTACGACTTCTGTAATATAATTAGAGCTATGAAACTCGTTCCTATCTACCTTATAGCCTTTCAAGTAGTATTAGGTTCGGCAAATTTAACTTTTATTGATTGAGAGAAAATATAATTTATAGCTTTTAGAACACTACTCAAAGGAATGAATTTGTTTATTTTGTTAAAATTTATTCTAGAATTATTTCAAAACTAACTTTTTTGAAATAAAGCTACGCTTTATTAAAAACTCATAAAAATGGTATTTTAATAAGGATGAATAATTTATGTAATTTATCTTTCAGAAAAGTACTGAATTTTATTTAATATTTTAAAAGTGCATGCGACTCGTTTTTCAGTTTGCAATAAATGCCCATACACTGATTTTGATATTAACACAATAAATGAATGCATTATATAGCTTCGTTTTTAAGATATTGAAGTAAATGAAAACCTGTTTTATGGTGTTTTCCTAGAGAGTAATTATTTACACACGGCTGAAATGAATTAGCACAATCAATGCTAATTTTAAAATTGGGCTTCGTTCTTATGCTTTATAAATACAATAAGACTTGTTTAACTGCAAATGAATCGTATTCTGGAGAATATCTACATAGGATTTTGAAGTTCGGCTTCTTCATTTTCAAATGGATATCTCATTAAAGCGTTTTATTTTACATGGGAATACATTTATTTTGCTAAGGGAATATGCTCGTATGTTTATATACGGTAAAACTTAAATATTTGGAAATTATACTTTTCTTCGTTTTGGGTGTTTTCTCGCAGATTTCGTGCTCAATGACCTTACGTGACCTCATCAGATTTATATATATATATATATATATATATATATATAAATATTTTAAGTAGTTTGTTTACACAAGCTAAGTTGATACATACTAACGTATTGCAATTAATAAGATGAAATAATAACTTAGACTTTTATGCAAAGCCCAAATGATCATTTCAAATCGAGCTAGTAATTGAAGGAAGGAAAATATAAGGTGTGTGTGTGTGTGAAGTTGTAGCTATATGCTGCCCAGACGTTGGGAGCCAATAAAAGGTGCTTCATCATCATTAGGTCTTCAGTCCTAGAACTGGTTAGACGCGTACCATCATTGTTCCCTATTCTGAACTAACCTACAGATTTCCCTGAAATATGCACAGTTTGCATCTATAACTGTCTGATCTAGGTCTACATCTCCCTCTTTTTTCCTATCTCTGCTTGTAATATATCACATACTATTCCCCAAAAATGCCTTAGAACGTATTCCGCCCTACTATTTCTCTTTTTCTCCAGATATCCTTGTTCCCCTACTATTTCTGTAACTTATTTGTTATTATCTTTGTCTGTCCATGCTATCGTCCTCATACATCTGAAGCACAGCATTTCAAAAGGCTGCTACCGTTTTTCTGTCTGCGTTTCAGACTTCCTGTATTTCATAGGCATACTGTGCTGTGCTCCACATATGCTTTCAACAATTTTCTTCTTATTCTATGTTTGTTGTCTTTCCTCATAGGCGATGTTCTTTCTTGTTAGATGCAGTTCGATCACTTTCTATTGCTTTACAGTTTTATGCCCTATTTCTCCGATTGCCTTCAATTTGTGTTGCGACCTGGGATCGGCTTTCTTTAGGTAGTCAATACGCTTAACGTGAAATCAGCTGATTAATTTTTATTGGTGAATTTTATATAAATTCAATAACTTGGAATTGGAAAACATTTTTTAACATGTTTCTATTTATACAATTAAGAGGATGGTTATTAAAGAAGTGTGCGATTGCATTATTGAAAGGCTTAAGTAGTCGTTTTTTTATATTTATTTTGAGGGGGAAAATTCATTATGATTTAAGTTACCTTTTTGGTAGATTTTAACATGGTTCTGAGGCGACTCTATGACGGGTTTACACTTGTCAGATACCAATGTTGTTCTATGAAGATTGTATATGGATCTGAGGCGACCCTATGGCGGGTTTACACTTGTCAGATACCAATACTGTTCAACGGAGATTGTATATGGTTTTGAGGTAACCTTATTGTGGATTTATACTTGTCAGATACCAATGCTGTTTTACAAGGATTGTTAATATGCTTATTTTTATGTAATTGGTTATTTTATGTATAAATAGAAATCATGTATGTAGGCTGTATTTCATGTTAATATTGCAAGGAAAACCCAGGAAAAACTTGCAATGCTACCTAGATATTGTGGGCATTTGATTTTCCTTTGTTATTTCTTTTGTTATTTCTTTTAGTAGTGGAATCCATTGTTTACTGAAAGTCACGGATTCGTTTGCAACTCAGTTATTTTTATGTAGGGTTATATAAGCAGCTTCTTTGATTTTGCGTTTTGGTGGTTTTCTTCTTTTCTTCTTTTCAGGGAGTATGTGTATTCAGCTCGTTCCCTTTCTATTGTTTTCTAATTTTATACCCTATTTTACCGAGATTCAGTGAAGGAGGTTAAGCAACCTGTGGCTACCAAGATCCCCCAACACTTAGACATTTGCCGAAATAATGGTTTTCCAGTAAATCCTTTCACACACTTAACATTATTCGAGAATATTGCCCAACCAATTCTTGTAGTTACTTATAATAATCATCATGTTTAAGCACAGTTATCTTTTCGTCATTAGTTTATCCATCTTGGGATTGGTTGGATGCGTACCTCCATTGATTTCTATTCTGGGCTAGCCTACACATCTCCCTGGTGCTTATGAAAACAAAATAATCTGGTGTGAAGTATAGCTTGTTGATGCCCGTATTATCTTGCTAGCTCGGATTAAATGAAACAGCGCAACTCCAACATCAAAATTAAATCATCAAATATTCAATTAATAAATAATCCTTCAAAAATAATAATTGCTACATTCACAAACATCTTTTTTCATTATACATTTTTGAAAATATTATTTACACACAAGCATTAAACTTACAAATGTAGTTTAAAACTTAAGTCTAAAAACAACATTAAATATTCACAAAGAATTCAGACATTTTTGTTTCTAATTAGTATTCCCAAAACTTTTTTATGTAAGTCGCTATGTACAATAATTTTTTTTTGGGAAGGTGTGAGTAATTTGTAATATTCATGTTTAAAACCCGTTTAAATATAGGTAATCATCAACCCCAAAAAAAATCTTTGTAATGGTCAAATTTAACTTGAAATTTGACCTCAAAATGTTCTGAAATTGTTCATTTACAAGAAACATCTATATGCCAAAATCTTATGCAAGTTCAATCTACTTAAAATTGTACGAAAACGTCCTTCTAAAGGTTTAAACCATGATGTACTTGCATTAAATTATGCGAGATTTCTAAATTCGTCAAACCAAACAATTGATTAAATTTCCATCTCCATATCGTACCAAAATAAAGGTATCAGAAAATCAGTACTCAATTCTTCCGTTTATGTTTACATTTAACGTATGGGAATTCACTTATTCATTATTTTCTTCCAATTTGAGTATTTATATTTTAATCATATTCACTATACACGCCGAACGTCATACGCCGTAAGTTTCAAAATACTTTGTTCTTGACAAATATTTTAAACATCTAACGTGAACTTGCACGTGATTTAAGTTAGTTGATCCGCAGATTATCGGCATGTGATCTATAAATAGACCATTGGTAACTGAGCCTCGTTCTAAGTATTTTTCGCTTTATATAATAAAATAGTTTTTACGTCTTTAACCTCTGCAAACATATAAGATAATCAGATAATCTTGAACATGAGTTTTCTGTACCACTTCGTGAATCGCCGTAACGTAGAATAATAGGTAGCCATTTGGTCACCAATATTAATGGAGGATTTACCACTGTTGTAGTCAACAATGCACTGGGGCTTTTGAATACTTGATCCTTCTCGACTAGAGACTGTCTTCAGCGCAGAAGTTTTAGTTGACAACATTCTGACGTCTCTTTTGTCGCGCTATTTCAGAACCACAATCCCACCATCGGTGTTTCTTGCCGAAAATTGTCCTCTTTTGAGTAGACATGACATCTGACGGCAAACGTTTGCTGTTTGATCTAAAGGTCCCAACTAAAAGCGTGTTGTTTGTCTCAAACGATGGGCTAGACGGACACTGGTGTAATAATTATCCGTATATACAGTTTGATCTTCACCCAAAAGATTTTTCACTAAATCCATAACAGCTTTTTCAAAAACTGCGGCTTCTTCATTTTTGAACTTACCACAATTAATTTCAAGATTCCACAGTTTGAAAAGTTTGATGCCATATTTAACGGCCTCGTTAGGAATGTACTGGCGAAACTTTAACCTGTCTCTCCATGGAATTAGGGACTCATCAACACATATTTTTCTTCTGGAGTATATACCTCTGATAATTTTCAATAAACATATTTACAACTTTATGAACTTTGTACAATCTGTCACCAGTGTTTGCAGACTTGTTGTCTGAGAAATGTCATGACATTGCGTACAAAAGGTATACTAAACAATGCATTATTTCTCCAATAGTCCCGTTTCGCTGGAAGTTTTACTAGGCCCTTCCAACTAATAAGAGCAAAAATTTATACATTTCATCGAAGGTAACAAGTTGCCATTCATGAAGTCGAGATTTACCAGGAACATCTGTAGACATAAGATGTTGGGGGGCGAATAAATTCGTTTGTTCAATTACTTACTGTATAATATTAGGTGTCAGAAATAATTCAAAATAGTCTGTAGGGTCAGCATCAACTAAGATTCCTGCATAAATGTCTTTCATACCAATCATCCCCATGGTATTCTCGATAGTTGGGAGATCATCATTCGTTGGCATGTACCACTGGATATTTTCTAACTTTGCTTTATCCAGTCTTCTTCTGAGGTTGAACTACAAGATGTATTTGGCGTAGAAGGGTCGAGATGATTGCGGATAGAGGATTCATTGCAGTATTCGCTCTCAGTATTTGCATCAGAAGATGGACGTGGTTCACTGTTTGTATCGGAATCAGATTCAAAATCTGGATCGTCCCTGGAATCGTCACTAGTCCATTGTCCGTCACTGTTCAATAAATTCACATTTCCTCTTTCATAGTCTAATCACTTGTCACTTAGTTAGTAGTTATTGGTATGCATAGAAACCAACAATGCCTAAAAATAATAACATGTATAAGAAAAATAATCTTGTGAACAGAATATCTAAAAATTGTGTATATACTTTTTGCAACGCAAGGCCCACGAAGTAAAAGACGCGTAAAAAACTTTTGCTGGGCCAGTGTATCTAAAATGATACACATGAAAAAAACTCAAAAACGACAGTAAAACAAAATATTACATTTTACTTTGTAACGAGAATGTGGAAAAATTATATTTACTACAAAAATAATTTTTGACCAAAATATGACAGAACAGAAAAATTGACTGGGCGTTTAAGGTGATGTTATATGAAGCTAAAACAACCTCTAAATGAATGCAGCATTTCATCGATTGTAGTATATTCGTTCAAATTGAATGATAACTTGCATTTCTTGACGAAAGCTGGTAAAGTCACGTATCGCTGCCAATTTGTCAACTTCCTCCTTTCAACTCCGGTATTCTTGTAATCGAATCTTAAGCAACGGGAGATGATTGATTGATTGATTTAATTGGGAAGGGTGACACGGGCCACACTCACTTAGACCTCCAAGTGGGCCCATTGTGCTGCCTTCCTTGCCCTAAGTTGGTCCTTCAATTCTCAATTACCCGACCTTACAGGTGAATTTGAGGATTTTGGACTCCAGGAGATGTCTTGAATTCCGGCCTTTTCAGACCACAATTCCCCCCGCATGAATCCTTGAAGTCGGGCGAGTGCCGGGCAGGTGCACATAATGTGCTCCGCCGTCTTGTCTTCCTGTTGACAGCCGCGGCAGGTGGGGTATTCTGACAGACCCATCCTGTGCAGATGCTTCCTTAGTATGCCCGGACAGTATACCCACCAGTAACCATAGTTTCTGTCTCAGCAAGCATATGACAAATTTTTCGATATTGGTCATGGGGGGCCTTATAAACATTTTTGCCTGTCGGCAGCTTGTTGTACAAGCCCACTTGTCCCTGTGACGGCGGTGGGTCATTTGCCATATCATAGAGAACATCGCCGATGCCGCTCCTTGCCTCGCCAAAGAATCTGCTTGTTTGTTGCCATGTACTCCTGAATGCCGTTTGATCCATACCAGCTTAAACGCATTTGTATTAGAAGCGAGCTCGAGGATGCGATGGCATTGGTGAACCACCCCCGAGAGCAGCCCCTGCTTATTTAAGCTCAAAAGACTGCTGTGCTATCGCTCAGGATGCGTATAGCTTTATTTTGGATTCTGCGTTCCAGTATGGCGTCAGCACCATGCACGATGGCTATGACCCCCGCTTGGAAGACAGTTACCCATCTACCCAGGGTAACATTTTCATGAAGGTCTAGGTTATCGGAGAAGATGCCTGCCCTGGTACTTTCATTTGTTTTGGAGCCCTCTGTGTAGATAGAGATCTCCGATAAGGAGGCGTCCTCAGATTCAGATAAACCCATAAGCGCTTCTTGGAAATCATTATGGATGCGATCGCATCAACCACTCCTCCCAAGAGAGGGGTATTCCGCACCGCCTCTCTTAGTATGTTGTGGTGTCTACCACCACCTCCTTTATCTATCCATGTACCTTTGAACCGCAGCTTCTGTGTCGCTCTCAAACCCATATCCTCCACATATAGGTCTAGCGGAGTGAGGCCTAGGATGGGTTCTTAGGCTGCAGTAGTAGTAGATCGCAATAGCGCCCGTGATGCCTAGACAGACCACTCTTTGGATACGAGTAAGCTCTTTGACTGCATGGGCCAGTCTGGTCCTGGGCCACTAGAATACAGCGCCGTAGTAGATCATCGGCCTTACTATCGTGGTGTATAGCCACAGGACAGCCTTTGATGGAAGACCCCAAAGTTTGCCTATCGCACGTTTGCATTGTCAAAACACTTGGTTGGCTTTGGTAGTTTTTGTTTGTAAGTGTTTGGCCCAATTCAGCTTCTTGTCAAGTATGATACCCAGGTACTTGGCCTCCTCTGATAGGGGCAGAGAAGTTTGAAAGACCATTGGCAATCTAGTTACCATCAGCTTCCTTTTATTGGTAAACAGCACCAGCCTCATTTTATTGGGGTTGATGGTTAGAGAGTTCTCGGAGCACCTTAGCTCCGTGATCCTTAGTGCTGCTTGCATCAAATTTTACAGCACCTGTTCAAGTTTGCCGACTACTAAGGTAGCTATGTCGTCCGCATAGCCTATCGTGTAGAAACCAGAAACCTGCCTCGTTAAGGCGTTAAAGCTGTCCACTACTTCGTTCCATAGTAACGGTGACAGCACGCCCCCCTGGGGACAGCTTTTACCTGCCGCCCTAATTACTGAGGTTTCCCCAACATTAATGTGTACCGGTCGACATCGCAGAATTTACATAGTTAGCTGCCGAAGGGTGTCCTCAGCTCCATGTGCCCGCAGAGCTCTATCAATGCTTGCGAAGGTGGTTTCGCTAAACGCACCCTCAATATCAACAAATGGGCCTAAGACAAACATGTTGTTGTTAAGGGTTTTTCAATCCGTCCTACAACAGCATAGAGGGCAGACTCCGTGGATTTTCCTGGTATGAAGGCGTGCTGGTTTGTGTAAAGTGGATAAGAAAGCATTATCCTCTCCCTAGTATCATTGTTGCACAGTCCCTCAAGGTCTTTAGCAAAAAAGACGTAAGACTCATCTATCTGTAGGATGTATCTAAAAAGTACGACGAGGATTGGTGCCAACCTCTGATTGGATGCAGCATTTCATTGATTGTAGTACATTCGCTCAAATTGAATGATGACTTTCAGTAGTTGACGAAAGCTAGAAAAAACTCACGTATTGCTGCCAATTTGTCAACTTCCTCCTTTTAACTCGGGTATTCTTGACATCGAATCTCAGGCAACAGGCGTTGAAAATCTTTTGTATATCATGCTATTTCAATCCCGGTGCCGTCATTGGCAAAAATCTCTTTCACAGGTAACAAGGAAAGGAATCACTTTGCCGAACTCGAAAATTCACGCACGTTCGTCCTTAACAAATGTTGATACTAAATTCCTCTTCTTTAAGAGGGTCAGTTTCCACCAAAACTACAGTGCCCTATGATTTTTCCCACGCTTCCAAGTCTAAAACCTTTATAGACAGCTGCATTATTATCGTGGGAACCCAGCGTTTGCTGTTTACACACCGCAACTCCTAGGTTAATGTACTGAAATGAGCGAGAGACTAATAATCGTGAAACTTACACGTAAAAGCTTAAATTAAAGATGAGAAAGGAAAACTATCCCATACTAGGTTTAAAAAATTTCCTAAAAATTAAATAGTAAAATAAAATGTAAAGCCTTATATAAAAAGTTAGTCAAGAGCGAGTCGAGCTCGCACTATTAGGGTTCCGTACCAATACTACCGTAAGCAATCTATAAACCAAATTAAGCTGTTTTTATTTTTTATGTACATTTAGATCTTATCCAAGCTTGATTGTGATAACTGAAAAATGAATATATTGTCCCACATTGTGCTAATACATTAGTAAATACGTTGTCTATTACTGTGTTTAAAAAAATTTTTGCCAGCAACTATTACACTGTAAAAAAACCTGCAGTTTTCAGATAATCTATGACTCAATAGCTACTATCTCTATTAAAATCAAAATTTTAGCTTTGGAAATGTTGGAGAACAAGAGGGGACCGTTATTCTTGGCACATTTTGAGCTATATCATGAAGACTACTGGATGGAAAATTATAAAAAAAATATTTTTAGAAGTCCTTTAGAATCTTTTTTCAAATAATACCTCACACGATATATATTTATTAAAACTTTTTTTCTTTTGACTGAATTCACGCCCGCCATTTTAATCTAAAATTATTTTTTTTATTTTATGACTGTCGATATATGTGCGTGCTATAAAGATCTAGCATTGTGCCAAATTTCAAATTCTTACGTTACATAGTTTTCGAGGAAAACGTACGGACGGACACGAGTGATCTTATCAAGGTTTCGTTATACCTTATAAGGTACGAAACCCTAAAAAAAAGGGCACAACAATCGTGATATACCTTTTTATTTATTAGATACCCAGTTTTCATTTTATTATATTTAATAAATTTACTATTTTTGTATTAAAGTAAAATAATTTTTGTTTCCTGGATTCGGCCTTAAATATGTTGTAAATTATTAGTTACAGTATAGAACGATCTAATAAGCATAAATACGTTAAGGTAAGCTAGGGGTTTTTCATCGTTCTTAAGGGATGACTGTAGACACGCATTATCGAAGTGTTAGCTCCTCTATTTCAATTGGTTGTAGGACAGCAGCCAATATGAACGAGCCAATCCAGAAAGTGGTGATTATAGCGTTAAAACGAGTAAGTGGTTTACACGAACGAAGGTCGATATCTTCAGTACCGGGAATCAGCTGAAATGGTTATGTTTTGTGAGATTGCCGTTCGATATAGTGCTCGTTACCAATCTAATCCAACCTCTCACTTTTCCGTAAGGCATTAGTTTTTACCACGGTCAGCACCACGTTAAGATCTGAAAGAAATTTGCATTTATTCGAACCTTACTATTTAATTAAATAAGGGGTACGTAATAATTGACGTTCGCACCTGCGACGTAATAGTCTGAAATGGAAAGTAAAATATGCTAAATCAAGCTATTGTTCAATTTCCAGTAAAGTATCTAAATTTGCAAATTTTGTTGTTATAATTGTTCACTTTTATATTGTTATAATGCTCCTTCTTTTTTTGTAATTTACCTAATTTCCATAATTATATTTGCAACTGCTTGAAATATGCAGATGTGATAACTTATGAATGATTCTGAACTGTAGTTAATTATAAATGTACATAAAGAAACAGAATCTGGTCATCTTCATCAAACCGAATACAAAACCAAGGTGCTGTAAGTCCGAAACGAAAATGAAAGTAAATAAATTTTTCCTTTGCACTTCACCTTGTGCTTTTGCCATGTTTATAAACCAGAACTTGTTATTGATATATTGAAAAAAATTAATATTTCTTCTATATGGATTCAAGGTGTTTTACTCAAGCAACTTTAGTTTAAGATAATTCCATTGTTAGTATGTTGATTGACGATAAGAGGCTCAGAAGTGTTAGTCGTTTTCAAACGTAGCTTTAGAAAATTTGTTGCAATATAGTACGCGTTATGCATTGATCTTTTGTTTATGTATTTAGAGTATCTACTGTGGTGTATTTAATTTCGATTATAAGTAGTGTTCATTACAAAATGAAACAATCGTTGGAAAGGACTTCTCTTCTGCACTCGGGCAGTTTCAAAAACATAGACATTGAGTTTGCAGATATTTTTCTTCGTACTTCAGACCGAGGAAATGGTATGTTTAATTTTTAAAAACTATTTAAGAAAAGTTACATGAAAATAATATTCTTTAAATAAATCAAAGCTTGTAACAAAGCTTACACATACGTTTAACAGATTATAAGGACGAAAAATCAAAAGACGATCTACAAGTCAATTTCTTAGACTAGTGGATCCTCGTAAAGAAATTCAAAAACAAATCTTAGTTATTGTAGATCAATTTGTTGTTAATCCCATTTTAGAAATAACTTTTGAGAAACAAACTTGCTTTAGAACTTTTGTTTAATATTACTATAGAACAATCCAAAACCGAAAATCCTTGTTTCATCTGCTTGTGCAAAGTTGGTCATCATTTTCAGCACAGCAAATTTTATTTGTACCCACGGTAGTTCTACAGTTCCTGATAGGTTACATCAGTAGTTCTGTAATGTGAGTTAAAAATGTGCAAATTAAAAATATAGGGTGCTAACTTTACATATCACAGCAATTTCGCAAAAAAACCCTTTCCAGCACAAGGTATTATAGTTTCAGAATAGTTCTACAGTCTCTGATACATTGTAACAAATGTCTTGGTTTACTATCTTTAAACAATTTTTGAAACGACAGCACCGCAACGCACCACAAGAGTAAAGTACCAGAGCTACCCGGATTTTTCAATCGAGTTTTCGGTATATTCCGTATTTTTTTTAATTTTCGAAACTTGACATCAGCTCGCACCACTAGAATAAATTACCAGTTGCCATATTTCAACCTACTTTTTGGTATCTTTCATTAGTCCTGTAATAGTTTTGACGATTCAGATGCGCCACATCGTTAGTTTCGGTCCTTTTCTATTTTTTTTTACTTTCTCGAAACGAAACATTAGCACCACACCGCAAGAATAAAGTATCAAATTCCATATTTTTCAACCTACTTTTTGGTATATTACATTGGTTTATCAATAGTTCTAAAGACTTGGGTGGGTTTCATCGATGGTTTTTGGCTTTCTCTATTTTTTTAACAATTTCCTAAACATTAGTACCGCGCCACAACAGTAAACTATACTCTTACCGGATTTTTCAATCGCATTTTGGTATATTCCATTAGTTCTGCAATAGTTCTGATGACACGGGTGCGTTTTATCGATAATTCCGGCCTTTCCCATTTTTTTAACAATTCTGGAGCTTAATATCAGTAATGCATTTCAAAGTAAAGTACCAGTTTGCCGTATTTTCCTATTTGCCTTTTGGTATATTCCATAAATTTTGCAATAGTTCTGATGACTCGGGTGGTTTCATGGATAGTTACGGATTTCTCTATTTTTTAAGAATTCCGAAAATTAACATATGCTCTGCACCTTAAGGTTAAAGTACCAGTTTGTTGTACTTTTAAACCTACTTTTTGGTATATTCCAATAGCTCTGCAAGAATTTTGATGACTCCGGTGGGTTTCAGCTATAATTCCAGACTTTCTCCATTTTCTTAACAATTCCGCAATTTAACATTAGTACTGCACCGCAAGACTAAAGTACCACTTTGTTGGATTTTTTTATCGCTTTTTGATATATTCCGTTAGTTCTACAATAGTTCTGATGACAAGCGTGGGTTTTGTCGATAATTCCGGTCACAATCTATTTTTTTAACAATTCCAAAGCTTCAGATTTGCAGTGCACCACCAAAGTAAAGTACCGGTTTTCCGTATTTTTTAACTGACTTTTTGATATATTTCGTAAATTGTGCAATAGTTCTGATGATTCTGGTGGGTTTCATTGATTGTTACGAATTTTCACTATTTTTTTAAGAATTTCGAAAATTAGCATATGCACCGCACCTCAAGAATAAATTATCAGTTTTCCGTATTTTTCAACCTACTGTTTGGTATATTCTGCTAGTTCTGCAATAGTTCTAATGACAAGCGCGGGTTTTGTCGATAATTTCGGTCATAGTCTATTTTTTTAACAATTTCGAAGCTTCACATTGGCAGCGCACCACCAAAGTAAAGTACCAGTTTGCCGTATTTAATACCGACTTTTTGGTATATATCGTAAATTGTGCAATAGTTCCGATGACACGGGAGGGTTTTAACGATAGGTCCTGTCTCTCTCCATTTTTGAACAATTGCAAAGCCTCCACATTAATACGCACTACCAAAGCAAAGTACCAGTTTGCCGTGTTTTTCAATCTACATTTTGGTATATTCCATTAGTTCTGCAATAGTTCTGATGACACGGGTGCGTTTTATTGATAGTTCCAGTCTTTCTCATTTTTTTAACAACTCTGAAGCTTAAATTATCACTGCACTTCAAAGCAAAGTATCAGTTTGCCGTATTTTCCTATTTAATTTTTGGTATATTCCGTAAATTTTGCAATAGTTCTGATGACTTGGGTGGTTTCATCGATAGTTACGGATTTTTCTATTTTTTTAAAAATTCCGAAAATCAACATATGCTCCGCATCTTAAGGATAAAGTACCAGTTTGCGTATTTTTCAACCTACTTTTTGGTATATTCCGATAGCTCTGTAATAATTTTGATGACTCCGATGGGTTTCATCTATTATTCCAGGCTTTTTCTATTTTCTTGACAATTCCGTAATTTAATATCAGTACTGCACCACAAGAGTAAAGTACCACTTTCTTGGATTTTTCTATCGCTGTTTGATATATTTCGTTAGTTCTACAATAGTTCTGATGACAAGCGTGGGTTTTGTCGATAATTCCGGTCATAATCTATTTTTCTAACATCTCCAAAACTTCACACTGGCACCGCACCGCCAAAATAAAGTACCAGTTTTCCGTATTTTCCAACTGACTTTTTGGTATATTTCGTAAATTCTAAAATAGCTCTGATGATTCGGGTTTTATCGATAGTTACGAATGTTCACTATTTTTTAAGGATTTTGAAAATTAGTATATGCACCGCACCTCAAGAATAAATTATCAGTTTTCCTTATTTTTCAACCTGCTGTATGGTATATTCCGCTAGTTATGCAATAGTTTTAATGGCAAATGTGGGTTTTGTCGATAATTCCGATCATAATATTTTTTTAGCAATTCCGAAGCTTCACATTGGCAGCGCACCACCAAAGTAAAGTACTAGTTTTCCTTATTTTTTAACCGACTTTTTGGTATATTTCGTGCAATTGTGCAATAGTTCTGATGACACGGATGGGTTTAATCCACAGTTCCTGTCTCTCTCCATTTTTTAACAATTGCAAAGCCTTCACATTAATACGCACCACTAGTTTACCGTGTTCTTCAACCTACATTTTGGTATATTCCAGTAGTTCGAATTAATCGAGTGTGTATCATCAATAGTTTCGGACTCTCACTATATGTTTTAACAATTCCAAAACTTAACATATGCACTACACCAAAAGAATAAAGTACTAGTTTCTCATATTTTCAACCTACTTTTTGGTATATTCCAGTAGTTCTACAATAATTTTGATAACTCGGTGGGTTTCATCTATAATTCCGAACGTTCTCTATTTTCTAAACAATTCTGTAACTTAACATCAGTACTCCATCACAAGGGTAAAGTACCAGTTTGCCGCATTTTTCTACCGCCGTTTGATATATTTTATTAGTTCTACAGTAGGTCTGATGACACGTGTGAGTTTTATCGATAGTTCCTGTCAATATTTATTTTTTTAACAATTTCGAAGCTTAACATTAGCACCACACTTCAAAGCAAAGTACCAGTTTACCGTATTTTTCAACCTACTTTTTGGTATATTTCGTTAGTTCTGCAATAGTTCTTATAATACGGGTGGGTCTTATGATTAGTTCCTGTTTTTCTATATTATTTTAACAATTCTGAAACTTTACATTAGCAATTCACTACCACAGTAAAAGCCCAGTTTGCCGTATTTTCCTCTCTACTTTTTGGTATATTCCGTAAATTCTGCGATAGTTCTGATGACTCGTGTGGTTTCATCGATAGTACGGATTTCGCTATTTTTGTAAGAATTCCAAAAATTAACATATAAACTGCGTCTCAAGGATAAAATACCAGTTTGCTGTATTTTTCAACATACTTTTTGGTTTATTCCAATAACTCTGCAGTAATTTTGATGTTTCCGCCGGGTTTCATCTATAGTTGCGCACTTTCTTTATTTTCTAAACAATTTGGTAACTTAACATTAAAACCGCACCATAAAAGTAAAGTACCAGTTTTGCCGTATTTTTCAAGCTAATTTTTGGTATATTCCAGTAGTTCTGAAATAATTTTGATGACTCCAATGGGTTTCATCTATAATTCCGAACGTTCTCTATTTTCTTAACAATTCCGTAACTTAACATCAGTACTGCGTCACAAGAGTAAAGTACCAGTTTGCCGCATTTTTCTACCGCCGTTTGATATATTTTATTAGTTCTGCAGTAGGTCTGATGACACGTGTGGATTTTATCGATAGTTCCTGTCATTATTTATTTTTTTAACAATTCCGAAGCTTAACATTAGCATTGCACTTCAAAGCAAAGCACCGGTTTACCGTATTTTTCAACTTACTTTTTGGTATATTCCGTTAGTTCTGCAATAGTTCTTATGATACGAGTGGGTCTTATTAATAGTTCCTGTTTTTCTATATTATTTTAACAATTCTGAAACTTTATATTAGCACCTCACTACCAAAGTAAAGGACCAGTTTGCCGTATTTTGCTATCTACTTTTTGGTATATTTCGTAAATTCTGCAATAGTTCTGAAGAGTCGGGTGGTTTCATCGATAGTTACGGATTTCTCTATATTTTAAGAATTCCTAAAATTAATATATAAACCGCATCTCAAGGATAGAGTACCAGTTTACCGTATCTTTTAACCTACTTTTTGGTATCTTTTACTAGTCCTACAATGGTTCTGACGATTCAGATGCGATAGTTCTGGCCCTGTCTTAATTTTTTGTAACGTTCTCGAAACGAAACATTAGCACCGCACCGCAAAAATAAAGTAGCAGATTCCATATTTTTTAACCTACTTTTTGGTATTATTACATTGGTTTTACAATAGTTCTAAAGACTTGGGTGGGTTTCATCGATGGTTTTTGCCTTTCTCTATTTTGTTAACAATTTCCTAACTTAGAATCAACACCACGCCACAAAAGTAAACTACACTCTTGCCGGATTTTTCATCCGCCTTTTCGTATATTCCATTAGTTCTGCAATAGTGCTGATGGCACGGGAGGGTTTCAGCGATAGTTAAGGATTACTTTATTTTTTAAGAATTCCAAAAATTAACATATGCTCCGCATCTTAAGGATAAAGTACCAGTTTGCGTACTTTTCAACCTACTTTTTGGTATATTCCGATAGCTATGCAATAATTTTGACGACTCCGATGGGTTTCATCTGTAATTCCAGAATTTCTCTATTTTCTTTACAATTCCGTAATTTAACATCAGTACTGCACCACAAGAGTAAAGTACCACTTTGTCGGATTTTTCTATCGCTGTTAGATATATTCCGTTAGTTCTGCAATAGTTCTGATGACGAGCGTGGGTTTTGTCGATAATTCCGGTCATAATCTATTTTTTTAACAATTCCAAAGTTTCACATCGGCAGTGTACCACTAAAGTAAAGTACGTCTTTGCCGTATTTTTCAAATTACTTTTTGGTATATTTCGTAAATTCTGCAATAGTTGTGATAATTCCGGTGGGTTTCATCGATAGTTACGAATTTTCAATATTTTTTTAGGAATTTCGAAAATTAGCATATGCACCGCACCCCAAGAATAAATGATCATTTTTCCGTATTTTTCAACCTACTATTTGGTATATTCCGTTAGTTCTGCAATAGTTCGGATATTTAGTGTGGGTTTTGCCGATAATTCCGGTCATAATAAACTTTTTAACAATTCCAAAGCTTCACATTGGCAGCGTACCACCAAAGTAAAGTACCAGTTTTCCGTATTTTTCAACTGACTTTTTGGTATATTTCGTAAATTGTGCAATAGTTCTGATGACACGGGTGGGTTTTATCGATAGTTCCTGTCTGTCTCCATTTTTTAATAATTGCGAAGCTCTACATTAACACGCACCACCAAAGTAAAGCACCAGTTTGCCGTGTTCTTTAACCTACATTTTGGTATATTCCAGTAGTTTTGCAATAGTTTGTAACCTTTAATTTTTCCACTCGTTGGATACAAGTGAAGCTTTATTTGTTCGCGGCTAAGTCTGGGAATTACCCCAAGGGTGAGCAATGAGAAAGGGCGTGGGGATGGTATAAACTCTACAATAAGCTACCATAAAAAAAGGGGAATTGAGCGCCACTGTATCTATATGGGTAATACTAGAAACTCTATACTCCTATGAGAAGATACAGAAACTCATGGGATATAAGCCCCATAAAAAACTTATAGCTTAATGAACTAACACATCTGGAAACCTCTGGAACATATTTACAACCTCTTCGATCTTGATGGTCCTGAAAGAAAAAGTACACAACAAATTTTCTATCAAAAAGACACTGTTTGTGCTTTCTAATAAAAAAGCATACTAATAATTACAGGTGGATAATGTTAAGATTACCACACCAAAGATATTTGAATCAAAAATGAATACCTAGAACAAATCAGTTGTAGCATATCTGTGTCTTTTAGATTACTTCAGCCTTCGTCTAATTTCATTATTCAAAAAACTTATTTTCTTTAAAAAAAATTTAATAAAATTAATTGTGCATAGAATAAAAAACTTGAGTCCAAAAATGAAATTTAATACAGTTTCTTTCTTTTCGTTTTTTTTTTAAATATGATTACAAAAATGAAATAATATAATTGAATTCTTTATAAATCTGTCTTGACATAACAAGACCTTAATTTTAATAATATTTTATAACAAAATTTCTGATACCAAATACTCAGATCTGTTTATTGGTTTACATAAGTTTCACATAAGTTTAATTTCTTTCTTAAAAGAATGTAAATCACGTGCAGCTAACTTGGATAAATAACATTTCAACTTATTCAAGTATAATGACTTTATTAAAATTTGACATCTGTAATGAACTTTTTAAAAAAAACAGGAAATGGACTTTAGAATCTCAACATTTTAACATGTGAATGCTCCGCGTGTCTTGCAAAATTATTTTAATAGTATTTCTTAACAATTACATTCCACGCTGTTTTTCGTGCACAAAATTTAGTAGAACTAAACAATTTTCGACTACAATTTATGTGAGCACACTCAAGGTCTCACAAACATAACAAAAGAAAGGTTTGATACCTGTTTTTAATGAAGCTGTTACCCCTAGTTATCGAACTGCGAAGCACGTTTTCTGGAATCTGCTTACTAATTTGTTGCAACAAAGCATCGAACAAAGGCTGTAATTTCTTAACAAACGAACATTGTTCCAATCTCTTTATATGTATTTCTAGTTACTTCATGCGCTAAGGAAATAAAGATATTTTATATTAGTATTAAATTATTTGAATAATGCGATCTCACCGTTAACAAATACCGACTCGAACCATTTCAAGAAGAAGCGTGATCAAGTGCTTTGCCGGAGTCACAGGAATGAATCTTCCGTGTCCCAAGACAACCAGCCCTCCTGTCTCTATCTCGGCACGCCTATTCTGAGGCCCCACTTATGAAAGGCTTGGGAGCCCATCTATAGATGATGCAGTCTGAACTCCATTCTCAAATACAAATGGCTGACTTAGTTATTCATTCCGAGCAAGTACGGAACCGCTTAACTGCTTAGCGCGTCACCTCGTGACCGTATTCACGCAAGCGCTATCCTAATTTTAACGACTGAAAGGGTATAATCCGCCTGTACGTTAGGCAACACAAACGACTAGTTCCCTTTTAAATATGTTTTCTGAGTGTATATTATTATTAAATATTTCTGGGTAAAGCATTTAAGCTAATTAAACGGTCATGATTTCCTGTTCCATTGTGGAATTGTTTCTTTCAGTATCAAATACGAGAATCAAATACCACAGACTAAAATTGTACAGATGTGATTCTTCCAAAAATAGTGCTACAGAATATATATTCGTTACAAGTTTGATTTGTACCATCAATAGTTTCGGACTCTCACTATTTGTTTTAGCAATTCCGAAACTTAACATATGCACTACACCAAAAGAATAAAGTACCCGTTTGTCATATTTCTCAACCTACATTTTGGTATATTCCAGTAGTTCTGCATTAATTTTGATAACTCCGATGGGTTTCATCTGTAATTCCAGACTTTCTCTATTTTTTTTAACAAGAGTAAAGTACCACTTTGTCGAATTTTTCTATAACCTTTTAATATATTTCGTTAGTTCTAAAATAGTTCTGATGACAAACGTGGGTTTTGTCGATAATATGTTTGTTTAAATAAATTTGTTACGTTCACCTATTGTAAACCGAAAATTTCCTACTTCTTTCTTTTCGTATATCCCTTTTCCCATTACAGGGACATCTATAATTTATTAGCAATAAATTTGTTACGTTCACCTATTGTAAACCGAAAATTTCCTACTTCTTTCTTTTCGTATATCCCTTTTCCCATTACAGGGACATCTATGACTTATTAGCAATAAATTTGTTACGTTCACCTATTGTAAACCGAAAATTTCCTACTTCTTTCTTTTTGTATATTCCTTTTCCCATTACAGGGACATGTATGACTTATTAGCAATAAATTTGTTACGTTCACCTATTGTAAACCGAAAATTTCCTACTTCTTTCTTTTCGTATATCCCTTTTCTCATTACAGGGACATCTATGACTTATTAGCAATAAATTTGTTACGTTCACCTATTGTAAACCGAAAATTTCCTACTTCTTTCTTTTCGTATATCCCTTTTTCCATTACAGGGACATCTATGACTTATTAGCAATAAATTTGTTACGTTCACCTATTGTAAACCGAAAATTTCCTACTTCTTTCTTTTCGTATATCCCTTTTCTCATTACAGGGACATCTATGACTTATTAGCAATAAATTTGTTACGTTCACCTATTGTAAACCGAAAATTTCCTACTTTTTTCTTTTTGTATATCCCTTTTCCCATTACAGGGACATCTATGACTTATTAGCTCAATAAATATTCAAATTTCTATCTTTCAACTTTTAAATTCACACTTGCATAGTAGATAACATATTCTTATCTGTGCTCATCCATTATCATATATCTGGTTTTCTTATTCATATTTCTAATCCTGAATTTACTTTAACAAAACAGCTGCGTAAAATTCGAGTTTGAAACAAGGTCTGATATTGTTTGCAATAGTGAAACTGTTCAAAATTGGGTTAGAACGCCACTCTAAATTTCAATGTTGTTTATTTTAAAGAGTCAAGGTTTTGTTTTGCGATAAATCAGGCGGTCTTATCTAGCACTGGTTTTGTACACCTGTTTCGAAGCATTCGGCCCGTGCGGTCATGTATTAAAACAATATACATTTTTTGGTGTGTGCGTATCACTGTGCTTCTACATAATTCCGTCGGCGGAGATTTGTTCTGGTTTGGATGCTGCCAACCACTTCCGTAGAAGCCAACAGTATGAGCATTAAGGTAAGTGCATGATCATTGTCTGATTTACCGCTAAGAGTATTTTATCGCAACACTACCCCCAAGTCACAGTCCACTTGCTTTAAGGAAATAATCTGGGGTTTCACGCTTAGTGTAAATGTTCCCATTGTTTCTCCAACAGAAACATTTTAATAAGATTCATTTTCGAACTAGTTGGTTACTTTCAATCTGTCCTGAAGAGCAAATACACGTCTTTCTTCTGATTTTCTGTACTTCCTGTGTATTTGGTAAGTGTGAAAACTATTTGCTGTTTGGTTACATTATTGGTACTTCTAGCTCTTTCCCACATGCGGCTTGTTATTGTTTACTGGCGTTATTTTATCTTATCGCTTATGGTAACTAGTTTTGGTGCCGATTGGATTACACTGTGCTTTGCCTATAAGGCCGATGTGCTAGTGAACGACTTCCGTGGATACGAAATTATACTTGGGATGAAGTCCGTTCTACTGTTACAATGATTACAGGAACTTGGAACCCCGCGTGACTTTTTGAAGCTCTAATACATCACTAATGCGGTAGCTCTCTTAAAGATTTTACGGAGGCTGCCTGTGAATATTATATTAACCTACTAACAGTGGCTATTTGTAAGTTAACCATTCCCCTCAGGAAGTATTTCTGTTACTATTGTCAAGTGCTTATCTGGGACCTTTCTTACACTTAAAAGTTCATAATTACAAATCCGCAAGCGTGGTATACTAGACACCACGGCAGTTGGTAGGTCTAATCCAATAAGTGGAAATTAACGCGCATATGTCAATGACATCACCCAACATGCGAAATTAAACGCGCAATTACGGAATATATAAATGTTCAAAATGCAGTATAAACAAATAAGGTACTTACATAAGAGGTACGGCTTCCTGCGGGGTTAAGTTAAAGTTGGCGTCTGCTGACGTCCATCAGGGCTGCTGATGGCCCCCTTCAAGGCAATTAACGGAGGGTACGCCTAGCGTCCTTCCAAATGGCTTCGACTAGCTACGGCGGTCGCAGTTGCTCCCAGGACTCGTTCGTCTAGGGTCGTGGACTACGGTTCGAGCAGGCTGCTTACAAATTATCTCCTACCTATGTAGGGAACGAATGAGGAACAGGTATAAGGACGACAAACAAAGATAAACAAAGGCAAGGATCTACATAAATAAAAGATAAAGACACGATACGATGCCGGACACGACCACACTATTCGAAGTTCACAGGCAAACAGCCACGTTACCGAGTCTCCCGGAAACTTTCCCACTCTTGTTCTCCCGACACTTGCGTCGCGCAATCTGGCGCAAACGCACTCTGACGTGACGGAAATACACGCCAAGTCTTTTGAATTTAAGGCGCGAAAACTCCCGCACATCAAAATTAAGCTAAGGAATGTTTAGTGCCAATTTGGCACGTAACACCTTAAAATTTACTACTGCAGGACACTACTAAAGCTTAGTGGCGAACATATCGCCGTAATTAGTACTATTGTAGTCCATGCATTATTATCTGTTTTTTTTGGTCCTAAGTTGCTGCTTTTCGACCTAACCCAGAGCAGAAAATACCTTTTACGACAACGGCTTACGTACCAATTACCGGACGTATGGCGTACTAATTGAGAATTTGAATCCTTTATTTTTAGAGACTTGTCTGTAGGGATAATTTTGTATTGCGTGATCACGTTAGGGAGCTCATGAACTTAAGTAATATTTAACATTTAAGTTACTGATATTTCCGCTTGACTGTGAGTGTGCATTACAATCTTAAGATCTTCTTTTTCTTTTTGTGACTTGTATGACACTGAAAATATACTTAGGTGTTATTTTCTACCTGATAATAATAAACCGAGCTTTAGTAATATGTTGTTCTTTTTTTGGATACTTATAGGTTGGTAGATAGAAATTCGTGCTGTCATAGTATACTATGGCCTACAGGATACAAATGGTTTTATTGTCAAACCTTGCTTATATTTGTCCTGCCCACCCCCAATCTACGACTACTGCTAGCCGGCGGTTCCTTTTTTTGTTACGGGTACCATTTTCGTCCCCAACGTTTACTTTTCTCCTGACACGTGGTTTTACCGTAACAAATTTTTGTTTAATACCCGTCCGCCACGTTATAAAACTACCCGCTGTGTAGTCTAGTAATTAAACTAATTCGGTAATAAAACTCGTCTTAAGATCGAATAAAATCTTTTAGTAACGTACTACGAAGTCACTAGATAAATGGCATTGAAGTTGTTATATTATTGCTTGTTTTTCTTAAACATTGTTGCTACAGATACCCTTCAAATGCTTGTCTAATTATATATTTTCTAATATTACGTATACGTTTTTTCTGTTGTACGACATTGAGCTTTATTCGGAGTAATAAAAATTCTACCAAAATGGTAAAATAATTGCCCCAATCTCAGACAATATTAGATCAAGAATCAACTACGAATAAGCATTGGTTTTTTCATAGTCAAGGTGTTCTTGAACCGTGCGAAAATGAAAGTAATAGGCGGTTTTCCTTGCTCAGAACACCTCTGATTCATTTCTACGCTAGTTGGTAACATTGAACTCTAATAATTATAGGCATGTGTACTATTATTATTTTTCAAGGAATTATTTAACGTTTGCTGTTTACCTTATTTTGTACTCATGTACCTGATAATCTGGGTTTTTGTAAATACTCCCTGTATGTTTGTTGTGCTGTGAGTAGACCATTTAGTGGCGAATCACCGCCTCATTTCCCCCAGAATCCATCATTTCCCCATACATCTGGACCAATTTACATGTAAATTCCCATAAGGTGGAAATGAGGAGATGAATCTCATCCTTTGCTCCGCCTTGCTCGGACACCCCCCAGCCATTTTGATTACGTCACACCCGCATCTTTCCACCCGCGAGATAAATCTTTCTCCACATTTCTACCTACGAGATAAACCTATCTGGTTTGGTATCAATTAATATTAGATTTTTTTCAGCTACCCGAATTTCTAGAAATTTTTTAGATGGCATCATCCCCCAGAAAGCTACCCTCATTTTAAGATTTTTTTACCGTTAACATTCTGAACCAAATAGTTTTCTTCGACTAGCCACTGCATCTTTTGAGATAAACCTATCTTGTTTGGTATCAATTAATATTAGAATTTTCTCAGCTACCCGAATCTTTAGGAATTTTTTAGATAGCGCCATCCCCCAGAGAGCTACCCTAATTTTAAAATTTTTACCGGTAGCGATTTTTGACCGTCTGCATAAACTTTTTATACATGCAATACATCAAATTAGTATAGAATTTTATACAGAAATTGAATATGCAAACAGATTTAAGATAGGACCACGCCTTACAAATTACACACATACCCTCTGCGAGATAAATCTTTCTCCACATTTCCACCCACGAGATAAACCTATCTTGTTTGGTATCAATTGATATTAGAATTTTTTCAGGTACTCAAATTTCTAGGAATTTTTTAGATAGCGTCACCCTCCAGGGAGCTACCTTGATTTTAAGGTTTCTTACCTGTTGCGATTTCCGACCGTCCGCATAAATTTTTTTTTATACATGCGATACATTAAATTAGTCTAGAACTTTATGTAGAATCCGAATCTGTACATAGATTTAAAATCGAAGCACCCCTTACCATTTTACACACACCCTCTAAATTATAAATTTCCGGCAGCTCATACCTAAAAGAAAATCTAAAAACCATTCTTAAAACTTTTTATTACAGACAATTTTTACTAATACAGTTTAAATTTTGTAAACCACATTTCTAAATACATATTCACAATTTTTTATTCTTAACCTAGAACTCATATCGGCTTATACTTATTAATATTTATTTCTAAATAGAGCACCTTTTCCAAAGACCAACCGGACCCACATGTTTCAAATTCCTCTGATTTTGTTCGCATGGTTTCGCTTAAGACCTCGTACATATTTTCCAGATTACTAGAAGACGTTATAACCACATTTTTTGTGTTAAAGAATTTCACATCGGTAATCTCTTCCCCCATTTTGGTGTAAACGCCGTAGAGTTCGCAATAGACTTTTATTGCTGTATGTTGTATTCTTCTTTCATTAATTAATCGAATAAATCGCTCTTTCTGCTTCCAAAGAAACTCGGACACTCCATCGTCGACACTGGCGTTCTTTATGCGATAGCTAGCCATACGGTTGTTAAACGATGTACTAACCATTTCTACACCATCGTTGTTAGTAGCGGTAACTGATGCATTTTTATGTCTGTTGCTCCGTAGATGACCAGGGTATGCAGACTTTAACACCTCCATGTCGCACACTTTACACAGAATCCGTGACTGCTTCGGGGAAGGCTCTTTAACTGCTGGCGGAGCTGAACGTTTACTGCTTAATGACATACCGTACTGTTTTTCCTTGTGTCGCTGTAAGCTATTCTCGTAAAAGCAATACCGCAAGACCCACAGTTTAAGTACTTTGCTGCGGACGGATGTATAAGCTCAACCGTGGACGATGTTACACCACGACATTTGTTCTGGTGCCGTTTGAGAGCATTTTTCCAGGTATAGGAAGCACCGCAAGATTCGCATTTAAAAACGTTTGCAGGCACAAAACAAAAACACAAAACAAAATCCGCACTATAAGACTTTGGTTAAACTTGTAAGCGAACTAACTTATAACTAAACAGCTTACTCTAGCTTACCTGATTTATGTTCCCTATAGAATGCATACCGAAGGTTTCCGAAGACGGTCGAACGATGTTAAGGATTCAGCGGGGAACTAAATGACGTCATAATCCTTGCTGATCGTCCAGTACATTTAGCGCCAATGCATGCACCTGGTTCGCATCGTCGTTAGTAGAAACATCGGAAACGTCTTCCATGTTATACGGATCGCGTACATATTAAAAATCCAAAAGGGTGATAGCACACGCACACAAATTGTGTGCAAGTCGTGCTGTAGAAGATGCAGTGCTACTATAAACAAAAACTTAATAAAAACACTTTAAACCTTTACTAAGGGAATACCAAACTTGTTGTCTACAGAATACTTACTAATAAAGCAATTTAATTTTAAATAACTTCTACGTCATATTTTAGGAAATGATAGGCTAGAATATTTTCTAAATGAATCACCAAGGGAAAGTATATGCTTAGCGGTATTAAAATTAACCATTAATTTCCCATTTTTACGATCGTGGTTAATTATAGATTAAAATTTAATTTGTTCACGTTCGAGTTTCCAGAAAACTAACATATCTTATAGCAACAGTGCGCTGTATAATACATGCATACCCCTTCGCCGCGCTACTGCTATTCTTGTAGTTGCTAGAAAAAGTCACTCTCCTTTTTACTGTTAGGACCGATGCAAAGCACCATTTTATATTTTATTTATAAGTATAGCACATCGCGCCCTTTTTTGTCTGATAATTAAATTTTGCTTCTGTAGGCTTTTTCACTTTAGCATAGCGGTCGGTAGCACGTAATGATTTCTAGAACCGGTAAGTACTCGATATCGCCCAAATAGAGAATTAGATGTTCGATGTCTGTCAACTTCCGATTCCCTCGTAAAAGGTAAAAAAAACTCGGTCAATCATCCATCTAACTTATACTTCGACCCGCTCCCGTTTTGATAATTTCCAAACATTTTTTGAACGACAATGGGCTTCCACACTAACACCTAACGTATCTTTCTTACTAGTTGTTAAACAAAAACTACCGGTATCGCCATGTTCGTATACGGACGTAAGCAGATGTTTGTGGATGTGTACGAGAATATGTAACCATATACATTAATCAGTCTAAGCTATTTTATTTAGTCCAAGAAAACTAATATTTTTCTAAACCACAATTACTAATCGTCTTTGTAGGTTTAACATTTCTACCATTTCCCAATGACTGGTGCTACGTACATGGAAACTTTAATTTCTTATTGGAGAGAATTCTTATTCTCCCACGCACTGCTGCGTAGTTGCATGTCCATCCCTTTTGGAGATATATGCTCGTTATAGGTTGTAGGATCCGCGGTTTTATTTAACTACACTTCGTGAGACCCCTTTAATTTTTAATCGTGTCTTTCTCGCTTACAATACAGTATGACTTAGCCCTACTACCAACAAATTATAATACTGGGCCCCCATTAAATTCGTCTTTAAATTTTCCTACAACCTTTTTGTCGACAAGCAGTATATTGCGTTTATTATATGCGGAGTAGTCACTCTTTTAAGATAAATATATTTTGCTAGGTATCAACTAATATTAAATTTTTCTAGGAACACCAAATCTGTAAATAGATTTTAAATAGGACCACCCCATACAAATTCACGCCTTTTAAAGACTAATTTTTACCCATCTTTATTTAACTCCATCTTTAAAACCCTTTTTTTCGCTACCCAAGACATATGCTTTGACCAACCATTTCCCTAGAAATCTAAAACCGCTGTGTCCCGCGAACACCACGTGGAGGCAACACGTATACTCTGTCAACCAGGATAGAAGCAGGAAAGATTTGAAAGGTGGGCGAAGTACTTAAAAATTATGGAATTTAAAAACTAATATATACAATAGATTTACAAAATCTATACAAATATAAACAACTATCTTATATCTTTATGCCCCCATGCATGGGTTGATATGCATCCAGGGATGACGTTACGCTTGTCATCTTCGCTCGATAAACTAATTTTATTAATAAGCTGCGTGTACAAATCGTGTTTTTTACTCCGGATACATACACCGGCAAGTACTCGATACCATCCAAATAAAGAGTTAGATGCTTGGTGACTGTTAACTTCTGCATCCCTCGTGTACGCCCAAACACATCCCAGCCCATGAACACCCCTGCGCATGCACACTCCTGCCCATGCGCACCCCTGCGCGTGCGCACCCCTGCCCATGCGCACCCCTCTCTGTGCGACTGCTATTTCGGGGTAACGTCACAGCCTTTTATAAATAAAGAACAATGTTATATACTATTATAAAATGTTTATTCTGACATTATACATAACAAATTTAAAAATATTTAATACCAAGCATGGAGTCATTTACACTTAATTTTAATACAAAGTTATACACAGACGACAGTCCTTTCTTTATGTTTGTTTGGAGTGGTTTTAATTTTATCTAATTTTATTCGCAGCTTAAAATTTAAATCGACACCCAAGTCTTCTATCTTCTTATCTAGCCAATAGTTTGATACATAGAGACCATTTAGGTTTTCGAATTGTAAAATGTACCACAGTTTGCCTCTATATTTAAAATCTTTGATTCCACCGACAACCAGATCCATTCCTTCGTGTAATTCTTGCAGCTTGTGACAATCTTTTAATCGCAGCTTTCCCACTATATCCTGCATACGTATCTTGTTAGCATGATCGACTTCTTCTTGTCGATATTGGAGGAAATCCTTATTCTCCCACACACTGTTGCGTAGTTGCATGTCCATCACTTCTGGGAATATATGGTTGTTATAGGTTGTAAGACCCCCGGTTTTAAATGATCCGAAAGGTTCTTTACTAGGCAAATATACAATGTTTAGCGGAACCCCTTTGAGTGTGGTGTACGCCAAGGTTACGAAACCCGCATTCCTTAGTTCGTCTTTGTTATCTGCCATTTTGATAAATACGTTTTTAGAATAACCTTTTAAAAAGTATACGGATTTAGTACCATTCTTTTCCGCAAGAACGCCTACATAACTAAAAGAGTCTTTCTTACTAACCGCAAATGCATACAGCTTGTAGAACCCGGATGTTTTTAAGTCACTTCATCGGCACATAAAATAATCTTTTAGTTCTTCCTCATTTTTTCTAATAAGATGTTCTTTGTCTAACACATCTTTGTATTGTTCGCGTATTGTCGCAGTGTTTTCCATGTAGTCCAATTTTCGCCATTTTGCATCCATTTCCTCTAATTCCAGTTGTCTTTTCCTTCCACTTACAGCGTATGGTATGCATAATGGTGCAATTTCCTTTAGCGTAAACGGATAGAGTTTACTGCTAATATTTACGCGTTGTCGCACAACCTCTGGACGAATGCTAGGCGTATCTATCAACCCCAATTCCGAAATGATTATTTCTTTTGGAATTGTAGAATATGGTGTTGCAGATTGTGTAAAATATGTACTACCTGCTTTAATGTAGCACTTGTGTAAGATTTTTATTTTATCGTGGCTATCTTCCTGCTCTACTATCTCCAAATCAGTTACAGGTAAATAATTAAAACTAAAAGCCGAAAGCACATACTTTATCAATTTTGTTACGTTTTACATTAACGTTTTATAACAGTTACGTTTTATAACAATATCTATTTAACAGACATTAATAACAGCCGTACTATTGAAATAGACCAAATACTTTATTAAGTGTACTTTTACAACTTGTTCATAACTGATTAATATTATATCTATCACATATGTCAAATTGACATCTTTCAATATATTAAAACATCAAGTCCTCTATGAATAAGTGATGACTACACTACAGTTCATGTATACAATACATGACACGCCTTTTCTTAAGAAATAGCTTTATTACACAAATAATGTTATAAATCTAGTTTAAGTGGTGCTCTCACAACACGACCACTTTTAGTAACAGTCGTATGTGCAGTAGGATTTGTCGGAGATCCGTGTTCCTGAAACGAATTGGAATTCTGAATTAAGGTATTGGTTTCACCAGTAGGAATTACTTTTTTGTTTTCTGAAATTGATATTTCTACTGAGTTATCATTTCTTTGGTTACTTGAATAACGTGGTGTGGTGGAAGGTTGAAGAGGTCTTAGATGCTGACGATTTCTTCGATATTGTCCATGTTCGACCTCAACCAAGTAATCTCGCTCTCCACATTGTTTTGAGATGATACCAGGCTTCCAGTCCCTTTTGTTATTTTGCATTAATATGCGTTGTCACGGTTTAAGTTTATCAAGATCCTTCACACCTCTGTTATAGTACATTGCTTGTTTATGTTGTCTTGCTTGTAGTTTACTTTTGATACCTTTTGTGCTGTACATAGGCTTTAATTGCTGTTTTACTACAGGAATTGAAGTTCTAATCATACGACCCATGGCCAGTACACAAGGAGAAGGTAAGTCATCCTTAGGTGTAGCATTGTATTGTAAAACTGCTAAGAAGGGGTCCTCGTTGTTTTGATAGGCTTTGGTGAGAAGACCTTTGACTGTCTGAATGACTCTTTCAATCATCCCATTTGATCTAGGATATATAGGGCTTGAAGTTTTTAAGGTAATATCGTATCTTTTTGCAAATTTTTCAAACTCGTAGGAGTTGAATGGTGGACCATTGTCTGAAAATAATTCTTGAGGTATGCCATGAGTTTGAAATACGTTTTTGAGTGTGGATATTACTGTTTCTGCAATTTTATTGTGTATTTTGTTAACTACTGTTAGTTTGCTGTAGTAGTCAACCATAACTAGAAAATGATTTTGGCCAAGCGATTTGAAATCTAGGCCTACCTTTTGCCAAGGCAATTCAGGAATCTCATGTGGAATCAATGGTTCCCGAGGGTTTGATGAAGAGTAACGCTGACATGTTATACAGCTAAGAATACGTTTTTCTATTGCTTGTGTGATTCCAGGCCAATAGATGGATATTTGAGCTAATTTTTTACAGGAAACTACGCCTTGATGTGCCCGATGTAACAAAGTAAGAAATTCATCTTGAAGTGAAGTTGGTATTATCATTCTTTTTTGATAAAATAAAACTCCTTTGTGTAGATAAATATAATTTCTTACCGTCCAAAACGGCTTTACAGAAGGAGGAACGTTTGATTTATGGTTAGGCCATCCATTCATGACGTAAAATTTTACTTTTTGTAAAGCAGGATCTTCCTCGATTGCTCTCAGTAACCGTTTCTCATTATCCGGTGTTGTAGATATTATTGAATATACACGTAAATACGCGTCTAAATAATTAGTATTTAATGTGTCACGAGTTGGGTCGCGACTTAACGTATCAGGAACTTGCATAAGCTTTCCTGGGAGATATGTTATTTCAAACTCATATCTTAGTAGACGAAGCACTAACCGTTGTATTCTAGGGGAAAGCTCATCTAAGGGTTTCTTTAATATGCCCAATAATGGACGATGATCAGTTTCAACTTTGAATTTATTACCGAACAGATAATAGTGAAAGCGTTCACAGCCAAAAACTATGGCGAGCAGCTCTTTTTCAATATGGTTGTATCGTTGTTGAGTTTCTGTTAATGATACAGACGCATATTCGACAGGGCAACCATCTTGATTGATCACCGCCCCCAATCCATAGGGACTAGCATCAACAGAAACCACTGTATCTTTTCAGGATTAAAAATGACAATACTGGCGTTGTGGTGACTAATTGTTTTAATTTATCAAAACATTTTTCTTCATTAGCAGACCATTGCCATGTATTCTTAAAACTTAGTAATTTCCTAAGAGGTGCAGTTTCTGTCGAAAGGTTTGGAATAAATTTAGCTAGGTATGTAATCATTTCGAGAAACCTCTGTAGTTCTTTTTTATTGCTAGGGGGGTTCATCTTCTGAATAGCTTGTATTTTTTGCCCATCAGGAGCTATGCCTTGTTCGTTGATTACATGACCTAGAAATTTTACTTGAGTTAACCCAAACTTAGATTTTTCTAAATTTAATGTCAAGCCTGTTCTTGCAATTCTCTCAAGAACTAAGTTCAAACTTCGATTATGTTCATCAACAGTGTTTCCAAACACGAGAATATCATCAAAATAGGCTATTACTCCTTGTAATCCGTCTAGGGTTTCATGGATAAATTTTTGGAATATCTCGGGAGCCGATGAAATTCTATAAGGAAGGCGAAGATACTTATATCTTCCAAACGGAGTTGCTATGGTACAAAGCTTAGAACTGTCTGCGTCAAGTGGAATTTGCAAAAATGCAGATGATGCATTCAGTAAAGTGAAATATTTTGCACCAGCCAATTGACTAAAAAACACGTCCTGAGTGGGTATTAGAAAATTTTCACGTTTTATGAAAACGTTTAGTGCCCTAGGGTCCATACACACTCTGATGTCACCACTTGGCTTTGCAACTACAACAATGGGATTCACCCAATCTGTAGGCTCGCTTATTGGTACTATAATATTTTCAGTAACCATTTCATCAAGTTTTTTTTACATTTGGTTTTAAAGCCAAGGGGATTTTTCTAGCAGCTGAAATGCGAGGTATTGCATTTTCAGCTAATGTAATTTTATAGCTTCTGTTCACACAACCAATACCCGAAAACACAGATAAATGTTTTTCCACAATTTTCTGGACGCCACTAGGCATGTATTTTGGAGTTTCTGCTATTATTTCAACAGCACCTGCAGGATTTTCAATAGACTTTTTCTTAACATTAGGATTATTAATTATTTTCAATTCCCTAATAGCACTAAGTCTCAACAATGAACAGGCAGACGTCGAATCCGCAACATAAAACAAAAGACTCTTCTGCATTTGCTTATAGCTACATTGTAAATTAATTTTACCTAATATTACAATTTTATGACCTGTATATGAACATAGTGTAGAAGTTGTTTTGACTAACTCACTGTTGTCAATACCTAAACTTTTAAAGTCATTTAGATTTAATATATTAACTTGACTCCCTGTATCTATTTTTAACGTTACAGCTACATGACCTATTTTAATTGTTTCTAACCACTCTACTGAATTAACAGTTGCATCAGTGATTGTCCAGACAACATGATCTGTTGAATCAGACTCGTTACTGTCAAAAACATCTAAATTTTCAATGTCATGAATATTCAGAGTTTTACAAAATTTCCTGTAGTGACCTTTCAGCTTACATCTACTACAATATCGATTTAAAGCAGGGCACTTACCATCTGAATGTACTAAACCACACCTTGTGCATTTGTTACCTTGTTTGTAGTTATTTCCCTGGCTAGAAGACGTCGCAAATCTACCTTGAGCAGGATTGTTCTTTCTAACTGAAGATTCACCAGTTATGCCTTTATTTTGCTTCCCATGACGCGTTATTGTACTAATACTAGCTGTTTCCCTAATGATCTCCTTTTGAGTGTTTACACTGCTTTCCATCGAACGACAGATTTGAACCGCCTCATGAAGTTCCAAGTTTTGTACTTGTAATAACTTCTCTTGGATTCGTGCATCTCTTATGCCCAGTACAATTCGATCCCTTATCAACACATCTTTTTCTTTAAATTCGCAAGTAGACGACAGTTGTCGTAATGCAGTTATAAACTGATCTATGGTTTCATCCGGTAGTTGGTCTCTTTTAAAGAATTTAAAGTGTTCGTACACCAAATTTTTAATTGGATTTGAATATGCATCAAACTTTGATAACACAACACTTAACTTAGACTGGTCTTCTTCAGCTGTATATTCAAACGTATTAAATATTTGAATTCCTTCATCGCCCAGAAGATTAAGTAAAATGGCAATTTTTACATTATCGGCTTTTGCTGTTTTCCCACTTGCTAACAAATAAAGTTCAAATTTTTGTTTCCATAGCTTCCAGCTATTAGCGATGTCACCTTTAAAGCGCATTTCTTCCGGGGCCTTGCTTTGGTCCGCCATGCTGCTTTTTGTTTTGTATGCAGGTTTTGATAACGCGTTTTTTAACAAAAAAAAGACTATTTTCTAATGCTTAGTATTTACTACTAATTTCAACTAAACTGTAATAAATTGCAAGTGTAGCTTTGTCTTTACATTCAGACTTTTTCACACCGTAACCGCAATTTTTTTACACGATTTTTACCGCTGCCACCATGTTACGTTTTACATTAACGTTTTATAACAGTTACGTTTTATAACAATATCTATTTAACAGACATTAATAACAGCCGTACTATTGAAATAGACCAAATACTTTATTAAGTGTACTTTTACAACTTGTTCATAACTGATTAATATTATATCTATCACATATGTCAAATTGACATCTTTCAATATATTAAAACATTAAGTCCTCTATGAATAAGTGATGACTACACTACAGTTCATGTATACAATACATGACAAATTTTTCCCTCTGGTTTTTCGGACAACTTAATTTGCAAGCCCGTCAATTTCTTTGTATTGCCATTCCCCCAATACACGTACTGTAGCAGGTTATTATACACTAAACAGCAGCTATTTTGTAGCTTGTCCGATAGCTTACTCCACATTTTGGCAAGTGGTACCGAGTACATTGGCGCCTTTAGGAAGTATAACTTACTATCTTCCAATAAGGTTAAACAGTCTTTTAAGGGTTTATACACCCGTTCTGCACTGACATAGCTTCCAATTGTACAGTTGTATATTGTCGCTACCAATTGCGCAATACCATGTTCTTTGGCTAAAGTTGACGCAAAAGTTTCCCTTAAACGTACATCTGGGCAACGTAAAAAATCCACTATATGATTGCCAAGTTGTTTATTAACGCCAGGACTTGTTATCTGACACACAAATTTGTTGTATATCTTAATTCTTGCATTGGTTGTAAGCCATGTTAAACAGTTAATTCCCGCAGTTTTATCGTTGTCAACTATAATATTACACTTTTCTTCGTATTCTCCCTTACAGCAAAAGTTACGCTTTGTAGTTAAATAATTACACATCTCCATCTTGCTAAATAAGCCAGCAAAATCTTGGGCTACATCCATGTCAAAAAGATAGAAATAATCTTTTTGAGTTCGTCTAATATATCTGATAGTTCGTCCAATAAAGTTTTCAACTTAACATCTGCTAGTTCCACTTTGTATGGAACACATATAGGATTTTGGAATTTTTTATTAATGCATTCGAGGTCTTCTTTTCCGATAATTTCTTTTACTCTCTGGCCCATCTTGTTAATGCTTTCCAGAGAAAACGGAAGCTTAGCTTTAACACCATGCCTAGCGGAAACAAATCGGTCGAACTTTCTCCGTAGATAGCTGATAAATGCACCACAAATTTCTTTTTTTAGGATAAACATCCTTTTGTTTGCAGATGTTTGTTCGGCGTCAGAAAGGTCGCAAATTTTAACCAACATTATATTGTCACAAAATGGTTCTGTAATTGGTGTGTGTAGTCCGCCAGTCAGCATCTGTTTGCCTTCTACATAACAAATATTACCAATATCTGTCACCAGATTATTGTTGCACAAATTTTTCTGTCAACAGCCATAATTCAAATCGCTCATTTGTCGGTTTCAATTTATTCCCAAGAAGTTGAGAAACGTTAATCACCTTGGAGACGCTCATGTTTACCGTTCTAGCTACTGTCGAATACTAAATTGAATACGAAAAAATTGCCCCCTTATGTATCCTACAGAGTGGGGGCGTATATTGCCGAAGATATTCGAATATGTCGGACGCCGTCATATCGCTTACATTCTCTTGTTTAGGAACTGTTTTGTTATCCAACCTAGGTCGGTAGGGATGCGCATCGACATATGTCCGGATATATGTAGGATGTTAGGCTAGGGTGTAATTACCCCATAGGGTGAAATTGCCCCATAGGGTGAAATTGCCCCATAGGGTGAAATTGCCCCATAGGGTGAAATTGCCTCCGACCTAGATTGAATGTGAACTTGTCAGGAGTTAGGTTAGCTAGTGTTGTCCGAAGTTAGGTTATGTTAGTTGGACTTGTGTGGACTTAGGTTAGATAAAAGGAAAAATTGATAGGTTAGGTCAGCGTCGGCGCGCTGACCTAACCTATCAATTTTTCCTCATAGTTTTTAATATGATCTTTATTTACGTTTCGATCTATGACCTAGGATCGTTGTCAAAATAAAAAAAACTTCAAGTTTGACATTTATGACATAAAATTTTATATTTTTTATTTTGTAACATTTCACAGAGAAAATAATAAACAAACTGAACTATACATTTGAATTGTTTCTATGTTCTAAAACGTAAAACTCTTCGTGTAAATTTTCTCGAGGAGGGAAAGTTTCCATAATTGAAGCTGCGTTTCCTCGTTGAATGGCGATACCTATCCTTTGAACCAAATACTGTTTCGACCTAGGTTCTCCAGTGTGCAATGTTAATATTCCGGCAGGGCTGTTCACGAACTGAATAGCTTCTTCACACCAAGTTCCCACTGTTTCCACTGCGAAAGGAAAGAAGTGCATATTTTGTTCCAAAACTGATGAGTATTTCCTTATTTTCCCAGAAGCAGCTATTTTTGCAGCATATCCCGACTCTAATGATGAATGTGGTAGGTGAGAAGGTGCAAGTGTGTCGGAGCAGGTAGCCTCCCATACTAAACTTTTGCCCTGTATCCAAGGAATTAAGGTCATTCCATCTACTCGTTTTCCATCATCTCTGAACAATCCGCAAGGATCAAGACGACACGGGATCTTTTGCGGAGGTGAGTCCCCTGGACAAGATGTTATTAAGTTCCTGATGTCTTGAGTACCGTCCTACGCATTTGGCACAGCTTAGTCCATGATGTCCGGATGAATCAACTTCTAAGCCGCTGACGCAAATATGTGGTTCACAAATTTTGCATCCGAGTCTAAGAGCCATTGATATTCGAAATGCATTGTTTTTCAATAGTGTGCCGACTGTCTTGGATGGAATGACGTTTAGCTACGCATTAGCTTCAGGATTTTGTAAAGCCAGAGTTATAGCCTTATCCGCAGGTGTGGTCGGTTTAGTCTTCTCAAAAATGTTATTAATGATAACATTATCCCATGATCGCTGGAAAGAGGGATCGTTGGGTATCTCCGAGTCAGAGGTTAACTTCGTCCATTCATTTATTCCTTCTTCATAGAAACTGTTCTGGGGCCTGTCGGAGTCATCTAGACTTAACATTAAATTGACAAGCTTGCTGACACTAAAAGAAGAAGAGAGAAAGGCAGGAACACAGATGTCTTTGCATCTTCGAATTACAAGTCCTCCCAGTCGCGTTGGCAGTCGCGTTAACATTTTTAAATAATCAATATCAATTGTCCTTTACATATACCTCTTCAAATGAGTTTTTATGGTAATAAAATACACCTCCAATAAGACAAAACACTCAAGCACAAAATACCAACACAAATGTTCAAGCAAAAGCAAGAAATTAATTTCTTTACCTCGAGTGAGCTTCTTCCATTGTTACCTTTGAAGATGTGTTCTAAAACCTTCGTCGTTGTCTATACACTTCGTTGCTATCCATAGATCATTTTCACTCGCTATCCAAATCTCTGCAACCGCCTTCAGTGTTTCTACTCCGATAATTGTTTCAACAAAGCTTAACCTTCCGTAATCACTAAACTTCACGCATACTTGTTTCAAATTTCTCGACTCGCTTAACCTAGTACCATCCTTTCAATAGTAACAGCACCGTCTATCAGCCAGCACTCACTTGTGCAAATCACACTTTTAATACATTATCGATGTATGTTACTAACAGCGTTTTACACATTTTTAACGTTAGGATGTTGTATTATAATTCAACGAATAAGCGACGTACGAAAATCGGTACAAAGTAAGAGCAAGTAAGACTAAGTAAGAGAGCTTTAATACCTCTCCTAGTGTATTTATATGATTTTGTACACCTCTCACGAACCCTATTTCCATCGAAATGCTTATTTTTTAAAACAGATTCTACAAATTTTGTACGTAACGAACTTCTACGTCTAAAAATTCCCAGTCTACCCTGCTTTTACATTGAAATTTGTTCAACAACACCTAACCGTTGCGAGCTTCTTGAAGCTTCTCGCCTTCAACCAATTAGATTGCTTTCCCCCGTTTTTAACGTCCAACCCCTAGCTACCTTTCCTCGTTTAACCCATATTTACTGTCTCTTTTAGAATCCCACTCAAGCAACAGAAAATCGATATTGTGGTCGTCCTCCAAATCTACCGTGTACTTTAGACGAGTATTTAACCAACGTTTTATTATACGTGTTCTCGTTCTGTTTTACATTATGGATATTCCATTTTACTTTGCCTTCAAAGCATCTGTTATTTTAGTAGCTTGTACATAGATCGTTACGAACAATTCTACAGGATTTCTATCCCAACGTACATTTCAGTTCTTTGAACTTAACATTTTAACTATCAGGTGTTTCTATGAAGCAAACTGTCCGTTTAAAATTATAATTTCGAGTTTTAGCATATCTTAAAATTTGTATAACGAACGTTTAGTTCAGTTAAATGGAAATATGCGTTTAAATTACTGAATTTGTATACCCAAAAGCTCCGTTTCTTATCCGATGCGCTTGATTTAAAATATTAAAACTAATTATGCGTATCCTTAAGTTTCATGTACTCTAAAGCTTCTACACGTTATGTAAATTTAACATTCTGATCTAGAAATACAAAAATATATTAGTGTCTGTCCGTTTTCAATGTCACTACTAATTAATTTGGCGCGTAAATAATTTGTTTCTATTTCCTATATACACAGTCGTTAAAATTTTATTATCTAGACCTATCTATCCTTCTTAACCTATAATTTCCATGACAATATATGCTGTGAATCTTCTCATTATCTGCAGGTACTGGCCCTTTAAAAAAAAACATTCGAGCCCCACAGTTTGGGCGTCAAGAATGCTGTGAATCTTCTCATTATCTGCAGGTACTGGCCCTTTAAAAAAAAACATTCGAGCCCCACAGTTTGGGCGTCAAGAATGCTGTGTTTCCTTTAAAATCCGTGAACTACGCTTTTCGCCTCGGCTGCTCACCTAATGTTATAAACCTCCTCATTCATAAAAAAAAACAACACATTCCTACCAAAAACATCAACGTTAACTCTATTTACATCAATATTCAGAATACATAAAAATTTCAAAATTAAAATTCAGCATAAAATTCAGTTTTAAAAGAATTTCAGGATTAATTTTATTATCATTTTACTGTGCATCCAAAATTAAAGTCCTTGTTGGATGCCTACTAATTAATATAACAATATAAGCAGACCGGAGTTTGAGTATAAAGGGAGCATCTACCACCCCTTTTCGTTAATTAACCAGGTTTGTCTAATTGAGCTCAAAGACATACCCAAAGTTTCATCATATTCCCGAACATCAAAACAAAATACCCTTTTACTTAAACAAGCAAATTTCATCTTAAAATTAAACTTTTATGGTTAGAACAATTCCACTAATGTCCATTTAAAGTAAATCAATTATAAAGTCATTCAATACACACAAAAAATGTCAAACAAAATAGTATAATTTACCTGAAGGTTACTGTCCTCGTAGCTTCAAAGTATCGTTTCTTTAGTTAATCACACCATTCACCAGGATTATATTTACGGCTTCTGATTCTTACGCTTTTAAATTTTCTCCATCACCATCCATTCAAAGTCGTTTCTGGGCCTTTCCGGAACTCATCTGTGTTTATCTGACCCTTGTTTCATGGATCCAGACACGTATTTGAACCATTTAATTATTAACACCCCGAAAAATAGCAAAGAATTCATGCTTCTGTCACCAATATACGCCAAAACTGCCTACTTTTGTGTATACATTCGTCGTTGTAAATTTTGCTGATTGGTACAGTGAAACTAACTTTTATTACCTTGTATCTAAGTGCACTGAAGTACATTCATGTTAGCACGTAAATAACAAGCTATTTTGAATCACTAAAATATACTAGCAAACTTTAAATTATTTAATCAAACTAAAATGCACGGTTTACCATCTTTAATCAAGTCGCGTATGTACGAGCTTTTAACGCATCGAATCGTCAAAAGTCTAAGAGAGCTTGTTTATCTTCATCTCGGTATATATAGCAAAAAGCCTGTCTGTCGGTCTGTTCCCCAAAACGGGTAATTCTAAAGAATTTCTCATGCCATATTCCCAGTCTGCCGCTCACGCGTCGATTTTTACGAATTTTCACTCGCTCCATTCAAATCTCAGAAAATTTCCACACGGCACGCAAGCATGTCCGAGAAAAACTAATTGATTTTGTACAGAAATTGTTGTTCTACCTCTGATATTTGCATCCTCTTTTTAACCAATTGTGACCCCCGTGACGTTGCTTAAATCCCGCCTTTTACAATATGTGTCTTTGCTTGACGCATTTTCTCTTTCCTTCTCTACCGTGTTCTTATTGGTGCAACTTGATATACTTTATTATCGATTATTTTAGTCCACATGGAGTGTGAAATACCCAGCTTTAGCAATTCTCGTAACTATTATGCGACGTTTTCCCAAGATTCTTTGAAACATTAATTATCTGCAAAATTTACGCCGAATGTGTTATTTAAACTACGCAGGTGTTCAACATAATATTAATTCTCAGAGCTTTAATCCGTGGTATTTTAATCTTGGGTTTTTACAAGTTTCTATAGGTATTATATGTTATTAACGGTTTAATTAACTCCAATTAAAATTGATTTCTATCCTTTTCATTTTTTAGCGAATACAACTTAAATATTAATTATTATAGGTACACTTTGTTTTACTACCGGTTACTTAAATAGAGTTAATTAATATAAACTTTGCACGTAATTTCTCATTTTTTAGGAATAATTACATTACACGCAGAGCTTTTCACTACTGCTTCGTCTTATAAATAATTTAAATTTCTTATTTTTACTGAAACAACCGAGTTTATTTATGCTTCATGGTTTTAATAACGCGTATTATTTAATGAAATTCCTTATACACGGTGATTAAAATTATTTGATGTGATTATTTAATTTTCTACCCTGGTCTAAATATGAGTATTTTCCCCCTATTTGAATACAAATAATCCCACTTATTTGACTTCAAATATAAAACATTTAGACAAAAAATTACAAAAAAATTGCCTATCACTCTCTACCCTTATCTATCTAACTTACCTACTTTGTCTCCAATCCAAAAATATTTACATCTATCCTATATCGCTATCCTATTCCTAACTCTCACCTACTTCTATAAACTGAAATTATCCCTAACTTCATCCTACTTATCCATCTAATCTTATATACATCCTATATACCTATCCTATTCCTAACTTTTAACTAATCTTCACCATACTTTACTTCCCCCTACCTAATCCTATATGCCTATCCTACTCTTACTCTATTCCTAACTCTCCACTAATCTTATAAGAAATATCTATACTTAACCTATCTTATTTTCTTCCTACATTTACTCTTTATTCTCATCCTAAACCTATTTCTAATTATCTCCCATATTTATCCTATACCTAGCTTTATTTTCTATAAACACTTACTTCTACTTTTCTATATACACCTATTCTCTCCTATCCTATTTAAATCTAACTCTCTTCTTGACCCTCCATGTCTTTCTTCTTACCATCCTAATACTCTTCATCCCTATCTCTCCCCCTTCTATATCTACACTTAACATCCTTGTTATCTCACATACCATAAACTTATCATCCCTATTATCCTGACTCTTACATATTGCTTCTTCTTCATGCCCTACACTTGTCTGTTTCTCATTTATTATTGTTTCCCTTTCTGCCGACAAACCAAACGATACTACCTTAACATTATCGATTTTTCTCTCTACGGAAAATCCTATGTACCTTCTAGAATTTTTGTGTAACGGAATCCGCCAGAATGAATTCCTTAAATCTACCTTATTAAAAATAAACTTGCCACTTAACCTCATCAAAAATAATTCTGCCTTTCCCTGCTCCCGGTATGCTGCTGTTGCTTCTACCCCCACTAATTCTGCATGTTTTTGTACTAAAACTTGAACCTCTACTATCCTATCCTCTGGACATCTTATTGTGTTGATCTGTTTACCTTCATCATCCTCTACCTCTACTACATTAATACTAAACCCCGTGTCATCCTCTGTGACTTCATAACTGCCCTTCCATGGCACTACCCTATCCTTAATCCTTACTACCTTCCTTTCCATATCTATCAAAACCCCTAACTTCATCATACAGTCAACACCTAAAATGCTCTGAAACTTCAGTCCAGGTACAATTACAAACTCCTGTTCACAGCTTAAATCTCCTATATCTATCCTAAGCACCACAACACTATTTACTACAGCAAACTTCTTTTTATTTGGAGCTACTAAATGGCTACGCTTTATAGGCATAATTCTATCACAAACCTTATCCCTAATTTTGCTGACGAATTCCTCCGATATTAAACTCGCCTCTGCCCCTGTATCAAGTAATACTTTTCTACATTATTCTCAAAAATTTATAAATTAATAATTGGCAAACATAATTTTTCCTCAGTTTCTGGCTCTACTTCCTCCTCAATTTTGAAAAATTCACGTGGATGTTCGTATACATTTACACAGAAATCTAGTGGTCTGTCGCGTTCTAAAAATCCTGTCTCATCCTGTTTTCCGTGCTTGGTCCTGGTTGTCCTTCTACAACCTGTGCGTACGTCCTCCTCGTGTTAATATCCGTGTCCCTGTCTCTATTCGGCGTGCTGGTCACAGTCCTGTTTACTTCCGGTAAACTGTTCTGTCGCGTGTAACTAGGTCTTGGCGTCGGTCCCCTAGTCGCACTATTACTTCTGTATTCCTGTCCTCGTCGTTCCCAATTCGGTCGAAAATTTCTGTTGTAGTCAGGCCGTCTCGGATAATTCGGTGTCCTGTTGTCAAACCTAACTGTGTTAACGTTTCGTTCTCGTATCTCTCTTGTCCGTCCTACACATACATCGTCATATCTCTGCAAATACTCTAAAATGTCTCCCGTTCTGTGATGTTTTGTAAGGCCACGTGTTGTCTAATTTCCAGTTCAAAATGTCGTGATAGGTACTTGATAATCTGTCTGTCCGTCAATGGTGGATTCAGTTGTTTGGCCACACTGTATTTGCGGATGGCATATTGCTCCCTAGAACCTGCAAACTCTCCCTTAAATTTTCCTGTAATCAAGTCGTCCCTAATCTGATCCTGTTTGTGATCACTCCAGTAATGTTGTAAAATTTGTTTTCAAAGTCCTGATACGTGTCTATGTCCTGTCCTACTAAATTGTACCACGCTTCCGCATTGTCTTTTAATAAAGCCTTTATCGTATTTAGTTTAGTCTGTTCGTCACATAAATTTCCCACTAGATTTCTTACACTATTAATAAAAATTTGTGGATTTACCCTGTTATCGCCATAAAACTTCATGTGTTGGTCCAATGATACTCCACCTGTAGAAAATCTGGGACCATCCCCCGTTAAATTTGACATGTTGTATTTAATACTACTAACTTCGCGTTCTACCCGGCCTAACTGATCCCTACATGAGTCCGTTACTTCAGTCATTTTACATTAATCTCTTCTTCACAAAAATGCGTACTTCGGACCTTAAATGTCCCATTTCCTGTCGAAGACCTGTAATATCACGCTCATTTTATCAACCCTATTTTCAACTTCCCCATCTTTACGGTAAGACTATTTTTAAATTCTGAAACTTCTTTATTCGTCTTATCTATTTTCTCACTTAGGGTTTCCTAACTCCTGTTAATGTCTCATTCATTCGGTCAACTTTCCTATTCGATTCAGCACTCATTTCTCTAATCTCCTCAAACTTCTTATTAGCTTCTTCCCTACTCGATCTCATTTCCTCTAGCATTCTCATCATAATCTCGTTTCCTTGATCCCCTGATTCCGTCCTCGACTGATCTCTACTGCCTCCAGCTTCTTCCATTTTCGAATTTTTTTCACACAATGCACTATCGTCACTTCCAATTTCCACTCCTTGACTCCTTAACCACTCCTTTCTCTGCATACGTTCAAATCACTCTCACACACTCTAAAATACTCTTAAGTTTATCCACAAACAGAAACTCTCTCTCTCAGATCGCCAGTTTCCTGGAATAAAATAACAAAAATTTTATTTGGAACTCGAGCCCTCACGTTGTGGTCGAAAAGAATGCTGTGAATCTTCTCATTATCTGCAGGTACTGGCCCTTTAAAAAAAAACATTCGAGCCCCACAGTTTGGGCGTCAAGAATGCTGTGAATCTTCTCATTATCTGCAGGTACTGGCCCTTTAAAAAAAAACATTCGAGCCCCACAGTTTGGGCGTCAAGAATGCTGTGTTTCCTTTAAAATCCGTGAACTACGCTTTTCGCCTCGGCTGCTCACCTAATGTTATAAACCTCCTCATTCATAAAAAAAACAACACATTCCTACCAAAAACATCAACGTTAACTCTATTTACATCAATATTCAGAATACATAAAAATTTCAAAATTAAAATTCAGCATAAAATTCAGTTTTAAAAAGAATTTCAGGATTAATTTTATTATCATTTTACTGTGCATCCAAAATTAAAGTCCTTGTTGGATGCCTACTAATTAATATAACAATATAAGCAGACCGGAGTCTGAGTATAAAGGGAGCATCTACCACCCCTTTTCGTTAATTAACCAGGTTTGTCTAATTGAGCTCAAAGACATACCCAAAGTTTCATCATATTCCCGAACATCAAAACAAAATACCCCTTTTTACTTAAACAAGCAAATTTCATCTTAAAATTAAACTTTTATGGTTAGAACAATTTCACTAATGTCCATTTAAAGTAAATCAATTATAAAGTCATTCAATACACACAAAAAATGTCAAACAAAATAGTATAATTTACCTGAAGGTTACTGTCCTCGTAGCTTCAAAGTATCGTTTCTTTAGTTAATCACACCATTCACCAGGATTATATTTACGGCTTCTGATTCTTACGCTTTTAAATTTTCTCCATCATCATCCATTCAAAGTCGTTTCTGGGCCTTTCCGGAACTCATCTGTGTTTATCTGACCCTTGTTTCATGGATCCAGACACGTATTTGAACCATTTAATTATTAACACCCCCGAAAAATAGCAAAGAATTCATGCTTCTGTCACCAATATACGCCAAAACTGCCTACTTTTGTGTATACATTCGTCGTTGTAAATTTTGCTGATTGGTACAGTGAAACTAACTTTTATTACCTTGTATCTAAGTGCACTGAAGTACATTCATGTTAGCACGTAAATAACAAGCTATTTTGAATCACTAAAATATACTAGCAAACTTTAAATTATTTAATCAAACTAAAATGCACGGTTTACCATCTTTAATCAAGTCGCGTATGTACGAGCTTTTAACGCATCGAATCGTCAAAAGTCTAAGAGAGCTTGTTTATCTTCATCTCGGTATATATAGCAAAAAGCCTGTCTGTCGGTCTGTTCCCCAAAACGGGTAATTCTAAAGAATTTCTCATGCCATATTCCCAGTCTGCCGCTCACGCGTCGATTTTTACGAATTTTCACTCGCCCCATTCAAATCTCAGAAAATTTCCACACGGCACGCAAGCATGTCCGAGAAAAACTAATTGATTTTGTACAGAAATTGTTGTTCTACCTCTGATATTTGCATCCTCTTTTTAACCAATTGTGACCCCCGTGACGTTGCTTAAATCCCGCCTTTTACAATATGTGTCTTTGCTTGACGCATTTTCTCTTTCCTTCTCTACCGTGTTCTTATTGGTGCAACTTGATATACTTTATTATCGATTATTTTAGTCCACATGGAGTGTGAAATACCCAGCTTTAGCAATTCTCGTAACTATTATGCGACGTTTTCCCAAGATTCTTTGAAACATTAATTATCTGCAAAATTTACGCCGAATGTGTTATTTAAACTACGCAGGTGTTCAACATAATATTAATTCTCAGAGCTTTAATCCGTGGTATTTTAATCTTGGGTTTTTACAAGTTTCTATAGGTATTATATGTTATTAACGGTTTAATTAACTCCAATTAAAATTGATTTCTATCCTTTTCATTTTTAGCGAATACAACTTAAATATTAATTATTATAGGTACACTTTGTTTTACTACCGGTTACTTAAATAGAGTTAATTAATATAAACTTTGCACGTAATTTCTCTTTGTTTAGGAATAATTACATTACACGCAGAGCTTTTCACTACTGCTTCGTCTGATAAATACTTTAAATTTCTTATTTTTACTGAAACAACCGAGTTTATTTATGCTTCATGGTTTTAATAACGCGTATTATTTAATGAAATTCCTTATACACGGTGATTAAAATTATTTGATGTGATTATTTAATTTTCTACCCTGGTCTAAATATGAGTTATATATATATATATATATATATATATATATATATATATATATATATATATATATATATACATATATAATATATATATTTATATATATATATAATATATATATATATATATAAATATATATAAATATATATATATATATATATATATATATATATATATAATATATATATTCTTATGCTCCACCCCTGCCTTTTTATTTATTTAATTATTTAATTTTATATAATATGCAAATATTTATTTTATGTTACGTGCTTTATCTACGTTTGGTTGGTTTATAAAACAAAACTGTGTTAATATGCCTCGACTATTTGAAAACTCGTCTTCCCAGGGTATCCACCTACTTACCGTGGGTTCAGTGGTAAGTAGATGTGCAATGCACCAACCAAACAGCACTACCTTTATTTTTGTACCTATAATCTTTTTACTTGTATATGCCAAATTTTTATATAAGATCCACGTACCCTTGTGCCAAATTAATTAATATTACCAATTTATGACTTTGACGTTCAAAACACACAGTACTCACCTATTTTACACTTCGCCGTCGGCCTCTATGAAAACTGGCTCAAAATCTCACTCGCCGTATGCGTCTTTACAATGCGTGGCACTATCACTATGAAAGATCTTTTGTCCAGACTCCAGGTTTCTTTTAATAAATATGATATCCCCAAATCTAAAATAAATATGACCAAATTTAGAATTTTGACTATCTTTTAATGTTACTTCCCCTGCGCTAATTTTCCTGATGTTGAATCTTCTTTACTCGTATTAATCCTCCTGCTACTCCAATGCTTTCCTTTTCCAAATTCCGCTCGTTCCAAATTCAATGCTTTCCTCTTAAGTCCACTCTTTCCAATTCACTGCTACCCTCTAATTACCATTCAATACCATTCTATCCATAATACCATATCCAAATCTATTCCATTAATATCGCCTTCAGTTTCATAAATCCCATTCAATGCCTTTCTGCCTTTATCAATCTCGTTCCAATATCCAACTATTTATTCCGCCTTTTTCAATCTCACTAATCCACTCTTATCACTTTATTACTTTGTCGTTACTATTAATTACTATTACTCTCGCTTACCCGTACTCTTCTTTATATATCAATCAAACTCTTAAACTTTCAAATTCATTTATTAATTCTTTATAATGTTCAAAATTTAGCGCAGTTTACAAAAATACGTCTTACTACCAAAATATTTATAAATCGACTTCTTGTTTACTTTATCCTAGGTGATTATTACAATTAAAATATGCCTACTCTTTAATACATTTTAAACATTCTCCATCCAATAAAATGTATTAAAGAGTAGGCATATTTTAATTGTAATAATCACCTAGGATAAAGTAAACAAGAAGTCGATTTATAAATATTTTGGTAGTAAGACGTATTTTTGTAAACTGCGCTAAATTTTGAACATTATAAAGAATTAATAAATGAATTTGAAATTTAAATACTACAAATGTTAAAGTATTTGAAATATATTAGTCAAAGTATAAGTGCCAAGACGTAAAAAACAATGACTTGATGACGTGATAAAGCACAGTATTCAAGGATTTACACTGAGTTGTATGTTTAATAAGCCATAGAACGTACATTTGCTAATTGAGAAACCGGATGCGTCTGTAGAAATTCCACTATTCACCACGCAGATCCAGGTTTATATGTGTAACATTTCGGCATTTATTTTAGTAGAATCAACTTTTGGACAAACATGTAATTATTTCTTACAATCTTTCTTTTACACTTTCCTATTTCATATATAAATGTTCAATCATTGGTTCCTAATATAGCATAACCCTTCAATCATATTTGACAATACTTTTACTTATAATTTTGATATTACATGTTTGTCCAAAGGTTGATTCTACTAAAATAAATGCCGAAATGTTACACATATAAACCTGGATCTGCGTGGTGAATAGTGGAATTTCTACAGACGCATCCGGTTTCTCAATTAGCAAATGTACGTTCTATGGCTTATTAAACATACAACTCAGTGTAAATCCTTGAATACTGTGCTTTATCACGTCATCAAGTCATTTTTTTTTTGGCATACACTACCTTCAACCAATAACCTTTTAGGCCTTCCTAACACTTCAATATATATATATATATATATATATATATATATATATATATATATATGACACGTTATTTATTCTTGACCATTTAAAGTTATAGATTTAAATCATAAACATTCTTGGAAATACAGGTTTTATACTAATGCAAATCACTGCTAAACAAACACTTTTTTTATTCCTATCAAACGCTTTGATCTACGAAATCTTTTTCACAGTAGTTATTCTAAAAAACAAATCACTTCGTATTTTAAATGCTAGACATTATTGTGGGTTGCTACTTACCTTGAAACGAAAATTGTCCACACAGTAATAATAAATTAATTATATTCATATAACGATAAACACATGCAACATTTATATAAAAACGTTCTTTCAGGAGGTAAATCTCTTACAAATAAATGAGCCATATCCAGCGTACATGTTGAAACAAATATAGGTTAGGTTCTTTTATTTTAGAGATATTTTCCTAGTATGGTCTTATGCTTGTTATGGCCACCATACGAGTGAGTAATTTTCTTTATACTTTTAGGCTGGTTGCATTTATTGTGACTCATTTACTACTTGCAAGAATGAAAGTAAAATTCAAAAACCATTGAATTTTAGAATATAAAAATTTACTTGTTTACAGTTCCAAAACTTTAAGTTTTAAATTTTCCAGCTATGTAAATTTGCGAACTGCCCAATTTTGGTAGGGAAGCCCACCCTTGCCCATTTCGTCCCTAATGTCTGAAATACTCTCATATAAAACTACAATGTATTATAAAATAATACGGATTGAAATGAATACCATTGGTTTAATAATAATCTTTGACCGACCATATTCATGCTGTATGTACTTTGGTCAAATAATTAAATCGTCTTGATTACTACATCAGACATTGATTACCCCCCAGCTTCATATCTTACCAAATTTAATTATTAAATATTTCATAGTAATTACGTATGTTTCAAAGAAAAAACCTCTAACCAGATTTTCAAGGTGATTTATGTAATACCATATATTGTTTCAGGTAAATTCATTGTTTGAATTCTAGCCTAATCATATTGTCGTGTTTACTGTAGTTACAGTATTATTACAAATTATTATTGCATTGTGACGAGCACAGTATTGTTTAGTGTTTCCGTTGTGCGCGGCATAGTGTTTACTCTGTTTTTGCTACAATGGAAGAAGTACTCAAACAAACTGTTTTCCTCGACATTCCTTGCAGAAAAGGAATTGATATTGAATTTGAAAATATTGACTTGGCCATTTCAAAAGGGCAAACAAAAGGTATCGTAATTTTTCGTTATTCAAATTATACGTTTTGAATTTGGTTTCAGTTATGATTTAGATTATTATTGCTAGACCCTTAAAAATTCGAACCACGCCATACTTTTCAGCTTTCTTTTTGTATAACTCCTTGTGTTCAATGTTATTGCTGCTACAATTAAAAGATAAATCTAATATGTTGTTACATTCTTTTTAAATTACCTATAATTTCCTACGTTAACCTTATCTCTAATCGCCCTTCTTCAGTTGAAAAAGTATATTATTTTGGCAAGGTTGAAATTAGTCATATCCGTATTGCATTTACATAACTAATATTTAATCACAGATTTATCTCTCCTTTACTAATAGCTAATTATATTTTCAAATGTAATATAAATTATGAAAATAATTAATGCTACATTTGCATTATTACTATGAACTCGTAATCGACAACGAATAAAAAATCCGAAGATAATAATGTTCAGGTCTAGAGTGCCAAGTTTCCCCAGCACTTGAACATTTCCGAATTAATAGTTTTTCCAATATATCCTTTCGCATAATTAACATTTGCTGAAAATATTTCACAACCAGCACCCGAAGTTCTTTATAGTAATCATCTTATTTAAGTGCACTTATTTTTTCGTCATTAGGTTTCCGTCTTGCTTCCACTTATTTATATTCTGAGCTAGCCTACACAGTTTCCTGAAATTCCCACAACAGCCTATATACAGCTAGGTTCCCCTTCTATTGTTCTCTAATTATATGCTTTATTTCACTGAGACTCAGTAGTATGTGAAGGGGGTTAAGCAGCCTATGGCTGCCAAGATTTCTCCAACACTTAGACATCTGCCGAATTAATAGTTTTTCAGTAAATCCTTTCGCACAATTAACATTATTCGAGAATATTGCCCAATCAATACCTTTAGTTGCTTGTAATAATTATCATTTTTAAGTACAGTTATTTTTTTCGTCATTAGTTTTTCCATCTTGGGACTGGTTGGACGCGTACCTCCATTCATTTCTATTCTGAATTAGCTTACACATTTCCCTGAAATTCCTACAGCTTACATCTTTCAGTATCTGTGTGTAATAGTCTAACCTAGGTCTACCTCTACTTCTCTTTTTTCCTATATCTGCTTCTAATATATTCCGCACTATTCCCTCATGCTGTTAGTATGTGGCCTATCATCCTATCTCTCCTATTTTTTACTGTTTTCCATATATTTCTTTCTTCCCCTACCATTTCTGGTACCTTGTTGTTCTTAAGTTTGTCTGTCCATGATATCTTCATCATTCGTCTCTAACACCATATTTCAAAGGCTTCTACCTTTTTTTTGTCCACTTCTCTTACTGTCCAGGTTTCACAGCCATACAGTGTTGTGCTCCACACAAATATTTTAAGCAACCTTTTCTTGTTTCTATGTTTGTTATCTTTGAATACAGTAGCTGCTTTTTTTTGTTAAATGTAGCATGGCCTGTGTGCCAATCTTTGTTTTATATCTTTGCGCTTTTCCCATGCTTGCGTTACTTGGCTTCCTAGGTAGCAGAAATCCTTAACCTCTTGTAAGTTCTCTTTACCTATTTGTGTTCTCGTTTTTGATTTATTTCCCCTTCCTTTACATACTTTAGTTTTATTTTTGTTAATTTTCATACCATATCTCTCTGTTAGAACTGTTTTCATTTTATTAAGAGCTGCTTCTAACTCCTCTTTGCTAGATGCTAATACCGCTATATCATCTGCAAATCTAAGCATATCAATCTTTTTTCCCTGCATAGTAATTCTAAATGTCTTCCTGCATTTGACAGTATTCACTGCCTCTTGAATGTACAAGTTAAAAATTAATGGGGATAGGGCACATCCCTGTCTCACCCCTTTCGTAATATTTACTTCTCTACGTTGCTCTAATTCTATTACTGCTGTTTGCTCTTTGTATAAGCTATATACTATTTGTTTATCCCTATAATTCATTCCAAGCATTTTTAGTATTTCGAACATTTTTTCCATTTTACATTGTCGAATGCTTTTTTGAGATCTACAAACCCTATATACACGCTTTCCCCGTTTACTATTGTTTTCTCCATTATCACTCTCAGAGCTAAAATAGCCTCCCATGTTCCCCTGTTTCGCCTAAACCTAAATTGATCTTCTCCTAGTATTTCTTCAGCTCGTTTTTCCATTCATCTTTGTACAATTCTAGTGAATATTTTTGACACGCGTGCTATCAAATTTATTGTTCGAAAATTTTCACATCTATCCGCACCTTTCTTTTTTGCCATAGTTTACTATGATGTTACGTATGAAACCTTTGGGTATCTTGCGTATCTCATACATATAACTTACAAGTTAGAAGAGCTGTTCTGTTACTGCTTGTCCAGCGGCCTTTTGAGTTTCTGCTTACACCTTATCTATACCCGGCGCCTTACCAGTTTTCAGACTCTTTAATGCTAATTCAAACCCATCTCCAAGTATAGCATTTCCCAAGTCGTCATTTTAATGTCGGATTCCTGTTCCAATGCTGTTAGTTTCTCTCCTGCATATAAATTCCCTATATATTCTTTCCATCTACCCACTTTCTCCACATTTTCTATAATGACGTTTTCTCCCGCGTCCTTTATATTTTTGCTATACGGTTTTATATCCCTAAAATTCATTCGAATTAGTTTGTATACTTCGTCTGTCTTTCCAATTTCCATCTTAGTTTGTACCTCATTGCACTTTTCATCAATCTATTTTTCTTTAGCTTTCCCACATTTGCGAATAATTTTCCATTTTATGATTTTGTATCTCTGTTTTCATGTTTTGTCTAATTTATTTTTGTATTTTCATCTTTCTTCTATTAAATTCAGAATATCCTTTGTTATGCATGGTTTCTTATTTTCTTTTTGTGTATACTCCAGAATATCTCTCTCTGCCTTGTCTAAGATTGATTTAATGTTATTCCATTCTGTTTCTACTTCCTTAGAATAAGAAATTTTCGCGATATCTTGCAGAAATTCATTGAATTTTTTCAAAATCTTTCGTAAATATCTTTATCTTTTAGTTTCTCACAGTCAAAGTGACTGTTTCTGTTTCTTTTTTAAAATTTTTAAATTTAAGTGCGGTCTTCATAATTATGATGTTGTGATCAGGATATATATGCTTCTGGAAAGATTCTACAGTCTTTTACTTGATTCCTAAACCGTTGTATTATTATCTATATTTTTTCTATCAATCTATTCCACAATAAAATTGTGGTAGATTAATATTACCTATCGAGAATTCTTATTTAACTGTGTCAAGTCCAGGGTAAGGTTTGGATGGAAATTGGCTTATAGTACAAGAACACTCTTAAGACATTTAGCTAACTGGGTTTTTGGCCCACGGTCGCATGTGATTGGGTCAGTGGGTATATTTAAGTTGAAAAAAACAAAATAAAGGACGTTACCTAAATTTTGTATACAGCAACTGACTAAATGAATTTGCTTAAAAGAAAATTTGGAAACCTATATTATCACAAACCACTTTAAATAAAAAGTTTGATTGTCACACATATCATACTTACATCTGATCGTCTTCTTCAAGGATCTAACGATGAGTGGGTGACTCTGAAACATAATTTCTACCAACATAGGCACCCTATATATATATATTACGGATCAGTATGAATATGTAATCTTTATATTAAGTTCAATTGGTTTCTACTATCGTGATGCTCTTTCGGATAAGTTTACCTTGTAAATACCGAACAAAATTTGGAATATTTAATGATTACTGAAAAATGAACTGAAGTCCAAAAAAATTCTGTATTTTCTTTTAAGAAAAGTAAATAACATCATAATAAATAAGAGTACTTAATAAAATTCAATTCTTATGAAAGTAATTTTTAAATCAGATATTTAATTATGGACATTATTCTTTTTATTAGGTAGTCACTGTAGCGCTACTCGACCTCACAATGTTTAAATATTTCTTATTTAACTTTTGACAAATATCAAAAATTGACAGATTACTTTAAGCTCCAATTTTCATCATATAGCATTCAGGTCTTATAACTTAACATATTAGTATTTTAATTCGTCATAAACAAGATAACTGTGACGAAGTATGTCTACACCTGTACAATCGGTGAGATATGATATCTTAGGTTGAACACACTATTAATTAGAAAAGGTTATAGTACTCATTGTACTTTAAACTTTACAAAATGATTTTTTGAAAATTAATTAACAAAATTATTATACAAGTCATAATAAATTGCATACAGCAACCTGAAGTAAAACAAGCTTCAAAAAGAAATCATTACATGCAAAATTTATGTAATGGACTTTGTAACGTTAGCATTATATTAGAAACTAATACTTTCTTACCGATAGCGGCAATGACCTGCAACCTTCAAACGACATGTGCATCAGTAGAACACGCCAGCTGCATAGCGACGTCGGCCACGTGTGGATCAAAGTTGCTTACTCATTTACCTTCTAAACGAGTTCCATAAATTTAATTAAATCAAACCAAATAAAATATTTTTGTTGATCCAAGACTGCATCGAAATTACGTGAAATTACATCAAAATTATTACAAGACCATCCACATTTCCAGAGTTATCGAAGTTGTGGAAGTTTTCAAAGTTTTCAAAGTTTCAGAATTTCATAGTTTTAAAATTTTCAGAGTTGCACTATAATAAAATAATTAATTTCATATGTTTACTCATTTATACAAACCGTTCGCCAAGGGATTTGTACACTACATTTTTACTTTAGTTGTCTTGGACAACTTTTAACATTCTGTCCGTCTCTTACGACGTCTTCGCCAGGAAAACTTGACTTTCTTGCGCATGTTGAGTGTTTTCAACACCAAGCGACCTTCCAGTTCAACTAAGAAACGAAAAGTAACAAACGATCGCCAATCGTCGGAACAATTTGAAATCTTAGATACTTTAAGATGTAGGAACACGTTTGTATATATAAATGTTATCAGTAAGGAATATGTAGTATGTAGTAGATTTTAATTGTAATTAAAATTAAAGTGTGCTTTGGGAGTTTATTGGTTATTAAATATGCAATAATGACTTAATGAATTATATAAATGTTGTTAAATAACGACTAAAATAACATATGCACCGCGCTAAAGTCAATGAACAAATTTACAGAAAATTTATATGTTACAGTATAACAAGAATGTATTCTATTTGATATCTTCTGTATCTTCTGGCATCTTCCACGTGTATCGTCTTCTAGCATGATGTTGAAATAATGTGTTTGTGATGATTAATTTGTTCTTGTTGTAAAATTCGACCAGCGTATTTTCCCTGTCGTTTTCAACACCAAATAAACCTACTACCGATCTTTCCCTACCCTCACCTACCACTGCATTAAACTCTCCCATAATTATTAAATTTTCATATCTTTTTACGTATCTTAGTATGTCTTCAATATCTTTGTAGATCGCTTCTATCTCTTCGTCACTGTAGCTAGAGGTGGTATTGTATGCTTGTATTATTACTGTGTTTACCGGTTTAGATTCTAATCTAACCATAAGTTCTCTTTCGTTCTATTGTAAGTAGTTTTCTACGCAGTGTCCTATCTTTTTTCGCATAACTATCCCCACACCCGAATTTCTTCCTCAGCTCCTGTATGAATTACCCTGAAGTCTCCACTCCAAAAATCCCCCACCTCTGGCCAACGAACTTCGCTGATACCTATTATGTCCCGGAGATTCGATTGGGGGCTATTTTACCGAGCGGCACCGTGGCGTAGTTAGTATGCGCCTAAGGTCCGAGGTTCGAATCCAGACACGGTCCGCTTGAAAAATGTTAGGCGAGCATTTTTTACAAAAATACACCCTCGTTTGGATGAGAGGTAAAATGGAGGTCCAATGTGTGCCTGGAACAGCAAGGGTTCGGCAGAATTCAAAATTTCTAAGTTAAAAACTGGCTTCCTGGCCAATGTAGTACCTTCGGGTGGGGCATTGGAAAATAACAAGTAGGGACTATTTTACCTCCGAATTTTTTACCCCAAAGCATGCCATATTCTTAAATACAATTTAAGTACGCTGTGTACTTGAGAGGTAATGTGGTGGTTTCCTGTTGTGAATTAGTTACCTTCCTAGGTACCTGCTACTTTGTACTAATGAATCTATTTTTTGTTACTATAGCTTTAGGTTGTTGTACTACTTGTCAAATTTCTGTAAACTAGTAGTGTTATCTTTTTTCTGAATAAAGCCTAATTTAAGGTTTATACTTCAATTTATTCAGCAATAAGATGACACTACTAGTTTACAGAAATATGACAACAACCTAAAGCTATAGTAACAACTAAAAGGATTCATTAGTACAAAGTAGCAGGAGCCTAGAAGGTAACTAATTCACAACGTTCACCCCACCCTTAAAATGTAACGTAATTCGATAAATACTTCGGTTCCTGACGCGAGCGATATTCCATAAAGGTCTGAGATGTAGTGTGCTCACCGGGTTCGTTGCTCGAGACACTACTTCGCCGAAGATACTGATCGTTAGAACTCGGCAGTATCGGAGTAAGTGTCTTCTCTACCGATTCGGAACGTATCTCAATTTTGATGTTAGTACTATTCTCAGGAGCAACAGGGTCGTTGAACAGTTCCATTGTACTTTCCATACCAGTATTTAGAATGTCGTTATTAGTATTAACCGTCCCTTGCAAGTGTTCCACTTTCTCGCTGCAAGGAGCAAGCCGTCGAATAGAAACGATGTCTTCTCTGCCAGAAGGGTAGCGAATATAAGCATATTAAGGATTTGTTTTTAATAATTTCACTTTCTTAAGCGGTGACTCGTATTTTCTATTTCTAGTACCCTTTTTTAGAAAGACTATACCCGGTGTCAACAGCCAGCTTGGCAAGGACAGTCTATTTTGCGAACGACGGGGTTGATTAAAGATTCGTTCGCGGAGTTGCATTCGTGGCGGTACAAAGCAACGACCTTCAGTAACTACAGTCTCCCACAGGTCTTCTTTCAGTTTCTTTGATTTCAGCGCAAGCAATACACTTCTCCATATACCATTATAACGCTCCACTTTTCCATTGTCCTGCGGATTGTATGAAGTAGCAGGATGTCAAGTATGATTTCATTCGAGAAGAAGTTGGTACCACGATCAAAGTGGACGTATGAAGGCATCCCGAATACTGAAAACACCAGCTCTAAGCATTTAATTATCGTTTACGAAGATATCTCAGCACAAGCAAATGCAAAGCGAAAACGTGAAAGTTCATCCATTATGATCAGCATATATCTATTGGCAGTACGCGATGGTATAGGTCCTTTAAAATCCACACTCAGCCGCTCAAAGGGAGAGGTAGCTTTAATCAGTGTATTCGTAACTTTAGCAAACCTCGGTTTGATTTCACAACACTCCCTGCAGGTCGCATGCATTTTCCTTACTTCATCAACCGTATAAGGTAAGTTTTTGCTTCGGATCCAATGATAAATCCTTGTAATTCTAGGATGGCACAGTGAATTATGAATTTCACATAACTTTGCTTCACTGCCTGTTTGGTTTAAGAAGCACGCTCGTGAAAACGCGTCGGCAGCCACGCTCTTCTCGCCAGGTCTGTAAGTTATGTCGTGTTTATAGGGACGATTCCAGTCGCCATCTCATGATTTTGTCAATCTTTATCTTATTGCATGTTTTATCACCAAACATGAAAGACAGATTTTTGATCAGTTATAAGTCGAAAATGTATATTCCTTAAAAAATGCTTCGATTTCCGCAAGGCTTCCACAATAACACTAGTTTCTTGCTCAACAGCCGATTGCTTTTGCTCTACACCAGAGAGGGATCTAGAATAAAACGCCACTGGTCGCTCGTCTTGCGACAAAGTCGCAGCAATAGCAAAATAGGAGGCATCCGTTTCCAAGTTAAGAAACCATCATCGTCAATAGACTCTATCACAGCTTTTGCTACAACCCTATAGTTTCGTCCATAACCCTTTTACCTAAGTTAGCCTTCAACAATATGGAACCACAGTGGTGTGCATGTAATAGTAACTCGTTTTTTGCGCGCATAATTTTATCATACCAGTGATTGTTCGTCCAGCGGCCGTCGAGTGAACATGTACATTTTCGACTAGCAACAAGTTTTCGCAGTATGTTCGTCATAGAACCAACCAACCAACAATCAGTAAGTGCATAATTGTTTACATACAACATTTGAATTATTAATTGCATCCAAAGTCATATTTGGTGGTCCTTTACAATCAAACATCCATTAGCAACTCTCAATAAACTCTTTAATTAATTCGCATTCATAACACCCTTTTAATACCTTTAAAGGCTGCGATTGCACTTGGTGCTATAGGAAAGCTCCTGCTCTGAACAAACGGTTTAATTATTTTTTTAAAATCTCGGTACCCATTTTGAGTAGCATGACAACAAACCAATAGCCCTTTTCAAAGACGCGCTGTTTCCCGGCACCGCAAGTTTCAACAACGGATTAAGCCTATCAGGGTCGGGCCTTAGCATCTTATTTTCAATCGGGTAAGCCAAAATTTTAATAGTTTGTAACAATTTTATTTTCGAATTCATAATTCGCTTCATTTAAGGTACGACAATAGTTAAACACCTTTATTAAGTAAAGTCATAATACATTTTACAATTAGAATATTACATTGTGACAGCATCTTGACTCGTTAGTCTAGTTGTTTTGGATGGCGGTGTATTTCACACCCAGTCGCAAGCAAGGTAGAGAGGAATGACAACCCCCTTGGGATCCTCCCATCGTACGAGAGCACGAGATAGGCACTCGGCCATAGGTAAAAGAGGCAGCAGCATGTTTAAGAGAACAATGGCCAGTGACCTGCGGGTCGGTTTGATTAAGTGAAACATTTTCTGAATAACGCGCAAACCAAGATTAGACGACGAAACACTACAACACTTAGGCGATGAGAAGTTAAACAATAATAACTTAGAACTGTGAATCAACGTTAAGAAACCACTTCAATTTAACACATGCTTTTAGAGGATGGAAAGCAGATCTAATTAACAGGAGATCGTTTGTTGGTCCGAGCCAAGATACTACTTTGTTAGGATGTAGCAGTTAATTCCGCATGACGATGCAAATCCTATTTCAGCCTATGAAAGCAGTTTTGTTTGGTTCGTAGTAATTTTAAGAAATTCAATTGTGTTCCACTCAGGAAACACGCTATTTTATTTTGATACGTATAAATACGATTTTGTTATTCACTTTATCTGTTGCTAAGCTGGATTTCCCAGCGCCAAACTTAAAATTCACTGTTTATTTTGTCAGAACAACACGTTGCTTCACTTTAAAATAACATGTGTAAATTACGTCATTTGTTTGTTTGAGATATACTGCTGACACTTGTATTTATGAAAGCAGATGCTTAGTATTTTATTACTACCAACTTTGAAAACAAGAATATCTTTATGAACATTTTCATTTTAAACTGAAATTAGCACATGTAACTTAACGAGAATATTTTGTATTTTAATTTTGACAATGTAATAGACCTAATCAGATCTGAATGGGTTAAAAACCATTAATGTAACAAGTTATACTTTGTTGTGATATTCTTGATCTAGAAACAGATTGATAAACCTTATCTTAAATTTCCAAACTACTACAAGTAATTATTTAATTTTGTTGCATTCAATTTTATTTAAAGTTAAAGGAATTCTTTCTAGTAAATTATTAACCTAAGTTTAAAGTTTTTTATTTTGATCAAGTGTGATCAAACCTAGCAACCCAAAAAGGCAATAAGAGTTGAATTTTGATGCCACCCTTATGTAGAAAATATTCTTTTTATTTTTTAGGCATATTTGAGGACACAAACAGTGTTCCCATTTTCTATGTTGACTTAATTATTATTCTTTCTTACAGGAACAGCGTCTTATTCTGTTAAGACAGGTTTTTGTCACCGAAGGCGATCTTTTTTTCTTTGGGTCTCCACGTCCGCCCTTAGAAATATGCTATGCTTTTAACATGAATCAATCTGGACTTGGTGGCGCCTATTTGTTTTAGTTTGAGTGTGACCCCCAACAGATTTCGACTTACCCCCATTGCTCATAGCTCTACCCAAGGAATAGACCCCTAGTTACGTCGGAAGACTTCGTTTTACTGACACCAAATGTGGGGCTGGTGTTTTAGTAGTTCTAGTAAGTTTGTTTCACTAGCACACTCGTGGGTTTAGTGCTTCAGAAGTAAAACCGTTTCACTTGCTCATAACGTGAGGCCAGCTATATATAAGAAAAATTAGTTTCACTGGCTTCCAATAAACGTAGGACAGGTGCCTCAAAAAACAATATTCGTTTCACTGGTGCCGGCAACGTCTAGGCACTTTAAAAAAATACGTTACACTGAGCCCAGTTAGAAAAAACGTTTCACTAGCGCCCAACGTTTGGGGCTTCGAAATTTGTTTGTTCATAATTTGATTAACCTCGAAATTTGTTTGTTCATAATTTGATTAGCTTCAAAATTTGTTTGTTCGGGATTTATTTAGCTTCGAATTTGTTAGTTCAAAATTTATTTTCCTTCGAATTTGTTTGTTCAAAAATTAGTTTTACTTCAAAATTTGTTTGTTCAAAATTTAATTTGCTTCGAAATTTGTTTATTCAAAAATTATTTTGCTTCGAAATTAGTTTGTTCGAAAAGTATTTTGCTTCGAGATTTGTTTGTTCAAAATTGTTTTGCCACGAGATTTGTTTGCTCAATGTTATTTGATAATAAGGTTTAGTTGTTTAAAAGATTGGTTGTAACGCTAAACCAGTCAGTCAATTAATTAACTTAGTCAAATTTATTTTTAACTTTCATTCCGTTTTGACCCAATATATTTTTTTTGATATTGTTTTGGTAAAATTAATTTTTCCAATACACCTTTCGACTTTTACCTTTACTTGCCCGAATTTGTTTTGACAATTTTTGTAAGGTTCAGATCATTTAGATCTTTCAGTTTGATTCCATTAGGCTTTTGTGGTCATGTCGGAGAAATTCCGGATTGTTTGTCTGCTTAAAGAAGAACGGGAGTAGTGAGGGAGAGGCCGGTTTTGGAGAAGAGGAAAATTTTAGGAAGAATGTTAGCTAAAGAAGCTGATAAGCCTGTAGTTTGATTTGCTTGAGTCAATAAAGAACATTTTTGTCGAAATTTGATGATAAGGCTAGAGATCCTATTTTGAAGGTACATTGGAGTGAGCTGTCGTCGTGTCATTTGAAATTGCTCTTGTGCATAAGCACGTTTTTGATTTTGTTAGCAGATTTTGTTTAGATCGGCATTGCAACGCAATTTAGTCTAGGCGGAACTTGTCGTCGTGGTTGGTCGCTCAGCAGTATGTCAGTCCAGACGAGACTCAGGAAGAGTTGGTCGCTCGGCATTACATAAGTCTAGACGAGACTCGAGGTGAGTTAGGCGCTCTAGAATTTTTTTGCATCATATTTTGTTTTGAGTTGATGTAATTTTGGTATTGTTAGTCTAGGTGAGACTCGTAGAGGGTTTGTCACTCTAGCATATTTAGGCGTTGTGAAGCATTGTAGTTGTTTCGACAGTTCGATTGGTAGTAGGATGAGAGTGTACCCGAACACTGATTTTTTTGTTAGCTATCGTCTTGATTAGTTTTTTTATTGATGATTCATAAGCAGATAAATGGCTTTTAAGTGTTTGTGACTGGTTCTCGAAGTATTCGATTTTACAACCTTTGCGTAGTGCCACGGCACATTTGATTGAGAAGTTTTTGGAGGAAAAAGTATTTCTTGTCTACGGAGTACCACAATTTGTTATTTGTGATAATGGTCCACAATTAATTGGTCGTGTTTTTAAAGCTTTGTGTGCAAGGTACGAAATTCAAAAGATTTGGTATAATGCTGTTTATGCTCCCCAATGCAATTTTGTGGAAAGAATCAATAAGACAGTTGGTACTGCAATTCGTTCATACGTAGAAGAACATGATACGTGGGATAATAAAATATCAAAAATTCAGTACGCAATTAATTCAGCAAAACATGAGTCCACCAACTATTCTCCAAATTTTTTAGTCTTTGGTCGTCAGGTACCCTTAAGTGGAAAAGCTTATAGTGATAATTTTAAACCTGGTGAGGATGTTGATGTCGTCTTCAGTAGTAGACCTTCTTATGTTTTGGATCGTCAACTTTTGTTTGATATTTTTGGAAATGTCCGTGAAAATTTGCATGTAGCTTATCAACGTTTGAGTAAACGCTACAATCTTAGAAGAAGAGACATTTCGTTCCAAGTCGGAGAAAGTGTTTGGAGAGCTAATAAGGTACTCTCGAGTGCTGGTGATAAATTCTCCGCTAAGTTAGCTTCAAAGTTCGTTATGAGTAAAGTTCGGAAAAAACATTCCAATTTAGTGTATGAGTTAGAGAACGAAGATGGAACAAGAGCCGGAAAATGGCACGTAAAAGACTTGAAACCCGTTGAAGTAGCGTGTCCAAGTGAAAATGATGATCCTGACGATTAGTTCCGGTCTGGTCATCTCTTTGATGTTAAGTAATACAGTAGTGGTTTGCTTTGTTTTCTTCCGATTTTTGATTTAGTGTCGTTTCACTAATTTTGAGTATTTTGTTTGATAAGTGGAACAAGTGGTTAAGGATTTTGTAGGTTTTGTAGGGTTGAGGTGTGCATTGATGTGCACGCTGGTCGTTTTGTTCGCGCGTTATTCGGAAATGTGTTTAGAAGATGTCGTTGACAGATATCTTTTTAATGTAGAAGTAGGTGGGCTATTTAAGTTGTTGGTGAATTGAACATACTTAAATCAGAATGTTTCTATTCTATAATAAATGATTTGTATCCAAGGCAATATTTAACAAAAGAAAAATAATTTCACACATATCAGTCATATATTAAAAAAAAGTATTAGTTGAACAAAATTTCATTACTTAATATTTAGATGAGCATCAGATCTGATGGTCACGTACAAATTCAATTAAAAACAATAATTTAAATAATCGTAAAATAGTTATTAGTGAGAGTTTAAAATATAATTAAGTTAGAGCAGGTATTACTTTCAGGAAAATATATGTTTGTAGTAAGAAATATTAAATTATCAACAAAAAAATATATCGATTCAGTTGGGTGTCGGGTCTGACAGATTAGAACGATGGAGGATTTTACGATTTTAAACTTAGCCGTTTGTGAGAAAGATTGGTTAGACCCAGGTTCCAGCTGGTTGCTTGTGGTAAAAAGGCGATGACCCCAGACTGATTTCGGAGTACGTGACGAGTAAGCTCGAGAATAGTGATCAACTTAAAGATGCTTGGACATCAACAATGCTAGTAGGTTCGAGGGTAAATTTCTACTTGAGTTACTGGCTTGTGGGAATTTTTATGCTCCACGGAATTTATTTGACTCTAATACTTTTGCCGGCTCTACGGGATTTGCTGGCTCTATGGAATATGCGAGCTTTATGGAATATACTAGTCCCATGGAATTTGTTGGTCTTATGGAATTTGCGCATGATGTGGAAGTGAGCGGACTGAGAATGCAGCTTACAAAGGCAATTTAACCGGGGGAAATCTTATCAGAACAAATGTTTAATGTTTATGCGCCGTGTGTATAAAACAAGTTGAAAACATTGAGGTATATTGTGAACAATAAGGTGTATACACGGACTTTTAAAAGATTATATTGCTGTTTATGACTTTAAAAACCAGGATTTAAAATTTATATCCATGTCAAAAAGATAGTAATAATCTTTTTTGAGTTCGTCTAATATATCTTCTTCCAATAAAGTTTCCAACTTAACATCTGCTAGTTCCACTTTGTTCGGAACACATATAGGATTTTGGAATTTTTTATTAATGCTTTCGAGGCCCTCTTTTCCGATAATTTCTTTTATTCCCTGGCCCATCTTGTTAGTGCTTTCCAGAGAAAACGGAAGCTTAGTTTTAACACCATGCCTAGCGGAAACAAATCGGTCGAACTTTCCTCGTATATAGCTGTTAAATGCACCGCAAATTTCTTTTTTTAGGATAAACATCCTTTTATTTGCAGATGTTTGCTCGGCATCAGAAAGGTCGCAAATTCTAACCAACATTATATTGTCACAAAATGGTTCTGTAATTGGTGTGTGTAGTCCATCAGTCAGCAACTGTTCGCCTTCGACATAACAAATATTACCAATATCTGTCACCAGATTATTATTGCCCATATTTTCTGCCAGCAGCCACAATCCAAATCGCTCATTTGTCGGTTTCACTTTATTCCCAAGAAGTTGAGGAACGTTAATCACCTTGGAGACGCTCATGTTTACCGTTCTAGCTACTGCCGAATACTAAATTGAATACGAAAAATTGCCCCTTATGTACCCTACAGAGTGGGGGCGTATATTGCCGAAGATACCTGAATACACCTGACGAAATGCGCAACCTCCCTGAGGCGGCCATGTTACCCGCCATGGCGGCCATGTTACCTAGCCATGGCGGCCATTTTACCCCGCACGCCATGGCGGACTTAGGTTAGTTGATATTTTCTGGAGGAAAAAATGATGGGTGAGGTCGGCGGCAAAGGTGGAGGGTTTAGGTTAGTTAGCGTTGAATGGAGTTAGGTTAGTCGGTGTTGTTTGGAGTTAGGTTGTGTGGACTTAAGTTAGATAGAAGGAAAAATTGATAGGCTAGGTCAGCGCCGCGGCGCTGACCTAATCTAACTCCAGACAACACTAGCTATCCTAACTCCTGACATGTCCAACTAACCTAACTCCAAACAACACCGACTAACCTAACTCCATACAACGCTAACTAACCTATACCCTTCATCTTTGCCGAAAGTTGGACTATATGGAAAACACTGTAACAATACGCGAACAATACAAAAATGTGTTAGACAAAGAACATCTTATTAGAGAAAATGAGGAAGAATTAAAAGATTATTTTATGTGGCGATGGACTGACTTAGATACATCCGGGTTCTACAAGCTGTATGCATTTGTGGTTAATAGGAAAGACTCTTTTAGTTATGTAGGCGTCCTTGCGGAAAAGGATGGTACGAAATCCGTATACTTTTTAAAAGGTAATTCTAAAAACGTATTTATCAAAATAGCAGATAACATAAACGAACTAAGGAGTGTGGGTTTCGTAACCTTGGCGTACACCACACGCAAAGGGGTTCCGCTAAATATTATATATTTGCCTGGTAAAGAACCTTTCGGATCATTTAAAACCGAGGGTCTTACAACCTATAACAACCATATATTTCCAAAAGTGGTGGATATGCAACTACGCAACAGTGAGTGGAAGAATAAGGATTCCTTCCAATACCGACAAGAAGAAGTCGATCAAGCTAACAAGATACGTATGCAGGATATAGTGGGAAAGCCGCGATTAAAAGATTGTCACAAGCTGCAAGAATTACACGAAGGAATGGATTTGATTGTCGGTGGAATCAAAGACTTTATATATAGAGACAAACTTCGGTACATTTTGCAATCCTAAAACCTAGACGGTCTCTATGTATCAAACTATTGGCTAGAATAGTAGATAGAGGACTTGGTTGTCGATTTAAATTTTAAGCTGCGAATAAATTTAGATAAAATTAAAACCACTCCAAGCAAACATAAAGAAAGAACTGTTTTTGTGTATAACTTTGTATTAAAATTAAGTGTAAATGGCTCTATGCTTGGCATTAAATATTTTTAAATTTTGTTATATATAATGTCAGAATAAAAATTTTAGAATAGTCATTACATTGTTCTTTATTTATAAAAGGCTATGACATCACTACGACCTTGAAAAAGTAGCCGAAACTAGGTAGCCGAGAGCATAGCGTTGTGGTGATTTTACCTATATGATTGCACGTTTTTATTTAAGTGGAGAGAGTGAGGCAGAGTGGGGTGGTGTGAATCGGGTTGCACCGGAATTCCTATATAAAACGGTTAATCAAAAGTCATGTGAACTGTGAATGTAAGATCGCCCGGGGTGAGTAAGCTTTGTATCTGACAAAAATGGTATTTTTGGACCTTAGAATTTCCCATGTTAAATTTCATAAAAAAACGGTTTTTTGGTCTCGTACGAAAGTAGCTTATCTACGTATGTACATATCCTTCTGCAAAACGCGACTCCTTTAAATAATCCAACGTGTTTATCAACTAAATCACTTAACTTTTCTTTTGATTCCTGGTTTTGTGTTCCAACTTGTTCTGCTTGAAATACCTTTTCAAGTAAACTACATATAATTATCATATCTTCTTGGTCCATTTCTTCCTGACATTTTATCTCTAATCCCGCATCATCTTGATTTCCATTCAAATCCTTGCTTCTATACTTCGTGATTATCGATGGCTCCTTACATTTTTTCTTTCCATGTTCCACTTCATTTTTCGTTCTAACTTGTAATTCGACAGATTTTTCCTTCCCGTTAATCAATATTCCTAGCCGCTCAAGCAAATCAATGCCAATTATCATATTCATATATAACCCCTTAACAATTAAAAACTCAGCTTCTCCTAAATTTGTTCCCCCAAATTTATACGAACACAAACCATTTTATCGATTGTCGACAGTTTTCCCTTCATTACCGACCAGAGACTGCCTTTCTTAATACTACATATCTTCTGCTTCAATATCCCTTCATGTTTAACAACTATTTTGGAATTTTTTAATGACACTTCCGACCCACTGTCTACTAACGTTAAGTATCTACAACTATCTAATACTAAATAAATAAATGGCAAGTTTCTTTTATTAATAAAACTATTCCCTAATAAAACATCATTGAAACTAGAAACTCTTGTATTTAGAAGTATCTCCCCTCTTGCTAATAAATTGAAGTTTTTTTTTTGTACCTGGTTTGAGGTCTCTTGGTGTACCTGAACCACTTCAATCTTGTCATCTTCCATTTCTCTTGGATTCCTCACCATAACCTGTTGCACTCGTGTATTCTTTTCTTCTTGTCCTGTGTATTTTTCAGCCGTGTTTCCGATATTGTTTCCAATGTTCCTACGTGCCATATTGTCTTGGTAGCAGTCCTGATTTCCTGTCTGTTGTTGACCATATCCATGGTTTCCCCGCTTATAATTATTATTCCAAAATTCATATTTTCGACCCTGTGCTTCGTCTCGGTCCTGTCGATCGTTGTACCTATTACTATACAGGGTGTCCCAAAAGTCATGGTCCAAATTGAAGGGTTTGATAGCTGATTCAAATAACTATATATGTTGTTATCCAATTGTTGATGGTTTCAAAGTTATAACAACTTTTGCGTTTTGTGTCAAAATCGTGCAGAACTTCGAATATTAATTTGCAATAAAAGAAATACTGACCTTTTGAGGGTAGTTCGTTTTCTGTTGTATGCGTGAATGTTGCGTGTTTAATAAATAAGGACTTCCTTAAACATTTACTTATTATCGCAAGAGAAAATCATAATTTTTCCATAATTTTGGTTTTATGAAAAATTGTGCGTGCTTTTAAAACTGAAATTACTCAAAAAAAGTATTACCATCGAAAACTGCACACCTATCCAAAAAACTTCATTAATCTATGCACTTTTTTTAAAGGTATAACTGGTAGGTCTAAGATTAAATGCATAGAAGATTTTTGGGTAATTTGTAGGTACAATCCCAAGAACAGCACTTTTATTAAGGAATTTGTAAGTAATAGCCAACTTATAATTTTTGTAAAATATGAACCCAAAATAATCAAATGTATTTAAAATTCGTTTACAACAAATGTCGAATGTCCTGCTACCAGTTCTTATACATAAACGACACCGTCTTAAAAAATTTCGTTTTAAAAACCTGAAGGCGTAACAGTCTTCTCTCAGCCTTCCAACGGCTTCGCGTATTTTTCTACGGATTCCTGCTTTTTTGTGGTATGTGTGTTATACACATTTTCTTTCATATAACCCCACAAGAAGTAATCCAGGGGGTTGATGTCGGGCTAACGCGGTGGCCAATAGTTAGTGACTCCTAGTCCTACCCAACGATTGGTATATGCAAGATTTAAGTGTTCCCTAACATTACAAGTATTGTGTGCTGGAGCGCCATCGTGTTGAAACCCACCCAGGCTCAATGCACAACGGTACCTTCACTTTCTTCGACACGAATTAAGCGATCTTCTAGAAGATATCCCTCTTGAAACTAGGCGTATAGTGTGGTTTCAACACGATGCGGCGGCTCCGTGGCGTAGTTGGTATGTGTGTGACTACTATGCCCAAGGTCCAGGGTTCAAATCCCGACACGGTCCGCTTGAAAAATGTTAGGCGAGCATTTTTCACAAAAATTCACCCTCGTTCGGATGAGAGGTAAAATGGAGGTCCTGTGTGTGAGTGTTGTCACACATGTTAAAGATCCCTACCTTGCTTGGAACAGCAAGTTTTCGACAAAATTCAAAACTTTTCCAGGTAAAAGAAACTCGCTTTCTGGCCAATGTAGTACTTTTGGGTGGAGCATTGGAAAATCAAATGTAAGGTTTCAACACAATGGTGCTCCAGCACATAATGCTCGTAATGTTAGAGAACACTTAAATCATGCATATTCCAATCGTTGGATAGGACGAAGAGGTACTATCTATTGACCACCACGTTCGCCCGACCCCAACCCCTGGATTACATCTTGTGTGGGGTTATATGAAAGAAAATGTGTATGAAACACATACTACAAACGAGCAGGACCTTTGTACATAAATACAGGTTATTAAAACAAAATTTCTTAAGACGGTGTCGTTTATGTATAAGAACTAGTGGCAGAACATTCGAACATTTGTTATAAACGAATTTTAAATACATTTGATTATTTTGAGTTCATATTTTGCGAAAATTATAAGTTGGCTATTTCTTACGAATTCTTTAATAAAAGTGGTTCTTGGGATTGTACCTACAAATTACCCAAAAATTTTCTATGCATTTAATCTTAGGCCTACCAGTTATACCTTTAAACAAAGTGCATAGATTAATGAAGTTTTTTGGATAGGTGTCCACTTTTCGATGGTAATACTTTTTTTGAGTAATTTCAGTTTGAAAAGCAAGCACAATTTTTCATAGAACCAAAATTATGAAAAAATTATGATTTTCTCTTGCGATAATAAGTAAATGTTTGAGGAAGTCCTCATTTATTAAACACGCAACATTCACGCATACAACAGAAAACGAACTACCTTCAAAAGGTCAGTATTTCTTTTATTGCAAACTAATATTCGAAGTTCTGCACGATTTTGACACAAAACGCAAAAGTTGTTATAACTTTGAAACCATCAACAATTGGATAACAACATATATAGTTATTTGAATAGGTATTAATCTCAGCTATCAAACCCTTCAATTTGGACCATGACTTTTGGGACACCCTGTATATGAGTGGTCTATAATTGTTCTTTTCAAATCTTCCTGTATTTTCGTAGAAATTTCTCGTATCTTGTCCCCTTTTTCGATCCATGTAGCTCGTTCTGTAAATACTTCTTCCAACATTATCATTGTTTTGTTTAGCTTGAGTCCTACTATCTTCTATTGATCTTGCTGTATCGTAATTTCTAATATTTTCTAATAACTCTTTCAGTGTTTTGTCATTATAGATTGCGATAGCTCTGTTTATCACATTATCCATATGTCTTCCCAAAAGTTGTATAATATCCTGTTCTATCATTTTTGGGGTTAAATGTTTTACCTGATTAATCTTTTTTATTACATACTCTTCTCTAGTTCCCGAATATTTTCCATAAGTTCCCGAAATTAAATCCATTCTGACTACCATCTGTTGCGAATTGCTCCAGTACTGATTCGTAAACAATTTTTGAAACTCTTCGTAAGTTGTATAGGTATCTTTCACAATTCCATGCCACTTTTTTGCGTTTCCTGTGAGTGTAAAATTTAATATTTGCACCTTCATTGATTGCTTTTCGTGTCTCACTACTTCATCTAGTTTTTCAAGGAAATACATTGGTTGTTCCCATTTTCGCCCCTCGAACTTGGGTAACCTCTCTTTACTGAATTTATATTCATTCGCGTGCATGCATCCCACTACTCGACCTTGTTCCATGCTGTTAATCTTATGTTGCACTTCTGTCACCGTTTTCACTATAGTTCCTAAGTTTAAGTTCATTTCTTTCTTCTTTGTTTCCAGACTTTCAATGAGTTTTTTTTAAATATATTTTCTTTTATCCTCTGTATAAATAATTGTCTTTGTTTTAGACTACCTTACGCTAATTCTTTTATAAATCGTTTTTGCTCGTTTCTTAAATCTATCTACCAGTTGCTTTTTTACATTTTATCATCGTTTCTCATTCAATATCACTAACCTAACACTCTCTATATAAAATGGATTTCTGTGTTATGTCCACCAGAAAGGACTATGATTTCTTTTTTTACTATTGATTCTCTCCTCCTATATCAGTCCAAATGTTTATTTCTACTTAAATTTACTACATAATCAACAATTACAGGAGCAACTACGCTGAGTTTATTTATGCCTTTTTGCACCCATAAGCATAATTAATAATAAAGTTTATTAGTTTCTGATTATCCTTTTAGTTGAAACGGGCCTTGTTTATTATTTTATCCAATTTAGCCCGGCCAGAGTAATATATATTACAGATCATTAAGTACATATTGCAATTACTAGCGTTAATATGAATGCGTAAATAAGAATCGTAAGTAAATAAAATCTAAGGTTGCAGTTTTACAATTGGGGTTACCAAGGATTGGTATTTATTTTACCTTAAAAGCTTGACCTAAAATGCATTAATGGCTATTTGTAACAGAAGAATTTTAAAATGTTTTACTAAACAACGGAGTTTATTGCCTTTACACAACTTTAATTACTTATTTAATATCATTTGTAATCACCGTTCCAAGCCCTTTAATATTATAAATGTAAAGTTTATTACCAACATAGGAACGTTTTAATTTGCTCATATACGAGAATTGTTTTACTACACTATTTGTAACGATTCTCTCAACGTGTAGTTTTCTTATTAACACAATCAAAATATTGCAATTGGACGTAGTTATTGTTTGGGGTAAAATGAGCGGTACGTCATAAATTTAAATTTGCCCTGAAGGGTAGGGATCCCGTAACAATTTTAGGTTGCACCGGCTAACTACAGTGGTGCAGTAGTTCCCATGAAAAAATAAAAAAACAAACGTTTGAAATGGCCGAAATACAAAAACTACGTTACAGTATTGAATGACTTTCTTTATTATCATATATAAGGGGCGCCAAACTGTCTTGCCTCAGCAATCACTTTTGATATTTTCCCTACATGGTAGACGGCTATTTGCTTTTTGGTTTCCTAAATTTATCACATTATACTTTACCTTGTTCTACAGCCGTTTACAAACATTCATTAAATTTTGGTCAAACTAAAGAAAATTGTAAAATACGACTTCAGCACCGGTGTGACTGGATATTCTTTCACAAATGTGTCTATTTTTACGTATTTCCCAAATCCAAATAAAATTCAGCGCAAATTTAATTTCTATTAACATTAAATAATTACCAGCAGAATACAGATACTTTCCAAAAAACTTAATTTGCTAAAGTTAAACTGACCAGGTAGTACTAAAAAAAACCTTTAGTTATACGTATATTGATAGTTATATTCTGAATCAAATTTCTAGAAAAGGTCGGTCAGTACAGCTTTTCGTGTCCGCATTCCATAGTCCCTTAAAAATACCAACTTGTTGATGTTTACTTTTTAATTGGCACTACGCCACATATAAAACCTACTTCAAAAATTATCATGCATATCCCTATTAATCATTTTTCTAGTTTTAGTTTCCTACACTAGTATACTTAAAATTAAACAAGCTCTATCTTTAAGCACTCTAACCCATCATTATCAAATAGGTAAGAAAACTCCATTCGCACATACACCAGTTCTTTATTATTAAACTGATTATACAAGACTTTTCAACAACTCGTAGCTACAATTAAATTCTAAAAGCGATCACAATTTCTTTCTAGGTAGTCGCTAATAGTACAAAGACTAACTTCTAAAACTTCGATGCTATTTTCTTGATGCCCGTACTTGTTACTAACCAAGACTTCGAATCTTTTCCGCAACCTATGCAAGAGGTTTATAGTTTTCAGACATTTGAAAGCCAAGTCAAGAATCTGAGCAGGTTAGTTTTATTACTACAAACTTCTAGGAATGCTTCAAGGTCAGCGGGATATAGTTGCTCGCTTGCTGTAATGTCTGTTGAAAATGCTGAGATAACAGAATATTGCTGGTTACGTTCCAGATTTCTGATATTGATTTCCGTAGATGATGCAGATTGGACAAGTGTTTTAAGTAAAGGAGGATCGTAGACTTAAGCAAGTAGAAAGTCGTAAAAATCTTCCATAGCTTTTGTGCCGTTCAGTCTTCTGATTCGACTGCTGATAAGCGTCATAGCGTCAGACAAAACGCATATGTCGTTTGATTGTGCATCCATCACAAGAAAATTGCCTATTCTGGGCAGGGTTATCGTCTTCTAATGCATGCATGAGAACGCTCTTGTTTTTCTTTCTGAATACTCAACTTTCACGAAAATAATGATGAAGGAGTGACTATAGAAGTTGCAGTAAGAATTGCCCGGTTGTTCGACGGTCTGCGCAAAACCCTATGCTATGTGTGCTTGTTATTTGATATGCTGAATGACCATTTTCAAAAAATGTCTTTCCAAACACGTCATTTGCTATTAGTAAATTACAATTCCCACAAATCTGTTAATATATATTTTTCTATTAGGGTGTCTAAAATACAATAAATATTCTGCGGAAAGCATTGAGGATGAAATCTAGAACCCGTGACAAGACCTTGCTGAAATATTCAATAACTTTTCCTTGTCCGTCCTGCACTCGAGAAAGAACGCTTCCTATAGCTGTGTTACTGGCATCGGTATCCAACACAAATTTTCCCTTCATCCGTGGATAACTCAGAATTGGTGCTGTAACTAGTAGCCGTTTCAGTTGTTCAAATGCGCTGTGGCAGTCGTCATTCCAATTATATTCTTGTCCATCTTCGATTAATTTCGTCAACGGTTTGGCAACGTTCGCAAACCCAAGTATAAAACGTCGTTAATATGTGCACAATCCTAGAAAACTGCGTAGTTGGTGTATATCTGCTGGTGTAGGCCACTCGTTTACCGTTTTTATTTTGTCAGGGTCAGCTCTTATTCCGGTCTCCGAAACGACATGTCCTAGGTATTTCAACTCTTTTCCAAATAGGTGACACTTCTTGGGGCTCAATGTAAGGTTTGCCCCACGTAATCTTTGGAATATCTCCTCTAGATTCTCAAGGTGATTTTCAAAAGACCAGCCTAACACTATCACGTCGTCTAGGTACACCAGACATGTTCCTCAGGACAGTCCACGCAGTATCGACTCCATCGAAAGTTCAAAAGTAGCAGGGGCATTATATAATCTAAAGGGCATTGTTAAGTTAATTCGTGGCAGCCACGTTGGGCGCCAAATTCATGCTATGTTGACTCGTAGCCGTGCGTAACACAAAGAAAACCCAAGGAATGACCGGGCTCAATCGGAGATTAGGGGGGGTTGTAGAAAGCAGACTGACATATGATGTATGCGGCGATAACGAGTTAGTGACAATACCTGCAAGAAAATTAGTTAAGCAAACCTGAAAAAAAAGAAAATAAGCATAGCAGCAATGAAAAGTCTAAGTTATTCAGTACTTTGTAGAATGTAAATAAAACTGTTTAGATAAACTATATAATATAATCACGATAAAAGCATTACAAAAATTTTTATCACAAAGTGAGGTAATATTGGAGAGTAGCAGAAACGTTTCCTCACACACCAATTAAACATAAATCAGACAAAATGTTAACAAAAGATAAATAGATAAGACACAATTGATATGAGTAATCCAGTAGTATTGATTTTGTTCTTCTTTCTTTTTTTTTTTCTTAGTAGCATGCACTTCTATTGTAAAAGGTATCAGAACGACAAAGATATTGCAAAACAACGGATAGATATTTAAAGTCATATCAAGTAGGAAATAGTTCAACTTACATAAAGTCCTTCAGTAACGCTTCCTTGCAATTGAAGTGTGGGATTCACAATGTCCTGCACTAACGAAGCACTTCACCCTTGACTGTGAGGGTGTTGATGGAATTTCTTACACTTTACACTAATCACACCTACGTATTTCACTGGTGTTAGCAGCAGACATTATCAGGCTGATGGAACTATGTAGCATTGATAAATTTATTGTTAATTCTATTTCCTGAGACAATAATGTCAAAAATTTTGTAACACAAATCGAAAAAAAATGGTAATAAAAATTTAGAATCACGGGCTTTCAAGGCACGATGTAATGCATTAAACTAACAGTAACGTGAGGTGTTTTATCTGCTACCTATGGTAACAAAGAAAAATCTAATGCTTTTGAATAACAAAATTTGCGCAAACAATGATCTATTTTAGATTCTTTGGTGTTAGAAAATTCAGAAACTACAGTATCACAACTGTATCATCATTTTTTTTTGTTTTTAGAAACACTCAAGCTTGAAACTGTATTTGGCTAATCTAAAGTATGCACTACTCTGATAAAAAAAAGGACCACGAAGACTAGATCGCACACGCAGTTCAAATATAACAAGGTAAATCAACAAAAAAACACAATTAGTAAAGCAACGCGTATCACTAAGTCAATGTTCCGTAAAACACACGTCAAGTTCCACTACTTTTATTTCCAAAAGAAAATCAACTAAAAACACAATCAGGAAAGCACGCGTAATCACTAAGTGCGTCCGTCAATGTTCCGTAAACAAGCACGTGCGGTCGAGTCAAACACGTTCGCCTATCCAGCATCTTTCCTTCAATGTAATCAGAACGACACCGCCTACAGTTAATATACGACTTTTATTTCACAAGAAAAACAACTAAAAACACAATTAGTAAAGCAACAAGGAAACAGTATTTTTAACGTAATATATCGGAACAAAACACAAACTACAACTGCTCATCTGTTTATATGAACTCGTTGCCATTACAACCGCTTATCGATTATTATCTCCAGTTCGATAATAACATAAGGAACTAAATTTATACGAGCGGCAAGCCAAGAACGATGCAATTTATAATTAATTACAAGCAATTTATAATTTTCAATAAGTTGGAAAGTAATTTACGAATAATCCTATTTAAAATTCGTTCCTCGCAATTTATTTATTAATTGAAAATCAATCTTCAATTAAACTATCTTTAATTAATACACACGAGTTAAATTGCATACCATTCTGCATTATTCTGAAGTATTTACTTTACACAAACAGCGATCCCAAAGAATCGATGTATTTTTAAGTACTCTAACAGAAAGGGAGCGTAAAATGTTCAGCTATAAAAATGCCCGTTACAGCATGATCTTGAACTGCCATAATCCAGTTCCAATTCCAGTTTTCTCTTTATCGTTTGGCTCAAAGCCTACCTGCCAGTATCCGATTTTCAAGTCCAAAGTCGAAAACCATTTAGATCCGGATCCAAGGTGTCATCAATTCTGGGCAAAAGATAGCTGTCTTTCTTTGTCACATTGTTAAGCTGCCGGTAGTCTACACAAGATCTTGTCGACCCATCCTTTTTCTTGACAAGCATTGCCGGGGTGCCAATGCACTATTCAAGGGTTCAATCACTCCCTGTTCTTCCATGTTTGTGATAATTTGTTCGGCTTCTTTACGTTTTGCCAAAGAAAGCCGCCTGGGATATTGTCTTATCCGTTGCGCATCTCCAGTATTGATCTTGTGTTGCACAACATTCGTCTTTCTTTTCTCACTATCATCCAGTGCAAACACACCTCGATATCGTCCGACCAGTTCTTTTACCTTGCCCAGTTGGTCACCGTTTAATCCTTGACACGAAGGTATCAACATATCCAACAATTCCTTTGACCAACCGTTGACTGGTGTGTCTTTCGTGTCGTCCACACAACGTTTAATATGGCATACTAGAATGCAACTTCCCACAATCATGTCGTTCTTCAGGGTCACCGTATGCGGATTCATGTTTAGCACCCTTACTGGTATCATATTTCGAAACTTTACCAGTGTTGCTCAATCAGTAATTCCTACTGACCCATTCCCGATTAAGTTGCTTCCATTATGCACACTTGTCCTTCGCGGAGCGTACCATCCGGGCGTCCCATCACGATCATTTCGGTCTTCTCGGGTATTTTCGTAACGCAAATCATTCGGACTTGCAGCGTCTGGTTACTCGTCCCTTGAAATGGAATCTCATCAACATCTATCTGAAGCACATTTTCTTTCATGTTTACATGAAACCCATATTCTCTTATAAGATCCATTCCCAAGATCACTGCTTCTGTAATTTCAGCTACCAACACCCGATGATTAATTAGTTTGCCTCCAATTGCCAACGTAATGGCAGTCTCTCCGTGAGTAGAAATTTTCTCACCACTTGCCGTTCGAAGACATACCGATGCCGATATCACTTTTCCACGACCAACCAAATCTGGTCTTACAATAGTCCCTGTCGCTCCTGTATCAACGAGTAATCGGACAACCTTACCATTAATTCCATCATCGATATAAATGCTGTCCAGACTTTCCATTGACAATGCAGCACGGATGATAATCTCCGGGGCACTACGTTGTGCTGTCGACGTTCGCCCCTTTACGTCGTCTTTACTCAGTTTTTTCTGCTGCTCAATCGGTTGTTTTTTTGGTTGAGTACAGCGTCTCTGTATATGACCAACTTCACCGCATTTCCAGCATTGCAGAGCCCATCTCCGCGGTCGTCGTCTTTCCAGACTTTCCGCCACATTGACCAAGTTCTTCAAAGGTAGACCGAACTTTGTGACTCACCCTGTTTGATGTCTGCTTAGCTGCTTCAAATTCAAGCGCATGAGCCAGTGCGTCATCTAACATTTATGGCCGTGCTAATCATCACAAATGTTTGAACAGCCAGTTGTTTGAGGAAGTTATCTGGTGCCGTTGGGTATGCTAACCTAACTAATCTGGCAATGTCAGCTTCGAATTGTTGCAGGATTTCATTTGTATTTTGCGAGCGGTTCTTAACTTGTGCATAGTAAACCTGTTGAAGGTGAGCGTCTTCATATCTCATCTCAAGGTTCGATGTTAAGAGGCCGTAGTCATTCTGCTGGTGAATGGGAATCGTTTGCAAGATGTTAAGAGCTACCCCCGCAGGGTTACTATTAGAGAGATAGTCCTCTCTTTACTGCACCAATCGTTGGATATTGCAGCAGCTTCAAATTGTTTCAAATATGTGGGATAAGGTGTTGTACCATCGAATGTGGGTGGTTTCACTTTAAATATTGGCGGTAATGACTCGCTTCCTTCCATGCTTCTTGTTTCTGGAATGTTCTGATTTACAACTTTGTTTGCTAATTCATGTGGCTGTGTTGTTAATGAAATTATTTGTTCTTGCAGTCTCATCACATCTTTTTCCATTTTTACTAATTTACTGTCCAACTTTTGCTCCACTATCTTTACTTGTTCAGTGACATCTTCTTTCAATGCGATGGAGCTTTCCATTAATCTTTGCTCTAACGTGGCCGTCTTTTCATTCAACTCTTCCATTTTCACAGCATTTTTACTAAACCCTTCTTCCATATTCTTAGCATTTTTACTTAACTTTTCTTCTATTATATCGGCATTTTTACTTAACTTTACTTCCATTTTCTCAGCATTTTCACTTAACTTTTCTTTAAGGGTTGATTCCAGTTCAACTGACTTCACTACGTTTTCACTGTCACTTCTAGTTTAGCAAACCTCTTTTCCATTTTCTCAGCATTTTTACTAAACTTTTCTTCCATACTGGATTTCAAATCTTTAAGGAAATTTATTAAAGTTTCTGCGTCCATTTTGCATTGGCTTCTTGTAACAGGCATATACAAACTGCTTAAATGTCTTTAGACTTGTGTTTTTTCTTTTAAATGGAACACTATACACCCAACACAGACTGACACCAGTGTAGCGAACTACTGTTAACGCGCTTCACCAATTTAAAACAAGTAATAACAAGTTTTTATTACTCACTTTTCACAAGTTTAATTAACAGTATATGCCTTATTTATAGATGTTTTCAATCCAATTAACATTAATGTTCTTTACAAGCAGTAATATCTTCTTAAACTAAATTCTTAATCATAAGGCTTCTTAACAACATTAACCACTACTATAATTTATTTATTACAGTTTTGTCTATTTATGTATTCTACAAGCTGGCGGTACAATATACACGTTCACATAACACAAATTTATGTAAACTATAGGACCTTCAAAACGTAATGACCAACTAACTATACACGGGATGATTTATATACGACATTTTGATATAGATTAACTCTGTACTTCATCAGCGGTCTTATTTATATCCTGAATTAAATAGATGATTCATTCTCTGATATGTGCTCAAACATGCTCGATTCGTGGAGAATGTACATGGATTATGTAGTTTGTGTGTTTGACGGGTTGCCTAATAGTAGTTCGCAACAATATTTAAAAATATTTTTCTTACTAATCTTTCTTATATATTAAACCACTCAGAGTTTTTAAAATTGTCTTTATTTACGTTTCGATCCATATGCAGGGGGTTTATAGTTTTGATGCAGTTGAGAGCCATTTGAGCAAGTTAGTTTTATTACTAGAAACTATTAGGAATGCTTTAAGGTCGGCGGTTCTTACCAGAAAATATGAGATATGGTAAGTGATTTCTTTGTTTAGAGAACCAAGTCAGCTCTGTTTAGCGTTTATTAACTTTAAAGTTATTATATAGTAAATTTAACATAAAATTAATATTTAAACATCATAGAATGTTAACATATCTATTGTACGTTTATTATACTTAAACGCATAACGTTTTACTAAAAATAATTTTATAGATATCTTACCTCAGATGTAAGATGAACTTTCGCTTATTTGGACCTGTCCTGTAAATCAAGGATGGTGAGATATTAACAGATAAATTTCTGATGGTTTCGTCAAACCATGTGTTTCATAATGTGGTAACAATTGATTTTGCAAGATCCAATTTTACTTCAAATATAATTCCCAATTTCACTTCAAGTAAATAAATAAATAAATAAAGCCAATTTTGAGAACTCCAAGTGGTTTAATACCCAAGAAAGATTAAGAAAGATACCAATCAAACCACAACAAACATACAGGGAATATTTTAAAATATGTTTAGCGCAAGGTTACCGGAGGGGAGGTTGCGCCCACCCCTTGCTGGATATGTACGGTATTTCTAAATAATCGATTTATATTATTGTTAACTTGCTGTGACAATTGGAAATGTTCTAGTAAATATCAAAGGCTTCTTGGTCGGCGACCATCATTAATTTTAACGACTTCGGCAACTTGCTCATAGTTGCCCATGCGGATTTCAGTTTAGACCAATATAAACTGTATCTATACTACTTTATGCTTTTTAGGACAAAAATACGAAATCCAGTTTTTAGGCGTAATATTACAGATTGGCTAGGAGACTGTAAGTAACATATTTGATTTGAAATGTTTTGCAGCTCTGAAAAATTTTATAGCTTCGTATTTTTGCGAAAAAAGCTCGCCTACCATTTTAGTAAGCGATGAGTGTGGGAATTGAACCTGGAATCTTGGTTAAGTAGTCGCACGCTAGCCTAACTAATTCACGGTTTCGATTTCGCTCTTTCATACCGAAAATAATAATACATTGGCCAGGAAACGAAATTTTTTCATGGCAATTTAAAATTAACCGAACCGACAAAAATAGGGATCTTTAATATGTGTGACAAATTTCACATACGAAACCTCTCATTCGAACGAATGCATATTTTTCTGAACAATGTTTGCAAAAATGACCCTTTCCAAATCAAGAGAGTCTGATAAACTTCTTATTAAAAGAGTTTTTTACGTTTCAGTATTTGTGATAGATCCCTAGAGTTTAATTTACATAATATTAATATGAAAATAATTCATAAAAACCTGCTGACGCATGTGTCTAGTTTTTATGAATTCTCTTGATTTTGTAAGAAGGGGTACGGACTTGACGGGAGAATAGAAGTCAAGGTTTTGTTTGGACAGAAAATGTAGTTCTAATCAATCACCTCAGTTATAAAATATGCTAGTATTGATATTTGTTTTGTCGAAAAAAGTTCTTTAAAATGTTGCTTTCGAACACAATATTGTGAGATTCGAAGGGAACACGTTAGTGTTCTTTGTTGTGTGTGAATATTCGTTATTAGTGAAAAATAATAATTTATCACATGTAAATTTACAAATATTTTAAGAGTCGATTTTTTGACCAAAGGGATACGTTCAACTATAAAGCGATCATACACCTATTCAGCTATGGTAACTCTTAGTATGAACAGGCAAATCCCGGTTTTATATATAAGCAGAAAAAGGAATATCGATATTAACTTTGATAATATAGTTTGTTTCTCACCAGAAAATATGAGATATGGTAAGTGATTTTTTTGTTTAGAAAACCAAGTCAACTCTGTTTAGCGTTTGTTAACTTTAAGGTTATTATATGATAAATTTAACATAAAATTAATATTTAAACATCATAGAACCAGATCAAATTGTTACTTTGATAACAGTTAGATCCAAAACTTTGTAGCGCTAATGCATACATTTGTATATAAGCAAACATTTATTAGTTTAAGTTAGTTAAAATGAGCTAAGGGAAAATACCCTTAAAATTTTATAGAGCCTGGGTGGTTTACAGTTTATAAAGGGGCCATTTTTCAAGTATAATATGTAACGCTTAATATATATTGCAGTGTACTCACCAAAATTCGTGCCCCATCGTTGGGCCGTAATAAAATTGCCGTGGTGCTCTGGAACAGTCTCTGGAACACTTGAGCCTTTTTCTAAAAATCATTCAAGCCCCACGAATTGGGCGTCATAAAATTGCCGTGGACTCGGGATTAAGCTTTTAACATCGAGTCCCAGCTTTAGGTCAACATAAAATTTAAAAAAAAATAAAAAAAAATAAAAATTTTGCTTACCCAACCTTTTGGACGCCTTCGTATTTCTATGCTCACCCTGGCTAGCTCAGCAATCGGCCTCTTCTGGAATACCTATCATTTTAAGTATATACCTCTCTCACACACACACACCGTCAAATAAAATTACCAAAATAATACAACAACCATACAACCTTTTATTTTCACATATTAACAGATAAAATTTTTACATTTGGGTACAAACGGTTTGGTACAATTGTTACCAGCTCAATTATTAAATGCTTTAAAGTCCTTTGTTTTTAAATATATTTTAACAAATTCTACATGATACGAGTAGATGGGCCCCGCATGCAACCCTAGTTTGACTTCATACTGGTTTATTGTGAGCTCATTATAACCCAGTTTTTGTAAATGCTTTTTAAATCTTGCATTTTATTGAAAACAAAATTTAAAGACCCGTTTACTCCTTACAACAACAATTTATAGCATGAATAAACCTTTATATATCATCAATAAACCCTTTTTTAATTATAAAAATTAATTGTCTTGCATATGTACCTTTTTAAACAGTTTTAAAGGTAAGAAATACGCCACCAATAAGTTAAACACACAAACACAAAAATATCAACACAAATGCTTATACAAAACAGAAATTTAAAGTTCGTTACCTGGAATCACCTTCATTCCTCGTCACCGCTGCAGATGGTTACCAGAAACCCTCGTCGTTGTGTACATCTACTACGATGATGCCTAGATCCACAGATCCCCACCATTCAAATCTCCGGTACCACTACTGTTCTTCTCCCCAGATATTAGCTTCGTCTCAATGGTTATTAAAGAAGTGTGCGATTGTATTATTGAAAGGCTTAAGCAGTCGTTATTTATATTTATTTTGAAGGGGAAAATCATTATGATTTAGGCTACCTCTTTGGTAGATTTTAACATGGTTCTGAGGCGACCTTATGGCAGGTTTACACTTGTCAGATACCAATGTTGTTCTATGAAGGTTGTATATGGATCTGAGGCGACCCTATGGCGGGTTTACACTTGTCAGATACCAATACTGTTCAACGGAGATTGTATATGGTTGTGAGGTAACCCTGTTGTGGGTTTACACTTGCCAGATACCAATACTGTTCTAGAGGGGTTGTTAATACTGAGGGTAGGTCTTCACATCAAAAACACGTTTTAAGACCTGACAAAATGTCGCTTTTTTATATTACCTATTTCATTTCAAAGATCGTTATACAACACATTTATAATTTCATAAAATGTAGGTTCTTGGAAAATGATTACACCTTGTCCACGGGTGTTAAAATAATATCCGCGTTATAAATTTTTGCTCATTTTCAAGGCCTTCAAGGATGGATAGTCAGGGACGGCTCTAAGCGGTAAACGAAGTAACCATTGCTTCGGGCACCTTAAAATTTATCACCATCATTGTCATCATTTAGTTCCTAGAACTTCCATTGGTTTCTATTCTGAGCTAACCTGCACATTTCCCTGAAATTCTCACAGCCTTCATCTTTCACTATCTGCGTGCACTAGTCTAACCTAGGTCTACCTCTATCTCTCTGCTACGTGCATTGACATTGCCTACAAAAAAAAAGAAGAAAGAAAGAGAAATTGACCGGGCTCAATCGGTGAGTGGGCTGGGTATAATACTTACAAAAATTAACTAAGGCCTGAAATAAAAGTAAATTATTAACTGTTCCATACTACCTGTAGGAAAAATCACCGCCGGCAGTTATACTTAAATACAAAAAAAACAAAGGAAATAACACATTAACAAAAGAACTCTAATTGGCGTAAAAAGAAAAAGAAACATTATAATGGGCATTCACTCTGTTTAAGTAAGTGAGAACAAACCATTTATATTAGTGTTAGCTAGCTAGTGTATTTGTATGCCAGATTTCACAATTTCGTTTAGTAATCATAATATTATGATACCTCACATAGATTTTGATAATGTTAACATATAACCTATAAGTACAAATACGATGGCAACAATGTCTTCCAATGAGCCAGCAAGTTTTTAACCCATCCCCGCATTACTAGATAGTAATTAAAGTTACGCGTAATATTATAATCCCATGGCAATAAATCCTTTTTGGTACAGAAAAGTAATTCGAGACCTGTATGAGCCCCAAATAGTAATATTTAAGTGGGCGGGGTCTCGACACCAGCAGGAAAACAAAACACTCACCCACGTCTCTAGATGTTGGATCTCTCGTTCGCTCCTAGAACCGGAGCGGGCCAGAAGGACCGGAGATTACATACTGGGGCAGCCTTCTATACCCCAGGGAGGGGCAATTCAAGGACCATCGTGTCCCCCGCAAAAGCACGCGAAATTTCCACAAAGAAAAACAGAACGCAGAATCTAACAATTCCGACAGGTGCTTTTTAGCATTTTTGATAAGAAAGTGAACATAAATTCGTTTAATTATACAACCAGAGTTCCAAGTCATATTGTTACCGAGATGCGATTACGAAACTGGAAAACACGGTTTTACTGCCCGAAATGATTGTAACAAATCTCCCCAGGAAAATTAAAAAGTCGGGGTAGGAAAGCAGTACAAAAAAAACCCAACACAAAAAAAAATTCGCTTGAAAAAAAAAAACTAAAAGAAAGCTCGTTACGAAAACAAAAGAAACAAAAAAAAGGAACCACTCAACAAAACACAAAAAAAGAACTCTTATCCATTTCGAAGGCAGAATAATAGAAAGAGAGAAAAAAGAAAGGGAGAAAGGGAAGCAAGCAACGAAGACTAAGATGGAACGGTATCAACACTGCAAAGTCGTCAAGGGCGGATGTTTCTTGTAAAGAAACAGGAAAGTCTTTGACCTCAAAAGAAGATTGGTTTCCTGCAGAAAACCAACAGTAAAGAAAAGAAGCGAGGAAGAAAACCGACAGCACCAGCCAAAACAGGACCCGAAGGTCAAGCCTCAAGTAAACAAGGAGACAACAAAGTAGGACAAGTGGAAGAGAGGGAAAGCGCTGGTAAAAGGAAACGATGTACTACCTACTGTGGTAACCAAAACCGAAGAACCAAAGAAAAGAATAGCTAACTAGACCTAAAGTCGACTAAGTCGTGGTTTCCAAAGAAAGAAAAACGGACTATAAAGCACCTACAACAGGAGCGGATGAACGAAACACAATTGGACCAGGGACCGATAGTAAAGAAGACCAGCAATAGGAAAAAGGAGAGGAATGTAGAACGAAAGGAATGAGAAAAAAAAACCAAAAAGAATAACACCAAGCACCAAGTACAAGACCGAAAAAAAACTAAGTATTGTACAAAAGAAAATAAAACAGAATCCCAGTGGAGTTATGTATGCGTAAGTGTGTGTGTGTGTGCGCGTGCGTGCGTGTGTGTGTGTATGTGTGTGTGTGTGGGAATGTGTAAGAAGTGTGTGTGTGTATGTGTTGTGCGTGTATAAAGTGTGCGTATCTGTATGTGTTGTGTTGGTCTGCTGTATTCGCCTCTTACAACTGGCAGGTCGTACCATGGAGCTATTCTATTTCCGGACCCACACGGGTTGCAATGAGTACAAAGAGTAAACGAAAGAAAAAAGAACCAAGTAGAACTGTGTGTTTATGAAGTGTGTTGGTATGTATTGGACGTGTATAAAGAGTACGTGTGTATGTGTTGAACCGCTGTAGTCGCCTCTGACAACAGGCAGGTTGTACCGCGGGACTATTCTATTCCCGGACTCGCACGGGTTTAAGAAAAATCAAGAAAACGAAGGAGGACCCAGCAAATCAGGGAAATAAATTTAAACCGCAACGTCCAAAAATCAAGTCCGAAGGAGAGCAAAGTCGGCATAATAATCTGGGGTGCAAGGACTAGATATTGGGCTTAAGGCGTTTAAGCCGCCAGAAGGAAAACAGAGCGAGATCGGGGGCATTAAGATTATCCGGATTGGCAGGTTTCAGAATCGCCTAGTTGGTGAGAGACAGGACGACGGCGGAGATTATAGCGGCTGTGAATTTTTCGATAAGCGGCCGAAAGTTTTTTGAGAATGTGGGAACGGATATTTTTAAAGTGGTCAGGATCTGGTGAGAGATGTTCGGGATCAGGAATATACATGTCGCTTATTTCGGACAACTGTCCAAAATAATCGCTGGAAAGGATATGCTCATGACCAAATAGAGCGAAGAACGGAGTGCAACCTATGATTTCGTGTTTGGAGGTGGGGATTGCACAAGAAATTTTTGGGAGGTAGTTAATTACACAAGGTAAGTTGATAAATACTATCGTATTACAGTGAATAAGATGAAATAATAACTTAGCTAATTAAGAAGGATTAGAAACAACGTGCGTAATTTTTGCGGGCGCCATATTGTAGCGCTTAACTACGTATACATTGAAAACTAAAAATTCCCACGCGAATATCAAATAGCAAATTGCACCACCATATACCATAAACGCCTACCTTACCTGATATCACAAGGTCGAGAATTTCTTGTTAATGAGGCAAGCCCAAGGTAAAGTTGGATGGAAAACGGCTTGAGGAAAAGAAAAATTTATTAGAGGTAAACGGCTAGTAGAGTGTTAGCTCTGGGTAAATCATGAGCTTGGGTCATGGGTTGGCAAATGACCAAAAATATAGATAAAGAGCACCACCGTATTTTTCAATACAACATCATACGAAGATACATGTATTTGTATTAGGGGAATGCGGAAACCTGAAGTCTACACCGCTTATGTAGCCACAAAACCTAAATATCAACCTTGCAAAGCACTTACCAAGATGTTACTTGCCAGATGTATTACAGATATAGTGATATAGTGATATAGTGAAGGATGTAGGCTGTGAGAATTTCAGGGAAATGTGCAGGTTAGCTCAGAATAGAAACCAATGGAAGTTCTAGGACCTAAATGATGACGATGATGGTGATAAAGTTTAAGGTGCCCGATGCAATGGTTACTTCGTTTACCGTTTAGAGCCGTCCCTGACTAACCATCCTTGAAGGCCTTGAAAATGAGCAAAAATTTATAACGCGGATATTATTTTAACACCCGTGGGCAAGGTGTAATCATTTTCCAAGAACCTACATTTTATGAAATTATAAATGTGTTGTATAACGATCTTTGAGATGAAATAGGTAATATAAAAAAGCGACATTTTGTCAGGTTTTAAAACGTGTTTTTGATGTGAAGACCTACCCTCAGTATTAAAATTTTTCTGTGAAGGCCAATTGCTTTAGTACAAGAAATATATTTTTGTGATAATTAAACTATAATCGTTTTATTGCAGTGCCGAAATAAATGGCAAATATTTTCCTTATTTTTTTGTATTTTTATAAAAGAATTAGTCTTGGATAAAGAGCAAATATAAAGGATCTAGAAGTAAAGACATAAAACATCTTTCTACAAAGAAGTCGTTTCGTATTCAAGGCTCTTGTACATGTATAATATGTCATAAACACAACTCATTAAAATATTTGATTTATACATTACATAACCTTGAAGATATAATTATACCATATATAATTTGTCATTTCTGTAAATGCATGACTCCAGTCAAGAGATATTTAAGCAAAACATCAAAAAGTGGAATAAATTCAAATAAAATTAACAATTAATGCTCATTATATTTGTGTTTATATTAACTGCAAGTTTGTAATAGATATTTATAATTATGTAAATAAGAGCTATGGTTCGAGATACAAATAAATGTTTTTTGAATAAAAGTGAGAATCACTATGTGTTAATATAAGGGGTTATCACAAAATAAAAAACGTACGTCTAACTACGCGTAACTATAGTGAAATCTTCATGTACTTAGGACACTTTATTCCAACTCACTAACAGGGTTCAGGTGCTATTTGCTGACGGTCAATTCGCCGTCGGGCGATTCGTCGACGTGCGATTCGCCGACGTGCGACTCGCCGTCGTGCGTCTCGCCGCTGTGCGATTCGCCGACACAGTTCATTTCGCCGTCGTGCAATTCGCCGACAGGTACGTTTTTCAACGTGGTACGGTCGTTGTCTCGTTTTTATGTACCTTACATTTGATTTTCCAATGCTCCACCCGAAGATACTAAATTGGTCAGGAAGCTATTTTTTTTTTACCTAGAAAATTTGGAATTTTGCTGAACCGTTGCTGTTCCATGCAAGGTAGGGATCTTTAACGTGCGGGACAACACTCACACACGGGACCTCCATTATACCTCTCATCCGAACGAGGGTGTATTTTTTTGCAAAATGTTCGCCCACCATTTTTCAAGCGGACCGTGTCGGGATTCCAACCTGGGACCTTGGGCGTAGTAGTCACACACATACCAACTACGCCACGGAGCCGCCTCGTTTTATGTACCTTACATTTGATTTTCCAATGCTCCACCCAAAGGTACTACATTGGCCAGAAAGTTAGCTTTTGTCTAGAAAATTTGGAATTTTGCCGAACCCTTGCTGTTCCAAGCAAGGAAGGGATCTTTAACGTGCGTAACAACACTCACACACGAAACCTCCATTTTACCTCTCATCCGAACGAGGGTGTATTTTTGTGAAAAATGCTCACCTAACCTTTTTCAAGCGGACCGTGTCGAGATTTGAACCCGGGACCTTGGGCATAGTAGTCACATACATACCAACTACGCCACGGAGCCGCCCCTCTCGTTTTATGTACCTTACATGTGATTTATCAATGCTCCACCGGAAGGTACTACATTGGCCAGAAAGTTCGTTTTTTTGCCTAGAAAATTTAGAATTTTGCCGAACCTTTGCTGTTCCAAGCAAATAATGGATCTTTAACGTGCGTAACAACACTCACACACGAGACCTCCATTTTACCTCTCATCCGAACGAGGGTGTATTTTTGTGAAAAATGCTCGCTTAACATTTTTCAAGCGGACCGTGTCGGGATTCGAACCCGGGACCTTGGGCGTAGTAGTCACACACATACCACTACGCCACGAAGCCGCCTCGTTTTTATGTATCACGAGATACTTTTTGATGCACTACAATTCTCAAAAATACAGCATGGAGTATCTGGTAGAAACAGAGCATAAATAATTCTGACACTGACATTGAAAATTTCACTTAGTGTGCATTGTCCACCGAAGTAGGATAATCATATAACTTCAAATTAGAAAAACTTCGATTATCTTATTTATAAGGGGGAACCCTTTTAAGAAATATGATGAAATAAAACAAGATTCCCAACAAGGGTTGATTTTGATTAGGGAATGGGAACCGAGCTGGAAAAATTTTAATCATCCCCCCTTCAGCCTCTAAAATTAAAAACTCACCCCAATAATGTTCATAATTTCTATAAAAAAACATTTCTGATTTAGCAATTCTGACATAATGGCGTCTTCGATATAATGCGAGAATAATTTAAGCGTTTCGATGTATTAAAACCTGTTAGAGGTTAAACTACTAAGCCTTTTACTTGTTTTTCCTGACGTGAGACTGAACTGAATGGCACTGAATTTGTACAGATCATAAAAACCTAGACCTTCAAGTGCAGTATATGTGAGATCTAAGCAGGTAATGTCATTGCCATTAAGATATACAACCTTGCGGCTATATTAACTTGTTCAAACGAAGAATATTGTCGGAATCTTTATACTAACCTTTATCCTTAATTAAAAAGGAAACACGTTTTACAATGGTAACCATTTATTTTGTTCTAGGTAAAAATTAATTCGCAAAGGTGTTTCCGGTAACTTTAAATTTTATACTGTGTATATACCGGGTGTAACAAAATAAGTGTAAAACATTGCAGGGGGTGATTCCTCATCGTAAAAAAGATAGGGTCTTTCATATAAAGAAACTTTATTGGAGCATCCCTTGTTAAGATACAGCCCTTTAAAGGGGGTACCTAAAATTTGTTTTTCATTTTTTTACAAACACTAAAAGTTACAAAATTGAAATTAAGGTGACATTTTATACTATCAAAAATACACTTACTCAATCTATTTGGTTTACCCCATGATTGTAAGGGGTGGAAAACGCAACCCCTAAAATTTATTTCCAATGTAACTTTTGTCTTATTATTTGTTTGCCATTTAAAAATTTATTTCCAATAGCTTATTTCCTTCTAAACAAAAAATGTCTTTTGAATTTTTTGCCCAAAATTAACCAGTTTGCAGAAAAAAAAATTTTTTTTCAAACAACTACAGAGATACATCGTCATAAGACGAAAATGCGAAACTAATTTATTTAGTAGGTCGCTATTAGTGATAGTGACAATTAAATTGTTATCACGCTGTCAGTTTGTAAATTTTTGAAATTGAATTAATAATTCTGTGTCGTTGTTCTGTTCTTAATTTGTTAGTTTAATAATTCACTTGTTATTAAAATGGCATACACAAATGCAGAAATGGCTGATATGCATAACGTTTACGGTCTGTCGCAGGGTAATGGGTTAGAAGCTTGTAGAAGGTATGCTGAAATGTATCCTTAACGGCAGCTTCCTTCGCATAGAATATTTGCCCAACTTCATCAACAATTACGAGAATATGGTTCATTCGAAAAAAGAACGCAGGATTGTGGTCGCCATCGAGAAGTTAGAACACCACAGCTTGAAGAAGCAGTACTTAATTTGGTTGAAGAACAACCCACTAGCCGAACTAGAAAGATTGCTTTCGAGTTAAATGTTGATAATATGACGGTATTTCGAATTTTAAAGGAACAACGAGTACAGGCACTGTTACCGCGAGATTTTCCGAACCGTCTTGAATTTTCCAGTTGGATGCTGGAAATGATTAGAAGAAATCCTGATTTTCTGAAAACGATCGAATTCACAGACGAATGTACTTTTTCTCGGGACAAGATTGTTAATTTTCATAATAACCGCATATGCACCGATGAAAACCCTCACGCTATTGTCCAAGCTAACCATCAAGAACATTTTGTCTTAACGTGTGGGTCGAAGTTATTGGGGATTATTTAATTGGCCCTCATTTTCTACCACTTCGATTAAATGGTGAGGCATACACTCGGTTTTTAAGAGAAGTGCATCCAATACTGCTGGAGGAAGTTCCTTGTGGTATCAGAAGGGTTATGTTTTTTATGCATGATGGGGCTCCCGCCCATTTTAGTCAAGCAGCGCGTCAGCATTTAACTCAAACATATCCAAATCATTGGTTAGGTCGAGGAGGACCACAGAATTGGCACGATCGATCCCCGGATTTGAATCCTCTCGATTTCTCTACTTGGGGCCATTTATAGAGTTTGGTTTATCCTACTCCTACTTGCGATGTAGAGGACTAAAGAAACCGCATCATCGATGCGTGCAGGGTAATTAGCGAGACTCCGGGAATATTTGAGCGAATACGTGTGTTACGGTATTCCGCGCAAACACAAAAGAAAACAGTAAAAGAAAGTAAAGAAATCGCTTACACCGAAAACCACAAGACAACGTGGATAGAATGGTAGAATTTGGGCTAGCTCAAAAACGTCGGAGAGGGGTGTGGGTAAAATAGAAAGAACACATTGGAAACCTCTGTAAAACTATATTGTAAACATCCAATCTCGAAAAACTATTTACAAAACAATAAAATCCAATAAGTTGCGTAATCGTTTGTTACGTCTTGGTAAACAAAGCGTCATAACATAAGCATATAAAATTGGTTAGCAAAATAAATATAACATCTTATAATCTAAATACTTACTAATGGTTCAACTTAAATACATATAAAAGAAAATTAAGCATAAACTGTACAGTAGACCTAGAAAAAGAAATATACCTAAATTATATATACATGCTGCGTTGTGAAGTGCATCTCCTCAAGAAATAGTTTAACATTAAAATTAAACACCCTAACTTAAATTAATCAAATATTAATCTACTTTTAAATTGATGCGTAAGTTCTTTTCGTTAATGTTTATACAAAAAAAAACAAAAGAAACAGTAAAACGGACTCTAACACAAACTTTGAATAATTAAATTTTAATTTGAAAGATGTTTATTACTTTGTCGCTTGTGCATTGTAAATGTGTTTGGTAACGTGGTGTTGGTAATTTAATGGATAATCATGAGTAGCAGCAAATAAAATGTCTATACTCCACAGCAGCATAAAAGAATTGCGAAGATAGAAAACTGTATCTTGAGCTAGTTGGCTTCGTATCATGTTGTGGATGGAAAAATGCGACTGCATTTCTTTATTGGCTGCATGCTGGAACAACCAGCTTCACTTATACTAAGAAAGCACTTTTAGTAGCGCGACTTTATAACAGGTATCTTCGGTAAGAGAATGTTGTTTTCAATTTTTTCTTTCAAAGCACGGTCTCTATTTTATAAGAACAAAATTATGTATGGGGGTAGGGTATTTATTTGGCCTTCAAAAATATCACCGAAGAATAATGTGTGCAGAATTCCCAGACAGCAGCTGCCGAAATACAAACTGTAACAGCTTGCCAACAAGCAGATAACGCAATTATCAAAAGATTTTTAGACAAAGGAAAACAATCTTGTTACTTTGTAACATCTTAACAGCTGCAGAATAAAAGATAACAAGTCTATTGTAAGCAGATGTAGACATATATAAGGTCTTATTTTTTAGAAGAAAGCTGTGCATTTATATTCAGCTTTTAATTAAAATGTAATCACTGCAGGTGCTAGGAAATATTGCAACTACTTTGAAACGTAATGTTTCCTAAGCAGTTGTTTGATTTTATAAGGCAAACTTTTGTATAGAGTAATTACTTGAAAAATTTTATAAAATAACACTAATTCAAATGGCGGGAAACTGAGCTTGTTAAGAAATTTTAGGTTGTTATAAAAATGAAAGCAGAAAAAATTGTTTGCAGGGTTTTGAACGTAACACATAGCTCAATGCACCGACGTCTAGACGCATGTGTAATGACTGAAGGTGGACATATTGAACATTCACTATGGTTTCTACATGTTGCATGTTTTGATATTAATAAATTAGTTTTGTTTATTCATCTTTAATCATACTTTGATGCAGGTAGTAACTACAAAATAACAATAATAATCCAGTTGGCATTTATGACGATGTATTTCTGTAGTTGTTTGTAAAATAATTTTTTTCTGCGAACTTGTTAATTTTGGGCAAAAAATTCAAAAGACATTTTTTGTTTAGAATGAAATAAGCTATTGGAAATAAATTTTTAAATGGCAAACAAATAATAAGACAAAAAGTTACATTGGAAATAAATTTGAGAGGTTGCGTTTTCCACCCCCTACAACTATGTGGTAAACCAAATAAATTACTGAGTAAGTGTATTTTTGATAGTAAAAAATGTCACCTTAATTTCAATTTTGTAACTTTTTTAGTGTTTGTAAAAAAATGAAAAACAAATTTTATGTACCCCCTTTAAGGGGCTGTATCTTAACAAGAGATGCTCCAATGAAGTTTCTTTATATAAAAGACCTTATCTCTTTTACGAAGAGGAATCATCCCCTGAAATGTTTTACACTTATTTTGTTACACTCGGTATATATATTATTTAACTTTAACACTTTTAGATATGCAAGAAATATTTTTAATCTTACGTAACACATTAAAATTTGAAGCTATTCTTCTTTGTAGATGTACGGTATGTTCTAAATTTTTTCCACCTCCCTTATAATTTAACTTTACAAGTAAGGCTTCACTATCAATTTCATGTATAATGCTTTTAAATATCCGTACTCAGCCATGAGGAATCAATAATTTCTAGTAGTAACATCTTTTAAGACGTTTGTCGTATACAGAGCGTAAGGAATGCGTTTGAAACCTGAAAGTTAAACAAAACTAGAAAATATTCAATTGTTGACCCTTTGTTCTGTAGCGGTACTAAGGGTGAATTTGTGTATAATCGCTGCATTTAAATATTAATGGGCGAGTTTTCTCGTAGTTTTAATACTAATTAATCTGTTGTAACAGGACGTTTTGCCATAACAATGTCATGTTACAGCTAAATAAATTTCTGGAATCCTTTAATTTATTTCTCTTTTATATGAGTTTATTTCACTGCACATTTTATTAAGGAAATTTTACTACTGATACTTTTTTTTTTTGCTACAATATATCTGAAAGTTATGTTGCAGTACTATCTGTTTGTTTTATGACTAATTTAAGTGTTCTTAATTTTTCTAGCTGTGTGTAAAGGTGGATGCTTTACCTCACTGATGTGATGATATTCTAGTCTTTTGTTTCTCATGCGACTTGTTAGGGTTGATGTTAGCTGTACCAGAGTGTAATTTACACTGTCGTGCAACTGCCCTTTACGTACCACCGTGAAAGGGTAGGATGCACGTGGCGCCCAGCGCCTCTTCTCTTTATTTTCAATTTTATTGTACATCACACCGTACGTTGCATCTAACTAAACTTTTCTTTGTTTTCAATATTACTCAACGCCACTACCTGTGACACCCAACCTGTTTTAGGCCCGGTTGTACGATCGTAGTTTAACCTTGGTTCACTGTTAAACCAAGTTCATCATTCCAAGGATGGTTGTACAAGCTTGGATTAAGAATTGATCGGAGTTCAAATCTGAAATACCAATATTCGACGGTTAAACTTTTGTTTAAAGTTAAATTAGATGCAGTGCATCCTAATCTAATCTAACATTTTAGTTTTTCAAAAGCGTCAGCACTACTTATGGATATTCCTGAAAATTTTACCGTCGACGAAGATTTTGTTGAATTAATAAATATACATCAAAGATTGCCAAAAATTTACAAACATAGACCGGATAATTTTGTGATTTGGAATGAAAATCAATTTGTTCAACGTTTCCGTTTATCAAAACAAACTGTTGGAATGATAATAGACGAGATATCAGACGATATACAAAATGAAACAACACAGTATGTATTTCGATGCAAAATCTCATATGTTTTGTAGTGTAACCGACCTGAAGGGTGACCCAAACGCCTTCTATAAACAGTACACCGGGCTCTATGATCTAACATCTAGTGGCAGTGGCTCGACGACACCTACGTTGTGTCATTATCATGTGACCCAATTTCACACTGGGAACATGGCGTTAAGGTGGGAAGGTTTGAAATATAACTACAGAATTTACCTAACTTGACTTTTAATCAATACAATAAGCACAAAATAGGTCATTGGCATGAAAGCATAGAAAAATGACATTCAAGGCAAACAGTGCCGTACTCAACCTGGGCAATTGGTGAAAGAGCACAGCAAAGAAAACCCCAAACTGCCCTCACACTTCCAACTGCATTTGGCACATCTCGACAAGGACGGGCAACGTACAAGTACCCAGATCACCAACACTGAAATGGACGGGATGTCAACTGTTGCCCAGACATACCACACATGACAACTGAAGAAAAGCTAGTGTAAACCAGCTAGTCTTTTCCGGTAGGTACTGAGGTCGGTTAGGCCAATACTACCCAGCTAAAGTTAAAGAGGGGGGACACCAGGAAGATGATTTGCACCTTGACTACTACACTCAAAACAGGGCTGGAATTACAAGATGTAATCAGATTACCTTAAATAGCAACTACATTATCAACATAAAACATTATTTAAAAAAAAACCACCAAGTGAAATCTTCCAACCTTCCATCTTGAAAAATCAGAACAAAGTCCTTTAACCTTGTCGACTAGCTTGATCATCCTTACACATGCGCCCCTTATAATGTAAATTCTAACGTCACGGAATGCGTTTAGAAACCTGCAAGTGGTTACTGAGCTATTCTAACAAATACCTTCAAATATTGAAATCTACACTATAATATTTGCAATAATTATCAACCAATGAGAAATCGACTTAGAAACACTACGGATCACTACAACATGTACACAACATGAATAATAATAATTTATAAAATTAAACCACGGATTATAAAGGAAATCTTATCTTGTTCTCATACGAATACTTTATAATCTTAGTAAAAGACATTAAAATTAACATAATTTACTTAACCTATGGTCAGTTGATATATTTATACAACGTTATCTTGCGTCATTAACTTAGGGATAAATGAACACAGAATTCATAAAAATGTAATAAATCGTGTGAGATGTCTATCTAATCTTAGTTAGGGTGATGTATTGATTATTATAACCTATATTAGTGGAAAAGTAACTTGCGTAAGATCTTTGTCTCACGACAAAATTCTTTTTATTATTAATTATATTGAAATATAGGCATCGATCTAATAACTGTTTACACACAACGACTTATTAATCAATTTCTAGAAAATTGCCATAAATCTTGATGATCTTGAATAGCTTTACGCACATCAATTGATCTGGTTATTTCAGAAGCAGCAACCGTTATTCAATGTTAACGCGATTTATATTAATGAAGTTAGCAAAAACTACACTACCTTCGATAATTCACACAAATACCAAACCATAAATACAAACAACAGTAAGTTTTATTTAAATAATAACTACATTAGATACATATACAATTAGTTAAAATAAAAACTATTTTGGATAGAGGGCATTACAATATTTGTTCATAGAATAATATGCCTGTGTCCCAAGACTTTTTTTCGGGCACTTCTGAAATATTTGAGTCATTAATATAGTACCATTTTCCCACTGGAATGTCAGTATTACTTTTTGTAGTTTTGCATCGTGAAAACAATAAATGTTTTTTATTTTTAAGTAGGAATTGCCAACGGTGACTATCGTTGTCTAACATCGTTCTACTTTTACATATAGTGTCCATGATGAATAGAACCGTTATGCTGTATAACGCCGTATACTGTGTATAATACTTTGGATTGTTTAAAATTCAACCCTTAAAGGTTTTAACATTCGTTTAAGGAAAATGGTGTTAAATCCAGTAACATAGGGAACGATACTTGGTCATTCAATTTTGTTGACCGAAATCTTAGGGTTTGAAATCTCTTTAAATGTAAAATCAATACAGGAGGTGGAATGTTGATTAAAATTTGCTTAATGGCATTGGTATAAACAGTTTTTTTATCAATTCCAACTTATCTCTTTGGTGCACCAATCACAGACTATTTTATTATTTCCGGTAAGTAACTCACATGCCGTAAATTGGTTTAAACAAGATTCCCCAGAGTAATCAGTTTTTTCACGTTAATATTTGGCACTATAGTATTTCTATATGTATCGTTTATATAATGTTCTTCGTCTGTTTTTTTCATCTTGGTATATATCAAAATCTCAATAGACACTACGTATTTTCTTATTGTCGTTAAATAAGGATATATTTCTGTCGATGGTATCTTTTTTATTAACGTGAGATTCACCTTTTGGACTGCTTTCTTTAGTTTTTTCGATTTGGCTGGTGACAGTTTGGTTGTCAGTAGATCCTGCTTGATTAGAGCACTTTTGTTGTTTTCTGTGGGATTTTTAACTATAAGTTTTTGTTTCTTTATTTGGTGTTGTGATGATATATGTTCGTCAAATTCTTTTATTTTGTGATGAAATAATGGAGAAATTTGTTTTTTAATATTGGCAAACTCAGATCAAGGAAAGGTGAATCTCGATGTGAAATGTAGTTGCAATCATGGCACTGAGTTGTGCTAATTAATGTGCCTCGAAATACCTGTTCAGTGGGTAAATAATAGCTCGAAAGTTCTGCTGTTCATAAATTTGTATATGTTCTCTATAGTTTTCAGTACATGATGGATTTATTTTTGGATTAAGTTCTGTTTTTTGTAGAATTACTGCTTGATAATTTCTTATATGAACTTCACGTATTGCTTCTAATAGGTGTCGTAGCAATTCATCTGAGTCGTGTTGTTCGTTTCCAGCAAACTGTGGCATTGTTTGCTTAAGTCTTGAAAACAGTATACTGGGGTTATATATTTCTGGTTTACCATTTTGTAATTCTTTTAGCGTTTGTGCTAAAATGTGTTTTAAAGGGTGCCATTTTTCCAAAGTTTCATCAAATAAATTAGGTAATTTGAAATATTGTTCTGAATTTGAATTTTTAAGAAGTAATTGTAATAAGTATGGTGTTTGTCTGAGACATTGTATAATGGAATTGAAAAAGCAAGTATTGCCCAAATTTGTTAAACCACGTGTTCTTGGAAAATTTGCATTAAGTTCTTTTTGTCTTTTTGTTTCTCCCATTTTTTTATCTTTAATACTTTCTCTTTTGGATGTGAGGTCATTATTCCTTATATTGTTTGTTTTCTTCTGGTTCCTAATTAAATCTGAGTAAAATAAATCAGATACATATTTATCGATTGGATATGTTTTATTATTGTTTTTAGTGTACGTGAGTTACGTTTTGGGTCTTGGGAGCTGCCTTTTTAAAAAGTCTTCTCCCAAAAGTTCTTGTAACAAATATTTATTTAAACAGAATTTACAATTGGAATTTTACAAAACTAGATAAAATTACTCTAAGTCGAAATTACTGTTAAATAAATATAATTTATGGTGGTAGCCTGAGCAAGCAACAATGCAAAAGTTGTGAGGCTCAAGACTGACTAATTTGATTTGGGGCTCCCGGATATTTATGTTGTCCCTGCCGCTCATATTTCTGTGGGAACTGCAGAGCTCACGTCTGCTTATTTCTTTATTAATTTATACAATACAAAGTAATAATCTTAATTCTAATAATTGCGGTTTTATAACCGTCTGTGCCCTGCACCTGCAGTATTACTCACGTCTGGAATACATTGTATTCACATCCGTTCTCACAACTTGCTTGTGAACTTTTATTAACTTTTTCTTTCTTTATCTTTGAATTACACTGTTGCGTCTAACTTAAGTTTCTTAATAATTTCAATTTAATTATACATATATTGATTTGGGGGATATGTAACTCGTGTTATTATATAAAGATTTTGAAGGTAAAAAAGAAAATTCTTTTAGATTTTTAGATGGTGGGATTATTCCGAGAACAGAAATAGCGTTTCCTCTTTGAATTGCTAAAGCGATCCTCTATAACAGGAAGTCAGTGGCTCTATTGTCGTATATATTGTGTGTATTTTTTTTACTTATTTCTTTTAAGAATTTTAATCCTAGTTCTCCAAAGGTTCCGATGGTTTGGATCGAAACTGGATAAAATAGGTAAAGATCTGATAAGGAAGAATATTTTCTTAATTGTATGTTTTCTCTAGCAATTGCTGCAGAACCGAGTTTATGTGAACAAGCAGTTACATGTGAGGGAGCAAGTGTGTCACAACAAGTAAAATCCCAAATTGCTGCTTTCTCTAACTTCCATGGTATTAAACTAATTCCGTCTGCCCTTTTGCCGTCATCTCTGAATAAATAATAAGGTTCAAGGATAGACGGAACGTCATCTGAAACTACCGCTCGATTAATTAGGTCATTTATGATTTTATGACGCACGTGACGGCGTGCGCTAAGACGACAACTAAGTCCATGAATGGCTTATACATTTACCTCAGTTACGCAGCTGCATGTATGAGGTGTGCATAACTTTGCGCCTAATCTAAGCTCTGCAGCGATTCTAAAAGAATTGTTGTCTAATAAAGTCCCTAATGAAGCCGACGGTAGGGCTTCTAACTAAATATCTGAGTATTTTGATGAAACTGCAAGAATGCGTGCCTTCTGTATATGATTGGAAGCAGAGTCAAGCATATTTTTTGAAGCAATATCTAATAAGGGCATGTCCCATTCTTTCTGGCTAGATTTGTTGTGTGTTGTATTAGGTATTTTTGTTTTAGATTTCCATAAATCTTCTGTCTCTAAATATAGAGTTTCGTTCAGAACATTTTCGAAATTTATAAAGATATTTTGAATTAGAAGCCAGGATGCATTAATTAAAGATAAAAATGTTGGTAACGCAAGTGAATGGGCCGTTCGGATTCCTAGCCCACCTCTTTTAATAGGTAATGAAGCTTGTGCCCATTCGGTTGGACTAAGTTTGATGTTTAGTATTTCCTCTAGAGTATTGTGTACTGTTGCGAGCTACTAGTAGGCAACCCATCAAACACACAAAACGCCGCAAGCACTGTTTATTCTCAAGGGTTCGAGAATGCTTCTAATAATTACTGGAGGATGAGTCATATCTTTAATTCGGGGTATATATATATATATATATATATATATAAGACCGCTTATGAATGTAAGAAGTTAGTCTATATCAGAATGTCTAATATAAATTATATCGTTGTAAACTAAAAGTAGTTGAGCTTTTGAAAGTCAAAGAGTATACATAAATGTTATACGATGTGTCTAATGTACATGCAGCTTGTAGTATACATAAATAGATAGAAGTGTAATAAAAATAGTTGTGTTAGTGTTATTAATGGACCTATGGTAAAGAAGTTAGTTTAACAAGATATTAGTGCTTGTAAATTCATTAGTGTGATAGTGCTTCATCGTTAATTGGACTGAAAACATCTATAAATAAGGCATATACTGTTAATTAGACTTGTGAACAGTGAGTAATAAAGACTTTTATTATTACTTGTTTTAAATTAGAGAAACGCGGTAGCAGTAGCCCGTTTCAGTACTAAATTGTTGAAGGAACTTAATGTCAGGGTATATCCAGGTCGGATTACATCTTAGAATGAAAGTCAGTTTGGGAATGGCAGAGTAATTTTTAAGTAGGAAGAATGATATATGTCATGGGATCATATTGGATCGTACTCGATCGGCCATTATTGATAATGAATCAATTTTTTTATTTATTTTATTTATACAGTTGGAGATTGATCTGCACAAAGAGGTGCTCCAAGTAGGGTCCAAAAATTTTTATCTGGTATTGCATGGTATAGCAATATTTGGGGCAATAGAGTTGAATAGCTCTTGAATGTATTTTCTATTCTTTAGTGAAATGTTTAACCTCTTAATTATTATAGAAATAAACAGATTAGTGAACATCCTATAGGTTGGTAATTGAGCTCAAATATTAAAATTACTAGAAAATAGCCAGAAAATTGATAAAAAATTAAAACATATTTCAAGCCGGCTTAAATTGATGAGCACCAAGTCCTTGAAATTGATCTATAAATTGTTGTATATAATACACACTTTGAGTCAACTTGCTGCTCAAGGTCAGCAAGTTCTAGAAATTGATCAATAAATTGTTATGTTAATTATCAGATTGCACACTATAGTTGGTATGTAATTTTGTTTATACATTATTTATATTTTCTATAGAAATACTTCCAGTTTAACATTTCTGATATACTGACGCCTTTGGTATGTATGTAATTCAAAGCATAAGTTCTACCCGTTGTACCTATTTGAGGTTAGATTACTAAACTAATTACTTAATCCCTCTAACATGAACTAAAATGTACGTCATTGAATTTATATAGATCATAAAAGTCTAGTTATTCAAATGCAGTGATGAGATCTAAGAACCAATGTCATTACCATTAAAAAATGCAACCCTGAGGCTAAATCAACTTGTTCAAGTGGATCTACCTATATTGCCTGAATCTCAAATTAACCTTTATAATTAGCTAAACCGGAAACATATTGCATATTGGTAACGCATTTATTTTGTTGCAGGAAAAAAACAAATTCTCAAAGGTGTTTCCGGTAAATTTAAATCCGGTGAACTTACAGCGATCATGGGTCCTTCCGGTGCGGGAAAAACTTCACTATTGAATATTCTTACTGGCTTTCGGTAAGTGTATTATATTACATCAAAATCAAAAATTTGAATGAAAAGGTTTTGTAAAGATTTCATGGTGATTAGAATTATTGTTGTTGTACTTAAAGTTAACTTTTTGGAATTTGCATAAGGTAAGCCCGGGATAGATGGACCCCATTTTTTAAAGTTATATTTTCCAAAATTCGTATAACGTATACAGTAGAGTGGATTTGTAGAGGCTGGAGCACCTCCCTTAATGAGTTTTTAATGAGTATTCTCATTAAACCCTCATAAACACTAATCGTTTTTTAATGGGTTTTCTATTAAAGACCCATTAGCACTAATCGTTTTTAATGGGTTTTCTCATTAAAAACCCATAAACACCAATCGATTTTTTAATGGGTTTCCTCGGTAAAAACCCATTAGCAATAATCGTTTTTAATAGACTTCCCATTAAAATCACTTTAGCACTAATCGTTTTTAATAGGTTTTTTCATTAAAAACCCATTAGCACTAATTGTTCTTAAAAGATTTTTCCAAAAAAATTCAATTAGCGCTAATCGTTTTTCAATGGGCTTTCGCATTAAAATCTCATTAACACTAATAGTTTTGAGTGGAATTTTCCATTAACATACCATTAGTGCTAAGCGCTTTTTAATGGGAAATCCATTAGCGCTAGTCGTTTTTTAATGGAAAAACCTATCAACTAATAGTTTATTATTCAACCTCAACCTTCACGTCTTTTTTTATATCTTACGACACAAATTTTTTCAATTTGAGCGCATACGTTGCATGTTTTATAAGAAAAAATCAACTCAAGCGGGATTCGAACACGTGCTGCCTGCATGCAAAGCGGGAACTTTAACAACTTGTTACGTTTATTTTTCAACATAAATTAAATACCCGTTTTTCCCTGGTTAAGTCATTACACGCGTTCAGAATAAGCCCGCTTTAACCTAATTTTAATTGAAATCCATTTTGCTTTTAAAAGGAAAATTTATTCGTTAAATTAAATAGTCAATACCTTGTTTTAGGTATCCGTTAATTTGTTAAACATTCCGATAACGTATAATTGCTTTCTCTTATGTTTCCCATCTAAAGGCTTGTCGAAATAATGGATCCTACTATTATTTGATAGCGTATTTTCCAGTTTGTTAATCGCGCTTTGATAACGCGAGAATTTCAGTTTAAACTCATGTTATTTGAACCAATTTTTAATTTGGTTCTACAGCTTGTGCGTTGAAATATTTTCTACATTACTCGTCGCAGTACTTCAAGAGCGATGCACGTTTTTTTTTTGTTCGACAAGTAGGAGGTGAAATTTTCGCGCTTACCCATCCTAATCAGATTCTCTTTTTCATGCTGACAAAATGCTACTTGCTTCTGTTCTTTTAGCTAAAGTCGCTGAAATCCTAGCTGATGCTCTGTTATCTAATGTTGACGTAGGTCAACCTGATTCTGCTTCTCATCTATTGGGGATGAAGTTCTTTCTGATACTGTTTGTTCTTGTAAGGTGGATGAACTTCTACCTGATTATGTTCCTTTATGTAATATGGTTGAAGTGTTATCGTAATCTGCTTCTTTTCCTAGGGTTGATATTCCAACAGCCAATGCTGGTTTCTTTCCTAACTGTGATACTTCTAGTCCTCTATCCAACGTCGTTGAAATTTTATCTACTTCTGTCCCTCTAGTTAACGTAACTGAAATGTGCTCTGCTTGTGTTTCTTTTCGTAAGGTTGATTCTCGTACAGCTCACACTTTTTTCCCTACCGTTCACTTTCTTACCACAAATTCTAAAAACAAACAACCTTCTTCCATAACGTGTTCTGAATTCCATAAATTACAACCACTACTATCCACAGCCTCGCCACCACTTTCTCAACCTCGTGTTACAACTTCTACAGCCCATACTGTTCCTGTGTGGCAGAAAACTGCCCAACAGAGGCAAACACTGTTCTATGCTCCTTCCGAACCGGAAGATGTATGTCGGCGAAGTCCTACTGTCCTTGATCTCGTTTTGTTCTCTTTCTGGCGGCGTAAACGCCTTAAGCCCAATATCTAGTCCTCGCGCCACAGATTTTTATACCGACTTTGCTCTCCTTCGGACTTGATTTTTGGACGCTACGATTTTGTTTTACGAAAATTTATTCGATAAATTAAGTAGTCAATACCTTGTTTTAGGTATCCGTTAATTTGTTAAACATTCCGATAACGTATAATTGCTTTCTCTTATGTTTCCCATCTAAAGACTTGTCGAAATAATGGATCCTACTATTATTTGATAGCCTGTTATCCAGTTTGCTAATCGCGCTTTGATAACGCGAGAATTGCAGCTCGAACTAGTGTTATTTAAACTAATTTTTAATTTGATTCTGCATCTTGTGCGTTGAAATATTTTCTACATTACTCGTCGCAGTACTTCAAGAGCGATGCACGTTTTTTTTTTGGTCCACAAGTAGAATGTATCTTGCGTGTATCGGTGAGTTTTCCGCGCTTACCCATCTTAATCAGATTTTCTTTTTAGCTCTTAGCTGGAGGCCAAATTGGTTCTTTTTTATGTAAGTCCAACTGTTCTTTGCCACAGATCAACTGCCGTTGCCTGTAGATCGCTAGTGCCGTTATGGTGCTGATGCACTCCCGATGGCGTGCAAGCTAAGTATCCCGACACATACAAGTATAGAACTTGTTTCCTTTTGTGTATATCAAGGGAATATTCCTTATGAGCGTTTGGTGTAGTTACGGGATAAGAAACGTGACACGGTAGGACTATTGTTTGTTGCTGCGGATTGATATTATCGCTCTACAGGTGTCATGTACCATTGTTAAAAATGTTTGGCAAAAATTCCTACACGCTTATTCTTTTCTACTGATTAGTTTATTTTACAAACGGTATTATGTACAATTTAAAAGAATGTTTGACAAAAGCTATCACACGTTAATTCTTTTCTACTGATTAGTTTATTTTACACAAGGTGTTATGTATAATTTAAAAGAGCGCTTGACAAAAGTTCTCACATGTTTATTTTCTACTGATTAATTTTATTTTGTGTAAAATACGAGATGCGCACTTCGTAACTATAGTACTAAATTGTTCGTATCACATAATTGTTTGCTTTGAAATAGTGACGTTTAATTTATTTCTTTTGCATGTTTGTACAGAATTCTTTATTTATTTTTATTGTTAATAGATAATCGTGGACGACGTGCTTTTTTTTGTTTTTTTGGTATTTAGGTGAATCTCCCCTCTCTTCGCGTTTAGTAGTGAGCCTGATATTTACGTTTCTTCCGGCTACGTCTAGGATTCCATAATGCCCGGCTAATTACAGCAGCTTGTCTGTATTACAAACCTTCGGGGAATTTTATTAACTTACACTTCTAACACGTTTTCCCAGTGTAGGCAATGTTACGCAATACTCGCACAAAGTGATCTTTAAAACTATTGATTCATTTATCACCTATATAGGAGATAGCACACATATCTTTTTATTAACCCTATTGCAAATCTTATTATCCACTCATAAGAAATACACAGACAAATCCTTTCGCAATTAACCCTAGAGCAAGCAATGTTGCTCAGTATTTGTAAATTAAGTAACATTGGATGGGTGTAATATATTTTGCATGCTTAACCTGTTAATATCAAAAATTTGCACATAGTTGGATAACAGGAATTTTTAGAGCTATTCTACCTTAATATATAAAAGTATAATACTTTATTGTTAAATGCACAGGTACCAGTTTAATTTTAGAAATTAACATAATAGCATCTAACCCCTTAATTTATATGATTTACCCCGTATATTTTTTATAAACGAGCACCACTAAGTCATATAGATAGAAACCCACAACACTATACTTCGGTTACCCAGTTTTGGCTACTTTTCCAAGGTAAACATAAACATAAACATATACATAAATATAAATATAAATATAAATATAAATATAAATATAAATATAAATATAAATATAAATATAAATATAAATATAAATATAAATATAAATATAAATATAAATATAAATATAAATATAAATATAAATATAAATATAAATATAAATATAAATATAAATATAAATATAAATATAAATATAAATATAAATATAAATATAAATATAAATATAAATATAAATATAAATATAAATATAAATATAAATATAAATATAAATATAAATATAAATATAAATATAAATATAAATATAAATATAAATATAAATATAAATATAAATATAAATATAAATATAAATATAAATATAAATATAAATATAAATATAAATATAAATATAAATATAAATATAAATATAAATATAAATATAAATATAAATATAAATATAAATATAAATATAAATATAAATATAAATATAAATATAAATATAAATATAAATATAAATATAAATATAAATATAAATATAAATATAAATATAAATATAAATATAAATATAAATATAAATATAAATATAAATATAAATATAAATATAAATATAAATATAAATATAAATATAAATATAAATATAAATATAAATATAAATATAAATATAAATATAAATATAAATATAAATATAAATATAAATATAAATATAAATATAAATATAAATATAAATATAAATATAAATATAAATATAAATATAAATATAAATATAAATATAAATATAAATATAAATATAAATATAAATATAAATATAAATATAAATATAAATATAAATATAAATATAAATATAAATATAAATATAAATATAAATATAAATATAAAATAAATATAAATAAATATAAATATAAATATAAATATAAAATAAAATAAACATAAAATAAACATAAACATAAAATAAAATAAAATAAATATAAAATAAACATAAACATAAAATAAACATAAACATAAAATAACATAAACATAAACATAAACATAAACATAAACATAAACATAAACATAAACATAAACATAAACATAAACATAAACATAAACATAAACATAAACATAAACATAAACATAAATATAAAATAAACATAAAATAAACATAAACATAAACATAAACATAAAATAAACATAAACATAAAATAAAATAAAATAAAATAAAATAAAATAAACATAAACATAAAATAAAATAAACATAAAATAAACATAAACATAAAATAAACATAAATATAAAATAAAATAAACATAAAATAAAATAAACATAAAATAAAATAAAATAAAATAAACATAAATATAAAATAAACATAAACATAAAATAAATATAAACATAAAATAAACATAAACATAAAATAAAATAAATATAAATATAAATATAAAATAAATATAAATATAAAATAAATATAAACATAAATATAAACATAAACATAAATATAAATAACATAAACATAAACATAAACATAAACATAAACATAAACATAAAATAAACATAAACATAAACATAAAATAAACATAAATATAAACATAAACATAAACATAAACATAAACATAAACATAAACATAAACATAAACATAAAATAAAATAAAATAACATAAAATAAAATAAACATAAAATAAACATAAAATAAAAACATAAAATAAACATAAAATAAAATAAACATAAACATAAACATAAATATAAAATAAAATAAACATAAATATAAACATAAAATAAAATAAACATAAAATAAAATAAAATAAACATAAACATAAACATAAAATAAAATATAAATAAATAAATAATAAATATAAAATAAAATAAAATAAATATAAATATAAATATAAAATAAACATAAAATAAAATAAATAAATAAAATAAACATAAATATAAACATAAATATAAAATAAATATAAAATAAATATAAAATAAATATAAAATAAATATAAACATAAATATAAATATAAATATAAATATAAAATAAATATAAAATAAAATAAAATAAAATAAATATAAACATAAAATAAATATAAAATAAAATAAAATAAAATAAAATAAAATAAATATAAATATAAAATAAAATAAATATAAATATAAATATAAAATAAATATAAATATAAATATAAATATAAATATAAATATAAATATAAATATAAATATAAATATAAATATAAATATAAATATAAATATAAATATAAATATAAATATAAATATAAAATAAATAAATATAAATATAAATATAAATATAAATATAAATATAAATATAAAATAAATATAAATATAAAATAAATATAAATATAAATATAAAATAAACATAAACATAAATATAAACATAAAATAAAATAAACATAAAATAAATATAAATATAAACATAAATATAAACATAAAATAAATATAAACATAAACATAAATATAAATATAAACATAAATATAAACATAAACATAAAATAAACATAAAATAAACATAAATATAAATATAAATATAAATATAAATATAAATATAAATATAAATAATAAATATAAATATAAACATAAATATAAATATAAATATAAATATAAAATAAAATAAATATAAATATAAAATAAATATAAATATAAATATAAATATAAAATAAATATAAATATAAAATAAAATAAATATAAAATAAATATAAATATAAAATAAATATAAATATAAATATAAAATAAATATAAATATAAATATAAACATAAATATAAATATAAATATAAAATAAAATAAATATAAACATAAAATAAACATAAAATATAAATATAAATATAAACATAAATATAAATATAAATATAAACATAAATATAAAAATATAAATAAATAAATATAAAATAAAATAAATATAAATATAAAATAAATAAATATAAATATAAATATAAATATAAACATAAATATAAAATAAATATAAAATAAATATAAATATAAATATAAATATAAAATAAACATAAATATAAATATAAACATAAATATAAATATAAATATAAATATAAAATAAATATAAACATAAAATAAACATAAATATAAAATAAAATAAATATAAATATAAATATAAAATAAAATAAAATAAAATAAATATAAATATAAACATAAAATATAAATATAAATATAAATATAAATATAAAATAAACATAAAATAAATATAAACATAAACATAAAATAAATATAAATATAAATATAAATATAAATATAAATATAAATATAAACATAAACATAAAATAAATAAATATAAACATAAAATAAATATAAACATAAATATAAACATAAATATAAATATAAAATAAATATAAATATAAACATAAATATAAATATAAATATAAATATAAACATAAATATAAATATAAATATAAACATAAATAAAATAAATATAAAATAAAATAAATATAATAACATAAACATAAAATAAACATAAATATAAAATAAACATAAATATAAACATAAACATAAATATAAATATAAAATAAAATAAACATAAATATAAACATAAACATAAACATAAATATAAATATAAACATAAAATAAATATAAATATAAATATAAACATAAACTAAATAAATATAAAATAAACATAAAATAAATATAAACTATAAACATAAAATAAAATAAAATAAACATAAATATAAACATAAACATAAATATAAACATAAACATAATAAACATAAACATAAAATAAAATATAAACATAAAATAAACATAAACATAAACATAAATATAAATATAAACATAAAAATAAACATAAACATAAATATAAACATAAAATAAACATAAACATAAACATAAAATAAATATAAACATAAAATAAACATAAACATAAACATAAAATAAAACATAAACATAAACATAAACATAAACATAAACATAAACATAAACATAAACATAAATATAAACATAAACATAAACATAAACATAAACATAAACATAAACATAAACATAAACATAAACATAAACATAAACCTAAACCTAAACCTAAACATAAACATAAACATAAACATAAACATAAACATAAAACATAAACATAAACATAAACATAAACATAACATATAACATTAACATAAACATTAATATAAACATTAATATAAACATTAATATTAATATAACATATAACATAAACATAAACATAAACATAAACATAAACATAAACATAAACATAAACATAAACATAAACATAAACATAAACATAAACATAAACATAAACATAAACATAAACATAAACATAAACATAAACATAAACATAAACATAAAATAAACATAAACATAAACATAAACATAAACATAAACATAAACATAAACATAAACATAAACATAAACATAAACATAAACATAAACATAAACATAAACATAAACATAAACATAAACATAAACATAAACATAAACATAAACATAAACATAAACATAAACATAAACATAAACATAAACATAAACATAAACATAAACATAAACATAAACATAAACATAAACATAAACATAAATATAAATATAAATATAAATATAAATATAGTGGATGAGAGAAAAATTAAATGGGCTATCTCAACTCTCAAACCGTTTAAGTCCCCTGGAAAGGATGGCATCTTCCCCGCCCAACTACAGTGGGGAGTGGAGAGGCTGACACCGTTTCTTGTGGTACTTTTTAGGGGCTGTATTGCTTTTAGATACATCCCCAGCAGTTGGAGAGAGGTTAGAGTTGTCTTCATTCCTAAACCAGGCCGGAAGGACTACTCCCAGGCTAAATCCTACAGACCGATCAGTCTCACGTCTTTTTTGCTAAAGACCTTGGAGAGATTGTGCGACAATGATATGAGGGAGAGGATAATGCTTTCTTATCCACTTCACCCAAATCAACACGCCTTTATACCAGGTAAATCAACGGAATCTGCCCTGCACGCTGTTGTAGGACGGATCGAAAACCCAGACAATAACATGTCCGCCTTAGGCGCATTTATTGATATTGAGGGTGCGTTCAGCGAAACTACTTTCGCAAGCATCGATAGAGCTCTACGGACACATGGAGCTGAGGACACCCTTCGGCAGTTTACCATGCAGATTCTGCAATGTCGACGGGTACACATAAATGTGGGGGAAACCTCAGTAATTAGGGTGGTGGATAAAGGCTGTCCCCAGGGGGGCGTGCTGTCACCGCTACTATGGAATTTAGTAGTGGACAGCCTTCTCCAACGTCTTAATGAGGCAGGTTTCTTCACGATAGGTTACGCCGACGACTTAGCTATTCTAATAGTCGGCAAATTCGAACAAGTGCTGTGTAATTTGATGCAAGCAGCACTAAGGATCACGGAGCTCTGGTGCTCCGATAACTTTTTAACCATCAACCCCAACAAAACGGCGTTGGTGTTGTTTTCCAACAAAAGGAAGCTGACGGTAACTAAATTGCCAATGCTCTTCCAAACTTCCCTGCCCTTATCAGCAGAAGTCAAGTATCTGGGCATTATACTTGATAAGAAGCTGAACTGGGCCAAACACCTACAAATGAAAACTAGCAAAGCCAACCAAGTGTTCTGGCAATGCAAACGTGCCATAGGCAAACTTTGGGGTCTCCCACCAAAGGCTGTCCTGTGGCTATACATCATGGTAGTAAGGCCGATGCTCTGTTATGGCGCTGTAGTCTGGTGGCGCAGGACCAGACTGGCCCATACAGTCCAAGACCTTACTCATATCCAAAGGATGGCCT